>CM062806.1:489752788-491034217 GCA_031772625.1 Pinus tabuliformis | reverse complement strand
GATAATCACGGTTTCCACTTAGTACTAATCCTCTGGACTATGAGAGAAGCAAAGATGAAGGCCAGTGATGAGCCTCATCATTGGGTAACTATATGGACCTTAATACACCTCCAAGCTTATTAAAATCAACTCATCTCATAATTCCTTACATATTTTAATCATATTTTTCTTGATGAGATGAGTAAAAGTAAGATGTTATGTCTAGTGGTCTAATGTGCATTAATTGCAGGTTTTTGAGACAAAATCATGGCAATTTTGGATAATTAAGGGTAGCAACTCGAATGGGACAAGGAGGAGAGATTTTATAAGATAGATCCTCCTCATTTAATCCTCACTCATTCAAATATTCCTCCATAAAATCACACTAGCTCAGAGTTGCAAGCAGCTGAGTTATGAAGATCAAAAGGCAGTCGAGCCAATGACAGTTAAGAGCCAATTCATCTTGAGTTTGGAAGCCAAGCCTTCGTAGATTTAAGGAAGTCATTGGACACTCCAGTTTTGTAAATAAGGAGGCCTAAAGCCTCATTAGGACTCATATTTTTTTTGTAAGAGCATTAATCATTTTCGAGGTCAAGACTTGTGGAAGACATTGTTATGTAGTTTTTTGATATGATAATGAGAATGAACATTTCCTTGATCTAACACTGAGTTGACCCAGAGGGCTCAAGCTCTTGGGTTAGGGCCCAACCCTAGCTGCAAAAGCTCCTCTTCTTGTACTTGTATTGTTAGTTGATTTCATAGATTAATGGTTGAACTAGATTTTAGCATTATTTCATTGCAAGTAGTTGTGAATTTGATTAGTTTTCTTCCATTTGTGCATTTCTCTAGCAATAACTTAGAAAGATAAAGGAATACAAAAATTTGATAGTAGGTGGGTTTTTCCTCACTCCTCTCTTCAGGGACCATGGTTTGAGGAATTAACTCCTATGCAGTCCTAAAAAGGCAGAATTTTGATTTCTGTTGGCTTGTTGGGGCTTGACCTAGGTTCAGAGTTAGTTAGCCAAACAAATCCCTGTACTACTGGTCCTTTTGGAAACAATTCGTGGAGCGCAGACTGAGGTCTCACCGGAAGTAGTATGGGAGGGTGCTAGAACCAGGTTTCCACACCCTTGAGATGTCTGATAGGTACGATTGGTCCACGATTTTTTCTGCATGCAGGTTGCTTCGCGCACTTCTCGTTCCTTGTGATCTAATACATTGCCTTCATGCAGCCCTAACCAGGGGTTGTGCCATGCTCTACACTATAACCCAAGATCTTACTTATCTTCCATTGTTAATTAATTACCTTCACCTACTTGAATGTCTCAAGTTATAATTTATCAATACAAAACATTCATACACGATCACGCAGTAAATAAACAATATACTTGCAAATTATATCCAATCATGCATTAAACCCGGAAAGTATACACAGAATTATAGCCTAACTTCTCTTTATTGATTCTCCCAAAGGTTACAAACTCAAACTGCCCCACGCACTTAGCTAGAGGGGTCTATGCACTCAACTTCAGACTACTAGGCCTCTACGCACTCAGCTACAGAGCCTTCTCTTACTCTACGACCCCCAGACACACTTTACACTTCAACTCAATCACTTAGACTTCTCATGATTTTCTTCCATTCCTTCTTGGTTATCATATACACAAAGAGCCTCACTCTATTTATACAATCCCATGGTTTTCAGACCATGGGTAGGTCTATCCAGCTAACATTACATTACAAAAACTAGGGTGGACAACCCTGTGACTCTATTATACTTTCGCACCTCACACCCGTAATTCACAGAGCTTTTACAAAAAGATTCAGTCAAAACTTGGGCTTTAAGCCCCAAAACATGCCTTGGGGGGATTCCATGCCCAATATGCCCCCAACAAAAACATCATAACTCACCCTCAAGTCACTCAGTCGTTGAGATATTTGCGCGGAGTCCCTCCAACTGTTCTCAAACTGCGGCAAGGTCAGCATCGCACTGAGATGCGGCTTGCTGGATCTGCTGCATATGTTGTTCCAAGACCCCTGTGTTAGAAGTGCTCCTCTACATTAGTGCATGCATCCCCTGCATGTGTGCGAGCTTGCCTTCAATTTCTTTTGTGATGGTAAAGGCCTTGTCGATCCAAGGCTGAACATGCGCCTTCAAGACTGCTTCCTTGTGTCGTGCCACATCCACCTGCTCTTTTAGTGCATTAGCCTGTTGCACCTATGCGAGTGTTATCGGGAAATCTAGTGTCTATGCAGAGCTTCTAGTCCCACTAAGGCTGGTAGCTACCTTAGAAATAAACAAACTAAAACCACTTTCGTTTTCCTTTATGAGAGATAGATAAGAGGGGAAAGAAGGAGACCAACCTCTGCCTTGCGCTTGGTTCCTTGCTTGATTCCTCTCCCTTCTGGTAGATCTTTGCTACTTGCTCCCTCGTTTACCCAGCTTCAAAGAGTACCTATAGAATCAAAGCAGCATAACACTATCCAAGAACAGAGATCTACTATCATAAACAATATAGGACCAGATATATATTGACCACACAAATGCATATATCATCAATCATACAAGAATGTGGAGGAAAACTCGAATAGCTTTATTAATAATCAAGAATAGCAAAGAGGATTACAACCAATTATTCTGACCCAGCGTCATCCTCTCAGTAAGAAATCCCTTCTTAACCTCATGAAAAGCTTAGATCACCCAACACTATGATGTTACACCAAGAAACCAGCAGCACTTCCTTACAAGATACAAAATTCCAGCCTCCAACCTCTAGATCTCTGGGATGAGAGATATATATATAGATATTTGCAGAGGTGTGAGTCAGCTCTGGGTTTTTTATTAGTGTCTTCTCTTTGATAGATCTTGATTCCACTTGGAGATCTCATTGATCTCTTACTCATCCTTGGGCAATTTTGAGAGGCAAGTGTCACAGGAGAAGTTTCTGGAAGACTCCATGATCATCCACCTCGCAAACTATCTCCACCACTTGTCTATTCTCGTCCATCGCACCCTATAGAAGGGCTTTTTAGTATGCATCACACCTCCCATGTGAATTAGGTGGGATGCATCATACTTTGACCATGGAGCAAGTGAGATGGTCTAGTTTTGACCAGTTCTGAGTAGTTTTTCATGGAGAACCTCTGGGAGATGATGTCATCAGCTGACCTTGTTCTTTTAGGGGTCAGAACAACACATTTAGGGACTTAGGAGCCCTTGGTTTATGGAAATTTATGATTGGGGTTGTAGTGCCCAAAAATGTCTATAACAGTTGCCCCCTAAAGCATGAGTTTGTTAATCTTTTGATGTTGGGTGAAATGCTTTATCATGAGGATCCGAAGTTTTTTCGAGCTGGAAGGCGACCTGTAATAAGATACAATACAACACATTATCTTCATAACATTTTCATGATCTAGCTGAGGCGAGCATTCCCATGCTCAGCTTTATAAATTCATTTTCATGTACATAAGATAGACAATCGTCTGTGTGCATACTAATGATTCTGGTAGAGCCATCATCCCTTGGATTGGATGATTATTTGTGCAGCAATGATGTACATTTGATGTCTTTATTTTCCTGAATATATATCGCAGCCCAGATGGATGAAACTAGATCCGGGGTCTTCAATATCGTCTGATCTTCAATGAAAGTACAAGTCGATCCATGTGAGAGATGTTCTGGAGTCGAACATGGAAATACATCGCCTGATTACTAGCCAATGATGTAAGTTGTTAACAGGCGTGAGAGGAATCACCGATAATGATGATGACCCTTAAGGTACTACAGTACAATTCACGTGGTGTGAATAAGGGACTTGGCATTGAACACCATGCAAAATCTTTCGGTCGAAGACCATTGATGTAAACCTATCGCCGAAAGCGAGAAACTTGCCATTAAGGCATGCAAGCTTCAAAGTACTGAAAGGGTTGTTCCTAGATCGTCTTCCTGGATATTGAGCTGATGTCGACAGGAAGCGATCCATCATAGGAGGGCCTTAGTGAATCCCACATCAATGACACGGAAAGGAGCAAATAATTTTAATGGAGGTGAAAACGATCTGATGATATAAGGTTCAGGGTGGTGGTCATGAAAGAATGGAGCGTAAATGTATTGCAGTGGATGAGACACAGGTGAATTCTCTGAGCGACTTCTCTTGAACATACCGACGACACTGACATGATGGATTGGTAGCGTTAACCCCAAATATGGATGGTGTGATGGACCAATGGTGATTTGACCAGTGAAGGGAACAACCCAACCCGACTCGGATGCGGAGTGAAAGTGTCATGTTCAAGAGCGACTTGCTACCAATAAAGTTTCTTCAAGTTTTCTTCCCAACTTTTCCCCAGTCATTGCTGACCAGTACCTCTTTATTTTTGTCAAGCTTGAGGAGGATAACATATGCTTGTTCTATAATTTTCCCTTCGGGCAAACCCATCGCTATGTTTTAACGAGCCTAGCGATAGTGATACTCGTTCTTGTCTGTATGGACAAGTTTGTTGCTATTCGGCTTTAACGATTTTAACGACAAATATAACTCGGTCCTTTTCAATTTTAGAGAGTCTGAAAAGGGACGTAAAGAAAACTCCAATAATCCTTTTTCATCATATAATCCCTTGAGTCCGAAAAAGTATAAAATAATACAAAAGGGATGAATTTTCGGTAATTTTAACGAACCGAACAAAACAAGCGCTTGATCTTTTTGTGTAATAATCCCTCAGGTCCAAAAAGATTAAAATCTAAAGGAGGGATAGCACTTCCGGTCACTTTAACAAGTTGGAGAGGCTAATTGCTCGGCAATCTTTTCATATTTTACGAGTCAGATGAAAAGAGCTTAAAGGAGACTCATTTTTCGAGGAACGAGTGATAAATTCGGGTAGCAGCTATTTCCAAGTAAGGTTTGGAATTTTCCAATCATGGCAATGTCACAAGAATGGCTAACAGGATCACTCCTCGCAGTTGTTCCTCAAAAAGGGTAAACAATCAAATGGAGGTGAATGATTGGCCAATACAGAGTGGAGGTGATGATGAGAACACGACCAAGGCTTCAAACGCTGATGATAATGCATTCACGATGGTTATTTACCGGAAATTGGTTCATTTTTTAATGAGCTTAAACTCTGGGGGAACGTTTGCTCATTGCTTATGTTTATTTTTTAACGAGCTTGAATTCCGCGTTAAAATTGCTCAAGGCGGGCTTATTTTTTAACGAGCTTTAACCCTGCGGTAATACTGCTCGTGGCAGGTTTATTTTTTAGTGAGCTTGAACCCTGCGGTAACACTACTCATGATAAGTTTGCATGCCCCCATCATAATAATGCAAATCGAGGTGCATGCTCCCCAAGCTTCATTGCATTCATCTCGGTGGTTGGAATGAAGGTTTACCTTCGAGATCTTCGAAAGACTCAACTTTGATTTTACGAGATCGTAATCAAAGACTCGATTTGGAAAGGGAGTCATTTCATTTTTTAATGAGGTTGGCACAGTAAAAGAACTATCCTCATGACTCCTTGTTTCATTTTTTAACGAGGTCGACACAAGATAAGAACCGTCCTCGGTATCCACCATATTTACAGTATATGATATAAAATCAAAAACTGAAGGATGATTAAGGTTGCTGGAATAATCTTCGTGGTAATCCCGAAGATGGGAACGATGGTGGTGATTTTCCCATGGTGCCTCTCCTATCATCATTGACTGAATGATTCCTTCGTCTGTAGAATGTACATGCGACCAAGAATCTGAAGAGGTGCCATATTCCTTAGACCTATCTATCCAAACACTCAATGAGCGTTGATTTGGGTTTTCCCCCCAGGCCAAGAAAATTGATTGCTACAATATTTCTAAAATGGCGATGATCCATGCTGACAAAATGTTTAGGAATCTTCTGAATCCATTAGATATAGAAGATTTCATATTGTAGGTTTCCACTGTGGCCACTTTCGCCAGATTACTTGGAGGCGGTAGGGCAAAAGTACCCATTAAGGCAGGGTATTTTAGGAGGCCTACTCCAATATTTTGAAGCAAATGATTGCTTCCATGGATCATTGGAATGCTTCCCGTAACTTGTGAACTGTTGGGGAGAAATGTTTGTTGATCGACGATTGTAATTCCTCCTTGGAAGGGAAATGCAATCTTCCTGAAGTAGGTCAACACAACTGCGGCCATGGCATATATCCAGGGCCTTTCCAGTAGGATGTTGTAATCGAGGTTTCCATCGATTACTTCAACATCAATTTTTACTGTTTTTCCCCCCAGTTCAACTTGCAAGTTACCTAAAATCCCATATGGAGTGTATGATCGTCCATCAAATGCTTTTAACATTGTTGACGATCACGACAAGGGTGGTGAGCCTAAATTTTTCCAGCAACTCATCGACATAATACATGTATATGCCCCCTCATCAATAATTGTTCGATGAACAGTTTTGTTGAGGGCTTTCACTTGAATAAGCAAAGCTAGTTGAGCTGGTAATTGAGGGTCATATCCTTTGTGATTAAAGGATACAAGATTGGAATCTGTTGGCTCAATCCCACCTATTACTGATAATAGAGCCTACTTTTGGGAGGGGCAATTTTGTGGTACCTCAAGTTTCGACATAGCAGACGGCGATTGGGCCAGGTCCTCTACTATATTATAATTCTGGGCCAGGTCCTCTACTATATTATAATTCTGTGCTACTTTAGCACGAGGATTAAATGTCGATTTGTGTACTACTCCCTTTGGCGGCTTTATCATTAGCTCAGGAATGATGGGTGGCACAACTTTGGTTGAAGTTGTTGTCAAACTACTCAGTTGATTAGTAGCCTTGTTGTTCGACAGCTGTGGATTCCCATAATCTTTATTCTTTGTCGATATCAAAGCATCATTTTGCTGTTTTGAAATGGACAACATAAGCACTTGCGATCGGGAAGCATTTTGATTAGCAACCAATTTGTTTCCTGGGTTTGGAAACGGATCAGTCAATACCGCTGAGGTTTTTGAACTCTTAAAGAGTTTCTTAACTTCAGCTTTATGTGGACAATCTCTCATCTGACGATCCTCATCGCATATCTGACACCTCGCAGATGGTTTCCTTTGCCCCGAAGGGTTTGCAGAAGGTTTTTCAGGAGATGACTCATCCTGCTTCTTTTTTCTCCCTTTCTTTTTCTTCTTGCCCCCTGGTTGCTTCAGTTGTTTGCCCTTGTTAGTCAACACGGCATTTACCTCCGAGGTGAGAAGTTCTTCATTTGCATTTTGATAAGAAATCTTACGGGCTTTCTTAGATGTAGCCTTTGTCGATTTCATGCTTGTCGTACCTATCATGCCATTACCAGCATGAGAGTCTTTGTTTGATTTAGGAGGTGGAGGAATGAAAAATTCCGGTCTAGGAGCATCAGGTATTTTATCGTAGAGCATGCCAGACTGAGTATAGATCAAGTCTAGATATTGTGCATGAGCAATAACTTGCTCTTCAGTGACGACTCCTCCCTTTGCCACATCTTCTGTGATAGAAGGTAATAATGACTTAATAAACCATTCATCTAGCAACTGATCATGAACATATGTTTTTACCATTCTGCAACGACGTCGCCACTTATGAATATGATCAGATATGTTAGTGGTCGTTGTCTGTTTGAAATTGGTAAGAAGCTCTGTTCCTATTTCATACCTTATTGGTAACTGAAAATGGGTTAAAAAGGTTGTGGCTAGAGTGCTGAAGTTATCAAATGAAGTTCTAGGTAATTCGATATACCATTTTGCTACCTGACCAGTTAAAGTTCGTTGAAAAAGGCGAAGCCTAATCGAATCATCGTTTAGAATGTTAGATGAACACCACAAATGAAATGTCATCACATGATTCAACGGGTCTTCACCAGGATTTCCATTAAATTTAGGAATATCTAACGGAAGTTTATGTGGAATAGCCTGCCACCAAGGGGCATAAGCAATTGGATCATTCATAAGCCGGTTTAAATCTAGTAATTCAAGAGTTGCTACAAAGGGCAACTGTTGATTCAGGTTAGGCGAAGCATACCTAGGATAAGATGGAATCACCTGAGCAGTGGGTCTTTGCATACCAGCATAATGTATTTGATGCTGGTAAGTTAGATAAGGTTGATGGGCATAACCATTATAGTATGGTTGTTGATGACCTCTTTGGAAATGCGGTTGCCCATTACTTACAAAGACTTGTTTCTCAGGTCCTTGATATGATTGCTGGAATTGCGGTTGTTGAGATTGAACCAGCCATGGTTGTTGGACCATTTGCTGTTGTCCAATACTAGATGATTGACCAAGATGAGGAGTCATAGTAGTTGTTTGAGCCTGAGTCGCTCCAGATAAGGAGGCACTAACTTGAGGTTGTGATTGAGTCATTGAGACAAGAGGCTGTTGTATTGCAACCTGAGAAACTTGGGGTTGACATACCATAGGTAGTGCTTGTACTTGCGATGCAGTAACCATAGCAGGTATAGTGGGAATATTCGAAATAGGGTGGACTTGTTGCATGAATATAAAACCCTTGGTTGCTGAGGCAGTATTGGTACCCAACTGCTGGATGTAATTCCAGTTTGACCTGAACCTTGTTGTAAAATCCCATATGGTTGTTCTCCATGAGGGAACAATGAGAAGGCATACTGCCCCCCATATGGTGGCAATCCAGTACTTAAAGGGTAGATTGGCCTTTGAAGACACATTGGATCAATTTGTTGAGTTTCAACATAAGAAATACTAGATGATAACCCAGATGAAGAAATAGGAACTGACCATGTCGTTGAAACAGTCCCTAATTGGACTCCAGCTTGTTGTTGATAACTTGCCGGGATAGATGGTACACCAGCGAACATTGTTGGAGTAATAGCAGGAAGTTCTGTTGTTGCTGCATCAGATGACACAGTCTTGGATGTCGACAGTTGTTCAGACATATCTAGTCTACCCAAAAGATTTTCTAGCGATTTCGATTGACTTTCTTCTACAATTGCGGATTACTTGATCAACTCAAAATAAAGGGGAAAATGATTCCGAATTAAATGAATTTTAGACGCTTTGACAGAACTTGTTTTTTCAATTTTTAAGAGTCGAGAAAAAACAAAAGATGACTCTAGTCGCCTTTGATTTTTAATGAGCTTGAAGTGACAAGTGCTTAGATGGACCTTTTCCTTTAAGGAGTCTGAAAAGGAACGAAAGAGACTACTCTGGAAATCTAGACAGCGGGATTACCAAACCAATCGCAAAACTGCAGAATACTTTTTACGGTACGACAGTCAATCTTCCCGAATGTTGTGTTCAGTGCATTGTGATTGATAGGGCGGTAGACATGGCTTCCTATGGATAAAGGATATAGCCTATTGTGGTCTCCCAATATATACTTGACGGTACGTGGGAGCACAAGTCCATACTGGCACTTATCATCTCAAAGTGGAGGAATCACCCAACCAGCAATGAAAACAACAGTTACCAGGCTTTACAACGCCGGAATACCTCTCTAGCCTAGAATTCTAAATGTTGTGCGTTAGGTTACAAAGCGTTTTTAGATTCATTAAATTTATTTTACCGTTGATATTGCTTAAGAAATTTGCCTTTCAGGTTCACCACATGATGTAGATGTACAATTCCTAAAATACAATCTAAGATGATAAAAAATCGTTTAATCTTCTTTTTGTATGTAAAATCCTAGATACTAAGGAAAGAGAGATGATATTCTTTCAACATAGAGCGGAGAGCACACACTATATGCACTATCCTAAATCAAACCAACAAACAGTATAAATGCAAATGCACATGCATGTATTTTTTTTCAACCTTCTTAATGTGTGAATGATAAAAAAGAAAGCTAAGCGCAAATCTGAATTACTTTTCAAAGCGACATTACTAACAAGTTTCTTTTCAAGACAAAATGAAGGCAATGACGACACTTTGCGATTTGTAATTGAAAACTTGTTTTTGACACTTGAAAAACTACTAATTCAAATCAAATACAAGAGTAATAATGTAATCGACTATCAAGAACAATCAGATTCTCTTCTATGACTGAAAACGACACTTGCGACACTTCCAAATCAAGAAACGACAGTTCAATTATGCTACTTCTTTGTAAAAGAGAACTGAAAATGGATCAAAATACATAAAAACATTTACAGTTCTTTGCACTATGGAGGTGGAAAAATGGCAAGGAAGGGGGTTTCAACAGAGGTATACTGACTACAGACAACAAAACTCCTGAATAGAGCTAAAAAAAAAAAGAAAAACCAAAGTCTGGAGGAAAAATTAGCCTTCTCTGATCAGTGCACCTGTTACACAGGGATTCCAGTATGCATCTCACCTACAACACACGGGAAGTGTGATGCATACTGATATCCTTGAAGAGAGGGTTCGATGCTACAGTGCAAGACTTTGATCCAGTTCTTGATCACAGTTTGCAACACAGTTCAGGGATTTAGGCCGAGCAAGTGATAATCAGTAAATAAATCACAGGGGTAGATCTAAGGAGGTTACTAGGGCCACCACAAGGGAAATTAGAGATTCTATAAATCGATTGTTCAGTTCATAAACAAAGCCCAGAGATAGACTGAAGCAGCATTGATCTACTTAGCACTTGCATAACAAATGCAGTTCGAAGGCTAGTTGGCTTAAGTTTATAAAGCAAACAAATATAGACAAACAAACAATCTATTCGCTCCCCAGCGGAGTGGCCATTTTGTTATTAGGAAATCTAGTGTCTATGTAGAGCTGCTAGTCCCACTAAGGTTGGTAGCTACCTTAGAAACAAACAAACTAAAACCACTTTCATTTTCCTTTATGAGAGATAGATAAGAGGGGAAAGAAGGAGACCAACCTCTGTCTTTCGCTTGGTTTCTTGCTTGATTCCTCTCCCTTCTGGTAGATATTTGCCACTTGCTCCCTCGTTTACCCAGCTTCAAAGAGTACCTATAGAATCAAAGCAGCATAACACTATCCAAGAACAGAGATCTACTATCATAAACAATATAGGACCAGATATATATTGACCACACAAATGCATATATCATCAATCATACAAGAATGTGGAGGAAAACTCGAATAGCTTTATTAATAATCAAGAATAGCAAAGAGGATTATAACTAATTGTTCTGACCTAGCATCGTCCTCTCAGCAAGAAATCCCTTCTTCACCTCATGAAAAGCTTAGATCACACGACACTATGATGTTACACCAAGAAACTAGTAGTACTTCCTTACAAGATACAAAATTCCAGCCTCCAACCTCTAAATCTCTGGGATGAGAGATCTATATATAGATATTTGCAGAGGTGTGAGTTAGCTCTGGGTTTTTGATTAGTGTCTTCTCTCTGATAGTTCTTGATTCCACTTTGTTGTTGGGAAAAGTATCCATTCGGAACACCCCTATCCCACTCTAAGGTGTGACAGTGCCTTAACAACAAACAAGGAAAACTATTTTCATATTCTTCTTTATGAAATGTAAACGAAGAGGAAGGATGTAACTAACCTGTGTCTTTCGCTAGTTTGTTGATCCAATCTCTCTCTCCTTTGTTCGCTTCCCGCTTCCTGCTCCCTTACTGGTCCAGCTTCACCAAGTTCCTGAAAGATCACAGAAGAGGAAAACTACACAAAAGACATAGATTTACATTCATAACTAGTTTAGGATAAGATTTAAACTAAACATGCAAATATAACAAAGCATCATTGATATACAAGCATATAGGAGAAACTAAAATAGTTTTATTGATATGATAAGAAAGTCCAAGAGGAGATACAACCAAGTGAGTCCCGATCCAGCATCTACCTCCCAGCAAAGGAATCTCTTCCTCACCTCCAACAAAGCATAAATCACCCAACGCACTAATCTCAATCTCAAACCAACAACAATTCTCTGCAAAGTACAAAATTCCAGCCTCCTGGATCTCTGGGTGAGGGATCCATATATAGATGTAAGAAGAGAGGATGAGTCAGCTTATGTTTTGACTTGTGGCTTCTCTCTGTTAGTTCTTGCTTCCACTTGGAGGCTGAGAGCCTCTTACTCATCACTGGTCGAATTCATTGAGGCAAGTGTTATTGGAGAAGATTCTGGAAGCTTCCATTGTCTTTCCACCTCGTTGAATGAGCTTGCCATTTGTCATTTCCCACTCAACGCACCCTGGTAGTGCATTCACCTATGTTGCAACGCACCTAGCCAGTGTATTTGGGTGCTTTGCAACGCAGGCAGCTAGTGGAGCCTCTGAATTGATCCTGATTTGACTAGTTTTGAGCAGTTTCTGGGAGAAGCTGTCATTTGTTGACCTTGTTTCTTTAGGAGCTGAAACAACATCTTTAGGGACTTAGGATCCCTTGGTTTATGGACATTTCATGCTTATAGCTGTAAGGCACAAAAATGCCTATAACAGTTGCCCCCTAAAGTATGAGGCTGTTTATCGGGTGAAATGCTTTATTAGGAGGATCCGAAGTTCTTTCAATGCTGGGAGGAGACCTGTAATAAGATACAATACAATACATCATTTTCATACTATTTTCATGATCTAGCTGAGGTGGGAATTCCCATGCTCAGCTTTATAAATTCATTTTTATGTACATAGGACAGACAATCGTCTGATGGTAGACTGATGATTTTGATGAAATCATCATCCTTTTGGTAGGATGATTATCTGTGCTGCAATGCTGTACATGTCAAATGTTTTTATTTTTCCTGAATATATATCACAGCCCGGATGGATGAAACTAGATCCGTGGTCTTCAATCTCGTCCGATATTCACTCTAAGTACAAGTCGATCCATGTGAGAAATGTTTTGAAGTCGAACATGGAAAGACATCGCTTGATTACCAGTCAATGATGTAAACTGTTAACAAGCGCGAGAGGAATCACCGATAATGATAATGACCCTCAAGGTACTACAGTACAATTCACGTGGTGTGAATAAAGGACTTGGCGTCGAACACCACGCAAAATCTTTCGGTCGAAGGTCATTTATGTATACCTGTTGCCGGAAGTGAGAAACTTGCAATTGAGGCATGCAAGCTTCAAAGTACTGAAGGGGTGTTCCTAGATCAACTTCTTGGATAATGAGCTGATGTCGACAAGAAGCGATCCGTCAAAGGAGGGCCTTAATGTATCCCACATCAGTGACATGGAACGGAGCAAATGATTTTGATGGAGGTGAAAACGATCTGATGATATATGGTTCAGGGTGGCGGTCATGAAAGAATGAAGTATAATGTATGGTAGTGGATGGGACACGGGTGACTTCTCTGGATGACTTGTCTTGAACATATTGGCGACACTTATATGATGGATTGGTAGCATTTACCCCAAAGGTGGATGGTATGGCGAAACCATGGTGATGTGATCGGTGAATGAAACAACCCAACCCGACTCAGGCATGGAGTGGAAATGTCATGTTCAAGAGCGACTTGCTACCAATAAAGGTTCTTTGAGTTTCTTCCCAATTTTTCCCCAGTCATTGCTGACCAGTACCTCTTTATTTTTGTCAAGCTTGAGGAGGATAACATATGCTTGTTCTATAATTTTCCCTTCGGGCAAACCCATCGCTATGTTTTAACGAGCCTAGCGATAGTGAAACTCGTTCTCGTCTAAAGACAAGTTTGTCGCTATTAATGTTTTTTAACGAGTTTAACGACAAAGATAACTCGGTCCTTTTCCTTTTTAGGGAGTCTGAAAAGGAACGTAAAGGTAACTCCGGAAGTCCTTTTTCGTCATCTAATCCCTTAAGTCCGAAAAAGTATAAAACAATACAGAAGGGATGAATTTTCGATAGTTTTAACGAGTCGAATAAAACAAGCGCTCAATCTTTTTGTGCAATAATCCCTCAGGTCCAAAAAGATTAAAATCTAGAGGAGGGATAGCACATCCGGTCGCTTTAACGAGCTGGAAGGCCAAAACTCGGCAATCTTTTCATATTTTACGAGTCAGATGAAAAGAGCTTAAAGAAGACTTGTCTTTTGAGGAACGAGTGATAAAACGGGTAGCAACTGATTCCAGGTATGGGTTGGAATTTTCCAATCATGACAGTGTCACAAGGATGGCTAGTGAAATCACTCTTTGCAGCTGTTCCTCAAAATGGGTAAACAATCAAATGGAGGTGAACGATCGGCCAATGGAAAAGTGGAGGTGACGGTGCAAACATGACCAAGGCTTTAATGGCTGATAATGTTACATTCACGGTGGTTATTTACCGGAGGATAGTTCATTTTTTAACGAGCTTAAACGTGGATTGAAACACTTGCTCGATCTTATGTTTATTTTTTAACGAGCATGAACTATGTGCTAAAACTGCTCAATCTTATGTTTATTTTTTAACGAGCATGAACTATGTGCTGAAACTGCTCGATTAATCCAGTCATATGATAAGAATGTCTCATTTAAGATGCCATTTTTTATGGAGCTTTCACCTTACAAAGCTTTGCTCCGGAATCCTTTCTTTATGCAAGTTCGGAAACGACTAATCCTACGAGTTTAAAGGGTTAGAGGTCCTAAAAATTTAAAAAATAAATAATCGCCCCTTGCTTGCACTCCAAAAGGTTTGCATGCCCCCAGGTATAAAATAGAGTTTCAAGGTTACCCCTCAATTTGCAGGAAAAACATTTGTTTAACTGGGAGAGGCCTACCTCTTTCAGGTTACCAAAGATTGTCTCATTTGCGCAGCAAACAAAACACTTCTTTGGCGATGTCTACCGAGATAGACAAAGGTGAGTGACAACGAGCGCCAAACACATAACTTTGACAAAAGAATCTTATTCTAGAACAACCCCTCTTCCAATCACGGACGGGGTACGGACTAGTCATATTCTCCCGCAGAAACCTACCCTATACCCAAAGTTTTCCTGTCGAAGCAGACCAAGACGCATGCCCCCTGGGTTCCAGTCATATCCTTCTGAATCACTCGCGCTCATCAGGAGGACGAACCGTGGGTTGAGACATTTCTTGCGTTAAGAGACCATTTAGGGATGGTATATGACTATTTGCGATGCGTGATCTGGGAAATGAAAGCTGGTCCACGAGCTTGACCAATCTTCCTTCGTGCGGAAAACACATTACTCTAAAGAGTGAGGAGACGATGGCTCCCATGCAATATATATAGTCTCGTCCAAGGAGTAGGTTATAATCCAAGGGTCCTTGAACGACCATCACATTCATTTGAACGGTCTTCCCTTTCAATGTGATAGGCACATTGGGGAGGATCCCTAAAGGTCGACTGGTTCCTTTATCAAAGCCTATTAGATTTCTCATCTCAGGCAAAAGCGATGGCGAACCAAGCACTTTCCAAGCAATAGAGGAAAGGATACTCACAGATGCCCCCTCATCAATGATGGTGCCAGCCATGACCATTCTGTATATTTGAACGATAATTCAGAATGGTATGCTTGCTGGCAAATGGGGTCTGCCTAGTTGGTTCCAGTCGAAGGATACAACTAGGTTGCTTGGTGGTGGGACCGAGTAGACGGCCGGGTATCGCTCTGACGAACTTCCTTCCTGCAATAAAGGAATGGGTGGATTTCCCCCGTGTTCGTCAGAGTCTGTGTTGATGAAGAGAATTTGGACGGTGTCATCCTTATCCTCTTCAGTGACTGTATCATTCGAAGATAAAACCTCTGAAGGCAAGACCGGGTCAACTGCCGCCTCGACCTTTTGACTTTCGTCTGGTATGGATTCAGTTGGTTTATCTTCAATGATAGACGCTTCAACTGACCACTTGAGTGGGCCAGCTGGATTCTCAACTAACGAAGGACTTGGCAAGAGTTTTTTATATCCAGGAGGAAGTCGTAACGGTGAAACTGGACGATCTTCCAAGACTCTTTTAGCCTCGTCTAAGAAGGGACAACGGTGGAGGGCATGGTCGCCTTCACACAATCTACATGGAGGCCTAGTTCTCCCTTTTTGTCTTGGAACTTCACTTTCGCTAGTTGACGGTGTACTTTCAACATGGCCATCAGAGGTTGACGACACTGGATTGTGCAAACGGGGAGACCAGTCCCTTAGTATCCGAGGGATGCAAGGACAATCTCTGTGAAAGTGGTCTCCCTTGCAAATGGCACATGGCCATTTAGGCCTGGTCAGTGTTGTGTGTGGATTTTCATTAGACGACACTTGTTTTCCCTTTTTTTCCTTTGGCTCCTTCTTCTTTTTCTCTTTCTTCTTCTTTTCCTCTTTCTCCTAAGGAACTTGGTTTTTAGCTTTACCAGTCCCATCACACGAAGAGGAAGGAAGAGAAGAAGAATTAGAGGAAGTAGAAGGTTGGTGGGAAATTCTGGACTCGTCTAATTGCTGATTCGACTGTTCAGGAATAGTGGTGTTCTGAACAACATTGGTTGAGAAGAGCCAGACCGGCAAGCCAATTGTCAGTCCTGGAAGCGACAATGTGGCCATATGGGGCGCACCAACATCTCCCCAAGAGGAGAAGGGACTAGGATTTCCACCAAGGGGAATTCCTTGGTTGGTGGGCTCCATTTTCTCAACCTAAAGATCAACGCGGGAAAAAGGGTATGAATATTCCGTTTAAAATAAATTTTAACGACGCTTAGACACACCAACATCTCCCCAAGAGGAGAAGGGACTAGGATTTCCACCAAGGGGAATTCCTTGGTTGGTGGGCTCCATTTTCTCAACCTAAAGATCAACGCGGGAAAAAGGGTATGAATATTCCGTTTAAAATAAATTTTAACGACGCTTAGACACAACTTGCTTTTTCAATTTTAAAGAGTCGAGAAAAAGCAAAAGATGACTCTAGTCTCCTTCGATTTTTAATGAGCCTGAAGTGACAAGTGCTCAAATGGACCTTTTCCATTAAGGAGTCTGAAAAGGAACAAAAGGGACTGCTCTGGAGTTCTAGGTAGAGGGTGTGCCAAACCAATCGCAAAACAGCAGAATACTTTTTAGGGTACGGGCGGTCAGTCTTCCCGAATGCTGTGTTCAGTGCATTGCGATCAGTAGGGTGATCGACACGGCTTCCTATGGATAAAGGTTTTATGCCTATAGGGGTCTCCCAATATATACTCGACGGTACGTGGGAGCACAATCCGTACTGGCACTTATCGTCTCTCAGGAGGAATCACCCAACCATCAGTGAGGCAACAGTTACCAGGTTTTACGACGCCGGAACACGTCTCTAGCCTAGACCTCTATGTTGTGCATTAAGTTACAAAGCGTTGTTAAGTTCATTCAATTTATTTTAGGTTGATCTTTCTTAGAAGTTTGCCTTTTTGGATCACCACGAGATGTAGATACAATTCCTAAATGCAGTCTAAAGATGATAAGCAAGCTTTTATCTCTTTTCAACAATGAAAATCCTAGCTACAAGGGGAAAAGAAAGACACAATCTTTTCTCAAAGAGCATATAGCACACTGTAAATGCACTTTTCCTAAATCAAACCATACAAACTGTCAAAATGCAAATTCACTTGTGCATGTATTTGTTTTCACTTTCTTAATATTGATGCCTAAAAAGAAAGTTGTTGTACAAATTTGAATTCAATTTCAAGTGAAAAACATAAACAAGCTTCTTTTCGAAATCAAAAAGACAGTTACGACACTTTATGATTTAGAAGTAAACACTTGTTTCGACACTATAAATTCACAAATTCAAACCAAAAGACAAAAGTAAAAGCGTAATCAACTGTCAATAGCAAACAAACTTACTCCTAAGATCAAAACGACACTTACGACAGGTCTAGATCTAAGGGCGACAATATGACTAGTTTACTTTTGTAATGGGAAACTGCAAATGATGTAACAAATACACAAAAACAAATACAGTTTCTTTTATACAACTGAGGCGGAATTGAGGCAAAGAAAAGGGGTTTTCAGATAGGTACACACACTGATAAGAGGCTGCAAAAACCAGAGACAAAACTGAGCAAAATGAAGCAAAGAACCACAGCTGCACAGGGCAAAGGCTGATCAACGCACCTGTTGCACAGAGAAACTGAATTGCAGCGCAGGTATCCCTCTCGGGACCTGTGTCGAAATGCAGAACCTCTTCACAGAGCCTGCGCTGAAGCAGAAACGAGAATTGTCTCTGGGTTCTGAGTCACGGTTTGCAGTTTGATCTATGGTTTTTGGCCGGATAAAAGCTATCAATTAGGTACAATTAGAGGGATGATTTAAAGGAGGACTAAGAGCTATCACAAAGGGTTGTTAGAGCATTTGTGGATTAGTTTTTCAGATCATAAACAGGCCCAGCGAATGGACTAGAGCAGCAGATCTCTACTTTGCATTTGTAAATGGAAAATGCAGTTCGATTCGCCACTCCTAAGTTTATGAGAAGAACAACAATAGAAACACAAATAAACTAACTAGATACGATTCCCAGTGGAGTCGCCAATTTGTTGTTGGGAAAAGTATCCATTTAGAATGCCCCTATCCCACTCTAAGGTGTGACAGTGCCTTAGCAACAAACAAGGAAAACTATTTTCGTATTCTTCTTTATGAAATGTAAACAAAGAGGAAGGATGTAACTAACCTGTGTCTTTCGCTAGTTTGTTGATCCAATCGCTCTCTCCTTTGTTTGCTTCCCACTGCCTGCTCCCTTACTGGTCCAGCTTCACCAAGTTCCTGCAAGATCACAGAAGAGGAAAACTACACAAAAGACATATATTTACATTCATAACTAGTTTAGGATCAGATTTAAACTAAACATGCAAATATAACAAAGCATCATTGATATACAAGCATATAGGAGAAACTCAAATAGTTTTATTGATATTATAAGAAAATCCAAGAGGAGATACAACCAAGTGAGTCCCGATCCAGCATCTACCTCCCAGCAAAGGAATCCCTTCCTCACCTCCAACAAAGCATAAATCACCCAATGCACTAATCTCAATCTCAAACCAACAGCAATTCTCTGCAAAGTACAAAATTCCAGCCTCCCGGATCTCTAGGTGAGGGATCCATATATAGATGTAAGTAGAGAGGATGAGTCAGCTTATGTTTTGACTTGTGGCTTCTCTCTGTCAGTTCTTGCTTCCACTTGGAGGCTGAGAGCCTCTTACTCATCACTGGTCGAATTCATTGAGGCAAGTGTCATTGGAGAAGATTCTGGAAGCTTCCATTGTCTGTCCACCTCGTTGAATGAGCTTGTCATTTGTCATTTCCCGCTCAATGCACCCTGGTAGTGCATTCACCTGCGTTGCAACGCACCTAGCCAGTGTATTTGGGTGCTTTACAACGCAGGCAGCTAGTGGAGCCTCTGAATTAATCCTGATTTGACTAGTTTTGAGCAGTTTCTGGTGGAG
Organism: Pinus tabuliformis; assembly: GCA_031772625.1. Classification (NCBI taxonomy): domain Eukaryota; kingdom Viridiplantae; phylum Streptophyta; class Pinopsida; order Pinales; family Pinaceae; genus Pinus; species Pinus tabuliformis. The sequence continues at coordinate 491,015,013 of CM062806.1, read as the reverse complement.
AACTTCTGGGAGAAGCTGCCATTTGTTGACCTTGTTTCTTTAGGAGCTGAAACAACATCTTTAGGGACTTAGGATCCCTTGTTTTATGGACATTTCATGCTTATAGCTGTAAGGCACAAAAATTTCTATAACACACTTGGAGATCTCATTGATCTCTTACTCATCCTTGGGTGATTCTGAGAGGCAAGTGTCACAGGAGAAGTTTCTGGAATATTCCATGATCATCCACCTCGCAAACTATCTCCACAACTTGTCTATTCTTGTCCATCGCACCCTATAGAAGGGCTTTTTAGTATGCATCGCACCTCCCGTGTGCATTAGGTGGGATGCATCCCACTTTAACCATGGAACAGGTGAGATGGTCCGGCTTTGACCAGTTCTGAGTAGTTTTTCATGGAGAATCTCTGGGAGATGATGTAATCAGCTGACCTTGTTCTTTTAGGGTTTGGAAAAACACTTTTAGGGACTTAGGAGCCCTTGGTTTATGGACATTTATGATTGGGGTTGCAGTGCCCAAAAATGTCTATAACAGCGAGCCTCTAAGTGAGGGCCACCATCTATGCAGTTACTTTGACGTTGTCATACTGCTATTGGAGTTCTCGAGCCTCTGTCTCGATGTTGGGGTCCTCCTGCAGATTTGTGAGGACCTCAAAAGATTCTTCCAACATGTTGGTGTAGTCTCACACTGCACTAACAATTTCATCTAGTGCCACTATGATAGTGCTAGCACACTATTTTCTATATTCTGGAGGGGTGGACGATTGTGCCTTTAACCGCATCTTGGCAATCTGAAGGTTCAGCTCCAGCTAAGCCTTTGTCATTTCCTCCCGTGCCTCACGCACCCCTGTTGCTAACCTATGGATGCGCGCCTCTACTGGTATGTCTGCTGGGATGGCTAGCTCTGGGATGCTTTTGAAAGCTACATCTATTATCTATACCAGATGTTGATCCTACAACACCACTTCGTCACGTTGCAAGCTTAATTGTTCCATATAGATTTTCTGCTCACTGAGGACTTGTAGTGCGCAGCTCTCCCTAACTCGCAGCTCTGCAATTATCGCATCCTGCAAAACATATAAGGTCTCTCACGGGAGTACAACCATATTGATATCGAGACCCTTTAGCACACTAACCGTAGGCCTGTTGGCCTCATATTTTGTCACTAGTGCACCTTTCGGTAGCACTATGGTATTCGTCATCCGCACGCGCAACATCTGTTCTACTGTCAATGTTCTAACTGCGAGTTTGGTCGAAAGGGTACGAGCCTGAGGAGGGTGCACCTGTAATTCTTGCAACTGCACTCTGATGGCCCCCAACACAATCTAGTTCTCCTGCATGAAATTTTGGAGGGCCTCAGAGGTGACATCGCGCACTATCTCACCGATGTCATGCAAATCACCCTTGGTTAGGGTGATTGAGTCAATAGACAACTTCGATGCCTTGACCTTCTTGTGCGACCATGTTCACTCAGTTGGGTACTGGTGCTTCAATTGTGTTGATGCAGTTTGTGGGTCCGCTCCTCCTTCTTCCTCGGCTTCCTACCCATGGAAGGCAACATTTGGCCCTCACGCGCCTTCGTGGCTACCTCCTGTGCTACTGCTGCTACTGCGGCCTTTTCCTACTTAGTTGCCATCTGTGCAGCATCCCACACCGCTCGCACTTCTATTGTCGTTGCCTCCTTCCTTCTCTTTTCTGCCAACTGTGCGATGCGCAACTTGGCCTCGTCTTTCTTCCTTCATGCTGCCGATTTCTCTATTTCCATGATGTCTGGAGTGCGCCACTTTGGTGACCATGTCTCGAGGACATTATAGATGACATTGTCTGTGGTTACAAAGGGTAGATTCCTCCATTGTTTGGTTGTGTCCGTGCGCACTCTAATGTAAATGCTATGGATGTCCACTTTAAATTCCAAAAAACTTTGAAGGTTGTTGTAGACAATGGGTGACAACCGCAGCTTGTGGTGGATCCCCATTCTGAGGTTCACCCCCATGAACACCCAAAATATTCTACAGTCATGGATCCTAGTGGCATCCTTTGTGGCCCAGAGCAAACCGTACTTCGTGGCCTTTGACAGATCTCTGTCAATTGTGGGGAATTGACTATCCTCTGGTAATTCCCCTGCCACAAGCACTATGGACAACAGAAGCCATGCATAGTGGAACATTTTTCCTTGTTCTTGATCTTCCTGGAAATTCTCTAAAAAATCCTTGTAGAGGAACTCGGACCAATTAAACTGGACCCCCTCCATGCATTGCTCAGCTAGTGCTACCACCGGCGCGGGTACCTCGTCTATGTGGCACTTGCACATAACCTTACTGGCCAGGATTTGGGTTGCCACTTTCACTACTTTATCACTGATGCTAGATATGACGTAGCCCCTTTTCTTCTTCGCCAACTTGTATTTTTTCTTCATGGCCTCTGCGATGGCCAAGTCACTACTCTTCCCCTCCGAGATGTTCGCGGGGTCCTCTCCTTTGCATGGAAGCCAGGAAATGCGGTGAATCAAGTCTGTAGTGATGGCGATAGGATCCTCCAGCCGCAGACACCCATCATACACCAGGTAGAGTAGTTGCCTGATGAAGAAAATGGTTATTGGGGCATAGTGCAAATGCGGCACCTAGAGCAGGTTTAGTAGCCCAACCTTTTCCACTCCGCGCAACCACTTTCGAGGCTCTAATTCTATAACCCTCATCGCGGTGTTTTGCTTGGGCTTCATGAGGTGCGAGGTCTCAAGGTGAGGGAATTTCTCATGGTCAGCGAGGTCCCAATCTTATAATTTTAGGCTTGGCACCCATCCCAGGTGTGTTCCCTCAAAAATAATGTTGTCTAGGAGGAGCGGGGTCTAGAACGAGCTCTTGGACTCGTCAAGGTCCTGGGCATTCTAGCCTTTCCTTTCCGGGGGGGACATAGGTGGGCAAATTTTTCGGGGGATGTGCAGGTTGAGTTTCCTCCTCCATGCCTTCATCCTCATCCTCTATGATGATAAGATGCTCCAAGTCTTCTTCTTCATTGGTCTCTATAGTGATAGCTTTCCCCTTCTCCACCATTGACAACTTGGTGCGCAGCGGGTTCCCCGAGGACACACGTACGGGAACCATCGCTTGTTTTTTCTTCTTGGGTCTTGGCGTGTGCGGTGACTTCAGGATTTCTACCTCAATCCCAGCACCTTCTAGAGCATCCCCCTCATTCAGGGCCTGTGCGGCCTCTTCGGCAGTTATTTCTACTATCTCCATAATTTCCTCAGTTGTTGCCATCATGTCCATCCAAAAATATAGCACTTGCGAACTCAGGGGCTCAATCAACGCTTGGCACACAACAATCAGGGCTCTTCTCAATAGCTCAATTTGCAAATGACCAAGTGTTGTTTGCTGGGTAGCCCTTTGTAATTTATAGTGCTTTCTGAATTTGAATTCGACCGTTCCCCCTAAATCTGGCTCATTAATGCTCCCTTGGCAGAAGATTTTCCCAAATCTTGCCCATAAATCGCATCTTAAATGCTTGCCGCCTGCTCCAGTTGGTCTTAATTCGAGCATCCCATCATGAATAATGACTTCAACAGTCACTTCCTAGCCAACCCACATGATAGTGCAGCTCCCCATGCGTCGACGCGGGCCTTGTGACTCCTTGCTTCTGCGCACATCTCCCGGGCAGAATAGTTTATAGTTTTGCGCTTCCTTTTAGCTACCTGGAGTGCTAAGACTATACTTCCTTTAGGTAGTCAGGTGGTCACACCACCCATGTAAATCTTCATCCTGTCATCCAGTGTGTTTTATGGAAAATACCCACCTTTTATTGTTACATTCAACATCACGTACTTTACCATCTGCAACACGCTACCCTGGTCAATATGCTTAGCAATGTGGGATCCAAGCCAAGGAATCGGACTGATCAATTCATGGAAATAGGCCTTAAACTTGTCATTGCAACCGTATGCATCCTTCCTTATCACCCTGGTCTTTTTGCCAAGAAAATCTTCCTTTATCTCATCCTCCAGCTTCTTGACTTCCACATCCACCATAGTGCTTTTCTTCCTTAATCGTACCCTTTCTTATTCAAGTTCTTGGAGTCTAAAATTTCCATGGATTTTTGCTTCCATGGTTCTGTGAACCATTGTATCTATTGGTACTATCATGCGCGATCCAAGCTCTTAAAGTACAATAGGGCTTACTACAGTTGCTTCATGCTCTAACCTTGGTGGTGCCTACACAGTCAGGTTTTTGCATGCGGTCCTATAATACCAGAGAACCACTGGTACATGAAGGTCCCAGTGAGTTTGCTTCACATTGTGGAGCTTGTTCAGTGCTTCGCATACTTTGTTAAAAGCTTATGTGTGGATATTCTTCTGTGCACTTAGTATTTCCATACTTCGTGGTCCCAACTAGAGGGGTCATTCTCACCATTGCCTTACCTGCAATTGCTTACTGATCGTGTCCCCTACTGCGAGGAAGGTGTGCATTCGTATAGGTTTCACACCATATGCCTATATCCACCTGGATAGGTGGGTGCACGGGCCGGTGCGTTCGACAATTTTGTTTGTTAATTGCATTGGTGGCTTCCCAAATCGCATACGCATCATCCTTCTACGTTCGTTCTAGTCCTCAAAACTTCTTTGGTGCGCACCCTACCACCTTGAAGGCGTAGTGCACAGTACCCATTTTAGAGTGTCCAAATGTTGTTGTTCCAACACTTCTCTTTCAAATCTTTTCAGGAAGTCATCCACCTCGCTTAACCCATCTTACATAGGCAGATCTCTTACCTCTGTTACTATGTAGTGTAGTGATCTCATCATCATGTTACAGTTGAGCGTGGTTACCTCGTGTAACTGGTTCTGCCATCATTCAATCTCCTCGATAGAATCTGATGTGCAGGAGCTTTCGCACTCCCATGAGATTCGGCTATCCGTGGTTGGATTTACCCAGTCTTTCTCTCGCACGGTTATTTTGTATGTGCATTCCAAGTCATTGTCGCTATCGTAGTCGTGCACCAGCTCCATGTAGCGCAATCCCTTTGCAGGGTCTAAAGGTACCACTATGCGCAGAGACTTTTTCTCAAAGATCATCTTGTGCTTCTTTAGATTTTTCACTCCATTCATGTAAGTGGCCCAATCTATTCCTAATAGCACGGGGTAGGGATTGTTGTCATCAACAATCTCTATCACCTCGAAATCTGCTAGCATGCTTTCTCCTTCAATATCTACCATGATTCCCTGTAATCTCCCCATAGGTAGGATCTTTTGTTGGTTCGCAATTCCCAGTTGGATAGGAGACCATTGCAATGCAGGCCTACCCATGTGCTCCCATGTCTACTTTGGCAAGAAGTTCGCATCTAATCCTAGATCTAGAAACACTTGGTCCATCTCATATTCCCCAATCTACATAGTCAATCTCATTTCCCTTCCTGTTCGCATCGTGTGCTTCATGAGCTTCTAGACTACACGCGGTTCTCCCGGTGCTGTCCTAACGCATCTAGTTATGAGTTCTTGCAACCCCTTTAAAGCCTTTCTGTCACGCAGTAGCTTCATGCATGTTTCCAAGAATGTTGTGAGCATTGATGGGTCCATTTCTGGCCCCAATTTGTCTTTACTTCCTGAAGTGGAGGCATCAGCGAAGCTCCTCTTAGCTTCCATGAAGGTCTCCTTAGCACGCTCCCAATCAAATTCTAGTTCCTTCATTGGAGCCTTTCGAACCCAGGTACTTTCTTAAGGCTACTTGCCTTTGTCATCCCTTGTCGTAATACCACTCTAGAGCATGATATTTACATTAGGGTCTTCCTCGCGCAGCTCAAACCTCATAATTTGCAAGTTCTGAGTCAGGGGAGGTTGGAGTGCTCCTTTATCTCGCAACCTCTCTATCAATGTGGGAAAATCCTCCATCTCATGGTCAAACAACGTACAATACAAGCATGATGGTTGAGTTAGATTCATACAATCATGGGCATAATGCGCTGGCCCTCCGCAATTGTAACATATCAATTGTTCGTGACCTCTTCCTGGCCCTCGTCCACCTCGGCCTCGTCTATGCCCCTGAAATCTGATGCATGCCATTCCTGCATTTTGATCAAGGGGCTGTGTTTTGGCCTGAACTCTGTAGGTATGATTTTGATCCATCATAACTTCTATAGGTGCGCTCATCATATCCTACTGATCTGCAGAAATTACAGAACAACTATTGTGAATTCTATGTATACTTTTGTAATAGATGAGAGTTATCTGTAGCATGCTTTCCTCCTATCTGAAAAATCATGTACTGTTGTACCTCTGAGATAGTAGTAGGTCAGGCTACCAATGCCAGAGCATCTAAAATAATTGTTTTTGGGTTTTTGGTTTAAGTTTTTGCAAGACCAATGAATGAAGACAGATGTAGAATTAAAGTAATTAATCCTTTGGGTTATATTAATACTTCAGCAAAGGGATGCTATAAAGAATTACATAGTGATATAAATAAAAAATAGTGGTGAGTAGAAGATAGCAAAAAATATGATTATCACAGTTTCCAAACTGTAAAATAGAACAATAATAAGTTGGAAAACCTTCTAACTACGTTCAAAAGTTTCAAGGCAGTATACTTAAGCTTACACAATATGCCAATGATTTATTGATTAGAGGGGATTAGCTACACAGACAATTGCATTAATCCAATCTCTTAATAGATGATCACTTTAGGAGCTTATAGGAATCAATTGAAACACAAATTGTTCCTACCTAGATATCTCTATATGTCTTAAGCATATGAAGAAAAAGATAATTATTGAAAACTGGAAAAACTTACAGGATAACACAAACTGTGTAAAACCAAATTCAAATTCTTCTACTTTGTATTAACGTTCCAGAAAGATTGAGTACATCAAGTGTCTGTTAAATCTTCCTTCAAAGGTGGCTTCTAGGTTCAAAGTAGAATTAACAGTCAAGACTTTACAAGAAATTAACTATGAACCTTGAACTCCGAACCCATAACATCTCGAGAAGAGAGTTATTTATACAATAATAAACTTAAGAAATATCCTAAAACTGATAAAAATTTATTCTAGGAAAGGACAAGATCTTCATGCAAGAAGATAGGGGCAACGATTGAATCGCTTTTTGTCGTCCCCTTTTATTCAGGTTGTGTTGCCTTTTTTTGTCTAATATTTCTCCCTTTAAGCTGCTAGATTATTTGTATTCATCATGCTGGAAAATTGCTTCATTTCACCTTTTTACCTGATACTTCTTTAAACTTTGTTTAATATGCTTCAACCTGGCTGAGTGACCTTTACTATGATCCTTTCTACCTTTATTGCGCATTTGAGGTTTTTACTATGTTTTTCATAGTAAATCACTCATATTTGTCTTCAAATTGTTATGCAAGCTTTTTGTTTGTAAACCTGGAACAACAGTCTTTACCTGCAAAACACAGAAATCATTAAGAAAAACAAGGTGACAGAGGAGGTATTCAATGGCTTTATTGAGCTTCAAAGGATATCGGAAGAAGTCTGGGGCATATTGGAAGGTAAATAATGGATTTAATGGTAGCAGAGGCATTATGGAGGCTTTGTTGTGTAAAACAAGTAAAAACAGAGCAAAATGGTCATTTTGGCTCTTAAATGGGAAAAACAATTTTCCTTTGAAATATGGCGCGATTATGAACAGTAACCATTCTATCGTTTTGTGAAAGGTGGTTTTCATCGCACTTCTTATAAGGTGTGGGTAGTTTTAGGAAGAGGTCACCTGAAATGATATGAGCTTGACACGTAGCAATGGAGGATGGTAGAATACCACTTTTTGGGTGGGTAATGCTCATACAGAGAGTCAACCCGAAATTTACCGAGGGCCGTTGGATTTGGATGGATTAGATCGGATGGTGGTGGACTGAAGGAGCAGCATAGAGGGTTTTAGTGGTTAATTATGGCTAAATGAGCTTTATCATGGGTTAGAATACAGATTTGTAGTTTAAATGAAGGTTAAGGTTAATTCTTTATTAAAATCATAAAAATGTTTTAACAAAGAAAACCTTCATAAAAACATATACGGTAGACTTGGAACTTTGTCAATTCGAGCAGATATCGGCATCGGGTTTGGGCTTGTTGCTTATCGCAATCGAAGTTGGTTCTTCATTAAAATCATAAAAACGATTTAACAAAGAAATCCTTCGCAAAACAACGTATGGCGGATTTGAAACTTTATGGAATCAGGTGGATGAATGTCGTCGGCTTTGGGTCCATCGGATATCAGATATTACAAAGGCGGAGGGTCTATACATTGGATGGGACTTGCGATGAGGGCGGATGTGATATGGCGATAGACTGTGATATATATTGTGTCAGGTCCAGACTTATCGCACATCACATTTCGTAATGGCGGAGGATATATGTAATAGCTGGGACTTTGCGATATAGGCAGATGTGATATGAATATGGATTGTAATATATATTTGGTCAGGTTCAGGCTTCCCATCACATATCGCAATTGGAGTTTGCAATGCAGGGAGTAATGCATGTAAAATGGATTGCGATCCCACCGATGCAATATATTATATATCATAGTTTTATTATAAAACTAAAGGTTTTTTGGGATATTTTAATAAGGAATTAATATATACGGGAAAGGGAAAATATTAAGGGTTTAATACATTAAGTTAGTATTGATATGAAATATAAGTGGAAAGGGAAAAATGCGCTAAGTATAATGCTTTTTATGTTTTATTTGCTTTTCACATATATGCATGAATGCTTAGGCTAAATGACTTTTTGTGGGTTTTTTTGGTAAAAGGGAATTTAACATGGTAAAAAGGGATTTTACCTAGCATTTTCACTTTTCCTAGGTAAAAAGGGTTTTCACCTTAGGGAAAAAGGGTTTTTATGGAAAAAGAGCGAATACAAATTGTATGAAGGTGGGAAGAGAAAAATAGTAAAATGAAGATGAATGAGGACGGATTTTTTTATGAGGGGGAATCTGATACTTGTTGTCCTTAAGTCATTAAGGCGAGGGTCCGATCCCTCTAGAAGTTAGAGAAATGCTCTCAGCCTTTTGACTTAAAGGATTTAAATATTGGGAAATTAGTAAAGTAAAGGGGTAAAATGAATGTGGAAGTTAATTAATTGAATTTGTAAACCTTTGTTTGCTTTGTGTAACTGCCTCATGGACATAGAACATATGATAAAACATCATAAATGTATACTTTGTCTAATCAATCATCATCTTCTACCTACCCTTTCCTTACCCTATCACTTTTTCTTTACTTAATGGGTGCATTTAAGCTAGCAAACCCTTATCCATTTTCTTTTATTTTTACAAAAGCAAACTATCTAAATCTACCCTTAAAGCCTCCAAGGTCTTAGATTAAACTGATGAGCACCTTATTGTTTTCTACCTAACTAGTGATCTGCCAAGATTAAATATTTTGGCCAAATCATTTATTCTCTAACTATAACATCAAATTTTAAGCATGAAAAAATCAAGATTAAACGATTTGACTATCATGGGTTGTGGCATTTAAGACAAGCTTCACACAACCATTATTTTGCAGAAAAAGAGTAGTGGCATTTAGACTTACTCACTTTCAAAGTTTATTTGTTTTATTTTCTTTCTAACCTAGCATTTTCTTTTTGCCTAGATTTTTTTAGATCATCTACCTAAAATTTTCTTTGATATGGACAACATTATCAAGATATTTTCTTTAACTAACATTTTATTCACTATTGTTATGTCCATATCCTAACTTAACATTTTTTAAATATTCTATCTTATCAAAACCACAAAATGTTACAACATTGGCTCCAACTGGAGACTGCTTTCTCTTGTAGAATGCAGAGAACCTGTAGATCCATGTGCCTTCTCCTCGGGCTATGGAGTCCTTATTGTAAGAAAATCACACTGACATCTAGAAAAGTAAAGAAAACTAGAGTATTTACAATGAAAACAATTTCAACTTATTAGTACTGAATGTAATGTTTGAGAAAACTTTCATTTACAGGATAAGTGAAATATAGCCCCTCAAGATTCTGCAGCACAAAATTGTTGTTACCCTTAACTTTAGCAATTGCTAAAGGTCCAAACCATAGATTGTCAAATTTTCCATGCTTTCCTTTCTCTTCTCTCCTGGCATCCCATCTTGGAACTAGATCACCTTCCTTAAAGTCCCTTTCCCTAGCTCTTTTGTCAAATAGGGTCTTCATTTTATTTTGATATTTCATCAATTTGTATTGAACTTCATCTCTGTTCTCATTAAGTTCAATAATTTGATTTATTCTTCTTGAAAAATCATCAGGTTCATCTTTTGCATCCTGCAAGAATTTTAAAACAGGGAAGGCCAAATTGGTAGGGAAAATTGCATCTTTCCCATAGACTAACTGAAATGGAGATTTTCCAGTTGATCTCTTTGGAGTGATTCTCTTTGCCCATACTGCATAAATCAAATGTGAATCCCAGCTCTTCTTATGATCAGTTAGAGTCTTTTTTATTACCCTTACCAGGCTTTTGTTGGATGATTTTGCATGGCCATTACCTTGAGGGTAGTATGGAGTTGAATGATGTAACAGAATCTGATATTTCTGGCAAAATTTAATCAATTTAACACTAGAAAATGTTGTTGCATTATCAGTGACAATTTGAGTTGGGAAACCAAATCTAGATAAGATATTCTCCTTAATAAACTTAATTACTACTGCATCAGTAGCATTTCTGACTAGAATTTCTTCCACCCATTCAGTAAAGTGGTCTATTGTAGTGAGGATCCATCTATGTTGATTACTTGAAGTGGGGTGAATCTCTCCAATAAAATATAATCCCCATTGAGAAAAAGGTTTTGAAACTATTGATGGAACAAGTGGAAGAGATGCTAATTTTTGTTTTCCAGCAAACTTTTGGCATCGAGCACAACCTCTGACCTTTGCTCCTAATTGTAAGAACAATGTAGGCCAGTAAAATCCTCCCCTCAGAATCTTGTATATTGTTTCTCTCCAAGCATAATGTCCCCCACAAAATCCTGTATGAAACTGATCAATGATTCCTTCAGTTTCTGATTCTGTTAAACATAATAACAAAACATGTAGTGGATCTTTCCAGTATAAATTTGCATTTATAATGCAATACTTGATTGATTTCAACTTAAGGGTTTTACACTGGGTTTTTGAGAATGATGCTGGACACTCAAAATGAATCAAGAAATTTACAATATCTTGATACTAGTTTGACAACAAGAATTTTTCATCAATGTGTATAGGATTGATCTATTCTGAAGGTAGAGGTTCTTGTGGATTCTCCCCTTTAAGAAGAAAGGTAGGTTCTTGTGGATTCTCCCCTTCTACAAGGACAGAAGGTTCTTGCGCATTCTTCCCTTGTATTTCTAGAACCAAATTGATTCCAAGTACTTTGCAGTTTGATTCAGGTAGAAGCTTGGCTAATCCTTGACCTTTTACTAGCTTGGTAGTCTTGATAGTTAGATCAAACTCTAGAATTTGAGTGATCCATATACCTCTTTTCCCATCAGTGTCTGGTTGGGTTAGGACAATTTTCATAGCACTATTACGAACATAAGCAGTAATAGGTGAATTTAAGACATACATTCTGAATGATTTCAGGGTTTGAATAAGGGCATAGGCTTGCTTCTCAATGATTTCATACTTAAGCTCAGTATCTCTCATAACCTTGCTAAAAAAGGCTATGGATTGGTCATGGGAATCTTCATTTTTCTGTAAACGAATAGCAGTAAGGGTTGTTTCAGAGGCAAAAGAGAAAATACTAAATGGCTTAGTATAATCAAGGCTGGCTAAGGTGGGAGCTTCAGAGATAGCCTTTTTTATTTGTTCAAATGCATGCCTAGAAGTGGGAGTCCATTTGACTTCATGGTCCTTTTGAAGCATGTCAGTTATATCCTTTACAATCTCTACATAATTTGGAATAAATCTCCTTAGAAAATTAATCTTGCCTAGAAAAGCTTGAATCTCCTTCTTGTTTTTAGGTAAGGTCAATGTTTCAATGGAAGATACTTGTTTGGGGTCAATTACTACTCCCTCCTTTGAAATGATATGGCCCAACAGTTTTCCTTCTTTGACAACAAATAAGGACTTCTTGGGGTTCAATGATATTCCAAATTTTCTACACCTGTCAAAAACCTTCATCAAGTGCTTTAGATGTTTCTGATCAGATTTAGAAAAAATAGTTATGTCATCAAGATAAATAACCACAAATTCATTTACCTAACCCATGAAGGCTATGTCCATAGCTCTCTGAAATGTCACTCCAACATTGGTTAAGCCAAATGGCATCCTAGCGTACATGAATGTACCCCAGGGTATATTAAAGGTTGTCTTCTCTTTGCCTATTGTATCAACATTCACCTGATTATAACCTAAAAAACCATCAAGCATAGAAATTCTTTGTGCTCCTAAAACCATTTGCAATAACTGTTCCATTTTGGGCAAAGGATAATTATCTTTTACTGATGCCTTGTGTTGGAAATAATACTAAGAGGTCGGGGGGGGGGAATCAGTATTATCAAATCAATATAACTTTTTCATCTCCATACTCAAATTCATATACGCTACTTTAGTTAAGGCAAACCATGTGTATACGCAACTGTGTGTAATGCAACAAGTGTATATCTAGTAAACTTTATGATTCAGTTAGTTGATCCTTAATGAGTGCATCAGAACATTATTAATCATATGAACAGTAAACAGGAGTAGTAAAACAGAATAGATCATCACACATAAGCAACACACATGAACACCAAGATGTAAGGTGGAAACCCAATGTGGGTGAAAACCACCTGCTGCAATTCATCTCTATCTTCCTTTAATAAGAAACTTCTTTTTACAATATTTATGTACTGGTGTAGTCTTATACCAATACACAGGCTTCTACCTGCAGAAGGCTACAACCTTCTCTCATTCTCCAGTTTCTCCTGGAAGGGAGCTACAACCCACTTAGCTCTTGTACTAGCTGAGGTACTAGTATGTAGGTGCTAACCTACAGAAGGCTACAACCTTCTTTTTCTTCCAAGGACCATGTTTCATAAATTTTCGTATTGGATCCATGAATAATATCAATCAAACATCAAGTATATCTGTATCAAACAATCTCCTTTGTACAAACCACTATTGAATCAACCAATCACTTCTCAGAATGCTGTAACCAGAAAACAGTAACCAAACACCAATTCTGAACCCAGAACACTGTAGCAATAAATAGAAGTAGTTAAAACAGATTTCATGAAACATACACTACTTCAATAAGCAGAAACCTGCATATATACGCAACTATATTAAGGCCAACAAGCGTATACGTTGTCTTCACTTGTTGAACTAGCGTATATACGTGCTTCTAATGTGCCGAACCTGTGTACAGATCTATAAAAGATAATTTACCCTTTTCACTTAATCAGACAACACTTATACCCAGATTATCAGATTTATAGATCTAATCATGCGCCAAATATAATAGATCAAAAATCACACAATGATACTACTATTCAAGCCTTAAGATCTTGACCCATCAATAGAACTTATCCATCTTTTAGCGCTCAGGTTCCTCCTTGGTTCAGATCCAGCAATGCCCCATAACCCAAATCTAGATCTTGCTCTTCATAAGATATTCAATTATTTTTCAATGCCTTTGCCTAATGATCTCTTTCCTCTTTTATAGTCTTATACCTTACTCAATACCATGGTCCAAAACCATTTAGAACCAATACTAGGAACCTAATACCTGGGTTCAACACTTCGGATGCAATACCAAGGTCCAAAACCATAGGTCTAAATACCACAGACCCAAAAATAAGCTTTCCCACATGTACGTGCTTTTCCGTGCATGAAAGTGTGTGCATACACATCCGCTACTTTTGATCAGCAATCCCGCATGTATACGCGCCTTTGTATATAGAGAACCTGTGTGTATAACCTGCGTGTATACACTAATTGGTATATAGTGAACCTGCGTAGATATGCGACTTGGTATATAGTGAAATTGCGTGTGTACACGACTTGGTATATGATGAACATGCATATATACTTTTCTTTCTCCATTCTTTGTAGTCTAATCATCAATTCTTTGCTACTGACCTGTTGCACTGTGATCTGTCATCTGTGTGAGTTTCCATCAAGGACAACACTTGTATCATAATGCCAACAATATCCCTCTTTGGACTTGATGGCAACAACCATACCAAGTCACTCTCCCCCTTTTACATCAAGGGCAAAGGGCAAACCAAGATATTCTCTTGCTTGATATACATTCTGTTGTCCATACTCCCCCTGAGTACTTGCTGAAGTCTCTGATTGAGATCCCCCTTTGTATATGCCAAGATGTACCAATCCATCCATGCTCCCTCTGAATACATGCAGAAATCTCTACTCTGTTGAAGTGTGTTGTTCATGCTCCCCTTGATTGTAAGCAAGGTCTGCAAAAAGATGTTCTACAAGAAGAACATGACTCTATACATCATAAAGACTCATACATACATCAATCTCCCAACCAAGTGGGGATATACCAATATTGAATTATCCCCCAAACCAAGTGGGAATACATCAAAGGTTTACACAAGAACATTACATCATCCATCCCAAGCATAGTGGGGAAACCAAAATAGGCCGTTACATGACCTTGATAAGAAAAGAAATACATGACATAGAGATGAACTATCTATAACAAGACCAACAACTATCATCAGCAGCATCTGTCAATCATCATTCAGACCAGCAACCATGTTCTCCCTCTTCACTTGTTCCACCTGAAGCCAAAAACAACTGTGAAATTGAACCAAGATCTTCTAAGATAATTCCAACAATGCATTATTAGAAGTATATATGCTCCCCCTGAACCTGTGCCAGATGGTCTCTGTCAGACCCATATCAAACTCTTTTCACCTGAGTCTGGCCCACTGATTTCCTTCAAACTAACATATATGCGACTATATCCATAGAAAACTGGCGTATGTACACAGATACTCCTCATGAAACTCGTGTACAACCACTTTTCTTTGAAATAGATAATTTCAATAGCAAGATGTTGCATCAACTACCCCCAGCTTCTGTCTGAGGTATTCAAATGTCTCCCTAGGCAGTGGTTTGGTGAGTATATCAGCAACTTGTTCTTTGGAGGGGACATACTCCAATTTGACCCTTTGTTCGAGCACTTGTTGCCGGAGAAAATGATATTTGATAGGTATGTGCTTGGTCTTCGAATGCATGACTGGATTCTTTGAAATAATAATTGCACTTGTATTATCACAAAAGATGGAGATAGGTGGAGTACAAGTGATTTGAATGTCTTGCAATGTTTGCATCATCTAAAGGAGTTGTGTGCAGTAAGATGCAGCAGCTACATATTCTGCTTCAGCTGTAGATAATGCAATTGAACTTTGTTTCTTGCTGAACCAAGATACTAATCTAGAACCCATGAAGAATGCACCACCACTAGTGCCTTTCCTGTCATCCACGCTTCCTGCCCAACCTGCATCAATATATGCATGAAGTGTGAGATCTGTACCTATACGATACCATAAGCCATAGTTTTGAGTTCCTTGAAGATACTTGAAAATTCTCTTAACTTCTTGAAGATGAGTTTCCTTTGGATTTTCCTAAAACCTTCCAACTATTCCCATTGCATGCATAATGTCTGGTCGGGTACCTGTTAGATAGAGCAGACTACCAACCATGGATATATAGGTTGGTTGATGTACTGCTACTAATTCATCATTTGTGCTAAGGCTGCATCCTGTTACCATAGGGGTACATACTGGTTTTGAATTCTCCATCCCATATTTCTTCAAGATCTGCTTGAGATACTTGGTTTGTGATAGAAAAATACCGTCTTTGTTTTGTTGGACTTGTAAACCAAGAAAATATGTGAGCTCATCAAGCAGGGACATTTCAAATTCTTTTTTCATCAGCAAGGAAAAGTTTTGACTCATGTCTTCTTCATTGCTACCAAAGATGATATCATCAACATATACAACAAGTATTAGCAACTTATCATTGTCAAATTTTATTTATAGATTGCTATCTGTTGATCCTTTTATTTCAAATTATTTTTTCATCACCAAGGAAAAGTTTTGACTCATGTCTTCTTCATTGCTACCAAAGATGATATCATCAACATATACAACAAGTATTAGCAACTTATCATTGTCAATTTTTATTTATAGATTGCTATCTGCTGATCCTTTTGTAAAACCTTGTTGATGGAGATACTTATCCAAACTATAATACCAAGCTCTTGGAGCCTGTTTAAGGCCATAGAGAGCCTTTTTGAGTTTTCATACAAGTTTTGGATCATTTCCAAGGATAAACCCATCTGGTTGCTCAATATACACTTCTTCATCCAAGTCTCCATTCAGAAAGGCAGATTTCACGTCCATTTGAAATACTTTGAACTTCTGAAAGCTATAAAGAGCAAGGAACATTCTTATGGCCTCAAGTCTAGCAACTGGTGCAAAAGTTTCTTCAAAGTCTATACCTTCTTGCTATGCATACCCTTTACAAACAAGTCTGGCCTTGTTTCTAATAACATCTCCATTTTCATTCAGTTTGTTTTGAATATCCATTTTATCCCTATGACATTCTTATTGTTTGGTCTAGGGACCAACTCCCAAGTGTTGTTCTTTTCAATCTACTCTAGTTCTTCATTCATGGCCTTGACCCAACATTCATCTTTGCATGCCTCACTTATATTTTGTGGTTTAGTGGAGGAGAGAAATGCTAGATAGCTTGAAGCTTATGAAATGGTTCTTCTTGTTTGTACACCTGCCTCTTTCTGCCCCAAAATTTGAGTTTCTGGACGATTCTTCTGAACGTACCTGGATGGAGTCTTTTCTTCTATCCTTATCTGTTCTTTTGGTGCCTCACGAGTTTCTTCTTCATCATAAGTCTAATTTGATGTTGAAGGATAGTCCTCATCATCTTCAAAATCTTTGGATTTTACCTGCCTATGAATGTTTCCTTCTTAATCAACCACTACATCAATGCTTTCAACAATTTTTCCAAGTCTTTTATTGTAACACTTATATGCTTTGCTATGGGGAGAGTAACCAAGGAGAATGCCTTCATCTGCTCTAGGTTCAAATTTTCCAAGGTTTTCATCAATCTTTTTGATGTAGCATTTGCTTCCAAAAATTTTGAAGTATTTTACTGTGGGAGTCTTACCATACCAAAGTTCATGAGGAGTTTGAGTGTTGTTTACCTGGACGTTTGTCTTATTGAGAATAGTAACTGCAACAAATGCAGCTTCACCCCAGAAGGTTGCGGGAGTTTCAGATTCATCAAGCATAGCACGAGCTATTTGTTGAACCATTCTGTTCTTCCTTTCCACTACTCCATTTTGCTGAGGAGTCCTTACAGTAGAGAATTCCCTTCTTATTCCATGTTCTTCACAAAAATAGAAAAATTCATCTGATGTAAATTCCCCTCATTGATCAGATCTGAGGCATTTGATTCTGCGATCTGATTCATTTTCAACCAAGGCTTTGAATGCTTTGAACTTTTCGAAAGCTTTGTCTTTATGCTTCAGAAGTCCTATCCAACACATCTTCGAAAAGTCATCAATGAACAATATAAAATATTCTTCTCCTCGAGGTGACCTTTTCCTAGATGGACCACATACATAAGTATGGACAAGTTCAATTGGCATGCTAGCTGACCCTTCCTTCTCAAGGAAATTAGTTTTGGTTTGCTTACCAAACTGACATGATTTGCATATTGTATTGTCTGGAATTCTGATCTTAAGGAGATCATGAACTACCTGATATTTGCATGCTTTCCTTATCTGAGAGAAGCTTAGATGCCCCAATCTTCTGTGTCATAGCCAGTGTTCATCATTCTTGCTTAGATAGCATTGTTGTTGTCCTCCCTTGAGTATGTATAAATTATTGGGAGTTCTTATGCCTTTGATCACTTTTTATCCTATATCAAGCTCATGAACATTACATCCATTTGATCGAAATATTACTTCAATTCCTTGATCACACATTTGACTGACACTCAATAGATTATGCTTCAGGCCATCAACATACATAACATTTCCTACTTTGACCTTTTCTTTCAAAAGAATAGAACCTTTACCTTTTATGAGTGCAGGGGCGTCATTTCCAAATGAGACCTTCCTTTCCTTTTCTAAGGCACTATATGACTAAAGTTTTTCTTTATCACCTGCCATATGTTTCGAGCATCCACTGTCGATGTACCACTGATTTTCCTGTCCTTCCGCATATAAGGCTATCCCACATCTTTCTGGTTGTGGTTCTTTCTTTCTCCATGTTTTGGGACTCAATGAAGCTTGCTCCTTTTGAGTTGTTTGCCGAAATCTACTCCTGCATTCAGAATCTTCATGACCAAACTTGTTACAAATAGAACATTCTATTTCATTCTCAAGAGAAGAAAAGTTATTGTAGGTCCTTTTAATGATCCCAGTCATACTCCTTTATTTTTGAGCTTCTCTAGTCATGATGGTCTTGTAAGAAACACATTGAGCAGCTTTTTGACCAAAGTTATGACAAGAGAAACATTGGCCATTGAATAAATTCCTGTGATTATCAAACCTACCAACCAAATGATTGTAGTTTCCATTGACATCCATTCTTGAGGCAAATTGAGGATGATTTACCTGTGGTTGGATGTAGCTTTTGTTCATCCTTGAAGTATATTTACCTCGATTTACTTGGTAATCTTTGTTCATCTTGAAGTAAATTATCCCTGATTTACCTGGTGATCTGTATTATGCTTTTGCTCTCAATTGTCAACCTATTCACTTCTCCTTGCTGCATCAAGATAACTTTTGGAGGTGGATGGCTTCTATGTTTGAGATGCTTCTTCAGTATATCCAAGACCTGTCTTGATTAGAGGAGAACGCTGCACTTTGATAATCTCATCTAAAGTTTCAGATCCTTTAACAAATTTAAGACTAAGATCTTTTGATTTCTCAATAACTTTTCTAAGTCCCACAATTTCACATTCTAACTTTTCATTGTGTTTTTCTCTTTCAGCAAGTTGGAATGTCAGAGTATCTATAATCATATTCTTTTCCTATAAACAAATTTTAAGTTTAGAAATTTCTTCATAAAGACCATCTTCATCTATAGTATCCAAGAAATCATCATCTTCAAAGTCCATCAAAATTCTATAATCATTACATTGTTCATCTTCATCACTATTTGAAAATCCATCACTGTCTTCATGTGTATAATAGCTCTTCTTACTTACATTTTGTTTTCTGTTCCATCTAACTAGTTCCTTACCTTTGTCAAGCTTATATTTATGAGGACACTTGGAAGCACAGTGACTGACTCTTCCACAAGCAAAGCATTTGAAAGGTAGCTTACCTCTGAATCTTCCAATACCCCGTTGAAGGTTCTTGACAAATTTTGATTCTTCCTCACCTTCTAACATATGTCCTAACTCATTGTAATCTCCTTTTCCTGAGGCTTTGAATGCAGCATCTCTCCTGTCTGATGGTCCCCCTTTTCTCATTTCGTAAGCAGTTAGGATTCTATGGAACTGTGACATGGTAATGCTCTATAGATTCTGCTTTTCTTCTATGGCAAAAACTTTTGAATCAAACTTAGAAGACAAAGATATTAGAACCTTTTCAACTAGAGTAACTTCTTTTATTTCTTCACCCAAGTTTTTCATACAATTAACAATATCATCTATACATAAGAAATAGTTAGCCACACTTTCATCATTGTGCATTCTGATATTTTCATACTGAATTCTGAGAGTTTGTAGTTTTACCTGTTTTACCTGATCATCTCCTTCATAGCTCAGAATGATCTTGTCCCATATTTCTTTTGTGGTTTTGAGCTACATAACCTTGATGAATTTTGATTGAGATAGACTCCCTAATAGAGTATTGACAGCCTTTGCATTTGTTTCATACTACTTCTTACCAGCCGTATCTGTAGGAGTTGCTGATGGAAATGTGTATCCTGTTTCCACAATATCCCAAACTTCTGTACCAAGAGATTGAAGATAGGCAATTATTCTTACCTTCCAATAGACGAAGCTGCCCCCATCAAAATTTTGTGGCCTAATCGATGCTTCTTTTTCGTAGTTGCTCATGATGATAGATCTTCCTTCAAGCAATCAAGCTTCTTCTGAAGGACCTGCTCTGATTCCAATTGTTGGAAATAATACTGGGGGGGGGTGAATTAATATTATCAAATCAATATAAATTTTTCATTTCCATACTCAAATCCATATACCCTACTTCTGTTAAGGCAAACCACATGTATACACAACTGTGTGTAATGTAACAAGCGTATTTCCAGTAAACTTTATGATTCAGTTAGTTGATCCTTAATGAGTGCATCAAAACATTATTAACCATATGAACAGTGAACAGGAGTAGTAAAATAGAACAGATCATCACACATAATCAACACACATGAACACCACAATGTAAGGTGGAAACCCAATGTGGGTGAAAACACCTGCTGCAACTCATCTCCATCTTCCTTTAATAAGAAACTTCTTTTTACAATATTTATGTACTGGTGCAGTCTTATACCAATATGCAGGCTTCTACCTGCAGAAGGCTACAACCTTCTCTTGTTCTCCAGTTTCTCCTAGAAGGGAGCTACAACCCCCTTAGCTCTTGTACTAGCTGAGGTACTAGTACGTAGGTGCTGACCTACAGAAGGCTACAACCTTCTTTTTCTTCCACGGACCACGTTTCATAAATTTTTAGACTGGATCCATGAATAATATCAATCAAACATCAAGTATATCTGTATCAACCAATCTCCTTTGTACAAACCACTATTGAATCAACCAATCACTTCTCAGAATGTTGTAACCAGAAAACAGTAACCAGACACCAATTCGAAACCCAGAACACTGTAGCAATAAACAGAAGTAGTTAAAACAGATTTCATGAAACATACGCTACTTCAATATGCAGAAACCTACATATATATGCAATTGTATTAAGGTCAACAAGCGTATATATTGTCTTCACTTGCTGAACCAGTGTATATATGTGCTTCTAATGTACCGAACCTACGTACAGATCTATAAAAGATAATTTACCCTTTTCACTTAATCAGACAACAGTTACACCCAGATTATCAGATTTATAGATCTAATCATGCACCAAATATAACAGATCAAAAATCACACAATGATACTACTATTCAAGCCTTAAGATCTTGACCCATCAATAGAACTTATCCATCTTTTATCGCTCAGGTTCCTCCTTGGTTCAGATCCAGCAATGCCCCATAACCCAAATCTAGATCTTGCTCTTCATAAGATATTCAATTCTTTTTCAATGCCTTTGCCTAATGATATCTTTCCTCTTTTATAGTATTAGGCCTTACTCAATACCATGGTCCAAAACCATTTAGATCCAATACTAGGGACCCAATTCCTGGGTTCAACACTTCGGACGCAATACCAAGGTCCAAAACCATAGGTCTAAATACCACATACCCAAAAATAAGCTTTCCCACATGTACATGCTTTTCCGTGGATGAAATTGCATGCATACGCATAGGCTACTTTTGATTAGAAATCTCACGTGTATACGTGCCTTTGTATATAGAGAACCTACGTGTATACACTACTTGGTATATAACAAACCTGCGTATATACGTGACTTGGTATATAGTGAACCTGCGTGTGTACACGACTTGGTATATGGTGAACCTGCGGATATACTTTTCTTTCTTCATTCTTTGTAGTCTGATCATCAATTCTTTGCTACTGACCTACTGCAATATGATCTATCATCTATGTGAGTTGCCATCAAGGACAACACTTGTATCATAATGCCAACACCTTTCATATTTCTAAAATCCAGGCAGAGTCTTATTTCTCCATTTTTCTTTCTAACAGGAACTAGATTTTCAACCCAATTAGAATATATAAGAGAGAGGATGATCTAGGCATCTAACATTTTCTTAATCTCCCTTTGTAAAGTTGGTAGAATGGCTAGATTTATCCTTCTAAGTTTTTGTTTATAAGGTTTTTCTTATGGCTTCAAAGGAATCTTATACTGTATTAATGAGGTATCATAGGTCTTTAAATTAGCGTAAGTCCAAGCAAAAACATCCTTATAATTTTGTAGCAATTTAAGATATTGAGATTTGATTTTAGGGTCTAGCGATGCAGATATTTTGATGTTTTTAATATCATCATCAGTTCCAACATTAATCTCTTCTATGTCATCTTCTAAAGAAATGGACTGAGGATTTCGGAGGACATCATTTTGATCAAATAACTTTTCTAAAGGAATGAGTCCTTTTGGAATAAAATTATTAGATAATTGTCTAATGTCGTGATTGGAAATTTGGGTTTTAAAATTTGAAGTATCATTTCCATCTGCATTTTCATTTCTTTTAGCTCTCTCTTCATCAATTTGCAGAAAAGAAAAATCATCTATTACCTACAAAAATGATTTTAGCTATTCATCATCTTCAAATATTTGCCAATGTTTCAGATTATCTGGGATAGATGGCCTATATTTGACTTGTATCTGATAGAGTACATCAGTATGATTAGGGATTTTAAAAGAACTGGCAGAGATAGATAAGGCATCTGCATAAATATTTTGATCTCTGGGAATATGAGTCAAATTAAAAGCATCAAAGAAGTTTTCAACTGAATCCCATACTTCATTTCGGTAGGACCTAAGTCTAGGGTGCTTAGTCTAGCAAGAATTCCTTACTTGCTTAACAATAAGCTCTAAATCAATAAAAACACTTAAGTTTTGAACTTTTATGCTTTTGGCTAATTGCAATCCTAAAAGGAAAGCTTCATATTCAACAACATTATTGGTAACTTCGAAGTCTAATTTACATGATTGGGTTATATTTTCTTTTTTAGGTGAAATTAAAACTACTCCAGCTCCTGGCCCATATTTCGTGCAAGAGCCATCAAGGAACAGTTTCCAAATATCAGTTTGGTTTGGTTCAGGACTTTCAACTAATTCTTCAATTTTGTCTTGAGTTTTACGTTGGTTTGAAGTGAGTTGAAAACAACCAAAGTCTTGATCTATTGCATAAATTGGATGGTTCCTTGGTTGGTCAGTTTTAAAAACAGTATGTATAATTCTTACCTCTCTATATAATCTTAATTGCTCTCTTCCATAAATAGGAATAGTAGCATATGACATATCCATCTGTAGAGTTCCCCCTACTTTGGCACAACAAGACCTAGAAAGGAGCATTCCAAACTTGGGAGGGATATCTATGAGAACAATATCAAGTACTACACTTTTTACTAGAATTTGGGCAAGGGTAACCACTAAATCCTTGATCAATCCCAAATAGGGCACCCTTTTAGAGTCAAAGGTGTATAGGTCATGGTAGGATTTAGTTATGTCAAGCGTCAAATGGTCCATGATGGATTTTTGCATAAGGTTGTGTGATGCTCCTGAATCAAGCATACAATTATACAACATGGAGTCATTTATTTTAAGAGTTACATAGAAAGGAGGCACTATCTCATCTATCATGTCTAAACTACTACCAAAAAATATTGTTGGTTTTTCATCTTGTAGACTTATGACATCACCTTCTGCATCAACCGAGGTATTTTGAATCACTTTTTGTGACTTGGTTTTTGTAACCAGGGTTTTTAGAAATCTCTGACAGTGGAATGGGGATCATAACCCTCTCTAATTCTTTTTCAATATTAAATGTAGTAAAAAAAAATTACCAGCTTGGGTAGTATCAATTGACTGATCTAAGGGTTGAATAAGAGTTGTTTGAGCTTCAGCAATTTTGGTACACAGTTCAATTACTGGAGTTTCCTTTGGAGGTCTCCCAGGACTAGGCCTAGGCCTAAGATCATACCTCTTGTTTAATTCTGCAATTAAAAATCAATGAAAGCATGATATTTAGAGACTTGTGAAGATTCCTAATCTTCTTAAACCTGATTCTGTTGTGAGATAGGAATGATGGCTATTTGATTGGAAGATGAATCCATGCTATTAATATCTTCAGTAATTGTCATAGTATTATCATTGGGTTGTTGGTCATCTATCAGTAGAGGATTAGGAACCTATTGATCATTGCTAGGTCTTTGAAGAATTTTTAGTGGTGGATTTCTTTCATACTGACCCTGATTTTGATTTTGGGGTCTAGCAACTATTTGTTGTATTGTTCTAGGTTGAGTCTCAATCTTTGATATCCTATTTGATAGGTTTCTAAGAAGAGATGTTATTTCATCTATTTTTTATTCTTCTGATTTAGTATTAGAGGAACTAGAGGCTTCTTGAACAATTTTGAGTTTTCCTTGGGCCCTTTCTTCCTTAACTTTTAAAGAAGCTGAGGTTGCCCTATTTGCTTCTACTTCTATAACATTTGTTTTCATATCCTAAAGAGTTCTTGAAGTTCTCTATTGTAGCATAACAACAAAGTCATCATCAAAAGCTTTAGAGAATCTAGATTTAGCTGCTGCTATAGGGGGTTTACAATCAGCAGGCATTTTGTGATAGAGTTTATTAAATCTTTTGATAAAATTTGATACTGGTTCACCAAAGTTCCTTTTAAGCTCTTCAAATTTTGTGAGGAAGTAAAGAGGATCCTTTTTCACACCCCATTTATTTTTAAATATGGTTGTAAGCTCTTCCCAATTTCTAATGGTAGCTGCTGGTAACTGTCTAAACCAAATCCTCACATTTCCTTCAAGTGACTGTACAAACAATCTCAAATAAACATTTTCTTGTTCAATATTCATGTTGCCTGCAAAGTCAAGGAAAGCTTGAAGATGGTCCTCAGCTGAGGGACCAGTTTCTCCATTTTACTTGGGAAGGTATTTTAAGTATCCAGCTAGGAATGCATCAAGGTTATTAGGTAAGACTAAGGCAACATATCTAGCCTATATAATAGGTCGGAAAGCCATGATAGCAAGTGGTGTATGAGGTGCTTGAGGTGTATGAGGTTTTCTAGGTGTAGTATGAGGTGTTTGTGTGGATGTAAAGGATGTAGAGGATGAAGAAGAAGTAGAGGAAGAAGATAGTGATTCAGGGGTTGATGGACTAGTTGAAGGTGAAGGAGGAGATGAAGGAGGAGATCTCCTGAAAGACTTCAAAGGAGTCCTAAGAACTAGCTTTGGGACCTGTAAAGGAATACCTTCTTTTGTTTCAAAGAGAGGGTTGGAATATATAGGAAAGGTCTCCTCAAGATGTTTGGAAGAAGAAGCTTCAGGTCGGTCAAAAATGGAAGGAAAATGATAGGTGGTAGGGGATATGAAATTTGTGGGTTTATATTCTGGTAGATTGACACCCAA
The DNA here is from genome assembly GCA_031772625.1 of Pinus tabuliformis. Taxonomy (NCBI): domain Eukaryota; kingdom Viridiplantae; phylum Streptophyta; class Pinopsida; order Pinales; family Pinaceae; genus Pinus; species Pinus tabuliformis. The sequence goes on along the minus strand of CM062806.1, from coordinate 490,989,813 downwards.
ATCAGATTCAGTTTTAGGTGACCCTAATGGTAGTGTGGGTATTGGATGAGATTCTAATGAATGAATAAGGTATGCTGACTTAAAATTAACTCCTTTATCTAAAAGTTCATAAACCCTAGGTGATAAATGGGAGTAATCAGGATCAGCTAGGATATTACTATAGGGGTCAATTGATTCTAATTCTTCAAACTGCAGGATTGAAGAGGAAAATGAATATGGTTGGTGTCCCCTTTTAGAACTGGCTTTTCTCAGAAACCTTTCAGGATCTGACAGAGGTTTAAGTATAACATCTTCTAAACGAGATCTAGTATGTTTATAAGGTGCCAGCTTGGGAGTGTGGAGTCAACTAGGTGAATGATTTTAACCTTTCTAAATCCTTTAATCACCTTTAAAGGATAAGAATGAATGAATATCGTGGTCCCAAGGGAAACTTAAATGAAATTCGAATCCTTGGAAATGGCGCTAGTCTAATGTTGTGCCTCTGAGATAGTAGTAGGTCAGGCTACCAATGCCAGAGCATCTAAAATAATTGTTTTTGGGTTTTTGGTTTAATTTTTTGGAAGACCAATGAATGAAGATGGATGCAAAATTAAAGTAATTAATCCTTTGGGTTATATTAATACTTCAACAAAGGGCTACTATAAAGCATTACACGGTGATATAGATAAAAAATAGTGGTGAGTAAAAGACAAAAAAAAAATATGATTATCATAGTTTCCAGACTGTAAAACATAACAATCATAAGTTGGAAAACCTTCTAAACTACGTTCAAAAGATTCAAGGCAATATACTTAAGCTTACACAAGATGGTGATTATTTATTGATTAGAGGGGATTAGCTACACAGGCATTGGCATTAATCCAATCTCTTAATAGGTGATCAATTTAGGAGCTTATAGGAATCAATTGAAACACAAATTGTTCCTACCTAGATATCTCTATAAGTCATAAGCATATGAAGAAAAACAAAATGATTGAAAACTAGAAAAACTTACAGGATAACACAAACTATGTAAACCAAATTCAGAATCCTCTGCTTTGTATTAAGGTTACAGAAATATTGATTACATCAAGTGTCTGCAAAAGCTTCCTTCAAAGGTGGCTTCTAGGTTCAAAGTAGAATTAACAGTCAATACTTTACAAGCAATGAACTATGAATCTTGAACTCCGAACCCATAACATCTCAAGAAGAGAGTTATTTATACAATAATAAACTTAAGAAATATCCTAAAACTGATTAAGATTTATTCTAGGAAAGGAAAAGATCTTCATGCAAGAAGATAGGGGTAGCTATTGAACTACTTCTTGTTGTCCCCTTTTATTCAGGTTGTGATGGCTTTGTTTGTCTGATATTTTTCCCTTTAAGCTGCTAGATTATTTGTATTCTTCACACTGGAAGATTGCTTCATTTCACCTTTTTACCTGATACTTCTTTAAACTCTATTTAATATGCTTCAACCTGGCTGAGTGACCTTTACTGTGCTCCTTTCTACCTTTACTGCGAATTTGAGGTTTTTACTGTGTTTTTCACAGTAAATCGCTCATATGTTTCTTCAAACTGTTATGTAGGTTTTTTTTGTAAACTTGGAACAACAGTCTTTACCTGTAAAACACAGAAATCATTAAGTAAAACAAGGTGGCAGAGGAGGTCTTCAATGGCTTTATTGAGCTTTAAAGGATATCGAAAGGAGTCCAGGGCATATTGGAAGGTAAAGAATGGATTTAATGGCAATAGAGGCATTATGGAGGCTTCGCGATGTAAAACAGGTAAAAACAGAGCAAAATGGTCATTTTGCCTTTTAAACGAGAAAAACAGTTTTCCTTTGAAATATGGCGCGATACTGAATAATAACCATTCTGTCATTTTGTGGAAGGCAGTTTTCATTGCACCACTTATAAGGCGTGGACGGTTTTGGGAAGAGGTCACCTGAAATGATATGAGCTTGACACATAGTAAGGGAGGATGGTGGAATACCACTTTTCGGGTGGGTAATTCTCGTATAGAGAGTCAACCTGAAATTTGCCGAGGGTCATTGGATTTGGATGGATTATATCGGATGGTGGTGGAGTGAAGGAGAAATACAGAGGGTTTCAGTAGTTAATTATGGCTAAATGAGCTTTATCATGGGTTAGAACAAAGATTTGTGGTTTAAATGAAGGTTAAGGTTAATTCTTTGTTAAAAGCATAAAAAATGTTTTAACAAAGAAAACCTTCATAAAAACATATATGGCAGACTTGAAACTTTATTAATTTGGGCAGATATCGGCATTGGGTTCAGGCTTATCGCTTATCGCAATTGGATTTGGTTCTTCATTAAAATCATAAAAATGATTTAACGAAAAAATCCTTCGCAGAACAATGTATGGAAAATTTGAAACTTTATGGAATCGGGTGGATGAACATCATTGGATCCGGATCCATCAAATATCGGATATCGCAAAGGCATAGGGTGTATACATTGGATAGGACTTGCAATGAGGACATATGCGATATGGCGATAGACTATGATATATATTGCGTCAGGTTCGAACTTATCGCACATCGCATTTCGCAATGGTGGAGGATATATGTAATAGCTGGGACTTTGCGACATAGGCGAACACGATATGAATATGGATTGTAATATATATTTGGTCCGGTCCAGGCTTCCCATCACATATCGCAATCGAAGTTCACAATGCAGGGAGTAATGCATGTAAAAAGGATTGCGATCCTGCCAATGCAATATATTATATATCATAGTTTTGTTATAAAAATAAAGGTTTTTCGGGATATTTTAATAAGGAATTAATATATATGGGAAATTTAAAATATTAAGGGTTTAATACATTAAGTTAGTATTGATATGAAATATGAGTGGAAAGGGAAAAATGCGCTAAGTATAATGCTTTTTATGTTTTATTTTCTTTTCACATATATGCATGAATACTTAGGCTAAATGACTTTTTGTGGGTTTTTTTGGTAAAAGGGAATTTAACATGGTAAAAAGGGATTTTACATAGTATTTTCACTTTTCCTAGGTAAAAAATCTTTTGACCTTAGGAAAAAGGGGTTTTTATGGAAAATGAGTGAATATGAATTGTGTGAAGGTGGGAAGGGAAAAAAATAAAAATAAAGATGAATGAGGGTGAATTTTTTGATTAGGGGGAATCTCCTTAAGTCAATAAGGCGAGGGTCCGGTCCCTCCAGAAGTCAAAGAAATGCTCTAAGCCTTTTGACTTAAAGGATTTAAGTACTGGGAAATTAGTAAAGTAAAAGGGTAAAATGAATGTGGAAGTTAATTAATTGAATTTGTAAACCTTTGTTTACTTTGTGTAACTGCCTCATGGACATAGAACATATGATAAAACATGATAAATGTATACTTTGTCCAATCAATCATCATCTTCTCCAACCTTTCTTCTACCTACCCTTTGCTTACCCTATCATTTTTTCTTCACTTAATGGGTGCATTTAAGCTAGCAAACCCTTATCCATTTTCGTTTATTTTTACAAAAGAAATCTATCTAAATCTACCCTTATAACCACCAAGGGCTCAAATTAAATTGATGAGCACCTTATTGTTTTCTACCTAACTAGTGATCTGACAAGCTTAAACAGTTTGGCCAGATCATTTATTCTCTAATTATAACATCAAATTAAAAGCATGAAGTAGTCAAGTTAAACTATTTTACTGTCATGGGTTGTGGCATTTAAGACAAGTTTCACACAACCATTATTTTGCAAAAAAATGGTAGTGGCATTTAGAATTTCTCACTTTCAAAGTTTATTTGTTTTATTTTCTTTCTAACCTAACATTTTCTTTTTGCCTTGATTTTTTTATAGCATCTACTTGACATTTTCTTTGATATGGACATCATTATCAAGATATTTTCTTTAAATAGAATTTTATTCACTATTGTTATGTCCATATCCTAACTTAACATTTTTTAAATACTCTATCTTATCAAAACCAAAAAATGCTACAACACGCACCACAGTGCAGGCGCCAAGCTTGGTCTTGCTTGTGCCTCTGATCTTAGTGGAATTAGACCTCCTCCCACAAGGTAATTCGCAGACATCAGGCAGTGATCCTTGTCATTCCCCTGGCCCTTACATTTTACACACCATACCTCATCACACATCTCTGGGAGGGTTGTCCTATCTTGTTTCAAATTCTGCATCTCCAGGCACAAGTTTTTCTGAATCTGCTAAACTCCTAGGTTAGGATCTTGTATTGGAGTCTCGTGAAATCTGATTGCGACCTCCAAAGCCTCAGCCTGAGTGATTAGCCTTTGTTGTGACAATGCGTTCCGTAGATGCAGCATTAACGATGCTACAAACCATTCACGGTGTTGCCCATCTGTTAATGTCATGTTTGCTTCGCGAATTGTGCACTTCAATCTTTGATCGATCTCCCATGGGGTCTCTCTTGGTAACATTGTGATTTCCTTGAATCCAATGATCGACTATGCCTCTGAATTTGGCTTGCTAAATTCTTCGTTTAGCTTAGCTTGGATATCCACAATCCCCACATTCGGATTGTCATTAGAATGCTTAATGTACTAGGTCAGCACGCGATCCTGCGGAGCATTGACCAATTTTTCCTTCTTTATATTGTCGTCCATGACACCCTATGCTTCCCATATAGATTTTATTACGAACCAACACTAGTCTGGATCTTCATTCCCTACTCCTTTTAACATTGGTAGCTTTATCACGCTTGCCATACTACTTCGCAGTGGTGGCAGAGGTGGTATGGTCGAAGACAGGGGTGAAGATGGTGAAACTGGTTGTGGTGTGGGTGGGGGTGGTATGCGCGAAATTCTCTGCTTTATTAGATTGATCACACTTCTTGGCGAGACCTTTACGAGCTCTTCCTCGCCCCCTCGCAGAGGTGAAATCAAGGGGCTAGTTTCTAGTTTTGTGCTACCTTCATTTCTATAGAGTCTCCCACTCTACGTAGCCCCAAACATAAATTTATTTGCATAACCCACTTTTCACATAGTAGCATTTTAATCCAAGTGTTTAAAGATTTAACGTACTTACCTCATGGTCCCTTGAGGAAGCATTGTTCTACCTTGCTATAGCTCAATGAAGTATCTACTGCGAATTCAGTGATGAATCCTCCTATGATTCGATCGAGCCAATGATTGACAGTGTGCGCGATCTTATCTTTCGATGCTTCTAGTCTGCGCACCAATTCTGGAATCCACACAATAGGTTTGTCAATTTTACACCTTCCTTGGCTATCTGATAGCTTCGCGATCCACTCGTACAATTCAGTGGGGAAGGATGCAAATAAAATTTCATGGATCTCTATATACAAGTAGCAATCTAACCACTCTTCCTTTGTTAGTCATGGATTCCTATTTTCCTACATCGCAAACTCATGAATCTTTCTATCCAACCAATCTTCAATTCCTTTCTTTGTCAGATTCCAATGATACGACATCAAACATCTCTATGTAGATCCCAGTCCTAGAAATGGAACCATTTGTTGGCTCATTGGGGCCTGACCCAGGTTCAAAGTTAATTGGCCAAACAAATCCCTATACTACTGTCCCTTTTGGCAACATTCCCTGGAGTTTGGACTGAGGTCTCACTCGAAGTAGTATGGGAGGGTGCTAGAACAAGGTTTCCACACCCTTGAGATGTCTAATAGGTATGACTGGTCCTTTGTTTGTTCCTGCAAGCAGGTCGCTTTGCGTAGTTCTCATTCCTCATGACCTGATACACTGCCTTCGTGTAGCCCTAACTAGGGGTTGTACAGCACTCTGTGCTATTACCCGAGATCTTACTTATCTTCCAATGTTAATTAATTACCTTCGTCTACTTGAATGTATTAAGTTATAATTAGCAATGCAAAACATTCATAGACGATCATGCAGTAAATAAAGAGTATAATTACAAATTATATCCAATCATGCATTAAACCAGGAAAGTATACACAGAATTATAGCCAAACTTCTATTTATTGATTCTCCCAACATATATAGACTCGACCTACCCTACGCACTCAACTGCAGGAGTCCGCGCACTAAGCTGCGGACTACTAGGCCTCTGCGCACTCAACTGCAGAGCCTTCTCCTACTCTATGACCCCCAGACACACTTTACACTTCGACTCAATCACTTAGACTTCTCATGCTTTTCTTCCATTCCTTCTTGGTTATCCTATACACTTAGAGCCTCACTCTATTTATAAAATCCCATGGTCCACGGACCATGGTTAGGTCTATCCAGCTGACATTACATTACAAAAACTAGGGTGGACAACCCTGTGACTCTATTATACTTTCACGCCCCCCACCCACAATTCGCGGAGCTTTTACAACAAGATTCGATCAAAACCTAGGCTTTAATCCCCAAAACATGCCTTGGGGGGATTCCATACCCAACAATTTCTTATGGAATTTAGGGTTTTCTGCTACTTAGGCTAGCATCTTGTCAGTTTTCAAGAATAGGATTCAATTTTCATTTCTGATATGTTCAGCCTTGTATTAGATCTCACAGTGTTTCACATCATTTTGCAAGTATTTCCATGCATACACTAGGCAACTAGATAATGAAATTTTGTTTTCTTAGTTGATCGAAAATCTTTCTTGTTTGACATGATTCATGAATAAATGCCAGTGATTGATGCAATGCAGGAGTTTCAACAGTGCAAGGATATCTCATGACCAACAACCCCAACCTAACCTTATCCACCCATGATCATCAAAAACCACTAAGTCCCTCACCCAATTCATCATTCCATAAGAACAAATTTCTAGGTTTGTTGAGCAAATCCAACCATCTTACAAACTCTATTTTGATATTTGAAGAAGTCCTAGCCACTCCCTTGCCTTATTTTATCCCACTATTCACCTTCCCTAAGCTCTACACCACCTTCCAAATCAGTCATATTGCTCCCGACCGGATCCTGTAGGAATAGAGGGGATCTTGTAGGAGCATTAGGACATGTTGTAGGAAGCATTAGGACATCTTGTAGGATGACCTGTAGTGGCCTGGTTTGAGGCTGAATTGTGGAAAAAACATCTAGGAAGATAGGAGGATACTGCTACTTGCCTCCTAAGTCATATGACCTTTCACCACCATCTCTAACCCACCTACCACATCACCAAGAGGATTTAGCATTCATATTTTTCACACAAAAAAGGACTAAAAGTAAAAAAGAGTCATTCTGTTCATTTACATGCACAACAGTAGAGTGTTTGGTTATTTCAGATTGCATACCTAGGACAGTAGGATTACACACATGTTAACTTAACATTATTTTGAGGCAAAGCCTGTTATCAATTAGTTAGATGAGTGGTGTGTTTAAGCATTTGATTTCATTGTTTCCTTACTACAGTACACAAGATTTGAGTTAGTGAAAATTTCCCCTTTCCTCATTGGTAATCAAGCTTCTTCTAAATCAATAGAAGGCTGGTTTGAGAAACCATAGTGGTCTATCACTAGCTTAGCAGTGACAAAGAGTGGACCCATTGCATATGCTTGTGTATACAACACCGTCACCTCCAAGTTTGTACAAACCCCAGGTTGATAAAGTAAATTTGGTAGCCCCAAGAGTTGCAACATTCTTGTTGCAATAGTGGTGCTCATCACTTTTTGGCACCATTTCTAGGGAGGTTTCTGAGTAATATGTGATTCTTTCATTCTTTCTTCCATTTCTTATCTTTGACATTCTGCTATTAGCTTCATTTCCGCAAAAGTAATTGTAAGTTGGTTTGCTTTCTTTTCCATTCTGCAAGTGAGATTTCATTCAGCAGTTTGTTTCCATTCAGTTTGTTATTTCAATTCTGCAATTAGTCTCAAATATTGAAAAAAACCACAAAACAAAGAAAAAATACTTCTTTCATGCCTCGTAGGAATAGGGATAACTTAGGAAATTTTCTACCAAATACCCCCACCACTTCAAACAACCAACCTTCCTTCTTCTTCGGTAGTTGTGAATTGGAGGACCCCTTAGGACAACAACCAAAGATTTTTGAAGAGCCTATAGGGGGAGAATAAGAACGAGAACCCATTCCAACTTACCTAATGGCTAAAAATAGAAATGATAGAGGATATAGAAAAAGAATTTAGGGTGCCTTTCGCATCAGAGAAACTAATGGGGATACCAAGATGAAAAACATAAGCCCCTCTTCTCTTCCTCATTTCCATGGCTTGACCTGAGAAGATCCAAATACTTTCTTGTTTGAGTTCACTGCCATATGCAAAACTTATGATTACATGACTGATGAGAAGAAGTTGAAATTATTCCCATCCACTCTCAAGGATGTAGCTCTGCGTTGGTTCATGGGTTTACCTGGGGATAGCATCACAACCTGGGCTCAAATGTAGCAAGCCTTCAATAAAAAGTATCAAGCCCACTGTAGGTCCAAAGACACTAAAGAGGAAATTTTTAGGATGACCTTGGGGAATGATGAATCCCTATAGGATTATGAAGAAATATTCCATCTTAGCTACAAAAGGGCCAAGTGCACACTTGATCCTGAGTCACTGGAGCTACTCCTACTCTAAGGGGTAAGTGAATATCTTCTAGATACCTTAAACTTGCTAGCAGGAAGGGACATCTACCATCTACCCTATGAAGATAGCAAGACTGTATTTAGGAACCATTCCATGGTAGCTAGGAAAAAGGGTAGGGGTACTCAACCAACGGCCAACTCATCCTCTTCCAACACATCCATAAAAATGTGAAATTGGAAACATGCTAGAAGATTTCAAGTGTGAAATGCTGCAAACACTTACCCTATAGATGGACACTATGAAAATCAAGAGAAAGCAGGAGGAAGCAAAGAGAGAATTGGCCATCTTCTGCCCTAGATGCATAAGGAGGCACCCTAGGAAATAATTTCCATTAAACCTGATCGAAATCGGCTAGGTCTGTGAAGAAAACCACTCCACAGACAAGTGCCCTTCTCTACCTGGACTAAAAGTTGTGTATCAGGGAATTGAAGGGGTGACTGATCAACTTTACTACATAAATCAAAGGAGACCCCATGGGCCTCGTCCATACCAGCAGGGCATGAAAAGGTCATCCCATGCATATTACAACCCTAACCAGTACACATCCATTCCCTCTTGGGTACCCCCTGCTCATCCCTCTTGGTCTACACCTCCTCCTTTGTATTTTACACCTCAGTACCATTCCTAGCCAACCAGCCAGTCATTTCAGCCATATACTCTACCACAGCCTCAGTGGAATGCACAACCCTAGGGGTGGACACCCCCATACAACAATGCTCCAAATTTATTACGTTCACTTCCTACTCAACCATAGCTTTCACACCCTGCTCCACCTAAACAACCTCATATGCCTGCCCAGCCAAATATGAACCCAAACAACAGATAGGCACAACAAGTATACAGTGGAGAGACATCCTATCCTGCTTATGCTTTGGAGATTCAAGAAATCAACCAAAGATTTGGGAGAGTAGTCCTGGACAACCAACCTCCACCTCCACCTAGGGAGAGTGAGGAGGAAAGTGAGTAAAGCATGACTAGAGTGAATCCGCCTCCCTTTCCTGAAAGATTAACTCATCCAATCCAGCCTACCCAAGAAGAGAATGAACTTTTGGGTGAATTGAAAAATCTATGTGTCAAAATTCCACTTCTTCAAGCCATCAAGGATGTACCTATTTGCAATGAATTGATTAAATAGAAGTGTTTCAAATAACTAGGATGGTGAAAAATAGGCACCCCTACCATTAATGTCATTGAAAAACTGTCTGACTTAATGATGGGGTATGTAATTTGCCCAAAGTATTTGGACCCTGGAAGCCCTGTAGTAGATGTGCACATCAAAAGCATCATTGTCCCACACACTTTGATTGATATTCGAGTTGTCATTAATGTAATGACTAAGGAAACCATGCTCAAGCTCAATATCCAAGGTTCCTTAAGAAAGACCACAATAGTCATGGAACTTACAGACCATTCCACAGTAGCCCCTGAGGGGATTGTTGAGGATGTGATGGTCTCCAATGACTCCTAGGAGTACCCTGCAGACTTCCTAGTTCTCCAGCCTAATTCCAAGCTTAGTGGTCATCCTATCATACTTGGGAGGCCTTGGTTAGCCATTTTCGATGCCTACATCAACTGCATGGCTGAAAATATGACTATCAAAAATTGGCATCTGTCCAAGCAGTTGGTCTTGTACCCTCCTACTCAGCCATCTCATCAAAGGACTCCACGAGAGTTGGGTCCTTAGAACTATAGCCTAGTAATTCAGAATGAGGAAGGAATGGAGTGTATTGCTCAATGCGGCAGAGATGAACCTTTTTCTATTGGATTTGAAATTGGATAAGTTGAAATTCTTTCTAAGTTTCTTGAAAACCTAGATAAGATTTGATAGAGCTTGCAAGAGACGTCATCATAGTTTTGGACACAATACTTTTCATTAGTCACTAAAGATGGACAATTTGTTTATATTGGTTGGTGCAGCCATCAGAATGTATTGGATTGGGAATGAGGATGCTCCAATCTTCAATATGCACTTCAACTTCTGCCCACTAATTTGATTATGTTTCCCATGACGAGATCATTTGTTTAACCTATGTTGGGGTGTCTGTGTTATAAGCATAGGCCGCCTCACCTAAAACTTAATGCACATGAAAAAAATTAAAGTTCCAAAAACCATGTTCTAAAAAAAACATGTGTATTCTGCATCACCACTTTTGAAAATCGGGTCATTTTTTTGCTATCTCTACGAAATGGGTAACAGTATCAGTTCCCGTTTCAAAGTTTACATTGTTGGTTTTATGTTCATCTAACTGTGCATTAAACCCTACAACAAAATGATATTTATAAACTATAATATATTTCACTATGTAATAAAATTAGTAAAATGGAAGTAAAAGTAAAACTCTAAACAAGAAGCCAAAAGTGGATGTAACCATCGATGAAAAATTGGAAGTAGAATTGAATGTTAAACTAGCCATCAAAACAAGGAAAACAATGAGACAAAAGGGTTTTAAAGTAGAATTAAAAAAGGGTGCAAAACTAGACACAAAGAAGGGAACAAAATAGGGCATACAAAAAGATACCAAATTGGGCGCAAACAAGGATGCAAAAATGGACACCAAAATGAGGATGCAAAGAATGGTGTAAAATTAGGATGCAAAATTGGGTGCAAAAAGGATGTAAGAAAATACACAAAACAAGAAGAAAAATGGGACTAAAAAATGGTGAAACTAAGGATGCCAAAAATGATGCATAACTAGATGAAAATTCAAACTAAAATCTAGGTGCAAAATGAGATGCAAATGTGGACACAAAATGTGGCAGAAAAAATGATGCAAATTTGGATTCCAAAAAGGATTCAAAATTAGACACCAAAAAGGATGCAAAATTGGACATAAAAAATGGTGAAAAATTGGACACAAAAGTAGAAAAAATGGTGCGAAAATGGGCATAAAAATGGCTCAAATTTGGATGCAACATTGGATGCAAAATGAGGTGCAACAAATGATTCAAAACTTGGTGCAAAAACAAATGCAAAAATAGACGAAAAAAATAGCTCAAAATTGAACGTAAAATTCGACACAAAATGGGATTCAAAGGTGGACGCAACACATGGTCCAACATACGGTGAAAATTTAGATGCTCAAAAGGATGCAAAATTGGATGCAAGAAATGTTGTTAAAAATGATGCAAAATTAGGTGCAAAATAGGATGCAATGAAATAAAAGAGTGGATGAAAAAAATGGTGCAAAAATGGAAAAAAAATTTGGCACTAAATCAAATTCAACATATGGTGCAAAATTAGATGCAAAAAATGGTGTAAAAAAAGGCAGAAAAATTGGTGCAAAAATAGATGTAAAAATAAGTACAAAATTAGAAGCAAAATATGGCATAAGACTAGATGCAAAAACTAGCACAAACTCTATGCAAAAAAAGGCACTATGGTGTAAAACTCGATGCAAATTACGACACAAAAATAGAAGCAAAGAATGGCACAAAATAGGAAGCAAAAAATGATGCAAAAATATATGCAAAAAATGGCACAAAGCTAGAAGCAAAACCTATTGTAAAACCAAATGCAAATCTTGGTGCAAAATATGATGCAAAATTTGGCATAAAAAAAGATGCAAAATTTGGCGCAAAAAATGACGCTTTAAAAATTGTACTATAGAGCCAGATTTAGTGCCATGCTACTCATCCCAATGGAGAGAAAAATACACTAAAATCTGGTGCTAAATCTGGCGTAAATTGCCTGTTTTGTTGTAGTGCTAGTTTATCCTTAGAGGCAATCCAGTGCAGGATGCCAATAAAGTCTTATGCCTTGTATCTTAAGGAGTAGTGGCTACAATTCCAAATTAAGACTTTAGCACAGAAAGGAACTATACCCTTCTGAGACTATAGACAATTCATTGATATCTGTGATCAAAGCACCTTGGATGATAGAGAAAAAAAGTCTGAGTTTTACCTACACAACTTGCCCTTGACAGACTTGAATGTGTGGGACCCAAATTAAAAACTAGTGGACTTGCAATTGATGGCCTTGGCATCATGGATGAATCATGAGGAGGAAAGAGCTACAGAGATGAAGAAGGTAATGGCAAGAGAACAGACACAACCCCTCATGATAAGAGCTGAGCAATCTAATCCAATGGCTATCATCAGCACCCACAACCTGATTTCAAATGATCCTAAGATTGCACCTAGGTACCTTGCTTCCCAAGAGAAAGCAATCGCACACTTTGAAGACATGTTCATGTTGTTAGGAGATGAAAACATACAAGATTGCCAAAGGAGATGGAACACCTTTCCCTACATCTTGAAAATCAGAGAATGCCATTTTCCACATAGAATGAGAGAGGCACTAAACAGAACACCCATGTATAAGCAAGCTCTACAAAGACTCAAAGTCAATTGGATTGGCTTGAGAGTCAGTCCACCACTGCTCTTAGGAATGTTGGAAGTAAGGAAGGAAGAGGAAGAAAGAAAGCAGTGGGAAGAGATAGAGAGGAAGGCAGGATTCTATTCACGAGAAGAAGAAACTACAGTAGAAGCACGGGATGTTAGGGAGGCCACTAGAGCAATGAAGGACATGGATATAGATTGAATTGCTCAGAGCATGAGCACTACTTTTAGTAGGGGGTGATGATGAGCCTCATCATTAGGTAACTATATGGACGTTAATACACCTCCAAGTTTATTAAAATCAACTCTTCTCATAATTCCTTACATATTTTAATCATATTTTTCTTGATGAGATGAGTAAAAGTAAGATGTTATGTCTAGTGGTATAATGTGCAATGATTGCAGGTTTTTGAGGGAAAATCATGGCAATTTTGGCTAATTAAGGGAAGAAACTCGAATGAGACAGGGAGGATATATTGTAGGAGATAGATCGTCCTCATTTAATCCTCACTCATTCAAATATTTCTCCATCAAATCATGCTAACTCGTAGTTGCAAGCAGCAGAGTCATGAAGGTCAAAAGGGAGCTGAGCTAGTGACAGTTAAGAGCCAGTTCATCTTGAGTTTGGGAGCCAACCCTCCCTAGATTTAAGGAAGTCATTGGAGACTTCAGTTGTATAAATAAGGAGGCCTAGAGCCTCATTAGGATTCATATTTTTTATGTAAGAGAACTAAGCATTTTCAAGTTCAAGACTTGTGGGAGATATTGTTATGTAATTTTTCTGATATGATAATGAGAATGAGAATTTCCTTGATCCATCACTGATTTGACTATGAGGATTGAAACTCTTGGGTTAGGGCCCAACTCTAGCAACAAAGGATCATATTCTTGTACTTGTATGCTTAGTTAATTTCATATATTAATAGTTGAATTGGTTTTTAGCATTATTTCATTTCAAGTAGTTGTGAATTTGATTAGTTTGCTTCCATTTGTCCATTGCTCTAGCAATAGATTAGAAAGATAAAGGAATACCAAAAAGCTGATAGTAGGTGGGTTTCACCTCAATCCTTTCTTCAGGGACCATGGTTTGAGGAAGGAACTCATATGAAGCCCCAAAAGGACATAATTCTGTTTTCTTATGGAATTTAGGGTTTTCTGCTACTTGGGCTAGCATCTTGTCAGTTTTCAAGAATACAATTCAATTGTCATTTCTAATATCTTTAGCCTTGTATTAGATCTCATCATGTTTCACATCATTCTGCAAGTATTTCCATGCATAAACTAGGCAACAAGATAATGAAATTATGTTTTCTTTGTTGATTGAAAATCTTTCTTGTTTGACATGATTCATGAATAAATACCAGTGATTGATGCAGTGCAAGAGTTTCAATAGTGTAGGGAGATATCATGACTAGCAACCCCAACCTAACCTCATCCATCCATGATCATCAAAAGCCACTAAGTCCCTCGCCCAATTCATCATTCCATAAGAACAAGTTTCCAGGTTTGTTGAGCAAAGCCAACCATCTTACAAACTCTATTTTGAGATCTGAAGAAGTCCTAGCCACTCCCTCACCTTATTTCTCACACCATTCACCTTCCCTAAGCTCTACACCACCTTCCAAATCACTCATATTGCTCTTGGCCAGATTGTGTAGGAATACAGGGGATCTTGTAGGAGCATTAGGACATCCTGCAGGAAGCATTAGGACATCCTGTAGGATGACTTGTAGTGGCCTGTTTTGAGAAAAAATTGTGGGAAAAGCATCTAGGAAGATATGAGGAGACCCCTACTTGCCTCCCAAGAAATCTGAACTTCCACCACCATCTCTAACCCATCTGCCACATCACAAGGAGGATTTAGCATTCAAAATTTTCACACAAAAAAGGAAAAAAAAAAGGAAAAAAGAGTCATTATGTTCATTTACATGCACAACAATAGCGTGTTTGGTTATTTCAGATTGCATGCCTAGGACAGTAGGATTACACACATGTTAACTTAGCATTATTTTGAAGAAAATCCTTTTAGAAATTAGTTAGATGAGTGGTGTGTTTAAGCATTTTATTTTAGGATTTCCTTACTACAATAGACAAGATTTCAGTTAGTGAAAATTTCCCCTTTCCTCATTGGTAATCAAGCTTATTTTGAATCAATAGAAGGCTGGTTTGAGAAAGCATAGTGGTCTATCACCAACTTAGCAGTGAAAAAGAGTGGACCCATTGCATCTGCTTGTGTATACAACATTGTCACATTCAAGTTTGTATGAACCCCAGGTTGATAAAGCAAAGTTGGTAGCCCCGGGAGTTGCATCATTCTTGCTACAATACTGGTGCTCACGAGCTAGGATGAAGATTTTCCAGTAAATCGAGAGTCACATTTTCCACCTAGTCCTAATCCTAAGGACTATGAGGGCCATAGTGATGAAGGCCAGGATGAAGCACTTAGTCCTAATCCTAAGGACTATGAGAGCAACAGTGACGAAGGGTAGGATGAAGAATTTCCAATAAGTAAAGAGTCACATTTTCCATGTAGTCCTAATCCTATGGACTATGAGAGCATCACTGACAATGCACATGATGAACAATATCCAATAAACATCAAGTCAAATTTTCCATTTAATCCTAATTCTAAGGACTATGAGGGTAGCACTAAAGAAGGGAATCGTCCAAGTCAGTGTTTGAAAATCATATATGATCATAGTGAGGATAATATTCCTCATAATGATGATGAAAATTCTTATACAGATGATGATCCAATGATGGAGATGTTGCCAACAAATATTGTATCAAGGAGTAGGAGCAGACATTTTCGTATCAATCCAAGATGTTCTAGTTATACAAGGGGTAGAGTAGAATATATGATGAGAAGAAGTTCTATCAGTGCTCTCATTTCAAGTGAACGTTGTCAAAAACATTGTTTAAAACATATGGATTTCAAGTTTGCATTGGAGAAAAGGAAGAGATATTTGTCAATGAATAAAAGCATGCAAAATTCATATTTAGTGGGGTGCATGTAGTCTACATTCTCAAGTTATGATTATCATATTGGGTCTTTATTTATCTGTAGAAAGGTTGTTGGGAGCAGGATCCCGCAAGGGAAATTTTGGGGCTCAAAGCCCATGTTTGAGTTAAATTTTGTAATAAAATGGTAAAGTCTCTGCATTTTGTGGTCGCGGAGCGTGAAAGTGTTAGGTGTCAAAACGGTATTCTGCCCTTAGTTTTGAAAAGTAAAGTCGGTTGTAAGAGTTCTACCCATGGTCCGCGGACCATGGGATTGTATAAAAAGAGCTAAGCTCTAAGTAGTTTTGGAGATATAGAATGATGAATAATGTAAGAGAGCAGCAACTATAAAGTAAGAAGTCTAAGTCTTGGGTTGTAGCATAGGTAAAGGATCTGTAGCTAAGTGCACAGAGGCCTAGGGTAGAAGTCTGCAACTGAGTGCGTGGACCCTTGCAGCTATGTGAGCAAGATGGACAGAGCCTGTAAACATTTGGAGGTTATTAATAAAGAGAGATATTCTGCAATTTCTTTGTCTTTGTTTTGTTGATGTATTTGATACTTTATGTATGAATTTCCTTTATTGTGCTTATATGATGTGCGAATGACTGCAATTACATTGAATAATTGAATGCATTTACGAATATATGTTTACGCGGTGTTAACTGTAATTTTCTGATAAGATAAGCAAGTCACTTAGATTAATTGGGGAATTTGTACGGAACACTTCCGCAGCAGCGTGAAGGTACCTAAGCAGTAGGCTAGGGCTATGCAAAGGCTCATTGTACCATTTCACAGAGGTACTGAAGGTTGGAATAGAGGGCTCATCTTGTAGGCCCTAGATTGAAGCAACCTATGTGATGGCAGGGATAGAGGGAATCAACGACATCACAACCATCTCAGGGTGCAGAAACTTGGTTCCAGCATCCCCCCATACTACTTCAGGTGAGACTTCGGTCCGCGCTCTGCAAGCTGATGCCAAAAGGGCTAGTAGTGTAGGGATTTGTTTGGCTAAATTAATGTTGAAGCTAGGTCAGGCTCCCTAAAGCCAAAAAATGGTTTTGTTGCGAGACTAGAATCTACATAAGAGATGTGTGATGTCGTATCACTGGAATCCAACTAAGAAGGAGATCAGAGACTGGTTGGATAGGAATATCCACGAATTTTCGGTGCAGTAGAATAGAAACCCGCAACTGATAAAGGAACAGTGCTTGGATAGATACCTGTATACAGAGATCTATGAGATCTTTTTCTGCTCCTTCCCTATTGAGCTATACGAGTGGATCGCGAAGCTAGCAGATAGCCAAGGAAGGTGGAAACTTGATGGTCCTATTGTGTGGACCCTGGAGCTAATACAAAAATTGGAAGCATTGAAGGATAAGATCGCCCGTGTTGTCGATCATTGTCATGATCACGTCATAGGATGATTTGTGATTGAATTCGTGGTCGACACCTCATTTAGCTACAACAAGGTGGAGCGGCGCTTTTTCAAAGGACCACGAGGTAAGTACGCAAAATGTTTGAATACCTGGATTAAAATGCTATTGTGTGAAAAACGGGTTATGCAGCTACCTTGATGTTCGGGACTACGCAAAATGGAGAAACTTATAGGAATGAAGGAAAAAAGGGCCCAGAGTACAATCTATTGATTTCATCTCTGTGAGGTGACAAGGAAGAAATAACGAACATTTCTCCACGAAGTGCTATTCGGTTAATAAGACAAGGATTCCCGCAAATACCACCTCCACCCACACCACCTCTGACTTCACCACTATCGCCTCCAACTTCACTCATACCACCTCCACCTTCACCACAGTTCAGTATGGAAAATATAGTGAAGTTGCCTTTGTTCAAAGGCTTGGGAAATGAGGACCCAGACCAATTATGCTTCATTGTGAGGGTTGTATGTGAAGATCAAGGTGTTACAGATGATCATATAAAGAAGGCGACATTGGTTACTACTCTGCAAGATTGCGCACTAACCTGGTATATTAAGTACTCTAATGATATCCCGAATGTTGGAGTTGCTAACATCCAGACTGCACTAAATAGAGAATTCAGTAGGCTTAAATCTGAGGTGGAGTCGATTGTGGGATTCAAAGAAATCATGATGCAACTAGGTGAGATGCCTTGGAAACTAGATCAGAGGTTGAAATGTACAATCTACAAAGCCAACATGAACCTAATAGATGGACACAATCACAAGTGGTTTGTTTCTTCGCTCCTCCCACACTTAAGGGTTGCGCTGTCTCAATAGAAGATAACCACTCAGGTGGAGGCCTTGGAGATTTCCATGAGACTACATGAAACTCTAATGCAAGATCCAAATCTAGGAGTTCAATAGATCCATGCACATTTTAAGAATCTGTGCCTTGAGATGCAAAGTCTGAAGCAGGACAGGGTAGTTTGTCCAGAGGTGCGTGAGGAGGTATGGTGCTTGAAATGTAAGAGTTAGGGGCATGACAAGTACCATTGCCCGGTCTTTCTGAAATATATTATAGGAGGGGGGCCGATGCCTTTAAGGCGAAAATCTCAAGCAGGACCTAGCGCAGGGCCTACATTATGGTGCGTTATCTGTCAGGTAGCTGGAAAACATGCCATGGATAACTGTCACTTTCTAAAGAAGTTTGTACAGACACCGCAAAAGTTGTTTTGCAACTTTTGTAGGTCAGTAGGGCATGATGATCATACTTGCAACAACTATGAATTGATGATGGATAAAACTCTTGCCTATATGGTTCAGACAGAAACACAACCCCCTGACTAGAGCACAGGGATGGCACGAAAAGGATTTCAGGGGCATGGAAGAGGCCTAGGCAGAGGAGGACCTAGCAGAGGTCAAGGGTAGCTGATTTGCTACAATTGCAGAGGAATAGGACACTATGCCCACGATTTCACTAATCCAACACATCTGTCGTGCAAGTATTTCACATTGTTTGATCAAGAAATAGAAGATTGTCCTATGCTGATAGCTAGGATACGTGACAAAGGCACACTACCACCTCCACCGACTTCGAACTTTTAGATGATGAGGTCTGAGCCACGTGAAGAGTATCCAAATGTAAATATCGTGTTTAGAAGTGGAATCGCGATAAGAGATGACAAGGGGAATAACTAGAAGACAATACATGGGTTTGCAAAGCTCTGGTGAAGGAGGATGAGTTCGATTTGGAGCACGTGCATGAAACCTTCATGTAAGCTAAGAAGAGCTTCACTAAGGCATCCACCTCAGGAAGCAAGGATAATATTGAGCATGAGATGGACCCCTCTATGCTCACAACTTTCCTGGAGACCTATATGAATTTACTAGGCGATAGTAAGGTTGTGAAAGGGTTACAAGAGCTCATCAATAGATGCGTTGGAATTGCGCTGGGTGAGCTGCGCGTAGTATGAAATATTGGCAAGCATAAAACAAGGACAGGACGGGAGATGAGACTGACTGCACAGATAGGAGAGTATGAGATGGATCAGGTTATTTTGGACCTCGGTTCAAATGCAAATGTGATGCCGAAATAGACTTGGGAACAGATGGGGAGACCCGCGCTGTAATGGTCTCCGAATCATCTAAGGATGGCCAATCAGTAGAAGATCATCCCCATGGGGTGGCTGCAGGGGGTGACCATGGATATTGAGGGAGAGAGCGCACTGGCTGATTTTGAAGTAATAGAGATAGTGGATGATAGCAATCCCTATCCCGTGCTCCTGGGAATTGACTAGGCTACTGATATGAACAGGGTAATCAATATGAAGAAGCGAAAGATGATCTTTGAGAAGAAATTGCTGCGCGTAATAGTACCTCTAGACCCTACTGAGGGATCACACTATACAGAACCAGTCCGCAATTATGAGAGCGATGACGATTTGGACTGTATCTATAAGATAACAACGTGAGATCAAGATTGGGTGAATCCCACTACAGATGGACAAATTACATGGGATCGCACGAGTTCCTACACTTTAGACTCTGATTAAGAGTTAGAGCTCTGGTAGAACTAGTTACATGAAGTGACTACGCTGAACTCCAACATGATGACATGATCACTACGCTATGTGTCCTCAAAGGTAAGAAATCTGCCTACTTATGATGACCTGAATGAGGTAGATAGCCTTTTGGATGCATTTGAAAGGGAGGTACCAAAAAAGCAGCGCTTCTAGGCGTTGGACTGGGCCATGCGTGCTACACCCACAAGATGGTGGGATACACATAAGGGAAGCTTTAATGATTGGCACAAATGCAGGAGAATGATGAAAACTCGCTTCGGGAAGCCGAAGATGCGAATGACAAACAAGTACGATGGGTGGGATTATTTGCATGTGCATTTGGCGAAATGGACCCAGGCTTATGGAGAAAAGCCCCAACCTCAATGGGTGCACTTGTTCTGTCACACCCTAGATGTTGTCCCGATGAACTAGTATATAGAAACTGAGCTCTGCCATGGGATAGGCGAATGGGATATCCTGCACGAGGGATTCATGATGAGATTCAGTTTTGAGGACGGGCTTGACGGTATTGATGAAGCACTACAAGAATTGAAAGAAATAATATTTAGGATACCGTGGGACCCTTTCGACCTGATTCAGCTTGAATGGGCTACTCAGCTGAGTCACGTGCTAGAATGTTATAATGTAACTACTGAAGAAGAGGATGAGGATCTGGAGAAGGTTGACATTCCAAAAACAAAAGGTCATCGTGATGTTCGAGGGCTGCAGATTGAGAACCCTGATATAACCGCGTTGTTGAAAATGAAACAAGTAAACAATGGTATGGAGGCAGAACCCTAGTTTGCAAAGATTGGAGACTATTGGGATGATGTGACGGTAGATAAGGTTGTTGAATTGCTTCGCAAATACCAAGATTTATTCCCTACCAAGTTTAAAAATATAAAAGGGATTATTGGGGACCTAGGAATGATGAAGATTACATTGAAATCCGACGTGAAGCCAGTTAAGAAATGGCCTTACCGTCTCAATCTGAAATATAAGGGAAAGGTCCGCTTAGAGCTAGACAAGATGCTCATGGCAGGCATCATTGAGCCTATGGAAAAAGTTGTCTAGGTAAGTCCAATGATGGTACAAGAACATAAGCAGAAGGATGAAATAAGGATATGCGTGGATCTTAGAAAGCTAAATGATGCTTGTGTACATGATCCTTTCCTGACTTTGTTCACTGATGAATTGTTGGACACTGTAGGTGGCCAGGAAGCATATTCCTTCACTAATGGGTTCTTTGGGTACCACCAGATCAAAATTGCACCAGAGGACAGGAGCAAGACAACCTTCATGACTGAGTGGGGTTGTTTTTAGTACACTGTAATGTTGTTTGGATTGAAGAATGCGCCTACGATCTTCTCATGCATAGTTGTTACTGCATTCAAGGAATTTATTCATAAGTTCCCAGAGGTATATTTTGATGACTGGACTATTTTTGGGTTGGTCAAACGCCATGTAGCAAGCTTGCGACTGATGTTGGATACCTGTCGAAGATACCAGATCGTGCTCAATCTAAAGAAGTGTATGTTTTGTGTTCCTTTTCGGAACTTGTTGGGGCATGTGGTTTGTAGGCAGGGACTGATGGTATACCCTGCAAAGATCATGGTGATACTAAACTTGGAAGCACCGAGAAGTGTGAAACAGTTGCGCACTACCCTAGGACATATGGGATATTACAGAAATTTTATCAAAGGCTATGCCCATAACATTGTTCCTATGGAGAAATTGTTGAATATGGATGTCACATTCTACTAGAACGATGATTTTAAGAAGATCTTGATATATTAAAAGAAAAGATGGTCACCACGCCGATTCTATTCTTCTTGGACTAGAAGAAAGAATCTCATGTACATGTCGACGCATTATGTATAGCATTGGGAGTAGTATTGACGCAGGTTGGTTAAGAAGGCTTGGACTATCTTATCGCATTTGCAAGCCGAATATTATCCAAAGCGGAGAAGAACTATTCCACCACTAAATGTGAGGTGCTAGCTATGGTGTATGCGCTCTAAAAGTATAGGCACTACTTGTTATTAGGGCATTTTAAGATGTATACAAATCACTCCACTCTGAAGTACCTGGTCAATAAGCCTGTGTTGGGGGGGAGAATCTGCAGGTGGCTCTTATTGTTCCATGAGTATGATTTTGAAGTTATTGTGAAGCCTGGATGACTGAACGTGGAACCAGACCATCTGTTGCGCATTGAAACAGTAGCCCACTAACTTGGAGGAGGGATTACCTGACGCACAGCTATCTGCAGTGCACGTTGCGGATGGTTATTTTGAGGATATAATATGTTTCCTAACAATAGGAACAACTCCAGAAGGATACATTGTCCAGCAAAAGAAGGAATTAGTGGTGCGCGCGGCAAATTTCTCTGTCATTGTTGGGCATCTATACAAGATGGGGACTAATGAGATATTGCGATGGTATGTACCTAAGTTTGAGAGAAGAAGCATCCTCATAGATGCTCATGGGGGCATCGTAGGAGGACATTATGTAGGGAGAGAAACCCTGCATAAGATTCTATGCAGAGGGTTGTGCTGGCCAACCCTCCATTAGGACTCAAAAGCATATTGCAGAGCGTGTGATGTGTGTGAAAGTACTGGCAGACCATCACAGAGGGATGAGATGCCTTTGAATCCATAGATGACGTTGCAACCATTTGAGAGGTGGGTGATAGATTTTTTTAGACCCATTCAGCCCCAAGGAAAGACGAGAGCAAGGTACATTGTCACCGCGATGGAGTATTTGACTCATTGGGTAGAGGCGCAGTCGATGAAGGATTGCACAGGCGCGATTGCCACGAAGTTCCTATTTTAGCATGTATTGATGTGATTTGGATGTCCAAAGATCTTGATGACTGATCATGGTACACAATTCCTGAATGAGACAATCAGCGCATTGACAAAGGAATTTCAAGTATACCACACGAAGAGCATGCCTTATCACCCGCAGGCTAACAGGATGATGGAAGCATTCAATGAAGTGCTCGAAAGTGTGCTAACCAAGGTTCGCAATGCTCAGCAAAGTGATTGGGACCTACGCATACCTACAATACTATGGGCTTATCAAACGACGTACAAGAATTTGACTGGGCAAATAGCCTTTAGCCTTGTCTATGAGGTTGAAGCGGTAATGCCTATGGAATACATCATTCTTGGTCTACCCATAGTAGCACTCATAGGTATGATGAATCGCGGAGCCCTGGAGGAGAGGCTTGTACAACTGGATGAGCTTGAAGAAGAGAGGATTTTGGCTAGATTTCACTAGCAGGTCCAAAAACAGAGTGAAAAGGCATGGCATGGTCGACACATTAAGTTTCACTCATTTAAGGTAAATGACCTGGTTTTGTTATATGATAGTAAGTTTGATAAATTTCCAGGGAAGTTTAGGATGCACTGGTTAAGGCCCTATGTTATTAAGGAGATTACCGATGGAGGAGTAGTACAGTTGGTCAAATTGAATGGAGAACCCTTCCCCGGAAAGGTGAATGGCAATTGCTTGAAGCCATACACCCGCAATCCAGCCATTTGACTAAATGAAGGTAGCGCAATCTTAGCGCTCCAGGGAGCTGAAAGGAGATGTGGGACTATAAACTACACCGCCCGAGTTAGGGAGCTGTGCAATTTGAAGATGGTGTGAAGCAAGGGAGTGTCACTGGGTCTGCGACAGTGTGAGGGAGCTGTGCTACCCAGGGAGAAATCATGTAGTTCGGCCAAAAAGTAACTGTTACAGTCACTATTCATGAAAAGATAGCAGAAGTAAGGCAAAATGGAGTGGGCGGCTGGTATTTAAGACAAAATTTATGGCTTAGATCCTTGAAAATCTGTCGCCAATCTGATAGTAATGAACTGTTTTGGGGCGAATGGTCAGATTTGAATTCAAATGGCCCTATAAATTACAAGTGGTTTTCTAGCAAGAAACATTTGTAATTTTGAGAATTAAGTTGTTGAGCTCTCAGGCGCCTATGAATCATGAGAAATATGAGCTTCTAATAGCTTCTAGCGTATTTGAGACTTTGCCGATGGACACATAGGAATTCTTGCATAAGATCATGTCCACACCCCTAGAGGTTATAAATACTGAGAAAGTAGTAGAGGAGCCAGCACCGAAAATGGACAGAGAAGAAAATGTAGTTGCTCCAGAAGTAGCTGAAGTATTAGCGGAGGTCCCTAAATCCCTGAAAACATTGAGATTGAAGCCAACCCCAACCAAGGAAACTGCGAAGGACAAGAAGGGAAAGTAGCCTGCCATACCGGTGCGCGCCTCGCCAAGGAAAAACCCACCAAATCCCACTACACAAGAGAAAGGCAAGGTTATAAACCTAGAAGCCAAGGAGGAAGATATTGAAGACATCCCACTGGATGATGAGGATGTAGGAATGGAAGTAGAGGAGGTTGAAGCCCAGTTTGTGAATCCTATTACAGAGTTGTCAAAGTATGTCCCTCTGTGCAAGCCTAATTCCAAGGTCCCAAAGGACATTCATTATAGTAAGACTCCCCTGTAAACCCCTCTACTACCGAATGAAATTGTTTTCGACGGACTATGTTTGGCACGAGTGTCGATACTGAAACTAGAATACTAGGACTTGGCGTACCACGAGAAGTTCCCGCACCTGGAAACCGAGAAGTTAATGCACTGCATCATAGACACACATACAGGAATGACTGTGTTGGAGTCGTGAAGGTGGCTTAAAGGAGTAGAGAAGGCAGGGTTTCTTAAACTACTCTGGGTGAGAATCCAACAATGATCATTGGTGGCAAGGGTGGCAAGAAGGCTCTCGCGGAGTCTGTTAACACCCAGGTTGTTCCCTTTGACTCCCAAGGGAATACGGCCGGGGTAACCACTAACCAATCTTTGGATTACAGCTCCTAGCCAAACTGTAATCAGAGAGGGCTCTCTCTTTAAGGTTTGTCTCTGTTTTGTGACGATTTTAGGCTAGTTATGAGTTCAGGGTTTTGGTTTTATGTTTTGGTTGAGAGATGTCTTTCTGTACCTAAGGTGGAAGTCTTCAGGCAGTATTATTTCATTAGGCAATGGAGTCTGTGGCTACAGGTTGTCTGAAATATTGAGTTGAGTTGCTGAAACTACAGGGCCATCTAAATACTTCATGAAACAAAATTGAAATTGTGATTATGAAGTGTGTTTAACCAGTGAAAAGCAATTAAGAATTTTCCACTAAGTTGGGGGTGTAAGAAAGAGATATACTGCACAGGAGCAAACTTGAATTCCTGAAACAACAATCATTATGAAAGATATAGTTTGGAGGTGCAGCAGTTAAGAATTACACCTTATGACTATAACTGAAGAAAAATGTTTGTAACAGCATAGATTGAGTTCAGGGTATTCTGTGAATAAATCCTAGAACTATTCTTTTTCTTTGCCATTAACCATGAAACACAGAAACATGAATGAGCTATGAAAAGATAACAAAAACACATAACGAAGAGTTTTTAAGGAGAACTTATTGTGCCATGAAGTACGCAGGAATCCTGTAATATTCAACAAAACACCACCATGCCTCAGATAACTCAGATCTTTGGAAATTCCATCAGCTTTTGTATTAATACTCTGGAAATTTACAACATAAGAAACTCTAGAAGAGAAATCAACAACAACCCCTGCAAGCTTATGCGAGGGGGAATATATACAATTGGTCATACAAAATATCTGAAGCATTGAGTCATCTCTGAAATAAATACGTTCACCAACTATTACAAAACAGCAGATAAGAAAGTTATTACAGCTTTGAATACAAAATAAATGCTCTTTAATTCTGTGAGAAGACTTTTTGACCTTTGGAGGCCACTGAGTCGGTTGAACGCTCTGTTATAAATGCTGAATGATGTGTCTTTATGTCCCTGTCATCCTGTAGATTTCTCGGCCCTGTCATCCTGTGACTGTCAGTGCTGCTTTAGTGGCCGAGTAGATTTGCTGAGTTGGCTCAGCCCATTCTTCTCCATAGATGCTGAATTCATCAAATTTTCCTGTGCATGATAACTTATGTATTTTAATGAAAAAACTTGATTACAGGCTCTTGTTTATAGTATTAACTGTATCATTTTAGTCCAAAATTCCTGTGTGGGCAATTGATGTCTCAGAATTGCCTCTAAGGTCTCATCTGCCTCTGTGTATTTGTAGAAGTTTGGAGGCACTTCAAACAAATGTTTAATTTCATTCATAATGAAAAATAGGTTCTCTACCCTGTTATAGAGATTGTGCCCTGACGCTGGCCTTGTTTCCTCTGAAGTACTGGGTCTTTCAGTGATCTGATTAGTAGCAAATGTATTGACCCTTTTGGCATAATTCTCATGTGAAAGTAGTCTCCCTGCGCTGTTCAGTAAGCTAGGAAGACCTCTGCCCTGTAGTACTGTAAACTTGTCCATGAACTTATTTACCTCTGTCTGCATGTCCTGGCTTCTCCTTTCCAGTGTTTGTACCAGGTTTCTTAGTGTAAGGACCCTCTTTATAAGCTGGATGGTTTCAGTTCTGTTTGGAATTCCCATTGCTGCCAGCTGAGCACTTGTTCTGTTATTAAGCACATTAATCATTCTATTGGCAACTTCATGCATATTGCCTAGAGATGCCCTTGCTCTCTGGATTTCCCTATGTGCTTTCCCTATGAGCTCAATCTGCTCATGAATGGTCTCAATGTATTGCCATTGATCAGTGATTGATTGGCCAATGTTGGCCCATAAGACTGTTTTGAGCTCAGCTATCACTTTGTCAAGTGTGAGCTCCTTCTCCAGCTCCTTTATCTTCTCCTTAAGGGCCTTTATTTCTCTTCCTTTTTCTGCTACAGTCTGCTTTGATTTATCATATTTTTCATTGAGCTTAGCCAAATTCTCCCTGGCTTCATTTAGCTCTGCCATTTGGGCCTCTAAGGCCTGAATTTCATTCTTGAGCTTCTGCATATCCAGGCTTGGAGCCTGCTCTGTTGTTGGTGCTGGTGCTGATGTAGATGGTGCTGCCTGTTCTGTCTGTTCAGTGGGAGGAGCAGTAGTTTTAGGAGGTTCCTCAAGGTTAATTATCTCTGGAGGAGGCTGAGATGTTTGGCCTCCTTCCTTCTGTTGTAGTGCTGCCTGCAGTGCAGCCTCTGATTCTCCCAATTTTTCTTGTGTCTGGATCAGCTGTTTATATAATGATACCAGCATAGCTGCTGCATCTTGATCATGCCTCAGCTGGGAAACTTCTTCAGTTTGTGGGTGAATGGTTGCTGGGATCTTAATCATTTTCTTCAATGCTGCCATATCTGCATCCCTCAACTTCAACAGTGCTTGTACGGCCTTGATGTCCTTGGGATCATGCCTAAGTTCTATGATGATATCCTCCAATGCTTTGATTCGGTTGTCTTTTGCCTGGGAGGATGCTCTCTCCAACTCTAGTTGGGCAGTTGTGTTGTTTAGGCTATTTTCCAGCCTGTAGTTCACTAATGTTTTGTCTGCCAAGGAGGCATACACCATCTCACCCGTTTGCTTATGCAATTCAATCTGATCCATCGGGTGGATGTCCTTGGCAAGGACCTCAAGATTGGTCCTTAAGTAGTCTGCAGGTGACTGTGGCTGCAACGCGGTTGGCATAAAGTGGCTCATGATCATTTTTCCCTCCTGGACATCATATGCAGACATTAATCTCTACTGGTTAGTGGGAGCCATCTTTAACAAATGATTGTACAGCTGTATTCTTATTGGCTCATTCCTCTTCTTTATATCAATGAACTGTTGTTTGATGCCTAGTTCACCTCCCCTTTGCTGGCTTGAGGAGCTGACTTCTCCTCCCACTGTCCTTTCTTGTTCCTACTGGAAGGAACTTGCCGAGGCTTCCATGCTTGGTGGGCCCATGCCCAAAGATTGCCCTATAGTCATTTCTTCTTCTGAGAGGGGATTCATTCTGTGCCTCTTCTCTCCTTGATTTGTGGATGTTGTGAGGGGAGTCTCTCTGTCCCTCTTCCTATTTCTGTCCTCATTTTGTGGAGTTTGGAGGACCGAGGCCTCCACTGTAGTCTCCTGCCTAGGAGGCAGAGTGTCCTAAGCCTGTTGCCCTGTGGATATTTGGGCTTCTAATGTTTGTTCTTGCTGCTCTGATTGCTCTTTTTCTTGTTGCCCCTCTTGTTGCTGTTCCTTTTGCTGAGCTTCCGGCTGCTGTACTGTTTCTTGCTGTTGTATCTCCTCATGAGGTGGCTGTTCTGGCTCCATCTCTTTCTCTTTGCCTTTGCCGGAAGCTTGATCAGTAGCTTTGGCTACTTGCTGATGTGCTGTAGAGGATGAGGCAGCTGCTCCTACTTGAGTGCCTGGAAGAGCAAATACCTGCGAACAAAGCTCTAAGTCAGCCAACTTTTGGAGATTTTTTACTGCTCTTTGACTTAGTTCTTCTTGTGTGGCAGCCTCCTCTAAGGTGCCTTTCCTCCACTTTATTTGATTTGCATATTTTTCTATGTGAGGCAACCTTAAGTGGTCATAACCGGCCAGCCTATATTTGACCCTTCTTAAACTTATGAAATGATTGGGGTCGTATGGTTTCCAAAGGAAGCTGGTCTGTAAGCCAAGGGCTTCTAGCATGCTATCTACCTCTTGCCAACCTTCCTCCCTTTTATTGTAAATGAAGTGGCCTAATTGGTTTCTGACTTTGAGTTGTGCTTTCTTGCCTTTGCCTGAAAAATGGAGTATATCAGCATTCCCAAATTGCCTGAAGTATTCAAGGGCAAACAATCTCATAGGCAAATATTTGGGTAATCTGTATGGGGGCAACTCACACCCATATATTCTGATGACTGTGTGGTTTTGGTAATAGTACCAATCCCCAATGCTGTATACCTTAGACAACTGAAGAATCCTCTGCATCTCATCAGTTAGTCTAGGAGGAGGTGAGCTTAGAAGCAGAGACATGGCTGGGTGGATGAAAAGGTCTATAAACTCACAATAAGTGTATGGAGAACAAGATCTGCAGTGGAAAACAGAGGACCAATAGACTACTGACCTTGGATTGCCTTGTGCATCCACTCTTTTCACAACAAAAGGAAATTTCTCATGTTGATAATACAAGATTAAGTGGTAGATATAGGAGGTGTATCTGAACACCCTTTCTCTTGACAAGTTCATCAATTGCTCATGTATTTTATCGGATATGTAAGTGGCATAGTCATAACAGATTGGGGACTTGACAGGGGAAAACATGAGCATCATCACCAGCATAGTTTCATCAACAAACTCGATTGAATTATAGCCCAATATGGGACTAATCATATCTACAAGGTCTCTGCCCAATTGATTGAGGTATACATGAGAAATGGGAGGGTACTTCACAGTGTCAGAGTCAATGTACAATTGATTCAGCTTGGTGACCTGAGCATCTGTCATTTTAGCTCCTTGCTTTATCAGATCTATCAATGATAAAGGGACCAATTTCTTATCAGTATTGAAGTGCAGCATCTCTCTGATGGCTTCAGGGGTAACATAAAAAACAACTGAGCCTGAAGGGTCAAGCACAGCCCTCTGAGTGGGGTCATAGCAGTCAGCACATAGGTGGATTAGGTCAGGAAACTGGTTGACCTGAGGGAGCTTGAAGATTGGGAGGAAAGAGTCCCAAATGCCCAATACATCTGTTCCACACTCATGTTTAATCTTCAATTCATTTAGCAAGTGGATGTGGTACTTGCTATGCAGCAGCATTTCCTCTGATATCTGATAATCTAGGTCTGCTAATGCTTTCCACTCCAACTCTCTCTGAGGGGCATTTAATGGAGCAATATTCAAGGCCATAGGTGCTACCAGTGCATCCATGGTTACTTTAGGACTCTGTTTGTAAGTGAATTGGTGTTACTGAACAAAGCAACATAGAGGAGTATTTCTTGGACCAGAGAAGTGACTTACTGAGGAACAGCGGGTAGAATGGTAGTGGCAGTAATTGAAACAGTGCACAAAGCACTTCTAGAGTTAATGCTTGGCCTTAAAAACTCTCTTCACGGTGAATTATAGCAGCTTGGGTTTTAAGTCCACGAATGCGCGGACAGATTGCAGGTTTGGTAAAAACTTGGATAAACAAGGCTCTGCAGGTGAATTTCGGTTCAACAGTTGAAAATGAAGGCTGGCCACCGGGGATTTGCCGGTGAATATCAGCTTACTCACTCTTTTAACTTTGTTTCAGACAATTATGGACACAACCGAGCGCGGGGGAGGTAAATTTGATAAATACCTGGTAAATTTGCTTGGCAATGGTGACAAATGTAGGTGGATTTGGTGCGCCAACGGTCTCCTGGTTGATTTCAGCAAGTTGGCAACGGATTGGTCGTAAAATGCATGCAGTGGTGAGCAATAGTCGTTTTTAACAAAAGTGACAAAAAACACGATTTTTGGCAAAAATATGGACCTTTTGGGATTTTGGTGCCTTTTTTGGGGTGACATCAGCATGACGTCATCAGGTGGGGTCAAGGTCGGGTGACGTCAGCATGACGCCATTGGTTGATGTGGCGGCTCGTGAGTGGCCCACGGGGACGCCAGGTGGTGGATATGTCGGAGTGCTGGCAGACGGGGGCGCTGATGCGGCAGTTAAGTGGTCTGACGCGGGCATGACGCAGCAATGATGTGGGCCTGACGTGGTAGTGACGTTGGCATGGCGGGTTCACACAAAACCAGAAACGGTAAGCGGTATGATATCGCACTGCTCTTTATACGGAAGCGGGATTGTCAGAGGGCGGCCCGATATAATTTGGGGGTGACGCGTGGCAGAGGCCTGACGTCACCCTCTGACAAATTTCGGAAGCTAACTTACGGATGTCGGGCCCGACCCGATATGCATGTGGGTCGTCCGATGAAAAGAGCCAGATTTGACGGTCGACGGATCGCCAAGGTGCCAGGATAATACGGAAGTGGGCAGGGAATAAAATAATATTTTCTTTGGAATACGCGCCCGGCGGGGACCTTTGGAGTTTGGCAAATTTGTATGGTTTTTTCAATGTATTTGTATGAAAATATGTATTGCGCCAATACTTTGGGTAAAATGGAAAAGTGGGTTATTTTGGTGTATTTTACAAATAAAGCGGGTTATGGGTAATAATGGGGTTTTTCACAAGGTTCTTTTTGCAAATGAAGGGTTAAATGGTTTAAATGACTTCTGAAAGGGGAAGAAGGGTAGGGTTCAGGTTCTTAAAGTGACGAGATGTCACTTTAATCCCTGACTGTGAACATATGGCTATAATTCCAAAGGGGAAGGGATATTTATAAAATGCTTGGGGTTTATACACCATAGTGTTTATAATAGTAAGGGAAAGGGGAACATAGGGGATTTAGATAATAAGAGGTTAGGGATTAATATGAGTGGAAGAAGTGAATGAGAAGGGATAACACTAAGTTTATATGAAATCAACTTAGCTAAGGAAGTAGATCAAAATGAAAAGAATTTTAGACAAGAAATGTGGCTCTTAAAGAACCAAGAACCAACACAAGACCTTGACTTCTTTCATGAACACAACTGGTGAAGGGATGTTAATAATGAATGTGAAGGGGGAAACAGGAAGTTAGACATGCTCCTTTGCTTTGCTGCAACATGATGGAGAAGAGGACATTCTCTATCCACTGATGTTCCTTTTATAGTAGGTTACCAAATATTCAATTGTAAGGAATGACATTTCTGCAGCCCCATCTGCCTACCCATCTATTTGTCTAGCATTTTTTGTTTCTTCATGGAGGGTGCACTTAGACTTGCGGACCCTTATGTGCCTTTTCTTTTCCTTTGGCTTTTTCTTTTGATTTTCTATCTAAGGCTACCCTTATCGCTTCCAAGGTCCCAGATTAAGCAGTTGGGCACCTTCATTCTCTACCTAACTATTAGTCTGCCAAGATTAAACAGTTTGGACAGACTTCTTTCTCTATTCTATAACAAAAAATTGAAACATGGCATGATCCAGATTAGGCTGTTGGACCATCCATCAAAATTGAGTCAACATCAAGCTATGTACACACTTTGTTTTCTCTTGGAAATATGGGATCTTTGCATCACCAAAGCAGAGCATATTTGGCCCTTTATTTGCCCATCATGAAATATGAAACCTATTGGTATAGGTATCTAACAGTGGCTCCACATGGGGATGGTTTTTCCATTTGAAAGACCAAGAACAGCAGGTCAGAATGCCTTGGCCCTTGACTTCTTGTATCAAAACTTGGAATATTCTTCTTTGAATTCTCCACACTGTGCCCTTCCCATCTTAGTAGGTCTCTGAACTTATTTGCCTTTTGCTGATAACTGACAAAACTTGAAAAAACTACATTTTCACATGTTAACAGAAAGTAATATATACAGCTGAATATGTACAAGGGATACTTAGGCTGCACTCATGGATAGTAGTCAAAATAGTGCTTCAACATCCTGCCATTCACAGGACCTTCATCTAAATCAGCTTCATCAAGACTTTTAAGGAAATAAGTATTGTTTCCTTGTACTGCTTGAACAACAAATGGTCCTCTCCAAAGGGAATCAAATTTTCCATGTTTTCCCTTATCTTCCCTTCTTGAATCCCACTTGAGGACTTTGTCACCGATGTTGAAATCTTCTGCCTTGGTCCTTCTATCAAAAGCTTTCTTTAATTTTTCTTGTAAAACTTGAACTCTGCTGAAAACTTGGTCTCTAGTTTGCTGCAAACATATTATTTGATTGATCCTTCTTTGCATGTCATTGGGCTCAGCTTGACTTTCTTGAAGCAGTTTCATAACAGGAATCCCCAGTGATGAAGGAAATTTGGCTTCCAATCCATAGACTAATTCATATGGGCTGACCCCAATTGATCTCTTGGTTGTTAGTCTATCTGCCCATAAAGCATTGACCAGCTTCTTATGCCAATTCTTCTTATTTTCTTCCAACATCTTCTTTATGATGTTTATGAGGCATTTATTTGATGATTCAGCAAGGCCATTTCCTTGGGGATAGTATGCAGTAGAATGGCTCAAGGTAATGTGAAATTTGTGGCAGAAGTTCACCATCTTCTTAGATTTGAAAGCAGCAGCATTGTCTGTTATTATCTTATCAGGGCAACCAAATCTAGCAAGGATATTGGTCTCAAGGAACTGGATGATAGTGGAATCATTTGCTTGTCTGCATGGAACAACTTCAATCCACTTAGTAAAGTAGTCTATTGCTGTTAAAATCCATCTATGCTGGCCTGAAGATGAAGGATGAATTTCCCCAATGAAATCCAAGCCCCATTGTTGAAAAGGTCTCTCTGTTGCAATAGGTCTCAAAGGAAGTGGTAGTAACTTTCTCTTTCCCTCAAATACTTGGCATTTATGACATGAAGTTGTAAATTTCTTGGCATCAGAGAAAACAGTGGGACAATAGTAACCAGCCCTCAGTATCTTATCCACGGTGGACTTCCAATACAAGTGTCCACCACAATCACCTGCATGAAATTCTTTTATGATATTGTTAGTTTCACTCTCAATCAAGCAGTTTAACAATATACCCTCATGGTTTTTCCAAAGTAAATTACCATCCATGACACAAAATCTTGAAGCTTTCATTTTTAGGAACCTACACTTAGTTCTGGACAATCCTGGTGGAGCACACAGGTTTTGCAACACATAACATATATCAAAGTACCAAGGGGATTGTTCAAAGCCTACATTGATCTTTGGAGTCGCCAGCTCCGGTTCATTGTCCAGCTGGTTTATGTCTAAGGCTTGGAAGTTTGTTTCAGACATTAACTTGGCCAAACGTTGCCCTTTTATCAGTTTTGTAGGTTTTATTTCAATGTCAAATTCTAAAATGTTAGCAATCCATTTTCCTCTTCTGCCCTCTAAGTTCTCTTGGGTAAGTATGTCCTTTACAATAGGACTTGGTACATAAGCTATAACATGGGAGTACATGATATAAATCCTAAAGTCTTTAATGGCTTTGACCAAAGCATATGCTTGCTTTTCCATGATCTGATATTTCATGGGTGCATCTCTGAGAGCTCTACTAAAGAAAGCAATAGGCCTCTCATTTCCTTGGTCATCCTTTTGTAATAATACAGCAGCAATAGTATGCTGGGAGGCAAAAGAGAAAATGATAAACTCTTTGTCAAATTGTGGATTTGTTAAGACTGGAGTTTGGGTATGGGCCAATTTTATTCCTTCAAAAGCTTGATTTGCTTCCACTGTCCATTTTACTTTAGAATCCTTTTTAAGCATGTTATTGAGTAATCTGCTCAATTCTGCCAAATTTGGGATAAATCTCCTTAGGAAGTTGATCTTCCCCAAGAAGGCTTGTAATTCTTTGATGTTTCTTGGGTGGGGCATTTGTAAGATAGCTTGTATCCTATCTGGGTCAATTCTAATGCCATCCTTTGAAATGATATGACCTAACAGCTTACCTTCTTCCAAACCAAATAGAGACTTCTTGGGATTCAAGGAAATTCCATATTTCCTACATGTTAAGAAGATCTGCCTCAAGTGCTTCAAGTGTTCTTGGTCAGATTTTGAGAAAGGTGTGAGGTCATCTAAGTAAATAACAAGGAAGTCATGGATCTCCTTGGCAAAAGCAATATCCATTGCTCTTTGAAATGTTGCCCCTGCATTTTTCAATCCAAAAGGCATTTTTACATATTTGAAAGTTCCCTAGGGGATTGTGAATGCAGTTTTGTCTTGATCATCAGGGTGCACTAGGATTTGATTAAACCCTGAGAATCCATCAAGTAATGAGATCCTTGAAGCTCCTACCACTCTTTGGAGAATGTGATCCATCTTAGGTAAGGGATAGTTGTCTTTGAGGGACACTTGGTTTAGGTTTCTAAGATCAACACAAAGTCTTATCTCACCAGTTTTCTTTCTTGTGGACACCAAATTTGAGATCCAATCAGAAAACCTGATTGGTGCTATGATACCAGCTTTAAACATTTTTTGTACCTCTTTCTCAATTGAAGGGAGAAGCATGGGATTGATCCTTCTCAATTTCTGCTTAAATGGCTTTTGATTAGGCTTGAGAGGGATGGTGTGTTGGATAACAAAGGTGTCATAGGATTTTAAATCCTCATAACTCCATGCAAAGACATCTTGGAACTCTTTGAAGAGATCAATGTATTTGGGTTTCTGATCGGGAGGTAAGGACGCAGACAATTTTATTATCTTGGGTTTCTCAATGGTTCCAATGTTGCATTCCTCAATGGCAGCATTAAGGGGCTACAATTTTGGTTTTCTAGGGATATCATTTGAGTCAAACATGTCCTCTAATGGAGTTAGGCCTGTTGGAAGAAAATTGTCTTTCAGCTCTATGATTTCAGCCTCTGCACCAGCTATTTCTTCACAACTGATTTGTTGAATTTCTTGTATGTTGTCTTTGTTAAAAATTGTTGGATGTAGCATTTGGTTAGCTGTTTTGGGTGATATTGCCTTGTGGTTCTGTTGATCTAGTATTTGTGATTGACTTGCTCCCTCAGTGTCAATATTTAGTCCTGCAAACTCTTGTTGTAAGGTCAAGAAATTATTTATTTGTGTATCATCTTCAAACACTTGCCAGTCCTTGACATTGTTTGGGACAGAAGGTCTGTGTTTTACCTCAGCTGTAAAGTAATGGTGGGGCTCAAGAGGTAGCTTGCAGGTACTTGCAAATGTGGTCAAACTATGAGCATGAAGATTATGGTTTCTAGAGATTTTGGTGATTTGAAATTCAGTGAAGGAGTTTAGTATTTCAGCAGCAGCAGACCTATAAGATCTCAACCTTTTGTCATTAGTGACAAAATTTCCCTTTACTTGTTGGATAATCAAGTCTGAATCTCCCATGATTGAAACCTTTGTGGCTTGTAAGGATTTTACCAATTTGAGGCCTAGTAAAAGAGCTTCATATTCTGCCATGTTATTAGTGCATCTGAAATTTAGTCTATAAGCTCGACCTTCTGCATGACTGTTTAGTTCATTATGTATCCAAACTCCTGCTCCTGCCCCTAATTTGTTGACTGACCCATCAAATTCAAGGAACCATAGGATTTCTTGTTCTAGGGGAGACTTAATAGCTTCTCTGTAATCTGGAATTGTGAGTTGAAGTTCTGGTTTTTCATTTAGTTTGTCTTTTAGGACAGTCTCATCACTTGATTGCATCAGCTTGATTTCTAGATCAGCAGCTTGTTCATAAATGTCCTGATCTTGTTTGAGTGTCTTGGTTTCCTCATCATTTATAGGGCCTGAATTATCATTGAAGAGAATGTATGAATCTATATCAGAATGGACAGCATATATGGGAAAATTTTGAGGTTTTTCTTCACTGCTGACCATGTATTTCATGAGTGTTTCTCTGTATAGTCTCTTTGGTTTCCCAAAGACAGAGATAGTGGCATATGACATGTCTAACTGCAAGGAACCTTGAAGTTTAGCTCCCCATGATCTTGATAACAACATTCCATACTTAGGTGGGATATCAGCAACTACAACATCCATCAAGATTGTCTTATTGGGGTATTGGACGAGTGAGACACAGAGATCCTTTATGAGACCTAAACACTTAACTTGGCTGGAGTCAAATGAGAATAGGTCCTTGTATGGTCTTGTAATATCTAGATTTAATCTTTCCATGACTGATTTGGGCATCAGGTTGTGGGAAGCGCCTGAATCAAACATTGCATTGTGTAATACCTTGTCATGAACATGCAGACTGACATAAAAAGGTAAGATTCCTGTAACCGCTGTCTTTCCATCAACCTCTGGACCGAAAAGTAGTTATGGAGTGTCATCTAGCACATTAACATCATCTTTGTTATGAGTAAGCTGAAGGGATCTCTTGATTTGTTGTTTATAGATGTCAGTTTTCCAATTTCAGCTTCTAAATCAAAAGGTTTTTCAGATTGGGTTTTAGTGTTCTGGTTAACAACCTTTTCCTTCTCAATGGAATCCTTGATGCCTTCCTCATGATTCTCTTTTTGATCTTGAGGCTTATCCTTTTTACTTGTCTTTTGAGAAATGTTGCTTGGGTTATGTTGGAAGGGTGTTGTATCTACTGGCTATTGATTTGAGGAAGATGCTTCAATTATTTCTTCCACTGTCACTTCCTTTGAGATTGGATCAATTTTGTCATTTGGATCTGTGACAATAGCCTTCTTAGGTTGTGGGGTTTCCTTTGTTTTGTCAGGTTGTGTCACATTTATTGTCCTGCTCCTCAATTTATATTGCTTGTGAACTTCATAAACTGTTGTATCATAGCCCTGTTTGAAATCAAATGACTCACCTGATTTGGTTTGGAACTGCTTGATGTCATCATCTTTATGATCTTCTTGTGTTAAAAAGACTTGATTTTCACCATCCAAACCCATTAGATTAATGTGAGGGTCTTCATTGGGTTCACTTGATGTAGAAGCCTCAGCATAATTCTCTTGGAAAGGGGGTCTGACATGTTGGTCAGGATCAGTCCTTCCAACATTGGGATTTTGAGTTTTTCTAAAATTTTGGTTTCTTACATTGCTTGTTTGCCCTTCCCATGATGACTTTCTTTCTATGGTTTCCACTCTGTCCCCAAGTCTATCCATACCTTTGATGATTGCATCTAACTTCTGCTCAAATGCTGAGGGTTCTTCTTTAAATGTAGTTCTTCTTTCAGTTCTTGCCCTATTTCTTTTGGCAATCAAATTTGCCTCTACACTTACTGCTATGTCTTGCATGTCTGCCAAAGTAGCAGGGGCTCTTTCTCTCAATTGATATGCCATATCAGCATCAAATCCATCGGGGAACTTAATTAATGCTAGATCAGGTGGTGGTCTAAGGTTTTGAGGAATGGCACTATAGACAGAATTGAATCTAGTGCAATAGTCCGAAACAGTTTCTTGTGGACCCCTCTTTATGGTGTCATATTCAGATAGAATGTGCAGAGGGTCTTTTTTCTTTTCCCATCTGTTTAGAAAGGTCTGGTAAAGAGCACCCGAATTAGCTATAGAGTTTGGTGCCAATGCCCTGAACCAAGTTCTTACTTCACCTGTCAGACTTTGTACAAAAATTTTCATCCTTACATCATCATCATCTATCTCATAGTTTTCAAAGTAGTCTTGCATTTTCTTAGTATGCTGTAAGGCAGTGTATGTACTGGTTCCATCGAAATAAGTTATTTTTCCTTGGTAATCCTGAGGCATGGCCCCAGGATTGTTAGGCAGCTGAAGGGGTGCATAACGATTCGCCATATTTGGTGGGATAGGTGGGACAACTGGAACAACAGGAACAACGATAGCAGTTTGTGTGTTAGGTGTTGCCAATATATTTTGTGAAGTGGATGATGAAGAGGGGGAGGAATGAGTGGAATGGAGGTGAATAGTAGGTTTAGCAGGGGTGGGGATAAAGCTATGCTGGGCTGCCTCAGGGCTAGATTCAGGAGACTGCTCCCATTCCTCTTGGATTTTATGAGTTTTATGGATCAAATTGGGGTTATCGAAAACAGGAGGAGGATTTGGGTCAGGATTTGACCTAGTGTGCCTTGTTTTCCTTTTAGGAGCCAGCTTCTGAACTTCTTTTTTGAAATTTTCAGGATATTTTTAGAATTGTTTCAAGGGACTGCTCAGGTTTTTAGAACCACTGTCTAGGGACAGACAACAGTTGAAAAATATGCTCTCCCCAGTGGAGTCGCCAATTATGTTAACACCCAGGTTGTTCCCTTTGACTCCCAAGGGAATACGGCCGGGGTAACCACTAATCAATCTTTGGATTATAGTTCCTAGCCAAACTGTAATCAGAGAGGGCTCTCTCTTTAAGGTTTGTCTCTGTTTTGTGAAGATTTTAGGCTAGTTATGAGTTCAGGGTTTTGGTTTTATGTTTTGGTTGAGAGATGTCTTTCTGTACCTAAGGTGGAAGTCTTCAGGCAGTATTAGTTCATTGGGCAATGGAGTCTGTGGCTACAGGTTGTCTGAAATATTGAGTTGAGTTGCTGAAACTGCAGGGCCATTTAAATACTTCATGAAACAAAATTGAAATTGTGATTATGAAGTGTGTTTAACCAGTGAAAAGCAATTAAGAATTTTCCACTAAGCTGGGGGTGTAAGAAAGAGATATATTGCACAGGAGAAAACTTGAATTCCTGAAACAACAATCATTATGAAAGATATAGTTTGGAGGTGCAGCAGTTAAGAATTACACCTTATGACTATAACTGAAGAAAAATGTTTGTAACAACATAGATTGAGTTCAGGGTATTCTGTGAATAAATCCTGGAACTATTCTTTTTCTTTGCCATTAACCATGAAACACAGAAACATGAATGAGCTATGAAAAGATAACAAAAACACATAACGAAGAGTTTTTAAGGAGAACTTATTGTGCCATGAAGTACGCAGGAATCCTGTAATATTCAGCAAAACACCACCAGGCCTCAGATAACTCAGAGCTTTGGAAATTCCATTAGCTTTTGTATTAATACTCTGGAAATTTACAGCATAAGAAACTCTAGAAGAGAAATCAACAACAACCCCTGCAAGCTTATGCGAGGGTGTTACACTAAAAAATGTCACCATGACTATTTACAGTTAGTATGGCTCTATCAACAGTCATGCTATCCTCCTGGGCAAGTCTTATGCCTCTGCTCTCCATGTCAAACTCCAAAAAGAGAGAAAGTCTTTATAAATGTATTTATCTCTGGGTACGCAGGTTCTCTCAACCTTACCTGCGGATACGCACCTAATGTTCACAAAAGCTGCGTACTTGTACGCTCTGTATGTAAAGGGGCAGGTGCGTACCCCTATAAAGGTCAAAATGCGCAAGTTTCATCTTTAAAAAGTTACTTGTGGTCATTTCTAGAGCATTCTAGAAGGTTGTTCGACGTGTATTGAGCACCTCCAGATAGTTCATGTACCCCTACCAAAGAGGAACTTATCCCATCAATAAGGCAGCTATCCCATCCAAAGAGGGGATTATACCATTGATGGTGGACCTGATTAACTTCCTCTTGAGCACTATAAATACAGGCATTGGGCCAGAAGGAGGAGAGGTTGGAAACTAAACATTTCTAAGGGTAGATGCTGCTGGAATTAGGACTCCCATTTAGAAGCTTGTGAGGAGAGATTGCCATCTTTGCTTGTTCTATTTGGAAGTGGGTGAGCTTTGTCAAAGTAAAGGAGAACTCTTGATGGACCCTAGGAGGGACTTGCACAACACCAAGGCTCAGGTTGTAATTGTTCCTTTTGTTTCCTATTAATGCAAATGAGTCCATTCTTCTCAATAACTTGTTATTTATGAGTTGTTTCATGTACTCCTTGGTCTATGTGTTAAATATGTTTTATTTTATGAGATTATCAAGTGCTATTTAATCATTTGATTGTTAGTGAATGCAGGTTTCGAAGTGAAGGAGGAGCTCATCCGGATCAGCGAGGCTGGACTGCTACAACAATGTTGGACTACAGGTAGGATCTAAACACTTGATTTCTTATATAGTAAATGCATGTTTAGAGAAGGATTGCTCTTATTTGTCTTGTTTGTCACTAGAGAGTCTTAGGCTCCTAGGGAGGTTGGTTGTGTCCGCACTATCGACTCTTTCCGCCTGACAAAATGGCGACTCCGCTGGGGAATCCATTGATGTGAAAGTCTTTTCCTTTGTATGCAACTTTGATCTGAGAAAAGTCATTTATTTTCTGGTTTTTGGCTCTATGACTTTGTATTTGGGTGGGTTAGCTTAGGGTTAGATTGAATTTACTTTTTCTTGGCTTTTTCAGTGGTACACACCCTCTGAGTATTGCACAGTGCGTACCTGTACGCACTGTTGTTGTGTGCACAGAGCGGGCCCGCACCTGTCTTAACAGGTTGCCTGCGTACCCTGCTAAAAATTAAGAAATTTCCATTTTTTACATTTGTCCTCTTAGATTTTGCTTTTTCATAGTTTTTACTGCCCAGATCCATTAGTCTCTTGTCAAAGATCTTCACCTGCACTTGTTTCAATAGCATTGAGTGTTTTAGTGGATTTCATAGAAGTTTAAGCCCTAGGGTTTGATTTTTGAATAGGTCCTGTAGTGACTTTGGCGGTAGAAGTTGTCAAGCCTTAGATCTCTCTGGTTTTGTCAGCCTTCTTAGAAGTTGGACCTGCCATAAAGTCTACCTGTGAGAGCAACTTATCTTTGAGTGGTCTCTTTGGCAAATTTCGAAGTGCTTGTTAATTGAGTATTGAATTCCATTTTACAAAAAGAACAAAAAGATTTGAGTTTTGTTTTGACTGGTCTTTTGATTCTGCATTAGCTGGTCCTTGACTTGATTGTGGTCAAAGTAAAACAACCTAGAATCATCTTTGTAGGCTTTTGCCTCGTTAGGTTTTCTTAGAGTAAATTTCTTTTTGATTTGCTTGTGAGTCAATTTTTCATAGATTTTATAGATTTTGAGATTGATTTTCATTAAAATAGATTTATATGCTTTATTAGATAAAAGAAAATACAAAAACATCTCCTTTGAAAAGTTTTGTTTCAAGTAGCTTTGAGGGATTTTGAAAGAAAAAGAATTTTTCGTGCACGTAAGGAGTGGTCATGTTTGTATGCTTGGAAAGATAAAGAGAATTGTTTCTTTGATTGTCTTTACTAAGAAAGTTGTTTTCTATAAAAATTTGCATTTTCCAACTCTCTTAGGAATTTCATCGAAAGAGAA
The DNA here is from genome assembly GCA_031772625.1 of Pinus tabuliformis. NCBI lineage: Eukaryota > Viridiplantae > Streptophyta > Pinopsida > Pinales > Pinaceae > Pinus > Pinus tabuliformis. The sequence continues at coordinate 490,948,415 of CM062806.1, read as the reverse complement.
AAGTAGCGTAAATCATCTTAGGTGCATCTTTGTAGTGGTTTGAGTCGAGTCTACACACCATTGGTTTCATTTCCGCTACCTTTTGTCTTTAAGAAAAACCATAAAATTAACGCTTAAAGTAAAATCAACTTAGTAACTTTTATTTACTAGGGCTCTGAAACACCAATTTAGATCAGGCTAGTGTCTTGGAGTAGGAGAGTAATTAACTCTCCAAGACAACAAAACCAAACAAGTAGCTTATCTTGTGATAGAATAAATCCAATTGTCTCATTTGTACTCTGGGAAAGCTCCTCTTAAAGGAGAAGCACGAGCTCGTGTCCGAACCAGTGAGGGGATCAATCCTCCGTCATTGGCAACGATGCCAGACACGCACGTATTACAAACAGTAAACCTCGGATTAACCATTGTCGAGGAGCCAAGGGTCACTTGTCGGTAAACCTTGGATTATTGTCGAGGAACCGGCAAGGGGATTGAGCTTGATACTCTGCCCTTGCGTGCTGTTGGAGTGTAAACTGTTCCCCCAGGTGCATTTGTTGTGGTTGGTAACCTTAGTGACCATTATCTTTAGGATTCTACTGAGGTGACGGTGGAGGGAAGATCCCACTGTACCTGGAGCAGACGTCGGCTAGACTCACTTGGATTTTCCGAGGGGTTCACTTCACTTGAGACGGTTAAAGTGGAGGAACTTGTGCCGGTCTATTAATTAAGCAGGTTGCCGGGGTAACTGTTCCACCTGCCACTTCTGCACTGAATCCGGCGATGTTGGGTTTCATCTCCAACTAGCGTTTTCGGTCTGGAAGGCTACTGTTTGTGCTTGGTTTGACGCCCTAGATTCTTTAGGCGTGTGATTCAAATTTGTTTGGTTCTTTAGCGACTTTAGGTGGTTTCATTTGAGATTTTACTTTGTTTTCGTGTGTAGTAGTTAAAAGTTTTTAGCTGTGGCAGAATTACCGAGACAGTCCCGTAGACTTCGGGGCCGGTCTCCTGAAGTTGTTTCTGTGGCCGAATTGTTGAGAAGATCCCGTAGACTTCGGGGTGAGCCTCCTCGACACGACCCGAGTAATCTAGAAGGTTTGAAGGTCCTTGTAACTCCTCCTAGTGGCAGTAGAGTAGGTTCACCTGAAGAAGGAGAATCTTCCTCGGTAGTCCATCCAGATTACCAAAGTCTAGAGACAGGTTATAATCCCGAAGCTGTTACAGTTTCTGAGCTTGCTGGTAGTTTTTCGTCTACTAGTGATATAGGCGAAGAACCTGAAATATCTGAACCTGTTACTTCGACTTCTAGTGTTCCAGATTCACCAAGAGTAGAACGAGTTATCACCGAAAATCTTCCCACTGGTTTGATTGCTATTGAAGAACTTGCTCCAGAGGAAGAAATAGGCGTCTCTAACCTTGAAGATCAAATTACTATTGAGCTCAGGGAGCGTGAATCTATCTTTTACGGTCCTCCTAGAAGTACTACTTGGTACCTTTCGTTAACCAATTATTTAGACAACTCAGGGACAGGTTTTTCTACATCTCATACTCCTTTTCCACCTAGAGGTATTTATACTCCTGTAAATATGTCTGGTCAGTCGTCCGTGTTTACTCAAACTCCTGAATCTTTCTTACACGGCGGTCCTTCTGTTCCCACCGGGTATCAGTCACTTTCTGGTATCTTTGCGGGGGCATCTCCTCAACCCGTCGATCATGGGTTATTAGCTGGAAACAATGGTAATAAACTGTTGGGTATAGGGGACATTTACATGATGTCAGGTTCAGTTCCCGTTTCTCAACCTCAAGGTGGCCAATTACCGCCTGGGGGGCAGCCTCAATTAACACCTGGGGGGCAACCTCAAGGTACACAAATTGTGTCTGGGGGGCAACCTCAAGGTCAGTATGTACCTATGGTGCAATATATGCCTTAGGGTCAACCCCAGCCTCAATATGTACCCCAAGGTCAACCTCAGTATCAATATTTACCTCAAGGGTATCAACCCCAAGGGTATCAACCTCAAGGGTATCAACCTCAAGGTCAAGGTCAACCCCAGTATCAGTATTTACCCCAAGGTTATCAACCTCAAGGTCAATACTCGAGTCAAGGTTATCAACCACCTCAAGGTCAGTCATATGTTCAAGGTATGGGAACTGTACCTTTCAGTTATCAATCCTATCCTCAATCCGGTTATGGACCTCAGTATTCTCAACCTGTTACGGGTCAATACCCCGGAATGTTAGTGTGGGATCCATCACAAGATCAACAGGTGTTGCAGCCAAGTATACAGTTGGTACCTCAAGCTGGACAACCCGTAGTTTCTGGTTCACCCCAGCAACCGCAACCTGTCCAGTCAAATGTTCAAACTTCTGTAACTTCGGTAGTTACTCAACCGCCAATTGCACCTAGTACTCCATCTCAAACGGCTGCTGCAACTACCGCTACATCTGCCACACTTACTTCTGGAGTATCGACAGCTCCGGTTTCTACTGTCTCTGCAACCACTCCTCAGGCATCTTTACCGTTGTCTGGATCTACGATTCAAACCACGGTCCAGATGCCTATAGGTCAGCCTGGTATAAGTACAGTTGTTACTACTCAACCTCAATTTGTTCAACAACCGTACCAGGGACAGTACCAACAAGGGCAAGCTGTCCAACAGCCGGTTTACCAGTATCAACCGTATCCTGGGTACACTTATCAACAACCTCAACAACCCTAGTACGGTCCGGTTAATCCTGGTTTTCCAGGAGGATATAATATCCCTAATGCGATTCATGTTCCTAGTTATCCTGGATATCCTCCTCCTAGGACTGGTCTTGCGACCCAGAGTTTTAGAGATCCTAACCGGCAATTACCGTTTATCGCAACTTTGGATTTACCAGACTTGACGCGCCTAACGAATGATCCAATTCAATATCTTCAGTTCTGGCCGCCAATGCCAAATAAGTTGCCCAGTGATATACCCAAGTTCGAAGGTAAGCCTGGAGAGGATCCGTCCAATCATGTGATGACTTACCACCTCTGGTGTGCTTCAAATTCTATCTCAGATGATTCGATCTGCTTACGTCTTTTTCAGCGTACACTCATTGGTCTCGCGGCCAAGTGGTACATTGAGTTGCCACGGGCCTCTTTTTACAATTTTAGCCAGTTAGCTACCTCGTTCTTAACTCACTTTCAGTTGCCGGTCAGATACGATAACGGCACGGAGTTATTAACTTCACTAAAACAATCGACGTCCACGTATATTTCTGATCACATTCATGAGTGGAGACGTCGAAGAAGGTTAGTGAAAGTTTTTATTCCGGACCAAATCTTAGCTGAATGGTTTGTTAAATCATTATTACCGAAGATTACTGAAGATGTAGCTAAGGCCGGAGTAGTTACTGAGGAGCAAGTCATTGCTTAGGCGCAGTACCTTGACTTAGTTTATACTCAGTCGGGTACGTTACACGAGAAGATCCCAGATCTTCCAAAATCGAATCAAATCGCTGCTGCTCCTTCGGGATCTCATGCCGCTGATGGTATGATTGGTACGGTGAACACAAAGAGCAAGAAGAAATCTTCCAAGAGTTCTACTACTCCTATAATCACCTTGCCTGATTCCCCAACAGGAGAGTCTTCTCCTGAACTTTCCGCAAATATTCACGCTGTAGAGTCATCTACGGCCAAATCAAAAAACGGTGGAAAGAAGAAAGGGAAGAAGAAGGCTAAAGCAGACAAGGCTCCGAAGGAGAAAACAAAAAACTCGGAAACCAATGACGAAAAGCGCAAACCTCGATATCCTTGTCTTATTTGTGAAGAAGATCATTTTACAAGAGATTGCCCTCATCGGGCCGAAGTTGTGAAAATAGTCAAAGGTTCTCCCACTCCTGCTGTGTTAAAAGATCCATTTCCAAAGCAGGAAAGTAAGATGATAGGTTCTTCCTCGACTGCCAGTGAAGAACCCATTTTGATGATGTCTCATGTGAGGATTGTGACTCGGTCGCAAGATTATGGTAGTAAGAATCCTGTTGATGGTAAGGAAGTAGAATCTTCTCATTCTAATCCATCAACCTCAACTCCTGGTTCCGATCCACTACAGATCGAAAAACCTAACCCGGACTTAGTAATTAAACCGCCCGCCAAGGGTGTACTTCGAAGGTCTGCTTTCAATCCACATGCGAGAGTGGCCCAGAATTACAACATTGTTGAGGACTTAGCTGTTTCACCCTCAGCAATGTCGGCTTTAGAAGTGCTGCAATCATGCCCAGCACAACGAAAATTACTTTTGTCGACTATCGGAGCTGTTGATGTTCAGGACCCGAATCTGATAATCTTCGATCTAGAAAATAGTACACCGCGTCTACCCCATCAAATGGCTTTCCAAATTCCAGTGATAGTCAAAAACAGGCCTATTCATCGGACTGTAATTGATGAGGGAGCTTCTACGTGTATTATGTCGATTCAATGTTGGAGATCGCTTGGTTCTCCTTCACTGAACCAATCCCCGACCATCCTTAAGGCCTTTGATGGCCGTGGGTTCCGTCCGTTTGGTATTCTACAGGAATTGCCTATAGGGGTAGAAGGGAAAACAGTTAGTCTGGATGTGGAGGTGGTTGATGCCCCTCTAGACTACAACCTTCTTTTGGGTCGAAGTTGGTCATATGCTATGACAGCGGTCGTTTCATCGGTCTTCAGAGTAATAAAGTTTCCACATAACGGTAAGATCGTGACCATTGATCAGCTGACATACTTTTCATCCGACCCAGCCTCTTCAGAGAGTATCCAGCATGTCGGTAAGACGACAATCCCTTATAGGGACGTTGGCGTAGGTTTAGTTAAAGATTCCGGTTTACTGGGAACTTTTCCTTTCCCCCCAATCAACGCAGACCCTTCATTTGCATCAATTCATATGATTACATCAGACACCATTATTTACGATGATCCTTGGATTGTCCCATCTGAATATTAGATAGACTCATTCGGTGATGCTATGCCTTTGAGTCCATATGAAATTGCTTATGAAGCCATCATGTCTTTTACCGACTCGCGTTCAACCCAAATCGACCAAATGAATGTGGTCAGTGAAGAGTCACTTTTCACATCAACCTTAGAACGGATAGCATTTCCCGAAGTCGTGTCATCTGACGAGCAACTTCGCGAAATCCTAAGTGTAGACGATCTACCATGGGAAGATCTCCATCATAGATCTTTGTTTTTACCTAAGGATGATGCTTTTGAAAATGATTTTTCATCTATCTTTACCGCTGAATATGTCAAAGATGCTCAGAATCCAACGAAACATTCTGATTCAGAGTTGAATTTAGGGAATATTTCTGGCACTATTCCCATTGACATTTTAGTGAATCCCGGAATTGAGGAAAACATTCATATAGGTGCCTCATGTACAACAGATGAAATTTGAACTTACAAGGCCCTATTCCAAGAATTCCGCGATGTATTTGCCTAGTCTTACGAGGAAATGCCAGGAATCGACCCTGCCATTGTTGTTCATGAAATAAAGACCTACCCGGACGCTAAACCCGTCCGGCAATGGTTGCGTCAGATTCACCCTCGGAAAGCGGCTGCGATTAAAGCAGAAGTCGAGAAGCTGTTGAAAGCAGGTTTCATTTATCCAATCCCATTAACGGATTGGGTATCGAATATTGTTCTGGTTAACAAGAAACAAGGAACAATAAGAATCTGTATCGATTATAGGGATATAAATCGAGCTAGTCCAAAAGACAACTATCCAACGCCTTATATCGATCAAATAATTGATGATTGTGCCGGAAGTGAAATGTTTTCCTTTATGGATGGTTTTTCGGGCTATAATCAAATCAATATTCTACCTGCCAATCAACCAAAAACGGCATTCATTTGTCCGTGGGGGGCATTTGCTTACTGCAAATTACCTTTTGGACTTAAGAATGCCGGAGCCACTTTTCAACGGGCGATGTCTTATGCATTTCATGACATCAAGCACATTGTGCAACCGTACCTTGATGATTTGCCTGCTCATTCTTTACATCGAGCTGATCACCTTGTCCACTTACGAGCAATCTTTATGAGGTGTAGGCATTATCGAATTCAGTTGAATCCCCACAAGTGTGTATTCTGTATAGAGATGGGTCGATTGCTGGGATTTGTTGTTTCAAAAGCCGGCATTCGCGTCGATCCCTCGAAGGTCGAAGCTATCATCAAATTGCCTCCTCCTTCGAGTTTACGCCAACTCCAAATTTTGCAAGGGAAAGCGAACTTTTTACGCCGATTCATTCCAAACTACACCGAGGTCACTAAAGGTTTTACACGGTTGTTGAAATAGAACGCTCAATTCTTGTGGGACGAGGTTGCCCAACAATCTTTTGATGCACTTAAACACGCGTTGACCCATGCACCGTTGTTGCATCCTCCCAACTACAACCAAGACTACTTCTTATACCTCGCAGCTTCGCATTCCACTATTGGAATGGTGTTAGTTCAAGAAGATGAATTCGGAGCGGAACATGTGATATATTATCTTAGTAGGACATTAAACCCCACTGAGCTAAAATATTCGCATGTGGAGAAATTGGCCCTGGCAGCCGTTCAAACTGTCCAGCGTTTTCGTCACTACATTCTTCTCCGTAAAACTACAGTTATTTCGGATTACAACCCTATGATTTATATTTTGACAAAACAACTGCTAGGGGGCAAGTACTCTAAATGGATCGTTATCCTGCAAGAGTTCGACTTGGAGTTTGAGAAGTCGAAGTCTAAGAAATCCTTAGTTTTTGCGGAATTGATGTGTGATTTCCCGCGTGATGACACAGAAACTGTGGCAGAGGAGTCCATTGCGGACGAATCTTTGTTTCTTATCAGTACTTTAGATCCGTGGTACGGGGATATAATCATCTATCTCCAAACCCAAACCTTTCAGCCTGAAGCTTCAAAGTCGGAACGTCGAAAAATTCGGTTTCAATCCCAGCAATACAAGATTATTGGAGTTACACTTTATCGCCGGGGGGCAGACTTAGTTTTTCGACGTTGTTTAACTCACGAAGAGGCTGAGAGGGTTTTGAATGATTGTCACTCTGGAGCATGTGGCGGTCATATGTCTGGGTATGCCACAGCTCAGAAGGTGTTGCGCGCTGGCTATTTCTGGCCGTCCATGTTTAAAGACTGTATCATTGCGGTCCGGAAGTGCCACAACTGTCAAGTGTTTGATCGCAAGATGCGCGCACCACCTGCTCCTCTCCATCCTATAATTGCCGTTGGTCCTTTCACCAAATGGGGTATCGATTTTATTACTTGTAACCCTCACTCGGTCGGGGGGCATGCGTATATCATCCTTGCGGTCGATTATTTTACTAAATGGGCCGAGGCGATGCCTACATTCGACGCAAGCGGCAAAACAGCTGCAGTTTTCATATTCAATCATATTATAACTAGGTTTGGTGTCCCACAAGCAATCATCACTGACCATGGGAGCCATTTTCGAAACATCATGATGACTGAGCTTACAAGCCAGCTTGGTTTGCGCCACGATAGCTCTACTCCTTATTATCCGCAAGCCAACGGTTTGGTTGAGTCTATCAACAAAGTTCTGGTTATCATGATCCGACGAACCATTGGTATTCATCGGTCGAATTGGCACAACATGTTATTTTCAGCGCTATGGGCATACCGAACCTCAGTGAAAACTTCAACAGGGTTCACTCCTTTCCAGCTAGTTTATGGCTTGGAAGCTGTGTTACCCATTGAATGCGAAATCCCATCACTTCAAATGGCTGTCGAATTACTCCCAGCTACTTCCGAAGAGGAGAAATGTTTATTATACTTAGCTCAGTTAGATGAGACTCGACGTGACCCCTCAGTATGATAGAAATGTGACCCCTCGAAGTTTTTCGGAGGGAGACCTAGTGCTATTATATGATCAAGCTAACGATAAGCTAGGTGCTGGAAAATTCGTTCCTATGTGGCATGGACCCTACATTGTAAAGCGAAAGCTAGCAAAAGGGGCCTATGAGCTGGTAAATTTTGATGGGGACTCTTTGGGTAAACCCAGAAATGGACTTTACCTTAAGAGGTATTATGCTTAAATGATGGGTATGGAGAATTTTAGTTAGGTTAGGTCTTCTTTCTAGCTAGTATGTTTGTTAGTTTAGATAGTGTGCTTAGCTTAGAAAGTGTGTTTTTCGTCGTTATTCTGGCTTATCTTGGTTTTACTCTTGATATTGCAGATGTCGACGCCTCTCCAAACGTACATTGGATTTACTGATGGTGCTTGTCGTAGTACACGGAATATCTCTTCCGCAGCTTGGGTTATCTATTCACCCTCTGACGAGTTAGTTTCTATGCATGGGGTGAGCCTCGGTCAAACGACGAACAACATTGCAGAATACAGTGCAGTGGTTGAATTATTGTCTGAATCTATTTCATTTGGAATTCGACGTTTGATAGTGAGGTTATATTCTGAACTCATTGTATTACAGCTTAATAGAGTATATGCCATTAGAAATCCTGTGTTATTAAGGTTGTTTTTGAGAGTGCGTCTCTTGGAACGTGAATTTGATTACATTGAATATCAGCATATTCCAAGGTCTTTAAATACATTAGCAGATGCAATTGCTTCTCGAATGTTGGACAGACATTTACGATAATCATGCAAGTAAATTTAAAAACATTTCATCACATATGTTAAACAAAATGAGCCGGTAATAATGATATATATATAGATAGGAGTGTGTCAAAAAATATACATCGTCTTCGATCATAGGTTGAAAAACACCTTATGATCGGCAAAAATGATAAGTACAAAAAACCAAAAATGTCATGTGTGTCTACAAAAGTGACTAGCCAATCACTGGTGGTGCTCTCTATACGAGACCACTGCCCACGCTACCCTACACAAGAACCTCCTAAAAGGTCCTGGGACTGTGACCACATAGCGCTGAAGTTGAATGGGGATGTCATCTATGGTGGTCTCTGGTATATCCGCCGTCAGACGCTCTAGATCCTGTTCCAGCTCAGCTAAGGTCTCTACGGCCGCATCCTGTGGGGCTGGTGCTGGTATAGTTGGTGCTCTCCTCTCAAAAGCCTGGAGATTGGCTGGACGCCGTGGACCTACATCTGCATTTTGAAAAATTTTGCTGTCAGTTTTGAGGCGATATATAAAAAACAAAAAAAATACATAATTTGAAAACTCGTGGAAAATGAAATACCTCTGTCGTCCCACTGCTCTCCCTGTGGAAGAACAATGTCCGGATCATTCCGAAAATCCATTCCGGCATAAGGAAAGTCCTGAATAGCAAAGACCTAGCTCTCTAGCCAGTGAAAGTAACCATCAGGAAATCGAACAACTACTGCGCCCTCATCAGGATGCCGGGCCATTACCGCAACCCATCTCGTCAACTTAGGCTCCCGAGGCGCCCCAACTGGAACTGTAAGATGCTGGGGGACCAGCATTGGAACTCTCTCTAGGGAAAAGCTCACGACTATAGGCCCATATCCAAAGGTCTTCAGTTGTCCTCTCTTTGCCCTGGTTAGTTGGCCCTTCAAATTAGCCAACACAGCATCGCACCAGTTGAAAATGGTGCCGTGGAAGCAGTCTATAGCCATCCGCATTTGGGACCCGGTGGCTTGGTGCAAAGCGGCCGCGCCGCAAAGTCTGGTAACAGTAAAGGCTATCACCATAAGTTCAGGTCGGGATATGTACTTGATTTCTATCCCCTTCTCATGGTTTTGGTTGTTGCACCACTCTAGCCGGAGACTAGCAAGGGATTGGCCACCCGGCCTAGTCCCGAATAGAGAAAGTTGCTCGCCCCTGTTAGGCAAGCCAGTGAAAAAATATATGTCGGAGGGCTCTATCTCGAGCTGGTGCTCTCCGATGTAGAAACATTACTCCTGAATGTTCCACCTTTCAACCAGCCACTCAAGAAAAGGCACTTGGCCCCTCATGCCAGGTATGGCCCAGTATTTGTACAGTCCGCATGCTTTTAATGCATCAATCAAAGATTGATGACCTATCGCGGCCAAATCAACATCCTCGTGCTCTCTTTCATGCCAATCAAGCATGGTGTGCTCCCTGCACATCATAAAACATCAGTTAGGATCCATAAAATTTAAAAAATTTGGTCTATTTTGGAGGTATGAGGGTTTCAATTTGTGTTTTGTGGGGTACGCACCCCGGCCTTTAGGGACAGAGCGCCCAGACGCAGCTTCCCTTAAGGCGGGGTGCGTACACCCCGTAATTTTCCCATTGGGAAAATATCGAGGTACGCAGGTCAGCAGTGCATGACCTGCGTACCCCGAAGTGCGCATCTTGAAACCCCAAGACCCCCAAAAAATCAAATAAAAGCTTAAAAATGAATTCTAAACGGATGGAAAACAAGAGAGGGGTGTTGTAGAATACCTGGTGAAACGGCGTTCGATTCTGACGGTCGGATTCTCCGCAATCTCCACGGGAAGTTTCTTGTCAAAAGCCCTTTTTCTCAACCTCAACAGTAAAATGGTAAAATGACATGGTAAAAAGTCTTTTTATAGGTTTTTTGGATGAATGAATGCTAAGTTTGTTTATTTTTCACCATGAAAGGACATTTTTCAATGTATTTTTACCCATCTTAAACAGGTATGAGTAATGTGTCGTTTTTGTGCAGGACAAAAGGACTTGAGAGTCAAATCATCATTTTTCATGAACCAAAACATCAGAGTCACCTTTTAAGCTCTTTTCTGACTCCTAAAACATGAAAAGATCGCCGAGCGTTTCTTTTACACTCGTTAAAACGGAATTAAAAGACGGTCCCCTTATAGCTCTTTTCTGACCGTAAAAACAGGAAAAGATTGCCGGGTTTTTGTCGTTTCAAACTCGATACGGAAATAAAACGACGTGTCCTTGATTGCTTTTTACTTTTCAGGTCAGAGACACTAATCATGAAAGTACTCCTTGGTCGCAAGATCAAGCGGTTCTCCCAGGTATTATTTTATACTTTTTCGGGCTTGGGGGACACAAATTTACGAAAAAGTTCAACCTGGAGTCTTCTTAAGTTTTTCAGAATCTCTAAAATTGAAAAACGCCGAGTTTCTCCTATACTGGGCTCGTTAAAATTTCACAGTAAAGGACCTGTTCAATTACAAACAGGAATGGACCACTCCTTCTTAGGGTCCAAATCTAAACTAAGTTGGACTCATCCGAAGGATGAGCTTATAATCAAGCATATGTTATCCTCCTCAAGCTTGTTAAAAATAAAGAGGTACTTGCCAGAAATGGTGGGGGAAAAGAGAGAAGAATGAGCCTATTTGTTATCCTTTGTCTCAGAAGAAACCTTATTACCACTCTTGAACACGGCACTTTTCATTCACCTGGGTTGGGAAATCCTTTACCTCACAGTTGATCAAACCACATTGAAAGTCTTCAGCCGGGTTCCGTGGATTAACTTTGAGTCGTTTATCACCAAGCCATCTATTGTGTCGTTATGTGTTCAAGAGGTCTGCAAGCAAAACTTTCATCTGCAAAATACTTGTCATCCATTTGACCATCCCTGAGTCAGTCCTTACAGCAACATTTCTTCAACTTGAACAATGATTTCGTGTTGTGGGCTTGCCTGCAACGGGTCGCTTTCTATCGACATCAGCACATTATCTAGAGAGATGACTTAGAAATCGTCAGTACCTTGAAGTCTGCATGCATCAATGGCAGGTTTCTCGCCTTTGACGTCAGTTTACATCATTGACTTTCGATCGAAGGATTTCGTGAAATGTTCGACATCAACTCATTCATTCACATCTCATGGATTGTACTGGGTACTTTGAGAACCATTGACATTACTGGTGGTCTCTCTCACACTTGTTAACAGTTTTCATCATCGACTGGTAATCAAGTGGTTTCTACCATGTTCGACATGAACTCATTTATTCGCATGGCTAGAATCGTACCAATTCGGGAAGTAGAAATGAAGACCCTGGATCTAGTTTCCACCATCCAGGCTGCGAGGAGTTTTGTATTCATTATCTAAGTAGACTAATCATAAACAGATGGCTGCGCCCATACTGTGTCTACAAAAGTCTATGATTATGATGTACTGCAAGATCATTCCTGTATCAGAGTAGTTAGTCTGTTAGTTAAAGTTTTGATCTGAGTATGGGAATGCCTACCTCAGCGATGATATAATCTTATACATGTATTTTGTGTTGAAAATTGCAGGTTCTGACCAGGCTCTCCACGAGATAATCCTTGAAATGATAAAGCGCTTCACCCTTCCTAGATAATACAAAACCCTAATCTACTACAGGCTTCGCACTTTAGGGGCCAATCTGTTACACTAAAAAATGTCACCATGACTATTTACAGTTAGTATGGCTCTATCAACAGTCATGCTATCCTCCTGGGCAAGTCTTATGCCTCTGCTCTCCATGTCAAACTCCAAAAAGAGAGAAATTCTTTATAAATGTATTTATCTCTGGGTACGCAGGTTCTCTCAACCTTACCTGCGGATACGCACCTAATGTTCACAAAAGCTGCGTACTTGTACGCTCTGTATGTAAAGGGGCAGGTGCGTACCCCTGTAAAGGTCAAAATGCGCAAGTTTCATCTTTAAAAAGTTACTTGTGGTCATTTCTAGAGCATTCTAGAAGGTTGTTCGACGTGTATTGAGTGCCTCCAGATGGTTCATGTACCCCTACCAAAGAGGAACTTATCCCATCAATAAGGGAGATATCCCATCCAAAGAGGGGATTATCCCATTGATGGTGGACCTGATTAACTTCCTCTTGAGCACTATAAATACAGGCATTGGGCCAGAAGGAGGAGAGGTTGGAAGCTAAACATTTCTAAGGGTAGATGCTCCTGGAATTAGGACTCCCATTTAGAAGCTTGTGAGGAGAGATTGCCATCTTTGCTTGTTCTATTTGGAAGTGGGTGAGCTTTGTCAAAGTAAAGGAGAACTCTTGATGGACACTGGGAGGGACTTGCACAACACCAAGGCTTAGGTTGTAATTGTTCCTTTTGTTTCCTATTAATGCAAATGAGTCCATTCTTCTCAATAACTTGTTATTTATGAGTTGTTTCATGTACTCCTTGGTCTATGTGTTAAATATGTTTTATTTTATGAGATTATCAAGTGCTATTTAATCGTTTGATTGTTAGTGAATGCAGGTTTCGAAGTGAAGGAGGAGCTCATCCGGATCAGCGAGGCTGGACTGCTACAACAGCGTTGGACTACAGGTAGGATCTAAACACTTGATTTCTTATATAGTAAATGCATGTTTAGAGAAGGATTGCTCTTATTTCTCTTGTTTGTCACTAGAGAGTCTTAGGCTCCTAGGGAGGTTGGTTGTGTCCGCACTATCGACTCTTTCCGCCTGACAGAGGGGGAATATATACAATTGGTCATACAAAATATCTGAAGCGTTGAGTCATCTCTGAAATAAATACGTTCACCAACTATTACAGAACAATAGATAAGAAAGTTATTACAGCTTTGAATACAAAATAAATGCTCTTTAATTCTGTCAGAAGACTTTTTGACCTTTGGAGGCCACTGAGTCGGTTGAACGCTCCGTTATAAATGCTAAATGATGTGTCTTTATGTCCCTGTCATCCTGTAGATTTCTCGGCCCTGTCATCCTGTGACTGTCAGTGCTGCTTTAGTGGCCGAGTAGATTTGCTGAGTTGGCTCACCCCATTCTTCTCCATAGATGCTGAATTCATCAAATTTTCCTGTGCATGATAACTTATGTATTTTAATGAAAAAACTTGATTACAGGCTCTTGTTTACAGTATTAACTGTATCATTTTAGTCAAAAATTCCTGTGTGGGCAATTGATGTCTCAGAATTGCCTCTAAGGTCTCATCTGCCTCTGTGTATTTGTAGAAGTTTGGAGGCACTTCAAACAAATGTTTAATTTCATTCATAATGAAAAATAGGTTCTCTACCCTGCTATAGAGATTTTGCCCTGATGCTGGCCCTGTTTCCTCTGAAGTACTGGGTCTTTCAGTGATCTGATTAGTAGCAAATGTATTGACCCTTTTGGCATAATTCTCATGTGAAAGTGGTCTCCCTGCGCTGTTCAGTAAGCTAGGAAGACCTCTGCCCTGTAGTACTGTAAACTTGTCCATGAACTTATTTACCTCTGTCTGCATGTCCTGGCTTCTCATTTCCAGTGTTTGCACCAGGTTTCTTAGTGTAAGGACCCTCTTTATAAGCTGGATGGTTTCAGTTCTGTTTGGAATTCCCATTCCTGCCAGCTGAGCACTTATTCTGTTATTAAGCACATTAATCATTCTATTGGCAACCTCAGGCATATTGCCTAGAGATGCCCTTGCTCTCTGGATTTCCCTATGTGCTTTCCCTATGAGCTCAATCTGCTCATGAATGGTCTCATTGTATTGCCATTGATCAATGATTGATTGGCCAATGTTGGCCCATAAGACTGTTTTGAGCTCAGCTATCACTTTGTCAAGTGTGAGCTCCTTCTCCAGCTCCTTTATCTTCTCCTTAAGGGCCTTTATTTCCCTTCCTTTTTCTGCTACAGTCTGCTTGGATTTATCATATTTTTCATTGAGCTTAGCCAAATTCTCCCTGGCTTCATTTAGCTCTGCCATTTGGGCCTCTAAGGCCTGAATTTCATTCTTGAGCTTCTGCATATCCAGGCTTGGAGCTTGCTCTGTTGTTGGTGCTGGTGCTGATGTAGATGGTGCTACCTGTACTGTCTGTTCAGTGGGAGGAGCAGTAGTTTGAGGAGGTTCCTCAAGGTTAATTATCTCTGGAGGAGGCTGAGATGTTTGGCCTCCTTCCTTCTGTTGTAGTGCTGCCTGCAGTGCAGCCTCTGATTCTCCCAATTTTTCTTGTGTCTGGATCAACTGTTTATATAATGATACCAGCATAGCTGCTGCATCTTGATCATGCCTCAGCTGGGCAACTTCTTCAGTTTGTGGGTGAATGGTTGCTGGGATCTTAATCATTTTCTTCAATGCTGCCATATCTGCATCCCTCAATTTCAACAGTGCTTGTATGGCCTTGATGTCCTTGGGATCATGCCCAAGTTCTATGATGATATCCTCCAATGCTTTGATTCGGTTGTCTTTTGCCTGGGAGGATGCTCTCTCCAACTCTAGTTGGGCAGTTGTGTTGTTTAGGCTATTTTCCAGCCTGTAGTTCACTAATGTTTTATCTACCAAGGAGGCATACACCATCTCACCCGTTTGCTTATGCAATTCAATCTGATCCATCGAGTGGATGTCCTTGGCAAGGACCTCAAGATTGGTCCTTAAGTAGTCTGCAGGTGACTGTGGCTGCAACGCGGTTGGCATAAAGTGGCTCATGATCATTTTGCCCTCTTGGACATCATATGCAGACATTAATCTCTGCTGGTTAGTGGGAGCCATCTTTAACAAATGATTGTACAGCTGTATTCTTATTGGCTCATTCCTCTTCTTTATATCAATGAACTGTTGTTTGATGCCTAGTTCACCTCCCCTTTGCTGGCTTGAGGAGCTGACTTCTCCTCCCACTGTCCTTTCTTGTTCCTACTAGAAGGAACTTGCCGAGGCTTCCATGCTTGGTGGGCCCATGCCCAAAGATTTCCCTATAGGCATTTCTTCTTCTGAGAGGGGATTCATTCTGTGCCTCTTCTCTCCTTGATTTGTGGATGTTGTGAGGGGAGTCTCTCTGTCCCTCTTCCTATTTCTGTCCTCATTTTGTGGAGTTTGGAGGACCGAGGCCTCCACTGTTGTCTCCTGCCTAGGAGGCAGAGTGTCCTAAGCCTGCTGCCCTGTGGATATTGGGGCTTCTAATGTTTGTTCTTGCTGCTCTGATTGCTCTTTTTCTTGTTGCCCCTCCTGTTGTTGTTCCTTTTGCTGAGCTTCCGGCTGCTGTACTGTTTCTTGCTGCTGTATCTCCTCATGAGGTGGTTGTTCTGGCTCCCTCTCTTTCTCTTTGCCTTTGCCGGAAGCTTGATCAGTAGCTTTGGCTGCTTGCTGATGTGCTGTAGAGGATGAGGTAGCTGCTCCTACTTGAGTGCCTGGAAGAGCAAATACCTGTGAACAAAGCTCTAAGTCAGCCAACTTTTGGAGATTTTTTACTACTCTTTGACTTAGTTCTTCTTGTGTGGCAACCTCCTCTAAGGTGCCTTTCCTCCACTTTATTTGATTTGCATATTTTTCTATGTGAGGCAACCTTAAGTGGTCATAACCGGCCAGCCTATATTTGACCCTTCTTAAACTTATGAAATGATTGGGTTCGTATGATTTCCAAAGGAAGCTGGTCTGTAAGCCAAGGGCTTCTAGCATGCTATCTGCCTCTTGCCAACCTTCCTCCCTTTAATTGTAAATGAAGTGGCCTAATTGGTTTATGACTTTGAGCTGTGCTTTCTTGCCTTTGCCTGAAAAATGGAGTATATCAGCATTCCCAAATTGCCTGAAGTATTCAAGGGCAAACAATCTCATAGGCACATATTTGGGTAATCTGTATGGGGGCAACTCACACCCATATATTCTGATGACTGTGTGGTTTTGGTAATAGTACCAATCCCAAATGTTGTATACCTTAGACAACTGAAGAATCCTCTGCATCTCATCAGTTAGTCTAGGAGGAGGTGAGCTCAGAAGCAGAGACATGGCTGGGTGGATGAAAAGGTCTATAAACTCACAATAAGTGTATGGAGAACAAGATCTGCAGTGGAAAACAGAGGACCAATAGACTACTGACCTTGGATTGCCTTGTGCATCCACTCTTTTCACAACAAAAGGAAATTTCTCATGTTGATAATACAAGATTAAGTGGTAGATATAGGAGGTGTATCTGAACACCCTTTCTCTTGACAAGTTCATCAATTTCTCATGTATTTTATCAGATATGTAAGTGGCATAGTCATAACAGATTGGGGACTTGCCAGGGGAAAACATGAGCATCATCACCAGCACAGTTTCATCAACAAACTCAATTGAATTATAGCCCAATATGGGACTAATCATATCTACAAGGTCTCTGCCCAATTGATTGAGGTATACATGAGAAATGGGAGGGTACTTCACAGTGTCAGAGTCAATGTACAATTGATTCAACTTGGTGACCTGAGCATCTGTCAGTTTAGCTCCTTGCTTTATCAGATCTATCAATGATAAAGGGACCAATTTCTTATCAGTATTGAAGTGCAGCATCTCTCTGATGGCTTCAGGGGTAACATAAAAAACAACTGAGCCTGAAGGGTCAAGCACAGCCCTCTGAGTGGGGTCATAGCAGTCAGCACATAGGTGGATTAGGTCAAGAAACTGGTTGACCTGAGGGAGCTTGAAGATTGGGAGGAAAGAGTCCCAAATGCCCAATACATTCGTTCCACACTCATGCTTTATCTTCAATTCATTTAGCAAGTGGATGTGGTACTTGCTATGCATTAGCATTTCCTCTGATATTTGATAATCTAGATCTGCTAATGATTTCCACTCCAACTCTCTCTGAGGGGCATTTAATGGAGCAATATTCAAGGCCACAGGTGCTACCGGTGCATCCATGGTTACTTTAGGACTCTGTTTGTAAGTGAACTGGTGTTACTGAACAGAGCGACACAGAGGAGTATTTCTTGGACTAGAGAAGTGACTTACTGAGGAACAGCGGGTAGAATGGCAGTGGCAGCAATTGAAACAGTGCACAAAGCACTGCTAGAGTTAATGCTTGGCCTTAAAAACTCTCTTCACGGTGAATTATAGCAGCTTGGGTTTTAAGTCCACGAATGCGCGGATAGATTGTAGGTTTGGTAAAAACTTGGATAAACAAGGCTCTGCAGGTGAATTTCGGTTCAACAGTTGAAAATGAAGGCTGGCCACCGGGGATTTGCCGGTGAATATCAGCTTGCTCACTCTTTTAACTTTGTTTCAGACAATTATGGACACAACCGAGCGCGGGGGAGGTAAATTTGATAAATACCTGGTAAATTTTCTTGGCAATGGTGACAAATGTAGGTGGATTTGGCGCGCCAACGGTCTCCTGGTTGATTTCAGCAAGTTGGCAACGGATTGGTCGTAAAATGCATGCAGAGGTGAGCAACAGTCGTTTTTAACAAAAGTGAAAAAAAACATGATTTCCGGCAAAAATATGGACCTTTTGGGATTTTGGCGCCTTTTTTGTGGTGATGTCAGCATGACATCATCAGGTGGGGTCAAGGTTGGGTGACGTCAGCATGACGTCATTGGTTGATGTGGCGGCTCATGAGTGGCCCACAGGGACGCATAGGTGGCGGATATGTTGGAGTGCTGGCGGACAGGGGTGCTGATGCGGCGGTTAAGTGGTCTGACGCGGGCATGACGTAGCAATGACGTGGGCCTGATGTGGTAGTGACGTTGGCATGGTGGGTTCACACAAAACCAGAAACGGTAAGCGGTATGATATCGCACCGTTCTTTATACAAAAGCGGGATTGTCAGAGGGCGGCCCGATATAATTTGGTGGTGACGCGTGGTAGAGGCCTGACGTCACCCTCTGACAAATTTCGGAAGCTAACTTACGGATGTCGGGCCCGACCTGATATGCATGTGGGCCGTTCGATGAAAAGAGCCAGATCTAACGGTCGACGGATCGCCAAGGTGCCAGGATAATACAGAAGTGGGCGGGGAATAAAATAATATTTTCTTTGGAATACGCGCCCGGCGGGGTCCTTTGGAGTTTGGTGAATTTGTATGGTTTTTTCAATGTATTTGTATGAAAATATGTATTGCGCCAATACTTTGGGTAAAACGGAAAAGTGGGTTATTTTGGTGTATTTTACAAATAAAGCGGGTTATGGGTAATAATGGGGTTTTTCACAAGGTTCTTTTGCAAATGAAGGGTTAAATGGTTTAAATGACTTCTGAAAGGGGAAGAGGGGTAGGGTTCGGGTTCTTAAACTGACCAGATGTCACTTTAATCCCTGACTGTGAACATATGGCTATAATGCCAAAGGGGAAGGGATATTTATAAAATGCTTGGGGTTTATACACCATAGTGTTTATAATAGTAAGGGAAAGGGGAACATAGGGGATTTAGATAATAAGAGGTTAGGGATTAATATGAGTGGAAGAAGTGAATGAGAAGGGATAACACTAAGTTTATATGAAATCAACTTAGCTTAGGAAGTAGATCAAAATGAAAAGAATTTTAGACAAGAAATGTGGCTCTTAAAGAAACAAGAACCAACACAAGACCTTGACTTCTTTCATGAACACAACTGGTGAAGGGATGTTAATAATGAATGTGAAGGGGGAAACAGGAAGTTAGACATGCTCCTTTGCTTTGCTGCAACATGATGGAGAAGAGGACCTTCTCTATCCACTGATGTTCCTTTTATAGTAGGTTACCAAATATTCAATTGTAAGGAATGACATTTCTGCAACCCCATCTGCCTACCCATCTATTTGTCTAGCATTTTTTGTTTCTTCATGGAGGGTGCACTTAGACTTGCAGACCCTTATGTGCCTTTTCTTTTCCTTTGGCTTTTTCTTTTGATTTTCTATCTAAGGCTACCCTTATCGCTTCCAAGGTCCCAGATTAAGCAGTTGGGCACCTTCATTCTCTACCTAATTATTGGTCTGCCAAGATTAAACAGTTTGGACAGACTTCTTTCTCTATTCTATAACAAAAAATTGAAACATGGCATGATCCAGATTAGGCTGTTGGACCATCCATCAAAATTGAGTCAACATCAAGCTATGTACACACTTTGTTTTCTCTTGGAAATATGGGATCTTTGCATCACCAAAGCAGAGCATATTTGGCCCTTTATTTGCCCATCATGAAATATGAATCCTATTTGTATAGGTATCTAACAGAGTCAATGAAGGATAAATTCAAGATGGTGAAGAAACCGTGCAGGTACGATATCTCCAGCATCTACGACCCCACTATGAAGGTAGAAATGAAGATCCTTTCAAGGAAGTTGATGCGGAAGTGCCACGCTAATATGGTGCCAGTGGTTGTCATTGCGCTCGCACAACAGTGCATGGAAGGAGTCCAGTTTAACTAGTTGGACTACCTTCACGGAGAGTTCCTGGTGAACTACGCAAAGCAAAAGGGTAAAGTAAGACATTCCACTATGTGTGGCTCTTGATGTCGATTGTGTTGGTAGCATAGGAGCTACCGAAGGAGACCCAATTCCCTTCGGTCGCGCCAGACCTTCCTGAAGCAGTTAAGTACGCTTCGTTGTGGGTGACCAAGGACACGCAGTGACTACGGCATAGAAATATCTTTTGGATCTTGATGGAAATGAATATCAAGATGGCCATCAATTGCATGCTGTGATTTCCACCCATGGTGTATGCCAACCTGTAGGGCTACGCCGAGTTTAAAGTTTATTTCCATCTAGTATCAATCAGAGCGTGGAAGGACCCTGCGCAGAAGTGGTACGACTTGCCGTATCTGGCTACAGATGATGCCATTGATGTGGTGCTTGATTAATGGCTGGAAGAGTGGCACACTACCAAGAACTTGGTGGTGGGTGGAAGCAAGTCCACCGCGTAGAAGAAAAAGGAGGAGGCCAAGTTGAAGATGGTGCAAATGGTCAAAAAGAGGAAAAAGGAGGCCGCTGAAAAGGCCTAGGAAGAGCAGAAAGGAAAAGAGGTAAGAAAACAGATAGGTGGCACAGAGCGGGGCTCTAACAAAGGCACGTGGTTTCCTTCACCTAAAACTGAAGAAGAAGGCACAGAGCAGCACAACACGGACCCTCATGAGATGTCCACCCGCATTAAGCACCCAAGAAAGCTAGAGAAGGGAGGGTCTAGAAAGAAATCCAAGGTGACCAAGACCTCACTGGACCCTATCACACTAATGGAGGGCAACTTACATGATATTAGTGACACAGTCAGAGATGTCACCACGGAGGCCTTGCAGCAATTTGAACACAGAAGTAGGTCATACTAGGGGATATCTAGACCAAGTTGTAGGAGTTGTAGACCCACGTGTCACAGGCTGGTACGGTGTCTACCAGCTTGGCCATCAGCAATTTAGAGGCTACAGATATGCTATGCATGAAGGCTTCCAGTGCAATAGTGTTGCCAAATGGAGCAATGATCACGGACAATGAGGCTGACAGGCCCGCTGTTAGTGCCTTGAAGGTCGTTGGGCTGAACTTGGAAGCACTTTCGCACAAAGCACTCCACCTCTTGCAGGATGGAGTAATTGTGGAAATGAGGACTCAAAAGCACTACGCCCTTCAGGTGATTAGCGAATAGTGGACCAACAAAGAACATATGGCCCTGCATATAAATGTTTCCATCACTGTTGAGACCAAGGAAGCCAACTAGAGCAAGAAGCTCATGCAGGTCATTGATGAGGCATGCAGAATGGTCCCAAAGTTGGCCATTCTGGAGGAGGAGCCAGTCGAGGTCCGCATCCTCAAATTGGCCACAGGGATGTTCGCAACACTCGGACTGAGATGGAACGAGTTCAGCTAGATTTGAAATTGGAGATTACAGAGATGTAGTTGAGGGCCCAACCTTCAACACTACCAAAATTAAAGGAACAACGGGCGACTGCTGTCATAGAGGCAGTCACAGTGGTGGAAAGTGTAGTAGCAGACTACACACAGTTGTTTGAGCAATTATTTTAGGTCCTAACAAGCTTGCAGGAGAACCCAAATGTACAGAGGCTGGAGACGAAAGCGCGTGAGCTACAACAATGCTAAGATGAAGTTAAGGGCACAACGCGAACTTTCACGCTAAAACAGAGACTAGCCAAGCAGCTGAAGGAACAGGTGGACGCAACACTACACAAGGAAGAAGTGCTGGAGGTGTGACTAAAGCCCTGGCTGGAGGAAGCTTACACAGTCACAGGAAATATTGAAGGCAAGCTTACGACTTTGCAAGCGACACAACAAAATCTTCATGCTGACAACACAGGAGCAGTGACCAAGAAGACAGTGGAAGATGCGAAGTAGGCGGTAGCTCAGTGCACGGCCGAGGTAGTGGTCATACGGATTGAGCTGGATGGTCTTCATGCAAATATCTTTGTTGATGCATCTGATACTTTATGTATGAATTTCATTTATTGTGCCTATATGATGCGTAAATGACCGCAATTACATTGAATAATTGAACGCATTTATGAATATCTGTTTACATGGTGTTAACTATAATTGCCTAATAAGATAAACAAGTCACCTAGATTAATTCGGAAATTTGTATGGCACGCTATCGTAGCAGCACAAAAGTACTTGAGAAGCAAGCTAGGGCTATGCAAAGGCCGATCATACCCTTTCACAGAGGTACTGAAGGCTGGAATAGAGGGCTCGTCTCATAGGCCCTAGAGAGAAGCATCCTACACAAAGGCAGGAATAGAGGGAATCAACAATAACACAACCATCTCAAGGTGCAAAAACTTGGTTCCAGCATCCCCCCATACTACTTCGGGTGAGACTTTGATCCGCGCTTCGTGGGATGATACTGAAAGGGCCAATAGTGTAGGGATTTGTTTGGATAAATTAATGCTAACCCTGGGTCAAGCCCCCTAAATCCAACTAATTCTTTCAAAATGTTTCATTCAATGGGTAATTTTTGTTTGTCAAGAATCCAAGAAAATTTGGAAAAAGGATCCCACATTTTATTCATAAGTACGTCATAAACGATAGTTTGGGCCATTATCAAATACTACAATGTCATGGATGAAAGACTTATTTTCAGAGCATGGAGAGTGTATGTCAAATAGGGAGACAATGCATATTCGAGATAATTTCTCAAGATGAGAAATCTACAAATTTATACAAAGAATATGCAGAAAGTGTTGAAGGACATGGTTGATTTATTACATATCAATATTCTGTGAAGATATGGATGAAAGAATTCAAAAATGTCTATATTCCTAAGAAGACAAGCATGGGGATTTGCAGTACATGTGCTTCTCTTAAACAAAAAAGGGATAAATCTGAAGGGGCAGAAAGAGGTAAGCATTCATAACATTAATTTTTAAAATTGTATAGTCATCAACTATGAAAACGTATTTATTAATGGATTTGTCTTATGTTTGTAGATTCCATTGTCAAAGCACTTCAAGCGAATTGCGAACAACAAACAAGTGACAGGAAAAATATGTACAAGCATCGAATGAAGTGTTATGATAATCCAAATAAATATTTGGGTTTGATAATTGATGGTATGGACTAGAAGAAAACACTTCTAGCACATTTTGTTCGCACACCCAAAAATTTACAAGAGGAAAATTTTACTCAGTATCACTTGGTCGATTGTATGGTATTCAATGGGAAAATGTTTCCAATGGTATACTTCACAGCTCCAAATATTCATAATGATGCAATTCTGACAATAACCATAATTCATGATGTTCTTTCTCATTGGCCTAGTAATCTTCCTGAAGTTTTGTAACTACAATTGGACAACACTTGTCGTAAAAAAAAAAAAATTAGATTGTTTTTGTATATTTAAAAATGCTTCTTGAATTGAGAATTTTCCAGAAGGTAAGGATTGGTTTCCTTCTTGATGGGCACACTCATGCCCATATTGATTAGATGTTCAATCATTTTTCAGTCACATTGAGGAGGAAGGAAGTTGGGATCTTGCCATCATTAATTGAATGTATTAAGAAATCGTACATGCCAGAGCCTATTTTTGATGTGTTGGAAGAAAATTTTGACATGCGAAGGTTTATTTTGGGATCGCATGGTGAGGAGAAATGAATTGAACAACTTAATGACATTAGCTTCCAACATCAATTTCATATCAAAAAAAATTGATGGGAAAACACTAATATGGGGCAAGAACTCTGTAACTATTGCAAAATGGGCATCACCATCATGTTTGGAATTTTTTAAGTTCATTCTACATCATCCAATATTTGTGTCAAATATATTGTTATTATAATCTGTTATGAAACCAGATCACAAAAAGATATAGATCAATGCCTTAGAATTTAGCCTCTTCGAGGGGACAACCTCCTTTACATTACACAAATGAATAATTATTCGATGATACAAATGAAAAGAAATCCTTTCTATATATAGGAGTCTAAGGGGTCATAATATAATCAAAGCCGACATAACAATAATAATGTAAGGGTGCAATAATAACAATAGTGGGCTTCTATGGGGCACAATAGTAACAATATGGGGACTACATAGGTACAGCAATATAATAAGGGGGTTGTACTAATAACAATAAGGGGATACACTGGTAGTATAGGGACCTAACATGCCCCTCTCCTTCAAAACGTGTTGTCCTCAACACTTAAGTAGTTATTGATGCTTCTGTATAAAATTATTTTCCTCCCATGTGGAATCTTCAGCGGGTAAGTTCTTCCACTTAATGAGATAATCTGAAATTGATCGATTTCGTAGCTGTCGGGTTCTTGTCTTTGTGACTGCTCCAGGTTCGAATATGATTTTTCCTTCCTCTTCAAGTTCTGGCAATATTGTTTGAATTGGGATCTTCTGCAACTTTTGAATGAGTGGCCATACTTCTTTGTCCTTCTTCCATTCATCCCTTGCTTCATTTATCCAATCTGGTTGGATAATAGAAATAGCACAAAACAATGCTTTCACATCCTCATCCTTTCTTGAAATTGCACCTGCAACAAAATTTTGCTTCCCTTTTCTATAGATGATGTCAAAGTCATAACCTAACATATTTTTGACCCATTTTTTCTGTTCTTCTAAATATAATAGTTGTTCTAAAAAGTATTTAAGATTATCATAATCCATTTTTACCTTGAAGTGTCTTCCCATTCGGTAAGGTCACCATTTCTTAAGTGCATGTAGTATTACCAACATTTCCTTCTCATAAATAGCTTGCTTGAGATGTAACAGTAAAAGTACCCAATCACCTACATCAAAACATTTTTCACTACAATGTTGATCTACCAGTTGTTTCATTCGATTTTGCACCAAAGTGGCGTTATCCTTTAAAAGTTGGAGAACTTGTTGTTGATGCTCGATGTGATCTTTCATTGCTTGAACCTTTTTCTTCTTGATAAGTCCTTATATCTTAAGAGTTTGAAGAGTCGTAATTTCTTTCAATGCTTTACAAGATATGGTCAGATTCATTTCTTGATGATCGATGTGATCTTTCACTTCTTGAACATTTTTTTTTCTTGATATGTCCTTCTATCTAGATAGTTTGATGTGATATTTCAATTCTTGAACCTTTTTCTTCTTGATATGTCCTTCTATCATGAGAGTTTGAGGAGTGGTAATTCTGGTCAATACTTTACAAGATATGGTTGGATTCACTTCTTCTTTCTTTGCGGTTGGGTCCTGGAATATATCCTCTTCTTTTGATGGTTCTTGATCCTTTTCTTCATCCTCTTCATACTCTATGTAAAATAATTTATTCTCAGCACACTTATAACCTTTAGTGCATTTGCTATCACAATTGTAACAAAGCCCTTTTTCTCTTTTTTCTTCTAATTGTTGTGGTGTAACCCTTGTAGGTTGTGGAAGGCTACGAGAAACAACACTTCCATATTTATAGTTGTGAGGGATAGAATTCCTTGTTGCCATAATTTTTCTTTCCACTTTGTTACAAAGCCCTCTTTCTCTTTTTTCTTCCAATTGTTGTGGTGTTGCTCTAAAGAAGGTGTTGCTCTTTGTATTCTCATAATGTGCTATAATTTTCTCCGTGAAAATTGACCACGTAACAAGTTGTTTACAAGAACAAAGACCTTTATACCATAAAAAACCATCTTGTTCTAAATATGATGATGCAATACATACCTTTTTTAATAGTGGTACACCATGTAGATCAAAATATTTCTCCATCTGTAGTATCCAATTTACAGATCCTTACCATCAAACTTCCTCATCTCGGTTTTTCTTGATTTTAGGAGCTCGATCTTGAAATGACTGTAACTCTATACTTTCAAATATTTAAGTTCTGAAATTGAGATCTACAGTATTCCTCTACGTCCTCTTTCCAATGCCACTAATTTGATCAAATTTAGATTCTCCAAGAAAGAGTTATGCACAATCTCCCAAGATGACCTGATTATATACCTTTTAAGAAGAGTGAACTTGTATGAAGTGCCACGTGTCATTGTTTTGACCTAAGGATCTCAAAAAATATATGCAAGAAACTACATTCCATCCTCTTTCTGTAACTTCTTATGAAATTCCATTCTGATGCTCAAAACAAAAGTTATGATTATTTTCCCTAGGTCACCTGTTTGTAATGTAATTCGGGAGTTTGCACAAAGGCCAACTTCCTCAAATGATATCTCTGTAAATATATCGTGCAAAGCTATGAAATTCGGACCCAAGGTTCATAACAATTTCAGCCCAAATGGGTTGTTTTTTTAGCATCTGAAACTTCATAGAAAAGAAGTTATAGTGCAAATTCCACAATGACTTGTTTGGAGTAGCGAAACCCTAGAATCCAAAGCTCTGATAGCAAATGTTATGAAACCAGCTCACAAAAAGATAGAAAAGATAGATCAACGCCTTAGAATTCAGCCTCTTCGAGGGGGCAACCTCCTTTACATTACACAAGTAAAAAATTATTCGATGATACAAATGAAAAGACCTCCTTTCTATATATAGGTGTCTAAGGGGTCATAATATAATCAGAGTCGACATAACAATAATAATGTAAGGGCACAATAATAACAATAGTAGGCTTCTATGGGGCACAATAGTAACAATATGGGGACTACATGGGTATAGCAATATAATAAGGGGGTTGTACTAATAAAAATAAGGGGTTACACTAGTAGTATAGGGGCCTAACATAATCAGCTGCTGAAGTTCATAATGCACGCAGGCATAATAGAGATATACATTATTATGATTGCCAAGAAGAAATCAAAAAATGTATTAGATAGACATATGAGTAGTTTGATATTGTTGATTCAGTTTGGTGGGAGACATTTTTCAATAATCAAAGTGATATCATTTCAAGAAAAATAAATGATGATATACCTTTGAAGACTCCATTTATTTGGCCAAAAAATGTGTCAAATGAACATGAGGAAAGAAACATTGGTGAACAATGATAATCTCAAGGTATTATTAATTCTTTGCAGGTAGAGGAAAGAGAAATGTATATTGGTTCCAGAAGATCTCGTCCACAACGTGAAGCCATGGAAGACCTTTAGATGGGTTCAGTACATGATATTAAGGAGCGTTTCATGATCGCAGTGCTAGTAGATGGAGATTCCAATGGTTATCCATTCTAGGTTGCTAAGGTTATAAAGATCATTATAGAAAATGAAAATGTTGTAGGTGTTGAAGTGTATTGGTATGCCACAAATACATACCCATTCAATCATGTCTACAAGCCAGAGATAGTAGTTGATAAAAAAATTGGCAGAAAGAGAAAAAGTAAGGTTACAAATATAAATCGTCACCACACAAACCTCTTAAAATTGGAGGATGTTGACATACTTGTTTATGACTCCAGGAAACTCTCCTAGGTTGTAGCTCGAAGATACCTGGTAACATATAATCTTCAATATTGTTTTCTGAACTATTGGAATGGATGATGGTTTGGATCAAGTCAGATAGCCATTTCAGCTCTATTCCAACTCAAGACATGCATGAACACCCTCAACAATACAAGGCTTTAGACCACTAATTCTCAATAGTTTATAGATTCAATGGATGGAGAATACTGACTGTACTAGCAGATGCATGCATAAACATATACGAATGGCCAGCTACAGGAAGTAAATGGAACTTGAAAATCTAATTTATCAATGCAGAGATAAGATGACAATTATCTGGCAATAGACACAGTAGAAACATGAATAACCTATTCAAGTGCAAGCATAGAACAACAAAGAAAATGAGAATTGAACTTGTAACAGCAAAAGAAGCTTATATTGTTAGAATGAAGATGAGAAGCTAGAGGAGTAGAGTCTCCACAGTCTCCAAAAGTTGAACCCCTGTTACATTTGGTTTTTAGCCTTTTATAGGCCTTTTAAAATTCTCCTAAGCTCTCAAAGGCCCGGAGTCTTAATCTATCCTCTCTGTCTTGTTAACTAACTGATGCGCTAACTAGGCAAGAGTGGGATTGGAGGTTTCTTCTTCTGACAGAAGAGTAACCATATTGGGGTAGTTTGTTGTGCTGTCTGGGAGCTTTCCCATGCCAGAGATGCCCCACAATCGGTTCTCTTGTTTTTGGCTGAGCGCTATCTGCTCCATGATTGTTTGTTTGGGCTACATCGTGCTATGTTGCGCTGTGCTACTCCATGACTACTTTGTCGGTTTGGGATGAGCTGCACGTGCTCTAGCCCTTGTTATTCCCTTTCCGGTCTCCATTTCCCTTTAAATATTTAGAATGAATGTTTTTTTGTTAAACACATAAAAACACAGCAACACTGTAAAAATCCTGCCAAGCTCTCAATATTTTGGACTTCAAAAGTCCTTAAACATGGCATATTTATCTATCAGGTCCACCCTTAGGGTCACTATCGCAGGTCGCAATTGGCCCGCTCCTGTGTTCCCTTTGTATTCTGAAATTTGTTGAAAAACACTAAAACTACATGAAAAATGGCTCCCTCCGGACTTCAAATGTTATATATTTTCCTTTTGTGACCCTTTCGGGTTTGGGTCTTATCACATATCGGAAACTCAAGCTTCCCTTTGTATTTCGTTAAATAAAAAAATACATTGAAAATGGATTAAAATGGACTTCCTATGGACCTGAAATATTATATAATATCATTCTCAAACCCTTTCGGGTCCGGGCCTTATTGCATCGGCGCTACCCAAGGCTCCCTATGTATTTTCATTATATAACGAAAATACACAAAATTCATTAGAAATGGCCTTCCCGTGGATTTGGAATCTTATGAAATATTATGTATATAACCATCAAGTCTGGTTATCGCATCACGCATATGAATGTGCAAAGGTCCCGCCCCTTGGTGTTGCTCAGCTGCGATACATCGATGCGACTTTCCGCAATCATATATTGCCCAAGCCAAAGGTCTTTATATAACATGGTGTATGTCCCCGCCGATTGTGATCCATTGATTGCGACCCACCGATCCGATCATTGGAGATCGTTGATCGGGGGTGTCTTGCGCCTAGTCTTAAGTCGTCCTCTCTGCAGCGCCAATTACAATTTGTTGCTTAGATTTGGGTTGTTGATCGGCTAGATCTAATGGTTGTTGTGTTTTGCTATGTTCATGCCTGCAATACTCTATTTTTTCACTGTTTTTGAGTGTTTTAGCCTCCCGATAGTGTTTTTCCACCCTTCCAAGGGCTCTCATCATATGATCGTTTCACTCTTTACATGATCTTAAGAAGATTTTGAAGACTTCAAGAGCATTTTTGGATCCATTGGCATGATTTTGCTAGATTATGGAGACTTTAAAGAGCATATTTGGATCCATCTTTGGGCCATTTTCCAACAAGGTTAACGCTGCCTCCTTCTAGGGATGAGATCCTCCCTGTGAGGTTTCAAGAATCACAAAATAATGCCTTTCCTGTAAAAAAAAAAAATCAAATCTTCCTCCTAGGGTTCCATTGGGCATCGAGTCTTTGTAATGAAAATAAAAACTGGAAAAAACATATTTACAATAACAAGGCTTTAAAGCCTTAAATGAAATAAAGTTTCAAGAACCGCCCATTTACTAGGCTACCCAAAGTATCTCCTCCTTCCAGATTGTGCAGAATAAATGTATTGTTCTACTGAATTTGAGTGATAGCAAACGGACCTATCCATAAGGAGTCAAACTTGCCATGATTACCTTTATTTTCCTTAAATGCATCCCATTTATGAACCCAGTCACCAACTTGGAAATTGTCCACTTTTGCCTTCCTGTCAAAGGTTTCTTTGATTTTCTTTTGATGAGCTTTTGACTTCTCAACCAGCTGCTCTCTAATCTGTTGTAGTTAAACCAGGTTATTCATTCTTCTTACCATGTCATTCTCTTCATCTTGTTCTTCTTGCAAGAGTTTAGCCACAGGGAGAATCCACTGGATAGGGAAAACAACATCAGCGCCATAAACCAGTTTAAATGGAGAATTTCCTATGGAATTTTTGATGGTAACTCTGTCATCCCATAACACAAAATTCAACTTGGAATCCCAACTCTTTTTGTTGTCCTCTAACATTTTTTTGATTACCCTTACCAGACTCTTGTTAGATGATTCTGCTAGGCCATTGCCTTGAGGATAAAATGAGGTAGAATGCACTACTTTAATGCCCATGGATTCAGTCATGTCCACCAATTCGTTTTCCTTGAAAGCTGTTGCATTATCAGTGACTAGTTTGGTTGGGCAACCAAATCTAGTGAAAATATTCTCATTCAAGAACTTTATGACAACTTGATAATTGGAATTCTTAGTGGGTATAGCCTAATCCACTTGGTGAAATAATCAGTGGCTACTAAGATCCATTTGTGTTGGCCGCTGGAATGTGGGTTGATCTCACCTATAAAGTCCAAGCCCCTCTGCTGGAAGGGACCACTGACATGTACTGGCTTCAAGGGCAGAGATTTTAGCAGTTGTTTTCCTGCAAACCTCTGACACTTGTCACAAGATTTCACAAAAGAAAACACATCAGAGAACAAAGTAAGCCAATAATACCCAGCCCTTAGGATTTTGTGGGCTGTGGTTTTCCAATAATTATGCCCTCCACAGATGCTAGAATGGAACTAGTGTATGACTTATTGTTCTTTATCTAGACATCTCAAGAGGATTCCTAATGGGTCTTTCCAATAAAGCAGATTTTTATTTATGCGGAAATTGGCTTATTTGAGTTTAATGGCCCGGGCTTGACATGAGCTAAGCCCTGGAGGGACTTCTAGCTTTTGCAAAAAATGAACTATGTTGGAATACCATTCATAGGTGGCTAGATTTTCAGCCAAAGACTGATTATGCTTTTGCTATTCTGCTACTCCCTCTGTCTCCTCATCATCTGAATTTGGACCCATGCAATTTATGTCTAACAAACTGAAATTTTCCTCAACCATAAGCTTAGCCAAGCCCTGGCCTTTAACAAACTTAGTGGGTTTCACCTCTATGTTAAACTCTATGAATTTTGCAATCCATTTAGCTCTCTTTCCATCAATATCTGGCCGAGTTAAGATATTTTTTACTATTGCTGAAGGTACATATGCAACCACTTTGGAATGCAGGATATAAATTTTGAATGCCTTTAAAGATTTTATGAGAGCATAAGCTTGTTTTTCACTAAGGTCATACCTTAGTTCAACATCCCTTAGAGTTTTACTGAAAAAGGCCATGGGGAGCTCTATGCCTTCATCATTTTTCTGCAACAGAACCGTTGCAAGTGTATCATAAGAGGCAAAAGAGAAGATACAAAACTCCTTAGTGTAATCTGGGTTGATTAGAGTGGGATATTTCTTGATAGCTTGCTTGATGGCTTCAAAAGAGCTTCTTGAAGCATCTGTCCATCTTATTTCTGATCCTTTCTTCAGCGTGGAAGTGATGTGCTTTACTAGCTCTGCAAAGTTTGGAATGAACCTCCTTACAAAATTAATCTTACCCAAGAAGGATTGAATGTCCCTTTTTGACCTTGGGATGGACAATGTCTGAATGGCTTAAAACCCTTGCTGGATCAATCTTCACACCTTCAGCAGAAACAATATGTCCCAGAAGTTTGCCTTCTTCTAGAGAAAACTGTGGCTTCTTTGGGTTCACCGAAATTCCAAACTGTTTGCACTTTAGGAAGACCTTCTTCAAATGCTGCAAATGGTCTTTGTGACTGCTAGAGAAGACTGTTATGTCATCAAGATAAATAAGGACAAGCTTGTCCTTCCCTCGCACAAAGGCTATGTCCATGGCCCTTTGAAAAGTAGCCCCAAGATTCATCAGTCCGAAAGGCATCTTAGAGTACATGAAAGTGCCCCAAGGAGTAGTGAAGGTGGTATTTTCCTGATCTTCTGGATGTGCAGCAATATGATTGTAACCTAAAACTCCATCCCAGAAAGACATGACTCTAGCCCTTGAAACTCTTTGCAGCAAGTAGTCCATCTTAGGCAAGGGGTAGTTATCTTTCTTAGAGCACTTGTTCAAATTTCTGAAGTCAACACAAAGCCTGATTTCTCCATTTTTCTTTCTTACTACCATAAGATTTTCTATCCACTTTGAATACCTTAGAGGAACTATAATTTTTGCATCCAACAGCTTCTTGATTTCTTTCTCAATCAAAGGCAATAAGAGAGGGCTGATAGGTCTTAATTTCTTCTTAAAAGGGATGGTGTTCTTTTCCAGTGGAATCTTATTTTGAACGATGTTTGTGTCATAGGTTTTAAGATCATTGTATTCCCAGGAAAAAATATTAGCGAAATGCTTCATGAGGGTGCAATACTTGGAATTCTGGGTAGAAGACAAATGAGTGGATAGATTTATGTATTTTGGATGGGTTGGGCTCCCTATATTGTGTTTACGAACAACAGACTCATTTTCTTTTTTGGCGGGCTTATAAGGCACATCATTATGATCAAACAACTTCTCTAAAGGCACCAATCCCTTAAGTATATGGTTACTAGGCAGCTGAACAATTATTCCTCAAATGATCTCATCCTTTAGCTTGGACTGGATGCATTCTTCCATGGTTTCATTTTCTTGGTCGATGTACATTTTAGAAAATTCCTCAACGACTTGTAAAAACCTGTTAATTTCATCATCGTCTTCAAATACTTTCCAATATTTCACATTTTCAAGTAGAGATGGTCTATATTTTACCTGAATGTCATACGTCAATTTAGGAGGTCAAGGAGGAATAAACGTGCTAGCAGACACAGCAAGGGAGTCGGAAAGCTAGTTCTTCATTCTCGGAATGTAAGAAATGTTGAAATTATTAAAAGAATCCTTGAGCCTCCATACCTCATCTCTGTATGCTTGCAGCCTTGGATGCTTTGTTTGGAAAGTTTTATTGACCTGCTGAATAATGAGGTTTGCATCTCCAAACACTTGCAGGCCTTTGATGCCCATTTCATTAGCAATGCTTAAGCCCAAAATCAAACCTTCATACTTTGTTATGTTATTTGTGACCTGAAAGGTTAATTTGAAAGATAAATGAATGTATTCTTATGTGGGGGACACAAGGACTACACCTGCCCCTGTAGCTTCCTTAGAGCAAGCCCCATCAAAGAACATGTCCTAAATCTGTGGGCCTTCTTCCTCAGTGATCTGGAAAACTGGTTTTTTAAGTTGTGTGGAGGCAAACTGGGATTCTTCAATATGAAGAATACGAGCTCCAATATTAGTTTCAACAACATAGATGGGATGATTAGTGGGATTCTTTTCATCGCTAATGATATAAGCCAACTGAGATTCTCTGTATAATCTCCTGCTCTCACCTCTGAAAATTGGGAGAGTAGCATAGGATAGATCATTTTGTAATGAACCACCTAATCTCTTGATCCAACCTCTGGAAAGTAGCATGACAAACTTGGGGGCTACATCAGCTACCACAATATCCATCATCATGATTTTCATGGGCAGCTCAGATAAAGTGATGGCTAGGTCCTTGATTAATCCCAGACGTTTCACTTTTATAAAGTCAAAAGAAAACAAGCCATGATAAGGCTTGATAATGTTAAGACCTAGCTCATCCATGACAGCCTTGGGCATTATATTATGGTTGGCTCCAGTGTCCAGGAGGCAGTTGTGAAGGATTTTATCATGAATAGTCAGAGAGACATAGAATGATGGGTTGTTTTCTTCACAATTTTCAATCATTGGGCTGAGAATAACAACTAGCTTGTCATCTTGCAGATTTACATAGTCAGTGGAGGCTTGGATGGCTTTAGGCTTAAGGGCCTCGAGGATGGATATTTTGATGAAATCATTCTTCACTAGTTCAATGAAAGGCATAGGTATTCTTAGTTTCTGAATTTCTAATTGAAAACTAAAAGGAGAAGGAGACTTGTCAAGGCCTCTTACCTCGTGAGCTGGAGATTTGAGGATGGTGGGATCAATTTTCGATTGGTTATGCTTATTAGCTTATTGTACTGCAGGTATAGCAACTCTTTGAATAGGAGTTTCCTTGGCATTATTTATCTTTGACCTTAGATTATATCTTTGTTGATCTATAGTTTGTAGTACAGCTTCACCATCCCATTCTTGGTTAATCTAGTCATTGAATAATGACTTTTCATAGGAAGCTAAGGTCAAAAAGGAGGCATTGCCTTTTTCTTCCAGACAATGGATCTCATCATCTTCTTCAAACTGCTCTTCTTCCATGACTACATTCTGGAAAGGGGTCTTCACCCTTTGGTCTTCATTTGTATCTTTGCTTATTTGCAAAATATGCAACTACTCATTAGCTCTTCTATATGGATTTGGATTTGGATTTCTAGGAGCAAAGGTATTAGGAATTCTTCCTTTCCTAGGGTGCTTCTCAACCTTTAATTTGGAGATTTCAGAGGCTAATGACTCTATCATTTTGGTCATTTTATCTATCTTGGGATCTAAATATTATGAAGACTCGCCCCTCTATCTTCTTCTATCAACATTTCCCTTGAGCTTCTCTGCAGCCATGATGTTTGATTCCACTTCCAAGGCTGCATCTTGCATATCAGCCAAAGTAGCACATCGCCTCTCCCTCAACAGTAAGCAGAAGTAAAAATCAAAAGCACTGGCATAGGTGAGTTTAGTAGAGGTAGTAGTGGGTTTTACTTTAGCTAGTATCTTGCTGTACATAGGGTTAAACCTCTTATTAAAATCAGACAACAACTCACCATTTTCCCTATTTAAGTTCCTAAAATCAGTGTGGTAGTAGAGGAGATCCTTCTTGTCACCCCAATTCTTTAGGAATGCATCATCTAAAGCCTCAATATCTGCTATAGACCTTGGGGTTAGTTCTTTGAACCATTATCTAGCCTCTCCATCTAGGCTTTGTACAAAGACTCTCATCCACATGTCATCTTCACTAATGTCCAAGTTATCACATAGCTATAGAATGACTCAAGATGTTCTTCAGCTGTAATACCTTCAGTCCCAGTGAACTTAGGCCTATATTTCTAATATCCTCCATTAGGCATGGCATTCAAAGGAGTGGGCAGTATTAGAGGTCCATTCATTCCATTTTGGTGGGTGCTTGTGGTCCTGCCATAGCTGTGGTGGCTATAAGAGTACTAGCAGTCTGAACGATAGAGGGCTGAGGAGTGGCTGACAAGATTAAAGGAGTATGATGGATAGGAGGTGAGGTTTCCTTTGTTCTTACAACAAAAGGAGAACCTAATTAATAAGGAGCTTTATGAATCTCTGAGAGATTTTCTTCACTGCTAGTATTAGATGCTATACTCTCAACATGTATTTGTTCTATTGCAGGATTTTCTTGCAGAGATATGGAAGATTGTTTAGGTTTACTTGAACTTGATGCTCCTTTCTACAATACCTTTCTTTCTTTGATGATTTTTTCAGGGTCAGGTACGGGGTCAGCTTGTGGCTTCTGAGGATTTCTCCGAGTATGCCTCACAAACTGAGCCAAAACTATCAAGTGGAATCGCCAAGAGGTTCGGCCTCCAGTAGAGTTGCCAGATAGATTATTACAACCAAAAAAAGTGCCCAAACTTTTTCTATCATCAAAGTTAGATTTGTGTCATTTCCCAAGGAATATGAGTTTCAGTTTCCTCTCCCTGGCAATGGCACCAATTATGTTAGCACTCTATGAAACTCTCCTAGGTTGTAGCTTAGAGATGCCTGGTAACATATAATCTTCAATTATTTTTCTGAACTATTGGAATGGATGATGGTTTGGATCAAGTCAAATAACCATTTCAACTCTATTATCACTCAAGACATGCATGAACACCCTCAACAATATAAGGCTTTAGACCACTAATGCTCAATAGTTTATAGATTCAATGGATAGATGGAGAATACTGACTGTACTAATAGATGCATACATAAACATATATGAATGACCAGCTACAGGAAGTAAATGGAACTTGCAAATCTAATTTATCAATGCAGAGATAAGATGACAGTTATATGGCATTAGAAACAGTAGAAACATGAATAACCTATTCAAGTGGAAGCATAGAACAACAGAGAAAATGAGAATTGAACATGTAACAACAAAAGAAGCTTATATTTTTAGAATGAAGATGAGAAGCTAGAGGAGTAGAGTCTCCACTATCTCCAAAAGTTGAACCCCTGTTTCATTTGGTTTTCAGCCTTTTATAGGCCTTTTACAATGCTCCTAAGCTCTCAAAGGCTCGAAGTCTTAATCTATCCTCCATGTCTTGTTAACTGACTGTTGCCTTGACTAAGCAAGAGTGGGCTTGGAGGTTTCTTCTTCTGACAGAAGAGTAACCATATTGGGGTAGTTTTTTGTGCTGTTTGGGAGCTTTCTTGTGCTAGAGATGCCCCACAATCGGTTCTGTTGTTTTTGGTTGAGCATTGTCTGTTCCATGATTGTTTGTTTCGGGTTGCATCGTGTTGTGTTGCAATGTGCTGCTCCATGACTACTTTTTTGGTTTGTAATGAACTACGCATGATGTGGCCCTTATTATTCCCTTTCTGGTCTCTGTTTCACTTTAAATATTTAGAATGAATGTTTTTCTGTTAAGCAAAGAAAAACACAGCAACACTGTAAAAATCCTGCCAAGCTCTCAATATTTTGGACTTCAAAAGTCCTTAAACATGGCATATTTATCTATCAGGTCTTCCCTTAGGGTTGCTATCGCAGGTCACAATCAACCTGCTCTTGTGTTCCCTTTGTATTCTGAAATGTGTTGAAAAATACTAAAAATACATGAAAAATGGCTCCCTCTAGACTTCAAATGTTATATATTTTCCTTTCCAGACCCTTTCAGGTCCGTCGCTAACTCAAGCTTCCCTTTGTATTTTGTTAAATAACAAATACATTGAAAATGCATTAAAAATTGGCTTCCTGCAGACCTGAAATATTATATAATATCATTCCCGAACCCTTTCAGGTCCAGGCTTTATCACATTGGTGTTGCCCAAGGCTCCCTTTGTATTTTCATTATATAATGAAAATACAAAAAATACATTAGAAATGGCCTTCCTGCAGATTTGAAATCTTATGAAATATTATGTATATAACCGTCGGGTCCGGTTATCACATCGCGCATATGAATGTGCAAAGGTCCCACCCCATGGTGCTGCTCTGCTGTGATATAGCGATGCGACTTGTCGCAATCACATATCGCCCAAGCCAAAGGTCTTTATATAACACGGTGTATGTCCCCGCCGATTGCAATCCGCCAATTCGATCATCGGAGATTGTTGATCGGGGGTGTCTTGCGCCCAGTCTTAAGCCATCCTCTCTGCAGCGCTGATTGCAATTTTTTGCTTAGATCTGGTTAGTTGATCGGCCAGATCTAACGGCTACTGTGCGTTGCTATGTTCATGCTTGCAATGCTCTGCTTTTTCACTGTTTTTGAGTGTTTTAGCCTCGCGATAGTGTTTTTCCACCCTTCCAAGGGCTCTCAGCATGTGATGGTTTCGCTCTTTGGATGATCTTAAGAAGATTTTGAAGACTTCAAGAGAATTTTTGGATCCATTGGCATGATTTTGCTGGCTTATGGAGACTTTAAAGAGCATATTTGGATCCATTTTTGGGACATTTTCCAACAAGGTTAACAGTACCCATAATTTTATTTTTATCATCATTACTAAAAAATGTTGAAATTATACCTGGAAAAGAAAAATGTTATTCTACCAAAAACATTAGTGTGTTTTTTTCCTCAAAAACAATTGTTTTTTTCACAAAAAAAATTGTTTTACTGCCATTTTTTAAATATGTTCAAAATTGACCCTAAAAAAAACATCATTCTAGTATACACACTTTTCATTTTTAGCACTGTTTTTCATGTTTTTTGGGGGTTTTTTTGCTAGAGTTCCCGTTTCAATGTTTACATTGTTAATTGAGTAAGAAACCCAAAATGTGGATCTTCATGTTGTTGTAAGAGCCACCCATAGGATTGATTTCCTTGTATGATGCTTGTTAATAGGAAGAAAACACAAGTGTTTTGAGGATTTCACAAGAGAACAAGTTAAGGGACACCCATTTCAAGAAGGTATGTTATGCTTGTTTGAATTTAGAAAATAAGAATTTCCATAAGTTTTTTATTACAATAAAATGATATCACTTCTATTTTCAAATCAATGTCATATATTAGATAATGAGACACTTTTTGGGCTCTTTTGAGATCCCATGGTGGCGATGTTAGGATCTCATGTATCATATTACAATTTAAACCATATGCTTACCTACAATGAATTTTCTTTCATAAATCACAATTAGTAATCTAGGTCAATTGTTTTTTTGGCTAAAGTAGAGAATCACATTGAAAACAATACAATCACAAAAATTCAAATATATCTAGAGCATATTTTGAGAGCTATATCATTTTTCTTGGATATGTAGCGAGTTGCTACATGAATGTGTTGTTTTTGCATTTTCTATAGATTTTGTGTAGATAATATCATTCGGAATTTGGTATTTTCAAC
This sequence comes from Pinus tabuliformis, assembly GCA_031772625.1. Lineage (NCBI taxonomy): Eukaryota > Viridiplantae > Streptophyta > Pinopsida > Pinales > Pinaceae > Pinus > Pinus tabuliformis. Next base: position 490,910,111 of record CM062806.1, on the reverse strand, counting down.
TTTTTGTATGGGGATTCTTTACATTAAAAACTATATTCTTCTGAAAAATTCACATACCCAGATCATAAGTTAGGAGAAATAAATTGCTTATCATATTCTTGTGGCATTAAGGATTAATTGGCATATTGAGAACAAATATGGGACAACCATGTTTTGGTGGAACAGATGGATATATATTGTAAGCATGTTTTTTAGGTGCATTCTTGCTTGAATCTAGATTACAACCCAACTTAAATCACATAATTTTGATATTGGATGAGGAATTTATGCCCTAATTACTAATTGTGCTTCCTAAATCTATTATGCTAAAACTCTTTTTTTAGGTTGTTCATTGGTACACTTGACACATCAGTTCTTAATATTGAAAAAATTATTTCTATTGAAATAGAAACATGATTGTACCTTTGGCTCCTACTAGGAACATATCAATCCAACATTATATGAAAAAACTATGTTGAAATTAGTCATTGTTTGTCCAAAAAACCCCACTGTGAAAACTTTGCCTCCGAGAATGATCATCAAAATTTTTGATAGAACAAATCAAAGTATTTTAAACTAATTTCTATTGAATATAGCCACAATTTTACTTTCATTACCCACTTGACTGAATTTCATGAGACATTAGATGAAAAAATGTTCCAAAAATAGTCATTATTGGTCCAAGTTGGAAATTAAAAACAAACCTATCATGTAGGTTGTTCTTTATCATATTTGACATATTTGTTCAAGACATCCTAAAAAATTGTTTATACTAGACACAACCTTAAAAATTCACTTCAACTTAATTTTCAAATCACTTCAATTAGACATTAGAATAACAATTTATTAGTAAATTTTATTGGGCAGTCTAGGTTGTTCACCACTTGATAGGTTTTAAAAAAATGAAAAATGTTTATTATATCCTTTTTACATTTGTTTCTATGCACTATTTTCAATTATTTAATATTTATGGGGAGGAAAAAACTTATGCATCTCTCTTACTGCATAGATTTACACTTTGTTGTAGAAAATTTCTAAGTTTTTGTAATCACACAATAATCAAGCAAGACAAGAAAGGGTGATTTCTAAAGACATTCAAAATGGTATATCCTTAAGACATCCAAAATGACATACCACCCAAATATTCAAACAAAAGGAAGTATTGATAGAGTACAAACCAAATAAATATTTTGAAGGTCAAATCAAGATAAATGCCAATCTATAACAAAATGACCAAAATCTATTATAAAATTCATCCAAAGATTCATTCTCATACATGTAAAGATTATATAATTCTAAACACAAACTATTGCAACTGTAATTTTGATGTGCTTTGAGAAATACCTACCCAAAATGTTTCCATGAATGAATCAACTTCTCGGGAGGCACCAAGAACCATTTGCGGATCCGTCATCTTAATGTGAGAGTGAAAATCCTGCAGATCTCATTATCAATTATTATATTAAAAGATTTACATATATATTCATAAAACCAACATTATGATTTAATGCAGAAATATTACTCTCACCATCAAAGTTTAATGGTGACAAGAACTCGATCTGCTTCTTGGACATGCCTCTTGTAGGCTTAGGTAAAATGAATGCATGACCCAGTGTAGGAATGCATATGGGAGCCATGATTAGTTAAAAAATGATACAAAAATTTAAACAAATAACTAACTCAAGGCCCTCCTTCTAGTGCCAAAATGTTGATGCCTCAAAAATCATTGCACCAACATGGGGGAAAAACACATGGTCCAAACCTTAAGACATCTTATTTTCCATTTTGGATAGTGGATCCAACTAGTTGAATTAGGTCCAGTTACCTTCTCCCAACCGTTATTAGCTTTAAACATATCTTTAATTGCTAATAGCTAGGGCCACTAGATCATTTTTTCAAGCTAATCAAGCAAGAAGAATGATACTTAAGTTTTTTTTGAGGTACAACTAAACCAATCTAAAGTTTTTCCTCAAAAGAGTACTTCTAGGAATGTAGAATTAATATAAATGCAAACTAATTCTAAAATGTAAGAAAAAGGACCTAAATCCTAATCCTATCTCAATTAGGAAGATAAAGATCTAACCCAACTGAGAGAAAGATATTTAAATGACTGGGATTTAAATATGTTTGCCTTATAATGAATGTCAAACTAACAAAGTAGTTCAATTAACTGACATTATGAATACCAAAACACATTCTATTCAGAGGCCTCTTAACTGAAATAATCAACCAATAACATTTAGGAAGTAGTTCAAAAAATGATATTGATTGTTAAATCAATAATTCGAATAATTAAACAAGAATATGAGGAAATAGTTCACAACATATCATTATTTGTTATATCGATATTAAAAGATAGATTTATTAGTAAATAGTTACTCAGGAATCAGAGTTCAACACATCAGAGCATAGATAAATAATAAAAAATGATTGAGACAAATTACTCATACCGACAATAGTGCACAAATATGAAAAAAAGGACACATTCCTTCCATTATAAAATGAAACTAGTTTTTAAAACAATAGTATTAGAAATAACAACTTATTGAATGTATTTCTCTGACTCTGGTCTCCAACAGTCTTTTACAATGCTTGAACTTCTTCTTTTAAAACCAGAGCTACAATAGTACAAACTTTGCCCATCAAAACATAATTCAGAGTGCAAAAGAAAAATCCTCAATAATCCCTCAGACTTTATTTTTCTCCTCTAACCAACAACTCTAAATCCTCTATACCATAGTGCCTTCAAGAATTCGTGAATTGCAGAGAAGAGGAGCATGCCTAGTCTTCCTATTAAGTTAGACCTTGAGAGTACAATAGTGCAAGATCCCTTGGCTTTCTCTCTAAGATTTCTGGTGCTTTTTTTTAATGCCAACAGAGTGTTTAAATAGTGCTACTGAAAAATAGCTTCTTTTGCTTCAAGCATTAAGGGAGTTGAACAATTCCTTTCAATCACACAACTAAAAAATAGAATTTCATACAAATCTTTGATTACTCCATTCTAACACATCGACCTTCTTTTTTGGAACTAAACAACCACTTATCTACAAATTTTTCCTCTTCTGTTGTGTTCCCTAAAAACCAAATAATAGAAACTGACAAGCTAAAAATAAATCAAACTGATAAGATAATTGTATTTGAAACAAATCACTTTTGCAAGAAATCAAGAAAAATGTAGTGTAGTAAATCCTGACAAAAACATCATGGAGAGGAATGTGGAGTGAGGTCTGTGGTAAGAGAGGTGGACTTTACTGTCCTATCACATATCGCTTTTAAACCAGGGGTAGAACTTAGAATAATCTCAATCGCTTGGAGGTCGAGAGTACTTCAAATAAAATCGCAGAAAGGTGGATGGCTAATGGTTTTTCAGAGGGGGTTGGAAGTGGTAAGTGGTTTTGTGAAGAGGGGGTCTGAAAGAGCAAAGGAGTGATGCGTGGATATATGGATTGGAAGAAAAACCACTTTTCAGACCGCCCCCCACCCCCCCCCCCCCCCCCCCCCCCCACCTTTGAGAAAATCTGAGCCATTTATTAAATCAAGCCAAGTTGGGCTTTTATATCGCAATCACTGTTAAGGAGTGGAATAATTTAATAGGTGGCCGAAAGACTTGCAATTTGCGATATGCAGTATGATATAAGGGATGACATGATGGTGACACAGAGGATGACGTGACAAATATATGTGGAATGGTGATGTGGAGGATGATGTCACTAATGACATCATATCGCAATCAACATGGGGAAGAAGTATGAACTTAAGCTTTTTGGAACTTTTATGATAACCGCGGCCGCAAGGAATTATCAACTAGAGTGTATGACTTCAATGGGTCCAGGGCTTATATTGCAATCACAATCGATGGTGTGTAGTGGGGTTTGGCCTTAAGCCTTTGGATATTGTGATAGTCACGGAATCAGGATTTTATGAATTGGCATGTATAATCCCATTGGGCTCGGACTTTATCGCATATCACAAAAGAGATAGGTAACGAGACTTGGGAAATTTTTTCACCAAAAAATTTATCATTTAGTCTAAATTACTAGATGGATCAAAGTACACCATGTAAAGCCAATTTTACCATAGCAAAATTGCTTTCACTATGAGAAGTAACTTAATAAAACACCTTTGTTAAGTAATTTATAGTTAAACCCATGAAGAATAATTAAATAGATCACTATTTATTTGATTTTCTTCTAGGAATAATTAATTAAACCATTGTTTTATTATTATTCCTTGTCAAATTTGCCCCAATCATGAAAAATAAACAGATAAATCATTATTTATCTTATTTTTCTCTGAGAATAAATAATTATTCATTAATTAATTACTATTGTTTGTTAAATTTGACTAAATCCCTTAGGAATAATTAAATAAATCATTATTTGTTTATTATTCCTTAACTAATTCCGTGAGATAATAAATAAATCATTTGTTTATTTGTTATTTCTAAATAAAAGTTTAAATACATTTTCCCTCCTAAACAAATATAATAAAATATTCCAGGTGGTTATTCCAAGAATGGGATCAATAATATTTTATTATTGCTCATTTTTTGAGGATAACTCAATATTTTGTTGTAAATAGAATGGCTTTCCATTCATTATTCACTTTTGATTATTTTCATCGTTGCGCTCATTGTTGTAACTCTGATTATTTTCATTGTCGCACACCTTATTTTGGTTGGGTTTATGCATTCTAGAGGAGAGAGACTCTACAAAAATTGAAGACGTTTGAGGATAGCCAAGAACCCATCTGTTTCCATTTGATGTTTGGGGTTATTACTCTTTCTTTCACTGTTTAAATATGATTGTAGCATAGGTTAGAATTTTGGCAGATTTTGTTTCTACCAATAGTTGCAAATCTACAATGTTTAGCAGTCATTTCTATTTTTGAGATTGTTTGTCATCCACAATCTTAAGTGGGTTCTTTTCGTACATCATTGACAAGAAAACACTACAACAAATTGGTGACTCCACTGGGTTTTATACTTCAAATCTAGAAACCTGGGTGACCTTTGGTTTTCGGCTTAGGGTGTCTTCTTTTTTCAATTCTATTAATGTTTCCTAGTGTTTTAACCCTAGATCTAATAAATTTCTAACTTCCGCAAGCTTTCTGGTCATTTCCACAGGTCACAAGAACAAACTGCGGCAAAGGCGGCACTTTTTTCTGAAATTTGCAAACCGGGATTCTCAGAATAGAAATCGCAGTTTTCAGCCCAAAAGGTGTAATCTGGGCTCTAGAACACGGATTTCAGCCCAAAAAGTGCAATTTCATCAAAAAATAGGTCAGAACCTACGATTTCTGAGTTTTAGGGTTTTTATCAGATCTGTTTCTGGGTTTTTTTGAGAGTTGTCTGCTGGGTGTCAGACCTCTGTCTCATCCCACTTAGGCCTAGATCCATTTTGTTTTACTCGTCGAAGTTGAATTTAGCCTCCACTAGGGCTTCTAGTACACTTTCATCTTTCTAGGTGTATTTTAGCTGAGTGAGAAGTCTAAGTTTTTGTAGCACTTTCAGCCACATTTTCCATATTTGTAACCTTTTGTTTCAGATCTATTAAGATAGGTTTCTACCATCCATAGTTTCACATTTAAACTTGTTTTTTCATTCCCTTAGGGTCCCATCAGGTGCCCTATGTGTTTCACCCATCTCCCTATATTTTTGCAATGATCTTCCCATTTGGTTTTTTGTTGCTGTTACACCACTTTCCAGCAGCTTAGAATCACTTGATCCTAGTCACACCGACATTCAAATCACTTGACCGTTTCAATGTATTTTCCATCGGTTTAGCCACCAAGTAGTACATTGTTTGCAAACCTTGTTTGGGTGGGTTTAGTTATTTTTTGTTGTTGTTTATTTTCTGCTATTTATTTCAATTTATTTGCAGAAAGATTTTTTATTTTTTACAAACACGATCTGGGCTTAATAAATTAATACACTTGCACACACAATCACACCTTAAGCGAAGGGCACTTGGTTTACACTGCCAAGCCAAGACTTAACATAATAAATTATCTCACCGCATCAGAGACAAAAGATATATTGTTGATCTCCCTTCACCATTTCCATGTTTTGTGTGTCCTTCCATCATTGCACCATCAAGGCATGCGTCGCGGAGACTATTAGGCCTTAACCCCCAGTTTCCACTTGGGTGTATTACCTCTCCCTGTTGGGTTTGAGTTCATAGCCCTCTGAGTCCCCATACGACTCTTCTCCTAGTCCTTCTGATTCCTCATATAATTCTGAGCCTCCTTCACCACATATCGTCACCATGTTTGGACCCACAATTGGTGCGGAACCCAAACTGGTGGTGGCTCTGGTGTTATACCAGTGGTCACATCAGGCGGAACAGTCTCATGAACCATTCCTGCAACTCCCATGCTCCCCTTTATGGCTGGGATAAGTCTACCGGATCTTAACTAGTTGATAAATGACCCCATACACCATGATGTTGGTTGGCCCTCTATGCTAACTAAGCTTCCCTCAGACATCCCAATGTTTGAGGGTATTGTTGGAGAGGATCCTACCAACCATGTTCGATCCTTCCACATTCGGTGTTTTTCCAATTCCATAACCGATGACTCCATTCGTCTTCGGCACTTCCAATGCATGCTCACTAGAGATTCTACAAAATGGTATGTAGACCATCCCTCTGCCTCTCATTTTGTTTTTGCGATGCTTCCTAAAGCATTCTTATCATATTTCTAGTTATGTCTATGGTATGACACTGGTACAAAGCTATAGAATACATTCCATCAGTGCTCTGCCACTCACCTCTCTAACCATGTTCAAGAGTGGCATCGAAGGAGGAGCACATGTCGTGCCCTGCGTTTTAAAGACCATGTCTATCTAGATTGGTTTCTTAAGGCCCTTTTATCCCCCATCAAGAAAAATGTTGTGTCCCATTTTCCTTAGACTGAGGAAGAACCTCTCCAAACTAATTTGAGATATGATCTAATTTATGATCAATCTGGTTATGACTATATCGTCATTCTAGACCTCCCTTGTCCTGGAAGTGCCAATGCACTCGGGGCATCTCACGCCGCTAACAGTATCATTGGATCCCTTTCACACTATTCGCCATATTCTTAGCAGAGTTATGGTTATCCGTAGGGGGGAACTAGTTCCTCCAACATTTATTCCCCTCCTGCTAGCAACATGTTTCCAGGGCCCCAACCCATCTAAGAAACTGTTGCTCCTTCTTATGAACAGCCTAGCGCTCCAGCCCCTTAAGCATTAGCGTCGTAGCATCACATGCATTCTCAGCCCTAGCAACCACCACCCCCTCAAAGCCAAGTGTTTGTATAGCAGAGCGACACCGATCCCCAAAATTTGAAGAAAAGGAATAAGGGGAAGGGTAACAAGGGTAACCAAGGTAACCAGCCTACTGAACCTTAGGGGAACCAGCCTAACACCGACAACTAGAAACAGGGAAGCCAAACCAAGAAAAACAAGGCTTTTTGCACGAATACGCCTTGTGCATGTTGTGGCGTGCATGGCCACTATACACATGAGTGCCCTCTTTTACCCCAGTTGTGCCAACGGTGGGAAGCTCAATCAACTTCTCGAGGTCAACAATCACCTTAGAATCTTGTACCATCACAATCGGCCATGCTCAGAAATCCTTTCCCTTAGCAAGAATTTGTTGTTGCTCAACCCCAGCCACATCAAGTAGCCCACCTCCCCCAACCTTCTGGTCCTAGTGACTACCATATCCTTATGATGAACTTTGATGAGGTTAAAACCTCCAATATCAACCTACAAACTTGGTCACGCCTATATGACAAGCCCTCCACTTCATCTGCTACCGATTCCAAAACCAAAGTATTTGTTGAGCCTCTTCCAACACCAAGTGGTCCTTTACATGTCTCTCGACCCAAGGTTGAGGCCATTCCTAAGATCCCAAAGGGACCCTTGTGTCGTAATGTAGCTTCTAATAGAGCTGCCAATGCATACAGTATAGTAGACGACTTGGTGCAATCACATGTCGCCATGTCGACATTAGAAGTCCTCCAGCCGTTTCCTTCCCAAAAGAAGGCTCTACTAACTTCCTTGGGTATAGTGGATCCTTCTAACGATTGGTTGATTGTCTTTCTGGTTGATACATCATCTCATCCCCCAATTCCTTCATCGGTTGCTTTCCAAATACTAGTTAGAATCCTTAATTCCATCATTTCCATATGAATTATTGGCGAAGGCACATCCACCTATGTGATATCTACTACTATTTGGAAACAACTCAAGTCACCCAAGTTGTCCTCCTCCACCATCACTTTGTGTGCTTGGGATGGAGACTCCTCCCAGCCCCTCAGCATGTACCACAACTATCTAGTGACCCTTGCGGGCAAGATTGTCCATGTCGACATTGAAGTCATCGATTCCCCTTTGGATTAAAATATTCTCTTAGGTTGTAGTTACACATATGCCATGTCAACTGTCACGCCTATAGTGTTCTGCAAGATGTGCTTCCCCCAAGAATGGAATATTGTTATCATTGTTCAGTTGACTTACTACGAACCAGCTTTTGTGACCTCCCTTGAGTCCATCATCTCGTCAATGTTTGACAACCAATCTTCAACTCATTGCATGAGTGTCTTTCCTGGAGTCTATAAGGATTCCTCATTGTTAGGTGCCTTCCCTAGTCCTCCCTCTCCCACTTCTGAACCTACTTCCATGAGTGTTTTCATGTTACAAGCGTCACAGGCTTCCCTTAAGAAATATGGTACACCTAATCAACACCCAGCTCCTCAGCATCTCGCTATTTCTCTTCCAGCTGAACCCTCTAGAACCACTCCCCCAGGACCTCCTCCATTTGTGGGTTCCTCTCCTATGTTCCCTCCAGGAAATTTTCCTCTAGGTCTTAACCATCTATGAACTATTCCACCGGGACATCATCGTGCTGGCCAAATTCCTTTCTTATTCCCCCCTCCGGGAATTTTTTCTGTACCTCTCATGGCTTCATTGATCCTTCCTAACATGACTCCCAAGATCCTAGTATGGTACATTGATCCCCCAGAAAACACTCCACCTATTCAGCCAAGAACGTATCCTGCTTTGACCCTGGTTCAACTGGTCCTCATGACCCCTGCCCTTCCTTTAGTTCCATCGCAACCTCAACATGAATCAGTTCCTACTGTGAAAGCATCTAGTCAGGGGGGAATGCCAAAAGGAAATATTTGAAGGACAAGGCTCCCCAAGCTCCTCCAGCCCCTAAAAACCCAAAGACAACACCCCCATGCGCTTTGTGTGAAGTTGTCGGGCATGCCACCAAAAATTGTCTTGAAGTTCTTGTTACACAGTAACTTGTCATTGTCTTCACTCCAGTCTTCCTACTATGTCATGTGTCCAAATAATTCATGCTCATGCTCTCTGATGTTGCCAAATGACCCACTTCGCCAAAGTTTCTACCTCATCGCATCTGTTGGCTTAAGAAACATGTTGAAGGGCGCTCCAAAACAGTCCAGAAAAGCTGCCATCACGGAAGTACACATGATTCCCACGATGGTTGAACTTCATGTGCCATCACAACTATTGCTTGTAGTTTCCTGCGATGACATGACTATCTCTGTTATGTAATAGCGATGTCAGTGTGGCAGACCTGTTATGTGCCCACGATGATCCAGTTTGTGCGAGTTTGTTCCAACAGTCGGCCTTCCAGATGACTCCAGACCTGGTTGTTGGCCTTGTGTATGTCGCCCTCCTTTCTCTGGCATGGTTGTTCCGTCATTTGTGCTACCTTCCTTGGGATAAGCTCATTCTCCCACCTTTCATGGAGACTCCTTCTCCTATTTAAACTCTCACCATTGCTATATGCTGCTAGTTTGGAACTCTTAGTCTTTGGAGTGTTGCTAATAGTACTGTTAGTGCTTGTGATCTTGTTAGACAGCTGGTGTGAGTGTGACAAGTGTGGGATTGTTGAGAGCTTGAGGAATGTTGTGAAGTGCCTTTGATCTTGTGTAAAACTTGTGAGTGAGAGAGACTTGTGTATTGGGAGATCCCTTTTCAAGAGTGAATGCTTGAGGAACATGCTGGTTGGATCCTTCTGAGAAGGCTTGTGACGTCAAGACTTTGGTTGTAATATTACTCTTATTTCATAATTAATGCAATCAATGATGTTTTCCTATGTCTTGTATGTAATGTACTAGATAGCTCATGACTTCTTGACTTTGTGGGTAAATAGATCATTGTGGCGATGACATCGCGACTGTTTACCCACAAAGTCAAGAAGTCATGAGCTATCTAGTACCTTACATACAAGACATAGGAAAACATCATTGATTGCATTAATTATGAAATAAGAGTAAGCTTACAACCAATGTCTTGATATCACAAGCCTTCTCAGAAGGATCCAGCCAGCATGTTCCTCAAGCATTCACTCTTGAAAATGGATCTCCCAATACACAAGTCTCTCTCACTCACAATTTTTACACAAGATCAAAGGCACTTCACAACCTTCCTCAAGCTCCCAACAATCCCACACTTGTCACACTCACACCAGCTATGTAACAAGCTCACAAGCACTAACAGTACTATCAGCAACACTCCAAAGACTAAGAATTCCAAACTAGCAGCACATAGCAATGGTGAGAGTTTAAATAGGAGAAGGAGTCTCCATGAAAGGTGGGAGGATGATCTTATCCCAAGGAAGGTAGCACAAATGATGGAACATCCATGCCAGAGAAAGGAGGGCGACATAAGCAAGGCCAACAACCAGGTCTGGAGTCATCTAGAAGGCCGACTGTTGGAACAAACTCGCCCAAACTGGATCATCGTGGGCACATAACTGGTCTACCGCACTGACATCACTATTACATAACAGATATAGTCATGTCATCGCGGGAAACTACAAGCAATAGTTGCGCTGGCACATGAAATTCGACCATCGTGGGAATCACGTGTACTTCTGCGATGGCAGTGCTTCTAGACTGTTTTGGAGCGCCCTTCAACGCGTTTCTTAAGCCAACAGACGCAATGAGGCAGAAACTTTGGCAAAGTGGGTCATTTGGCAACATCAAAGAGCATGAGCATGAATGATTTGGACACATGACACAGTAGGAAGACTGGAATGAAGACAATGACAAATTACTATGTAACAGATGCCCCCTAAAGTATGAAGCCCGAAGAGAGGGAGGGGTGAAATGCTTTATGAAACTGACTGAACTGGAACACCATCTGGAAGAACCTTCACGCAAGTACAACTGATATCTCTGATAATGAAGTACATGTAGTCTAGGCATGGGCGCAGCCATCCAAAAGACATACGAAATAGGTCTGTGCTTTGGATGCAGCCATCCAGCTAATGAGACCATGATGATGATAAAGGTATGGTCGCAGCCATCCATGAAGACTCAGGTATGGTCGCAACCATCCATCAATGAGTCATGTAATCATAAACCAATCCACACAGCCCGAATATATGTAAACTGAGTTTGGGGTCTTGAACCCATCCGATCATAGTACAAATCCAAACATGCGAATATATGTGTTGAGGTCGAGCATGATAGAACATCGCTTGATTACCGGTCAATGATGAAAACTGTTAACAAGCGCGAGAGAAACCACCAATAATGTCAATGGTTCTCAAGGTACTAGCTAGCACAATCCACGAAGTGTGAAGGAGGAGCTGAAGTCGAACACTCGTGGAATCACCCAATCAACAACCAATGATGAAAGTCGACCGTCAGGTGCGAAGAACTTGCCATTGAGGCATGCAAGCTCTAAGGTACCAAAGGGGATCTCTAGATCAATCTCCTAGATAATGAGCTGAAGTCGACAGGAGATGACCGATCGTAGGAGGGCCATAATGTTTCCCCCATCAACAACACGAGATAAGGAACAAAATGAAAATGGTGAAATAGAGTACCAGAGGAGAAGGCGAGGGTGTAAACTGCAGAAGGATTATACTCTTGAACATGTCAGTGACACAACTCTGGAGGGTGGCAACATTCAGGCATCAAGGGATTAGAGGCTTGAAGGAGACTACATGAATCGAATGGAATGAGGCTAGAATGATAACCCAAACCCGCTGAAGGCCAAATGACGATGTATGGATATCCCAACCCGACAAGAAGCAAAAGTGTCGATGTTCAAGAGTGACGAGCTACCATAGACAATCAATGACAAACTTGTTTTTGAATCCAACCTAGTAATAGGTTAACAAGCCCTAGGAAGGAGAAGCTCGAGTCTCGTCATGGTGACGAGTCCAATGTCGTCAGGGTTTAACGAGTCCGACATATGTAAAACTCGGAGTCTTTTTCATGTTTAGAGAGTTTGAAAAAGACACGGAAAAAAAAAACTTCATGGGGGTCCTTTTTCGTAGATTTATGTCTCTCGAGCCCGAAAAAGTATAAAATGATACTCGAAAGAACCACCCAACCATTACGATCGAGGAGTACTTTTCGTAACTAGTGACTTCGAATTGAAAAAGTAAAAAAGCGGTCAGAGGCACGTTGTTTTGCAACCAATAACGAGCCTGAAACGACAAAAGCCCCGCAATCTTTTTGTGTTTAAATGGTCGGAAAAGAGCTTAAAGTCGACTGTCTCTTATTTCTTTTAATGAGTCAAGAGGGAAAACTCAGAAATCTTTTCATCTTTAAACAGTCGGAAAAGAGCTGAAAGTAGACCTCTATTTTTATTTTCTTTAACGAGTATAAAAGGGAAAAATACTCTGCAATCTTTTCATCTTTTATGAGTCACAAAAGAGCTTAAAGGAGACTCGTCCTAGAGGAACTAGTGGTATAAAGGGTAGCAACTGGTTCCGGCAATGGTGGAACTACTCAAAACATGTAATGGTCAAGAGGTTGGCTAATAAAACCACTCATCGCTACAGTTCCTCAGGAAGGGATAAACAGTCAAGTGAAAGCATATGATCAGCCAAAGAGATGGCGGCAATGGAATGAAACAACCAAGGCCCATCTAGCAAAATATAGCAGATAAACAACAATCACGAGATGTAAATCAAGTATGGGTTCATTTTTACACAAGCTTGAACCATGGAGAACTCTGCTTGGATTCGGTTTCATGTTTACACAAGCTTGAAATGAAAAACTATGCTTGTTATAAGTTCGCATGCCCCCAGCATAATGATCCAAATCAAGGTACATGCCCCCCAAGCTTCATTGCATTCAACAAGGTGGATGGAATGAAGGTTCACCTTTGATATCTTGGAAAGACTCGACTTGGATTTTACGAGATCTTAATCAAAGACTCGATTTGGAAAGGGAGTTGTTTCATTTTTTAATGAGGTTGACACAGTAAAAGAACTATCCTCATAACCCTTGTTTCATTTTTTAACGAGCTTGACACAAGACAAGGAACTATGCTCGACTCTCCTTGTTTCATTTTTTAACGAGTTTGACATAGGAACAAACTATCCTCGTGATTCTTTGTTTCATTTTTTAACGAGCTTGACACAACATCGAGAACTATCCTCGTGACACCTTGTTTCATTTTTTAACGAGGTTGATACAAGATCAAAACTATCCTCGTGACACCTACTCACGGGCCATACGAGAACATGGCTCCCAAGAGGTCTTCATGGGATGGAAGAAACACACTCTGGGAGGAATACATGTCATGATGCACCAATGATAGATTGGGTTCCAATGCCCCCAGTACATGATGTACAAGACCATCTGCATGATCAGCAGCAGATGCGGAGACAGAATGGGTAGCCACATAATTGACCTATGGCAAAGAAGGCACTGCTTGAGAGTAAGAACCAAGAGGGGATGACAACTGCGCAGGAGGCACCAAGGGACTAAAGAATGATAATTGATCGATAGTCAACATTCTTCCGTCATGTGGAAAACAAACCACATGGAAAATGGAAGAAACGAGGGCCCCCATGGCATAAATATAGTCATGGACAAGGAGAAGACTAAAATCCGCACCTTGGACAACCATGACGTCTATATAGACGGTTTTTCCCCCCAAAGTAATTGGAAACTTTGGGAGGATCCCTACAGGTTGACAGGGTTCTCCGTCGAATGCCAACAGATTTTGTGTAACCGGCACAAGCTATGGGGAGCCCAAAGCTTGCCAAGTAGTTGAAGGCATAAGACTGATAGACGCACCCTCATCCAAGATAGTGCCAGGTACTGCCTTATCATAGACGTGTACTGTAATATTGAAAGGCACATAGGATGGAAGGCAGAAAGTAGTCAAGTGACTCTAGTTGAAAGTAACGGCCAAACTACTTGGTGGGGGAATCATATGTTTACCCCCATGCTCTACAGGAACCGAAGAAGGACTCCCTAGATCAGCTGGGATAGGAGAGTCATTTTTAGACTCTAGAGAATCTGATGAGACAAGAAGAACATGAGCATGATGCTCTTCCAAAACAGAGTGATCAACAAGTGGTGAATCTAAGTCGACACTCGTTCCGACCAATGGTTGGTCTGGAACAGGCAGAGCACAGCCAGGCTCAGAAGAAGGAGGATGGACAAGAGAAGAATCTAAGTCAATCTCTTTGTCAATGGAGGGAGGGTCTAGAGAAAGTCGCTGATAACCAATGGGGAGTTGGGGTGAAGAAGCTATAAGACTTTCCAAAATGGTGGAAGCTTTATCCATGAGCGGACAAAGGTGAAGGGGATGGATGCCTCCACATAGCTTACAGGGGAATCGAATCTTCCCGTCCTTCTTACTGTTGCCAATTTGTTTTCGGGAAAAGTGTCTATTCAGAACGACCCTATCCCACTGGGTTGTGACAGAGACCTTAGAAACAAACAGGAAAAACTACTCTTGTATCCTCCTCTATGAACTATAAACGAAGATTATTAAGATGAACCGACCTGTGTCTTGCGCTAGTTGTTCTATCCAATCTCTCTTCTCTTTGCCAGCTTCCAACGATCTGCTCCCTCACTTGCCCAGCATCACCAAGTTCCTGCAAGTTCACAGAAGAGAGAAACTACACAAATACATGGATTTATGTTCATAAAAAGCTTAGGATCAGATTTAAGCTAAACATACAAATATAACACACATCAGATATACAAGCATGTAGGAGAAACTCAAGTAGTTTTATTGATAAAACAAGAAGATCCAGGAGGAGATACAACCAATGATTCCTGATCCAGCATCAACCTCCCAACATAGAATCCCTTCTTCACCTCCAACAAAGCATAAATCACCCAATACTCTGATATCTATCACAAAACCAACAACAATTCTCTGCAATGTACAAAATTCCAGCCTCTGGATCTCTTGGTGAGGGATCCATATATAGATGTATGCAAAGAGGATGAGTCAGCTCATGAATTGATTAGTGGCTTCTCTCTGTCAGTTCTTGCTTCCACTTGGAGACTGAGAGCCTCTTACTCATCACTGGTCGAATTCAGTGAGGCAAGTGTCATTGGAGAAGATTCTAGAAGCTTCCATTGTCTCTCCACCTCGTGGAATGACTCTGCCACTTGTCATTTCCCACTCAACGCACCCTGGTAGTGCATTCAAGTGCATTGCAACGCACCTAGCCAGTGTATTTGGGTGCTTTGCAACGCAGTCAGCTAGTGGAGCACTTGAAATGATCCTGTTTTGACTAGTTTTGAGCAGTTTCTGGTGGAGAACTTCTGGGAGAAGCTATAATTTGTTGACCTTGTTTCTTTAGGAGCTGGAACAACACTTTTAGGGACTTAGGATCCCTTGGTTTATGGACATTTCATGCTTATAGCTGTAAGGCACAAAAATGTCTATAACAGTTGCCCCCTAAAGTATGAGGCCATTTATCGGGTGAAATGCTTTATTAGGAGGATCCGAAGTTCTTCTGATGCTGGGGAGGAGACCTGTAATAAGATACAATACAATACATTATTTTTACACTGTTTTCATGATCTAGCTGAGGCGGGCATTCCCATGATCAGCTTTATAAATTCATTTTCATGTACATAGGACAGGCAATCGTCTGATGGTAGACTGATGATTCTTGATGAAGTCATCATCCTTTTGGTAGGATGATTATCTGTGCTGCAATGC
Organism: Pinus tabuliformis; assembly: GCA_031772625.1. NCBI lineage: Eukaryota > Viridiplantae > Streptophyta > Pinopsida > Pinales > Pinaceae > Pinus > Pinus tabuliformis. Next base: position 490,894,168 of record CM062806.1, on the reverse strand, counting down.
TGTACATTTCAATGTCTTTATTTTTCTTGAATATATATCGCAGCCCGGATGGATGAAACTAGATCCGGGGTATTCAATCTCATTCGATCTTCACTCTAAGTACAAGTCGATCCATGTGAGAAATGTTTTCAAGTCGAACATGGAAAGACATCGCTTGATTACCAGTCAATGATGTAAACTGTTAACAAGCACGAGAGGAATCACCGATAATGATAATGACCCTCAAGGTACTGCAGTACAATTCACGTGGTGTGAATAAAGGACTTGGTGTCGAACACCACGCAAAATCTTTCGGTCGAAGGTCATTGATGTATACCTGTCGCCGGAAGTGAGAAACTTGCCATTGAGGCATGCAAGCTTCAAAGTACTGAAGGGGTGTTCCTAGATCAACTTCTTGGATAATGAGCTGATGTCGACAAGAAGTGATCCGTCAAAGGAGGGCCTTAATGAATCCCACATCAATGACACGGAACGGAGCAAATGATTTTGATGGAGGTGAAAACGATCTGGTGACATACGGTTCAGGGTGGCGGTCATGAAAGAGTGAAGTGTAATGTATGGTAGTGGATGGGACACTGGTGACTTCTCTAGATGAATTCTCTTGAACATGTCGGCGATACTTATGTGATGGATCGGTAGCATTTACCCCAAATGTTGATGGTATGGCGTGACCATGGTGATGTGACCGGTGAATGAAACAACCCAACCCGACTCTAGCATGGAGTGGAAGTGTCATGTTCAAGAGCGACTTGCTACCAATAAAGTTTCTTTGAGTTTTCTTCCCAATTTTTCCCCAGTCATTTCTGACCAGTACCTCTTTATTTTTGTCAAGCTTGAGGAGGATAACATATGCTTGTTCTATAATTTGCCCTTCGGGCAAACCCATCGCTATGTTTTAACGAGCCTAGTGGTAGTGAAACTCGTTCTCGTCTAAAGACAAGTTTGTCGCTATTAATCCTTTTAACGAGTCTAACGACAAAGATAACTCGGTCCTTTTCCTTTTTAGGGAGTCTAAAAAGGTACGTAAAGATAACTCCGGAATTCCTTTTTCGTCATCTAATCCCTTAAGTCCGAAAAAGTATAAAATAATACAGAAGGGATGAATTTTCGATAATTTTAACGAGCCGAACAAAACAAGCACTCGATCTTTTTGTGCAATAATCCCTCAGGTCCAAAAAGATTAAAATCTAGAGGAGGGATAGCACTTCCGGTCGCTTTAATGAGCTGGAAGGCCAAAACTCGGCAATCTTTTCATATTTTACGAGTCAGATGAAAAGAGCTTAAAGGAGACTCGTCTTTTGAGGAACGAGTGATAAAACGGGTAGCAGCTGATTCTAGGTAAGGTTTGGAATTTTCCAATCACAGCAGTGTCACAAGGATGGCTAGTGAAATCACTCTTCGTAGCTGTTCCTCAAAATGGGTAAACAATCAAATGGAGGTGAATGATCGGCCAAATGGAAAAGTGGAGGTGACGGTGCAAACACGACCAAGGCTTTGATGGCTGAAAATGTTTCATTCACGATGGTTATTTACCGGAGGATAGTTCATTTTTTAACGAGCTTAAATGCGGGTGGAAACATTTGCTCGATCTTATGTTTATTTTTTAACGAGCTTGAACTATGTGCTAAAACTGCTCGATTAAGCCAGTCATATGATAAGAATGTTTCATATAAAAATGGCAACTTTTAGATTTTTGCCCCACATCCTTTCTTTATGCAAGTTTGGTGACGACTAATCCTACGAGTTTAAAGGGTTAGAGGTCCTAAAAATTTAAAAAATAAATAGCCGCCCCTTGCTTGCATGCCAAAAGGTTTGCATGCCCCCAGGTATAAAACAGAGTTTCAAAGTTACCCCCCAATTTGCAGACAAAACATTTGTTCTATCAGGAGAGGCCTACCTCTTACAGGTTACCCAAAGATTTCTCTATTCGCGGTGCAAACAAAACACTTCTTCGGCGATGTCTACCGAGATAAACAAAGGTGAGAGACTCCGTCTGTCAACTCACATAACTTTGACAAGAGAATCTTATTCTAGAATAACCCCTCTTCCACCAATGGACGGGGTATAGACTAGTCATATTCTCCGATGGAAACCTACCCTATATCCGAAGTTTTCCTGCCGAAGCAGACCAGGATGCATGCCCCCTGGGTTTCAGTCATATCCCTCTGAATTACTCGCGCTCATCGGGAGGACGGACTGGGACTTGAGACATTTCTTGCTTGAAGAGACCATTTAGGGACGGTATATGACTAATTGCTATGCGTGATCCGGGAAATGAAAGCTGGTCTACGAGCTTGACCACTCTTCCTTCGTGCGGAAAACACATTACTCTAAAGAGTGAGGAGACGATGGCTCCCATGCAATAAATATAGTCTCGTCCAAGGAGTAGGTTATAATCCAAGGGTCCTTGAACAACCATGACGTTCAGGCGAACTGTCTTCCCTCTCAATGTTATGGGCACATCGGGAAGGATCCCTAAAGGTCGACTGGTTCCTTTATCAAAGCCTGTCAGATTTCTCATTTCAGGCAACAGCGATGGCGAACCAAGCGCTTTCCAAGAAATAGAGGAAAGGATACTCACAGAACCCCCCTCATCTATGATGGTGCTAGCCATGACCATTCTATATATTTGAATGATAATTCAGAATGGTATACTTGCTGGCAAATGGGGTCTGCCTAGTTGATTCCAGTCGAAGGATACAACTAGGTTGCTTGGAGGTGGGACTGAGTAGACGGCCGGGTATGGCTCTGACGAACTTCCTTCCTGCGGTAAAGGAATGGGTGGATTGCCCCCATGTTCGTCGGAGTCTGTGTTGATGAAGAGAATCTGGACGGTGTCATCCTTATTCTCTTTAGTGACTGTATCATTCGAAGATAAAACCTCTGAAGGCAAGACCGGGTCAACTGTCGCCTCAACCTTTTGACTTTCGTTTGGTATGGATTCAGTTGGTTTATCCTCAATGATAGACGCTTCAGTTGACCACTTGAGCGAGCCAGCTGGGTTCTCAGCTAGTGACGGACTCGGCAAGAGTTTTTTATATCCAAGAGGAAGTCGTAACAGTGAAACCGGACGATCATCCAAAACTCTTTTAGCCTCGTCTAAGAAGGGACAACGGTGGAGGGCATGGTCACCTTCGCACAGTCTACAGGGAAATCTAACTTTCCCTTTTTGTCCTGGGGCTTCACTTTCACTAGTTGACGGTGTGCTTTCAACATGATTTCCAGAGGTTGATGACAGCGGATTGTGCAAACGAGGAGACCAGTCCCTTAGTATCTGGGGGATGCAAGGACAATCTCTGTGAAAGTGGTCTCCTCTACAAATGACACATGGCAATTTAGGCCTGGTCAGTGTTGTGTGTGGATTCTCATTAGACGACACTTGTTTTCCCTTATTTGCCTTTGGCTCCTTATTTTTCTCTTTCTTCTTATTTTCCTTCTTCTCCTTAGGAACTTGGTTTTTAGCTTTACCAGTCCCGTCAAGCGAAGAGGAAGGAGGAGAGGAAGAATTAGAGGAAGTAGAAGGCTGTTGGGTAACTCTAGACTCGTCTAATTGCTGATTCGATTGTTCAAGAATAGTGGTGTTCTGAATGACATTGGTTGAGAAGAGCCATACTGGCAAGCCAATTGTCAGTCCTGGAAGCGACAATGTGGCCATATGGGGCACACCAACATCTCCCCAAGAGGAGAAGGGATTAGGATTTCCACCAAGGGGAACTCCTTGGTTGGTAGGCTCCATTTTCTCAACCCAAAGATCAACGCAAGAAAAGGGTATGAATATTCCGTTTAAAATAAATTTTAACACGCTTTGACACAACTTGTTTTTTCAGTTTTAAAGAGTCGAGAAAAAACAAAAGATGACTCTAGTCTCCTTCAATTTTTAATGAGCCTGAAGTGACAAGTGCTCAGATGGACCTTTTCCGTTAAGGAGTCTGAAAAGGAACGAAAGGGACTGCTCTGGAGGTCTAGGTAGAGGGAGTGCCAAACCAATCGCAAAACCGTTGAATACTTTTTAGGGTACGACAGTCAATCTTCCCGAATGCTGTGTTCGGTGCATTGCGATCAGTAGGGCGGCCGACACGGCTTCCTATGGATAAAGGTTTTATGCCTATAGGGGTCTCCCAATATATACTCGACGGTACGTGGGAGCACAAGTCTGTACTGGCACTTATCATCTCAAAGTGGAGGAATCACCCAACCATCAGTGAGGACAACAGTTACCAGGCTTTACGACGCTGGAATACGTCTCTAGCCTAGACCTCTAGATGTTGTGCGTTAAGTTACAAAGCGTTGTTAAGTTCATTGAATTTATTTTAGGTTGATCTTTCTTATGAAGTTTGCCTTTTGGGTTCACCATGAGATGTAGATGTAATTCCTAAAATGCAATCTAAAGATGATAAGCAAGCTTTTATCTTTTTTCAGCAATGAAAATCCTAGCTACAAGGGGAAAAGAAAGACACAATCTTTTCTCAAAGAGCAAAGAGCACACTGTAAATGCACTTTTCCTAAATCAAGCCATACAAGCTGTCAATATGCAAATGCACTTGTGCATGTATTTGTTTTTCACTTTCTTAATATTGATGCCTAAAAAGAAAGTTGTTGTACAAATTTGAATTCGCTTTCAAGTGAAAAACACAAACAAGCTTCTTTTCGAAATCAAAAGGTAGAGACGATTACGACACTTTATGATTTTGAAATAAACACTTGTTTTGACACTAGAAATTCACGAATTCAAGCCAAAGGCAAAAGTAAAAGCGTAATCAACTGTCAACAACAAATATACTCTCTCCTAAGATCAAAACGACACTTACGACAGATCTAGATCTAAGGGCGACAGTATGACTAGTTTACTTTTGCAATGGGAAACTGTAAATGACGTAACAAACACACAAAAACAAATACAGTTTCTTTTATACAACTGAGGCGGAATTAAGGCAAAGAAAAGTGGCTTTTAAACAGACAAACACACTGATCACAGGCTGCAAAAATCAGAGGCAAAACTGGAAAAAATGAGCAAAGAACCTCAGCTAGGCTGATCAACGCAGTTGCTACACAGAGAAACTGAATTGCAACGTAGGTAGCCCTCACGGGAACTACGCTGAAATGTAGAGTCTCTTCACAAAGCCTGCGCTGAAGCAGAAACGAGAATTCTCTCCGGGTTCTGGGTCACGGTTTGCAGTTTAATCTATGGTTTTTGGCCAGGTGAAAGCAATCAATTGTGCACAATCAGAGGGTTGATTTACAAGAGGTTTAAGAGCTATCACAAAGGGTAATTAGATCATTTGTGAGTCAACTGTTCAGATCATAAACAGGCCCAGTGAATGGACTAGAGTAGCAGATGTCTACTTTGCATTTGTAAATGGCAAATGCAATTCGATTCGCTACTCTTAAGTTTATGAGATGAACAACAATAGAAACACAAATAAACTAACTAGACACGATCCCCAGCGGAGTCGCCATTTTGTTTTCGGGAAAAGTGTCTATTCAGAATGACCCTATCCCACTGGGTTATGACAGAGACCTCAGAAACAAACAGGGAAAACTACTCTTGTATCCTCCTCTATGAACTATAAATGAAGATGATTAAGATGAACCGACCTGCGTCTTGCGCTAGTTGTTCGATCCAATCTCTCTTCTCTTTGCCAGCTTCCAATGATCTGCTCCCTCACTTGCCCAGCATCACCAAGTTCCTGCAAGTTCACAGAAGAGAGAAACTACACAAAGACATGGATTTATGTTCATAAAAAGCTTAGGATCAGATTTAAGCTAAACATACAAATATAACACACATCAGATATACAAGCATGTAGGAGAAACTCAAGTAGTTTTATCGATAAAACAAGAAGATCCAGGAGGAGATACAACCAATGATTCCTGATCCAGAATCAACCTCCCAGCATAGAATCCCTTCTTCACCTCCAACAAAGCATAAATCACCCAATACTCTGATATCTATCACAAAACCAACAGCAATTCTCTGCAATGTACAAAATTCCAGCCTCTGGATCTCTTGGTGAGGGATCCATATATAGATTTATGCAAAGAGGATGAGTCAGCTCATGAATTGATTAGTGGCTTCTCTATGTCAGTTCTTGCTTCCACTTGGAGACTGAGAGCCTCTTACTCATCACTGGTCGAATTCAGTGAGGCAAGTGTCATTGGAGAAGATTCTGGAAGCTTCCATTATCTCTCCACCTCGTGGAATGACTCTGCCACTTGTCATTTCCCGCTCAACGCACCCTGGTAGTGCATTCAAGTGCGTTGCAACACACCTAGCCAGTGTATTTGGGTGCTTTGCAACGCAGTCAGCTAGTGGAGCACTTGAAATGATCCTGTTTTGACTAGTTTTGAGCAGTTTCTGGTGGAGAACTTCTTGGAGAAGCTATAATTTGTTGACCTTGTTTCTTTAGGAGTTGGAACAACACTTTTAGGGACTTAGGATCCCTTGGTTTATGGACATTTCATGCTTATAGCTGTAAGGCACAAAAATGTCTATAACACAATTGCCAGGGTAGCATCACCTTGAGCTTCAGAGGACAATGATGAATCGGATCGTGAGACCATACTTCTAGGATCCTTGGAATTCCATGACAATCACGAAGAAGATGGTCACCCTTGGATAACTTACAAGGAAACTAACCTTTCGCGGAGTAGCAAAAGGTGGTTCATCCGAGGGTGGACTTAGAGTAGTAACTACATAGGTGGCCTTGGATTTATCCGATTTCTTCTTCTTCATCATCTTCTTCTTCTTCTTCTTCTTCTTCTTCTTCTTCTTCTTCTTCTTCTTAGGCTCCTAGTTACTTAATGTGAAACTTTCACCAGGCGAAGGAGGAGAGGAGGAGGAAACAGAGGAAGAAGGTGTAGGCTCAACCTTGGAATCAACATGTCTTGGTTCGGACGAAGGAGATGGTGGAACAGGAGTCATGACACTCGAGACCACTGATGTTGAAAACAACCATACGAGCAAACTGATCGTTATCCCAGGCAATGACAATGTTGCCATGTACGGAGCACCGACATTTCCAAATGAAGGAAACGGACCAGGATTTCCATCTGGGGGAAAACCTTGGCCGGCAGACTCGGAGAATGTCACCATCGAGAATGAGAAAGAACCCTACTCAAACTAACACAAACAAGATCTAACTGGGTAAATGTGAATCGTGGCCGAATAAATTTTAAGACACAGGAACAAAACTTGACCTTTTCATTTTTAAAGAGTCGAGGAAAGGACAAAAGATGACTCTATTCACCTTCGAATATTTAATGAACCTGAAGTGACAAGTGCTCAGCTGGACCCTTTCTTTTAGGGAGTCTGAAAAGGAACGAAAGTGACTACTCTGGAGAACTAGGCAAAAGGTTTACCAAACAAACCGTAAAACTGCATATACACCTTGGCAATCATATGAAAACCAAGGACTTTCCATACAACAGTCAATCTTCCCGAATGTTGTGTTCGGTGTGCTACGGTTTGTAAGTTGGCAGGCACGGCTTCATAAGGATAAAGGATGATAACCTAGTGGGGTCTCCCAACATATACGCGATGGTACATGGGAGCACAATTCCGTGCTAGACCACTATTGAGTCACAGAAGGAGGAATCACCCAACCTTGAGTGCAAACAATAGTGACTAGGTTTAACGACGCCAGAGCACGTCTCTAGCCTAGACCTCTAAATGTGTGCGTTATGTTCTAATGCATTGTTAGATTTATTCAGTTCATTTTAGAGTTGATCTTGGATTATGTTTCAATTTTCAGGCCTTACCGTATGTATATAACAGAACCTAGGATGCAACTAGAATGAATGAAATATCCTTTTTCTTCAATGAACACCTACTTATGGGAGGGTAGAGATATCATTCCCAAACCAAGAAAAGTGAATTCAAACACTAAGAAACACAATGCATCAATAAACTAATCTCACGATGCATCAATACTACTAATGAAAGATTTAAAATTTTCTTTCCAATTTCTCAAACATGAAAATTCGTAATGCAAATGTACTTTCACTTTCGTATGCTAAATGAATTCAAAGAGACAAACAAGAAAGTGTGAACTGATCGATCCAAACAATTGTGATCTGTGCTTGGTAGTGAAGAAATCGAATCAACATAAAAAATTGGTTCAATAATTGACACTAAAAATCAACCACCAAGAAAACAAGTAGTGAAAAAGCCTCAAGCAAATCAATAAGACAGTTGTGGATGAACCTTGAACAGACAAGTAACCCAAGCAAATGGTTTCTCGATGAAACTTCTAAAGGGCTAGGTCACATGGTCTAAAAAACACAAGACTCACTCAAATGAAATCAAAGAGACAGTACCCTAACCAAAAGCATTTAAAACAAGCTAATGAGAGACAAGAAACAACAGGGGATAAGCAAGATTGATGAATTCAGGAGGTAAAGTTATAAAAACAACTTTTCAAGAATCATCGCAAGTTGTACACTGACAACCCGAGATGATCGCAAATTTTACACAGACAGCCCAAGATGTCATCACAAATTTTACACAGACAACCCGGGATGATCGCAGAAAAACACCTATTTTCCGCAATGATGCGATTTCAAGAGCCGACGCGGGAATTAAGCTAGTAACACAAGATCATCACGGGTAAAAAGATGCAAAGTGGCGATGACATCACGACTGTTAGGTTTTTTTTCGTGATGATGCAAAAAACAATGACAAATGAACAAAAACTCCTGAACCAAAACCAGTCAACCCTTCAATCAAATAGAGGTATTTCCCAAATCAACCCAGGAAACTCAGAAGACTGATAATTAATCCCCAAACTTCAAGAGAGGCCAAAATCTAAATCAAAACAAGAGAAAACAAGAGAAGAACATAGGCCAAATTCCCCAGCGGAGTTGCCGGGACAACAATGATCTATTTACCCACAAAATCAAGAAGTCATGAGCTATCTAGTACATTACATACAAGACATAGGAAAACATCATTGATTGAATTAATTATGAAATAAGAGTAAGCTTACAACCAAAGTCTTGACGTCACAAGCCTTCTCAGAAGGATCCAGCCAGCATGTTCCTCAAGCATTCACTCTTGAAAATGGATCTCCTAATACACAAGTCTCTCTCACTCACAAGTTTTACACAAGATCAAAGGCACTTCACAACCTTCCTCAAGCTCTCAATAATCCCACACTTGTCACACTCACACCAGCTATCTAACAAGCTCACAAGCACTAACAGTACTATCAACAACACTCCAAAGACTAATAATTCCAAAATAGCAGCACATAGCAATGGTGAGAGTTTAAATAGGAGAAGGAGTCTCCATGAAAGGTGGGAGGATGAGCATATCCCAAGGAAGGTAGCACAAATGACGGAACAGCCATGCCAGAGAAAGGAGGGTGACATAAATAAGGCCAACAAAAAGGTCTGGAGTCATCTGGAAGGCCGACTGTTGGAACAAACTCGCCCAAACTGGATCATCGGGGGCACATAACTCATCTGCCACACTGACATCACTATTACATAACGGAGATAGTCATGTCATCGCGGGAAACTACAAGCAATAGTTGCGCTGGCACATGAAATTCGACCATTGCGGGAATCACGTGTACTTCCACGATGGCATTGCTTCTGGACTATTTTGGAGCGCCCTTCAGCATGTTTCTTAAGCCAACAAACGTGATGAGGCAGAAACTTTGGCAGAGTGGGTCATTTGGCAACATCAGAGAGCATGAGCATGAATAATTTCGACACATGACACAGTAGGAAGACTGGAGTGAAGACAGTGACAAATTACTGTGTAACAGTTCCTCAACACAAACCATTGGTTCATGAAGCATTCCCTGAGTCAAATATTTTAGAACTCCATGTTAACATATTGGTCCCACCTAAGAAGCTCAAAACTCTTTGCACAAACCACCTTTGTGCCGTTTGTGATCTTCATGGTTGTTGGGTATGGAATCCCCCCAGGGCATGTTTTTGGGCTCAAAGCCCAAGTTTTGATTGAATTTTGTTGTAAAGTTCTGCAAATTATGGGTGCGGAGGTATGTTAGAGTCATAGGGTTGTCCACCCTAGTTTTGTAATGTAATGTCGGCCTACCCATGGTCTGCGGACCATGGGATTGTATAAATAGAGCGAGCCTCTAAGTGTAAAAGATAAGAAGTAGTAGAGAGAAGAGAAAGAGTCTAAGCGACTAAGTGTCTCTTAGGGTCATAGAGTAGGAGAAGGCTCTGTAGTTGAGTGCGCAGAGGCCTAGTAGTCCGCAGCTGAGTGTACAGACCCCTACAACTGAGTGCGTAGGATGGAGTCGAGTCTATAACCGAGAAAATAATTAATAAAGAGAAGTTTTATCATAATTCTATGTATCTGTTCTTGACTTAATGCATGGTTGATATAATTTGAGAATATACTGTTTATTTACTACGTGCACCTGTATATTTTTAAGTATAACTTAAAGCATGCAAGTAGGCTAAGATAATCAATTAACAATGGATTATCAGTAAGGTCTTGGGCAATAACAGTATTCGGCCCCCGAGTAGGGCTACGTGAAGGCAACATCTCAGGCTGCAAGGTACGGGAAAGTGCGCATAGTGACGTTCATGCAGGGTCAAACTGCGGACCACTTGAACTCATCAGACATCTTTTGGGTGCAAAAATCTGGTTCTAACACCCTCCCATACTACTTCGGGTGAGATCCAAGTCTGTGCTTCGTGAACTATTACCGAAAGGGCCAGTAGTACAGGGATTTGCTTGGCTAAATTAAATCTAATCCTAGGTCAGGCCCCAATAAGCCAAAAAATGGTTCTGTTGCCAAGACCAGGATCTGCATAAGAGATTTCTGATGTCGTGTCATTGGAATCCCACAAAGAAAGAAATTGAAGAGTGGTTGGACAGAAGGATTCATGAGTTCGCGGTGAAGGAAAACAGGAATCCACGAGTATCAAAGGAAGAGTGGTTAGAGCACTACTTATATACAGAAATCCATGAAATTTTCTTTGCATCTTTCCCCTCTAAGTTGTACGAGTGGATCGTGAAGCTAGAAACAGTCAGGGAAGGTGTAGGCTCGACAAACCTATTGTGTGGACTCTAGATTTGGTGCATAGACTAGAAGCATCAAAAGTTAAGATCGTGTGCATTGTGGACCATTTTCTCGATCGAATTATAGGAGGGTTATCACCGAGTTCACGATAGATACTTCAGTCAGCTATAATGAAGCGAAACGACGCTTCCTCAAAGGACCGCGAAGTAAGTACGTTAAATCTTTGAACACTTGGATTAAAATGCTACTGTGTGAAAAGCAGGTTATGCGAATAAATTGATTTTTAGGGCAACATGAAGTGGGAAGATCTACAGAAACAAAGGTAATGTAGAATTGGAGACTAGTCCCTTGATTTCACCTCCACTGGAGAGTGACGAAGAGCTCGTGAAAGTTTCACCAAGAAGTGTGATCAGTCTGATAAGACAGCAAATTCTGCACATACCACCCCCACCTACACCACCACTAGTTTCACCATCTTCACCCCCATCTTCACCAACACCACCTCCGCCACCACCACATTTCAATATGGAAAGCGCAATAAAATTTCCGGTGTTTAAAGGAGTAGGGAATCAAGATCCGGACCAATTTTGGTTCGTATTAAAGGTTGTATGGAAAGTGCAAGGAGTCAAGGATGACAACATAAAGAAAGCAACACTGGTCAACACTTTGTAGGATCACACACTAATGTGGTACATCAAGCATTCCAATGACAATCCAAACACAGGGATTGCAAATATCCAAGCTACGCTGAACAGGAAATTTATTAGGCCAAAATAAGAGACACAGTCGATTATTGGATTTAAGGAAATCACGATGCTTCCAGGCAAGACCCCCTGGGAGCTAGATCAAAGACTAAAGTGTATGATTCGTGAAGCCGACATGACCTTGATAGATGGACAACACTGCACATGGTTTGTAGCGTCGCTAATGCCACATCTAAGGAATGCGTTGTCACAACAAAAGTTCTCAACTTAGGCTGGGGCCTTGGAGATTTCAATGAGACTACACGAGACCTCAATACCAGATCTTAACTTGGGAGTCCAACAGATCCACGTGCAATTGAAAAACTTGTGTCTTGAGATGCAGAGTTTGAAACAAGATAGGACAACTCACCCAGAAGCACACGAGGAGGTATGGTGCATAAAGTGCAAAGGCTAGGGACATGACAAGGACCACTGTCCAGTCTTCACGAACTACTAGTGGGAGGAGGGTCAATGCCATTAAGACAAAAGGCATAAGTAGGACCGAGTGCGACACCTGTATTATGTTGCACGATTTGTCAGATAGGAGGGAAGCATACTACAGATAACTACCATCTATTACAAAAGCATGCGCAGACGTCCCAACAGCTGTTCTGTAATTTTTGTAGGTTGGTAGGCCATGATGAGTGCACCTGTAGAAGTTATGAATTGATGATGAATCAGACTCCTACCTACAGAGTTAAGACCAAAACACGAGCCCTCGATCAAAATGTAGGGATGTCGCGCACAGGATTTCAGGGGCACGAATGAGGTTGAGGTGGAATGAAGCTAGGAAGGGATCACGGAAAGTTGATTTGTTAAAATTGTGGAGGGCCAGGGAATTATGCCCGCGATTGTACAAATCCGATGAGGCCATCATGCTTATATTGTACCCAATTTGATCATAAGATGGAGGACTGTCCCATGGTGATAGCGAGGTTGCACGATAAAGGAGCACTCCAACCTCCCCTGACTTAGAACCTACAAATGATGAGGTCTGAGCCATGCGAGGAAGAACCAAATGTAAATATTGTGCTCCGAAGTGGTATTACGACAGGTGATGACAAAGGTAAGCAGCTCGAAGAGAGTGCCTAGGTTTGCGAGGCTCCAACAAAGGAACCACAATATGATTTGGAGTGTGCGAAGGAGACATTCATGGAAGTTAAGAAGAGATTCAAAGAAGCCTCCACTTCAGGTAGTAAAGACAAACTGAAACCAAAAATGGATCCATCAATGCTCACTACCTTTCTGGAGACATGCATGAAGTTGCTGCATGACAGCAAGGTTGTGAAGGGGCTACAAGAACTCATCACTAGATGTGCTGGGACCACGCCAGGAGAATAGTGCGTAGTCCAGAAGCTCGAGAAGCACACAACGTGAATAGAAAGAGAGATGAGATTGACCGCGTAGATCGAGGAATATGAAATGGATCAAGTGATTTTGGATCTAGGATTGGACGCAAATGTCCTACCAAAGCAAACATGGGAGCGCATGGGCAGGCCCGTGTTGCAATGGTCTCCTATTCAATTGAAAATGGTGAATTAGAAAAATATCCTACCTATGGGAAGATTGCAAGAAATAACGATAGATATCGAAGGTGTGAGCACGCTTGCAGATTTTAATGTGATAGAGATTGTTGATGATAGCAATCCCTATCCTGTGCTACTAGGAATAGATTGGGCCACTGACATGAATGGACTAATAAATCTAAAGAAGCGCAAGATGATTTTGGAGAAAAATTCACTGCGCATCGTGGTACCTTTAGACCCTGGGGAAGGATCGCACTACACATAGACGATGCATGACTGTGACAGTGATGATGATCTAGACTGTATCTACAAGATAACCACGCGGGAGTAGGACTGGGTGAATCCAAAATCAGATGGTAGGATTCCGTGGGAGCGTGAAAACTCCTCCACTTCAGATTCGTACGAAGAGATAGAACGTCAGAAACTAGTTACACGAGGTAACCATGCTCAACTGCAACATGACGATAAGGTCACTACTCTGTGTGGCAACGGAAACAAGACATCTACCTATATATGATGGGCTGACAACGGTGGATGATTTCCTGAACAAATTTGAAATCAAAGTACCAAAACAATAGCGTTTCGACGCCCTAAAATGGGCATTGCGTGATACGCCCACACAGTGGTGGGGTACGCATCAAAGAATTTTTTAGGAGTGGTGCAAATGAGTAAGTATGATGCTCATGCAGTTTGGAAAGCCTCAAATGCAGATGAAAGCCGGGTATGATGGACGAAACAACCTACACGCCCACCTCTCCAGATGGGTACAAGCATATGGTACGCAACCTGCACAAATGCACATTTTCCTCGTGATTAGAAACAAGACCAAGAAGTAGGAGCGGGCAAGGCGATGGAGCGAAGTACGAATTATGATAAAACCAAGCGCACCAAAGATTATCCACGTGGAAACCTTTGACAAAGTGTTTGAAGTATTGAATGCAGTCCACCATGTGAGATGCACTGACTGGGACCTATGTGTACCAACAGTTCTATGGGCTTATAGGACCATGTGCAAAACCCTTACCGCGTGGGCACTTTGGATGTTGAAGTATGAAGCAGATGCTGTAATCCCTATGGAGCATGCAAAGCCTAGTCCGCACATAGCAACACGCATAGACAAGATGGTTTGTGAAACCCGAAAAGAAGGAATCACACAACTGCAAGAAATAGAACACATGGGACTTAAGGAAGAAATCCAATAGGGAAACCTTAGACTCCGCGAACTTGAAAAGGAAAGGGTACAGTTAAGGAATAAAAGTGCTTTGATGGACGCAAAGGTCAAGAAGCTGGTGTATGAGATAAAAGAATATTTTCTCACCGAAAAAACTAGGATCGTAAGGCAAGGTGCATACGATCATACTGACACGTTTGAGAACTATCACTATGAATCGGTTAGTCTGATGCCTTAGCTAGGACTGCATATCACCAAGTGTAGTGACTGGGGTAGCACATTGCAAATGGTGAAGTGCGTGATGTTGACCACAACAATAGAAGGTGGGGATTTTCCAAGAACCCTGATGGAGGACAGGATGGAGCTCTACATGGGTGGTGCGACCACCTGACTAGCCATGGGAAGACAGTCTTAGTGTTTCGGGTAGTTGGAAGGGAGCACGGGACTATAAAATATTCTACCGAGGAGTTTTGCGATATTGGATATGCGTGCGAAAGCAGAGAGTCACGAGGTCCATGACAACGCACGGGGGGTTGTGCTGCCACACGATTTGGCCAGAAAGTGACCGTTGAAGTCACTATTCACAATGGGATGCTCAACTTGAGGCCAAATGGAGTAGGCGACAGGAATTTAAGACGCGATTTATGGGCAAGATTTCAGAAAATCTGCCGCCAAGAAAGCATTAATGAACCGGATGGGGGGAACGGTGGTTCAAATTTAAAAGAGCTACAAAACACAAAGGACTTCCCAACAAAAAACACTTGGTCATTTGCGAATTGAGTGATTGAGCAGAGCCCTGAGCATTGTGAGTCGAGCGTTGAATGAGCCCCTGAATTCTCGAGTGATAGATTACAGCTCGGATACAATGAGAGCAACTAAGGATGGTCTGGGAATAGAATACGTGACCACCGGCGAGGCCACGCAAGCCCTAACTGTGGAGGATGTTCTAGAAGGTGCCGGGATTATGGCAGAGTTCCCCAAATCACCACGTATGCCAAGACCCAAGAATGATAAATAAGCAATGGCTCCCGTATGCGTGTCCCTGAGGAATGCGCTACGCAGCAAACTATCGATGGAAGAGAAGGGGAAAGTTTTCACATAGAAACAGATGAGGAAGAAGAATATTTGCATGCCCTTATCATCGCAGACGAAGAAGACGAAGGCATGGAGGTGGATACTCAGCCTAGGCACTCTACGACAAAACTACCTACCTATGTCCCTCCATGGAAAGGGAAGGCCAAAGTGCCCAAAGACCTGGATGAGACCAAGAGTTAGCTCCTTTCCCCGCTCCTCCCAGATGACATTACATTTGAAGGCATGCACCTGGGCCATGTGCCAACTATGAAATTTGAAGATTGGGACCTCACTGACCGCCGGAAGATTGTATTAATCTAGCTTCCCTTCCGCACGAGACATTATATCTATTGCAGGATGGGATAATCGCAGAGCTGCACGCTAGGGAGAGCTGCATGCTCCAAGTCCTTAGTGAGAATAAGATAAACATGGAACAACTCAGCTTGTAGCACGATGAATTGGTGTCACAAAATTAACAGTTGGTGTAGGTGAGAGGCGATGCTTGCCGAAGCATCCTAGCAGATCTACTAGCGAAGGTGCAGATCCACAGATTAGTAGCAGGAGTCCACGAGGCCAAGGAAGAAATGACAAAGGTTCAACTGGAGCTGAATCTTTGGATCACCAAGCTAAGATTGCAGGTGCAACCATCCACTCCCCTAGAAGTCAAAGAACAACACGCTATCACTATCACAACGAGATTGGAGGAAATTGGAGGTGCAGTGTGACACTGCACCAGCATGTTGGAAGAAGAACTTGAGGTCCTCACAACTCTGCAGGAGCGCCTCAACATCACGCACTTAGAGACAAAGGTGTGAGAACTCCAACAGAAGTACGACAGTGTCTGAGGCACTGTACAGATAGTGGTCCTCACCCAGTGGCTTGTGAGGATGCGACAGGCTAAGGCACTGAAGGAGCAGGTGGATGCGGCGCGACACAAGGTGGCAATTCTCAAAGTGCGCGTCTAGCCTTAGATTGACGAGGCCTTCACCATCATGGTAGACATCGAAGTCAAGCTCAAAAACATACAGGGGATACACACATTGATGCAAAGAAGCACCCCAGACACAGAGGTCTCGAAACAATGTATGCAGCAGCTCAGTGCGTTGCTGACCTCCACACAATTCAAGAACAATTGGAGAGACTCCATGGCAAGATCACCGTGGTGACAGAGTGACTCAAGGGCGAGTCACAATGTTTATGTTGGGGGCCTGTTGGGCATGGAATCCCCCCAAGGCATGTTTTGGGGCTCAAAGCCAAAGTTTTGATCAAATTTTGTTGTAAATATCCACGAATTGTGGGCACAAAAGTATGTTAGAGTCACAAGGTTATCCACCCTAGTTTTGTAATGTAATGTCAGCCTACCAATGGTCCGCAGACCATGGGATTGTATAAATAGAGTGAGGCTCTAAGTGTAAAAGATAAAAAGTAGTAGAGAGAAGAGCAATAGTCTAAGCGACTAAGTATTGTGTGTCTTAGGGTCGTAAAGTAGGAGAGGACTCTAAAACTGAGTGTGCAGAGGCCTAGTAGTCTGCAGTTGAGTGCACAGACCCCTGCAGCTAAGTGCGCAGGGTAGAGTCGAGTCTATAGTCAAGGAAAGAATTAATAAAGAGAAGTTTTATCATAATTTTGTGTATCTATTCTTGAGTTAATGCATGGTTGATATAATTTTTGAATATATTGTTTATTTACTGCGTGCACCTGTATATTGTTAAGCATAACTTAAAGCATGCAAGTAGGCTAAGATAATCAATTAACAGTGGAATATCAGTAATGTCTTAAATAATAACAGCATTTGGCCCCCGAGTAGCACTGCACAAAGGTAGCATCTCAGGCTGTGAGGTACAGGAAAGTGTGCATAGGGTCAAACCACGGACCACTTGAACTCATCAGACATATTTAGGGTGCGGAACCTGGTTCTAGCACCCTCCCATACTACTTTAGGTGAGACCTCAGTCCGCACTCCATGGACTGTTTTCGAAAGGGCCAGTAGTACGGGGATTTGTTTGGCTAAATCAACTTTGAACTTGGGTCAGGCCCCAATAAGCCAACAATGGTCACTACTCCCATTTTTGTCCTCGTGTCGATGAGTTTTGCAATTGCCTTGGGCCAATTCACAACTACGAGGCCACTCATAATGGAACCTCCACTCCTCTACCTGTGGATCCAAGTATGACTAGTCAACCAAAACAAGAAAACTCTAGCCCTACTATTGTGATCCCTTCCCCTGATGTCGAGATGACGGGCACCACAGGCCCCATTCTTTACTTGTTGTCATCCTTGAGTTCCTTACCAACAAACCCTCCTGAGGTTGCTGTGCACATTTCTATCAAGCCTTTTTTGATAGAATCCAAAGTCTCAACATCAATAGACCCTCCGTCTACCAGTCTGTCATCTACCATTCAAGAAGATGCGTATGTGAACCTTATTCCTCAGGTTGATGCACCAAGTAATGCCATTGCACGATATAGTCAGTCTTCCTCCCGTCTTCCCATCTCCTAGCCTGATGAGGACACCATGGAAGCTATGTCTACCCCTAATTACTCATACACTTGAGTAAGGGGGCATTCCTTCAAGAGGATTTCGAAGGCCATTTCCTTCCTAATTCTCCCAATGCACTCTACCTATAGAAATATTTCTCACGACACATCCCTTTGATTTGCGTCTCTTTATTTCTTCCATGTAGTTAGGTAGATCACATCATCTCATTCGTTCTCTTTTTCACCTTTTAAATGGATCCATCATCCACACCGTATATTGGTCATGCCGACAGTGCAAGTCACTTCTCTCAGAATCTAGCCTTAGCAGCATGGGCCATTTTTACCCCCTTGCATATGTTAGTCCTTTCAAACAGCGTGTTCATTGGATCTACCACTATTTATCAGGCCGAATATGATGCAGTGATAGTTTTGTTAGTCGATGCCCTCACTCATCGCATCCTTCATCTTCATGTTCATTTAGATTCCTTGCTACTTGTCATGCAATTGAATGGTATGTATCATGTGCATAACCAAGTCCTATTTAGAAAATATCTACGAGTAAAGCTATTGGTACGTGAATTTGAAACCATTACTTTTATTCATGTTTCTAGAACCCAAAATCACTCTGTATATACCATTGCGAACAACATTATAGATTGGCATTTATCACATGTATACCACATGAGATAACCACACAAATGTAGAACCATCATCATCATAAAAAATGCATAATCATATTATGTATCATAAAATTGTTTGGAACCATAACTTTAAATACATCTGACATGCCCATAGCATCACAATCAAAGGGGCCCACATGTCCCTGCATCTAGCCATTGTTTGGTGGATCTCGCACCAAAGGCTCTACTCCACCTACACATAGATCACGTACTACCTGACCTATCATCGCCACATGTTGCATGATACCTCACCACTCCGAGGGAAGGCCAATTAACTCATCTATGTAATGATCCTATAATTCATGCCATCTACGCTCTGAAACCCTGGTCAAGAGTACATCAATCCTATGGTGAAAATCAGCAAGCAACGTAATATCCTCTGGACACTGTTGTGACAATGATGTCCCTACATATCTTGTCGGCTTCACTAGTGCTATGTCTGCATACAAAAAGTTTCATACTCATTTCCATATACATGTGATAGAAATATAAAATGCACCACAAAACATAGCAACTTAACACTTACCGTCTGGTCTCGATGCCCTCCCGGGTGGAAGTGGCAAGTCAGGATCCCCCTAATATTTCATCCCCCTATAAGGGTAATTGTTAATGTAAAGGGGCATCTGATCCCAATGTGAGAAAAACTCAAGTCGGAACACATGTCTGACTCCCCCTCCTCCTCCTCCCCACAATAGCTACCCCAACAGCACATCCTAGGCTCCTGTGGGCCCCCATCTCAGATCGGTACATGAGAATGGATAGTGGGAATCTTCTCAAAGAAGAGCGCACATAGTACTGTACCAAAAGCGTAGTCACGATTCACTTGTCTCTTACAAAGACTCAACTATCGTTTCACCGATGAAAGCATAATTTGGGCCCAGCCATAGTAAGTATCGGCCAAAACACTCTCAACTAACATCATTTTCCCTCAAGTGATGTGATGGAACACCTAGCTACCCAAGACCGTAGCACATCTGTAGCAATAGCCTGTGTCCCTAACCTCTCTAGATCAACAAGCGGGATAGTTGTGCCCTTGACACAAACACCCCATTGACAATGGCACTCCATGAACTCAGTAATGTTTCTCCCATGAGGTAACACTGGATGAATATCCCCTACCACTCCGAGGGGAGGCAATCCAGTCAAGAAGTAAATATCCTGCAATGTGAGCTCGATCTTGTGCCCCTACATGACAAAGACCTCCTGATATGGATCCTAATAGCTCACAATTATCAATATCAAGGGCTCACCTACCCTTGTTAGCGGGTTCTCTGCCAACTTTGTTGGGTGTGGATCTTGATTATCTTCTATATTCAAAGGTATCACCGCATTGGACCCCAATTCAAAATGAGGCAGCAACACCACCTGTAAAATATTCGCTGCAGGGGGGTTCCAGGGGGAGGTGGCTGTGACTTTTGAGGATCCCCCCCTGGCGGGGGGTTTCGAGGGCAATGTCCCCGAAGCTAAGAATAGATTTAAAATTGCCTTGTAATAGTATAGTAATTTCTAGTCAATCTGGGTCATTCATTAGGCGGAGATCTAACAGTAGAAGTTATGTTTAATTTAGGGTTTTCTGCACTAGAAGGCAACCCCTCACTATATATGAGGGAATGGTATTGCGTCTATGTAGATCTATATTCTGAGTGAGGAAGAGAGACGAGATTGAGAGCGAAGAGGGTGTTACAGTGAATCTGTTGTAGGTTGTATCTATTTAGTTTTCTAGATAATATAATAAACAAGGACTGGCTATTTCTCTGTGGATGTAGCCCAAACTGGGTGAACCACATATATCTATGTCTCTCTTGTTTTATGTGTTTTCTGTGTTTATATTTCTGCAATATTTTATTTGTTCCATTGCTCCGTAATATATAATTTTCTAACAACTGGTATCAGAGCCGAAGGTCTATTTGGCTGATAAACTCACAGGAGAGAAGGGTTCCTGGTTCAAGTGGGAGCAATGGCGGAAGATGGTAGGTTTAGGGTCAAAAAATTCAATGGCCAAAACTACCAGCTGTGGAAGATGGAGATGGAATATTATCTGTATCAGAGAGATCTATACCTACCATTGAGCAGAAAGAAAAAGAAGCCAACGAATATTGCAGACACAGAATAGGATGTTCTCGACAGAAAGGCACTTGGAACAATACGGCTGTGCCCAGTGGCGTCGACAATGTTTAATATTTCAAAGGAAATGACAATAGAGGGTTTAATGTCAGCATTGGCCAAACTATATGAAAATCCCTCAACCTCAAATAAGGTATTTCTTATGAAGCATTTATTTAATATGAAGATGTCAGAAGGTGGATCTAGTGCAGACAATTTAAATGATTTTAATACAGTTACAAGTCAGTTAAGTTCTGTAGGGGTAAATTTTGATGATAAAGTTGGGGCTCTGTTATTTTTGTGCTCATTTCCAGAAAGTTGGAATGGATTAGTTATGGCCATTAGTAACTCTGTCTCTAGATCTAGTACTTTAAAGTTTGATGATGTTGTTGGTGCAATCCTTAGCGCGGTAATGCGACGAAAAATCTCTAGTGATACATCAGGTAATGCTTTGACTGCAAAGACTAGGGGAAGAAAAATGGAAAGAGGAAAGAGCCCAAGATATCGTAGTAAGTCAAGAAAAGGCAGATCCAAGTCTAGATTAAGGATATTGTGCTAGAAATGCGGGAAGAAAGGACACCTGAAGAAATACTGCAAGTCTCGGAAGGGAAAAAAAGGAGACGCACAGCAAGAAACTAATCATGAAGCGAATGTAACAGGTGATGTGTTGCAAGATGCTTTGATTCTTTCACTAGAAAATATTATTGATGCCTGGGTGGTAGATTCAGGGGCCTCATTCCATGCCACACCTAATAAAACATTTTCATGATTATGTTCAAGGATATTTTGGACAGGTTCTATTGGGTGATGATAAACCATGTAAAATCGTTAGAATGGGTACAGTTTTCATAAAATAGCAGAATGGAAATCAATGGATATTGAAGGAGGTAAGGCATGTTCCAGATCTGAAGAAAAATTTGATTTCAACAGGGAAATTGGGAGGTGAAGGTTGCGTAACTACTTTCATAGATAAAACCTGGAAGGTCACTAAAGGATCCCTGGTAATAGCGAAAGGAGAAAAGGTTGGTACATTGTACTTATGCAATAGTATTTCTAATTATGTTAATGCTTTAACCTCTACAAGAGAAGATACGACATTGTGGCATCATAGGCTTGGGCACAAGAGTGAGAAGGGGATGCATATTCTTCACTCAAGAAATTTGTTGCCAAGTTTGAAGCATGTTGATTTAAAAGTCTGTGAAAATTGTGTTTATGGAAATCACAAGAGAGTCAAATTCCTTAGAGTTGGGAAAGAAAAGAAGAGCGAAAAATTAGAGCTTGTGCATACAGATGTATGGGGGCCTGGTCAGGTATCATCTCTTGGTGGCTCTCATTATTATGTTACTTTTATTGATGATGCAACCAGAAAAACTTGGATTTATTGTATTCGAAATAAATCTGATGTATTTGATACTTTCAAGAAATGGAAAGCTTTGGTTGAAAATGAGACAAGGAAAAGTTTAAAGTGTCTCAGATCAGATAATGGAGGTAAATATTGCAGCAAAGAGTTTGATAGGTACTATTTAGAGAATGGAATTCACAAAGAGAAGATAGTTCCAAGAACACCACAAGAAAATGGTGTGTCAAAAAGGATGAGAAAGACAATCATGGAGAGTGCAAGGTGCATGAGATTGCATGTAGGATTTCCTTTACAATTTTGGATTACCTTTATTTTACTCCTTAGCACATAACCAGACTTGGGACTTAGTCAGGTTTCCTGTAAGTAAAACATCATTGCAGAATACATGGGTTTACAAGCTGAAGGAAGAAGATGGAGGAAAAAAAAGGTACAAAGCTAGACTTGTGGTGAAGGGGTTTGCACAGAAGAAAGGTATTGATTTTGATGAAATATTTTCTCCTGTCGTTAAAATGATTTCAATCAGAACTATTCTAAGTCTACTAGCAGCTAAACATTTTCATCTTGAGTAGTTAGATGTAAAGACAGCCTTTCTCCATGGGTATTTGGAGGAAGAGATATATATGCAGCAACCACAAGGATATGAGGTAAAAGGGAAGGAGAAACTAGTGTGCAGGTTGAAGAAGAGCTTGTATGGCTTAAAACAGGCTCCAAGGCAGTGGTATCTAAAATTTGACAGGTTTATGTCTACACAAGGTTATACTATGTGTCACTCTGATCATTGTGTTTATCTCAAAAGGCAAAATGATGGTAGCTATATTATATTGTTATTGTGTGTAGATGACATGCTTGTTGCAGATTCTAACATGAGGAAATAAATGTTCTCAAAAGGAAATTGGAAAACTCATTTGCAATGAAGGATTTGGGTGCTGAAAAACAAATCATTGGTATGAGAATAACTAGAGACAGGAAGAATCACAAATTAACATTGTCTCAAAGTGAGTACATAGAAAAAGGTGTTGAAAAGGTTTAATATATAGAATGCAAAACCAGTTAGTGTACGTTTGGCTAGCCATTTCGAATTAAGTAAGGAGGCGTGTCCCAAGACTCATGAAGAATGGCTCATATGTATAAAGTTCCATATGCATCAGCAGTTGGAAGCTTAATGTATGCAATGGTCTGCACAAGGTCGGGTATTGCACATGCAGTGGGAGTTGTAAGCAGGTACATGAACAATCCAGGAAAAGAACATTGGATGGCGGTGAAGTGGATTCTTAGGTATTTGAGAGGTACCACAAATAAAGAATTATGTTTTGGTGGTTCAAACATTACTCTATAGGGATATGTTGATGCAGATATGGCAAGTGACAGAGATAACAGGAGGAGCACTATAGGATATGTATTTATTGTAGGTGGAACAATTGTCAGTTGGGTTTCAAAAATCCAAAGTGTTGTTGCATTTTCAACAATAGAAGCAGAGTATGTTGCTACTATAGATGCTAGTAAAGAAATGATTTGGTTACAAAGGTTTCTGGATGGATTGGGTAAGAAGCAGGAGTTGGGCAGGTTATACAGTGACAGCTAGAGTTCCATACTTCTTACAAAGAACTCTGCATTTCATTCCAAGACTAAACATATACAGCTCAAGTACCATTTCATACGGTCAACATTGGAAGATGGACAGTTGAAGCTGGAAAAGATACACACTGGCCAGAATCCTGCAGACATGTTAACAAAAGTTGTGACCGGGGAGAAACTGAGAATCTGGTCAGTTTTAATTCGTCTTCAAGTATGCTGAAGAAGATGAGAAACAGCCAGGTCCAAAGAGGAGTCATTTTCCAGCAAATGAAGCAACAGTGGAGTTGCTGTAATCAGTCTCCAAGTGGGAGATTGTTGGGTGTGGAGCCTGCTTATCTTCTGTATTCAAAGGCATCGCCGCATCAGACCCTATTTCGAAATGGGGCGGCAACACCGCCCATAAAATATTCGCTGCAGGGGGGGTCCAAGGGGGGCGGCTGCAACATTTGGGGAGCCCCCCCTTAGCGAGAGGTTTCGGGGGAAACGCCCCCGAAGCTAAGAATAGATGTATAGTGGGTAGTGGGTATCTTCTCAAAGAAGAATGTACATAGTACTGTACTAAAAGCGTAGTCACGATTCACTTGTCTCTTACAAGGACTCAACTATCGTTTCACAAATGACAGCATAATCTGGGCCCACCCATAGTAGGTACCGGCCAAAACACTCTCAACTAACATCATTTTCCCTCAAGTGATGTGATGGAATGCCTAGCTACCCAAGACCGTAGTATAGCTATAGCAATAGCCTGTGTCCCTAGCCTCTCTAGATCAACAAGCGGGATAGTTGTGTCCTTGACACAAACACCCCATCAAAAATGGCGCTCCACGAACTCAGTAATGTTTCTCCTGTGAGGTAACACCGGATGAATATCACCTACCACTCCAAGGGTAGGCAATTCGGTCAAGAAGTAAATATCCTGCAATGTGAGCTCAATCATGTGCCCCTACATGATAAGGACCTCCTAATATGGATCCTAATAGCTCACAATTTCAATATCAAGGGCTCACCTACCATCGTCAACAGGTTCTCTACCAGCTTTGTTGGGTGTGAATCCTGATTATCTTTTGTATTCAAAGGTATCACTGCATTGGACCCCAGTTCAAAATGAATATTCGCTGCAGGGGGGTCCAGGAGGGGGTGGCTGCGACCTTTGGGGAGACCCCCCCTAGTGGGGGGTTTCGTGGACAATGCCCTCGAAGCTAATAATAGATGTAAAATTGCTTTGTAAAAGTATAGTAATTTCCAGTCAATTTAGGTCATTCATTAGGCAGAGATCTGATGGTAGAAGTTATGTTTACTTTAGGGTTTTTTGCCCTAGAAGGAAACCCCTCACTATATATGAGGGAATTGTATTGCGTCTATGTAGATCTATATTCTAGGTGAGGAAGAGAGAGGAGATTGAGAGCAAAGAGGGTGTTACAGCAGATCTGTTGTAGGTTGTATCTCTTCAGTTTGCTAGATAATATAATAAAAGAAGACTGGATGTTTCTCCATGGATGTAGTCCAAACTGGGTGAACCATGTATATCTATGTCTCTCTTGTTTTATGCGTTTTCTATGTTTATATTTCTGCAATATTTTATGTGTTCCATTGCTCCATAATATATAATTTTCTAACAAACTTGAGAACCTCATAACAAGCCAATGCCTAATCCCTCTGGATCTCAGATTGAAGAGTATCCAAGTCTCATTCACACCAATTTATTTTCAACTCTACCATATCTACAAAACACCACATGTCTTGTGAGTTTAGAAAAGAAAACAACCAGCTACCTTGATCAACTTGCAGCCCCCACAAGGCTAGCAGACCAACCATTCCTCCAGCCACAAATCGTAGTTTTCAACCCAGAAAGTGCGAGCTCATAGGTTGCTAGTTGTTTCCTGCAAGCCAAATCACATTTTTGGACCCAAAAAGTGTGATGTGACCGTGAGCAAGGGCATGGGTCTCTCAAGGAGCTGCTAGGTGCCAAAAATGATGAAATAAACCACTGAAATTGAAGAGATGAGTAAGGCCACCTACCTAAAAGTCCTAGATCCTAATTCCAATAGTGAGCTTTTCCACTACGATCTCCAAAATATTTAGGGCCTATCCCTCCTCTCCACATTCACCGTAGATCACTTAGAAAATGAATCCAAATTGGAGGGAAAACATCCTTTCATAGAAAAATCCACAATTTTTTTGTCACCCATTGTGACTAGACCATAGATCAGTTTGACAAACCGTCAACACCATTGGAAAGCTCTCACCGAGCTCTATAATGGGTCTTCCTCAGTTTTTGATTATTTGACACTTCACCAAGAAACCATTTTTCCAAGAAGAGTCAATTTGTCGCCTCTCAATATCAAATTTTGTATTAAAGAGACACTTGTACTTTGAGGTCCACTTTCTCTTAACACTTTTCATACCATATGCCGATTTTTTTCATGAGTGACCATCATTTACTCATGTTTTCATGGTCACCATTAGGCCTAGTCTGTGTGGCAGTGTCATCGAGTCATCCTTGTTTAGAGCATCTGTGATGAGTCACCCTTACATTCTTGGAGTCTATTTCATGTCTCATCATATCATGTCATAGTATTCCATCTATATTTTCATATCGTTCATATTGTGTTGCCCATTTTTGGCCTCCAATCATACCGTCCCCATCCCCTCTGGAGTTGAGTCAGTTGCTTCTAGGTCAACCATGCACTTTATGCTCTAAAAAGGGCAGTCATATGCTTGTCCCTCAGTACCCTTTTCACCATTATCCCTGGCATCAATCCATCATTCACATTACTATTTTCCCTCGTGCTTTAGTTGAGGATCCTCATTGCCTCATCTATCGCAAGCCCTATTCTGTCGACATCAACTCATTTATTTCCAGAAGAATGGCCTAAGGTGCAGTGTATCTTGGTTCCAGCTTCCATTCTTGTTCAGAGCCTTGGATCGAGCAGAGGGTCTCATTATTTCCCTTTGACTTGGTCATTTCATGTTCGTGATCCATACACTTGATGGTCTAGTGATGCAGTAGATTGTACCAGTGATTCCTGGGTGTGTGTGAGATGTTTCAGACCTCATGAGAAAATGGCCCTTCAGGTATGTTGGCTTGTTGGGCTTGACCCAGGTTCATAGTCAATTTGCCAAACAAATCCCACTGCTACTGGCCCTTTTGACAACAGTCCGCGAAGCACAAACAAAGGTCTCACCCGAAGTAGTATGGGAGGGTGCTAAAACTAGGTTTCCGCAATCTCGAGATGTTTGATGAGCTTGACTGGTCCACGGTTTTTCCTTGCACGTGGGTTGCTTCACGCACTATCCCATTCCTCATGGCCTGATATACTGCCTTCGTGCTGCCCTACCTAGGGGCTGAGCGCCGTGCTCTGCGTTATTATCCAAGACCTTGCTTATATTCCAATATTAGTTAATTATCTTTACCTACTTGAGTGCTTTAAGTTATACTTAACAACATAAAACATTCATGCAGGTACGCGTAGTAAATAAACAGTATCTTTTCAAATCACATTCGTTCATGCAATACACCAGAAAAGATACACAGAATTATAGTAAAACTTCTCTTTATTGATTCTTTCCATGGTTACAGACTCGACTCACCCTGCACACTCAGCTGCAGGGGTCCGTGCACTCAGCCGCAGACTACTAGGCCTCTACACACACAGTTGCAGAGCCTTCTCCTACTCTACAACCCAAAGACACACTTCATACTACGACTCAATCACTCAGACTTCTCATGCCCCTTCTTCCCCTTTTTACACTTAGAGCCTTTCTCTATTTATACAATCCCATGGTCCGCGGACCATGGGTAGGTCTATCCAACCAACATTACATTACAAAACTAGGGCAGACAACCCTATGATTCTATCATACTTTTGCACCCCGCGCCTGCAATTCATAGAGCTTTAAAACAAGACTCGGTCAAAATTTGGGCTTTGATCCACAAAACATGCCTTGGGGGGATTCTGTGCCCAACAGGCCCCCAACACAAACATCATGACTCGCCCTCGAGTCACTCTATCAATGTGGCGATCTCTGAGCGAAGTCCCTCCAACTGTTCTCGAACTACGTCAAGGTCAACATCGCAATGAGCTACTGGTTGTTGGATTTGCTGCATACGATGTTCCGAGACCTCTGCGTCAGGAGTGTTTCTCTGCATCAATACGTGCATCCCCTGCATGTGTGTGAGATTTCCTTTAATTTTTGTCGTGATGGTGAAGGCCTCGTTGATCCAAGGCTAAACGCGTGCCTTTAAGACTGCTTCCTTATGTTGTGTCGCGACCACCTGCTCCTTCCGCGCTTTATCCTGCTACATCCGCATGAGCCTTTGAGTGAGGACCACTATCTGTACTACTGTCATACTATTATTGGAGTTATCGCGCCTCTGTCTCTAAGTGCTGGCTGATGGGGTCCTCCTGCAGATTTGTGAGGACTTCAAGTGATTCTTCCAACATGCTAGTGTGGTCTCGCACTGTACTGCCAATTTCCTCCACTCCCATTTTGATAGCGCTAGCACGCTATTCTCTAACTTCCAGGGTGGTGGATGGTTGCGCCTTTAACCATAGCTTGGTGATCTGAAGGTTTTAGCTCCAGCTGAACCTTTTTCATTTCTTCCCTCGCCTCACAGACCACTGCTACCAACCTGTGGATCCGCGCCTTTGTTGGTATGTCTACTGGGATGACCAACATCAAGACGCTTTGGCAAGCGTCGTCTATCACCTGTACCAATTGTTGATTCTGCGACACCACTTCATCACACTACAAGCTTAGTTGTTCCATATTTATTTTCTACTCACTGAGGACTTGCAGTGCATGGCTCTCCCTAGCTCACAGCTCTACAGTTATCCCATCCTGCAACACATATAGGGTCTCTCATGGGAGTGCAGCTAAATTGATACCGAGACCTTTTAGCATTTTAACTGAAGGCCTACAGGCCTCATTTGATGGCTCTAGTGTGCCTTCCAGCAGCACTATGGTGTTCTTCATCCGCGTGCACAACATCTACTCTGTTGTTGTTGAGATAACTACGAGGTTGGTCAAAAGGGTATGAACCTGAGGAGGGTACACCTGTAATTCTTGCAACTGCACTCTGAGGGCCCCCAACAA
The DNA here is from genome assembly GCA_031772625.1 of Pinus tabuliformis. Classification (NCBI taxonomy): domain Eukaryota; kingdom Viridiplantae; phylum Streptophyta; class Pinopsida; order Pinales; family Pinaceae; genus Pinus; species Pinus tabuliformis. The sequence goes on along the minus strand of CM062806.1, from coordinate 490,865,359 downwards.
AATCTAGCTCTCCTGCATGAAATGTTGGAAAGCCTCAGAGGTGACATCGAACACTATTTCACTGATGTCATGCAGATCACCCTCGGTTAGGGTGATCAAGTCAATGGACAACTTTGATGCCTTGACCTTCTTACACGAACCTGCCTGCTCTGTTGGGTGTTGGCGCTTTATCTGTGTCGATGCGATTCATGGGTCCGCACCTCCCTCTTCTATCTCTGCTTCCTCTACTTCCTGTCCCTACAAAGGTGTCGTTTGGCCCTTGCCCACCTTTGCAACTGCTTCCTGTGATGTTGCTACTGCTGTGGCCTTTTCTTGCTCAGCTACTTTTTGTGTTGCATCCCACGCTACCCACACCTCTACTGCAATTGATTCCTTTCTTCATTTTTTGGCCAACTATGCGATGCGCAACTTGGCATCCTCTTTCTTTCTTTGCGCCACCAACTTCTCGATCTATGCGATGTTTGGGACACGCCATTTTGGCATCCATGCCTCTAGTACATTGAAAATGGCATCGTCTGTGGCTACAAAGGGTAGATTTACCCACTGTTTGGTCGGGTCCTTGCATACCCTGATATAAATGTTATGCATGTCCACTTTGAATTCTACAAAACTCTGGAGACTGTTGTAGACAGTGGGCGAAAATCGTGGCTTGCGGTTGATCCCCTTTCTGAGGTTCATTTCCATGAACACCCAGAAGATTTTACTATCGCAGATCCTCTTAGCATCCTTTCTGGCCCAGAGTGAAGCGTACTTCGTAGCCTCCGGTAAATCCCTGTCAATTATGGGGAATTTACTATCCTTTGCTAATTCCCCAGCCACGAGCACTATGGACAGCAATAGCCATGCATAGTGGAACGTTTTGCCTTATTCCTGGGCTTTGTGGAAATTTTCTAAAAACTCCTTGCAGAGGAACTTGAACCAGTTAAACTAGACCCCCTCTGCACACTTCTCATCTAGTGCTACCACTAGCACAGGTACTTCGTCCGCACGACACTTGCGCATGACCTTTCCTGCCAGGATTTGGGTCACCACTCGTACTGCTTTCTCCTTGATGCTGGAGATGGCGTAGCCCCTCTTCTTCTTTTCTGGCTTGTACTTTTTCTTCATGACCTTTGTGATGACCAAGTCACTCCTCTTTCCTTCCGATATGTTCGTGGGGTCCTCTTCTTTGTATGGAAGCTAGGAGATGTGGTGAATCAAGTCTTTCATGATGGGGATGGGCTTGTCCATCCACAAATACCCATCATGCACCAGGAAAAGCAGCTGCCTGATGACGAAAATGGTTATTGGAGCGCGGTGGAAGTGTGGCACCCAGAGCAGGTTTAGTAGCCTAGCCTTTTCCACTCCGCGCAACCACTTCTGCAGCTCTAATTCTATCACCCCCACCGCGGTGTTCTATTTGGGCTTCATGAGCTTCCTGGTCTCAAGGTGAGGGAACTTCTCATGCTTAGCGAGGTTCCAATATTCAAATTTTAGGCTTGGCGCCCATCCTAAGTGCGTACCCTCAAACATAATGTTATCTGGGAGGAGTGGGGTCTGGAGCGAGCTCTCGGTCTCTTCTAGGTCCTTGGGCACTTCAGCCTTCCCTTTTCGCGGGGGGACATAAGCGAGCAATTTTGTCGCAGAGTGCACAGGTAGAGTGTCCTCCTCCATGCCTTCATACTCCTCCTTTGTGATGATAAGATCCTCTAGATCTTCTTCTTCATCATCGGTTTCTATGGTGATGTCTTTCCCCTTCTCCTCCATTGACAACTTTGTGCCCAGCGGGTTCCACGGGGACACATGTACGGGAACCATTGCTTATTTGTCCTTCTTGGGTCCTTGCATGCACAGTGATTTCGATATTTCTGCCACAGTCCTAGCACCTTCCGAATCATCCCCCACAGTCAGGGCCTGCACGGTCTCCTCAGTGGTCATTTATGTTATCTCCATAACATCCTTAGTTGTTGCCATTGTATTCGTCTAGAAATCTAGCACTCATGAACTCAGGGGCTTAATCAAAGCTTGACTCACAATAATTAGGGATCTGCTCAATTTCTCAATTCGCAAATGGCCAAGTGTTGTTAGCTAGGCATCCCTTTGTATTTTAAGTGCTTTTTCAATTTGAATTCGATCGGTCCCCCCAAATCCGATTCATTAATGCTTCCTTGGCGGATGATTTTACTAGATTTGCCCATAAGTCGTGTCTTAAATGCCTTCCGCCCACTCCATTTACCCTCAAGTCAAGCATCCCATCGTGAATAGTGACTTCAACAATCACTTTCTCGCCAACCCACATGGTAGTGTATCCCCCCATGCGCGGTCGCGGACCTTATGACTTTTTGTTTCTGCACATAGCTCCAACCTCATGCAGCTTCCAGGCAGAGTAGTTTATAGTCCTGCGCTTCCTTTCAACTGCTTGGAGTGCTAATACTATTCCTCCTTCGGCTAGTCAGGTGGTCACGCCACCTGTATGTGGTTTCCTCTGGTCATCCAGCATTCTTCCTGGAAAATACCTTCCTTTTACTGTCACTGGCGGCGTTGAGCACCTTATCATGTACAGTGCATCACCCTGGTTAATTATCTTAGTAATATGCGGTCCAAGCCAAGGCATCAGACTAATCAATTCACGAAAATAGTGCTCAAAATTATCAGCATGATCATACACACCATGTTTTAACACCGTGGTCTTCTTATCAAGAAAATTGTCCCTTACCTCGTCTTCCAACTTCTTGACTTCCACTTCCACCAAAGCACTTTTCTTCCTTAATCGCACCCTTTCTTTTTCAAGTTCTTGGAGCCTAAAGCTTCCCTAATGGATTTATGCTTCCAAGGTTCCGCAAACCATCATATCTATTGGTATGATCAAGTGCAACCTAAGTTCTCCAAGTATTACAGGGCTTACTTCAGTTGCTTCATACTCCAGTCTTGGTAATGCCTGTAGGGTCAAGGTTTTACACACAGTCTTATATGCCCAGAGAACCGCTGGTATGCGCAGGTCCTAATCAGCCCACTTCACATGGTGGACCGTGTTCAGTGCTTCGCATACTTTTTCAAAAGCTTCTACATGAATATGCTTCTGCACGCTTGGTCTTACCATACTTCCTGGTCCTGAACAGAGGGGTCGTTCATGCCATTGTCTTGCCCACTCTTTCTTATTGATCGTGTTTCCTACCATGAGGATGGTGTGCATTCGTGCAGGTTGCACCATATGCCTGTATCCATCTGGAAAGGTGGGTACGTGATCCATTTTTTCCATCATACTTGGATTTATCTACATTTGAGGCTTCCCAAATTGTGGGCGCATCATCCTTCTGCATTCGCGCCAGTCCTCAACACTTTGTTGGTGCATACCCCACCATCTTGTGCCATTTCTGAGCATCGAAATGATGTTTTTCTTGCACTTCCTTTTCAAATTTGTTCAGGAACTCCTCCACTTCACCTAACCCATCGTATGTAGCCAGATCCCTTACCTCTATTGCTATGCAGCGTAGTGACCTTGTCATCATGTTACAATTGAGCATGGTTACCTCATATAACTGTTTCTGCCATCGTTCTATCTCTTCGTCAGAATCTGATGTGCATGAGCTTTCGCGCTCCCAAGAGATTCATCCATCCATGGTTGGAGTTACCCAAAGTTGCTCCCACGCGGTTATCTTGAAGATGCAGTCTAGATCTTCGTCACTGTCGTAGTCGTGCACTAGCTCTGTGTAGCACGATCCTTCTACAGCGACTAAAGGTACCACTACGCGCAGTGACTTTTCTCAAAAATCATCTTGTGCTTCTTTATATTTATCACTCCATTCATGTCAGTGGCCCAATCTATTCCCAGTTGTGCGAGATTGGGATTGTTGTCATCAACAATCTCTGTCACTTCAAAATTTGCTAGGGCGGTCGCTCCTTAGATATCTACTGTGATTCCCTGCAATCTCCCCATAGGTAGGATATTTTTTTGGTTCGTCATTCACAGTTAGATAGGATACCATTGCAGTGCAGGCCTGCCCATGCACTCCCATGTCTGCTTTGGCAGGATGTTTGCGTCTGATACTAGATCTAGAATCACTTGATCCATCTCATATTCCACAATCAGCGTGGTCAATCTCATCTCCCTTCATGTTTGTGTCGTGTGCATCCCGAGCTTTCAAACTATGCATGGTTCTCCTGGTGCAGTCCCAACACACCTAGTTATGAGTTCTTGTAGCCCCTTCACAACCTTGTTGTCACGCAGCACCTTCATGCATGTCTCCAAGAATGTAGTGAGCATCGATGGGTGCATTTCTGGCTCCAGTATGTCTTTACTTCCTGATTCGTAGGCATCCGCGAAGCTCCTCTTAGCTTCCATGAATGTCTCCTTAGTGCGTTCCAAATCAAATTCTTGTTCCTTTGTTGGAGCCTTGCGAACCCAGGTACTTTCTTCAAGCTACTTTCCTTTGTCATCCCCTGTCGTAATACCACTCTGGAGCATGATATTTAAATTAGGGTCTTCCTCGTGCGGCTGAGACCTCACCATTTGTAGGTTCTGAGTCGGGGGAGGCTAGAGTGCTCCTTTATCTCACAACCTCGCTATCAATGTGGGACAGTCCTCCATCTCATGATCAAACTGCGTGCAATATAAGAATGATGGTCTCATTGGATTTTTACAGTCACGAGCATAATGCCCCGGCCCTCCACAATTGTAACATATCAGCTGTCTACGACCTCTTCCTGGTCCCATTCCACCTCGACCTCATCCATGCCCCTGAAATCCAGTGTCTTCCATTCATGCATTTTGATCGAGGGGTTGTGTTTTGTCCTGAACTCTGTAGGTAGGAGTCTAATCCATCATCAGTTCATAACTTTTACAGGTGCGCTCATCATGGCCTTCTGACCTGAAAAAATTACAGAAAAACTACTGGGAATTCTGCGTATACTTCTGTAATAGATGGCAGTTAGCTATAGCATGCTTCCCTCCTATCTAACAAATCGCCCACCACAATGCAGGCACCGCGCTTGGTCCTACTTGTGCCTCCGGTCTCAATGGCATTGGTCCTCCTCCCGCGAGGTAATTCGTGAACACTGGGTAGTGGTACTTGTCATTCCCCTAGCCCTTGCAGTTTACACACCATACCTTGTCGCACACTTCTGGACGAGCCGTCTTGTCTTCTTTCAAACTCTGCATCTCAAGGCACAAGTTCTTCAACTGCGCATGAAGCTACTGGACTCCTAGGTTAGGATCTTATGTCAGAGTCTCGTGCAATCTCATCGTGACCTCCAAAGCTTCAGCCTGAGTTGTTAGCCTTTGTTGCGACAGCGCATTCCATAGATGTGGTGTTAACGAGGCTACAAACCATTTGCGACGTTGCCCATCTGTTAAGGTCATGTTCACTTCATGAATTGTGCACTTCAGTCTTTAATCCCGCTCCCATGGGGTTTCGCCTAGTAGCATTGTGATTTCCTTGAATCCAATGATCGAATGTGCCTCCGATTTTGGTCTGCTAAATTCCTTGTTTAGCACAACTTGGATATCCGCTATCCCTGCATTCAGATTGTCATTGGAATGCTTAATGTACTAGGTTAGTGCGCGATCCTACAAAGCACTGACCAATGTTGCCTTCTTTATATTTTCATCTGTGACATCCTATTCTTCCTGTTATCACCAAAATAGGGGTTTACATTATTCCTAGTCATGGTCTTAGATAAGTGTCAAGTCACCCTATGTTTTAATGGGTAGGTGATAGGTTAGGAGTCTCAAAGATTTCATTTTCACATCCAAATAAAGTCTAACATCCTTATTCCATGTTTCATGAGTCTTACATTCTTTTTAGAAACTCATAGCTTAAGCCATTTTGAACATTTTTGGAATTAGCCCCAAAACCACGTTTTCATAGCACAGACAGTGTAAAATGTTTGTTTTGCACTACAAAAATGTTGCTCTTTTCGTAGCGCTTTTCCCTGCACACTACGGAAGCGTGGATACATAGAACATTCTTGTCAAACATCAATCCGTTAATATTCCGTTAAAATTTTCATTATTAGGTGTCAGCTAGGATTCAGTCCTTAAGCATACCACCATCTAAACTCATAATTTTGAATTTAGGGCTCATTAAGAAAGATAATTTCAAATTCAAAAGGGCTGGCTAGTCTCATCATTTTAGTTTGCATGCAAACCTTCAAACAAAATTGTTTTTTGAACAGTAAGCCTTGGTAATTTTTCACCAAGGTTTTCCTCATCCATAATTCAGGTGAGGCTAACCACCATTGGCAAGCGAGGCTAATCAATAGAATTTCAAGTGAGGCCAATTTTGTTACAAGAATTCAAAAGGAAAGATGACAGAGGAGAAGAAACAGATCCTGGCCATTGTTTAAGAACAGATCCTGAAAGCACCGAGATCTTAGTCAGAGATAAATCAGTTGTAGAAGCCTTCAAGAAAGTAGGATGCTAGAAGTTTTGTAAGAAATTGCAGGGAGGACATGCTCAGGTGACAAAGGAGTTTGCACTACATTTCACTGGCTCAAGCACAAAGGTTGGAATCCTGAACTTGCAAATTTCTCCAGAGGTCATAGCTTTGGTGACAAAGATCCCTAGGGGGCAAGATATATGGTTTAAAAACTTCAGATTTGACATGGAACCATGTAAGTTGTTTCTAAAGCCAAAGTTTGTAGAAACAGACTTAACCAAGGCAGTTCCGAGAGACTACATCAAGGACAGCTGTGCCAACTTGCTCTTCAACATTCAACGTTATTTTACCTGTGAAGGCAGATATCAAAAGGTTTATTCATATCATTTTAAACTCCTGTTGCATTTTGCTGGTATGATCTCTTTAGATTTTCCTTACTTCTTATATCGAAGTGTAGCTAAGATGGAAAATAAGGTACAGTTGAAATCTCAAGGATGTGAAACTTCCTTGTTTCTTCATTGTCTAATTAAACTGATAGTTCTACATGAACTCAAAAGGATCAACAAAGAATGGTCTTCGTTTTTGTTTCTATGTGACTTTGGAGCAGAAAATCAAGGTGTAGACATTAGCCCTAGGGTTAAAGGAACTCCATCAGCAAAAACCAACAAGTCTGTAATGTCCAGGGCAAAAAGATTTGTTAAGTTGAAACCTAGGAAGCAGGTGAAAGAGCAAGTAAACAAAACACCAGTAGTTATCCTTGAAACTCCTAAATCTACAAAGTTAAAGATATCTAAGGTTAAGGGAATGACACAAGAACAGTCAACTAACAAACTAGCTCAAAGGAGATTGACTAGAAGTCAAATTGCAAAGGAGAAAGGAAAATCAGTGATGTCAGGAGAAGGTTCAAGCTTGAAGGGTGATTTAAATGATATTTTAAAAGTCATTGATATTTCAGAATCCCCTTTGGTGCAGGTAGATGTCATAAAATTTGATCAAGGAAAGTCGAAGAAAATGAAACCCTCCAAGAAACTGGAATTTGAGGATGATCTTATAGCATTTGTTTTCAAATCCAGAAAGCCCTTAACCAGGCAATCCAAAAAGATCCAAGAGTCCAATATTGATTTGGAAAGAATAGAAGAAGCCTCCATTGTTCAAGAAGAGTTGATAGACTTTCCATCTCCAAGACCTGAAGGTGACAAAAACAAAGTTCTTTCCACTCAAACAGAAAAAGCCAAGTATGAAGGAATGGAAGAAAGGTTAAAAGCTGCTAATAATGAAATTGCTAGAATAAGAGTGAGAGCAAGAAGGCATGCTACTGAAAGTACAAATTTCAAAAGGATAAAGGCTCTCTAGGAAGTTAAAAAAGTTTCCAAACCAGAAATAGTCAATAGTGAAACTCAGTACTTTACCTGGACTGTTCCTGCAATCAAAGAAGCCAGATTTGTAAGGAGGATTAATTCTCAGCTAAGAGCTACTAACAGGAGATTGAAGAGACAGATTGAAGACCTAGAAATACAGTTAACAAAATCTAAAAAAAAGGCTACAACAATAATGAAACAAGGTGATGAAAAAGGGTAGTGAAGGATATATCTTAAAATGGTTTTGGCATATAAAAAGAAGGAAATGTGTGAAGAAAAACATCTTATAAGGGTAAATGGTTTTGATTTTTGGTTTATAATATCAGTCTTCATGTAATTTTGAAAAACTCCCAAACTACAGATTTTTGAAGGCCATGTTGAAAAAGAGCATACATGCTACGAAACTGCTGAAGGTGACCATTTGGCACTTTATAGATGCATTTCGGAGGTAAGGTCTGATTAATTCCAAGTTTTGAGGTTGCTGGTAGACATTGGATCATATATGAAATTTCATATGGTAGTGGTGTTGAAAGAAAACTTCCAAGAATTATTTCATAAGTGATATAAACGCCGTGCTACGAAAATAGAGTATTTCCGTAGCACAGTCATGTTTCATCCTTTCCTCCATATTTTCGAGTTTCCTTTTTGCACAGGTGGAAAATGAATTTTTTATGGATTATTAATGCATGCCACATGTACACCAGCAAAACTGCTTGAAGATAAGCATAAAGGATTAAGGGCCTTAAAAGGAGGAACTCTGTCTCCTAGTTTTCGGGATAGTTAGGTCATGACTCAGCAAGTTTTGCAACAGCACTGTGGAAATCATCAAGCTCAAATACATGGGTTGGTAGCTGATTAAAGAATGTATTGAAGTCATAGATAAGGTTTTTGAAAACATGTTTTAGGATTTTCACACCTATTTGTATTAGGACTCTTAAAGATAGTTAGCTGTCAAGTTGTAATTAAGTAGTTTGTGTTATGAATGGATAGGTGTCAAACTTAGGAATTCAAATTCCCCTAAAGATGGATCATAGTATCCAAGGTTGAAAAACTCTATATAAAGCTTGAGAATCGAATTCCTCAGGGTTGGGAATTTCATTAGCAAAATAAAGTTGTGTTATTGTAAGAAACTGTGGTTTTTCAAACTTAATACAGAGATTAGTTTCACTACTCAAGATTCACAAGGAGTTTATGTGTTTGATGTTCTTATGGCCTTTTTCAATTACTTATTTGTAGTGCTATGAGCTTGTGATACTTAGAATTCATTGGAAAATGCTCTAACTTCCTTCACATTCTTGTAAACTGTGTTGATTCACTGTGTTACTGTTTTATTTATAAACCTAAACTCTAAGTGCCTTGACTTCCATGTTTTGTTGATCATGTTGTTTTGTTGAATACTATCTTGACTCCATAGCCCAATAGATTTTTGCTAATCCTTGATTCAACCAGTCAACCAATTATACATTTGCCCATTTTGTTCCTAGAGTTAACCATCTAATCATTAATCAAAACTCTTAAACCTATTGAGAGAGCCCTCTCAGGTTGTGGAGGCTAAGCCTCAACAAAAAGATTGGTTTGAAAGAGTTACTCAGAGTCTACTTGATCAACAGCCTATCAGGGTCATATTTTGTGATAAAACTTCTCATATAGCTTTTACCACAAACCAAAATATGTTTGGATCATCATTCCCTACTCCCTTGAACACTGGTAGCTTTATCGTGCTGGCCATACTGCTTCACAGTGATGGCAGAGGTGGTATGGGCAAAGTCATGGGTGAAGATGGTGAAACTGGTGGGGGTGTGGGTGGGGGTGGAATGCACAAAATTCTCTGCTTTATCAGATTGATTGTACTTCTTGGTGAAACCATTGCGAGCTCCTCTTTGCCTCTTCGCAGAGGTGAAATCAAGGGGCTAGTTTCTAGTTTTGTGCTACCTTCGTTTCTGTAGATCCTCCCACTCCATGTAGCCCCAAACATCAATTTATTCACATAACCCACTTTTCACACAATAGCATTTTAATCCAAGTGTTCAAAGCTTTAACGTACTTACCTCGTGGTCCTTTGAGGAAGTGTCGTTCTGCCTCGCTATAGCTGACAGAAGTATCTACCGTGAATTCGTTGATGAACCCTCCTATGATCTGATCCAGCCAGTGATCGACAACACACACAACCTTATCTTCTGATGCTTCCAGTCTGTGCATCAATTTTGGAGTCCACACAATAGTTTTTTCAAGTTTACACCTTCCTTGGCTATATTCTAGCCTCGCGATCCACTCGTACAACTAAGTAGGGAAGGATGCAAGGAAATTTCATGGATTTCTGTATATAAGTAGCAATATAACCACTCTTCCTTTGATAATCGTGGATTCCTATTTTCCTACACCGCGAACTCGTGTATCTTTCTGTCCACCACTCTTCAATTCCTTTCTTTGTCATATTCTAGTGATATGACATTAGATATCTCTATGCAGATCCCGGTCCCGGCAACAAAACTATTTGTTGGCTTGTTGGGGCCTGACCCAAGTTCAGTGTTAATTAGCCAAACAAATCTCAGTACTACTAGCCCTTTCGGCAATAGTCCGTGGAGCACGGACTGAGGTATCACCCGAAGTAGTATGGTAGGGTGCTAGAACAAAGTTTCTGCACCGTGGAGATGTCTGATGATTTCGACTGGTCCATCGTTTGTCCTTGCGTGCGGGTTGCTTTGTGCACTTTCCCATTCCTCACAACCTGATATATTGGCTTTGCGTAGCCCTAACCAGGGGCTGAGTGCCGTGCTCTACGTTATTACCCAAGACCTTTATTATATTCCAATATTAGTTAATCATCTTTGCCTACTTGAGTGCTTTAAGTTATACTTAACAACATAAAGCATTCATGCAGGTATGCATAGTAAATAAACAGTATATGTTGAGCATGGGATCCCCCGCAACATGTTTTGGGGCTCAAAGCCCAAGTTTTGGTCAATAAGATTGTAAGACTCCGCAAATTGCAGGCACAGAGAGTGAAGTCTAGGATGAGCCATAGGGCTGCTCACCCTAAAATATTGTAATTTAATGTAAATTTGTGTCAGCCTACCAATGGTCCATGGACCATGGGATTGTATAAATAGAGCGAGGCTCTAAGTTGTAAAGCAATTAAAGAATAGATAGAATAGCGAAGGCATGTTTCGAGGTTATAGTTGGAGTCGAAGTGTACTGGGTCATAGTAGTAGGAAAAGGCTCTGTAGTTGAGTGCGCAGAGGCCTAGTAGAGTCTGCAACTGAGTGCGTGGACCCCTATAGCTAAGTGCGCGGGGTGGATTCGAGTCTGTACTTGCAATTGAAATTTAATAAAGAGAATTTTACTCTATGTATCTGTTCTTGAATCTGTATTTTGATGTTATGCATTACTTGTACTCTGTTTATTTACCGCGCGCAATTGATAAATACTTGTATGAATTCTCATATATGAAAATAGTCTACGTAATCAGCTAACAAAGCCTAACAAAGGAAGACTTGGGTAAATAACACAGGTCGCACTGTCGCTAGAGTTGCGCGAAGACAGTAGTGCAGGGCGCGGGGTCCCCATTGGTGCACATAGCATAGTAAGTGCGAAGGTTGCACCGCAGACCAATCACCTCATCAGACATCTCCAAGGTGTAGAAACCTAGTTCTAGCACCCTCCCATACTACATCGGGTGAGACCTCAGTCTGCGCTCCACAGACTGTTGCCGAAAGGGCCAGTAGTATCAAGATTTGCTTGGCTAAGTCACTTTTGAACCTAGGTCAAGCCCCACTAAGCCAACAGTATATTTGTAAATCACATTCATTCATGAAATACACCAGGAAAGATACACAAAATTATATAAAAACTTCTCTTTATTGATTCTTTCCACAGTTACAGACTCGACTCGCCTTGTGCACTCAAGCACAGAGGTCCACGCACTCAGCTACAGACTACTAGGCCTCTACGCACATAGCTACAGAGCCTTCTCCTACTCTACAATCCAAAGACACACTTCACACTACGACTTAATCACTCCGACTTCTCATGCCCCTTCTTCCCCATTTTACACTTAGAGGCTTGCTCTATTTATACAATCCCATGGTCCACGGACCATGGGTGGGTCTATCCAACTGACATTACATTACAAAACTAGGGCAGACAACCCTGTGATTCTATCATACTTTTGTGCCCTGCACCTGCAATTGCAAAGCTTTACAACAAGATTCAATCAAAATTTTGGCTTTGAGCCACAAAACATTCCTTTCGGGGATTCCATGCCCAACAAGGTAGCCCCCCACATGCCCAGATGCATACCTACTATGCTACATACTCAAATGTAGTTCCGCAGAGTTGATGGATTCGGTTCCTACCGATCGCAGTGTTCATAGCATGCACATCTCCTCCATATGATCCATTCAGTTTTATAGAGCCCGTGCTTGTTCAACAGGGCTTCTTTGATTGTTTTGCCCTCCCTCCAACCCATTTTTTAGGGAAGGGTCTTTGTATCTCATGTACTCGGATATTATTGTATTTAGTACCGGCTCAAGTTTTTTCCAATTGCATTATGTATATGGGACACACTGTATTATTTTCTGCCTCTGTTATGCCAGCATGTCATGTACCATTCAGCATGTACTTTATTGTTGAGTTTCATATCTCTAAGCGAGCAATCATTTTTGTACTAAGTTATCTCAATGGGTATGGTTATGCCTCCCTTGCCTCATTGAGGTCCGATACCACAACATAAAAGGAGACTTTCATTAGTCTCACCCCCTCTGTCACTATCCTCTCTCAGATTCAGCTTCATTGGTCTCTCTCTCTCTCTGACTCCCCTGTGTTGTCTAGTGATTGTGTCTTTAGAACGTACTTCAGTCATACATTTTTCTCCTAACACTCGTATGTTGAGGGGCAATCTATTATCACCAAAAAATTGATCATCTAGCCTAAATTGCTAGATGGATCGAAGTACACCATGTAAATCCAATTTTACCATAGTAAAATTGCTTTCACTGTGAGAAATTACTTAATAAACCACCTTTATTAAGTAATTTATAGTTAAACCCATGAAGAATAACTAAATAAATCACTATTTATTTGATTTTCTTCTAGGAATAATTAATTAAACCATTGTTTTATTATTATTCCTTGTCAAATTTTACCCAATCATGACAAACAAATATATAAATCATTATTTTTCTTATTTTTCTCTAAGAATAAATAATTAATCATTAATTAATTACTATCGTTTGTTAAATTTTACTAAATCCCTTAGGAATAATTAAATAAATCATTATTTGTTTATTATTCCTTAACTAATTCCTTGATATGATAAAGAAATCATTTATTTATTTATTATTTCTAAATAAAATTTTAAATACTTTTTCCCTCCTAAACAAATATAATAAAATATTCCACGTGGTTATTCCAAGAATGGAATCAATAATATTTTATTATTTCTCATTATTTGAGGTTAATTCAATATTTTTTTATAAATAGAAGGGTTTTTGTTGGCTTGTTGGGGCCTGACCAAGGTTCAGAGGTGATTCAGCTAAACAAATCCCAGTACTACTCGCCCTTTCGGCAATAGTCTGCAGAGCACAAACTGAAGTCTCACTTGAAGTAGTATGGGAGGGTGCTAGAACCAAGTTTCTGCACCCTCGGGATGTCTGATGAGCTTTTGGCAGTCCGCAGTTTGACCTTGTGCGCACATTGCTACATGCATCTATTAGTTCCTCGCAACCTGTGATGTTGACTTCATGCAGCCCTACCCATGGCACGATCCATATTATACCCAAGTTCCTTACTATTTACCCTGTTATTACCCAATTGGTTAACTTATCTGTGAAGACCAGTGATAATTAATAATATATCCAGCAATCATATAATTGCATGCGATAAACAAAACAGTATAAATGTATAGAATGCAATATACAAGCAGATGCACAGAATTTGGAATCAACTTCTCTTTATTATTCTTCATTTCAAGGTTACAGACTCAACACTGCCCTGAACACTCAGCTGTAGGGGTCCACCCACTCAGCTGCGGACTCTACTAGGCCTCTGCACACTCAGCTACAGAGCCTCTTCCTGCTACACTTAGACTCTTACTCTATGCGCGAACCATTCGTATTCATCTATTTTCCCTCTTAGCTATATTTACAACTTAGTGCCTTGCTCTATTTGTATAATCCCATGGTCCGCAGACCATGGATAGGCTTACATGACATTACATTACATTACAAAACGTAGGACGGATAGCCCTATGACTCAACCTATACTTCCCGCTCCACGCCCACAATTCGCGGAGTCTTACAATACATTTGACCAAAACCTGGGCTTTGAGCCCCAAAATATGTTGTGGGGGGATCCGATGCCCAACAGTCCCCCAACACAAACATCGTGACTCACCCTCGATTCACTCTGTCAGCGTGGCGATCTTAGTGCTGAGTCCCTCCAACTAGTCCCAAACGACCTGAATGTCGACAGTGCCCAGAGTTGTTGCCTATTGTACCTACTGCATTCTTGATTCTGAGTCATCTATGTCTTAATTGTGTCCTTACATCTATACCGGCATCTTTTGTGTATGTTTATGCCCTTGTCCGGCTCCTTGGGTCGCGAAGACTGTACTTCAGCTAGTTAGTCAGATAGTCGGCCCACCTGTGTAGGGCTTCAAGCGACTACTGTTTACTTTGCCTAGGAAGTGTTCTCCATTTAGTTTGACTAGCTGGACCACGCCTCCATCTGTAACCTCCTTAACCACGTATGGTACCAGCCAATGCATTCAGAACTTTCCTAGAAATATTTCAAACTTACTGTCATACAGCAACACTAAGTCTTTTACCTTGAGGGTGTGCAACTTGATATGATGGTCATGCCAGGACATTTCACGTTGTTTTTGTACCTACTGATGAAATCAAGCCAGAAACTATTCTTCCTCGAGTTCTTCTAATTGCGTGAGCCTTTCTTCCAGAGCTTCATGGTCTGTCATGCCTGTGAGCGTTGTTATTCGCAGACTAGGTACGATGTATTCCATCGGCATGACAACTTTTGTGCCATAGACTAACCGGAAATGTGTCTGTCCCATCAATTTCTTGCACATTGTCTTGTAAGCCCGTAATACGGTAGGTACGTGAAGGTCCCAATCATTGCACTATTCATTACATACTTTAGTCAGCGTAGTCTCCAGTATTTTGTTGAATGCCTCTATTGTCCCATTCGCTTGTGGGTGGTACGGTGTAGTTTTCTGATGATACACCTGGAACTCTTCTATGAGCATGCTAATGGTTTCATTCAGGAAACGTCTTCCGCGATCACTCATTAAGATTTTTGGATAGCCAAATCGTGTCAACACATTTTCAAACAAGAACTTCATAGGCATAGTTGCTGTACTGTCTTTGACCGGCTGTGCTTCCGCCCATCGTGTTAGGTGCTCTGTCATGGTGATGATGTAGTGCACACCCGTCTTTCCCTGAGGTTTTATTGGTCCCACAAAGTCGATTGCCCATTTTTCAATGGGCTGCAGTGTCATTTGTGGATTTAATGGCATCTCGTCCCTTCGTGATGGTTTTCCAATTCTTTGACATATGTCGCAGGCCTTACAGTGCGCTTTCGAATCCTGGTGCAGGGTTGGCCACCACAACCTTGTATGAAGAATCCTTTGTTCAGTCAAGTGTCCTACATAGTGTCCTCCTGCAGCGCCTCCATGTGCTTCCATGAGGATCTGACCTCATTCAAATTCAAGTACGTATCTTCACAATATCTCATCATTTCCCATTTTGTAGAGGTGCCCCGCGATGACAGAAAAGCCCGTTGCGTGCACAACCAATTCCTTCTTCTGTTGGACTAAGTATTTTGTTCTGAAATGTTAATATTTTGTGGTTCCTCATCATCCTCCTCAACATTTACGTTGTAACACTCTAGCACGCAACCTAACTATGTTGCCCATTCTGGCTGAAGTACTTCCATTGGCTCCTGGGGTATTTTGAAGATAGCTTCTTTTACTGCCTGTAGCGCATCGTCAACAGTATATGACCAACAATATTCAAACATGAAGGTTAACAGAAATCCCTTGCGCAAGACATCCCATTCACTTGTACCATGGCGGAGCTCCATCTCAGTATAACAATTGGTGGGTATGACATCCAGGGTATGATAGAATAAATGTACCCATTCGTGTTGTGGCTCTTCCCCATAGACCTTAGTCCATTTCACGAGGTGTGTGCATGGTTCATCTCGTCCATCATATTTTTCTACTAGCCGTATCTGTAGTTTCCCAAATCGCAAGCACATCATTCTTCTACATCCGTGCCAGTCCTCAAAACTTCCTCGATGCGTACCCCACCATCGTGCGGGCGTTGCGTGCGATGCCCACTTCAGAGCATTGAACTGCTACTATTCTGGCATTGCGCTTTCAAATTTGTTTATGAATTCATCCACTGCAATCAACCCATCATATGGAGGTAGATCCCTTGCTTCCGTTGTCATGCAGCGCAGTGATCTAACCATCATGTTGCAATTAAGCGTTGTTACTTCATGCAGTTGATTCTGCCATCGCTCTATTTTTTCGTCTGAGTCCGAAGTGTAGGAGATTTCGCACTCCCACATAATCCTTCCATCTGCAGTTGGATTCACCCAATCTTCTTCTTGCATAGTTATCTTGTAAATACAATCGATATCGTCATCACTATCATTGTTGTGCACCGGTTCAGTGTATCGCGCTCCTTCGGCTAGATCTAGCGGTACTACTATGCATAGTGACTTTTTTTCAAAGATCATTTTGTGCTTCTTCAGTTTTATGACTCCATTCATATCGGTGCCCCAGTCTATTCCTAGTAGCACATGATACAAATTACTGTCATCGACAATCTCTATCACTTCAAAATCTGCCTGCATGCTCCCACCTTCAATATCTATTGTTACCCCTTGCAATCTTCCCACGGGCAAGATCCTTTGTTGGTTCGCATTCGTAACTGAATAGGAGACCACTGTGGCATGGGTTTGCCCATGCATTCCCACATTTTTTTGGCAGTACATTCACGTCCAATCCAAGATCCAGGATTACCTAATTCATTTCATACTCGCTGATTTGTGCAGTCAACCTCATTTCCCTTCCTGTGTGCAATGCAAGATTTCCAAGCTTTCGGATCACGCGCGGCTCTCCTGACCCCGTGCACCTAGTGATAAGTTCCTATAGTCCTTTTACTACCTTGCTATCACATAGAAGTTTCATGCATGTCTCCAAAAAGGTAGTGAGGATTGAAGGATCCATCCCTGGTTCTAGTTGATCCTTACTACCTAAAGTGGAGGCCTCCATGAAGCTCTCCTTAGCTTCCATGAATGTCTCCTTCACGCATTCTAAATCAAATTCGGGTTCCTTTGTAGGAGCCTTGCAAACCCATGCACTTTCTTCTAATTACTTCCCTTTATCATCGCCAGTGGTCATAACACTCCTTAGCATCATGTTTACATTCAGGTCTTCTTCGTGCGGCTCAGACCTCATCATCTGCAAATTCTGAGTCAAAGGGGGCTGAAGTACCCCTTTTTCGCGTAGTTTCACTATCAATGTAGGGCAGTCTTCTGCCTCATGATCAAACTAATTACAGTACAAACATGATGCCCTTTTTGGGTTTGTACAATCGCAGGCATAATGTCCTAGCCCTCTGCAACTGTAACAAATTAATTGTCCGTGACCCCTTCCTGGTCCCATTCCAGCTCGACCTCGACGGCGCCCCTAAAATCTAGCATGCACCATTCCTGCATTTGGGTCGAGGGCTTGCATTTTGGTCCTCACTCTGTAGGTAGGAGTCTGATCCATCATTAGTTTGTAGCTTCTGTAGGTGTGTTCATCATGGCCTACCAACCTCCAGAAATTACAAAATAATTGTTGGGACGTCTACGTATACTTCTACAGTAGATGACAATTATCCGTAGTGTGATTTCCTCCTATCTGACAGATCACGCACCATAATGCAGGTGTCGTGCTTGGTCCTACCTGTGCCTCAGGTCTTAATGGAATCAACCCTCCTCCTACCAAGTAATTTGCGAACACTGGACAGTGGTCCTTGTCATACCCCTGGCCTTTGCATTTTATCCACCATACCTCCTCGCGCGCCTCTGGTCGAGGTGTCCTGTCCTATTTTAAACTCTGCATCTCCAGACACAGATTTTGCAGTTGCGCATGGATTTTTTGGACTCCTAGACCACGGTCTTATATATGGGTCTCATGTAATCTCAGTGCCATCTCCAAAGCTTCGGCCTGGGTTGAAAGTTTTTTCTATGACAACGTCATCCTTAAGTGCGGTGTCAGTGATGCTACAAACCATGTGCAGTGTTGTCCATCTGTCAATGTCATGTTGGCTTCACAGATTATATCCTTCAATCTTTGGTCCAAATATCAGGAGGTCTCACCCAGAAGCATCGCAATCTCCTTAAACCTGATGATTGATTGTGTTTCTGACTTTGGCCTGATAAATTCCATGTTCAGCGTGGTCTGGATTTCTAAGATTCCTGCATTTGGATGGTCATTAGAATTCTTGATGTACCATGTTAATGCACGATCCTACAATGTGCTCACTAGTGTAGCCTTCTTGATATTGTCATCCACGACTACTTGTGCTTCCCATACTGCTCTTACCACGAACCAGAATTGGTCTGGGTCATCATTCCCTACTCCTCTGAATACTGATAGTCTAATCGCACTTGCCATACTGAACTGTGGTGGTGGCGGAGGTGGGGTGGAGGGAGATGGAGGTGAGGAGGGTGAGACAGGTGGCGGTGTAGGTGGAGCTGGTAAGAACATAATTCGCTGCCTTATCAAACTGGCCAAGCTTCTCGGAGAAACTTTCACGAGCTCCTCCTTGCTTTCTCGTGAGAGGGAAATTAAGGGACTGGTTTCTAATTCTTCACTACTTCTACTTCTGTAGACCTTCCCACTTCGCGTACTCCAAAACATTAATTTATTCGCATAACCTGTTTTTCACACAATAGCATCTTAATCCAAGTGTTCAAAGATTTAATATACTTACCTCACGGTCCCTTGAGGAAACGTTGCTCCACCTCACTGTAGCTGATGGTCATATCTACCGTGAACTCAATGATAAATCCTCCTATAATTTTGTCGAGCCAATGGTCAACAGCTCGTGCGATCTTATCTCCTAACGCTTCAAGTCTACGCACTAATTCCAGAGTCCACATGATTGGGTTGTCGAGCCTACACCCTCCCTGACTGTCTACTAGCTTCGGGATCCACTCATACAGCTCAGAAGGAAAGGATGCAAAGAAAATTTCATGGATTTCCATATACAAGTAGTGCTCCAACCACTATTCCTTAGTTACTCATGGATTTCTTTTTTCCCGCACCGCGAACTCGTGAATCTTCTTGTCCAACCACCCTTTAATTTCTTTCTTTATTGGATCCCAATGGCACAACATCATACATCCCTTATGAAGATCCTAGTCCTGGCAACAGAACCATTTGTTAGCTTGTTGGGGTCTGACCTAGGTTCAAAAGTGATTCCACCAAACAAATCCTAGTACTACTCGCCCTTTCGGCAACAGTCCGCAGAGCGCAGACTAAGGTCTCACCCGAAGTAGTATCATAGGGTGCTAGAACTAGGTTTCCCCACCCTGGGGATGTCTAATGAGCTTCTGGTAGTCCGCAGTTTGACCCTGTGCACACGTTGCTACGCGCATCTAGTAGTTCCTCACAACTTGTGATGTTGCCTTCGTACAGCCCTAACCGGGGCACGATCCTTATTATACCCAAGTTCCTTACTATTTAACCTGTTACTACCCAATTACTTAACTTATCTGTGTAAGACCAGTGATAATTAACACTATGTCAATCAATCATATAACTACGCGCGATAAACAAAATAGTATAAATGTATAGAATGCAATACATAAGTAGATGCACAGAATTTGGAATCAGCTTCTCTTTATTATTCTTCATTTCAAGGTTACAGACTCGACACCACCCTGCGCACTTAGCTGCAGACTCTACTAGGCCTCTGTGCACTTAGCTACAGAGCCTCTTCCTACTACTATGACCCAATACACTTAGACTCTTACTCTATGCTCGAACCATTCATATTTGTCTATTTCCCCTCTTAGCTATCTTTACAACTTAGAGCCTCGCTCTATTTATACAATCCCATGGTCCACGGACCATGGGTAGGCCGACATGACATTACATTACATTACAAAACTTAGGTCAGATAGCCCTGTGACTAAACCTATACTCCGCGTTCTGTCCCCACAATTCGTGAATTCTTACAGTGCATTTGACCAAAACTTGGGCTTTGAGCCCCAAAACATGTTGTGGGGGGATCTGATGCCCAACAGTTTTCCATTCATTATTCACTTTTGATTATTTTCATTGTTGCACTCATTGTTGTAGGTCTGGTTATTTTCATTATCATACACCATATTTTTGTTGGGTTTATGCATTATAGAGGAGAGAGACTCTACAAAAGCTAAAGACATTTTAGGATAGCCAAGAACCCATTCCATATAGGGAGACTGGTAACATTTATCTGTTCTCTTCATAGGTGTTATTATTAAATAATTATTTACATATTTGGTTTCCATTGGATGTTTGGGGTTATTACTCGTTCTTTCATTGTTTAACTATGATCGTAGCATAGATCAAAATTTTGGCAGGTTTTGTTTCTATCAATAGCTACAGATCTACAATGTTTAACAGTCATTTCTATGGTTGAGATTGTTTGTCATCCACAATATTAAGTGGGTTCTTTTCGTACATCATTCACAAGAAAACACTAAAACAGAAATGGTTCTTGCAATTGCGCTGACACGAGATTTTAATGAAGTGAAGTTGATTCTCCCATTGGGTCCAATATCATATCGTAATCACAAATTGAATTAGCATAGGGGTATTGCCTTAGTGTATTGTTTATTTGCGATGCGGGGAGCAATAAAGAATAAAACTTTGATTATTTTGATTTTTTGTTTAAATAAACTGTATTGTTTAATACTTGAGGTTTTTAAAGCCTAAGTATAGTTTTGGTCATGGGGGCTATTTAAAATTTTATTTTTTTTATTTTGGCCTAAAAATGGGTGTTTCTTAGTATGGAAAGGGGCTATATAAAAATGTTTTATTCAAGACAAAGAAAATATTTTTAATTTTTATGTTTTAAAATTCATTAAGGGTCCCCATTTTAATAAAATAAATTTCATAGGAAATTTATAATATATTAAAATGGGGGTTGTTGAACAGTACAATAGGATGGAAGGATTTTCCATGGAGCTAGATACAAACTTTACTTTCCCCAACATATATGGACATAATGAAGATAGGATATGGTTTTGGACTGATCTATTTCAAAATTTCGTGTTGTAGTGCAACTATTAAAATCTAGGAAGGGGCCTCAATTCTTTTATGGGGGTTGTAGAATCATTGGGATAGTGGGCTAGGCCAGATGTTCTCTCTAAATTTTTCTCACATCATTTAGACTCTCAAAAGCTCATTGATCTAAAGCTTATTAGAATCAAGCCAACTTGGAGGAATCAAAGAGTTCAGGATGAAAGGGTGGCTAAACAAATTGATAGGTGCCTCGTGGTGGAGACCTTGGTGTATAAGTTTGGGTTTATTCATCAACAGATTGGGATGGGTAGAGGATTTGATCACTCTATGATTCTGCTGGAAATCAAGGGACAAACTCATAAGTCAAAAAGCCCATTTAAGATGAGTGTCGAGTGGTTGCAAGATGAAATTTTCAGAATCCTAGTTAACACAAATTGGAGACACTTTGATCATGACAATGGACTTTATATAGCTTAGCAATTTGAAGAGAATTTAAAGAGGATCAAAGCGTTGACAAAGGAATGGCCAGCTAAGAAACTAGCCATGGAGGAAGAGGAACTACTAAACATTGAACACTAGCTGGATATAGTATCAAACTCAAATGATGAAGGATTCAAGGATCATGTCTCTAAGGAGGACTCGGGAAGATTGATAAAGGGTATTCTTGCCGCAAGGGATGCTGAATGGCAACTGAAAAGTAGAGAAATATGGTTGGAGAAAGGCAATGAAATACAAAAAAAAATAAAGCCGATGAGAAGAGTCAGAAAATGGAAGATCAATTGGGAAGAGAGGTTTCCAATTTCAAAGGACCAACTACTTTGGGTAAACACCACTTCTCAAATATTTTCAAAGCTGTTAAAGTCACCTCAATTCTAGAAGTTATTAGAGTGGAAAATTTATTCTTTAGATTTGTGGAAGAGGAAGACAACCACACTCATTCAAGAGGTATCTGAAGAAGAACTTAAAGTTGTCCTTTCAAGCTTCCAGAAGGACAAAAGGCCAGGCCCGCATGGGTGGACTTTGGAATTCTTCATTGATCTCTTCGACTTTGTAACACTCCCTCCCAGTTCTACCCAAATTAACCATGCCAACTGGGTAAACATGAGGAGAGATGCCACTACAATTAGATTTGACCTCCTATGTCACCTTAAGGAAGTGGAATCGATGGAACATCACATACAGTCATCCAACATCATCAACAGACCCCTCAGGAGACAAGTCAGCCATTCAGACAGGCTGTCCCCAGGTCCCACTACTATTATGCATGTCATAGCCCTCAGTTGCTCTCATACTATGGGCAAGAGAGCGACCAACAACTCAAAGTCGCTCTCATAAGCCTACCTTCTAGCAATTGTGGCCCATAATTACCAATTATGTATCAGCGACCCTAGAATTTGGGCCACTTTTCTAGCCCATAATCCTAGCCTTTGCCCAGAACTTGTTGTAACTTTTAGAGATCGTTAAACACATGATAAAAATGTTTATCAATCAGAAATCACCCTTAGTACTAGAACTGAGCATCCCCAACCAGGACTGACATTCTGTCAAACACTTGGCATCAATCCAACCTATAGGCCTAGGATACAAGACATATCATAAGAGATTGAAACCACTTATGAAACCTGACCAAAAGGATCACCTCCTTCTCCATTGAACTACTACAGCATCAATTAGGTCTCTCATCCATTCATTTAACAGTTACAAGTAAATATATGAAATAACCATGACATAAACCAGTCATTCAACCATGCTTATAACCAACATAAAACCATATAAATATCAGAGATATGATAGCCATTAAATCTGTATATAAATAAGTGAAAAATTAAGAGAACTTAGCTTTTATTAATCATAGGCAAATCCGACCAGGTTCAGGACTTCCACGTGTCAGTCGACCATAGATATGGCTGAACCAAATCTCTCTTTTAGAAAGTCACCCCCGTGCCATATTCCAAGCATGAATGTGGGATCTCATAGAACAACCAATCCAAGAACAATCAAGGGTATCCAGAGGGTAAACCACCTCCACCTTCATCCAACCATTATCACAATAAGACCGGTGCTCTAATCACAACCAAACGGAACTTGGAATGCCATCCAGAATCCATCACTATCCTTGAGGAATTTTTTGTCTCCTTGTCTCTCAGGGTTTACTGCAATCCAAACCTGGATCACTAGGCCCTAAACCAAGACTGCTCCATTAGGCTTTACCGTTTATCCCACCAAAACTGTTCAAGGGATTCCTAGGCCTTTGGCAATGAACCTTCAGGCCACCTCTGCCCCGAATTCTTAAATCCATCCGGCAACGCCAAAGTTCCAAAACCAAAAAAAACATCCCAACATACCATGGCATCCAGAAAAAGGATAGGCTAGGCTGAAAACCACTATCATAACCTGGCAATACCATGCCACTAACAGTAAGAGAACCATACACCAACATGCAAAGACATGCATGTCCAAACCAATTAGGAAATTACACATGCAAAATATTACCTACAACTATTCTTATTGAATTTACTTGATCCTGCCTTCCTTTCCTTTATCCTTACTTGCTTTTCCTTTCCTTTCCTTGCTTTTCCTTTCCTTTCTTGATTTTCCTTTCCTTGATCCAAAGCTAGAGTGCTCCAAGAAAATTATAAGTGACCAAGAGAGAGAGAGAGAGAGAGAGAGAATAATGAGAGAGCTCCAAACTTGAACTTGACAAAAGCCAAACTAACAAAATCCATGAACTGATCCTCATAAGCCTTTTTATGCATGAGGCCTCTAATTCTTTATTTTCCATTATTTTCCTTCAATTTCCTCCTCAAATGCAACCTGTGACTTTTTGCCTTCCTTTTCTCCTATTTTTCTTTATTTTCGTAAATAAATGTGCCAAAAATGTGTTTTAATGCCTTTTCCTTAGCCTTTGACAATTTACTTAGCCAAAAACACACATCCAGTGATGCCCACTAGGATATATTTGCTCAACATTCACCTTCAAATAAGTGTCCCTTAGTTGTGGTCTTATTTTTCCTTTATTAACTTTTATTACATGAACTTTTCACGAGGGTTGTTACATAACCCTTCCCCTTGGGGAACACTGTCCTCATTGTTAAACCACACCAATATATTAACAAAACCACTGAAAAACAAACATACTACCAATGGAGCTTTATAACGTAGCTCGTTGCAGTATTTACAATGAAGAACCTGCTCAAAAGGAAAACATCATGACAACATGACAAGGTAATAACCATACCGCTTATTGGAGCTTTATAACTTAGCTCATGATGGTATTTACATCGATATACATATACATATACAAATATCAAAACATCAGTAAAACATATGTCAAACATAAACCAACATCAAACCAAAACTGCTTTGCCTCAACCGGCAAACAATGAAAGATATAGCGCTTGCATCTGATCCGCCATTTCCCATGTAACTTCTTCAGGCCCAAAGTGCTTCCACTACACTTTAACTCATTCTATGGCTTTTTTCCTAAGCATGAGATGTTTCCACTGCAGTATACACTAAGGCTCTAGTTGGAACTCTCCTTCTTGCTCCACCTATAATACAGACCAATCAATAACCTGATCAACATCCTTAATATACTTCTTAAGAAATGAAATATGGAAAACATCATGGACTTTCATTGTTGGATTTAGTTCAAGTTGATATTCCAATGGTCAAATCCTATCAAGTATATCAAAAGACCCACAATACCATGTTGCCAACTTGGCACATGAACCAATACTCAAATACCTTTTCTTGGGCTTGATGCGCAAATACACATGCTCCCCAACCTGAAACTCTTTGAATACCCTATGTTGATCTGCATAACTCTTTTTTATATCCTATTTTTCCTTTATATTCTTCTTTATAACCTGCATTTCCTCCTCCATGTCCATCAACATGTCCAGTCCAATAAGTACCATGTTCCCTGGAGTGATGGGAGTGTTACAACTCCGCTCATACAAGCCTCAAAAGGAATCATCCTCAATGACTCCTAATAACCATTGATGTTATATGTGAGCTCAACCAATGGTAGATACTCTTCTCATTTCCTCTACTATTGCATCACATACATCCTCAACATATCTTCCAAGATCCTGTTGACCCTCTCTGTCTGACCATCTTTCTGTGGGTGATATGCTATGTTGAAGGCCAACTCTATACCCAAGCCTACAAATAGCTTCTTCCAAAACTTGGAAGTGAACTTTTTATCCCTGTCCGACACAATCTTCTTTGGAACACCATGTAGTCTCACTATCTCTCTGATGAACACTTGTGCTACCTCACTAGCTAAACATGTAGCCTTTACCGGAATGAAGTGAGCTACCTTACTCAACATGTCAACCATGACCATAATAGAATTATGATGCTTCACTATCCTTGAAATACTAGTAATGAAATCCATGAAAATGACCTCCCATTTCCATTCTGGAATCACTATAGGTTGTAGTAGAATGCCTGGATGTTTGTACTCTACCTTTACCAGTTGACAATCTAAGCATCTAGCCACGAACTCAACCACTTATTTCTTCATATTCGACCATAAATAGAACTTTTTTACCATCGTAAATGTCTTTTGATATCCTCAATGACCTGAATATGGTTTCACATGAAAATCCCTCAAGATAATCTTCTTGAGCTCACTACAATTTGACACATCAATCATGTCTTGAACCTCACCAACCATCTGCCGTGAGACAATAGTATGCATCCTGATCCCTTGTGCCTGTACCTATACTTGTGTTGGCTTGAGGGGGCCTGACCCAGATTTAGAGTTGTTCGTGCCAACCAACAAAACCCTAACTGCTGGCCCTTTTGGAAACAACCCACATAGCACAAGCTGCAGTCTCACCCGAAGTAGTATTGGGGGATGCTAGGACCAAGTTTCTACATCTAGGGACATGTGATAACTAGTTTTTAAGGCTGTCCAACTCAGATTTGCCTTCACGCAGATCAGTATCCTTCTATGGCTCGCTACTGTAACTCGGGTAAAATGGCTTCTATACCTTCACGAAGGTCTATGATCAGTCTTTGCAAACCTTAAACAGGAAAATTATTTACTTTTGCGCATCAATAACCTAGATATGCCTTCGTGCAAATCTATCCAATTCATTAGAAAACATAACAAAAATAAACCTTAACTTTGCAAGCATAGATAATTACTTAAAACGGGCATAAATATGTTAGATTCAGTATTTTTTCACGGTATTCATGTTGAGAATGCAACAAGATGATGAAGCTTAGTGGAAAGAAGTCGCCTTCACTAAGTGGGCCCGCAGGCTATTTTTGGCACAAAGTCTATTTTTAGACTATGTCTACTTTTAGACATATGGATCATGGTCTATGAGTTGCAGTATGTTATTTGTGGATGATTGGTCATGTCGATAAAAATAGATGGACTTCTATTTTTAGACATATGGGCAGGTTTCTATTTTTAGACTATCAGGCTAAAAATTGAACAGTCAAATATTATTGTCTCATAATAATATTTGGACTGTAAACATTATCTTATCCTCTTGGAGCACTTCAGTTTGAGCTACAGATGTGGCACATGCAGCTACCAAAAGGAAATATGCTTTTCTTGTGGTTCAGTTGAGCTATTGCATGCAGGACTTCAGTTAGAACTCGTGGTTGAGTTTGGTGGAGTTGATTGTGGAGTTGATGGAGTTGTGTTCAGTTTGACTTGGTTGAACTAGCTGTATTTTAGTCTAACTAAAGAGTACTCTAGTGATGAGTTGTGTGAATTAAATATTAATTAATTCACTAATTACTAACTCATAAAGCAATTGAAGAATACATCAGTTAACTTAGTGCATGTACAGTTCAGTGGAGACAGGTGTTAGAGGTTGAGATTGCTATCAGTTGTGACTACAGTGTGACTATAGTTGTGCATGAGATTTGCACATGCATGGATGGAGATTGCCAATGATGGCTTGCGTAGTATACCAAGGGAATTCTTTTTTACAGAGTGGATGATTTCTCTTGTAGATTTTGCAGTGGAGGCAGGAAAAGTAGTGGAGGAGATTTGAGCTGTGATTGATCATATCTGAGCTAGTTTTGTGTGTAACAGGTGGAGATAGTGTTGGATACTTGTGAGGAGTATTGTACTATGTATTGTTACATTTTCTCTATCATTATAATATACAGATAGTGTGGGGTTTTCAGCTGTATGCTTTCCCCGGGTTACATACTGTGTTAATGTGTGCATGCGAATGATGCTTCGTTGTTTTTAATGCTGCTAAATTGATGATCAACGTTGAGGAGGTTATGTATTGTGCATGTATTCTGCAATAGTGCATAATCAGGATAATCTCTGTGAATAAGTGATTAATTATTCAAAATTTCTACATGGTATCAGAGTTGTTGATCATCAGATCTATTATTCAGAAAGTGTTTACATCTTATTTCTTCGGGCAGAGTTTGTAATCGGGCCAGGTAGCCTCTGGATTCATCCTTCCTTTGGAAGGTGAGATATCTGGTAAAATCCCATACAGTCAATCTCTGTATGAGAAATACTTTGTTCTCACGAATTCTAGATCAGAGGCGGTTGAGTTTTGAGCTGGTGGAATTCGAACTTGCAGCAGTGTTTTCTTTGTGTCAACATTGCAATGCCTTTCAATGGATTGCGATTGGAGTATGCTCTTGAGGGCAGCTCGAACTATAGTGCATGGAAAGACAGGATGGTGGCGGTGTTAGATGATAATGGGATGAAGGAGTTCATAGAGGCTGAGGTCCCAAAGCCTACTGATGCTGCCAAAGCTGAGGTTTAGCAAAAGAAGACAACAAAGTTTCGAAGGATTCTGTTGGAGGGCATGAAGGATCACATTGTGTCCAGCCTGCATGGAAAGACTTCTCCATATTTGATGTGGAAAGCGTTGACAGATCTATTCCAAAGCAAGAGCGATCAGAGGAAGCTAGCGCTCAATGATAAACTCAGAAACATTAAATGAGAGAAGGGAGACAGTATGCCCAAGTATCTCTCGAACTTCACTCAGTGCAGGGATGAGCTGGGAAGTGTGGGGGTGATGGTCGATGATGAGGACTTAGTGAGCTTGGCTCTCCTTGGTCTTCTGAAGAGTTGGCATTCCTATCAGGACTCTGTCAATGGTCAAGAGAAATTGCCAGGATGGGAGAGACTTTGGTCAAATCTTGTGCAGGAGGAGATCAGGCGGAATACCAGGGACGGATCTTCATCAAAGGGACCTGATGAAGAAAATTGCGCTTTTGCTCCCAAAGCAAAGAAGGGGAAGAACAAGAAAGCTTCTCATTCTAGTGCGAAAGGCAAGAAGAAGGATATGTCCAAGGTGAAGTGTTTTCACTGTCACCAGCACAGACACTATGCCACTAATTGTCTGCAGAAGAAGAAGAACAAGCAAGCTGCTGGATCTGCAGCAGGAGAGGCTCTAGCCTCACAGTTTGAGCTTGATTTCTCATTGATCACATGCTTGGTATCAAGTGTGATGGGATCGGTGTGCTTCTTGGATAGTGGTGCGTCTTTTCACATGACAGGAGATCGAGATTTGTTTTCTGATCTGGAGGAGAAAGATCTTGGAGCGCACATCGAGATGGGCGATGATGGTAGGTACAGTGCGACTGGTATCAGTACCATTTCCTTTGAGAGGGAGTCTAATAAACCCTTCGTATTGAAGGAAGTTATGCATGTTCCAAGATTGAAGAAGAATCTTATCTCTGTGGCGATGTTAGAAGACAAGGGATATGATGTTTTTTTTTAGTGAGGGAAAGGCTTTCCTGCGCAGCAAGACAACTAGAGAAACCCAGAAGATAGGGATTCGAGTGAGGAACCTTTATCAGTTGCATGTAGATGGCTGCGCAGCAATGGCATGCAAGGCAGAAGGATTGGTGAGCCGGGATGATGGCGAGCTGTGGCACAAGAGATTGGGTCGCCTTCACCATGGAGCCTTGAAGATATTGTAGCAAATCACTTGTGGGCTTCCTAAAGGCACTCTTGTGCAGTCAGATCAGTGCAAGGGGTGTACTTTGGGAAAGTTTGTGAAAGCCACCTTTCACGAGAAGGATAGTTGCGCCACAATGATCCTTGAGAGAATTCACACAGATGTGTGTGGACATTTCTCAGTAGCTTCAACAGCAAAACACAGGTATTATGTGATCTTTGTTGATGACTTCTCTCGTAAGTGCTGGATCTTCTTCATGCAAAAGAAGAGCGAGACATACTCAAAGTTCTGTGAATTCAAAGAACTGGTCGAGAAGGAGTCGGGGAAGAAGGTGAAGCCTCTTAGGAGCGACAATGGTGGTGAATACATCTCTGGCGAGTTCAATGACTTTTGCAATGCATAAGGGATTCGAAGAGAGCTCATAGCTCCCCATAACCCACAGCAGAACGGGGTTGTTGAGCAGAAGAACAGAACGATCGTGGGTGATGCATGGGCGATGTTGCATGATCAGGGCCTACCCCTTCACTTGTGGGTGGAAGCATGCAATACTGTAGTATATGTGCAGAATCATTGTCCTCACAGGATACTTGGCATGAATACACCCAAGGAGGCTTATTCTGGTAAGAATCCTAATCTTTCTCATTTGAGGATTTTTAGTGCTAACGTTTACATGCATGTGACGAAGGATGCCAGGAAGAAGCTGGAGCTGACTGCAGAGGTTTGGATATTTTTGGGGTACACTGATATGCCCCACAACTATCGTGTGTGTTTGCCAGACAGTGGCAAGACCGTTGTGCGACGGAATATAAAATTTCAGGAGGAGAAAGCCATGAAGTGTTTACTTGAGAGGGAGCCACACTTGCATGTAGATGAGGAGCTATTAGTTCCTAAAGATGAGCTTCACGAGGTGGATCAGCCATAGGACGAAGTTCATGGAGTGGAAGAGACCACTCATGTAGCACCAACCATCAGAGGGAGAAAGCGCTTGACAAAAGCTGAGCGACTAGCTCAAGATGCAGAGAAGGTTGTAGGACCACCTACAACTCAATGTAGACAGAGACAGTCACATGATCAGTACACTGGATACATGGCTCTTGTGAGCAAATGTGTTGTGACTGAGCCATCCTCTTTCGAGGAAGCTGCAGAGGATCCCGCATGGGTAGATGCCATGGTGGAAGAGTATGATTTGATTTTCAGAAACAGTGCATGGGATATTGTCCCAAGACCGGAAGGGAAATCATTGGTGGGTTCGAGATGGATCTACAAAGATAAGCAGGCAACTGGCAGGAGTGTGGAGAAGTGCAAGGCAAGATTTGTTGACCGAGGCTTTTCACAAATAGAGGGGATCGATTATGAGGAGACATTTGCGCCTGTCGCAATGTATTCTTCCATACGGACGATTCTTTCTCTCTCAGTGCAGATGGGATGGCACATTCATCAGATGGATGTGAAGACTGCGTTCCTCAACGAAGTCATTGAGGAGGAGGTGTACATAGAACAGCCTAAAGGTTTCGAGATCTTCAGTAGCGAGTCGCATGTGTGCAGGCTCAAGAGAGCGTTGTATGGGTTGAAACAAGCACCACGTTCTTGGTACACATGGATAAACAGTTATTTCACTGGATTTGGCTTCTCCAAGAGTGAGGCAGATCCTAACCTATACTAGATTGTGGTGGAGGGTAAGTTGCTTATCATTGTACTTTATGTAGATGATTTGATTCTAATGGGTGATGAGCTATTGATACTTTCATGCAAGGATGATCTTGCTAAGGAGTTTGAAATGAAGGACTTGGGCCTCCTTCATTATTTCCTGGGATTGGAAATCTGGCAGCGCAGTCATGGACTATTTGTTTCTCAGGGTAAGTATGCTCGGGAGATACTGGAGAAGTTCAACATGCATGGCTGCAAGCCTATTGATACTCCTCTTCCTGGAGGTTGGAGGAAGGAGGATGCCACTTCAGCAGAAGAAGTGGATGCTACTGTTTATCGACAGTTGGTGGGGTCGCTTATGTATCTGGTCAATACATGACCTGATATATGCTATGTTGTTAACTAGCTTTCACAAGCTATGGTTAAGCCAACCAAGCTCTTCTAGAAGGCAGGCAAGCATGTATTGCGTTATTTGAGAGGCACTTCGGGATATGGATTGTGGTATAGACAGGAGGATGAGGTGAAGTTATGTGGCTTCACGGATGCAGATTGGGCAGGGAGCCCAATGGACAGAAAGAGCACATCAGGAAGGGTCTTTAGTATCAGGTCGACAGCAGTTTCTTGGTACAGCAGGAAGCAGAGATCCGTGGCACTCAGTTCAGTAGAGGCCGAGTATATGGCAGCAAGTTTGGTTGCATGCGAGGCTATATGGATGAGGAAGATCCTGGTCGGTTTGTTTGGTTCTTACTTGGAGCCTACTGTGATTTATTGTGATAATCAGAGTTGCATTAAACTCTCAGCTAATCCAGTATTTCATGATAGATCTAAGCACATTGACACCAGGTACCATCATATCCGAGATTGTGTGCAGCGGAGAGTCATGTTACTTTCATACATTCCAACGGAGGATCAGGATGTTGATATCTTGACAAAGGCGCTCGCCAGGAGAAAATTCGAATACCACCGACATAGGATAGGGGTTGCTGATAATCCATATATTGTTGAGAGGGAGTGTTGAGAATGTAACAAGATGATGAAGCTTAGTGGAAAGAAGTCGCCTTCACTAAGTCGGCCCGTAGGCTATTTTTGGCGCAAAGTCTATTTTTAGACTATGTCTATTTTTAGACATATGGATCATGGTCTATGAGTTGCAGTATGTTATTTGTGGATGATTGGTCATGTCGGTAAAAATAGATTGACTTCTATTTTTAGACATATGGGCAGGTTTCTATTTTTAGACTGCCAGGCTAAAAATAGAACAATCAAATATTATTGCCTCATAATAATATTTGGACTATAAACATTATCTATCCTCTTGGAGCACTTCAGTTTGAGCTACAGATGTGGCACATGTAGCTGTAAGAAGGAAATACACTTTTCTTGTGGGTCATTTGAGATATTGCATGCAGGACTTCAGTTAGAACTCATGTGGTTGAGTTTGGTGGAGTTGATTGTGGAGTTGATGGAGTTGTGTTCAGTTTGACTTGGTTGAACTAGTTGTATTTTAGTCTAACTAAATAATACTCTAGTGATGAGTTGTGTGAATTAAATATTAATTAATTCACTAATTATTAACTCATAAAGCAACTGAAGAATACATCAGTTAACTCAGTGCATGTACAGTTCAGTGGAGACAGGTGTTAGAGGTTGAGATTGCTATCAGTTGTGACTACAGTGTGACTATAGTTGTGCATGAGATTTGCACATGCATGGATGGAGATTGCCAATGATGGCTTGTGTAGTATACCAAGGGAATTTGTTTTTATAGAGTGGATGATTTCTCTTGCAGATTGCGCATCAGAGGCAGGCAAAACAGTGGAGGAGATTTGAGCTGTGGTTGATCAGATCTGAGCTAGTTTTGTGTGTAATAGGTGGAGATAGTGATGGATACTTGTGAGGAGTACTGTACTATGTATTGTTACATGTTCTCTATCATTATAATATACAGATAGTGTGGGGTTTTCAGCTGTATGCTTTCCTCGGGTTACATACTATGTTAATATGTGCATGCAATTGATGTTTCATTGTTTTTAATGCTGCTAAATTGATGATCAACGTAGACAACCCTTTTCTTACCTCACTGTTTTCAGTTTTATCTTGTTTTGGCGTTTTGTTTTGTTGGTCTCCTAAAGTGGTTTAATGCAATGTAAATCCTAATCTTCTGTTAAAGCAAAATTTCAAGACTACTTCTTAAAGATAAAGTGTGGATGTAGAGTTGAAGACAAGGCTTATCCTCTTGCTTCTTGTGATAATTTCCAAACTTTTAACTTAGGAGATCTTAAAACATGTTGTCTATGTTAGAAAATTATATATTACAGAGAAATGGAACACATAAAATATTGCAAAAATATAAACACAGAAAATGCATAAAACAAGAGAGACACAAATATACGTGGTTCACCCAGTTTGGGCTACGTCCACAGGAAACAACCAGTCATTCCTTTTATATTATCCAACAAACTGAAGAGATACAACCTACATCAGATCCCTTGTAACACCCTCTTCACTCTCAATCTCCTCTCTCTTCCTCACTCAGAATACAGAAATACATAGACGCAAAACAATTCCCTCATATATAGCGAGGGGTTGCCTTCTAGGGCAAAAAACCCTAAATTAAACATAACTTCTACCGTCAGATCATCCACCTAATGAACGACCCAGATTGACTAGAAATTACTAGACTTTTAAAAGGCAATTTTACATCTATTTTTAGCTTCAGGGCCACTGCCCCCAAACCCCCGTCGGGGGACCGCTGGCCCCCGGACCCCCACAAGGGGAACAAGTCCCCCCCCCACACCCCCCTGCGTGGAAGGGTGTACAATATTCCTGGGGTATACATCCAGCTGAAACCTTTGAATACAGAAGATAATCAGGCTCCACACCCAACAATCTCCCACTTGGATATTGATTATAACAACTCCATCGTTGCTTCATTTGCTAGACAATGACTCCACTTTGGACCTGGCTATTTCTCATCTTCTCCATCATACTTGAAGACAAATTGAAACTGAGCAGATTCCCAGTTTCTCCCTGGTTACAACTTTTGCTAACATATCTGCAGGATTCTAGCTAGTGTGTATCTTTTCCAACTTCAACTGTCCATCCTCCAATGTTGACCGTATGAAATGGTACTTGAGCTGTATATGCTTAGTCTTGCAATGAAATGCAGAGTTCTTTGCAATATGTATGGCACTCTAACTGTCAATTTATAACTTTCCCAACTCCTACTTCTTACCCAATTCATCTAGAAACCTTTGTAACCAAATCATTTCTTTACTAGCCTCTGTAGCAGCAACATACTCTGCTTCTGTTGTTGAGAGTGCAACAACAATTTGTAGTTTTGAGACCCAACTAATAGTTGTTCCACCTACAGTAAACACATACCCTGTTGTGCTCCTCCTGTTATCTCTATCACCTGCCATATCTGCATCAACATATCCCTGTAGAGCAATGTTTGAACCACCAAAGCATAATGCTTGGTTTGTGGCAACTCTTAGATACCTGAGAATCCACTTCCCCGCCATCTAATGTTCTCTTCCTGGATTATTCATGTACCTGCTTAAAACTCCCACTGCATGTGCAATATCAGGCCTTGTGCAGACCATTGCATACATTAAGCTTCCAACTGCTGATGCATATGGAACTTTAGACATATAATCCATGTCTTCTTGGGTCTTTGGGCACATCTCCTTACTAAGTTTGAAATGGTTAGCAAAATGTATACTAACTGGTTTTGCATTTTTCATATTAAACCTTTTCAACACTTTTTATATGTACTCACTTTGAGACAATGTTAATTTGCGATTCTTCCTGTCTCTAGTTATCCTCATACCAAGGATTTGTTTTGTAGAACCCAAATCCTTCATTGCAAATGAGTTTGCCAATTTCCTTTTGAGCACATTTATTTCCTGCATGTTAGAACCTGCAAAAAGCATGCCATCTACATACAATAACAATTTAATATAATTGCGATCATTTTGACTTTTGAGATAAACACAATGATCAGAGTGACACCTAGTATAACCTTGTTCATACATAAACCTGTCAAATTTTAGATACCACTACCTTGGAGCCTTTTTTAAGCCATACAAGCTCTTCTTCAACCTGCACACTATTTTCTCCTTCCATTTTACCTCATATCCTTTTGGCTGCTGCATATATATCTCTTCCTCCAAATCCCCATGGAGAAAGGTTGTATTTACATCTAACTGCTCAAGATGCAAATATTCAGCTGCTAATACACTTAGAATAGTTCTTATTGAAGTCATTTTCACAACAAGAGAAAATATTTCATCAAAATCAATACCTTTCTTCTGTGCAAACCCCTTCACCACAACTCTAGCTTTGTACCTTTTTCTACCTCCATCTTCTTCCTTCAACTTGTAAACCCATTTATTCTGTAATTTTGTTTTACCTGCAGGCAACCTGACTAAGTCCCAAGTCTGGTTATGTGCTAAGGAGTCTATCTCTTCTTTAATGGCTTACTCCCACTACTTCCTAGTTTCTACCTGCACTTCTTCTTCATAACATTCTGGTTCACTAGAATCAGTCAACAATACATAATATAATGAAGGAGAGTATCGTTCAGGGGGGCTACTTATCCTAGTAGATCTTCTAACACCACTTTTAGGTGTTTGAAGTGCTTATTGTTGTTGTGGTTGTTGTTCTGGCTATTGATCATTATGATTTTCAAGCACCATCACTTTTTCTGTGATCTCGTCAAGCACTGTGTATTCTCTGTTTCCTTTTTTCTATTTCTTTCCCTATAACTTTCCTTATACAAAACCTTTTCATTGAATATGACATCTCTGCTCCTAATGATTTTATGTTTTTCATAATCACAAAAGCAATAACCAAAATCATTAACACCATATCCAATAAAGGTACATTTCTTTGATTTTGCCTCAAGCTTTGTTCTATTTTCTTTGTTAATGTGGACAAAGGCTTCACAACCAAAAGTCTTTAAAAAGGAGTAGTTTACCTTTTTACCTGTCCATGCCTCCTCTAGAATACCACCATCCAAGGAACTTGAAGGCCCTCTGTTTATTAGATAAACAGCAGTATCTACAGCATCTGCCCAAAATTGTAAAGGCAATCCTGCATGTAATCTCATGCATCTTGCACACTCCATGATTGTATTGTTCATCCTTTCTGACGCACCATTTTCATGTAGTGTTCCTGGAACTGTCTTCTCTCTGCAAATTCCATTCTCAGAACAGTACCTATCAAACTCTTTGCACAATATTCACCTCCATTTTTTGATCTGATTCACTTCAATCTTTTTCCTGTCTCATTTTCAACTAAAGCTTTCCATTTCTTGAAAGTATCAAATACGTCAGATTTATTTTGAAAATAATAAATCCATGTTTTTCTGGTTGCATCATCAATAAAAGTAACATAATAACAAGAACCACCAAGAGATGATACCTGAGAAGGTCCCCATACATCTGTATGCACAAGCTCTAATTTTTTGCTCTTCTTTTCTTTCCCAACTCTAAGGAATCTGACTCTTCTATTTTCCATAAACACAATTCTCACATAATTTTAAATCAACATGATTCAAACTTGGCAACAAATTTCTTGAGTGAAGAATCTGCATCCCCTTCTCACTCATGTACCTAAGCCTATGATGCCATAATGTTGTATCTTCTCCTATAGAGGTTAAAGCATTAACAGAATTAGAAATACCATTGCATAAATACAATGTACCAACCTTTCCTCCTTTCGCTATTACCAGGGATCCTTTAGTTACCTTCCAGGTTTTATATGTGAAAGTAGTTACGCAACCTTCACCTCCCAACTACCCTATTGAAATCAGAATTTTCTTCAGATCTGGAACATGCCTTACCTCCTTCAATAGCCATTGGTTTCCATTTTGTTGTTTTATGAAAACTATACCCATTCCAATGATTTTAAAGGGTTTATGATCACCCAATCGAACTTGTCCAAAATCTCCTTGAACATAATCATGAAAATGTTTCTTATCAGGTGTGGCATGGAATGAGGCCCCTGAATCTACCACCCAGGCATCAATAATATTTTCTAATGAAAGAACCAAAGCATCTTGCAACACATCACTTGTTACATTCGCTTCATGACTAGTTTCTTGTTGCGCATCTCCTTCTTTTCCCTTCTGAGACTTGCAATCTTTCTTCAGGTGTCCTTCCTTCCTACATTTCCAGCACACTATCCCCAATCTGGACTTGGATCTGCCTTTTCTTAACTCACTGCGATATCCTGGGCTCTTTCCTCTTTCCATTTTTCTTCCCCTAGTCTCAGCAGTCAAAGCATTACTTGATGTCTCACCGGAGCTTTTCCATAGCATTTCCTCACTAAGGATTGCACCGACAACATCATCAAAATTTAAAGTACTAGATCTAGAGACAGAGTTACTAATAGCCATAGCTAAACCATTCCAACTTTCTGGAAATGAGCACAAAAATAACAAAGCCCTAACTTCATCATCAAAAGTTACCCCTAAAGAACTTAAATGACTTGTAACTGTATTAAAATCATTTAAATGATCAACAACATATCCACCTTCTGAAATCTTCATATTAAATAAACGCTTCATAAGAAATACCTTATTTGAGGCCGAGAGCTTTTCATATAGTTTGGCTAATGCCGACATTAAACCCTCTGTTATTTTTTTCTTTGAGATATTAAATGTTACCAATGCCGCTAGGCACAGCTGTGGAGTACTAAAAAGGTATGTTTTTGATGATCATTTCAGTGGCTTTTCAGTAGAACTTGTAAACCTTTTTGCATCATGAACTTGGAAAATGATAAAGAATTATAACAAAACATGTGAGATTAATATGCAAGACTTAACCGCTGACAATTGTCATTCCCTCATGCAGGAAGGGGTGAAAATGAGGAATTGTTGTTCCAAAGGTAAGGACAAGGACGAGGTAACCGTTGTCCCTTTGACAGGAGACCGAAGCAAACAAGGCTAAGTAGATCAAAGCAAATCGGCCCTGAAAACGAGGTGAAGACACCATCTTGGCCCAGGAGGGAAAGAGATGATTAAGGATTAACGGTTCGGCGAATCCCTCAGGATCCTTGATCTTGAGGGATCGCTGCTTTATCTATTTTTATACTTAGACATCTCCGCCGTCACCCATATAAAAGGGACAGCATTGTTAGCTCGGGAGAGAGTTCAACATGATTATGCTTTTATGTAATTGCTGTTAAGATCACAACTTTGATCATCGAGTCTCGATAAGCACTGGTTCATTGTAATTTTGTTTCATGCATTAATACAAACTTGGTGATTATTTCATCTCTGCGTCTGGATTAACCTCAAGCGGTGTACCCCTGGAGGCTAAGGGCTCGGCCCCGGAGGACATTTGCTCCTGTACTATTACGATTTGATTTCCGCGTGGTTTGCTTATCGTCGTTATTTGGTAATCTGATATACTTTAAAAGTTTACATCACATGCTCTGTTAAGTTTAATTCATTAAGATTTCTACGAACAAAACTATTGTATTGACTCTGCATCATATTACTGTTCCTTTCAGAGTTGATTGAATATTATTAGTCTTAACTGAATATTGTTACTATCTTATCACGGAGCTTTTGTGTTGTACATTCATGTTACAGGATTCATCTTGAAAGTTTTGTTCTTTATGATTGTTGGATTCAGAAGCAATGTTGTTCCATTTTAAAATGCATTCGTATTCATTTTAATTGGGACTGATGCTTTGATCAGATTACTAGCTACATGTGTTGTGTGCGTATATGGTTTCCAAGCACTGTTCCATAATTTATCAGTAATCAGTGTTGTTCCATTAGTGTGTTGTTTGATCTACCTTAAGAGTGAAAGATTGTTGTTTGATTACAATTAATGCATTTGAATTAGTAGATTAAGTTTGATTACTGCTTGTGAGACTTAGTTGTTTAGCTGATGTTCCTTTTTAAGAATTGTTGTTCCATTTCAGAATTGTTGTTCCATTACAGACTTGCTGTTCGATTTCTTATTTGTCGTTCCATTTTCTTATCTGTCATTCCATTTACTAGCATTTGTTGTTTTAGTGTGGGAGATGATCTAAGGCTGTAGTGAGCCTCGGCATTTACTGTCTATTTCCCAGATCCATGGTCTGTTCTCTAATTTCCTTTCCATCAGTTTCCAAAGGGATGGGTTATCGCTACCGAACCCTTCACTGATAAGTTGCCTAGTTCGTTGAGTGTGTGATTTACTCTTTTGAAGTAGCTTAGTTGTAGACAAGCATCTGTTTACTCTTGTATTTCTGAACGTTGTACTACTAGCATTACTCTGACAAATGATAGCCTCAGACTGTGACACTCTTTGAAATAACAAAACGCTCCCGGATTGACATATTAATGTGAGGTAATTAGAGGTGAAAGAGACCCTTTTTATAGCTCTACATTTTGGCGCCGTTGCCAGGGAAAGAGTGTAGCCATTTGTCCTTTTTGCAGAGTAGTGTACGAACCTGCTAGGGAAGAGTTAGATTTTAAAAACGAAAGGTAAGAACCTGCGTACGGAGCATGTAAAAGCCCTGCTCCTCTGTCCGCTTTCCTAACATATTTGTTGTTGCTTTGTTTGAATAGAATTTAGTAGTTCATTTGAGTGCATGACTAAGCAGAAAAAACCAGAAAAAAATACCAAACCTCCATCCAAGCCTGAAAAAGCTAAGGGGTCGGTGACCCTTGGCCAAACGACCTTCATAGACGAAATCTACAAGAAAGCAGAATCTCAGCCATCAGTAGGACCCAGGAAAATCATTTCTAAGCAGCCTACTAGTTCCCTTCAGGCCACAGGATCACCATCTGTAGCCTTTGCTGAGGTGCATAGTCAAACTGAAGAGTAGGACTTTCAAGAAATTGAAAATTCTACTCCATAACTATTGCAGGAAGGGAATTTCAGCAATCTTTGTGAAGGAGAAGGAGAAACAGGGGAAACTGAGGAACCAAGATCTCCTATTGGAACAAATCAGCCATTAAATATCCCAGACAAGGGGAGTGCTGCAAAAAACATTGTTGAAGGAACCCAATCCCCTCAGACATCAGGCATTCTCATTATCCCAGATAGAGGAAGTGCTATTAAAACTATTCCTGTCAAATCCATTCCCTCTCAACCTAGGAATACCCTCCTAGATATCCCAAAAGGTTATTGGCATATATTCAACCCTATGGCTCAAAATCAACCAAACACTCAAACCTCTACATTACAATACCCTATAGTGGATTCTGCAGCAAATGCGCCTATGAAAGCAATCCCTCTTCAACATATCCCTACATTTCACGGTCTCACATCGGAAGACCCGGATGCATTTTTATTTGAATTTGATGTGTTGTGAAGGGGATATGTTTACATCACCGATCCCCAGAAACTGAAATTATTTCCCTCTACATTAAAAGGGGCTGCTTTAAGATGGTTCATGGGATTAGGTGGTGGGGTTATAAATAACTGGGATCAAATGAAAGAATCCTTCCTAAAAAAATATCAGGATTATTGCAGGTCTAGAGAATTGAAGGATGAAATATTCCAAATGACAGCTAGACCGAATGAAACATTAGAGGAGTATGTGGAACGTTTCCAGTACAATCTACAAAGATCTCCTTATGCATCACTACCTTTACCTGATAATGTGTTAAAAACTGCATTGATAAGGGGCATGAAGGAACAATGGATCGAAACATTAAACATCATGGGAAAAGGGGATATTTATCAAGAGAATTTTGTTGACATTATTGATTTATGTATCAGGAGCTCAAGAGGTAGCACAAGAGTAAAACTGGCAGAACATGATCGGTTTGTAAGAGATAATAAAATTTCAACAGAAGGAGTAACACGAGTAGAAATTGGAAATTTATTGGAAAATTTTAAAACTGATATTCTGGGGACACTAACTACACAACTTGATATTATGCAGGCTAAACAAAAGCAAATGGAGGAATAACAAAATTTGGCGATCTTCTGTCCCCGATGCAGGAAAAAGCATAGTCACAAGGAATGTCCACTGGATACAGTCCAAACATGCGCCATCTTCACAAAAGATCACCTTACAGAGAGCTGCCCCTCACTTCCTGGATTGAAAGCGGTATATAAGGAAGTGGAAGAAGAACCAGAATCAGTGTACTTGATCAACCAGCGCCGTCAGTGGCAGCCGAGACAATCTGGTATGTTTTCAGGCCCAACTTCTTCTTTTCAGCCCCCACAATATAATGCTCAACAATATAATATTTGTCAAAGTCAATCCCAACCTCCGTTTCCAAACTGGTCACCACAGTCGTTTCCTTCTCCAAACCCGTGGCTGAATCAAGCAAGCCAATCTGGTTGGCCGAATTTCCCTTACACTCCACCATATTGGCAAAGTAGCCCATACCCTCCATAATGGACTCCCCCTACTTCACAAAGTTCAGCCTGGCAGAAAAACTGGCAGAGACCAATGCATCAACCAGTAGGAACTATTCCGCTCCCTCAACCTACACTGCCAGCCTTACAACAAAATCCCCAGTCTAATCTAAGACCACAACTCCTAGCACAACCCAACCCCAATCCAAATAACAGACCGGTCCAATCTCTCCAAATTATAGAATCACCAGAAATAGGACCCGACCTGAGGGAGTGTAATGATCTTCAGTTAAGATCTGGACGTATTATTGAAATTGAGGGAAATAAAACAATTCATATTGAAGATCAGTTACCAAGAGAACATATGTTGCAACAAGAGGATGTGAATAAGCAGCAAACTCATAATCAAGCAACCACATCCTCCCCTATGTTCCCAGAATGATTAGTCATACCTCGACCTTTACAATATCCTAATTTTGACACTCTGGGAGAATTACAAAACCTGTACATAAAAATTCCATTCCTCCAAGCCATTCAAGACATTCCCATATACGCAAAAACTATCAAAGAATTGTGCATAAAGAAACCAAGGAGGAATATAACAAATAATCCAAGGGTCCAAGTAGTCGGCACTTTATCTGATTTACTATCAGGAAAAGAAACACCCATTAAATATGAAGACCCAGGAAATCCAATTGTAACTGTTCAAATTTACGGTCAGACCCTGTCTAATGCCTTAGTTGATCTAGGAGCTGCAATTAATATTTTAACAACCACTACTTGCCAAAAGCTTGGCATTACATCTGTAGAACCCACCTCTACTTTGCTAGAATTGGCTAACCAATCTGTGGTTAGGCCGGAGGGTACTCTACATGATGTCATGGTCTCTGTTGATTCCTGGGAATACCCAACCAATTTCCTGATAATCAATCCAAAAACCCGACTTGATGGACACCCGCTGATTTTAGGTAGACCTTGGCTTGCCACTGTCGATGCTTACATTGGCTGCCGGCAAGGAAATATGACCATAACCAAAGGACCAAATATCAAAAATTTAGTTCTATATCCTCCAGCGCAGCCAAGTGTCACAATAATTAAAACTAATAAGCACCCTGTATCATACCTTACTGATAGCATTAGATCTCCATTAACTGTATAAGAGGCACTTGATTTTAAAAACCAAACAGAAGATGATGCCATTAATAATTTTATTAGCCAAACTAGATCTTGCACATAGTGTCACATGATAGAAGCAGCATTTGATAATGAATTAGAAGAAGATCCTCTGAAAGATACACATGATCAAACAATACCTGTTACTTCTGTTGCAAATAGTAAATTTGTGGAAATTGAACCGAAAAAAACCTTAAAAATTAATGCCAACCTCACACCTGAACAAGAAATGAAGCTCATCCAGTTGCTAACAAAATATAAAGAAGCATTTGCATGGGATTACCCTGATATGAAAGGAATTGACCCCCAGTTATGTACACACCACATTTATATAGAAAAGGATGCCAGACCTGTTCGTCAACCTCAAAGAAGACTTAATCCTCATCTAAAAGATTTGGTAA
Source organism: Pinus tabuliformis (assembly GCA_031772625.1). Taxonomy (NCBI): domain Eukaryota; kingdom Viridiplantae; phylum Streptophyta; class Pinopsida; order Pinales; family Pinaceae; genus Pinus; species Pinus tabuliformis. The sequence goes on along the minus strand of CM062806.1, from coordinate 490,822,886 downwards.
AAGCTGAACTTCAAAAACTTTTAGATGTCAATTTTATTTATCCTATCTCTGATAGTAAATGGGTCTCTCCGCTTGTGGTGGTACCAAAAAAGAATGGGAAATGGAGAATCTGTGTGGATTACAGGGAGCTAAATAAAGCAACACAAAAAGACCACTTTCCTCTCCCATTCATAGACCAAGTATTAGATACTCTAGCAGGAAAGAAATTCTTTTCTTTCTTGGATGGCTTCAGTGGATATAATAAGATTCAGATTGCCCCTGAAGACCAAGACAAAACTACTTTTACTTGTCCTTGGGAAACATTTGCCTATCGAGTTCTACCTTTCGGCTTATGTAATGCTCCTGCAACATTCCAAAGGGCTATCCTTATTATTTTTGAAGATTTAATAAATAATGGACTTGAAGTATACATGGATGACTTTACACCATATGGAGATGATTTTGATCCAGCATTGGACACCCTAGAAAAAGTCCTACAACGCTGCATTGCTACTAGATTTTGCTTAAGCCACGAAAAATGCTATATGATGATGACTGAAGGACTTATCCTAGGACACTATGTTTCAGCAGCTGGCATTCAGGTAGACCTGGCCAAAATACAAATACTTTTGCTTATTCCCACTCCTACTACTCAAACAGAGGTACGTAGTTTTCTTGGATTTTCTGGTTATTATAGGCGATTTATAGAACATTATTCGCACATTGTTGCACCTCTCTATGCACTAACTGGTAACATTGATTTTCTATGGATAGAAAAATGTGAACGTGCTTTCAAAGATCTGAAGAAGCTCGTATCCATAGCCCCAGTCCTTCGAGGACCAAATTGGGATTTGCCATTCCATATATCATCTGATGCCTCAGACACGCCATTGGAGCAGTCCTTGGGGAGGAAGAGGATAAAAAACCATATGCTATTTATTATATCAGCAAAAATCTATCCCATGTTGAATTAAATTACACTGTCACTGAAAACGAATTCCTAGATGTAATACATGCTGTCAATAAGTTTACACATTACATTACTGGATATCCTGTTATCTTGTATACAAATCATTCTGCCATAAAATATTTAGCAAATAAGCTTGTCACAAATGGCAGAATAACTAGATGGCTGATTCTATTGCAGGAATTTGATATCATAATCAAGGATCGACCTGGCAAAGAAAACCCGGTAGTTGATTTTCTCTCAAGAATGCCAAATCCAATCGATGCAGTAGCAGTTGAAGATCAATTTCTAGACGAGCATCTGTTTGTTGTTGTTGTTCAAACACCCTGGTATGCTGATGTTTCCAATTACCTTGCAGTAGGTAAACTACCAAAACACCTAACCCCTAATGAACGCAAACAGATTGTTCAGAAGAGTGCTCGATTCTCGTGGATTGGGGGCTATTTGTTTCACACAGGGGCAGACATGCATATCAGGACATGTATTCGCGAAGATGAAATCTTTGACATTTTAAAAGCCTGTCATGATGGACCATGTGGTGGAAATTTTGCTGAGTGCAGAACTGGACATAAAGTGCTGCAGATAGGGTATTACTGGCCCACGATTTTCAAAGATGCAAAGAAATTTGTCCAAGCCTGTGACAGCTGCCAGCGAGCATGACGTCTTGGTCAATCTGACGAGATGCCTCTGAAACCACAGTTAGTCATTAAACCATTCGAGCGATGGGATCTTGATTTCGTTGGACCTATCAACCCATCATCAAATCAGAAAACATATATTTTGGTGGCAACAGAATATGTCACCAAATGGGTTGAAGCAGAAGCATTTCCTAGAGCTACAGAGGACTCTGTCATACAGTTCCTCTTCCATCTATTTGTACGTTATGGTATTCCAAGAGAAATAATTACAGATAGTGGACCACAATTTGCTGGGAATAGATTAGCTGCAAAACTCAACAATTATCACGTCCAGCATAAAATCACTACTCCATACCACCCACAGGCGAATGGACAGGTAGAAAGCAGCAATAAAATAACAGAAGCAATTTTAACAAAAACTATTGCATCCCATAGACGTGATTGGGCTGGTAGATTACCTGAAGCACTCTGGGCTTATAGAACAACATGGAGAAGCACCACTGATTACTCACCTTATCAATTATTGTTTGGAAAACAACCCATTTTCCCTATAGAATTCGAAATCCAAACATTACGGACAGCACAGGAAGTTGGCTTAGATTTAAGCAAGGCACAGATTAATCGATTGCAACAGATCAATGAGTTGGACGAAATTAGGCTCTCTACACTTCAAAATACTGCCCTGATCCAACAGCAGCAAGCTAAATGGCATGATGCCCTCATTAAAAACAAAGTCTTCCTCGAGGGAGACTGGGCTCTGTTGTACGATTCCAGGTTCCAAGACTTCGCTGGGAACTCTAGACTCGTTGCTTGGGACCATACGAAATCCAGAAGGTACATGATAATGGGACCCTTACTCTAATCACTATTGACGGTTCTCGATATGCCTTCAAGGTAAATGGCCACCATTTGTCTCTATCGCAAACCACTCACTCGGGAGTCTTTCTGCCAGCAGCTACGCCGAGACACTGATATGGAGATTCTGGGAGAGGAAGAGAAGTCTTCCTCACCTGTAATTCATTAAGGAATTCATTCCTTTTTACAATTTGTACATAAGTTCTTTTCTTTGAGTCGTTTTTTTGTACATATGTTTGAATTAATGTTTTCCTGTCATTTTTGCTGTTCCTTTTTTTCAAAAAGAATATCATTTTCGATTTTTGCCGTTCCTTTTCCAAAGGAATGGAATTTGTGTGTTTCTGTTGTTCGTTTTCTAAAGGAACAGCATCCTTGATTTTCTGCTATTCCTTTTCCAAAGGAACAACATCCTTGATTTTCTGTTGTTCCTTTTCCAAAGGAATAGCATCCTTGATTTTCTGTTGTTCCTTTTCCAAAGGAACAACATTCTTGATTTTGTGTTGTTCCTTTCCCAAAGGAATGACATTTGCCTGTTCTGTTGTTCCTTTTCTAAAGGAACAGCATTTCAATTTTTGCTATTCCTTTTTCAAAAGGAACGTCATCTCCATGTGTTTGTTGTTCCTTTTCCAAAGGAACAACATATTTTTGTGTTATTTTTTATTTTGCTGTTCCTTTTTCAAAGGAACAGCATTGGAATGTTCTGTTATTCCTTTTTTAAAGGAACAGCATTTGCACTTTTTGCTATTTTGAGGTCTCCTCTTGGTCCTTTCCCCAAAGAACATCACTTGCATGCTTTTTCTCTCCTTATGAAGCACCTTGTCCCTTTTGCTGATCTAAATTAAGGATGCTTATTGCTCCTGTTCTTTCAAGTCTTTTAGAATACAGCTATGCATTTATGCAATGGATACAAAATCTCAACATACTGAAATTTGCTAATCATAAATCGCTATCTTTATAAGGCTCGGCATTGGTAAGAGCACAAAAGGAAGGACACACTTATTTATCATCTTTTGCTATCACTGTTCTACTAATTCTGCTATGGTTGTTCATCTTTATCATGACGACCCTTTTCTCCTCTTTGATTGTTATTCAGGGATAAGAACAAAGGGTTTATATCTTCCTATTGAGATGTTAAGACTTCTTCCACCATTCCTACTCTTAAGGAGTGTTGAACCACCCCTTGTGTATAAAAAAGGGAAGGTAACTGACAAAAAAAAAAAAAAAAAAAGAAGTAAATATGACTTATAAAGTTGTCAAATGCAGGATAGGGGGTCTCATCAAGAGCCAGCCTATCATGATCATGAGGACGAACGCGAAGTGGCATTCCCATTATGGCCACCACACCAGGGATATTGTCCAAAAGGTATATCAAATAAACAAACCTTGGAACAGGAGGTCTCATCATGAGCCGGCCTGCCCACTTTTCGCTCCTTCCTCGTGAATGGAATTATGGTTAACTGGTTACCAAGCCAGCATAATGGCCTACATTTTGACATTACACTCCCTAACATATACACAAAGGATCATGGTTCCATGGGTGAAATAAAAAACTTTGCCAAGGTTATGGACACCTGTCGGCAGCAGAGCACTGTTAATGGTATTGAAGTCACATTATTTACACCAATAGGTAAGTTATGAATACCCTTTTGTTTCTTACACCTTGGTAATTGATCATATATCATTTCCCGAATTACATATAGCGCATGCAAATCTATTATCACCAATCATGGCAGAAGTAATTGACAATGACTGTAGGAGATTTAGAAAGTACGACAGATATCCTCTCCTCTTAGCCTCGCATCATATCACAGCAGCCTCTTATGTAATACGCGATCCAACTTTACGCCTCGATTTTGGTAATTTGTTGTTTTTCTAAACATGGCATATTTTCATACGTTGTTCTTTTATGACTTTGTTTTAGATTGGGTGCTGCTCCTTTATTTGACGGCTGGGACAGCCTATCACATTACGGGGGGGAGGTTAACCTCATTATTCCCTGGATTACGTGTCAGCCCACTATTTGGGAAAGTTGTGTACTAGGGTATGGCACGGCTTAACGGCATGCTATTTTTATTTTTGTTACATGAATTGCTGTTCATAAGTCATTTCTGTTGTATACTCTGTTTTTTCCAAACAAGTCTTGCATCTATTACCCTCTCTGTGTTTCAAACAGCACAAATAGTTGTTGTTCCATTGAGAATTCACAGTGAAACCATGGGAGGAAGAGCGATCCGAAGGGAACCACAGGAGTTGACAGTCTCCGCTGCTGCCTGGGAAATCCTGGCAAGAGCAGGGTGGCTGACTTATCTCAACCGCTTGCAGGAGTCTAACGAGACAGTGGCAATTGAATTCCTACAAAATTTGCAGGAGGATTACTCCACAGTAAGGGGGAGACAGATAACAGTCACCGATGACATAATCGCAGAAGTCTCGGGACTACCAGCCATCGGACCTATATGGATGTTGAAAAAGGAGAGATTGCAGAAGATTATAGAAATCTTCCAGGACGAGGGCTAGAGCTTGGCAATTAAAGGAAAGGGAATTCTGTCAGCAATGCTAGGAGAGCCCTGAGAAGAATTGGCAAGAACCGTGCAAAGCTACATCACCTGCGAGGGTAAAAAAGACGTGGTAAGACCACGACATCTTAAACTCTTTGTTGTTCTAAACAAAAATGCTCTGTAAATTTACCTGCACTTTTGAATGCGTTACTTCATGACGTTGCACGGAGCTTAAAAAGGCACAGCATGTAGAGTCAGTTGTTAGTCATAATGGGTTAATTCGATTAATTGTCAGTCATAGCCTCACCCAGCAGTAGAGCAGCTGGGAAGAGCTAATTGCAATGATTGAAGTGGGGTTGACAACACCATCCCCAAAACGTAAGCATGCCACCAGCACACTTGAGCGTCCAGAAAAATGCAGAGAATTAGCAAAACAGAAACATGTCGCTAGTACATTCGAGCATCCAAAAAAACACAAGGAATCGGCAAAGCGTGAGCATGCCATCGGTACACCCGAACAGCCAGAAAAACGCAGGAAATCGGTCCGGTTAGCACGAATACGAGGGAGGCTGGAACAACTCTAGGAAAACACTAGCCAGCCAGTAGAAATTGAAGATGAGCAGCCCTCACAGCTCGAAGAAGATGCCGAGCAATCTGAAGGAGAAGAGAAAGAAGAGGCTGAGCAATCTGGAGAAGAGGCTGAGCAATCCAAATAAGAAAATGAAGCAGAAGCTGAGCAGCCTGAAATAGAAGCTGAGCATTCTGAAACAGAAGCCGAACAATCAAAGCAGGAGGAGGAAATGGGACAGCAGGAAGGTAGCCCATCACAAGAACCAGTAGGAGAAGATGAATTGGCCAAAGTCTTGGCCAATATGGGTGAATATGGCCAACCTTCCAGTCCATTAGACCTCCATGAAAAACCCCAGGAGGAAAATGCACCTGAGAAACCACATGCAAAAGAGGCAGAAGAAGAAAATCTGTCTGTTCATGATGAAGAAAAAATAAGAGATACTGAACAAGAACAATCCGTTCCTAAGACACCGGAAGAAATTCCAGAGGAAGCAGGGGCAGAAAAAGAAGTTGCCCAAGAATTGACAGAACCAGTTAGGGTTCCTACCCCAGAACAACCAGAGCAGAACAATGAAGAAACACCCCAGGAGGAAGACCCAGGGACTAGTCACAACCCAGGTCGCAGCAAACAGCCTGCTGTTCCTTCTAACGAAATTTTGTAAATTAAAGAATTGTGAAAGGAACAGCAGAGATTATTGAGCATAATAGCCCAGCTCCACCAGCAGATTAGGATCCTGAAAGTAAGGCAGAGGGTAAGAAAGACTGTAGGAAAGAAAAAAGTAACCACTCCAGCAAAACCTTGCAAGGCAAAAAGGCGGAGGATCAGAATTCGTCCTGCTGTTCAAAACCCTATTGAAAATCGAGCTGATGTTCCAAAAGATGCTGAAGAACAGACTGTTGTTCCATTTGAAAAGGAAGAGCAACAGACTGATATCCACGTTAAAATAGAAATGGATGATATGATGACCTGTGACAAGGAAATTCAGACGGAGGCACCACCCTTGGGGGTGATAAGGGTTCTGAACTGAAAGTAACGCAATAAGAAAGTTCAAGTAAAACTCCCGGGCTCCACTGTTGCATGGAGAAGAGATCCAAAAATAGTAACCTTGCGAAAGGGGTTGAAGCAAGCTCAGCAAGAAGCAAAAAAGCTTAGAGAGAAAATGGTCCCTTGCGAAAAATATGAAGAGCTACAGCAGCAACTTAGGAACATCAATCAATCCGAAAGCGAGGCCTTTGAAGGTTGGCGGAAGGAACAAGAGAAAGTTGCAAAGGTAACTCGTAGGCTAGATATTGTTATCAAGCATATGGATACCTTGTGGTCTTTATACAATGACGTCTTAGCATGTAGGGCCCGTTCCAAAAATTATGCCCTGTTTTTACTAGAACGGTATCTGCAATTAAAAATAAAAGTTGTTAAAGCAGGTGCTCCCATACAAATTAACACTGTCAATGACTTTATAGATTGTTGTAAACACTATGGGGTGAAAGTCCAGAGACTGTTGTGCGAATTATATTTGCATAACCTTGTACTAGACCAGGAGACTGAGCTGAACCCTGGCCCCTTTGTTGGAGACATCCAATTGCAGGCATTCATCTCATTCGGGGTTAATCATATTAAATGGCTCAAAGCTTATAATACTTTCCAGAGGCAAGAAAATGGCCTAGATTTGTGGGTAAGGGCTGAGCCTAGGAACCCAGTACAATTGTGGAAAGCACATAGAAACCTCATGAAGGCTCCGGGTGTCATTGAAACATTAGGACCCATGCGTGAGGCACTCATTCAACAAGGATTAGAATACTTTCTTTCTATCAAAGACCTTGCCATTGATGCAGCTAAATTTCGGTATCAAATCTCTAATCCGAATATCCAGCTCAGGGAACTGTTTAAGTATGATAATTTTAAATTAGCTGCCAATCGTTTGCACCTTTATGGTGAAAGCATTCTGAGAGCAAGGCCATCCTGGTTAGGATATAGGTTCCTGGTTAGGATATACCAAGCCCTGTATGAGATGCCTGAGGTTCAAACAGGCCATTTCTTTGACTACCTAGTTACTCATCATGGCTGTAGGCCTCTGCATAAGATTCCTTCTCCAGCCTATTCTCTCACTTCCTTGCATGTCAACTAAAACGTTTTCATGAGGGCATGAAACAGGGTAAGCAGGGGGGTGTGTGGAGTACTAAAAAGGTATGTTAATGATGATAATTTCAGTGGCTTTTCAGTAGAACTTGTAAACCTTTTTGCATCATGAACTTGGAAAATGATAAAGAATTATAACAAAACATGTGAGATTAATATGCAAAACTTAACCGCTAACAATTGTCATTCCCTCGTGCAGGAAGGGGTGAAAACGAGGAGTTGTTGTTCCAAATGTAAGGACAAGGACGAGGTAACCGTTGTCCCTTTGACGGGAGACCAAATGCAAACAAGGCTAAGCATATCAAAGCAAATCGGCCCTGAAAAGGAGGTGAAGACACCAGCTCGGCCCAGGAGGGAAAAGAGATGATTAAGGATTAACGGTTCGACGAATGCCTCAGGATCCTTGATCCTGAGGGATCACTGCTTTATCTATTTTTATACTTAGACATCTCCGCTGTCACCCATATAGAAGGGACAGCATTGTTAGCTCGGGAGAGAGTTCGACATGATTATGCTTTTATGTAATTTCTATTAAGATCAAAACTTTGATCATCGAGTCTCGATAAGAACTGGTTCATTGTAATTTTGTTTCATGCATTAATACAAACTTGGTGATTATTTCATCTCTGCGTCTGGATTAACCTCAAGCGGTGTACCCCTAGAGGCTAAGGGCCCGGCCCTGGAGGACACTTGCTCCTGTATTATTACGATTTGATTTCCGCGTGGTTTGCTTATCGTCGTTATTTGGTAATCTGATATACTTTATAAGTTTACATCACATGCTCTGTTAAGTTTAATTCATTAAGATTTCTACGAACAAAACTATTGTATTGACTTTGCATCATATTACTGTTCCTTTCAGAGTTGATTGAATATTATTAGTCTTAACTGAATACTGTTACTATCTTATCATGGAGCTTTTGTGTTGTACATTCATGTTACAGGATTCATTTTGAAAGTTGTGTTCTTTACAATTGTTGGATTCAGAAGCAATGCTTTTCCATTTTGAAATGCATTCGTATTCCTTTTAATTGGGACTGATGCTTTGATCATATTACTAGCTACGTGTGTTGTGTGCGTATATGGTTTCCAAGCGCTGTTCCATAATTTATCAGTAATCAGTGTTGTTCCATTAGTGTGTGTTGTTTGATCTGCCTTAAGAGTGAAAGATTGTTGTTTGATTACGATTAATGCATTTGAGTTAGTAGATTAAGTTTGATTACTGCTTGTGAAACTTGGTTGTTTAGCTGATGTTCCTTTTTAAGAATTGATGTTCTATTTCAGAATTGTTGTTCCATTTCAAAATTGTTGTTCCATTACAAACTTGCTTTTCGATTTCTTATTTGCCATTCCATTTTCTTATATGTCGTTCCATTTACTAGCATTTGTTGTTTTGGTGTGGGAGACGATCTAAGGCTGTAGTGAGCCTCGGCATTTACTGTCTGGTTCCCAGATCTGTGGTCTGTTCTCTAATTTCCTTTCCATCAGTTTCCAAAGGGATGGGTTATCGCTACTGAACCCTTGACTGATAAGTTGCCTAGTTTGCTGAGTGTGTGATTTACTCTTTTGAAGTAGCTTAGTTGTAGACAAGCATCTGTTTACTCTTGTATTTCTGAACGCTGTACTACTAGAATTACTCTGACAAATGATAGCCTCAGACTGAGACACTCTTTGAAATTAAAAAACGCTCCCGGATTGACATATTAATGTGAGGTAATTAGAGGTGAAAGAGACCCTTTTTATAGCTCTAAAACAGCCGTATTGTTCCAAGTGCTTTTCTGTCGAGAATATCCCATTCTGTGTCTGTCATACTCATCAACTTCTTTGTCTTTCCGCTCAATGGTAGGTACAGATCTCTCTGATATAGATAATCTTCCATCTGCATCTTCCACAGCTGGTAGTTTTGGCCATTGAATTTTTTGACCCTAAACCTACCATCTTCCACCATTACTCCCACTCGAACCAGGAACCCTTCTCTCCTGCGAGTTTATCAACCAAATAGACCTTCGGCTCTGATACTAGTTGTTAGAAAATTATATATTACAGAGAAATGGAACACATAAAATATTGCAGAAATATAAACACAGAAAAAGCATAAAACAAGAAAGACACAGATATATGTGGTTCACCCAGTTTGGGCTATGTCCACGAAGAAACAACCAGTCCTTCCTTTTATATTATCCAGCAAACTGAAGAGATACATCCTACAGTAGATCCATTGTAACACCCTCTTCACTCTCAATCTCCTCTCTCTTCCTCACTCAGAATACAGATATACATAGACGCAGTACAATTCCCTGATGTATAGTGAGGGGTTGCCTTCTAGGGCAAACAACCCTAAATTAAACATAACTTCTACCGTCAGATCATCCGCCTAATGAATGGCCGAGATTGACCAGAAATTACTAGACTTTTACAAGGCAATTTTACATCTATTTTAGCTTCGGGGCGCTGCCCCTGAACCCCCACCGAGGGACCGCTGGCCCTCAGACCCCCGCGGGGGGGACAAGTTCCCCCCCCCCCCCCCCCCCCCCCCCCCACGTGGAGCGGTGTACAATCTTCCTGGGGTATACATCCAACTGAAACATTTGAATACAAAAGATAATCAAGCTCCACACCCAACAATCTACAAAATCAAAACTTGAATGAGAGTGTGAATATGCAGCTATGTAAACCAAACTAAAAATGAAGTACTGAAAATGAGATTACTATCTCTGATGTTCATCCTAATTGCAAAATGGAAATCTAATAAAATGCTGCAACTTAAACCAAAAAGTAAAGAAACTAGAAACTAATGATTAGTCAATGATTTCATCCATAATCGCAACATTTTTCCAATTAACTTCTAAAACGGGGTTAAGCTAAAGGCTCTGGAAATATCATCATATGGCATGAAATAAATGACATCTAAATTATCTAATTGCACACTAATGAAAGCAAAGCCAATTAACTTCTAAAATGGGGTTAAGCTAAAGGCTCCGGAAATATCATCATATAGCATGAAAGAAATGACATCTAAATTAACCAATTGCACACTAATGAAATCAAAGCTAATTACTTCATCTATAATCACAATATTTCGCCAATTAACTTCTAAATGGGGTTAAGCTAAAGGCTCCGGAAATATCATCATATAGCATGAAAGAACTGACATCTAAACTATCTTGAACAGTAAACAAATCTCACTAAGTAAAAGCATAAACAACTGAAATTGAAAACTAAAGTTCAGCAGAGGGAGTAAGTCTCAATAACACCACTTGATGCAAAAATTACACTAAGAAGCTCGAGCATAACCAGACTTAAAGACCTATTACGAAGTGCACCTATTAGTGTTAGTAATAAATGTGACAAGCTACAAAAACATGTACAAGGTTAGAATGATTAAGATCATAAGAAAAACATGAGAAACATAAAATCCAAATGAGAGAAAATATACATGAAAATATAGATGAAAAACTCATACAAAAACAAAAGGAAGGACCTCAGCCACACAAGGGCCCTCTGCACAGCTTCGGACTAGCACGTTGTTACTTCAAAACACGCTCAAACAGCGATGTGAAAAACGAGTAATATGTCTCTCGGTTACAGAACAACAAAATAACACTATAACAACAATATTAAGAACATCCTATTTGCATTGCAAACACTTGTATTTATAGATAAAATGGATAATTGTATCTCAGAGGAATTCCTTGAACGATAGACACGTGAACAGGTCAAAATCCGAGGATTCAGCCTCTCGGTTGCCATGAGCAGTAAATCATTGCGAGGTGGATGTTGGATTGTCTTATGTAGATGGCATGCAGGTGGAAAAAATGGATCCACAAGTTCAGGAATAGCTTCGGGCTTCTTTTACATGCAGGAACAGAGTTCTAGTTGGCATAGAACTCTCTGTTGACCTCACCTCTGTATGGACAATTCCTGAGCTGCCCATGTGTCTCATTCCTCCTATTGACACCTGTAACCTATAAAACAATGGAAATGGTTGTGGAATTTCCAGTTAGCTGTGGAAAGTGGCTACATTTCGTAGCTAATAAACAAAACCTAGATCAAATAGCACACACAATGATATAATTTGAAAATCACTCAAATACACTCCTGAAATCAACATGTAACAACTTTTGATAGCTTAGAATGCACTGACATGGGAAAATAGAAGAGAAAGGGTTTAAGAAAATGCTTGGAAGAGAGGTATTTTTGGGGCTCAACATACCCCCACTGTGAAGATGTTGCATGTCCTCATGCAACCAAAATTGTAACAATCCTCCCCTCAATGCATCTGTTCTGAAACTTTTGCTAAGACATCCAACCTCTTCTTCTTCTTTTTTGTTGTCACTGTCATTCTAGGCTTCATCATAAGACATCTGTACTTGAGATTGATGAGGGCTCTACTCAACCTCCTATTCTTCTTCTTCAGTTTTCTATTTTTCTTGTGCCATAATCCTAAATGCAGTATGGTATTGTCATGGATAACTTTCTCCAATTTGTTTTTCTCTTTTAAGGTTTCATTCTCCCTTTGGACATGTTTGTTTAAGACTTCCAACTCATAAATTTCTTTCTTTAATGATTGAATCAAATTTTCTGGAGTTGTACCTAACCGATTGGATGAAGTTCCTTGTTTTGTTGTAATTTTCTGTTGTTCCAATGATTCAATGAAATCATAGATCTGCTACTGGGATTGATCAATTCCTGGAGTTGTTTTCCTTGGACTAGTTTTAAAATCTAACTAAGGAGAAGGAGAATACTGTGGACTTTGATCAAGTGGAGTGTTTTCTAGTGACTGATCTAGAGTTTCACCTCCTAGGTATATGAATTGAGCTCCTTTGATTTGTGTTTTCTTCATCTTGCCCTTTAATCTAAAGCTTCTTCTTAGACCTTGTGAGCTTATGTCTCCCTTTTCTATGATCTGTTTCGTCTTTCCTTTTTGTTTTTCTTTAGTTGACTGTTCTTTAAGATCAACTAATCTTTTAGAAAGCACTTTCTCTTCCTCTGAAGAAAGCTCAGAGTCTGGTAAATGTCTTCAATTTTCCTCTTTCCTTTCTGTTTTTCTTGTTTCCTAATTTCAGTCAATGTTTCAGAAGGCAATTCTTCTTCACTATTTTCCTTGGTCACACTAGTAGGAGTATCTTGGATTGTTAAAGTTGTTCTTTTCCTCCTACTTCTCTTTGCTGAACTCCCCTCAGGCACTTCAGGAGGGTCTTGGAAGAAGTTCATAACTAGGAATTTTTCCCATGTATCTTCCCTCTCTTTCAAATGATTTTCAACCAAGATCTTGATAAGGCCATGATGGTAGAGATGAGGTTCCACATCATCTATATTCTTTTGCACAGTAGTAGACATTTTTCTCAAACTATTCAACAAGAAGTAAGGGAGGTTGACAGTTTCATTCTCCAAGAAGTTCATTAATAATCTGATATAATACATACACATGGAGCCATACTTGCCTTCACATGTAATGAATTTCTGAATTATCAACAGCAGACTACTCCACTTATCTTTTAAGGCTGAAATAGAAATTCCTCGTTTAAAGATTGATATACCCATACCTAGATTACGAAGAATGACCCTCCAGACCTTTTCATCGAAGTCCTTGTTCTTAAACCATCTCTCTCCTTATTTTGGAAGCTTTGTGGCTGCTGCAATTGATGATTCTGTCACTGGAAATTTGATATGTCTCCAATTTCAACTTCTACACCATTGAAAGATCTTGCAAACGTTTTTGTAACCTCCTTGTGATGACCCTTGAACTTCTTAATGAATTGCAACCATCCTACCTTCTTCAATGTGCTCTTAAGTTGTGGGTGTCCTTCCATGAATTTAACTCCTTCGAGCTCTATTCTCACTATAAGACCCATTCTTCCTTCTCACTGTGAAGACACCTCTGTAAATGACAGTTTTATGGAAGCAGAACAGTTATGTGAGCGGAAAATAGAAGAGGGTCGTGGAGAAAATTGGTGGTTACGAAATGCGGAGAGTACTAAGCATGAAATGAAAGAGGGTTACGGAGTAGAAATCTGTGTAATCAAACAATGACATGAAGACTGTAAAAACCTGGTGTGCAAGCGTGGAGGCAGAGTGTCACTCATGAAAATTTGCGAGACTGAACGGAGTTTATGATTTTGAGTTCATAAAAAGGCTGCGGAGTGGAACGTCGGTGGAAGAGTGTTGTATTCAATCAGCTCACATCTACATGATTAGCTGTTTTAACAAATGTAATGACGGTGTACGACTAGGTACAAGTTAAACTTGGGAATAGATTATGAGACCATTAGGATTAATGCGAAGGGTATGGTGGAGTTAAGGCATCCATCAAGTTAAATCATTACACGTTAAGGAGCTGTGATTTTACAAACTATACAAATTATGATTTTGAAATGCTATTTGAAATGGTTTTGTCTATACCTTGGAATCATACGTCTTTTTCTTTTTGCTAACTTTTAATTGCCTACCTTTGTAGGTGCTTTTCAGGTGTTGATGTCTTCAAAGATATTCTCCTTCCATACCTACATCTTGCTTTTATTTATTTTTTTTCTAATCACTTTGACTGTCACTGCAGAGTAACAGGATTAGCTGTGGAATTAGAATTCAGCTGCAAAATTGAAAAACAGCTGCGGAAAATGATATTATGAATAACATATGACTTGGCGAATGAATGGAAATGAAAAATGGTTGCATGGATGATACATGGAAAAGTGAATACGAAGAAAATTGAAAGAAATTTTATTGATGGTATGTGGTGGCGAGATGGAGCAAAATGAAATGAAATGAAACAAACTATGAGTGAAATGAGAGATTTTTTTGGAAAATATAGGGCGTCAGAATCTTTTGATTTTCGCTCTGTATTTTCTGTATAAGAATGCCAATGAGTGATTGGTTTTCAAGCTTATACATATTATTTTTTTTCTTTTTTTAGATGATGAAGAAAAAACAAAGACTAGGCTGGTGGAGAAGAATGATTATTCTTCACCAGCCTCATTACAGAGTTATCTTGAAAGATTTTGATAAACTCCTCCTTTGAAATTGGCTTCTGATAGATCTTCAATCTATGACCATTCACAAGGAGAGGAGTTTGGTGCTCATCAATTGTTTTGATTCTTACTGCTCTATTGCTAAAAACGTTTTCAATCTCATATGGCCCAAGCCAATGAGTCTAAAATTTACCTTGAAATTTTTTTAACTTTGAATCAAATAGCAATGCCCATTCTTCTTCTTGAAACCTTTTGTACTTGATGTATTTGTCATGCCACTTAACTCTCTACTGCTAAACTAGATCAGTTCTTTGAACTACTTCTTGTCTGATCTCATCTAGTTCATTCAGCTACTCCAGTCTATGTTGTTGAGCTTCTGATAGATCCATTCCCAACTGATCTACCATCTTGAAGGTTTTAACTTGGAACTAAATGGGGAGTAGAAATTCCTTCCCATAAACAAGTTCATAAGGAGTGTGTCCTGTTGCATTCCTGCATGTAGTTCTGTAGGCCCATAAGGCTTCAAGAAGCCTTTCTGCCCAATCTCTTCTATCTAGATGCACAGTCTTGGTAATGATTCCTTCAATTACTTTATTTGTGGACTCCACTTGACCATTTCCTTGCGGATGATAAGGAATGGATTTCCTATGCTTAATGTTGTACTCTTCCATAAGCTTCTCCATTATTTTGGATGTGAATTGAGTTCCCTGATCTATCACAATTTCCCTTGGAACACCAAAGCAACTAAAAATATCCTCATAAATAAAATTAACTACTGTATTTTCATTAGCAGAAAATAATGCTTTGGCTTCTACCCATTTAGTGACATAATCTGTACATACCAATATATACTTTTTCTACTTCGATGGAGGATTAATAGGACCAATAAATTCTAAAGCCCATTTTTCAAAGGGTTCGATGAGTAACTGAGGTTATAATGGCATCTCATTTGAGGGGGTAGGTTTCCCTACCCTTTGGCAGTTGTCACACCTTTTGACATATTGTTTTGCATCTTTGAAGAGGGACGGCCAAAAATATCCTAAAGAAAGGATTTTATAAGTTTCCTCTTGTCAGCAAAGTGTCCACTGCACAGTTCATCATGACATGCTTTGAGAATCAGGTATTTCATCTTCCCTGACAAATCTTCTGATCACAAAGTCTAGCCCTGTTTTATACAATTCGTTAGAAATCCATGAATATCTTGAACTATCCTGAATAATCTTTCTTCTTTCTCTAGGAAATAAATGTGGAGGTAGTTTCCTTGTAACCAAATAGTTAGCCATATTTGCAAACCAAGGAGTTTTAGTAGTTACTGCAAATAAGTATTCATTAGGAAATTTATCCTCTACAAGAGAGTCTTATTTGATATTCTGAATCCTAGATAAGAAATCAGCAACTGTGTTTTGTTTCCCATACCTATCTAACACAGTAATATTGAATTCATGTAAAAGTAGGATCCATCTTGTAACTCTGCCATTAGTAATAGGTTTGTTCATCAAATATCTAATTGCAGAATGATCAGTATGAATAAAAGTTTCATAGCCTATTATATAATTTCTGAACTTATAAATTGCATGAACAATAGCTAAGAACTCTTTTTCAATCACAGTATAATTTAACTTAGTGGAGTCAAATTTTTACTTGTATAGTAAATGGCATAAGGAGTCAAGTAGTTTTGTCCTAGTAAAGCTCCTAAAGTTGTATTTGAAGCATCAGTAGAAATATGGAAAGGAAGTTTCCAATTTGGTCCTCTTAAGATAGGTGCTTCAGATATTCTTGTTTTCAAGGCTTCAAATGCTAATTGGCAATTAGGATTCCACTTGAAATCACAGTCTTCTATAAGCAGTTTGAAGACTGGAGATGCTATTTCGGTAAAGTTTTCTATAAATCTTCTATAATATCTAGTAACTCCTAGAAATATTCTAGCATCTTTTTGACAATTTGGAATAGGTAACTTGGAGATGACTTCAACTTTGGATTTGTCTACTTTAATCCCATCCCATGAAATGTGATGTCCCAAAACAATCCCTTTAGTAAACATCATAAAGCATTTTTCATGGCTTAATGAAAGGTTTGTTTCTTTACATCTTTTGAGGATGTTTTCCAAATTTTCCAAGTCTTTTTCAAATGTATTACCATAGACTGTAAAATCATCCATATATACCTCTACACAATCATGTATTAGATCAGAAAAAATTCCTAGTACTGCTCTTTGGAATATTGCAGGTGCATTACATAATCCAAAAGGAAGCACTTAGTAAGCAAAAGCTCCCCATGGACAAGTAAATGTGGTTTTATCCTGGTCTTCAGGTGCTACTTGAATTTGATTATAACCACTAAAACCATCCAAAAATGAAAATTACCTTTTTCCTGCTAATGTATCTAATACTTGATCTTTAAAGGGCAAATGAAAGTGATCATTCAAGGTTGCTTTATTCAACTCCCTATAATCAATGCACACCCTCCATTTACCATTCTTTTTTGTTACTATCACCAAAGGAGAAACCCATTAGCTATCTGAGATTAGGTAAATGAAGTTTACATTGAGTAATTTTTGGAGCTCTTCTTTCACAATCTCCCTAAGATTTTGATTCATCATTCTCTGAGATTGTCTAGTTGGTCTACTATTTTCCTCAATATAGATATGATGGATGCAAGTCTTAGGGTCAATGCCTTTCATATCAGTATACTCCCACGCAAATGCAGCAAAATGTTTTTGTAATATTTTAGTTAGGTCTTGTTGTTGTAACTTTTCCAATTTTTTGTTGATATTCAATGTTCTACCTGGAAAAATTTCAACTGCAGAACTACCAAACTCTTCCATAGAGTAGAGAGACATTTTCCAAGATGACAAATATTCACTATCATAATCTAATTGAAATTGTGTGTGATCATATTCTGAAGATGTTTCAAAACTTTCTAATGTGTTCAGGATTTGACTATCCTCACTAACTTCAGAGAGAGTAAAGATAGGTTGTATAGCATGTTCATCATCAACCCATTCATTATCTCCTACTTCTGCAATTGCTTTTGCTGGAGGATACAAAGTAAATTTCTTTGTTGAACTACCATCAGAAATGTGCATGTCACCAGGTCTACAACTAATAAAGGCATCAAGTGTGGCTAGCCAAGGTCTTCCTAAGATGAGTGGGTGTCCTCCTAGATTATTCTTGGGAGTCAAAATCATGAAATCCACTGGATATTCCCTAGAATCCAAGGAGACTGAAATATCTTCTAGTACACCATCTGGTTTGATTACTGATCTATCTGCAAGTTGCAGTAAGGTGGGTGTGAAAAGAAGATTAGGAAGTTTAAGCTATTCCATAGTCTGTCTACTCCTCAATCAATGTATTTGGAATTTCCATTCCATTTATGTGTGTCTTGACAATTGGACTTCCTGGATCCACATATTTCTACATGGTGATCTTTCCCATCATGATATCTACTATTTTTCCTACCAAGTGGATTCTTTTTGTGTCTCTTGGTTTCCTACCTAGTCTTTTGATACTCAACACCTTTATTGTTTTTGCTAGAATAGGAATTTCTCTAATGGCTTGTAGCAAGGGAATATTGATACAGACATTCTTTAATTCATCTATGAAATCAAAGTTAGGCAACAAGATTTTTTTTTCCACCCCCCTGTCAATTTGTAATCTCTCAGGAAAAGGAGGTGTGGATGTAGATACAAGTTGCTCAACTATAGGAGTTGTGTGGATTGACTCTTTTTGTTTTTCTTTTTGAATGGTTGGGTTTTGAAGGGATGCTTCTTCAAAACTTTTATTAACTTTCAAAGAATCCTCCTTAGAAGCATCTTGCTCTTGAATACCTATAGAAGGTTTTTCCTTTTCTAAAATCCTACCAGATCTAAGTTGAACATCATTAAGATCTAGAAGAAAAATCATGTAGGTAGGAAATGGTTGTCCTTCTACCATGTAAGCATTCTGAGGGTTTTTGTTGTTGGGATTTGGTAATGGTTGGGCTGGTATTTGATTTGGCTTCTATTGAAATGGAAGCAAGAGTTGAGGATTTTGATTTCGTTGAGGAGGTTGTTATTGTGGAAATGGCAATGAAAGGTGAGGACTTTTATTTGGAAGTTGTGGTTGAGGATTTTGTTGTTGGTTTTGTGGGGGAGAATAGCTCTGATAAGATGGAGGATATTGATAATATTGAGCAAATATCCCATAAGGATTTTCTACCCCTTGTGCCCATGATTGACATTGATACTGATTTTGAGGTTGAGGCCAAAGTTGTTGCCAAGAATTCCAATTTGATGAGGGCTGAAAATTCATTGGATTTTTAAATCCTTGATTTTGTTGCCCTTGCCAAGGTCTTCTTGAAACAAATCAAAGAGGTTGTATAGAATTTGGAACTACTTCCTCCTAAAAGACAGCTTTAAGACCTGGGATTGAAGGACAATATTTGGTCTCATGACTTTCCGATCAAATCATACATGTTTCTACAACTTTTGCATCTAAGGGACATTCTCTTAAAGCATGTTTCTTTCTACATTTTGGGCAAAGGATGGCTAAGGCATCAGTTTCTATTTTCTGCTTGTTTTTAATATTGAGGGTGTCTAGCTGTTCACTAAGGCTCCCTAAAATGTCAGTTTTGAACTCATCAAGCATATTGTCAATTTCTGCCCTACTTACTGTCCTAGTTGCATATTTGTTTGCTCTAATAAGAGAAGGATCTCTAGGCCCTTTTCCAGTTTTAGATTTTCCTCTTGAGAGATGGACACATAGTTTTGCTATATCACTTAATGGAATTTGAGAGATATCTCCCTTCCCCATCATGTTTAAAATATCTATCCATTCATCTCTAACTTCTTTCAATAAAAGGGATTTCAAGGTTTCCTCATCTAAATTGTTCATTTTTTCTATTTTCTAGTTGTATTGAAACCTCTCAAGCAAGTCCTCTAAGTTCTCATCTTCTTTTTGCATCATTTTGAATACCTCATCCTTATGATTAGTAGGCATACAATAATCCAGGTATCTATCCAAAAATGCCTGCCTCATATCATTCCAAGTCCTAATAGATTGAGTGACTAAACCCATAAACCATTTCAAAGCAGCCCCTTTCAATGTTGAAGGGAACAATTCGAGTTTTTGAGAGTCTTCTAGATAGTCATAGGTTTAGCATAAGACTTCTAACTCAAATAGAAATGTTTCAATATCCTCACTTTGCAATCCATAAAATTTTGGGAGGATGGATGGTGAAATGTTTTTCATTATTGTATGGGTTTCCTCATCTACTATATGGAATCCAAATGAGTTATCTCCTTCCCTATTTTCTCTACCTCCTCCATTGTTACCTCTACCTCCTCCATTATTTCCTCTACCTCTGCCTCTACCCCTTCCTCCAAATAGTGAAAATTCTCCACCTTGCTCTTCTTCTACCATGATATTTTCCTCAGAATCTTCTGGCTCTTCTATTAATGGCTGATGAGAGATGGCTTCTACCTCCTCTTCTTCTCTAGGTAATTCTACTTCTTCAACTGCAATAGGCTTCCCTATGGAGAAGAAGGGTTCTTCTCCTAGGTCAGATTTACTAGATGGAATGGGAGAATCTTGTAATTCAGTTGTTGCTCCTTGAATTCCAGGAATCCTAAGGCTGGGAGTATGAGTCAGGGATGGAGGTGTATCTTGTCTATTCCTTGAAGTAGTTGGAGTTGTAAAAATTGAACTTTTGCCCCTAGCTATAAACCTTCCCCTAGAATCTCTTTCTCTATGCATGTCATTTTTTTTTGTTTTTGGTAATTTTAATTGGGCTAATAATTCTTTTTCTGACCCTCTAGATCACACTAGGTGCAAGAGGAGAGCATACTCAAGAAATTATTGAGCTAATAATTCTTTTTTCTAATCCTCCAGATCACACTAGGTGCAATAGGAGAGCATACTCAAGAAATTATTAATTTTTCCTTCTTTTTTCTTGAATGTAAGAGATAGGCTACCTAGTTACACTTCCCCGGAAACAGTGCCAAAATCTTTAGTCAATTTAGTGTGTCCTAAATTGCTACATAGGTTATCAATCTAGGAGTTGTAAACTGATGAAGTGTGGTGCAATGTATGTGCTAGACAACCCTTTACCTCACTGTTTTTAGTTTTATCTCGTTTTGGGGTTTTGTTCTATTGGTCTCCTAAAGTGGTTTAATGCAATGAAAATCCTAATCTGGATGTAGAGTTGAAGACAAGGCTTATCCTCTTGCTTCTTGTGATAATTTCCAAACTTTGAACTTAGGAGATCTTAGAACATGATGTCTACAAAATCAGAACTTGAATGAGAGTGTGAATATGCAGCTATATAAACCAAACTAAAAATGAAGTAATGAAAATGAGATTACTATCTTTGATGTTCATCCTAATTGCAAAATTGAAATCTAATAAACTACTACAACTTAAACCAAAAAGTAAAGAAATTGGAAACTAATGATTAGTCAAAGATTTCATCCATAATCACAAAATTTCGCCAATTAACTTCTAAAATGGGGTTAAGCTAAAGGCTCTAGAAATATCATCATATGGCATGAAATAAATGACATCTAAATTATCTAATTGCACACTAATGAAAGCAAAGCTAATTACTTCATTTATAATCACAATATTTCGCCAATTAACTTCTAAAACGGGGTTAACCTAAAGGCTCCGAAAATATCATCATATAGCATGAAAGAACTGACATCTAAATTATCTAATTGCACACTAATGAAATAAAAGCCAATTACTTCATCTATAATCACAATATTTCACCAATTAATTTCTAAAACGGGGTTAAGCTAAAGGCTCTGGAGATATCATCATATAGCATGATAGAACTAACATCTAAACTATCTTGAACAGTAAACAAATCTCACTAAGCATAAACAACTAAAATTGAAAACTAAAGTTCATCAGAGGGAGTAAGTCTCAATAACACCACTTGATGCAAAAATTACACTAGGAAGCTTGAGCATAACCAGACTTAAAGACCTATTATGAAGTGCACCTATTAGTGTTAGTAAGAAATGTGACAAGCTACAAAAACATGTACAAGGTTAGAATGATTAAGATCACAAGCAGAACATGAGAAATATACAATCCAAATGAGAGAAAATATACATGAAAAACTTATACAAAAACAAAAGGAAGGACCTCAGCTATGCAGGGGCCCTCTGCACAGCTTCGAACTATCACGCTGTTACTTCAAAACACGCTCAAACAGCCATGTGAAAAACATAGTTTTGTATTATGAAATAGAGTAATATGTCTCTCGGTTACAGAACAACAAAATAACATTATAACAACAATATGAAGAACATCCTATTTGCGTTGCAAACACTCGTATTTAGAGATAAAATGGATAACTGTATCTCAAAGGAATTCCTTCAATGATAGACACGTGAACAGGTCAAAATTTGAGGATTCAGCCTCTCGGTTTCCATGAGCAGTGAATCTATGTGAGGTGGATGTTGGATTGTGTTATGTAGATGGCATGTAGGTGGCACGAACAGATCCACGAGTTCAGGAATGGCTTCGGGCTTCTTTTACGTGCAGGAATAGAGTTCTAGTTGGCATAGAACTCTCTGTTGACCTCCCTTTGACCGGGACCTTTCCTTCTGAATCTGGCTAAGTAAATAGGACCTCATCCATGTATGGACAATTCCTGAGCTGCCCATGTGTCTCATTCCTCCTACTGACACCTGTAACCTATAAAAAAATGGAAATAGCTGCGGAATCACTAGTTAGCTACAGAAAGTGGCTACATTCCGTAACTGATAAACAAAACCTAGATCAAATAGCACACATAATGATATAATTTGAAAATGACTCAAATACACTCCTGAAATCAACATGTAACAACTTTTGATAGCTTAGGATGCACTGACATGGGAAAATAGAAGAGAAAGGGTTTAAGAAAATGCTTGGAAGAGAGGTAGTTTTGGGGCTCAACACCTCCTCTAGCCGCAACTTCAGTCTACCCTTCAGAAGGGCCTCTTTCCTCTCTAATTCTTCTAGATGTTCTTGCAGCTACTTACCTTCTTGAAACTTCATGAGCCATTGCACTAGCGCCAAAGTGCATGCAGTCTCTTAGACTTCATCATACTTGCGTTGTGTCTCTCATACATCAATGTTCAGCCTCTACAAGTTCAGGTACTATTGCAAGTTGGTCCACAATTCCATAGGCTAATCAAACATCATGGCACAGTTTGTGATTGTGGTATCCAATGTGCCCATATTCTCCTTGATTGTTTCTCTGTGTTGCTCCCGAACCTCTGGCAGAGTAGTTGGTTGCAACTTCAACTATAGCTCAGATATCTTCATTTGGAAATCAAAAGTAACCTTGTCAACTTCATCCTTTGATGCACATACTGCATCAGTCAATTTCCTTACTTTTTCCTAAGCTTTGGCATAATCTAGAATGTTAAATTCTAGCATTATCTTACAGGCCTTCTCGATCGTTGTCTCCAGCCTCTAACTTCCTGTCTGCATGTCCTCCTTTTCCTTCAATGCTTGCGCTTTCTCTATGAACATTTGCTCATTGTTGACCTTAAACTCACTTATGATTGTGAGGGTGCATTGCTCTCTGATCCACATCTCATTTGAAACCCTTTGATGCAATGCATGGAGGGTTGGCAGTGGCAGTGTGGCCAAGTTCACTCCCATGATATTCACTGTACTAAGCATAGCATGATCCTCATCTGATTCTGCATGAATGGACCCTTCTCACAATGATATGACTCTGAGGTCCAGAGTCTATTCCAGCTCCGCGACTGTTCCACTTCCTTGTGTCAGGCTCGCTTTCACCCCGCTCGCTTGCCTGACACCCTCCTGAATCTTGCTAGCCTATATTTGCAGCTCGCACAGATACTTTTGGACACTCCTGAGCATCTTCATATATTGTTGCTTGAACTACTGCAAAACCTCAGTTGTCATGTCTCTAACATTTTCATCGAACTCATCAAGATCACCCTCTGTAAGCACCATCGGGTCAATGCGTGTCTACTTATCAGACTTATGCTTTTTTTGTTGTCCATCAGTCTGCTCCTACCCATGCCTCTTCAAGGTGAAGGGAGTGCTCTGCTCCTCTCCACTACCTCCTTCCTACTCTGAAAGCTCCTACTCATCTGTGTGCTACGAAGACAAATATTCAATGTATCTTGTCTCCATGTGTTCTTTCTCAGCTCTCGTTTTCGCAACTCACTCCTTCTCAGCATGTTCTATCACAATGCATTATTTTTCTGTTGCAGCCTTGTTAGAGGATTCTTTATTCTTTTTCTCAACCAGAGCTTGTGCTTCCTTCTGCACTGCTTCTTTATGCTTATGTGCGGCAGTTGACTAAGATGCCTGCACATTTACTAGTGCCTACACCTAGCTTCGTGGGTTCGCGCCACTCTGCTAGCTAACTCCCCACAATCTCTTACATGTCCATCTTAGATACCAAATATGGAAGCTTGTGCCATATGTGTTTGGGGTCCTTCCATGATCTGATTGACACACTATGGAAATCGGCCTTGAACTCTGTGTAAGCTGTCAATTTCTCGAACAAGGTTGGGTACAACGTTAGACTCTGACTGATAACCATGTGAAGGTCCATCTCCATTAGAATCCCAAAAATTTTCGACTCCTTGATCCTTTCCAGATCCTTTTTTGCCCACAGCGAAGGGAACTTTTCTGCCTCAGGTAAGTACTCCGACTGTGGGGGAAACTAACAGTCCTCCGGAAATCTCCAAGCTACTAAAACAATAGACAATAAAAACAATGCATATTGGAAGGGCTTGCTCTCTTCCTGAGCTTCATGGTAGTTTGTGAGGAACTCCTTACACAGATACTTCACCTAGTTGTTTTGAACTCCCTTCGCACACTGGGCATCTAGTGATACCACCAGCACTGGAACTTTGTCCACCCAGAATTTCCTCATGATTTTCCCTACGAGAATCTTGACAACAAACTGCACCACCTAGTCTTGAATAGAGTGGATAGAATATCCACACAACTTCTTAACGAGCCCATATTTTGCCTTCATCTTGTTTGCTAACTCTTTCTCTCCACTTTTCCCTCCAAACTCCTTCGCAGGGTCCACCCCTTTGTAGGGCATCTTTGTGATCCGATGAATTAACATGTTTGTAGTTGAGATGGGGTCCCCAAGACATAGGCACCCATCATGCACCAACGTGAGGATTTGGTGCACACACACTGTGTTGATAGTCGATATATGAAAATGCGGCATGTAGAGTATGTGCAGCAACCCAGCCTACTCAACGCCCTTGACCCATGCCATAGGTTCCAACCTTGTAAGCCTAGTCTCTTTATAGTAAATTTTCATCATATACTTTCTAGTTGCCAAATATGGGAATCTCTTGTGGTCCGCAAGGTCCCAATCCTCCATTTTTAGCACTGGAATGGGCGCTAGTGTTGTGCCTTCAAATTCCACCTGCTCAACTAATAGGGGTGTTGAAACTATGAATTTCCTAGAATCTGGGTCCTTGGTAACTTTGGTTTTGCCCTTCCACGAAGGGATATACTCTGGGAGCCATGTGATAGGCTCTCCCTCCTAAGCATCCACCTCTTCCACACCTTGGTATTATTCCTCCTCAAAATCGACCACCTTCTCCAGATGTTTATCTTTCTTCTCCTTTTGTCGCACCTCTGGGGTCTTCCTTAGTGACTATCTCACTGGCATCGACTTCTTCTATTTTTCTTTGGTAGTAGATTGCTTCAGTCTATGTTGGCTTATATGGGCCTGACCTAGGTTCGAAAGAATTATTTAGCCAAACAAATCCCGCAACTATCGGCCCTTTCGACAATAACCTGTGGAGCATGGATTGAGGTCTCACTCGAGGTAGCAAGGGAGGGTGTTGGAACCAGGTTTCCACACCCTTGGGATGTCTTGATGTGTTCTAAAGGGCTCAAGCACCGTCCTGCAGCCTTGCGCTGCTCTTCTTCCATGTAGACCCGAAACAGGGCTACTTCTCAATACTAATCACTGAATGATTTATTATAGATCAAATCTACTTAAAAGGGTCTTTAAGCAAACATTTAATCAAGATAACTAGTGCGCGTATTTAACAGAGATATAGATTTACATTAATCCAAAACATAGCATGCGCATAAAGAATCAATAGCAATACCAATCATAAATTAACCAGATCTGCAATAGCTCAGATTGACACAATGTTTCAAAATCAACTTATCTTTATTTCCACTTTATCACCAATACATCCAGATCTACCCTGTGCACTCAACTGCAGGGGTCCATGCACACAGTTGCAGACTCTACCAGGCCTCTGTGCACATAGTTGCAGAGCCTCTATCCACTACCCAATACCCTCAACCTGGACTTACAGACGCTTCAAGACTTTTCTTCTCAAAAACCCATTACATAACAAATCCAAGATTACATACAAAAAAGTTGCCTTCTACCCATAGAACCTCGCTTTATTTATATCTTCCTATGGTCCGCGGACCGACTTACTTCCTATTATTCTATATTATTTCTTGGGTGGACAACCCTTTGACTCGACCTTTTACCTTTTGTACTCCACACATTCTACTTAGCCTTTATCCTATCTCTACCCAAAATTTCAGGCTTTCTGCCCCATAACCATTACACAGGGCTTCTGCTACCCAACAGTCCCACAACACAATCATCGTGACTCGTCCCAAGTCACTCAGATGGTCTAGGAATATTTGCATGGAGGTCGGATAGCAACTTCTGCACATCGTGTGTCCCTTCAACAAATTCTGCTGCGAGCCTCTGTACCTATTCCAAGTGTGCCACTGATGCATCCCTAGCACGTGCAGTTGCTTGCTCAGTATCATACATTGTCTGCATATGCTCTAACTTGCCTTCAATCATTGTAGAGATGCTAAATGCTTCATCAAGCTAGGGCTAGATGCGTTCTTTAAGGACTGCCTCTTATTGTCGCATTGCATCAACTTGGGCCTTGAGAGTCTAGGCCTCCTTCATTTTGGCCAACCACTATGTGATAGTGACCATCTGTGCATCCCCTTGAGTGGTATCATAGCTTGTTGTAACTTGCATGCCTCGGTTTCCACTTGTTGTATGGTTGGGTCATCCTGGAGGGATGTGAGCATACTGAGAGACTGATCCAGTAGTCCCGAGCATTCGCGGACAATGCTCCTCATCGTTTCCAATCTGGCTTGAATTTCACCACAGCACTGTTCTCATTCTGCTGGGGGTGTGGGTGGTTGTGCCTTGAGGTGGAGCTCTACAATTTGTAACGTTAGTTCCTCTTGGGTTCTTGCGGCCTCCTGTTGGGTCGTACAAAATCCGGCTGCCATGTGTTGAATCTTGGTAGCTATTGGGAGGTCTCCAGGGATGGCTAGCTCTAGTACCGTGCTACATGCCTCCATCACAGCTTGCTCTACTGCCTAGTAGCGTGCGGCCAAATCATCATGTTGGGGACTAACCTATGCTAACTTTTCCTTTTTCTTTTTCAAGGTGTGGAAGGCGCGACCTTCCCTAGCGCAAAGCTCATTAGTGACCCCCTCTTGTAGTTGGCATAGTATTTCCTTGGATAGGGCAGCTAGATTTAATCCCCAACTGCATTCTTCGCCTACGGCTTCGACTAGGACAGCACCTGCTGGCAGCGAGAGGGTGTTTGGTGTGGGCGTGCGTACCATCTGCTCGGCGGTGGCTATATCTTCTGTTGGTTGTAGGGTGACCCTACCTAGGGGTCGCACCTGTAATGCCTGCAATTGTGCTCAGATCTCCCCCAACACAGTTGTCTGCTTGGTGATTAGTTCAGTCAAGGCACTGGTGGAAATATTGCTTGCTGGCTGGCTATTGTAAATGAATTATTTTTCTAGAGCCTTCACTATTTTGGGCTTTTTTCTTGCAGCCAGCGATTCCTTAGCGCGCAACCGCTTGAGGTGGTCCTGCATCTCCATTTCCTATTGCGGGTCCTATTCCAAGTCTAGTTCCTGATCAGCTTTCTCTTCTACTACCGAGCTCTAGGTAGCCTCCTACTATGAAGCAACCTATTGTTCCTGACGTTTCTTTTCTGCCAATTGAGTGAGTCACTGTTGGCGTTCCTTCTTTTGTTGTTGGGCTGCAATCCTGTCGAGAACGGCCTTGTCTGGGGCACGCCATTCTAGAGGCCATGCTACTAATACAACGTAAATGGCATCATCTATTGCAATGAATGGAAGTGTGACCCATGATCACTTTGGATCCTTTTGCACCCAGATATACAAGTGATTCATGTTTGCTTTGAACTCGATCGTGCTTTGGAAAGTATGTAGATTGCGAGAGACATCCGCGGTCTTCAAGAAATTCGTTTCTGTATATTCCCTTCCATGGAGGTCTAAAAAGCCCGAATTTCATAAACCCTTGCTACATCCTTTATAGCCCAGAGAAAAATATACCACACTACTTCGGGTAGGCTATCTTCAATGTTGGGAAGCTAGCTCTCCTACGGCAGTTCGCATATAACCAGAAGGAGTGATAGGAGCAACCATGCATAATGAAATGTCTTACCTTTGTCTTGTGCTTCTTGACAATTGTCAGAAATTCTTCACATAAAAACTGTGCCCAATTGAACTGAACCCCTTTGGTGCACTTCCCCACCAGTGCAATGACAGGAGCTGGCACCTCATCTATGTGACACTTCCTCATGAGTTTACCAGCTAGTAGCTGAGTGGAGACTCGTACTGCGTGGTCGTTGATGCTTGCGATGACATACCCCTGCTTTCCTTTTTCCAACTGGTATTTCAGCTTCACTGTTTCAGCGAGGCCTACCTAACTACTTGTTCCTGCTATGTCTATGGGGTCATTCCCTTTAAGTGGCACGTGCGTAGTTCGGTGGATTATGTCGGCTATGATCAGGATCGGCTCTTCCAACCAGATATATCCGTCATGTATTAGACAGAGCAGCTGTGGGATCACAAATATGGTGATGGTCATGTAGTGATAGTGAGGTATCCACCTGAGATTCAGTAGTCCCACCTTCTCCACACCTAGCAACCACTTCTGTGGAAATAGCTTCTCTTTAGAAAATTCAGAGAACTTGTCACTGTTGCAAGGTCCCAATCTTCAAACTTGATGCTTGGAACACGCCCCATTGACAACCCTTTGAACCTTATTTCATTCAAAAGAGGCGAGCTCTGGAGCATAGTATTTGCAGCGTCCATGTCCTTCAGTATCTTGGTCGTCCCAGTCCAGGGATAAATATATGAAGGTAGTGATGGAAGATTGAACACAGTGTCTTCTTCCTCAGCCTGTGTGTTGATCTGATCAATCAGGGCTTGCAGATCATCATCATCCTCAGCAAGTTCGGTGGTGATTGCCTTGCCTTTGTCAACTGCCGACCGTTTTTTGAATCTTGGTGAGGATTGGACTGTTCTTATCATCTGCTTGTTCTTCCTAGGTCACGGTGTGCATGGAGACTTTGGAACTTCAGGAACCTAAGTCATGCCCTTAGGCTCTTCCTGATTTAGTTGCATTTACTTTGTGAACCATGCTCGGTTTCTAGCCATGGTACTCATGGGGTGCCTAGCAGCCAAGTACTCGCTGCTCTTCGCTAGTTTAGAAGGCTAATATTCGAGTGTCGGCCACAGATTATGAGATTTAAAAAAATTCCTTCCCTCCTTTTCCAGTTTATTAGTGGCATCTATTCGACAGATCTTTGCGTACATAGTTTGGAACTCTCGTCTTAATGTCCCGTAGCCCACTCCTCTCTGACATAACCTAACATTCCTTTCAGGACTAATGTTGCCAACGGTCATTTTTCGAATTTTCCCCACCGTAGTACAATCCTTGGGGCGCAGCTGCGATCTTGTCGACTACCTTACTTGGTAAAGAATCCTTTTGCCATGCTAGCTTTCCACAGACTTGTTTATAGTCCCACGCCTTCTTTAACTACTTAGGGCACTAAGACTGTAGTTTCTACTACTAGTCAGGTGTTCTCACCTTTGGTGCGATTTCTCAACTTCCCTACTAGCCCGGGCTACAAGCACCTCTCGAGTGTCTGGGTAGCCAGTCTGTCGGTAGGCCCTGTTATGGGGGGTGTGTTCTTCCGTAAGTGTGAGCACAACCATGATAGCAGGGTCACAAAATGTTCTTATGCTACTCTGCTAGATCCATCCCTTCTTAGCGCACTTTGCTTTCTTGGCCATACCCAAAGTTTATTGATGTTGTGGGGTCGGTGGCTACCCTGTCTTTTCTGGGCTCCCTTCTGTCGTCTATTACAGGCCTAGTAAACCCATGGTATCCGCAACTTCCCTATTTCCCTGCTGACCTTGGCGCCAGTTGCTGGCGAATCGGTTTGTTGTGGTGGCTTTGGGCTACTAATTCTAAGCTGGTTGGGTGTCTGCACCTCATACACCTATAGCCTATGCTGGCAAGGAATTCTTACCTTGTTTTGCTCTCCCATCCATGCGCACGCCTGCCTCCGACACCCGCGCCATTTCCTTCACGTATTTGGAACTGCACCCTTTCCTGAAGCAATGGTTGTGCGTGGTGCCTCCACGGATACTTCCGGCAGGTTTGTTCTTCCCTTTGTCGATTCATACTGATCAGCTGGCTACTCCTTTACCCCTATTGTCACCATCTTGTTACAATTTAGTGTGGTTACTTCATGCAGTCGATTTTGTCATCGTTCAATCTCTTCATCTGAGTCTGACATGCAAGAACTATCCTGGTCCCATGAGAGTCTACCATCCACTGTTGGATTTACCCTGTCCTAATCTTGCGCTGTAATCTGGTAGATACAGTCCAATTCACCATCATTGTCTTCATCACGCACTAGCTCAGTATAGCACACCCCTTCAGCTAGATCCAACAGAACCACTACGAAGATATTTCTTCAAATATCATTTTTCATTTCTTGAGGTTGATGACTCCATTCATATCCATTGCCCAATCTATCCCTAACAATGCAGGATATGGGTTACTATCATCCACAATTTCTATGACCTCAAAATCGGTTTGTGTGCTAGCGCCATCGATGTCTACTGTAACCCCGTGCAGTCTTCCCATGGGTAGGATCTTTTGTTGGTTATCCATCTGTAACTGGATTGGGGACCATTGTAGTGTGGGCCTTCCCATGCACTCCCAAGTCTGTTTTGGCAAGACATTCGTGTCGGACCCAAATCCAAAATGACCTGGTCCATCTCATAGTCTCCAATCTAGACAGTCAATCGCATTTCCCGCCCAGTGCGCAAAGCATGTTTACCTAACTTCTGGACCATTCACGGTTCGTCTACTCCCGCGCAGTGAGTTATCAATTCTTGTAGTCCCTTCACCGCTTTAGCATCCTGGAGTAACTTCATGCATGTTTCCAAGAAGGTGGTTAGCATAGAAGTATCCTTCTCAGGTCCGAATTGATCCTTATTGTCCGAAGTAGAAGCTTCCGCGAAGTTCTTCTTGGCTTCCATAAAGGTTTCCTTCGCACGCTCCAAGTCAAATTCTGGTTGTTTCGAGGGGGCCTTACAGACCCATGTATCCACCTCTGGTTGCTTCCCCTTATCTTCCCCTGTAGTGGTGCCACTTCTGAGCATCATATTTATGTTAGGATCTTCCGCGTGTGGTTCAGCCTTCATCATTTGGACATTCTGATTAGGGTTAGCCGAAAGCACTCCCTTTTCCTGCATCTCAGCAATCAGCATGGGGCAATCGACTGCTTCATGATTAAATTGGTAACGCTAAGGGCAATAGGCTTTGGTCGGGTTTGTGCAATCACATGCATAAGGCCCTGGTCCTCCACAATTATAGCAAATTAATTCTCCTCGTCCCTGTCCAGGTCCCATTCCCCCGCGGCCCCGTCCGCGTCCTTGGTATCCTCCTCACGTGAGTGGTGCGGCGGGATCCTGCCCGCGCACCTCCATATGCATCCTATAAGCAGGTGCTTGATCCATCAACATCTCGCAACTGCGGCAATTTCTTTCATCATGGCCCACACTCCTACAGAAATTACAAAATAATTGTTCCGGGGGGGGGTTGTCTTAGGTTTGGCAATAGGTGACAATTTTCTGTGGCATGCTTTCCTCCCACCTAACAGATTGTACACTAGAGTGCGGGCACCGTGCTTGGCCCAACTTGTACCTTTGGTCACAATGGTATCGGTCCCCCTCCTGCCATATAGTTCGCGAAGATTGAACAGTGGTCCTCATCGTGGCCCTAGCCCTTACATTTGATACACCACACCTCTTCTGGTGCTTCTATCTAAGGCACCTACCCTTGTTTCAAACTTCACATTTCTAGACATAGGTTTTGTATTTTCGCTTCGATTTGCTATACTCTCACCCCTGGATCCTGTATTGGGATTTCGTGCAACCACATTGCTGTCTCCAACGCTTCAGCTTGGGTTGAGATCTTTTGTTGTGACAGAGCCATCCGCAAATATGGTGTTAATGATGCAACAAACCAAGCGCAACTTCGCGCATCCGACAATGTCATGTTTGCCTCGCGGATGGTGCTTTTCAATCATTGATCCAGATCCCACGGGGTTTCACCAGGAAACATTGTGATTTCCTTGAACCCAATAACCAACTGTGCTTCTGACTTTGGTCACCCAAATTCCTTGTTTAGCACCTCCTGGATTACTGCTATTCCCTCATTTGGATGATCGCTTGAGTATTTCATGTACCAGGTCAACGCACGGTCTTGCAGTGCAATAACTAAGGTAGCCTTCTTGATGTTATCATTTATGATGCCTTGAGTGTCCCATACAGATTTTATCACAAACCAGAAATGGCCTGGTTCCTCATTTCCTACACACTTAAATATCGGTAGCTGGACTATGCTCGCCATCCCAACGTTTGGTGGTGGAGGAGGTGGGGGTGGTGTCGGTGTGGATGGGTTTGATGTAGGTGAAGCAGGGGGTGGCATGGACGGAGGTGGTATCAATGGGAAGCGCTCTGTAATCAACTGAACAACACTTCTCGATGAGAACCTCGCAAGCTCCTCCTTGCTCTCCCGTGAGATAGGAATCAGAGGACTATTCTCTACCCCTCCCATCCCTCGGTAACCTCTTTCACTCCGTGTTACTCTGGACATCAATAAATGCACATAATCTTTTTTTCACACAACAACGTCTTAATCCAAGTATTTAATTATTTGATATACTTACCCCATGATCCTTGGAGAAATCATCTTTCTGCTTCACTATAACTCACAGTTGTATCTATTGCGAACTCAGTGATAAATCCTCCTGTTACCCGATCCAGCTAATGATCTATTGCGCGTGCGATTTTATCTTCTGTGGCTTCTAGCCTGCGCACCAGTTCTGGAGTCCACACAATAGGTTGATCTAATCTGCACCTTCCCACACTGTCAGCTAACCTTGTGATCCACTCATAAAGCTCTACTAGAAATGTCACGAAGAAGACCTCGTGGATATCTATGTATATATAGTGGTCCAACCAATCTTCCTCTGATATCCATGGATTTTTGTTTTCTTGAACTGCGAACTCATGGAGCTTTAGATCCAACCACTCTTCAAGCTCTTTCTTTGTAGGGTTCCAGTGTTCCAACATCAGACACCCCTTAGGCAGATCCCGGTCCTGGCAATGGAACCATTTGTTGGCTTCTATGGGCCTGAACCAGGTTCAGAAGAATTATTTAGCCAAACAAATCCTGCAGCTACCGACCCTTTCGGCAATAGCTCGTGGAGCGCGGACTGAGGTCTCACCCGAGTTAGTAGGGGAGGGTGTTGGAACCAGGTTTCTACACCCTTGGGATGTCTTGATGTGGTCTGAAGGGCTCGCGCACCGTCCTGTAGCCTCGCACTGCTCTTCTTCCACATAGACCCGAAACAGGGCTACTTCTCAATACTAATCACTAAATGATTTATTATAGATCAGATATACTTAAAAGGGTCTTTAAGCAAACATTTAATCAAGATAACCGGTGCACGTATTTAATAGAGATACAGATTTACATTAATAAAGAACATAGCATACGCATAAAGAATCAATAACAATACCAATCATAAATTAACCAAATATGCAATAGCTCAAATTGACACAATGGTTCCAAAATCAAATTATCTTTATTTCCACTTTATCACCGATACATCCAGATCTACCCTACGCACTCAACTGCAGGGGTCCGCGCACACAGCTGTGGACTCTACCAGGTCTCTGCGCACACAGTTGTAGAGCCTCTATCCACTGCCCAATACCCTTGGCCTAGACCTATAGACGTTTCAAGACTTTTCTTCTCAAAAACCCATTACATGACAGATCCAAGATTACATACCAAAAAGCTGCCTTCTACCCATAAAGCCTCGCTCTATTTATATCTTCCTATGGTTCACAGACTAACTTACTTCCTATTATTCTATATTATTTCTTAGGCAGACAACCCTTTGACTCGACCTTTTACCTTTCACGCTTCGTGCATTCTGAGAAGCCTTTATCCTATCTCTACCGAAAATTTTGGGCTTTCTGCCCCATAACCGTTACATGGGGCTTATGATACCCAACATTCTATGCGACCGTGGTGCTGTAGCCATACGGGTTGATGCTTCCATACTTGAACTCTTAGGGCCCATCATGTCAGAAACAACAGATTCAAAACTTACAGCTTCAGAGAGGTTTGTAGCAGTCATTCGTTCTATGAATATCTCTCAAGCTTCTACGATTTAGTTTGAGAACAAAGGGAACAACACGAACTCCTCCCAGAATTGACGATTCATAAGCTTCAAACAGAAAAGCACCTAGAAAACTCTTAGAATGCAAAGTGTTCGTCGGTGAACCAACATGCGTAATTTATAAGAAGTTTTGAATTCAAATCCAACCGTTCCCCCCAATTTCTGATAATAAATGCAATTTTAGCGGCAAATATCCAAATATATTTGCCATAAATAGCACCTACCTGCTCCTCTTAATTGATTTTTGGCCATCAAATCATGAATAATAATCCCAAAAACTACTTTTGGACCCCTCTGCGTAACACCATCCTCCATGGCACAACTCATCCAGCGTATCTTCATGTGTTGCACTCCTGTATTCCATCGCGTAGACTCCTTCTTCGTTGTTCACTTCGTCAGTCAGCATAGTTTATAGTTCCATAATCCCTTTCAGCTACCTAGATTACTAAGATTATCCTGTTGTCATATAGTCATTGTGCAAGGGAAAGATCCCCTGTGTATAGCTTCAGCCTACTTCTGTTCACTTTCCCAGGGAATGGTTCTCCATTCAGCTTCACAAGCGAAGTTGTGCCACCATTAGTGATCGCCTTAATGACATACAACCCCAACCAATGCATTTGAAACTTTCCTGGAAATTTTGTGAACTTGTTGTCATATAATAGCACTAAATCATCCACCTTAAACATGTGTAGCTTAATATGCCTATCGTGTCATGCTTTCTTGCGCTCCTTTTGTGCTTGCTGATGAAATCCTACAATAAAGAAGTCTTCTTCTAACTCCATCAACTGTGTGAGCTGTTACTCCAAGGTCACGTGATCCACCATGTCTATTAAAGTTGTACATAGACTGGGACAATATACTCCATAGGCATTACTACTTCAATCCCATATACCAACTTGAACGATGTTTGACCTGTCAACTTCTTGCAGGTAGTACTATAAGCCCATAAAATAGTAGGTATGTGCATCTCCCAATCATTCATTTGTACATTATAGACCTTTGTCAATGCATTCTCCAAAATCTTGTTAAAATCTTCCACTATTCCATTCGCCTGCGGGTGATAGAGTGTGCTTTTCTGATGATACACCTGGAACTCCTCAAGCATCACGCTGATAGTTTCATTCAAGAAATGGGTACCCCTATCACTCATCCATATCTTAAGACATCCAAACCTAGTCAAGACATATTAAAACAAAAACTTCGTAGCAGTGGCCACTGTATAATCTTTCACTAGTTGTGCTTTCGCCCATCTAGTTAAGTATTCTGTCGCAGTGATGATATATTGGGTACCTATGTTATTTTTTGGTGGCTGGATAGGGACTATGAAATCAATGGCTTATTTATCAAAGACTTGTAATGAAACCTGGGGATGTAACTACATTTCATCTCTTCGCAAAGGTTTCCCCATCCATTGGCAAGCATCGCATGCCTTGCAATACTCCTTAGAATATTTATGTAATGTAGGCCACCACAACCAAGCACACAAAATCTTCTGTGCAATCAATTTTCCAGCATAGTGGCCTCCTACCACTCCTCCATGGGCTTTAGCGACAATAATAGCATGTTCAAACTCAAGCACATACCTTCGCAGTATCTCATTCATTCCCATCTTATACAAATGATCCACAATCACTAAAAAATCCACAATGCGGACTACTAACTCTTTCTTTTGTTGAGTGGAATAAACTTTGGGAGAGGTTCCTATTGTTAAGAACTGAATGATATTGGAAAAATGATCATCCACGACGTGCACCGAAAAAGTTGTGCATCTGGAAATCCTTCCTCCAAACTACTTGGTTCTTCCCCTATTTCAATCCTTGACAGATGGTCTGGTCTGACATTCAACCTTCCCGACTTCACAATTACTTCAAAGTCATATTATAGAATAGCAGTAACCATCGGCATATCTTCCCCCCAACACAGGCTTCTTAACTAGTACTTCAATGCAGAGTGATATGTATACATTTTAAAGTGTCTACCCTATAGATAATGTCTAAACTTTTGCATCATGTAGACCATCTCCAGCCTTTTGCGCTCTATAGTGGGATAATTCTTCTTGGCTATGGATAACTTTCTACTCACAAAAGCTATCAGATGATCAATTTCACCCTCACCTTCCTGAGTTAATACTGCTCCAAGTGCAATGCAAGAGGCATCTACATGCACATGGAATTCTTTCTTCTAGTCCAGAAATACCAAAACAGGCGCTCTCACCATTTTTTCCTTCAAGACATCCAAATTGTGCTAACATTCTTCATCACAGCAAAACATAACATCTTTCTTCAATAGTTTCTCCATCGATGCAATTATCTGGGCATACCCCTTGATAAACTTATTGTAATACCTAGTGTGTACTAATGTCGTGCACAGTTGTTTCACATTCCTGAGAGCTTCCAAATTGACAATTATGGTGATATTCATAGGGTCCACCATAAATCCCTGCATACATACAACTTGGACTAGAAAAATTCCAAAAGGGACACAGAATAGACACTTCTTCAGATTTAGTGCGAACTGATACCTTTGACAAGTATCCAGCATAAGGCACAGACTCGCAACATGGTGCTTCACTAAGCAAAACACAATCCAATCGTCAAAGTACACTTCCAAGAATTTATGAATAAAATCTTTGAACGTCGCAATCACGACCCATGAAAATATTACAGGCGCATTCTTTAATCTGAATGGCATAATTGTATATTGAAAGAAACCCCACTTTGTCGCGAAGGTTGTCTTGCTTCGATCTTCTGGCGCAATCTTGATTTGATGATATCTTGAAAAACCATCAGTAAATGAATACACCTCCTGGCCACCAAAATTTTCCAATACTTCATCTGTGAACGGTGTAGGAAATGGATCGTGGACACATGCGTCATTCAAATTCCTTAGATCTACACATATCTTGATTTCACCTTGCTATTTCTTCTCCTGGACCACCACAAGACTTACCCAATCAGATTCCTCAATAGGCTCAATAATACCAGAAGCCAACATCTTATCAAGTTCTTGGTGCACCTTTTCCTTATGCTTTGGGTTCAACCTATAAGGTCGCTACTTAACAAGCTTCACATCTGGTTTCAACGTAATCTTCATAACACCCAAATATCCTACAATCCCTTTCAAATCTAAGAACTACATTGAGAATAAATCTTGGTACTTGCGCAGCAGTTCGGCCACATTATTGACCTTATCATCATCCCAATAGTCTCCTATCTTCGCAAACTTAGGTTCTGCTTCAGACCCAATGTTTACTTGTTGAGTTTTCAAAGGTTCTGATATATTTGGTTTCGCCACCTTCGGTCCTTCAACTTCATGTTGTCCTTCCATCTTCGGAACCTTAATATTCCATAGATCATCATCATCTTGTTCAGTAGTCACATTGTAACATTCCAGCACATGGCACAGCTGTGTGCCCCAATCAGGCTAAGCCCATTCTACCGGTTCCTTCGGCATTCTAAATATAGCTTCTTTTATCTCCTGGAGCGGTTCGTCAATACAGGAAAACCCATCCTCAAAGTTAAAAGTTAGTAAGAAGCTTTCTCTTAAAATGTCCCATTCAATTGTTCCATGGTGAAGCTCTGTTTCTAGATACCAGTTCATTGGAATTGTATCTAAGGTATGACAGAAAATATGCATCCATTTCGGTTGTGATTCTGTTCCCCAGGCCTTAGTCCATCGTGCTAAATGATCGTGTGAATCATCCTTTCCACTATATTTTTTTTGTCATCTGTGTATTAGCATACCCAAATCTTAACTTCATCATTCTTTTATATGATTTTCATCGACTAAAGTTCTCCTTGTGTGAACCCCACCAATGGTCAAATGTAGCATGCAGCACCAATTCCAGTGCCCGGAATCGATGCTCTTCTGGTACTTCCCTTTCAAATCCATCCAAAAACAACTCCACATCAGTCAAACCATCATAATGTGAATATTTCTTACCTCAGTTGAGACACAATGTAGTGATTTGATCATCATATTGCAACAAAGGGTAGATACTTCATGAAGGTGATTCTTCCAGTGTTCAAATTCTTCATCTGAATCTAAGGCGCAAGAGCTATCCCTATCCCATGTAATTCATCCATCAGTTGTGGGATTTATCCAATATTCATCTCTCGTTGTTATATTTTATATCTGATCCAAGCCATCGTCACTTTCTACATAGTCGTGGACAGGTTCAGTATAACGCGCTCCTTCTGTAGGGTCTAGTGGCACTACATCTGTGAGTGACTTCTTCTCAAATGACATCTTCCGCTTCTTCAAGTTGATTACCCTATTGATATCAATAGCCCAGTCAATCCTTAGCAGCACAGAGTAGGAGTTACTATCATCCACTAATTCAATGACCTCAAATTCATCCAACGTGCTCGCACCCTCAATGTCCATCGTTACACCATATAAGTGCCCCATCAGAATGATCTTTTTTTGGCTTTCCATGCGCAGCTGAATAGGCAACCACTGCAGCACAGGTCTCCCCATCCTTTCCCATGTCTTCTTAGGCAATACATTCGTATCATATCCTAGATCCAAGATTACCTGGTCCATTTCATATTCACCTATCTACACAGTTAGCCTCATCTCACGCCCCGTTCAGTTATTGTGCTTAGCAATCTTTCTTACCGTGTGTTGTTTAGTGAGAGTCTTTTCTTTATTTGCGCACTTGTTGATTAGTTCTTTCAAACCTTCTATTGCTTTCTAATCACGTAATAACTTCATACAAGTCTCCAGAAACATAGCTAGCACTAAAGGATCTACTTCTTGCATCGCACTAGTCTTAGGCGCTTTCGCCTGACTTCCTGAGGTAGAGGCCTCAACAAAGTTATTCTTAGCCTCCATGAATGTCTCTTTAGTGTGATTAAGATCAAAATTTACTTCCTTCTCAGCAGCCTTGCACACCCATTCGTATTCCTCAAGCTGCTTTCCTTTATCCGCACCCGTCATTATACCATTTCTCAGCACAATATTTATGTTTTGATCGTCTTTGCGGGGTTCTATCCTCATCATATGAATGTTCTGCATAGGTTGTTGTGGTTTCGCCTTCTTTTCATGCATATTTTTCAAAAGGACCGGAAATTACTCTATGACATGGTCAAATTGTCAACAATACTGACATGATGGATGCATGGGATTTGTACAATCTCGCAAGAAGTGCCCTGCTTCGCCACAGTTATAGCAGATTACTTGCCCATGCCCTCAACCTGGTCCAGCACCCCTTCCTCATCCTTGGCCTTGGAACCCTCTGCGTGCAGCCCCTACGCCATGATCTAGAGGTCAGTTTTCTACCTGCATTCTGTAGGTAGGGGTTCTATCCATGTTTAGCTCATAACTCCTATAATGGCATTCATTGTGCCCTACAGATTTATAGAAATTGCAAAACAATTGCTGAGGGGTCTGTACAATTTTTTGCAATAAAGGGCAGTTATTAGTAGCATGTTTTCCTGTAACCTAGAAGATAGTGCACCATAGTGCAGCTACCTTGTTCTTCCCAACATTGTTCTCTAGTTTCAAGGGAATAAGCTCTCCCCCTATAATATAGTTCTTATAGACCAGTAAATAATCCTTATCATGTCCATGACTCTTACATTTCAAACACTAGATATTAGCGCGCACCTTCAGCTGAGCTTCCCTTCCTTTCTTCAAGCTCTGCAATTCCAAGTGTAGGCTTTCTAGCTGCAAATGAATCTGTTGCACTCTAAGTTTTGTATCCTAAATAGGTGATGCATCCAGCCTCATCATGATCTCCAAAGAATCTGCTTGTGTTTCTATTTTCTGCTGTGACAGAGGTATTCTTAAATGTTGCAAGAGTGATGCTATAAATGAGTCACGATGATGGGAATCTAAGATTAACATATTAGCCTACCTAATTAGGAACTTCAACCTCTGATCAAAGTCCCAAGGTGTCTCATCAACCTTTTTTCAGATTTCCTTAAATTCAATTATTCATTATGCCTCTAACTTACGCTTACTGAACTCTTTGTTCAAAACTAGTTGGGTATTTGCCAATGCCACGTTGGGGTGGAGTGCAATACTTGATATACCTTGTTAATGTGCAGTCTTATAAGGATATAACCAACTACACTTTCTTAATATTATCATCTGTAATCTTCTATGTTGTCCAAAAAACATCTACGAAAAATCAAAATTATTCTGGATCTTCACTCCATGTTCCTTTAAAAATTTGCATTTTCATTGTGTTCTCCATGTTGAATGGTGGAGGTGGAGTTGGAGGTGTATTTAAAGGTGTATGAGGTGGAGGTGGAGGTGGAGGTGGAGTGGAAGGATGAGGTATCCTCGGAATACCCTGTGTTATTAAATCAACTGCACTTTGCAACATAGTCAACACCGTCCCTTCCTCATCACTTGAAGGGGGTTCAATGAGCAAACTATATTCTGGGCTATATCCTCTGTTTCTTCTAAATAATATTCCACTTCATGTAGCCCCAAACATCAAGGTAACTTCATAACCCTCTTTTCACATAACAACATTTTAATCCAAGTCTTCAAGGATTTCAAATAC
Organism: Pinus tabuliformis; assembly: GCA_031772625.1. Taxonomy (NCBI): domain Eukaryota; kingdom Viridiplantae; phylum Streptophyta; class Pinopsida; order Pinales; family Pinaceae; genus Pinus; species Pinus tabuliformis. Next base: position 490,782,166 of record CM062806.1, on the reverse strand, counting down.
TTACCTCGCGGTCCTTTAAAAATTCTTCGTTCTGCTTTGTTGTAGCTGATGTTTCTATCGATCGCGAAATAAGTCACAAAGCTTCCCAATGTGTGATCAATCCAGTGATACACAACCCATGTGATGTTGCTTCCTAACACCTCCATACGCCGCACCAATTCAGGGGTCCACACTATAGGGCCTTCAAGCCTCCACATCCCTTGGCTATCAACCAATTTACACAATCATCAGCATATTTCTTCAGGGAAGAAATAGAAGAACATGTCAGTCTCGTTTGTATAAAAAAAATATCTGTAACCACTGCTCCTTGGATAATTTAGGGCTCCTATTCTCTTGAGCCACGAATGCGTACGATTTTCAAACAATCCAATTGTTAATCTCTTTCTTCATAGGAAACCATTTGTCACACATCTCTTATACAGATCTTGGTCCTGTAAACGGAACCATTTGTTGGCTTGAGGGGGCTCGACCTAGGTTCAGAATTGTTCACACCAATAAAAAAAACCCTAACTGTTGGCCCGTTCAGAAAAAACCCACATAGTGCAGATTGCAGTATCCCCCGAAGCAGTATTGGGGGATTCTAGAACCAGGTTTCTGCATCCAGGGACATCTGATAAGTGGTTTTTAAGTCTGTGTAGCTTAGATCTTCCTTCACTCAGATCGGTATCCTTCTAGGGCTCACTACTGTAACTTGGGTAAAATGACTTCTAGACCTTTATGAAGGTCTATGAATAGTCTTTGTGGACCTTAAACAGGAAATTTTTCTACTTTCACGCATCAGTAAATAACCCTAGATCTGCTTTCACACAGATTTATCCAATTCATGAGAAAACATAACAGAAATAACCCTTAACTTTGCGAACACAGATAATTACTTAAAGCAGGCATAAATAAGATAGATTCAGTAGTTTTGCCCAGTATTCATACATTATTCCATGAAAACATATTATTGAGCGACATAATATAACATAAGAAGAATTGACAATAATACTCAAATGCATGATAATTCTTCAAAATCAGTGTTTATTCAATTCCAGCATTCAAATTACAGACTTCTCTGCCCTACGCACTCAGCTACAGTAATCCGCGCACTCAGTTGCGGACTTACCAGGGCCTCCTATGCACTCAACTATAGGAGCCTTCCCCTTCTCGCCTAAGTACAAGAAGTAGAGCCTTCCTACCTTAGCACTTGCCCAAAACAACAAAACCTATTAAAAGTTCACAATTTTTCATTCCAATTTATGCCTAAGACTTGCTATGACTCAGCTATTTATAGCTTTCTTCCATACAATACCATGGTCCATAGACCATGGGATCAGAATCTTAAAACAAACCCAAAACAAGGGGCTAAAACCCCTTTGACTCCTATCTAGTTGCACACTCTGCATCCACATTTTGCAGAGACTTTACATTCTTTACAAAAACGTTTACAAAATTGGGTTAAACTAACCCCAAAACTGACCCTAGGGACCCTAACCCAACAAATTGTACATGCACCTGTACCTGTACCTGTACTTGTGTTATGTTGTAACCTATGCACGATCTCCATGTACTTTTCATCCAGTTTTCCTGCCTGCAAAATCCTGTCCTATAACTCAGTCCCATAAGAGGTTATAGATGTTATATTATTTACATATACCTTCTTGCTAAGCGAATTTGCAACTTGGCTCTCCTTTCCTTTGATGTATCTGATATTGAAGTCAAACTCACTAAGGGTGGCCAACCATCTAGCTTACCTGGCATTTATATTTGGTTGGTCAAACAAATATCTCAACCCACCATGATCGCTCATTAATGTAAACCTCCTTCGAAGAAGATAATGTCTCCACATCTTCAATGCATGTATAACGTTTCTAGCTCAAGATCATGCACTAGATAGTTCTACTCATGTTCATTCAATTTTCGTGACTCATAGCACACTACATGTCCTTCTTGTATGAGAACTCCATCAATTCCCCTTTTGCAAGCATATGTACACACAACAAACTCCTGGTCTGGATCTGCGATCTTTAGCATCGGTGCATGTGTTAACAACTGCTTAAGCTGCTCAAAACTATCTTCACATTTTGTCGTCCATTCAAACTTCTTACTTTTCCACTACAATGATGTGATAGGATATGCAATGTGTGAGAAGTTCCTGATGAACCTCCTGTAGTAACCTACCAATCCCATAAATGATCTCACCTCATCTACATTCTTAGGAGCTACCCATTCCATGATGGCCCTTATCTTTTTTGGATCTACTACTATGCCTTCCTTGGAGACAAGATGTCCTAAGTAATGTACCTCAGTTTGAAAGAAGCTGCACTTGCTAAGTTTAGGATACAACTGATTCTCTCCTAATAATCTCAACACTATTGTTAAATTTTCGACATGTTCTTCCTCATTCTTAGAATATACTAGTATGTCACCAATGAATACAATAACAAACTTGTCCAATTAAGGATGCAATGTGCTATTCATCAAACACATGAATGTAGATGGAGCATTAGTTAAGCCAAATGGAATAACAACAAACTCATAATGCGCATACCTGGTCCTGAAAACAGCCTTAAATATATCCTCTTCCTTGTTGTGTACCTGATGATATCCAGATCTGAAGTCGATCTTAGAGAACACTACTACTCCATTTAGCTGATCAAACAAATCATCAATCCTCGTCAAAGGGTACATGTTCTTGATCGTTGCCTTATTCAACTTCTTGTAATCAACACACAATCTAATAGTACCATCTTTCTTCTTTACGAACAACACTGGCATGCCCCAAGGTGATACACTGGGTATGATGTATCCTTTGTCCAACATTTCCTTTAACTTCAACTTCAACTCTACCAACTTAGGTGTGCTCATCCTGTAGATTTCTTTCTATGTTGGAGCTGCCCCTGGCATTAAATCAATAGAAAAGTATACCTCTTTGTGAGGTGGAAACTCTAAAATGTCCTCAAGAAATACATCCCGAAACTACTGCAATATTGGGTACCTTCTCAACACATCAACATCATCAACCTCCTTACCCTTGTCACTGGAAATGTGTAATGTAAACATCACACAACCTTTCCTGCAACTATGCTTAGCATGCATAGCGGTAACCATCCTCACTGATGTAGGCTTCTTCTTTCCCTGAAAGGTCCTCTTTTCCCCACTATCATCCACACACTCAATGGCCTTGTTGAAGCAATCCACTTTGGTTCTGTGACGGTATAGCGAATCCATACCCAAAATAATATTATATGATCCCAATGGCAGTACATTCAAATGTGTTACTCTAAGCATACCATTTAACTCAAATGCACAAGCTCTTACCCAATGGTGAACTCACTTCTTCGTACCTATAGCCAACTATACCAACCAAGATTCTGCATGCACTTCTTTTCTCAAACCACACTTATCCACCAAGTCAGGATTAATATAACTATAGTTAGATTCAGGATCAATAAAAATATAAACAGCTTGATCACAAAGCTTACAGTCCATCTCAATGATCGATGCCTAATGATCTGCCTTCTTGTTGTCCACAGCAGCATAAATCCAAGGAATTCTATGACCAACATCACGAACTGTATGCGCCTCCTGATCATTGTAGATCTAGGGTCTACCACCACTCTGATACTGCAGACAATCCCTCTTACGATTATCCTTACCACATATCCAACATTATAATGGTTCCTTACCACAGCCTCTAGCCTGCAGCTCTCCATGTCCCTTCCCAGCTACGTTGAATCTCTTGTAAGGAACTACATTATCTTTCTCACTTGCATCTTTAGGTCTTCCTCTCTTTGGTGGTGATTTTCCTTTAGCTTTGTCGTTTCTTTTCAAGTCATGTATAGGCTCAACTTTGCACTTTGACTGCTCATAACAATGCTTCAAATTTCGAATAGCCTCCTCTAATGATTTAGTCTCATTAAACTCAATATGGTCTCTGTATACAACTGGAAATACATAGATGAATCTCTGAACCTTGGTCTTCTCCTCTATGAGGTAAGGCACATATCTCAACAACTCCAAAAATCTTCTAGTATATTCCTCATTTGTCATAGAATGCATCTGCAACTCATAAAAATCCTAAGCTCTATCATCATAGTACCTCTCAGACAAGTACTTCTTCTTGAAGAGACTTTCAAACACATTCCAAGTCAACTCATCCTCATGTATGTCCTTGACATTCTTCACGTCTTCCCACCAAATATCCTCTTCACCTTTGAGACTGAAAAGGGCTATCCTTGCTTTCATGTTTTCTAAGTAATCATGCAATCTAAAGAATTTTTGCATGCCAAGCAACCAAGCCTCTGCATCCTGTGATTTATTCATCTATCCATCAAAGGTAAGTGCCTTTTCCTTCTTTAACACATCCACCTATTATTCCTCCTGTATGAATGATAATGATGACAATCATGATGTCTATCAGAACCAGAACTAGAATAATACATGTGTCTAGTACCTCTCCTATCTGGAGTGTCCAACAACTAGGCATCTCTGATAGTGACAAATCTATCTAGCCTATGTCTACTATGATACCTGCTTCCATATGCCCCATTAGTTATATACTCATGTACATGGCTGATCCGAAGAGGTCCCTACAATACAAATCTGACAAACTCTGAAGTAATATCACATTCACCTATGATTGTTTCTCTTCTTTGCAACTACTTATTTCTTCCTTTAGGTTTCTCAAGGTGTCTTCTATGTGAGAAAAGTTCCCCACACCATGCTACCCATCTAATGCACAGGGAGATTCTATGTAGTCTACCACCTTGCTAGCCATTTGATCTCTTTCCTGCAAGGCATACTTTGTCAACTAAACCAAATCACCATAAATCAATGTACATTAGCATAACTCGGGGAGGATACATTGTCTGCAAGATCTTCAAATCAGCGTGATGCATGTACAACATAACCATAATAACATATAGACATATATCAATAAGTGCATCAACGCATAACCATCATACTAACTAGGGTCCAGTCATCAATGCAAGGCCATATCAACAATGCATGATATGACCTCATGCATGACAACAACCAATACTCCAGTAGACACATTTCCTCATGCAATTATCCACCTACATAAGCAATGCCTAATCAACTACACATACGCATACCACATGTAGTCGAGCATAAGCGATCAATTCTTGTGATCAACCTACAAGACTAATGCATGTAATCAAATAACCAAGAATGAAACTTAATGTACAAGGATGTAATCAAGCTACATATAATTGTATAACCAGTCATATACTCATGACGATGCATTCCATAAAATCGACATCAATTTAATCATGATAACCTTACTACTACCATGATCAATATGATTCAGTGCAACAAGCACATGGAACGCAAGTGTAACCGCCACACACGCAACTAACATGCAGGCATGACCAACACATTCACCATATCTCTAGCACCAGATATGACCAAAAGAGAGCGTAACCATGCTCTGATACCAATTTGTAACACCACCTCCTAGGTCTACCCAATGTAACCATGTCAACCGGGGTAAACACGAGGAGAGATATCACTACAATCATTTTTGACCTCCTATGTTACCTTAAGGAAGTGGAATCAATGGAACATCACATACAGTCATCCAACATCATTAACAGACCCCTCAAGAGATAATTTAGCCACTCAAATAGCATGTCCCTATGTCCCACTTCTATTCTACAACTCTTAGCCCTCAGTTGCTCTCATGCTATGGGCAAGGGAGCGACCAGCAACTCAAAGCCACTCTCATAGGCCTGCCTACCAACGATTGTGGTCCAGAATTGCCAGTTCTATGCCAGCGACCCTGGGATTTGAGCCACTTTTCTAGCCCATAATCCTAGCATCTGGCCAGAACTTGTTGTAACTTTCAGAGATCATTAAAAACATGATAACAATGTTGATCAATCAAAAATCACCCTTAGGACTAGGCCTAAGAATCCCCAACTGGGACTGACATTTTGTCAAACACTTGGCACCAATTTTCTGTCTTCTTATCTCAGGATTTACCACAATCCGAACCTAGATCACTAGGCCCTAAACTCATACTTCTCCGTCAGGCTTTACCGTGTATCCCTCCAAAATCGATCAATGGATTCCTAGGCCTTTGGGAATGAACCGTGAGACCACCTCCACCCCAGATTCTAAAATCCATCAGGTAATTCCAAAGTTCCAAAACTAAAATGAACATCCCAAAACACCATGGCATCCAAAAAAGGCTAGGCTAGGTTTAAAACAACTATCATAACCTGGTAAGACCATGCCACTTATAGAAAGAGAACCATACGACAACATGCAAATCCATGCATATCCAAACCAACTAGGAAACTACACATGCAAAAGGTTACCTACAAGTATTCCTGCTAAAGTTGCTTGATCCTACCTTCCTTTCCTTGATCCTTGCTTGATTTTCATTTCCTTTCCGTGTTTTTCCTTTCCTTGCTTGCTTTTCCTTTCCTTCATCCAAAGCTAGAGTGCTCCAAGAAAACTCTATGTGACCAAGAGAGTGAGAGAAAGAGAGAGAATAATGAGACAGATCCAAACTTGAACTTGACAAAAGCCATGAACTGATCCTTAGAAGCCTTTTTATGCATGAGGCCTCTAATTTCTTCATTTTCCATTATTTTCCTTCAATTTCCTCCTCACATGCAACCTTTGACTTTTTGCCTTCCTTTTCTCCTATTTTATTTTTTATTTTCATAAATAAGCGTGCCAATAATGCCTTTTTTCCTTTTAATGCCTTTGCCTTAGCCTTTTCCAATTTTCCTTAGCCAAAACACACATCCAATGATGCCCACTAGGATATCTTTGCCCAACATTCATATTGTAATGTAGAATTTCTTGTAGATACACAAGCTCATGCAATGTTGAGGCCCAAGGGTCACTTGGTGTAGTAAGGCTTGAAGGCCATCGACGATTTGCTATGTGATTATGTTGAGGCTTGAATATTTTTTGGTGTAGTGAGGCTCGAAGGCCATAGACAATTTTCTCTATGTTTATGTTGAAGCCTGAAGGCCATGTAACATAGTAAAAATCAAAGGTAGTTGGTTTTATGTTTATGTTGAGGCCCAAAGGTAGTTGGCTTGCGTTTATGTTAAGGCCCAAAGGTAGTTGGCTCTGTGGTATGTTGAAGACCAAAGGTGGTTAGCTTTGTTTTTTATGTTGAGGCCCAAATCCAATTGGCTTTTCATTATGTTGAGTCCTCAAGGAAATCATCTATGCATTATAAAGTGAAGCCCAAAGGCATTAACTTAGTGTTATGTGGTGAAGGCTTTGGCTCTAGTCCTAAAGGCGATTGGCTCTGTGTTATAAGTTGAAGCCTGAAGGTATGGCTCGTTGTTATGTGGTGAGGAACATAGGTGATTGGATCTACATTATAAGTTGAAGCCCAAAGGTGTGGCTCCATGTTATGTGGTGGGGATTTAAGGTGATTGGCTTTGTCTAATAAGTTGAAGCTTGATGATATGTGATGAGACCCCAAGGAATTGGCTCTGTGGCTCCATGTTATATGGTATGCCATTGGATTTGTGATATATGATGAGGCATTGGCTCAAAATTGTGTTTCCATATGTCATCGGTACCCACTCAACTAATGTTATATTGTAACATGTACTTCCACATCACCTATCATTAGAGATAGAGGGTAGATTTGTCATTTGTCTCCACCTACCACATGTCATGAATTGATTGATCCATTTCCATGGAGGTCGAGTGACATGGGAGGGGTGTGATTCCCATTAAATCCCACAAAAGTTATCATTCTATCCACCATTCACAAAATCTTTAATGGCTATATCTACCCATAGATGTATGAACTTTAACTCTATTAAATAGTGTGCAATTCCTTACACCATTTTCCATATATTTCCCATGAGATCATAGATCCCATCTTAAGATGCTCAATATTTAACAAATTTGGTGTTTTTAATAATAAATTTGGTGTTTATTCTCTTTTTCCACTGTCACCTTCAAACTTACTTATCTTCTCATCCAAGAAGAGTTTGACCAAGTGTGATACATCATTGGAAAGGATGTGTAGATAACTATCCAACCATACCATCCATAGCTTCATTTGAATATCATAATTTTGACCAAAAAAATCAATATTCTTCAAGTCACTTTGTCATTATTGATGTGACCATTGAAGGCATCAAACGAACATTATTCTCAATAAAATAATTTCTTTGACCTCCCCTTTGACATCAATGACAACACTATGTCCAACATTTGGTGGTATGTCATCTAACCTTGTTGATATCACTAAGGAAACCTAATCCTCTGCTACGACCCCAACCACTCTAGACTCTGAAATTTTTCTCTTGGAATTGTAGTTGAGGAAATTCCATCATCACTTGTTGTTTGATTTATGTTTCTCATTTTTATTTATTGTTCATTATGTCTAAGTTGTTATAGTCCAGTGGTAGAAATATTTTTTGTTTACTCATATTTAGATAGTTGGACAATAACATATGATAATCAAACTAACATCATGCTAGTGTTTCAGGTGATAGCCCTGCATTAGTCATAAATTTACTCTATTTTCCTATATAATATAAAATAACAAACTCTATTTTTAACTTAAGGAATAATGATATTATAATTAAATTTTAAAACAAATTATACTACAATAAGACTGAAAACTAAAATTGATTTTTTTTGTAAGGTTAGTAATACCTTTCATTCATTCATCTATATATAGGTGGGTTAGAAATATATGAGTTGTTCGGTGGCCTCAACTTGCCTTGTGGGAAACCAGATCTGTTGGCCACCAAATCACATTATAAGCCATCCAAAACATAAATAGTTTAACTCCTTTTAGCCAAGCCTTATAAGGATGGTAGTCTAGAAACAACCTAGTAAATATCATACTGAAAACATAAATTCTACCCGATATAAACATCCAAAATTAATAGTCATAGCTTCGACCCACTAATCATCTGACAATTTCACCAAAATAGGATCTTTAGCACTTGATCCTAGTAATTCAGATTGTGGAATACATTGGATATCTCGCTCGATGTGGCCCAGACAGGCATTCTAATTCCGCAACTGACATTGGATAAGTTAGAGCTCATTTTCAATGTCTTGTAGGCCCGACTCGATCACTATGCATTGTCGTGTTGGTGGTTGCAACCATTTCTTTGGACACTATGCACTTCATTAAATAGTAAAGATGAATGGACTATATGAACAAAGTGAGATAACCACACTATATAATTTCATGTAGATTCACAAGCTCATGCAATTTACTAAAGCACAAGACAAGAATCTACTTCTACTTTCAACCAACGAAATCCAATAGATCGATGAAAACAATATGAATAAGAAGAAGATAAATCAATGGCACATAACACAATAAGTTTCTCTAGGGAAAGCCATTGCTTAAAACCACACCTATCTGTATTCCATTAATCAGAAATATGGGTGAAGATACAAATCTTGTTCTCACTAGAAAAATTCGACACAAGTATGCTCAACTGTTATTGGGAAATCTAGTGTCTATGCAGAGCTGCTAGTCCCACTAAGGCTGGTAGCTACCTTAGAAACAAACAAACTAAAACTACTTTCGTTTTCCTTTATGAGAAATAGACAAGAGGGGAATAAAGGATACCAACCTCTGTCTTGTGCTTGGTTCCTTGCTTGATTCCTCTCCCTTCTAATAGATCTTTGCCACTAGCTTCCTCATCTACCTAGCTTCAAAGAGCACCTGTAGAATCAAAGCAGCATAACACTATCCAAGAACATAGATCTATTATCATAAACAATATAGGACCAAATATATATTGACCACACAAATGCATATATCATCAATCATACAAGAATGTGGAGGAAAACTTGAATAGCTTTATTGATAATCAAGAAATAGCAAAGAGGATTACAACCAATTATTCTGACCCAGCATCATCCTCTCAGCAACAAAGCCCTTCTTCACCTCATGAAAAGCTTAGATCACCCAAAACTATGATGTTGCACCAAGAAACCAACAGCACTTCCTTACAAGATACAAAATTCCAGCCTCTGGATCTCTGGGATGAGGGATCCATATAAAGATGTTTGCAAGGGGGGTGAGTCAGCTTTTGAGATTTGATTAGTGTCCTCTCTCTGATAGTTCTTGATTCCACTTGGAGATTGATGATCTCTTACTCATCCCTAGGCGAATGCAGAGAGGCAAGTGTCACAAGAGAAGTCTCTGGAAGATTCCATGATCCTCCACCTTGCAGATTGACCCTGCCATTTGTCCACTCTCACCCATCGCACCCCATAGAAAGGCTTTTCAAGATGCATCGCACCTCCCGTGTGTATTTATGTTAGGCCCCTATACTACTATTGTAACCCCTTATTGTTATTAGTACAACCCACTTATTATATTGATGTACCCATGTAGTGCCCATATTGTTACTATTGTGCACCATAGAAGCCCACTAGTGTTATTATTGTGCCCTTACATTATTATTGTTATGTCGGCTCTGATTATGTTATGACCCCTTAGACTCCTATATATAGAAAGGAGGTGTTTTCATTTGTATCATCCAAGAATTATTCATTTATGTAATGTAAAGGAGGTTTCCCCCTCGAAGAGGCTGAATTCTAAGGCGTTGATCTATCTTTTCTATCTTTTCTTGAGCTGGTTTCATAACATTTGGTATCAGAGCTTTGGATTCTAGGGTTTCGCTGCTCCAAACAGATCATCGTGGAATTTTCGCTATAACTTTTTTTCTGTGGTGTTTCAGACGTTGCAAAAAAAACCCATTTTAGAAGACATCACACTGAACCTTGGGTCCGAATTTCAGAGCTTTTCGCGAGATATTTGCGGAGATATGATCTGAAGAAGTTGGTCTTTTTGCAGACTCCTGAATTACATTCAAAACAAGTGACCTGGGGAAAATCGTTATAACTTTCTCTCTGGGGATCAGATTGAAATTTCGTAAGAAGGTACAGAAAGAGGACGGACTGTAGTTTTCTTTTGTATATTTTTTAGAGTCAAATCTTGAAACAGTGACACGTGGCACTTCATACAAGTTCACTCTACTGAACTAGTCTACAATCAGGTCACTGCGGGAGATTGTGCATAACTCCTTCTTGGAGAATCCAATTTGGATCAGACTAGTGGCATTGGAAAGAGGACATAGAAGGCTACTATAACTTGCAATTTCATAACTTAAAGATCCAAAAGTACAGATTTACAGTCGTTTCAAGGTCGAGCTCCTAAAATCAAGAAAAAGCAAGATGAGGAAGTTTGATGGCAAGGATTCAATAAATTGTATACTTCAGATGGAGCAATATTTTGATCTAAATGGTGTACAACTGTTACAAAAGGTATGTATTGCATCTTCATATTTAGAACCAAATCATTTTTTATGGTACAAAGGGCTTTGTTCTCGTAAACAACTTGTTACGTGGTCAATTTTCACGGAGGAAATGATAGCACATTATGAGGATACAAAGAGCAACACCTTCTTTAGAGCAACACCAAAACAATTGGAAAGAGTAAAAGGGCTCTGTGACATAGTGGAAAGAAAAATTATAGAAACCAGGAAGCGTACCCCTCACAACTATAAAGATGGAAGTGTTGTTTCTCCTAGCCTTCCACAACCTACAAGGGTTATACCACAACAACTGGACGAAAAAAGAGAAAAAGGGCTTTGTTACAATTGTGATAGCAAATGCACTAAAGGTCATAAGTGTGCTGAGAAGAATTATTTTACATAGAATATGAAGAGGAGGAAGAAAAGGATCAAGAAACATTAAAAGAAGAAGATATACACCAGGACCCCACCCCAGAGAAAGAAGAAACGAATCAGACCATATCTTGTAAAGCATTAGCAAGAATTACCACTCCTCAAACTCTCAAGATAGAAGGACATATCAAGAAGAAAGAGGTGCAAGAAGTGAAAGATCACATCGAGAAAGAAGAAATGAATCCAACCATATCTTGTAATTCATTGTTCGAAATTACCACTCCTCAAACTATCAAGATAGAAGGACATATCAAGAAGAAAAATGTTCAAGAAGTGAAAGATCACATCGAGCATCAAGAATTGAATCCGACCATATCTTGTAAAGGATTGGAAGAAATTACCACTCCTCAACCTCTAGAGATAGAAGGACATATCAAGAAGAAAAAGGTTCAAGCAGTGAAAGATCACATCAAGCATCAACAACAAGTTCTCCAACTTTTAAAGGATAATGCCACTTTGGTGCAAAATCAAATGAAACAACAGGTAGATCAACATCGTAGTGAAAAAAAATTTGATGTAGGTGATTGGTTATTTTTACCGCTACATCTCAAGCAAGCTATTTATGAGAAGGAAACGTTGGCAATACTACATGCACTTAAAAAATGGCAACCTTACCGAATGGGAAGACTCTTCAAGGATGAGGACGTGGAAGCATTGTTTTGTGCTATTTCTATTATCCAACCAGATTGGATAAACAAAGCAAGGGATGAATGGAAGAAGGACGAAGAAGTATGGCCACTTATTCAAAAGTTGCAAAAGATCCCAATTCAAACAATATTGCCAGAAATTGAAGAGGAACGAAAAATCATATGGGAACCTGGAGCAGTCATAGAAACAAGAACCAGACAGCTACGAAATTGATCAATTTCAGAGTATCTCATCAAGTGGAAGAACTTACCCGCTGAAGATTCCACATGGGAGGACAAGAATTTTATACAGAAGCATCAAGAACTACTCAAGCATTGAGGACAACGCTTTTTGAAGGAGAGGGGCATGTTAGGCCCCTATACTACTAGTGTAACCCCTTATTGTTATTAGTACAACCCACTTATTATATTGATGTACCCATGTAGTGCCCATATTTTTACTATTGTGCACCATAGAAGCCCACTATTGTTATTATTGTGCACTTACATTATTATTTTTATGTCGGCTCTGATTATGTTATGACCCCTTAGACTCCTATATATAGAAAGGAGGTCTTTTCATTTGTATCATCCAAGAATTATTCATTTATGTAATGTAAAGGAGGTTGCCCCCTCGAAGAGGCTGAATTCTAAGGCGTTGATCTATCTTTTCTATCTTTTCTTGAGCTGGTTTCATAACAATTTAGGTGGGATGCAGCGCACTTTGACCATGGAGCAGGTGAGATGGTGCAGTTTTGACCAGTTCTGAGCAGTTTTTCATGGAGAACTTCTGGGAGAAGATGTAATCAGTTGACCTTGTTCTTTTAGAGGTTGGAACAACACTTTTAGGGACTTAAGAGCCCTTGGTTTATGGACATTTATGATTGGGGATGTAGTGCCCAAAAATGTCTATAACAGTTGCCCCCTAAAGCATGAGGTCGTTAATCTGTTTTGATGTTGGGTGAAATGCTTTATCATGAGGATCTGAAGTTTTTTCGAGCTAGAAGGCAACCTGTAAAAAGATACAATACAATACATTATCTTCATAATATTTTCATGATCTAGCTGAGGCGGGCATTCCCATGCTCAGCTTTATAAATTCATTTTGATGTACATAAGACAGACAATCGTCTGAGTGTAGACTGATGATTCTGGTAGAGCCATCATCCCTTAGGTTGGATGATTATCTGTGTAGTAATGATGTACATTTGATGTCTTTATTTTCCTGAATATATATCGCAGCCCGGATGGATGAAACTAGATCCGAGGTCTTCAATCTCATTTGATCTTCACTCAAAGTACAAGTCGATCCATGTGAGAGATGTTCTGGAGTCGAACATGGAAAGACATCGACTGATTACTAGCCAATGATGTAAGCTGTTAATAGGCGCGAGAGGAATCACCAATAATGATGATGACCCTCAAGGTACTACAATACAATTCACGTGGTGTGAATAAGGGACTTGGCATTGAACACCACGCAAAATCTTTCGGTCGAAGGCCATTGATGTAAATCTATCGCCAGAAGTGAGAAACTTGCCATTGAGGCATGCAAGCTTCAAAGTACTGAAAGTGTTGTTCCTAGATCGACCTCTTGGATAATGAGCTGATGTCGACAAGAAGCGATCCGTCATAGGAGGGCCTTAGTGAATCCCACATCAATGACATGGAACGGAGCAAATGATTTTAATGGAGGTGAAAACGATCTGGTGATATAAGGTTCAGGGTGGCGGTCATGAAAGAATGGAGCGTAAATGTATTGCAGTGGGTGAGACACAGGTGAATTCTCTGAGCGACTTCTCTTGAACATATCGGTGACACTGACATGATGGATCGGTAGCATTAACCCCAAATATGGATGGTGTGACGGAACCATGGTGATGTGACCAGTGAATGGAACAACCCAACCCGATTCGGATGCAGAGTGAAAGTGTCATGTTCAAGAGCGACTTGCTACCAATAAAGTTTCTTCAAGTTTTCTTCCCAATTTTTCCCCAGTCATTACTGACCAGTACCTCTTTATTTTTGTCAAGCTTGAGGAGGATAACATATGCTTGTTCTATAATTTTCCGTTCGGGCAAACCCATCGCTATGTTTCAACGAGCCTAGCGATAGTGAAGCTCATTTTTGTCTGTATGGACAAGTTTGTTGCTATTCGGTTTTAACGAGTTTAACGACAAGGATAACTCGGTCCTTTTCAATTTTAGAGAGTCTGAAAAAGGGACGTAAAGAAAACTCCAATAACCCCTTTTCATCATATAATCCCTTGAGTCCAAAAAAGTATAAAACAATACAAAAGGGATGAATTTTCGGTACTTTTAACAAGCTGAACAAAACAAGCACTCGATCTTTTTGTGTAATGATCCCTCAAGTCCAAAAAGATTAAAATCTAAAGGAGGGATAGCACTTCCGGTCCCTTTAACGAGCTGGAGAGGCCAATTTCTCGGTAATCTTTTCATAGTTTACAAGTCAGTTGAAAAGAGCTTAAAGGAGACTCGTTTTTTGAGGAACAAGTGATAAATTCGGGTAGCAGCTAATTCCAGGTAAGGTTTGGAATTTTCCAATCACGGCAGTGTCACAAGGATGGCTAACAGGATCAATCTTCGCAGCCGTTCCTCAAAAAGGGTAAACAATCAAATGGAGGTGAATGATCGACCAAAACAAAGTGGAGGTGATGATGAGAACACGACCAAGGCGTCAAAGGTTGATGATAATACATTCACGATGGTTATTTATCGGAAATTGGTTCATTTTTTAATGAGCTTGAACTTTGGGGAAACATTTTCTCATTGCTTATGTTTATTTTTTAACGAGCTTGAATTCCACGTTAAAACTACTTGATCCAGTCGTATAATAAGGATGTCTCATATAAAAATGGCATTTTTTCAAAGCTTTGCTCTGCATCCTTTCTTTATGCAAGTTAGGAAATGATCAATCCTACAAGTTTAAAGGGTTAGAGGACCTACAAATTTAAAAAATAAATGGTCGCTCTTCGCTTGCATGCCAAAAGGTTTGCATGCCCCCAGGTATAACGAAGTAGAGTTTCCCAGTTACCCCTCAATTTGCAGACAAAACATTTGTTTTATCGGGAAAGGCCTACCTTTTCCAGGTTACCCCTCAATTTGCAGACAAAAAAATTGTTCTATCGGGAAAGGCCTACCTTAACAGAGGTATCTTATTCTGGTCTAACCCCATTTTCCTAAATGGACGGGTGTGTCAACCAGTCATATATCCTTTGCGGAAACCTACCCTATACCCAAGGTTTTCCTGTCGAAACAGGCCAGGGTGCATGCCCCCTGGGTTGCAGTCATATCCTCTGAATCACTTGCGCTCATCAGGAGGACGAACTGGGGATTGATGAGACATTCCTTGCATGAAAAGACCATTCAGGGATGGTATATGACTATTTGCTATGTGTGAACCGGGGAATGAAAGCTGGTCTACGAGCTTGACCACACTTCCTTCATCCGGAAAACACATTACTCTAAAGAGTGAGGAGACAATGGCTCCCATGCAATAAATATAGTCACGTCCAAGGATAGATTATAATCCAGGGGTCCTTGGACTACCATTACGTTCATGTGAATGGTTTTCCTTCTCAATGTTATCGACACATTGGGAAGGATCCGTAACGGTCGACCGGTTCCTTTGTCAAAGCCTGTTAGATTTCTCATCTCAGGCAAAAGCGATGGCGAACCAAGCACTTTCCAAGCAGTTGAGGAAAGGATACTCACAGAAGCCCCTTCATCTATGATGGTACCGGCCATGACCATTCTATATATTTTAGTAATGATTCGAAATGGTACACTAGCCGGTAAACGGGGTCTGCCTAGTAGATTCCAATCGAAGGAAACAACCAGGTTGCTTGGAGGTGGGACCAAATAGACGGCCGGATATGACTATGACGAACTTCCTTCCTGCGGTAAAGGAATGGGTAGACTGCCCCCATGTTCATCGAAGTCTGTGCTTACGAAGAGAATTTGAACGGTGTCATTCTTGTTCTCTTCGGTGACTGTATCATCTGAAGATGGATCCTTTGAAGGCAAGACCGAGTCAAATGCCACCTCAACCTTTTGAATTTCATCTGGTGTGGATTCAGATGGTTTATCTTCAATGATAGATGCTTTGGCCGACCACAAGGGCGTGTCAGCCGGATTTTCAACTAGTGACGGACTTGGCAAGAGCTTCTTATATCCAGGAGGAAGCCGTAATGATGAAACCGGATGGTCGTCCAAAACTCTTTTAGCCTCATCTAAGAAGGGACAACGGTGGACGATGTGATCGCCTTCACACAGTTTACAAGGAAATTTACATCTTCCTTTTTGTCCAAGGGCTTTACTTTCACTAGTTGACGGTGTATTTTCAACATGATCATCAGAGGTTGACGACACCGGATTGTGCAAACGAGGAGACCAGTCCCTTAAGATCCGAGGGATGCAAGGACAATCTCGATGATAGTGGTCTCCTTTGCAAATGACACATGGTGATTTAGGCCTAGATGGTGCAGTGTGTGGATTTTCGCTAGACGATGCCTGGTTGCCCTTTTTCCCCTTTGGCTCCTTCTTCTTCCTCTCTTTCTTCTTCTTCTCCTTCTTCTTCTCAGTTACTTGATTTTTGGCTTTACCATCTTCATCAAGCAAAGAGGAAGGAGGAGAGGAAGAATTGGACGAAGTAGAGGGTTGGGGGGTAACTCTGGTATCGTTTAGTTGCTGACTTGATTGTTCAGGAATCACGGTGTTCTGAACGACAGAGTTTGAGAAGAGCCATACGGGCAAGCCGATTGTCAATCCTGGAAGCGACAATGTGGCCATATGGGGTGCACCAACATCTCCCCAAGAGGAGAAAGGACTAGGATTTCCCCCAAGGGGAACTCCTTGGTTGGCGGGCTCCATTTTTCTCAACCTAAGACCAACGTAGGAAAGGTGATATTTATTCCGATTAAAATAAATTTTAAATGCTTTGACACAACTTGTTTTTTCAATTTTTAAGAGTCAAGGAAAAAGAAAAGATGACTCTAGTCGCCTTCGATTTTTAATGAGCCTGAAGTGACAAGTGCTCAGATGGACCTTTTCCTTTAAGGAGTCTGAAAAGGAATGGAAGAGACTACTCTGAAATCTAGACAGAGGGATTACCAAACCAATCGCAAAACTGCAGAATACTTTTTACGATATAGCAGTCAATCTTCCCGAATGCTGTGTTCAGTGCATTGCGATCAATAGGGCGGTAGACACAGCTTCCTATGGATAAAGGATAAAGCCTATTGTGGTCTCCCAGTATATACTCGATGGTACGTGGGAGCACAAGTCCGTACTGTCACTTATCATCTCAAAGTGGAGGAATCACCCAACCAACAATGAAAACAACAGTTACCAAGCTTTACGATGCCGGAATAGTCTCTAGCCTAAACTTCTAGATGTTGTGCGTTAGGTTCCAAAGCATTTTTAGATTCATTAAATTTATTTTACAGTTGATCTTGCTTAAGAAATTTTCCTTTCAGGTTCACCGCATGATGTAGATGTACAATTCTTAAAATGCAGTCTAAGATGATAAACAATTGTTTAATCTTCTTTTTGCAATGAAAATCCTAGCTACTAAGGAAAGAGAGATGATGTTCTTTCAACATAGAGCAGAGAGCACACACTATATGCACTGTCCTAAATCAAACCAACAAACAGTCTAAATGCAAATGCACATGCATGTATTTGTTTTCAGCCTTCTTAATGTGTGAATGATAAAAAGAAAGCTAAGCACAAATCTGAATTATTTTTCAAATCGACATTACTAACAAGTTTCTTTTCAAGAAAAAATGAAGATAATGACAACACTTTGCGATTTGGAATTGAAAACTTGCTTTCAACACTTGAAAAACTACTAATTCAAATCAAATACAAGAGTAACAGTGTAATCGACTATCAAGAACAATCGGATTCTCTTCTATGACTGAAAACGACACTTGCGACACTTTCAAATCAAGAAACAACAGTACAATTACGCTACTTCTTTGTAAAAGAGAACTGAAAATGGCTCAAAATACATAAAACATTTAAAGTCCTTTGCACAATGGAGGCGGAATAATGGCAAGGAAGTGGGTTTCAACAAAGGTGTACTAACTACAGGCAGCAAAACTCCTGAATAGAGCTGAAAAGAGTGAACACAGAAACCAAAATCTAAGAGCAGAAAAGGCCTTGTCTGATCAGCGCACCTGTAACACAGGGAAAAAGAGATGCAGCTCACCTACCACACTCGGGAAGTGCGATGCATCTAGAATCCAAAGAAGAGATAGTGCGCTGGACCAGGGACGAGACTTTAACTGGGTTCTGGGTCACAGTTTGCAGCTCAGTTCAGGGATTTAGGCCAAGCAAGTGGTAATTAGTAAATCAATCACAGAGGTAGATCTAAGGAGGTTACTAGAGCCACCACAAGGGCAATTAGAGAGCTTGCAAATCGATTGTTCAGTTCATAAACAAAACCCGGAGATAGACTGAAGCAGCGTTGATCTACTTTGCACTTTCATAGCAAATGCAGTTCGAAGGCTAGCTGGCTTGACTTCAGGCTCTGTTTGTAAGTTTATAAAGCAAACAAATGTAGACAAAAAAACAATCTATTTGCTCCCCAGCAGAGTCGCCATTTTGTTATCGGGAAATCTAGTGTCTATGCAGAGCTGCTAGTCCCACTAAGGCTGGTAGCTACCTTAGAAACAAACAAACTAAAACTACTTTCATTTTCCTTTATGAGAAATAGATAAGAGGGGAATAAAGGAGACCAACCTCTGTCTTGCGCTTGGTTCCTTGCTTGATTCCTCTCCCTTCTGATAGATCTTTGCCACTAGCTTCCTCGTCTACCCAGCTTCAAAGAGCACCTGTAGAATCAAAGCAGCATAACACTATCCAAGAACATCGATCTATTATCATAAACAATATAGGACCAGATATATATTGACCACACAAATGCATATATCATCAATCATACAAGAATGTGGAGGAAAACTTGAATATTTTTATTGATAATCAAGAAATAGAAAAGAGGATTACAACCAATTGTTCTAACCCAGAATCATCCTCTCAGCAAGAAATCCCTTCTTCACCTCATGAAAAGCTTAGATCACCCAACACTATGATGTTGCACCAAGAAACCAATAGCACTTCCTTACAAGATACAAAATTCCAACCTCTGGATCTCTGGGATGAGGGATCCATATATAGATGTTTGCAAGGGGGGTGAGTCAGCTTTTGAGATTTGATTAGTGTCCTCTCTCTAATAGTTCTTGATTCCACTTGGAGATTGATGATCTCTTACTCATCCCTGGGCGAATGCAGAGAGGCAAGTGTCACAGGAGAAGTTTCTGGAAGATTCCATGATCCTCCACCTTGCAGATTGACCCTGCCATTTGTCCACTCTCATCCATCGCACCCCATAGAAGGGCTTTTCAAGATGCATCGCACCTCCCATGTGTATTTAGGTGGGATGTAGCGCACTTTGACCATGGAGCAGGTGAGATGGTGCAGTTTTGACCAGTTCTGAGCA
Organism: Pinus tabuliformis; assembly: GCA_031772625.1. Classification (NCBI taxonomy): domain Eukaryota; kingdom Viridiplantae; phylum Streptophyta; class Pinopsida; order Pinales; family Pinaceae; genus Pinus; species Pinus tabuliformis. Next base: position 490,762,299 of record CM062806.1, on the reverse strand, counting down.
GTTTTTCATGGAGAACTTCTGGCAGAAGATGTAATCAGTTGACCTTGTTCTTTTAGAGGTTGGAACAACACTTTTAGGGACTTAAGAGCCCTTGGTTTATGGACATTTATGATTGGGGTTGTAGTGCCCAAAAATGTCTATAACATCAACTCTTTGCCTCAGAAGCCCACTCTTAGCCAACACTTGGCCAATTTCCGTTATCTGGCAAGCCCCTATTCTCTTGCATAATTCCTAGGATGAATAGCTCGTATTTAAAGGGAATTCATGCTTCCAAAATTGCACAATCCTAAATTAATTTCTCTTCCTGATTGCATGCATGATATTTACAACTCAGTAAATCATACTACTGATAATACACTCTCCTTGCACTCTAGTCTCAATTGGGTCTTTCTCTTAAATGACATGAATGAGTTTCTCATGAGGGAATCTTCAATTAACTGGAGTAACACTTGTGGATGCACCAATGCACCAACTAACTGCAAATCCTCTATTGGTTCCACAAACAGTTAGAACTAATTTAACTTACCATAACTCAATCAAACTGAGTTGTCTAATTACAGCGCAAATAAACTCATCCTAGAACCCTAAAATTTAGGGAGAACATATACATGAGTACAAAAAGACTTCCAAATCGAAATTCCTAAGCTAATTAAGTTAATTAAATTTAATTAATTATTTACAAGTTGCAATGAGAATAAAATTTGATTTTAATTCTTAGTTTAATTCAAGTAAAAATTAAACTAGAATTTCTTATTGTCATTTCTCAACACTTCCTCTCAACAAGAAAGGGATTATCAGCTAACCTGATCCTATCTTTGTGAAACTCGAATTTACATCTTGACAATGCCTTTGTTAAAATTTCAGCATCTTTCTCCTTCGTGGGAATTTACTTTAACAACATAATATGCCTCAATACACAATCTATGAGATGATGATATCAGATATCAATATGCTTGGACCTGTTAGCCTCTTGTTGCAACAGGGTTTCATCTTTCATGATTGACATTTTTACATGCCAAATATGTCATACTTTGCAAGCTGCAGTGTTCCATATTTCCAGAAGATACCAAAGAAAAAAGCCATGAAGTGTGTTAGTTCAAAGGCACTGCTGTATTCCAATTTTGATGAGTTGTTCCAGTTTTGAAGAGTTTTCATTTAAGGGAGGTCCAAACAGTCTAATCTTGGTCTCCCTAGGTTTCAATTTGTTGTTTTAGAATGTAGAGAATGATATCTGTCCAAACAGTTTAATCTTGGCAGATTTGTAGATAGGTAGAGAATCAAAGGGACCCAACTGCTTAATCTGGGCCATGGCAGAAATAAGTGTAGATTTAGATAGGAAGACATTCAAAAGAAAAATTGTAAAGCTGGGTCTGCAAGTCCAAGTGCACCCAAACCAAAAAGAATAAAAAAATGTTAGGTGAGTAGGCTGGGTAGGTAGCTGTGAGGTTGCAGAATGATGATTATGATCAATTTAGTGTTACAAAGTGTTTTATCTTTTCATATCACAGTTGCAGACAGTTTTTATCTGGAGGAGCTCAAGCTAGACATCACTAAATTCCCCTTCTTCTAAATTCCCCAAGCCACTTACTAATTTCCCCAAAGAGGTCAAGATCTGCTTGGTTCCTCTTAGTTCATCATTTTCCATGTCATTTGTCGTAGTGGAGATCTGCTTCGCTCAAGGATTTCATTTCTTTCCAAATTCTTTTCCCCAAAATTAGCCTAAGGTCTCTTACCTTAGCGCCTGCTTATCATCACCATATTAACCACTAGCTCTACTATATAACTCCCTATCAGTTTTCCCCTTCCCCTACTAAAACTATGTATATAAAACTCCCCTATGTAATTATCCCCTCCCTGGCAATATAGCCATATTTCTTCTAAGTCAGGGAAAAATGGTCCATTAGGGGTTGTTTTTAGCCCATCCGTGTCATAGCAGGAGTTAGATGACACCTGGTCATGCTAACAACCTCTCCTCTAGCCTTAAAACCCCTCAAAAAACCCACATTTCCGCCCTTATCCTAAGTTTTTGTACATAAATCGTTTATAACCCCATAACCCACACAAAGCATAGTTTTACACCCCCGCCGCGCCATATTAAAATTGGAATATTCCCGTCCTTTATCTTGCCCCCACCTCGTCCTTGCCACCAACCGTTGGATTGCCCGCCCCACAGATCTACGGTGGGCGGGCCTTCCTGTCCCCCGACGCGCCCGAAGGTTAACGTCTAGGAGATGGGCGGTATTGCCGCCGTACTCCCGCCACGCGTCACCACTTGGGTTGTGGCGGAGCCCCCTCTAACAAAACCACTCATGCCTAAAGGCGGTGCGCCCCAAAACCGGAAACCGCCTCCTGCCCAGTGACGTCACCCGCTTGCGTCACCCCCCTGCGCAGTCACCATGACACGTCATCTGCCTGCCGCCTCCTGCCACGTCACCTCCGTACTTGATGACGTCATCATGCTGACGTCATCCTGCCACGTCATCATGCTGACGTCATCGCTGACGTCACTCGCCGTACAAGGTCCCACCTGCTGACGTCATGCTGACGTCATCATCAGTTTTTGGCGCAAAGGGCGAAAATCACACTTCAAAGCCCCGGAATCAGTTTCTGAGGCAGTTTTTGATGCGCGAATCGCTGGATAAAATAGGCCGAAGTGGGGAATCTTTAGGGAATCTTTTCATTACGCAGCCCCCAGCAAGCCCGAAAGGCGCCGAGTGACCCGTTTTCCTTCGCAAAGCATCCAGGAAGGAGTCGAAGACAGTTTTAAGGAAGACAGAGCCGAACAGCAGCTATTAAATGCTAATTTAACGCATAGCACATCAGAACAGCATCCCAATTTATTGTCTAAGAGTATCAGAGGAAGAACAAGAGCCAAAGAGTATCAGCCGAAGACTTTTTAGGGGCTCGAAGCACCTGTACATTGATGAGCCCCCCAGAAAGTCAAATCAAGAGGCGTAAGCCCATCCTTGCCCTCAAATCACCGTTAAAGCTTTAAATGCAGACATAAATCAAAGAAGCAGAAACCCATACACATTTATTTCAGAAAACACTACACCAAGCCACCGAGGACAAGCACATTCACTTCATCTGATACGGCAGTCCTCAGCGCAGCCAAAGATATTTTTTATGTATTTATTGCAGATAGGATTAGGTAAAATTAATCATTCTTTTAGACCTAATTAGGTCAAGTTGTAATAAAAGAAGTTGTAGAGAGTTTTTCCCTCTATAAACCGCTCTCTACATTGTTTCAAGGGTTGGTCAATTGAGAATTTTCACTAGAGACTCGCATTGTATACCTGAGTTTTTCTATAACCAAAGATTGTTGAAAGCTTGGAGAGCAAACTACCTGTTGTAAATGAATGTTTTGATGATATGAAGATGGAATTCTTGTGCTGCAGCCCGAAACAATAAGTGTATCTTACCTCTGTTTTATTGTTTACCACTATCTAGATAGCAGAAAGAAAGAATAGCTTAGAATTTGTTTAAATACACTCTATGCTCAATTTCTGTTGTTTTTTTATGTTTTCCTCTGAATGAATTGGTTATGAATATGAATTCATCCTGGCTCATATTTACCCCGATTCACCTGTGTTTGCCAATTATCTAGGGATTCTTCACTGCCCCTAGGTAGAGCTCTGTTACCTCTATCTGTTAAGCTGATTGAGAGATTCTTAACTACCTCTCATTACTTAGCATTCTTTCCATCATTTAAACCTAAAACATTGTTTCGTGCGCAGCTACCTTGCTCTATTTTCCCTATGGTGACCAAGAAAACACACTAGCAGTCCTCCTCCTTGACTCCATGCCCAATGGTTTGAAACACTCAGACTGTGCTCTGCCTCTCTACCTAAAACATCAATTTTCCCACCAAAACAAAACAAAAACCCTCTGAACTCAATACCTAGCCTAAAATCCTTTAAAATATAGCTAAATCTGAAAGAGAGAGCCCTCTCTGATTGCAGGTGGGCTAGAACCTGCAATCCAAAGTTGGTCTGTGGTTACCTCGGCCGTATCCTTTTATGGAGCTTAAGGACAACCTGAGTGATAACATAATGGCGACTCCACTAGGGACTTTCTTCAGATAATTTCTCAAAGTTTCACAAAGAAGGTAAGAAAGCTCCGTTGAGACCATAAATCAATCTTCCCAATTGCTGTTTATCTCTTAAAACTACAGATGAAGCCTGAATGTCAGCCAGGAAGCCTTTGAAACTGTTCTTTGCTTTGCATTGACAAAAATAAATAAAAGCTGCTTCAGTCAATCTTCATGCCAGTTTTAAGTTGCAAATAGCTGCCCCAAATTTTGATTAGTTCCTTGGTAATTACAAAAACATTCCCAGAGAAATACCAAAAAACTAGTTCAGAAGCTGGCTCCTAAGAAAAATTCGTGACACACGAGGTCAAATCCAGACCCAAATCCACCAGCTGTTTTTGAGAACCCTAACATAATCCCGAAGATCCTTAAGAAGCAAGAAAGACAGGAAAATTTTGTTGATTTGAGCCCTGAAACAGCTTACCCTAGCTGTATTCTGACTCTTGTCAAGGTTTTGTTTTATTCGGCCCCTGTTTCCCCTAGTTCATCATGCACACCTCGAACTCCTCCTTCCACAGCTTCATTCACTGCACATACTACCACTACTATTGTTTCCACCGTTCCAGTTATCCCTGTTATCCCAGTTGTTCCATTTATCCCCGTTGTTCCACTTATCCCTGCCAATATGGCTAATAGATATGCACCCCTGCAATTACCTGCTAATGTTGGGGCTTTACCTCAAGAGTACCAATCTAAAATCACATATTTTGATAGTACTGGTCCTTTCACTGCCATTCAGCATACCAAAAAGATGCAAGACTATTTTGAAAACTACAAAACAGATGATGATAGCGTGAGAATGAGAATTTTTGTTCAGAGCTTAACAGGTGATGTAAGAACCTGGTTCAGATCACTTGCTGCAAATTCAATAACCACCCCAGATGAGCTTTACCAATCCTTTACTAACAGATGGGAGAAAAAGAAAGACCCCTTACACATACTAGCTGAATATGATACAATTAAACGAGGTCCTCAAGAGACTGTTTTGGAGTATTGTGCAAGATTCAATAATGTTTACAATGCAATACCACAGAACCTAAGGCCTCCACCTGATCTGGCCTTGTACAAATTTCTGGATGGTTTTGACCCTGATATGGCATACCAGTTAAAAGAAAGAGCTCCTCAAACCCTTGCAGACATGCAAAACGTTGTTGTCAGTGTTGAGGCCAACTTAACTGCCAAGAGAAACAGAGCTAGAATGGAAAGAAGAACCACCTTTAAGGAAGAACCCTCAGCCTTTGATCAAAAGCTTGATGCCATTATCAATGGCCTGCAAAGGCTAGGAGAAAGAGTAGAAAATGTTGAGAGAAAAGCATCATGGGAAGGGCAATAGTCCAATACCATAAGGAATCCAAATTTTAGGAAAACGCAGAATACAAATGCTGGTAGGTCTAACCAAGACCATGACATAAGACCCCCTTTTCAAGATAACTATGTTGAAGGATCTACTTCTAGTGAACCCATAGAGGACACTCACATGAACCTGATGGATCTAAAGGGTGAGCACCAAACTGTCCTGTCCCAAGAAGACCAAAATGAACTCGATTACAATCAATTTCAAACTAAATCTGGTGAGTCTTTTGATTTTAAACAAGGATATGATACTGCTGTGTATGAAGTACACAAACAATATAAGCTGAGAACTAGGACCATTGACATTTCGGAACCTAGTAAAACAAAGGATGGCAAACTGCCCAACAAGACTAAAGGCAAGGCTGTCTTAACAGAACCAGCTGATACAAATGTTCCAAACCCGCATCAAGTGACTGTAGAAGACATAACAGAAATATAGCCTTCCAAAGATCAGCCTTTGCCACCTTCTCCCTCGAAAGAAAGCTCAAACAGTGTTCCAAAAAACTTTCCTGAAACTAAAAAACCGCAAGCTATCAGTCCTCATAACGTTGATAAACAAGAGCAAATTGCGGATAATTTAAATGAAAAGGAAAAAACTACCTTTATCAACAACAAGACTCCATTGGAAAAGCCATTTAATTTAGAGGCAGAAATAGCTAAGTTGAAAATATCCATTCCCCTCTCAGAACTTGCCAAACACGATGTATATAGGCAAAAAATTCAAATATCACTTCACATTCCAGAAAACAAGGACGATGTAAATGTTTTGGATGATTCCCCTGAACTGCTGTTTGGCCCAGAAGTCAATGGAAAGTCAACACATGGACCTGTCCCACCCTTTTATGTCAGTTTGCATATACATGACAAAGTTATGCACAATGCTATGTTTAACTCAGGGGCATCGCACAATCTAATGCCCAAAGCAGTTATGGAAAAACTGAATCTTGATGTTACAAGACCCTACAAAGATTTATACTCATTTGACTCAAGTCAAGTGAAATGTCTAGGCCTCATCAAAGACTTGTGTGTCTCCTTAGTTCAATATCCAAATAAGACCATCCTCATGGATGTAGTGGTTGCCAACATTCCACCAAAATACGGTATGCTCCTATCAAGATCATGGGGAGCAAAGCTCCAAGGATCCCTTCAATTAGAACTTTCCTACGCTACCATTTCAGTCTTTGGGCAACCAAAGAGATTGTACAGAGAAACGCTGATGAAATATGTGCTAAGTAGTGAGAGCAAGCCAGAAAATTTTCCCATTTACTCAATCCATTCTGATATGGATTCCTTTATTTTGTTTAATGACGACACAAATCCTCCAACCGAGAATGAGACGTTGGCTCTAGAACAACAAGAGCACCTCAATGAAGAATCAGTTGCACACACTAGTGAAACTGTCACAACAGTTAACACAACCAGCATGTTAGAAAAACTTCCTCAAACAGAAATTGCAAATCTGCCCAATCCTAACTTAGCTGAAACTCTTAGTACAAACTACAAGCAAGAAATCACATGGTATTTAGAGTTTGATGGCTCTGTTAACAAATTAGGAGCAGGGGCAGGTGTCTGGATTCACAACACATATAACAACCATGCACAAGGCCATGCCTACAGACTGAATTTTAAATGCACAAATAACATGGCAGAGTATGAGGCTCTGCTGCTAGGCCTTAAACTGCTCAAAGCTCTAGGAGCTGTAAAGGTGTCTATTTTAGGAGACTTTGACTTAATCATACAGCAAATGAAAGGAAATTTTGTTACCAATGACAACAGAATGAGAGCCTATGGGACTGCTGCCACTAATATACTCAAGGCATTCACTGAATTCAAGCTTGACAAGATTTCCAGAAATCACAATATTCATGCACACAGCCTAGCCACCTTTACTAGCACATGCAAGCTTCCTCTTGACCCAAAACATCACTTCACAGCTGAAATAAAACATAGGCCCGCTGTCCCAATTAACATCATAGATTGGAAAGTGTTCGAAAATGATGCCCAGATTAATAATTTTCTTACCCTTGAGCATGAATTTTCAAGTATCAACATTGACATGGACGCTATGAATGACTCCCAACAGCAAACAAATGAAAATCAGCAAGATGTAACAGCTGCAACAGCCAAACAGATCCTGAAACCAACTATTTTTGACAAAGAAAATATAGAACAGCTGAAACAAATGCACTTGGAAAAAATTGCCAAAGCAGAGGCAGAGATCATTGACTTAAAGGATAACTTTCTGCCTACTGGCCTAACCCCATTAGAAGACATGTTTGACGCCAATGACGTTCCTAGAAAGCCTAAATTGCAACCCATAAACACTGACATAGAAGAACACAACATTGGAACAAAAGAGAATCCAAAAATGATCAAACTGTCCAAAAATTTGCCACCCGATCAAAATCCCAAATACATTGACTTGTTCAAAGAGTTCCAAGATGTATTTGCTTGGAGCTATGAGGATTTGAAATCCTATGACACCTCGGTGATCCAACACACAATCCCCTTAAAACCTAACCAGAAACCCTTCAAGTAGAAACTTAGAAGAATCAACCCTATGCTTCTTCCCCCAATTGAGAAGGAAGTAAAGAGGATGTTTGAAGCAGGCATCATAGCACCCATTAGATTTTCTGAATGGGTATCCAATCTTGTTCCTACGAGAGAAAATACAGGTGAAATCAGACTTTGTGTAGATCTTAGAAATTTAAACCAAGTTTCCTTAAAAGACCACTACCCTTTGCCTAAAATGGACCACATCCTACAAAGAATAGTGGGTTCATCTAGAATCTCTTTGCTAGATGGTTTTTCAGGTTTCAACCAAATATTTGTTCACCCGGACGACCAGGACAAAACTGCTTTTACCACACCGTGGGGAACATTTAAGTATGTCAAGATGCCATTCGGTCTTAAAAACGCTGGTGCAACTTTTCAACGAGCAATGGATATTGCATTTGCCAAAGAAATACATGACTTCCTAGTTGTTTATCTTGATGACTTGACCCCATTTTCCAAATCCGATGAAGAACACCTCAAGCACCTTAGGCAAATATTCATGACATGTAGGAAATATGGCATTTCCTTGAATCCCAAGAAGTCCCTATTTGGCCTAGAAGAAGGCAAGTTACTTGGCCACATTATATCAAAGGATGGGATTAGAATTGACCCTGAAAGAATCCAAGCCATCCTCCAAATCCCATATCCAAGGAACATAAAAGAGCTACAAGCATTCCTTGGGAAAATCAACTTCCTAAGAAGATTTATCCCAAATCTAGCTGAATTAATAAGACTGTTAAGCAACATGTTAAAAAAGGATGCCAAGGTAAGATGGTCCCTGGAAACCAAGCAAGCATTTGAAAGTGTCAAAGCTGCATTAACCCAAACCCCTGTACTCACCAGCCCGCAATTTGAGAAAGATTTTATCATATTTTCGTTTGCATCTGATCACACAATAGTCGTTGTCCTTTTGCAAAAGGACGAACACGGAGCTGAAAAACCAATTGCTTTTTCAGCCAAGCCTTAAGAGATGCCCCTTTGAAGTACCCAATCATGGAAAAACGGGCCTACGCACTTGTTAAGGCCATCAAGGATTTTAGAGTGTACATTATGTATTCACACGTGATTTCCTATGTGCCATATGCTGTGATAAAAGACATATTGACCCAAGAAGGATTAGAAGGCAAAAGAGGCAAGTGGATTGCAAGCATCCTTGAATATGACATAGAAATAAAACCAACTAAGTTAATAAAGGGACAAGGTTTAGCCAAACTGATGTCCGAAACAAATTTTCAAGCCTTAGACATTAACCAACTGGACAAGGAATTGGAGCTGGCAACTCCACAGATCAATGAAATATTTCTGCAATGCCCTTGGTACACTGATATTTGCTTTGTATTGTTAAACCTGTGTGCTCCCCTAAGATTGTCCAGGACCAAGAAAAGATTTTTGAAAATGAAGGCTTTAAATTTTTGTGTTATAGATGGTGCATTATTTTGGAGAAATCATGAACGTATATTTATTAATTCTTTAACCATGAATGAAACTAACAATGTCATGAAAGAATTCCATGCAGGTGACTGTGGAGGACATCTATACTGGAAGTCCACCGCTGATAAAATTTTAAGGGCTAGTTTCTATTGGCCCTCTCTTTTTGCAGATGTAAGGAAGTTTGCCATGTCATGTCACAAATGCCAAATATTTGAGGGCAAGAGAAAGCTGTTACCCCTGCCCCTGAAACCCATCTCAACCGAACAACCTTTTCAACAATGGGGTCTTGACTTCATTGGAGAAATCCATCCCTCTTCCTCAGGCCAGCACAAATGGATCCTAACAGCCACTGACTATTTCACCAAGTGGGTTGAAGCCTTTCCCTGTAGGCAAGCTAATGATACCATCATTATCCAATTCCTTGAGTGCAATATCCTTTGTAGATTTGGCTGCCCTGAGAAAATCATCACTGACAATGCCGTTGCCTTTAAGTCCAAAAAGATGATCAATTTCTGCCACAAATTTCATATTACTTTGGGCCACTCCACAGCCTATTACCCTCAAGGTAATGGCTTGGCCGAATCATCTAACAAAAGCCTCATCAACATCATAAAGAAAGTGCTGGAAGAAAACAAGAAGAACTGGCACAAAAAGCTGGTAAATGCCCTATGGGCAGACAGACTCTCGAGCAAGAGATCCATTGGGATGAGTCCTTATGAGCTAGTATATGGCATGGAGGCCAGATTTCCTTCATCCCTGGGCATTCCTACTATCAAGATATTACAAGAGATTCAGGTTGAACCAAATGACATTCAAAGAAGAATCAATCAGACCATTCATCTTCAGCAAACCAGAGAACAAGTTTATGACAGAGCTCAAATTTTGCAAGAAAAGCTTAAAAAGATGTTTGACAAGAGAGCTAAGGCTGAGGATTTCAATGTTGGTGACAAAGTTCTGAGGTGGGACTCAAGAAGAGAAGACAAGGGAAAACATGCAAAGTTTGATTTTTTATGGAGAGGTCCATTTGTTGTTTCTGTTGTTCAAGGAAATAACACATACTTTCTCAAATCTGTAGAGGATAGTTCTGCTGAAGAAGGCCCTGTCAACGGCCGTATGCTGAAACATTACCATGACCCCTTTTAAGGGACACAATGCAGTTTTGTATACATCTTTGTACAGTCTTATTTGTATATATCAGCACTCAGTTTTTTATTTTTATAAGCAGGCCGATTGTTTAAGAAGCAGCATTAAATTTGTGAAGGCACAGCCGATGCAAGAAGTCTAGTTTTTAAAGCTCTATCTCTACACCAGTTTCAAACAAAACAGCAAGAGGAAAAACTATCACATTACAAGCAATTCATGGTAGAAAAAGAACTGTTTATAGTCAAATCATTGTACATAATCATCAAGCACGCAAAAGAAAGCAGGCGATGCTATATAGTTCACAGTAACTCAGTTGAGGAGGAGGTTGTTCAGATTTCACAAAATTCATATTTTTAGCAGCTAGAACAAAGAAGTGTTTCAGGTCTATAGCAACAAATAGAAGATCAAGGCAGTCTGACCTGTTGTTCTTGGCTTTTCACAAGGAAAATCCATCCCCAAGTGGAGCCACTGTTAGCCTCCTGTTGCAACAGGGTTTCATCTTTCATGAATGACATTTTTACATGCCAAATATGTCATACTTTGCAAGCTGCAGTGTTCCATATTTCCAGAAGAGACCAAAGAAAAAAGCCATGAAGTGTGCTAGTTCAAAGGCACTACTGTATTCCAATTTTGATGAGTTGTTCCAGTTTTGAAGAGTTTTCATTTAAGGGAGGTCCAAACAGTCTAATCTTGGTCTCCCTAGGTTTCAATTTCCTGTTTTAGAATGTAGAGAATGATATCTGTCCAAAAAGTTTAATCTTGGCAGATTTGTAGATAGGTAGAGAATCAAAGGGACCCAACTGCTTAATCTCGGCCCTGGCAGAAATAAGTGTAGATTTAGATAGGAAGACATTCAAAAGAAAAATTGTAAAGCTGGGTCTACAAGTCCAAGTGCACCCAAACCAAAAAGAAGAAAAAAATGTTAGGTGAGTAGGCTGGGTAGGTAGCTGTGAGGTTGCAGAATGATGATTTATGATCAATTTTGTGTTACAAAGTGTTTTATCTTTTCAGATCACAGTTGCAGACAGTTTTTATCTGGAGGAGCTCAAGCTGGACATCACTAAATTCCCCTTCTTCTAAATTCCCCAAGTCACTTACTAATTTCCCCAAAGAGGTCAAGATCTGCTTGGTTCCTCTTAGTTCATCATTTTCCATGTCATTTGCCTTAGTGGAGATCTGCTTCGCTCAAGGATTTCATTTCTTTCCAAATTCTTTTCCCCAAAATTAGCCTAAGGTCTCTTACCTTAGCGCCTGCTTATCATCACCATATTAACCACTAACTCTACTATATAACTCCCTATTAGTTTTCCCCTTCCCCTACTAAAATTATGTATATAAAGCTCCCCTATGTAACTATGCCCTCCCTGGCAATATAGACATATTTCTTCTAAGTCAGGTAAAAAATGGTCCATCAGGGGTTGTTTTTAGCCCATCCGTGTCATAGCAGGAGTTAGATGACACCTGGTCATGCTAACAACCTCTTCCCTAGCCTTAAAAACCCTCAAAAAACCCACATTTCCACCCTTATCCTAAGTTTTTGTACATAAATCGTTTATAACCCCATAACCCACACAAACCATAGTTTTACACCCCCGCCGCGCCATATTAAAATTGGAATATTCCCTTAATATTCCTGTCCTTTATCTCGCCCCCGCCTCGTCCTTGTCACCAACTGTTGGATCACCCACCCCACAGATCTACGGTGGGCGGGCCTTCCTGTCCCCCGACGCACCCGAAGGTTAGCGTCCGGGAGATGGCCGGTATTGCCACCGTACTCCCGCCATGCGTCACCTCCTGGGCTATGGCGGAGCCCCCTCTGACAAAACCACTCATGCCTAAAGGCGGTGCGCCCCAAAACCGGAAACCGCCTCCTGCCCAGTGACGTCACCCGCTTGCGTCACCCCCCTGCCCAGTCACCATGACACATCATCTGCCTGTCGCCTCCTGCCACGTCACCTCCGTACTTGATGACATCATCATGTTGACGTCATCCCACCACGTCATTGCTGACGTCACTCGCCGTACAAGGTCCCGCCTGCTGACGTCATCATCAGTTTTTGGCGCAAAGGGCGAAAATCACACTTCAAAGCCCTGGAATCAGTTTCTGAGGCAGTTTTTGATGCGTGAATCGCTGGATAAAATAGGCCGAAGTGGGGAATCTTTAGGGAATATTTTCATTACGCAGCCCCCAGCAAGCCCGAAAGGCGCCGAGTGACCCGTTTTCCTTCACGAAGCATCCAGGAAGGAGCCGAAGACAGTTTTAAGGAAGACAGAGCCGAACAGCGGCTATTAAATGATGATTTAACACATAGCACATCAGAACAGCATCCCAATTTATTGTCAAAGAGTATCAGAGGAATAACAAGAGCCAAAGAGTATCAGCCGAAGATTTTTTAGTGGCTCGAAGCACCTGTACATTGATGAGCCCCCCAGAAAGTCAAATCAAGAGGCGTAAGCCCATCCTTGCCCTCAAATCACAGTTAAAGCTTTAAATTCAAATAGAAAGCAAAGAAGCAGAAACCCATACACATTTATTTCAGAAAACACTGCACCAAGCCATCGAGGACAAGCACATTCACTTCATCAGATATGGTAGTCCTCAGCGCAGCCAAAGATATTTTTTATGTATTTATTGCAGATAGGATTAGGTAAAATTAATCATTCTTTTAGACCTAATTAGGTCAAGTTGTAATAAAAGCAGTTGTAGAGAGTTTTTCCCTATGTAAACCGCTCTCTACATTGTTTCAAGGGTTGGTCAATTAAGAATTTTCACTAGAGACTCGCATTGTATACCTGAGTTTTTCTATAACCAAAGATTGCTAAAAGCTTGGATAGCAAACTGCCTGTTGTAAATGAATGTTTTGATGATATGAAGATGGAATTCTTGTGCTGCAGCCCGAAACAATAAGTGTATCTTACCTCTGTTTTATTATTTACCACTATCTAGATAGCAGAAAGAAAGAATAGCTTAGAATTTGTTTAAATACACTCTATGCTCAATTTCTGTTGTTTTTTTATGTTTTCCTCTGAATGAATTGGTTATGAATATGAATTCATCCTGGCTCATATTTACCCCAATTCACCTGTGTTTGCCAATTATCTAGGGATTCTTCACTGCCCCTAGGTAGAGCTCTATTGCCTCTATCTGTTAAGCTGATTGAGAGATTCTTAACTGCCTCTCATTACTTAGCATTCTTTCCATCATTTAAACCTAAAACATTGTTTCGTGCGCAGCTACCTTGCTCCATTTTCCCTATGGTGACCAATAAAACACACCAGCAGTCCTCCTCCTCGACTCCACACCCAATGGTTTGAAACACTCAGACTGTGCTCTGCCTCTCTACCTGAAACATCAATTTTCCCACCAAAACAAAACAAAAACCCTCTGAACTCAATACCTAGCCTAAAATCCTTTAAAATATAGCTAAATCTGAAAGAGAGAGCCCTCTCTGATTGCAGGTGGGCTAGAACCTGCAATCCAAAGTTGGTCTGTGGTTATCTCGGCCGTATCCTTTTCCAGAGCTAAAGGACAACCTGAGTGATAACAGGACCGATCATAAAAAACTATATTTTCAAAGAGATTGATACAACTCTAATTATCGTAGTAAATCACAGTTGGATCCATCTGCTGACCAAACAAAACAAACAGGATATTCCTCATCCAGATGGCCTCACATGCTGCTTGACTCGCAACCATGTACTCTACCTCTGTCGAACTGAGTGCAACCGATCTTTGTTTCCTGGTGTACCAAGAAATTGTCGCTGACCAATACTGAAAATCCCTCCTGATGTGCTCTTCCTATTGGATGGACTCCCTACCCAATCTGCATTGGTGAAGCCTTGAAGCTTCACTCCCTCTGTCTATTTGTACCACAATCCATACTAAGAAGTTCCCCTAATGTATCTCAACACATGCTTTGCCACCTTCCAATACAGCTTGTTAGACCTAACCATCACTTGACTAAGCTGGTTAACTGCATAGAACATATCCGGTCATGTGTTCACCAAGTACATGAGTGAACCCACAAGCTGCCTATAAATAGTAGCTTACACTACTTCCCCTGAAGTAACATCCTCTTTCCTACAGTTTGCTACTAGAGGAGTCTCCATGGGTTTGTTGTTGTCCATGCGAAATCTCTTTAGTATCTTGTTGGCATACTTTCCCTGAGACACAAAACAATCCCCATCACCTTGCCATACCTCCATGCCCAGAAAGTAATGCATCAGCCCCATGTCCTTCATCTCAAAGTCTCTTGCAAGGTACTCCTTGCAAGACTTGATCAACTGATCATGACCTGTCAGTATGATATCATCAACATAAAGTACAATGATCAATAGTTTACCTTCCACCACGCTATGGTACATGTTTTCATCTGCTTCACTCTTCGTGAAGCCCAACCCGATGAAGTATCTATCTATCCTAGTGTACCAAGCATGGGGTGCTTGCTTCAGCCCATGGAACGCTCTCTTGAGCCAAAAAACATGTGACTCATGGTCGAAGGTATCAAAACCTTCAGGCTGCTCTATGTTCACCCCTTCGTCAATCATGTCATTAAGGAAGGATGTATTTACATCCATATGATGTATCTTCCAACCCATATGTGTTGATAGTGCCAATATAGATCTAATTGATGAGTAGCTTGTAGCAGCATCAAAGGTCTCATCATAGTCAATCCCCTCTACCTGTGAAAAGTCAGGGTCACAAATCTCACCTTATGCTTCTCCACACTACCATCTGTAGCTTGCTTTACTGTGTAAAGCCATCGGGAGCTCAGCATTGACTTGTCCTCCAATATCGGGACCACGTCCCAAATACTGTAACGAACTATGGAGTCATACTCCTCCACCATGGCATAAACCCAAACGAGTTGTTGCACTTCTTCCTCAAACGAAGCTAAGGAGCTTTTGTAGGTCCCTAATTAAGAGGGAGCCTGAAAATAAGTTTCTCACTTGGAAGGAACTTGGAAATTCCTAAGCCAAGAGGGAGCTTAGGAATGAGTACATTCCTTTATTGGAATTGATATTTCCTCCCTAATTGAGAGGGGGAGATAGACACATCATTCCAGTCTTCACCTGGGAAGATGGAATGGAGGATTAGGTAATCATCTGACATCTAATACTCTTTGAGGATGAGATAACACATCCAAGATAAGAGTAATCATGGACCAATATTATTTGAGGACTAACTATCCAATATAAGAATAGTCCAAAGAAGGTCATACTCGGTGAACACCTGGGTGGAGTATGTACCTTGAAAGATAATGATTATGGTGTCTATGAATCAGTGGTCTCACCAGCATTGTGCTCTGATCATGTGGATAAAGTTTTTAGTCAAGGCATTTCTATGTGACAATGCTGGTTGATATGATGTTATACATATGGGTTACCAATTTGACTCTTCTTATGAGAAATTATTCAAATTGAGAATGACCAAGTACCATTATGAATACCTCACTAGTTAAGAGGGAGTGTTTAAAAGTGTAACTATGTTCGTTCTTCATAATGACATGTAATTGTGAAGAACCCTTCTTGGGGATATGACAAATGAATATGAGTATATAAAAGTGTCTAGAAGCCCTCCAATGACAAAGCACTAGTCCTCCTCTTCATGCCGGATTTAAGAAGAATTATAAACTCATGTCAGATCACCTATTTGGAGACACATCAATTCAAGATCATAGGTCGGCTTATTTATATGTGACAAACCACTATATATATGCCTCTAGGATCTTCACATTTACATAGTCCAAACTTTAGATATCTCTGAGATTTTCGAATAACAATTACAAAGTTCAGATAAGAGTGTAGAAGGAGCTCGGACTAGGGTACAGAAGTGGAGATTGGGTGTTGTCAAGGGAATTCAGATCCTTCTAAAGTTCATATCACAGTGGTAGTGAAAAGGGATAAAATACAAGTTCAAATATCATTACAATCATGAATTTCAGTGCTATGAAGGAAGCCTCAAATTCGGTGTTATCTCAGAAGATATGTTTCGGTCCTCACAGTGATTATAGGTTCGGTTCTATCTCAGTCTTGATGTGATTAGAGTATTGTGAACTCAGTGCTTCTATAGTGTTAAGGGTTCAATATACTTACTGTAAGAAGCCTCCATTACAATTAGAAGTAATGGATCTATCACAGTTCGAAGGATGACCATCACAGAAGTAAGTTCTCAATAATATGACAGCAAGAAGGTCTCATAGTAAAGGAGATCTCGATGTAGAGATAGTGATAAGTTATTGATGATAACTATGTCTTCATGCAAAGAAGGTTGAAGTAGAAGAGGAGTCAATAAGAAGAGAAGACAGTGTCTTGGTCTTCAAGTGGCTAATAGGTCAAGGGCCTTGGTCTTGGTATTCGTTAATTGGAATCTCTATAAGAAGAATTTGTGTGGGTTTTCCTCTCAAAGAGTGAGAGGCTTTGGCCCTGGATGATAGCCTACATTCTATGTCTATTTTCTATTTATGTTCATGCATTGGTAGTTGTTTGATGAATAAGAACACTAATAACTCAAGAAACAAGAAGATCCTAATATAATGAAGTAAAAGGCACTCACAAGAAGTTACTAATTAAGAGAAACCACCTAACTAATGATGCCCTATATTTCTCAATAATACATAACCTAGTTACATATTTATCTCATGGGAAAGTCTCGTCTTCTCTCAAATGGATTCGTGGGGTCCTCATCCCCAACCTTATCTTTAGACTTTGTTTTCTCTAAGGGATATGGTATTGACACTATCTGTTAGAGTTGAGGTTGAGGCAGATTCCCCCTAACTCGGCTGGATTACTGGGAGGTCTAGGTAAACACCCTACCCCTACCAATCAAGGGAAAGGTAGGTGGAGGAAATAGCACTTATTATTGGCAAAAAACCAGGCTTGAGAAGATCTAGTTATGGGTAGACAATCTTCTATTGACAAGGCCCTTAGAGCTTTAAAGGCCCATCATGATTTTTCCCAATGAAATCTCTCTCATTTGACTATAGAGGGTTCACAAGAAAACCCAAAATAGTTACCTTCAAAATATTGATCCATATTGAAGGACCTGAGGTTATCTTCTTACAAGAAACCCTAGGGTAAGGGGATATTATTTCAGCTTTCCTAGAGTGTGCTCTCCCTTACTAGAATTTTATTGGGATGGATGCTAGAGGAACTCTAGGGGAATGGCACTAGGGTGGGATACTCACAAAATTCAAGTACACAACACATGGAGTATTTTATCGAGCCTTGGGATGGAAGGATTTTCCATGGATCTGGATACAAACTTTACTTTCCTCAACATATATGGACATAATGAAGATAGGACATGATTCTATACAGATATATTTCAAAATTTGGTGTTGCAGTGCAATTATTTAAATCTAGGAAGGGGCCTTAATTCTTCTATGGGGGTCGTAGAATCATGGGGATAGATGGCTAGGCTAGATGTTCTCTCTAAACTTTTCTCATTCCATTTAGACTCTTGAAAGCTCATTGATCTATAGCCTATTAGAATCAAGCCAACTTGGAGGAATCAAAGAGTTTGGGAGGAAAGGGTGGCTAAACAAATTGGTAGGTGCCTAGTGGTGGAGACCTTGGTGTATAAGTTTGGGTTTATTGATGAACAGATTGGGATGGGAGGAGAATCTGATCACTCTATGATTCTGCTAGAAATCAAGGGACAAACTCATAAGTCAAAAAGCGCATTTAAGATGAGTTTCAAGTGGTTATAGGATGAAATTTTCAAAATCCTAGTTAACACAAATTGGAGTCACTTTGATCATGACAATGGAATTTATATAGCTTAGAAATTTGATGAAAATTTAAAGAGGATCAAGACATTGACAAAGGAATGGGGAGCCAATAAATGAGTCATGGAGGAAGAGGAACTACTAAACATTGAACACTAGCTGGGTATAGTATCAAACTCAAATGATGAAGGATTCAAGGATCATGTCTCTAAGAGGACTTGGGAAGATTGATAAAGGATATTCTTGCCACAAGGAACGTTGAATGCCAACTGAAAAGTAGAGAAATATGGTTGGAGAAAGGCAATGAAAATACAAAAAAACATCAACTCGATGTGAAGAGTCAGAAAATGGAAAATACAATTTTGAAAATGGAAGATCAATTGGGAAGAGAGGTTTCCAATTTCAAAGGCCCGACTGCTTTGGGTAAAAACCACTTCTCAAATATTTTCAAAGCCCTTAAAGACACCTCAATTCCAGAACTTATTAGAGTGGAAATTTTTTCCCTAGATTTATGGAAGAGGAAGACAACCACACTCTCATTCAAGAGGTCTCTAAAGAAGAACTTAAAGTTGTTCTTTCAAGCTTCTAGAAGGAAAAAATCCCAGGCCCAGGTGGGTGGACTTTGGAATTCTTCATTGAGCTCTTCGACTTTGTAACACCCCCTCCTAGTTCTACCCAATGTACGCATGCCAACTGGGGTAAACATGAGGAGAGATTTCCTACAATCAGATTCGACCTCCTATGTCACCTTAAGGAAGCGAAATCAACGAAACATCACATACAGACATCTAACATCATCAACAGACCCCTCAGGAGACAGTTCAACCACTCAAACAGCATGTCCTTGGGTCCCACTATTATTATGCAACTCTTATCCCTTAGTCACTCTCATGCTATGGGAAAGGGAGTGACCATCAACTCAAAGTCACTCTCATAGGCCTACCTGCGAGTGACTGTGGTCCAGAATTTCCAGTTATGTGCCAGCGACCCAAGGATTTGAGCCACTTTTCTAGCCCATAATCCTAGCCTCTGCCCAGAACTTGTTGTAAATTTCAAAGATCATTAAAAAAATGATAAAAAATTTTATCAATCAAAAATCACCCTCAGGACAAGACCTGAGCATCCCCAACCAAAACTGACATTTTGTCAAACACTTGGCATCAATCCAACCTACAGGTCTAGGATACAAGAGAGATCATAAATGATTGAAACCACTTATGAAACATAACCAAAAGGATCACCTCCTTCTCCATTGAACTACTACATCATGAATTAGGTCTTGCATCCATTCATTTAACAGTTATAAGTAAATATATGAAATAACCATCACATAAACTAGTCATTCAATCATGCTTATAACCAACATAAAACCATATAAATATCATATATATGAAAACCATTAAGTCCATATAAATCATTGAAAAATTAAGAGAACCTAGCTTTTATTAATCATAGGCAAATCCGGCCAGGTTCGGGACTTCCACATACCACCTAACCATAGACATGGTTGAACCACTATCTCTTTCAGCTAGTCACCCCTGTGCCATATTCCAAACATGAATGTGGGATCTCATAAAATAACCAATACAAGAACAATCAAGGGAATCCAAAAGGTAAACCACCTCCACCCTCATCCAACTGTGATCACACCAAGACTGCTGCTCCGATCACAACTGAACAAAACTTGGAATTCCATTTGGAATCCATCACTATCCTTGAGGATTTTTCCATCTCCTTGTCTCTCAGGCTTTACTGAAATCTAAACCTAATGATCTAGGCCCTAAACCGAGACTGCTCCCTCAAGCTTTACCATGTATCCTGCCAAAATTGGTCAAGGGATTTCTAGGCCTTTGGGAATGAGCCTTGAGACCACCTCCGCCCCGGATTCTTAAATCCATCCGACAATTCAAAAGTTACAAATATGAAATAAAAATCCCAACATACCATGGCATCCAAAAAAAGGCTAGGCTAGGCTGAAAACCACTATCGTGACCTGCAAGACCATGCCATCGACAGCAAGAGGGCCATACACCAGCATGCAAAGCCATGCATGTCCAAACCAGCTAGAAAATTACACATGCAAAAGATTACCTACAAGTATTTATGTTGAAGTTGCTTGATCCTGCCTTCCTTTCCTTGATCCTTTCTTACTTTTCCTTTCCTTTCCTTGCTTTTCCTTTCCTTGTTTGGTTTTCCTTTCCTTGATCCAAAGTTAGAGTGCTCCTAGAAAACTCTAAGTGACCAAGAGAGAGAAAGGGAGAATAGTGAGAGAGCTCCAAACTTGAACTTGAGAAAAGCCAAACTGGCAAAAGCCATGAACTGATCCTCAGAAGCCTTTTTATGCATGAGGTCTATAATTTCTTCATTTTCCATTATTTTCCTTCAATATCCTCCTCACATGCAACCTGTGACTTTTTGCCTTCCTTTTCTAGTAATTTTATTTATTTCATAAATAAATGTGCCAAAAATGCCTTTTAATGCCTTTTCCTTAGCCTTACCAATTTCCTTAGCCAAAAACATACATTCAGTGATGCCCACTGGGATATATTTGCTCAACATTCAACTTGGAATAAGTGTCCCTTAACCGTGGTCTTATTTTTCCTTTATTAACTTTTATTACATGAACCTTTCATGAGGGTAGTTACAGAACCCTCCCCCTTGGGGAACACCATCCTCGATGTTAAACCACACCAAGATCTCAGCAAAACCACTGAGAAACAAATATACTACCCATAGAGCTTTATAACTTAGCTCATAGCAGTATTTACAATGAAGAACCTGCTCAAAAACATCATGACAACATGACAAGATAATAATCATGCCATTTATTGGAGCTTTATAACTTAGCTCATGACGTTATTTACATCCATATACATATACATATACAGATATCAAAACATCAGCAAAACATATGTCAAACATAAGCCAACATCAAACCAAAACTGCTTTGCCTCAACCAGCAAACAATGAAGGATATAGGGCTTGCATCTGATCTTCCATTTCCCATGTAACTTCTTCAGGCCCAAAGTGCTTCCACTACACTTTAACTTTTTCTATGGCTTTATTCCTGAGCATGAGATGTTTCCACCATAGTATGCAATGAGGATCCAGTTGGAACTCTCCTTCTTGCTCCACCTATAATACAAACCAATCAATAACATGATCAACATCCTTAATATACTTCTTAAGCAATTAAATATGGAAAACATCATGGACTTTCACTATTGGAGGTAGTGCGTCTAGATTCCACTGGTCCAATCCTCTCAAGTATCTCGAAAAGCTTGCAATACCATGATGCCAACTTGGCACATGAACCAGTCCTCAAATACCTTTTCTTGGGCTTGATGCACAAATACACATGCTGCCCAACCTAAAACTCTTTGAACACCCTGTGTTGATCTGCATAACTCTTCTATTTTTCCTATTTTTCCTTTAGATTCTTCTTTATATCCTGCATTTCCTACTCCATGTTCATCAACATGTCAATCCAATAATTACCATGTTCACTAGATCACTCCAGCTGATGGGAGTGTTACAACTTCACTCATACAATGCCTCAAAAGGACTCATCCTCACTGGCTCCTGATAACCATTGATGTATGCGAACTCAACCAATGGTAGATACTCTTCCCATTTCCTCTCTTGGTGCATCACATACATCCTCAACATATCTTCCAAGATCCTGCTGACCCTCTCTGTCTGACCATATATTTGTAGATGATAAGCTATGCTAAAGGCCAACTCTATACCCAAGCCTACAAACAGCTCCTTCCAAAACTTGGAAGTGAACTTTGCATCCATGTCCGACACAATATTCTTTGGAACACCATTTAGTCTCACTACCTCTCCGATGAACACCTGTGCTACGTCACTATATGAACATGTAGTCTTTAACAGAATGAAGTGAGCTACCTTACTCAACTTGTCAACCAAGACCATAATATAATCATGATGCTTCACTATCCTCGAAAGACCTGTAATGAAATCCATGGGAATGACCTCCCATTTCCATTCTGGAATTGATATAGATTGTAGTAGACCACCTAGATGCTTGTACTTTGCCTTTACCCGTTGACAATCTAAGCATATAGCCACGAACTCGACCACTTCTTTCTTCATATTTGACCAATAATAGAACTTCTTTACCGGTGTCAATGTCTTTTGATATTATAGATGACCTAAATATGGTTTCACATGAAACTCCCTCAAGATAAGCTTCTTGAGCTCACTGCAATTCGACAAATAGATCCTGTTTTGAAACCTCACCAACCATATGCCATGAGACGATAGTTTGCATCCTGATCCCCTGTGCTTGTACCTGCACCTATACTTGTACCTATACTTGTGCTCTATTGTAACTTGTGCATGATCTCCATGTATTTCTCATCCCATTGTCCTTCCTGCAAAATCCTATCATGTAACTTTGTCCCATAAGAGCTTATAGTTGCTATATGATTTACCTATCCTTCCTGTTATGATCATTTGCAACCCAGTTCTTCTTCCCTTTAATGTATCAGATATTGAAGTCAAACTCACTAAGGGTGGCCAACTATCTAGATTACCTGGCATTTAGATAAATATCTCAACCCACCATGATCGCTCTTTAATGTAAGCCTCCTACCCATAAGATAATGTCTCCACATCTTCAATGCATGTATAATTGTTTCTATCTCAAGATCATGCGTTGTATAGTTATGTTCATGCTCATTCAGTTTTGGTCACTCATAGCACACTAACTATCTTTCTTGCATGAGAACTCCACCAATTCCCCTTTTGAATTTGTACACACAACAAACTCATGGTCTAGATTCGCGATCTTTAGCACTGGTGGATGTGTCAACAACTACTAAATCTTCTCAAAACTATCTTCACATTCTGTCGTTCATTCAAACTTCTTACCTTTCTGTTGCAATAATGTGATAGGATATGCAATGCATGAGAAGTTCCTGATGAACCTCCTGTAGTAACCTGCCAATCTGTTGGCTTGACAGTGGCGTGACCCAGGTTCAGCGTTAATTAGCCAAACATCCCTCTACTACTAGCCCTTTCAGCATCAGCCCATAGAGCGCAAACCGAAGTCTCAACTGAAGCAGTATGGGGAGATGCTGGAACCAAGTTTCTACACCCTGATATAGTTGTGATGTTGTTTGATCTCTTCTATCCTTGCCTTTGTGCAGGTGATCTCACTCTAGAGCTTGTAAAACCCTTTATTCTGGCTTTCAATACCTTTGTGAAAGTATACGATCAACCTTCGCGTAGCCCTAACCCAAGGCTCAAGTACTTTCGTGTTGCTATAATAGTGTGCCATGCAGATTCCTCAATTATCCTAAGTGATTTACTTATCTTGTCAAGTACTTAAAGTTGTCATTGCGTACACAAATATGCATGATTGCGTTCAATTATTCAATGTAATTGCATTCATTCACGCATCATATAAGCTTAATAAAGGAAATTCATACACAAGATGTCCAAACCCATCAACAGAACAAATATACAAAAATTGTAGAATAACTCCTTTTATTAATATCTTCCAAGTGTTACAAATTCTGTTCACCCTGCACACACAGCTGCAAGGGTCCGCGCACTCAGCTGCGAACTTCTACCCTAGGCCTCTGTGCACTCAGATGCAGAGCCTCTACCTATGCTACAACCCAAGGCTTAGACTTCTTTCTCTAAAGCTATGACTCTCTTTCTTCTTCCATCGATGCCTCTAACTACTCAGAGCTTATAGCTCTTTTTATACAATCCCATGGTCCATGGACCATGGGTAGATATCTTACAGCCAACTTTACTTTACAAAACTAAGGGCGGACTACCCTTTGTGACAAATAATACCTTCACGCTCCGCAACCACAAAATGCAGAGTCTTTACAATAATATTACAAAAACTTGACTTAAACATGGGATTTTAGCCCCAAAACTACCCTTGGGGGATCCCGCTCCCAACAGGCCCCAAACACAAACATCATGACTCACCCTTGAGTCACTCGGTATGCGCGGAGATCTTTGCGTGAAGCCCGTCCAACTCAACCTTGATGACCACAACTTCGACTATGCACTAAGCTGCTGCCTGCTTTGCATCTTCGACTATCTTCTCAGTTACTGCCCCTGCGCTATAAACCTGAAGTTGTTGTTGCATTGCTTGTAGATTCGCAAGCTTGCCTTCAATGTTTCCCGTGATTACATAAGCTTCCTCCAACCAGGGCTTGAGTTGCGCCTCCAGAACTGCTTCCTTGTGTAGCACTGCATCCACATGTTCCTTTAGCTGCTTTGCTTCCTGTAGCTTGACTAACCTCTATGTTAGCGTGATGGTTCGTACTATGCCCTTAACTTTGTCATAGCGTTGTTGGAGTTTGTGTGCTTCCATCTCGAGCCTTTAGATGGTTGGGTCCTCCTGCAAACTGGTCAGGACCTCAAACGATTTTTCAAACAACTGGGTGCAGTCTGTTACTCTGCTCTCCACTGCCACGACTACTTCTGTGATAGCGGAGAGCTTCTAGGGCAGCTTCTTCGGCCTGTTTCTCCATCTCTTGTGCCGGCTCTTCTAACACTTGTTGTGTATTGATAACTTCTGGGGGTGATGACATAACACTCTCTATCAGTACTCGTGACATCTTAGGAAAGTTCACAAATGCGGGAGTCTGTTTGAGATCTTTGAAAAACTCTAGGTCCATAGGCGTCTGAGCACTCAACAATTGAATACTTAAAATGCCAAGTGTTTCTTGCTAGACAACCACTTGTAATTTATAGGGAACTTTGAATTCAAATCTAACTGTTCCCCCCAAAATCAGTTCATTAATGTCTGATTGGCGGCAGATTTTCAAGGATCTAAGCCATAAATTTCGTCTTAAATGTCAGTCGCCTACTCCATTTGGCCTCACTTTTGTTGTCTTTCCATGAACAGTGACTTTAACAGTCACTTTCCAACTGACCTAGGCGATTTCTCCCTGGGTAGCGCAGCTCCCTCCGCGCTGTCGTAGACCCAATGACACATCCTTGCTTCGCACCATCTTCCAATCGCACAGCTCCCCAACTTGGGAAGTGTAGTTTATAGTCTTGTGCCTCCTTTCAGCTGCTTGGAGCACTAAGACTATGCTACTTTCATTTATTCACATGGACGGACCACTAGTGTATGGCTTCAAGCGACTGCCATTCACCTTTCCTGGGAAGGGTTCTCCATTTAACTTGATTAGTTGTACTACCCCTCCATCAGTAATCTCCTTAATAACATAAGGCCCTAACCAGTGCATCCTAAATTTTCTGGGGAATTTATCAAACTTACTATCATACAACAAAACCAAATCATTTACCTTAAGTGTGCACAGCTTGATGTGTTGATCATGCCATGCCTTTTCACGCCGCTTTTGGACATGCTGGTGAAATCCACCCAAAAATCTTTCTTCTTCGAGCTCATCCAAATGTGTGAGCCTCTCTTCCAAGGCTCCGCAATCCGTCAAACCTATGAGCGCTATTATGCACAGACTAAGCATGATGTATTCCATAGGCAGTATGGCTTCCACACCATAGACAAGCCTAAAAGGGGTTTGTCCCGTCAACTTCTTGCATGTCATTCGATAAGCCCACAATACTACAGGTATGCATAGGTCCCAATCACTTTTTTGAGTATTGAAAACCTTGGTCAGCGCGTTTTTAAGAACTTTTTTGAATGCCTCCACTATCTCGTTAGCCTGTGAGTGATAAGGTGTGCTCTTCTGGTGATGTACCTGAAATTCCTCTGTTAGTGCGCTGATCGTCTCATTAAGGAAGTGTGTACCATGATCACTCATCAAGATCCTTGGACATCCAAATCGCTTCAGTACATGCTCAAATAGGAACTTCACACCCGTGAAATCCTTCACCAGCTTCGCTTCTGCCCAATGAGTCAAATACTCTGTCGCAGTGATAATGTACCTTGCTCCTATCTTCCCTTGTGGCTTGATGGGTCCTACAAAATATATTGCGCACTTTTCGAAGGGTTGCAACATCATTTGTGGATTCAAAGGCATTTCATCCCTCTGTGATGGCCTGCCTATTCTTTGACATACATCACACGCCTTGCAATATGCTTTTGAATCCTGATGAAGGGTTGGCCACCGCAACCCTACACGTAGAATCTTCTGCGCAATTTCTCTCACTGCATAATGTCCTCCCATGACGCCCCCATGAGCGTCCATGAGGATGCTACCTCATTCGGACTCATGTACATACCGTCGCAATATCTCATTAGTCCCCATATTGTATAGATGCCCAGCAATGATAGAGAAATCTGCTGTGCACACCACTAATTCCTTCTTTTGCTAGACAAAGTATCCTCCCAGTGCAATTCATGTTGTTAGGAAGTGTATTATATCCTCAAAATGACCATCTACGACACGCACTGCAAATAATTGCATGTCAGGAAATCCTTCTTCCAAGTTATTAGGTTCCTCCCCTATTTCGATGCATGACAGATGGTCTAGTCCTGCGTTCAATCGTTTAGGCTTCACAATAACTTTAAAATCGTACTCTTGGAACAACAAGAGCCATCTTCAAATTCGCCCCCCCAACACAGGCTTATTGACAAGGTTCTTTAGTGGGGATTGATCCGTATACATCTTAAAATGGCCCCCCTAGCAAGTAGTGTCAGTAATTTTGGAGTGCATACACCATAGCTAGCCCCTCACATTCAGTGGTAGAATAGTTCTTCTCTACTTTGGATGATCTGCAGCTTACGAACATGATAAGATGGTCCAAGCCTTCTCCACCATCTTGTGTTAGTACTTCCCCCAGCGCTATACATGACCCGTCAACATGTACATGAAACTCTTTCTTCTAGTCCCGGAAGACTAGAATCGACACGGTAACCATCTTTCCTTTCAATATATCCAAGGTTTTCTTATAGTCATTATTCCAACAGAACGTGACATCCTTCTTCAACAATTTTTCAATCATCGTGGTGATCTGGGCATAGCCTTTGATAAACTTTCTGTAATATCTCGTATGTCCCAGAGTAGCACGCATCTATTTCACACTCCTCGGCACTTCCAAGTTCAGTATCACTGCGATATTCATGGGGTCTACCATTAGTCCTTGTCTGCAAACCACCTGCCTCAATAGGTTCCCAAAACAAACGCAAAACAGACACTTCTTGAGATAGATCGCGATCTGATATCTTCAACAAGTATCCAGCATCAAGCGCAAGATTTCTACATGGTGCTTAACAAAGCTAAATGCAGTCCATCCATCAAAATATACCTCCATGAACTTATGAATAAATTCCTTGAATGCCACAACAACCATGTGCGAAAAGATTGCAGGTGCATTCTTCAATCCAAATGGCATTACAATGTATTGAAAAAAACCCCACTCAGTCGCAAAGGTTGTCTTACTCCTATCCTCTGGTGCGATTTTGATTTGGTGGTACCGAGAGAACCCATCAGTGAAGGAATATGCTTCCTAGCCACCTACATTGTCCAACACTTCATCTGTGAACGGAGTCGGGAAAGGATCATGCATACAAGAGTCATTTAGTTTTCTGAGATCCATGCATATCCTTATCTCATCCTTCTGCTTCTTCTCTTGCACCACCATTGGGCTAACCCAATCGGATTCTTCCATAGGCTCAATGATGCCTACCAGTAGCATCTTGTCTAGCTCTAAGCGGACCTTCTCCTTGCATTTCGGATTGAGGTGGTAAGGCCTCTGCTTAACTGGCTTCGCGTCGGGCTTTAATGTGATCTTCATCACTCTTAAGTCTCCGACTATTCCTTTCAAATCTGTAAACTTGGTAGGGAATAAATCCTGGTATTCATGGAGAAATTCAGCAACCTTATCCACTATCGCATCATCCCAGTAGTCTCCAATCTTCGCGAATTTGGGTTCTTCCTTCATACCAATGTTCACTTGTTTTGTTTTCACCGGCGCAGTTATATCAGGGTTCTCAATCTGTGGTCCTTGAACCTCGCAGTGGCCTTCTGTTTTTGGAATGTTAATCTTCCACGGATCCTTGTCCTCTACTTCAGTAGTTATATTATAACATTCGAGCACGTGACTCAGCTAAGTAGCCCATTCATGATGGATCAGGTCTAAAGGATCCTGCGATATCCTAAAGATGGTTGCTTTCACCTCTTGTAGCACTTCATCAATACTATCAAGCCCATCCTAAAAACTGAATGTCATCATGAATACTTCGCGTGGGATATCCCATTCTCTTGTCCCATGGTAGAGCTATGTTTCTATATACCAATTCATTGGGATAACATCCAGGGTATGACAGAACAGGTGCACCCACTCAAGTTGGGGATTTTCTCCATAAGCCTACGTCCATTTGGCCAGATGCATGTGCGGATCATTCTGCCCATCGTACATGTCTATCAATCACGTCGTAGGCTTCCCAAATCGTGTTCTCATCATCTTCCTACATTCATGCCAATCATCAAAGCTTCCCTTATGCGTACCCCACCATCTTGCGGGCATAGCGTGCAGTGCCCAGTCCAAGGCCTGCAAGCACTACTTTTCTAGTACCTCCCTTTCAAATGCATCCGAAAAGGTATCTACCTCATTTACACCATCATAAATATGTAGATTTCTTACCTCTGATGACACACAACGTAGCGATCGGGTCATCATGTTGAAATTCAACTTAGTTACTTCACGTAACTGATTCTGCCAGCGTTCTATTTCTTCGTCAGAGTCTGAATTGCAGGAAATCTCACGATCCCATGTAATTCGTCCATCTGCAGTGGGATTCACCCAATCTTGGTCTCACATTGTTATCTTATAGATACAGTCCAGGTCGTCATCACTCTCATAATCACGAACAGGTTCAATATAGCACGATCCTTTAGCAGGATCGAGGGGTATTATTATGCACAGCGATTTCTTCTCAAAGATCATCTTTCACTTCTTCATATTGATTACCCCATTCATATCAGTAGCCCAGCCAATTCCCAGGAGCGTAGGGCAGGGATTACTGTCATCCACTATCTCTATTACTTCATAATCCACCAACGTGCTTACTCCCTCAATATCCATGGTCACCCCTTGTAGTCGCCCCATGGGGATGGTTTTCTGTTGATTCGTCATCCTTAGCTAAATCGGAGACCATTGCATCACAGGTCTCCCCATTCGCTCCCAAGTATGCTTTAGTATGACATTCGCATCTGAACCCAGGTCCAAAATGACCTGATCCATTTCATATTCTCCTATTTTTGCGGTCAGTCTCATCTCCTGTCCTGTCATTGTTTTATGCTTGCCAATCTTTCGTACTACGTGTGACTGACCTAGAGAAGTTCCAGCACATATATTGTTGAGTTCTTATAACCCTTTCATAGCCTTACTGTCGTGCAGTAACTTCATACAGGTTTCTAAGAAAGTTGTGAGCATAGAGGGGTCCATCTCTGGCTCCGACTTATCCTTGCTTCCTGAGGTGGAGGCCTCAACGAAGCTCTTCTTAGCTTCCATGAAGGTTTCACGAGTGCGCTCCAAATTGAACTCAGCCTCTTTCACCGGGGCTTTGCGAACCCTTGTACTGTCTTCTTGTTGTTTCCCTTTGTCATCTCCCATCATGATTCCACTTCTGAGTACTATAATTACGTTTGGATCTTCCTCGTGCAACTCATATCTCATCATCTACAGGTTCTAAGTCAGCGAAGGGGGTAACGCCTCATTGTCACGTATCCTAGCTATCAACATAGGACAATATTTTGTTTCATGATCAAACAGCATGCAATACTTGCACGATGGACGCGTTGGATTAGTGCAATCACAGGCATAGTGTCTTGGTCCTCCGAAATTGTAGCAAATTTGTTGAAAATGCAACAAGATGATGGAGCTTAGTGGAAAGGAGTTGCCTTCACTAAGTGGGCCCGCAGGCTATTTTTGGTGCAAAGTCTATTTTTAGACTATGTCTATTTTTAGACATATGGATCATGGTCTATGAGTTGCAAGATGCTATTTGTGGATGATTGGTCATGTTGGTAAAAATAGATGGACTTCTATTTTTAGACATATGGGCAGTTTCTATTTTTACACTGTCAGGCTAAAAATAGAACAATCGAATATTATTGTCTCATAATAATATTTGGACTATAAACATTATCTTATCCTCTTGGAGCACTTCAGTTTGAGCTACAGATGTGGCACATGCAGCTTTCAGAAGGAAATATGCTTTCCTTGTGGGTCAATTGAGCTATTGCATGCAGGACTTCAGTTAGAACTCATGTGGCTGAGTCTCAGTGGAGTTGATTGTGGAGTTGATGGAGTTGTGTTCAATTTGACTTGGTTAAACTAGTTGTAATTAGTCTAACTGAAAATAGACTAGTGATGAGTGATGTGAATTAATTAATTAAATTAATTCACTAATTATTAACTCATAAAGCAACTAAAGAATACATCAGTTAACTCAGTGCATGTACAGTTCAGTGGAGACAGGTGTTAGAGGTTGAGATTGCTATCAGTTGTGACTATAGTTGTGCATGAGGTCTTGCACAATCAATGGGATTGAGTTATGCCAATGAGGACTGCACAGTGTGGGTCAATACCAAGGTAATTGTAGCTTGTTCTCACGTGATTTTCACTTTGGATTGTGCAGCGGAGGCAGGCAAAGCAGCAGAGGAGATTTGAACCTGTGACTTGTTCGGATCTGAGCTAGTTTTGTGTGTAACAGGTGGAGATAGTACTGAGTACTTGTGAGGAGTATTGTACTATGTATTGTTACATGTTCTCAATCATTATAATATACAGATAATGTGGGGTTTTCAGCTGTAAGCTTTCCCTGGGTTACATACTATGTTAATGTGTGCATGTGATTGATGTTTCATTGATTATAATGCTGCTAAATTGATGATCAATGTAGAGGAGGTTATGTATTATGCATGTATTCTGCAATAGTGTATAATCGAGATAATCTCTGTGAATAAGTGTTTATTATTCAAAATTTCTACAAAATTAACTATCCTCGACCTCTACGAGGTCCTCCTCCGCCTTGGCCTCGTCCGCGCCTCTAAAATCCTATCCATGACATCCTTTCATTTTGGTCAAGGGGCTGTTTTTTGACCTGAACCCTGTAGGCAGGAGTTATATCCATCATCAATTCATAGCTCCTGTAAGTACACTCATCATGTCCTACCAACCTACAAAATTTGCAGAACAGCTATTGCAATGCTTGTACATACTTCTATAGCAAGTGACAGTTATCCGTGGCATTTTTTCTGGCTACCTAACAGATAGCGCACCATAATGCAGGCCCCGCGCTATGTCCTTATTGAGATTCTAGTCTTAAAGTCATCGGTCCTTCTCCTACAATGTAATTTGCAAAGATCAGGCAATGAACTTTGTCATGACCCTGACTCTTTCATTTCAAGCACCATACTTCCTCACGTACCTCTGTCCGCACTGTCCTATCCTACTTCAGACTTTGCATCTCAAGGCATAGATTCTCCAACTACACATGGATCTGTTGAACTCCTAG
Source organism: Pinus tabuliformis (assembly GCA_031772625.1). Classification (NCBI taxonomy): domain Eukaryota; kingdom Viridiplantae; phylum Streptophyta; class Pinopsida; order Pinales; family Pinaceae; genus Pinus; species Pinus tabuliformis. Next base: position 490,730,546 of record CM062806.1, on the reverse strand, counting down.
ATTAGGATCTTGCATCAAAGTCTCATGTAGTCTCATGGCAATCTCCAAGGCCTCTTCCTGAGTTGTTATCTTCTGCTACAATAGCGCACTCCTTAAGTGTTGTAGTAGCGAAGCCACAAACCACTCACGATGTTGTCCATCTGTCAAATTCATGTTGGCTTCACGAATTGTACATTTCAGCCTCTGATCTAGTTCCAAGGCATCTCGCCTAGTTGCATCGCGATCTCTTTGAATTCCATAATCGACTGCGCCTCAGATTTAGGCCTGCTAAATTCCCTATTTAGTGCTACCTGGATGTCTGCTACTCCAGCATTTGAGTTATCATTAGAGTACTTAATATACTAGGTTAGTGCGTGATCTTGCAGAGCACCAATCAGTGTCGCCTTATTTTTATGATCATATGTAACACCTTGTGCTTCCATACAGCCTCACAACGAACCAGAATTGGTCCTGGTCCTCATTTCCCAAGCCTTTGAACAAAGGCAACTTCATTGTATTTTCCATGTTGAACCTCGGTGGAAGTGGAGGTGGTACGAGTGAAGCTGGAGGTGATGGTGGTGAAGTCGGAGGTGGTGTGGGTGGAGGTGGTATTCGCATGAATCCTTGTCTTATTAACTGAATAGCAATTCGCAGAAAAACCTTCGCTATCCCTTCTTCATCACTTCGCAGAGGTGTAATCAAGGGGCTATACTCTGGACCCTTTTTTCCTTTGTTCCCGTAATTTTTTCTGCTTCACGTAGTCCCGAACATCAAGGTAGCTGCATAACCCATTTTTTGTACAACAACATTTTAATCCAAGTATTCAAAGATTTTACGTACTTACCTCACAGTCCTTTGAAAAAGTGTCGCTTAGCCTTGCTATAGTTGACTGAGGTGTCGACTACGAATACAATCACAAATCCTCCTATGATGCGATCGAGCCAATGATCGATAGCATGGGCAATCTTATCCTCCAATGTTTCCAACCTTCGCACTAGCTCTGGGGTCCACAAAATAGGACCTTCAAGTTTCTACCTTCCTTGGCTATCTACTAGCTTCGTGATCCACTCGTATAGCTCAATAGGGAAAGAGCAGAAAAAGATCTTGTGGACCTCTATATACAGATACGGTCCAACCAATGTTCCTTTGTCAGTCACGATTTTTTGTTCTCCTGTGCTGCAAATTTGTGGATCTTTCTATGCAACCAATCTCCAATCTCCTTCTTAGTTGAATTCCAGTGATACGACATCACACATCTCTTATGCAGATTTCGGTCCTGGCAACGGAACCATTTGTTGGCTTGATGAGGGCCTGACTCAGGTTCAACATTAATTAGCCAAACAAATCCCTACACTACTGGCCCTTTCTTCATCAACCCATGGAGCGCGAACCAAAGTCTCACCCAAAGCAGTATGGGGGGATGTTGGAACCAAGTTTTCACACCCTGAGATGGTTGTGATGTCGTTTGATCTCTTCTATCCCTGCCTTCGCACAGGTGACCTCACTTTATAACTTGTAAAATCCTCTATTCTGTCTTTCAATACCTTCGTGAAATTATACGGTCAACCTTCGCACAGCCCTAACCCAAGGCTCAGGTACTTTCACATTGCTATGGCAGCATGCCATGCAGATTCCTCAATTATCCTAAGTGATTTGCTTATCTTGTCAAATACGTAAAGTTATCATCACGTAATCATATATTCGTGATTGCATTCAATTATTCAATGTAATTGCATTCATCTGTGCATCATATAAGCATAATAAAGGAAATTCATACACAAGATATCCAAACCCATCAAAAGAACAAATACACATAAATTGTAGAATAACTCCTTTTATTAATATCTTCCAAGTGTTACGAACTCTATTCACCCTGTGCACACAACTGCAGGGGTTCACGCACTCAGCTACAGACTTCTACCCTAGGCCTCTGCGCACTCAGCTGCAGAGCCTCTACCTACAATACAACCCAAAACTTAGACTTCTTGCTATAAAGCTATGACTCTCTTTCTTCTTCCATCGATGCCTCTAACTACTTAGAGCTTAGCTCCTTTTATACAATCCCATGGTCCATGGAAAATGGGTAGATATATTACAGCCGAATTTACTTTACAAAACTAAGGGTAGACTACCCTTTGTGAAACATAATACCTTCGCACTCCACAACCACAAAAGGTGGAGCCATTACAATAATATTACAAAAACTTGACTTAAACACGGGCTTTTAGCCCCAAAACTGCCCTTGGTGGATCCCTCTCCCAACACAATCCCATAAACGGTCTCACCTCATCTACATTCGTAGGAGTTTTCCATTCCATGATGGCCCTTATCTTTTCCAGATCTACTGCTATGCCTTCCTTGGAGACAAGATGTCCCAAGTAATGTACCTCAGTCTGAAAGAAGCTACACTTGCTAAGTTTAGCATACAACTGATGCTCTCTTATCAATCTCAACATTTTTTTCAAATGTTCGACATGCTCTTCCTCATTCTTAGAATATACCACTATGTCACCAATGAATACAATAACAAACTTGTCCAAATAAGGACACAAAGCACTATTCATCAAACACATGAATGTATATGGAGCATTATTTAATCCAAATTGAACAAAAACAAACTCATAATGCCCATACCTGGTCCTGAACACAGCCTTGAAGATATCCGCATCCTTGATGTGTACCTGATGATATCTCGATCTCAAGTCGATATTAGAGAACACTACTACTCCCTTTAGCTGATCAAAAAAATCATCAATCCTCGTCAAAGGGTACATGCTCTTAATCGTTACCTTATTTAGCTTCAGGAAATCAATGCACAATCTAAGAGTACCATATTTCTTCTTTTATGAACAACATTGGCACGCCCTAAGGTGATACACTAGGTCTGATGTATCCTTTGTCCAACATTTCCTTTAGCTTCAACTTCAACTCTACCAACTTAGGTGTGTTAATCCTGTAGAGTGCTTTTGATGCTGGAGCTACCCCTGGAACTAACTCAATAGAAAAGTCTACCTCTCTGTGAGGTGGAAACTCTAAAATATCCTTATGAAATACATCTTGAAACTACTTAATACTGGGTACCTACTCAACACATCAACATCATCAACCTCCTTACCATTGTCACTGGAAATGTATAATGCAACATCACACAACCTTTCCTGCAATTATGATTAACCTGCATAGTGTTAACCATCCTCAGTGATGTAGGCTTCTTCTTTCCCTGCAAGGTCCTCTTTTCCCTACTATCATCCACACACTCAATGGTGTTGTCAAATAAATCCACTTTGGTTTTGTGAAGGTATAGCCAATCCATGTCCAAAAGCATACTATACGATCCCAATGGAAGTACATTCAAATGTGCTACTGTAGGCATACCATTTAACTCAAATGCATAAGCTCTTACCCAATGGTGAACTCGCTTCTTCGAACTTGTAGCCAACTATACCAACCAAGATTATGCATGCACTTCTTTTCTCAAACCACACTTATCCACTAGGTCAGGATTAATATAACTATAGCTAGATCCAAGATCAATCAAAATAGAAACAACTTGATCATAAAGCTTACCTTCCATATCAATGATCGATGCTTGATGATCCACCTACCTATTATCCACAACTACATAAATCTGAGGAATGTTATGACCTATTAGCCTTGTTGGAAAATGGTCCAAAAACGGATCCAAATATGTCCTAAAGTCTCTAAATTTGCTTAAAATCATGCCAATGGATCCATATATGCTATTGAAGTCTTCAAATATTGCTTAATATCGTCCAAAGATCAAAATAAGCGCAAGAGGAGAGCCCTTAGAAGGGCGGAAATACACTATCGGGGGGCTAAAAACACTCCAAAAACAAGAAAAACCATGTATTGAAGGCTTAACAGTCCAAACGCATAGCAGCAGTTAGATATGGCCGATCAACGGCCTAGATCTAAGCAGAAAATCACAAATCAGCAAATGAAGAGGACTTCAGGTTGGGCGGAAGGCACCGCCGATCAGCGATCTCTGACGATCAAATCAGCGGGTCACAATTGGCGGAGGAAACCGGAAGGTATCAAAGCGGACTAGGCAGAACTAGCGATAGCGATCAGCGACTAAACGTGGATCATCGATCAAGCATGCAGATCGACGGCCCACGTTACATCGGGGTATCACTATCGGGAATTTCAAAGGAGCGCACTAGCCATGGGCCCGAGGCATGAGCGACATGCGATTGTGATTGATCGCATCGCTATATCGCATCGACTCCATATGGGAGTGGGCATATATACATATGGGCGATCCAATAACCGAACTCGACGGTTATATATATAATATTTCATAAAATTTTAGGTCCACGGGAAAGAGTTTTTTAATGCATTTTTTTTGTATTTCGTATTTTAACAAAATACAAAGGGAGCCTTGGGCAGCACCAATGCGATAAAAACCAAAACCTAAAAGGGTTTGGAAATAAAATAGATAATATTTCAAATCCGCAAAAAGCCATTTTTCAATGTTTTTCGTAGTTTTTTATGTATTTACAAAATACAAAGGGAACACAGGGTCAGGCCACTTGCGATTTGCGATAGCAACCCCAAGGGTGGACCTGATGGATAAATAAACCATATTTGAGGACTGTTGAAGTCCAAAAGAAACAAAAATGGGTGGGTTTTTACAGTATTGCATCATTTCTCTGTTTATAACATAAAGCAGTCATTGTTTGCATTTTAAATGGAAAACAGAAGCTCGAATAGCCATTCCAACACAGAACAAAGATCGGAAAGTGATCATGGAGCATCACAGCACGCGTAGCTCATCCTAACAAATAGAAACATCATGGAGCAACACAATGCAACACAGCCAAATCAACCCAAATGATGATGTAGCATCGTTGGCACGAGAGAGCTCCCTGCCAGTGCAGCCAAAATATCTGAATGCGTTATTCTTCTGTCATAAGAAGAAACCCTTGAGCCCATGCATTCCTAGTCATGGTATCAGGTTGTTCAAAAGACAGGAAGGATAGATTAAGACACTCCGAGCCTCTGAAAGCTCAAGATCATTGTAAAGAGCTATAACTAGCTGAAAGTAAGATGTAATAGGGGTTCAACTTCTGGAGACTATTGAGACTTTGCTACTCAAGCTTCTCATCTTCATTCTAGCAAATATAAGCTTCTTTTGTTGTTATATGTTCAATGTCCATTTTCTCTTTTGTTCTAAGCTTTCACTTGAACAGGTTGTTTATGTTTCTTTTGTGTCTAAGGCCAGATAATTGTCATCTTATCTCTGCTTTGATAAATTAGATTTGCAAGCTTCTTTTATTGCCTGTAGCTAGCCATTCATACGTGTTTTATATATGCATCTGCTGGTATGGTCAGTATTCTTCATTTACTGCCTGTAGCTAGCCATTCGTATGTGTTTATATATATGCATCTGTCTGTATGGTCAGTATTCTCCATCTATCCATTGAATCTAAAAACTATTGAACATTATTGGTCTAAAGCCTTAGAAAGTTGAGGATGTTCATGCATGTCCTGAGTAAAACCAGAGTTGAAATGGTTATCTGGCTTGATCCAAACCATCATTCATTCCAATAGTTTAGAGAACAATATTGAAGATTATATGTTACCCGCCATCTCCAATCTACAACATGGGAGAGTTTCCTAGAGTGATAACATAATTGGCGCTATTGCCGGGGAGAGGAAACTGAAGCTCAACTTCACTGGGAAATGACACAGATCTAGCTTTGACGATAGACAAAGTATAGGAACTTTTTGGTTGTGATCATCTATCTAGCGACTCTACTGGAGGTCATACCTCTTGGAGACTCCACTTCATAGTTCTGGCTCAGTTTGTGAGGCATACTCAGAGACATCCTCAGAAATCACAAGCTGATCCAGTATCTAACCCTAAAAAATTCATCAAAGAAAGAAAGATATTGCAAAAAGGAGCATCAGGTTGATGGTAAACCTAAACAATCTTCTATATCTCTTCAAGAAAATCCTGCAATAGAACAAATACATGTTGAGAGTATAGCTTCTAATACTAGCAGTGAAGAAAAACTCTCAGATATTCATAAAGCTCCTTATTCTTTAGGTTCTCCTTTTGTTGAAAGCCCAAAGGAAACCTCACCTCCTATCCATCATACTCCTTTAGTCTTGTCAGTCACTCCTCAGCCCTCTATCATTCAGACTGCCAGTACTCTTATAGCCACCACAGCTATGGCAGGTCCACAAGCACCCACCAAAATGGAAAGAATCATAGCTGCTAGGTATGGACCTCTAGTACTGCCCATTCCTTTGAATGCCATGCCTACTGGCGAATATCATAAGTATATGCCTAAGTTCACTAGGACTGAAGGTGTTACAACTGAAGAACATCTTGAGTCATTCTATAGCTATGTTGATAACCTGGACATTATTAAAGATGATGTCTGGATGAGAGTCTTTGTCCAAAACCTAGATGGAGAGGCTAGAAAATGGTTCAGAGAACTAACCCCAAGGTCTATAACAGATATTGAGGCTTTAGATGATGCATTTCTAAATCATTGGGGGGACAAGAAAGATCTCCTCTACTACCACACTGAGTTTGGGAACTTAAAGAGGGAAAATGGTGAGTCGTTGTCTGATTTTAATAAGAGGTTTAAGCGCATGTACAACAAGATACCAGCTGAAGTGAAACCCGCCACTACCTCTTCTAGACTCATCTATGCCAGTGCCTTTGATTCTGACTTCTATTTACTGTTGAGGGAGAGGCGATGTGCTTCTTTGGCTAATATGTAGGATGCAGCCTTGGAAGTAGAATCAAACATCATGGCTGCAGAAAAGCTCAAAGGTAATGCTAAGAGAAGGAGACAGAGGGGCGAGCCTTTATCATCTTCAGATCCAAAGATTGATAAAATGACTAAGATGATAGAATCATTAGCCTCTGAGATCTCCAAATTAAAGGTTGAGCAACACTCTGGGAAAGGAAGAGTTCCTAACACCTTTGCTCCTCCAAATCCAAATCCATATAGAAGAGAAAATGACCAGTTGTAGATTTTGCAAAGAAACAAAGATGCTAATGAAGATGAAAGGGTGAAGACCCCTTTCCAGAATGCATTCATGGAAGAAGAGCAGTTTGAAGAAGATGATGATATGAATTGTATGGAAGACAAAGGTAGTGCCCCTTTTTTGACCTTAGTTTCCTATGAAAAGTAATCATTAAATGACCAGATCAGCCAAGAATGGGATGGTGAAGTTGTTCTACAAATTGAAGATCAGCACAGATATAATCTGAGGTCAAGGATGAATAATGTCAAGGAAACTCCTGTTCATAAAGTTGTTGTCCCTATAGAACATCAAGCTAATAAGCAGAAGCAACCAGCAGTTGATCCTATCATCCTCAAAGCTCCAACCATAGAGGTAAGAGGCCTTGACAAGTCCCCTTCTTCTTTCAGTTTTCAATCAGAAATTTAGAAGCTAAGAATACCTATGCCTCTGATTGAACTAGTGAAGAATGAGTCCTTCAAGACATCTATCCTTGAGGCTCTTGAGCCTAAAGCCATCCAAGCCTCCACTGACTATGTAAATCTGCAAGATGACCAACTAGCTATTATTCTCAGCCCAATGATTGAAAATTGTGAAGACAGTTCCCCATCATTCTATGTTTCTCTGTCTATTCATGATTAAAATCCTTCACAATTGCCTTATGGGCACTGGAGCCAACCATAATCTAATGCCCAAGGTTGTCATGGATAAATTGGGTATTGACATTACCAAGCCTTATCATGACTTGTTTTCCTTTGACTCTAGAAAAGTGAAATGTTTGGGATTAATCAAGGATCTAGCCATCACTTTGTCTCAGTTGCCCATGAAAAGCATGATGATGGATATTGTAGTAGCAGATGTACCCACAGTTGGCATGTTTCTTTCTAGGGGCTGGATCAAGAGATTAGGTGGAACATTGCAAAATGATCTATCCTATGCTACTATCCTAGTTTTTGGAGGTGAAAGAAGGAGGTTGTACAGAGACGCTCAGTTGGCTTATAGCATCAATGATGAAAGGAAACCCACTAATCATCCCATCTATGCTGTTGACACTGATTTTGGAGCATATTTTCTTCAGATTGAAGAATCTCAGTTGGCCTCTACGCAGCTTAAAAAACCAGTTTGCCAAATCACAGAGGAAGAAGGCCCACAGATCTGGGACATGTTCTTTGATGGGGCTTGCTCTAAGGAAGCTGCAGGAGCAGGTGAAGTCCTTATGTCCCCCACACAGGAATGCATTGATTCATCTTTTATATTAACTTTTCAGGTGAACAAAACCTTCCAAGAAAAACATCCAAGGCTGAAAGCATACAGAGATGAGGTGAAATATAGACCATCTCTGCCTGATAATATCAAATGCTGGAAAGTTTTTGAAGTAGATGATCAAATCAATAGGCTTTTGCAAGTCTTTGATGATTTTGTTGATATACACATTGACCAAGAGAAAGAAACCTTTGATAGAAAGGTAAAAAGGGTCAATTTTCAGTTTGGTGACTGTTTTCTCAAAAGGGATGCATTAAAGGAAGGAGGAGATGTTTTTGATGGCCCAGTCAATGGGCAGTTTTTGAAACTTTATTTCATTTAAGGCTTTAAAGCCTTGGTATTGTAAATATGTTTTTTCTAGTTTTTATTTCATTGCAAAATAGACTCCATGCCCAATGGAACATTAGAAGGAAGATTTGATTTTGGTTTTATAGGAAAGGCATTGTTCTGTAGTTCTTGAAACCTCACAGGGAGGATTTCATCCCCAGAAGGAGCCAGTGTTAGCCTTGTTGGCAAATGGCCCAAAAATAGATCCAAATATGCCCCAAAGTCTCCAAATTTGCTTAAAATCATGCTAATGGATCCATATATGTTATTGAAGTCTTCAAATATTGCTTAAGATCATCCATAGATCAAAATAAGCGCAGGAGGAGAGCCCTTGGAAGGGCGAAAATACACTATAGAGGGGCTAAAAACACTCCAAAACCATGAAAAACCATGTATTGAAGGCTTAACAGTCCAAACGCATAGCAGCCGTTAGATCTGGCCGATCAATGACCCAGATCTAAGCAGCAAATCACAAATCGACAAGCAGAGAGGACTTCAAGATGGGCGTAAGTCACCGCTGATTAGTGATCTTCGATGATTGGATCAGTGGGTCGCATTTGGTGAATGAAACCAGAAGGTATCAACGCAGACCAGGCGGAACTAGCAATAGCGATCAGCGATTACATGTGGATTGTCGATCAAGTGCACAGATCGACGGCCCACGTTACATCCGGGTATCACTATCAAGAACTTCAAAGGAGCGTGCTATCCACAGGCCCGGGGCATGAGCGACATGCGATTGATCACATCACTATATCGCATCGACTCCACATGGGAGAGGGCATATATACATATGGGCAATCTGATAACCGGACCCAATGGTTATATATATAATATTTCATAAAATTTGAGGTCCGCTGGAAAGACTTTTTTAATGCATTTTTTGTGTATTTTATATTTTAACTAAATACAAAGGGAGCCTTGGGCAGCGCCAATGCGATAAAGACCCGGACCCGAAAGGGTTCAGAAATAAAATAGATAATATTTCAAATCCGCAGAAAGTCGTTTTTCAATGTTTTTTGCAATTTTTTATGTATTTACAAAATACAAAGGGAACATAGGGTCAGGCCACTTGCGATTTGTGATAACGACCCCAAGGGCAGACTCGATGGATGAATAAACCATATTTGAGGACTGTTGAAATCCGAAAGAAACAGAAATGGGTGGGTTTTTACAGTATTGCATCTTTTCTTTGTTTATAACATAAAGTAGTCATTGTTTGCATTTTAAAGGGAAAACAAAAGCCCGAATAGACATTCCAACACAAAACAGAGACCGGAAAGTGATCATGGAGCATCATAGCATGCGCAACTCATCCTAAAAAATAGAAACATCATAGAGCAGCATAGTGCAACACAGCCAAATCAACCCAAACGATGATGTAGCATCGCTGGCATGAGAGAGCTCCCTGCCAGCGTAGCCAAAATATCTTAATGCGGTTATTCGTCTGTCAGAAGAAGAAACCCCTGAGCCCATGCATGCCTAGTCATGGTATCAGGTTGTTGAAAAGACAGGAAGGATAGATTAAGACACTTTGAGCCTCTAAGAGCTCAAGAGCATTGTAAAGAGCTATAAATAGATGGAAGTAAGATGTAATAGGGGAAAAACTTCTGGATACTATTGAGACTTTGCTACTCAAGCTTCTCATTTTCATTCTAGAAAATATAAGCTTCTTTTGTTGTTATATGTTCAATGTCCATTTTCTCTTCTGTTCTAAGCTTGCACTTGAACAGGTTGTTTATGTTTCTTTTGTGTCTAAGGCCAGATAATTGTCATCTTATCTCTACTTTGATAAATTAGATTTGCAAGCTTCTTTTACTGCCTGTAGATAGCTATTCATATGTGTTTTATATATGCATCTGCTGGTATGGTCAGTATTCTTCATTTACTGCCTGTAGCTAGCCATTCGTATGTGTTTATATATATGCATCTGTCAGTATGGTCAGTATTCTCCATCTATCCATTGAATCTAAAAGCTATTGAACATTAGTGGTCTAAAGCCTTAGAAAGCTAAGGGTGTTCATGCATGTCTTGAGTAAAAACAGAGTTGAAATGGTTATCTGGCTTGATCCAAACCATCATTCATTCCAATAGTTCAGAGAACAATATTGAAGATTATATGTTACCAGGCATCTCTGATCTGCAACCTAGAAGAGTTTCCCTTGAGTGATAACATGACCAACATCACCAATTATATGCACCTCTTGATCACTGTAGATCTGGGGTCTACCACCACTCTGATATTGTGGACAATCCCTCTTACCATGATCCTTACCACATATCCAACACTGTAATGGTTCTATACCACTGCCTCTAGCCTGCTGCTCTCCATGTCCCTTCTCAACTGCATTGAATTTCTTGTAAGGAACTACATTATCTTTCTCACTTGCATCTTGAGATCTTCCTCACTTTGGTGGCCATTTTCCTTTAGCTTTGTCGTTTCTTTTCAATTCATGTTTATGTTATGTATCAGCTCACAAAATAGAAGAAAAGATAGATCAACAACTTCAAAATTAGCCTCTTTGAGGGGGAAACCTCCTTTTCATTACACAAATGAACAATTCTTGGATGATACAAATGACAAGACCTCCTTTCTATATATAGGAGTCTAAGGGGTCCCAATAGAATCAAATCCTACATAACAATAATATTATACGGGCACAACAATAGTAATAGTGGGCTTCTATGGGGCATAATAATAACAACATGGGGACTATATGGGCACAATAATACAATAAGGGGTTTCACTAATAACAATAAGGGATTACACTTATAGGGACCTAATAGTTTAGGCTCAACTTTGTGCTTTGACTACTCATAACAATGCTTCAAATTTTGGATGGCCTCCTCCAATGATTTAGGCTCATCGAACTCAATCCCGTCTCTGCATGCAATTGGAAATCCACTAATGAATCTCTGAACCTTGGCCTTCTCCTCTATGAGGTAAGGCACATATCTCAACTGTTGAAAATAGCAACAAGAAATGTTAAAAATATCACTACTATAAATAGCAGTTTAGGTACCAGTGCTGGACTAAGAAACAAGGAATGAAAAATGGAAGTGCTAAAAATAGCATTGTTATTTTTAGCAATTCGGGATAGATTCCTATTTGAGTTAGTCCCTAAACTAAAATAGTGAAGTAAAATTTGAATTTGATCTTAGTAGTTGTTTGTAAATTAATTAATTAATTCATCTTGAGTTAATTAGTTAAGGAAAATCAAACATGAAGTCTATGTGGGGACATGCAACAGTTTCTCCATTAATTGAGGAATTTATCCATCAGTTAAAGAGATAAGGACGAGTTGTAATATTGAGTTGTAATTACTTGGCTCAGTTAACTGACTCAAGTCCAGTTAGATTAGTTCAAACAGTTTGTTGAATTAATTGTGAGTTCAGTTAGTTAATGCTTGCATGCATGTAACTGATGCTCTCCAGATAACTGAATATGCTCTCATAAATAACTCATGCATGTCAGTTCAAAGAAAGACACAGTTGCTATTAGAGGAGGGACAATGTACTATCAGTTGGATGGATTTTTCCTATAAAGGAAACTCATCTATGCAGAAGGATTTATCTCCTTTAGGTTTGTGCAGTTATTTCTGAGCCAAGTGAGTAGTGTGAGGTGGGAATTCACACAAGTGGAAGCACTGGACCCTAGGAAAAATTACGCAAGGAAATAGGAGGCTTGGAGGGTAGAGGAGAAGGTTGTGAGAGCCTTTGACTATCTATGAGCAGCATTGTTTGATTGCAGAGAGAGCAGGATAGCTTGAGCGCTGATTCTTTTTGTAACTTGAACAAGATTTCCACTTGTATGATAATACAGATAGTGGGGTTTTAGGCTGATACTTTCACCGAGTTATTCTTCTGTGTTATGTGTGATTGATTTCTCATTCTCAGTTATATGTGTTCTCATTGATCGTGCTCAAATTGATTAAGCTTCTGCAAAGTTTATTGTAGAAGTAGATCTTGTATTTTACTTTAGTCTGTTGCATAATCTATTGATCTATAGTGGGAATTTCTACATCAAAAAGTCCAAAAATATGCTAATATACTCCTCATCTATCATAAAATGCATCTGCAACTCATAAAACGCTTTAGCTCTATCATTATAGTTACTCTCAAACAAGTAATTCTTCTTGAAGAGCCTTTCAAACGCATGCCAAGTCAACTCATCCTCATGTATGTCCTTGACATTCTTCACATCTTCCCACTTAATATCTGCTTTGCCTTTGGACTGAAAAGGTCTATCCTTGCTTTCATGTTTCATGAATAATCATGAAATCTAAAGAATTTATGCATGCCAAGCAACCAAGCCTCTGCATCATGTGATTTCTTCATCTATCCAACAAAGGTAAGTGTATTTTCCTTCTTGAAGTCATTTGGAAAATATCCCCTGTCATTCCTCCTGTACGGATGATAATGATGACAATCGTGACGTCTGTCAGAACCAGAACTAGAGTAATACCTATGTCCAGTACCTCTCCTATCTAGAGTGTCCAACAACCAGCGATCTCTAATAGTGTCCGATCTATCTAATCTGTGTCTACTATGATACCTACTTCCATATGCCCCATTAGTTCTATACTCATGCCCATGACTGATCCGAAGAGGTCCCTGTCGCTACAAATATGACAAACTCTGAAGTAATATCACATTCACCTATGCTTGTTTCTCTTATTGTTGCATGATTTGTCATTGTCTACTTTTCAACTCCTTATTTCTTCTTTGAGGCTTCTCAAGGTGTCTTCTAAGTCAGAAGAGTGCCCCACACCATGCTACCCATCTGATGCATAGGGAGATTCTATGTATTCTACCACCTTGCTAGCCATCTAATCTCTTTCCTGCATGGCATATTATGTCAGCTAAACTAAATAACCATAAATCAACGTACCTTAGCATAACTCGGGGAGGATACCTTGTCTGAAAGATCATCAAATCAGCATGATGCATGTACAACATAACCATAATAACATATAGACATATATCAATAAGTTCACCAACGCATAACAATCATACTAACTAGGGTCCAGTCATCGATGCAAGGCCATATCAACAATGCATGTTATGACCTCATGCATGACAACAACTAATACTCCAGTAGACACATTGACTCATGCAACTATCCACCTACATAAGAAATGCCTAATCAACTACACATACGCATAACCGCATGTAGTTGAGCATAAGTGATCAATTCTTGTAATCAACCTCCAAGACTAATGCATGTAATCAAATATCCAAGAATGAAACCCAATGTACAAGGATGTAATCAAGCTACATATAATTGTATAACCAGTCATATACTCATGACAATGTATTCCATACAATTGAAATCAAGTTCCTCATGATAACCTTACTATTACCATGATCAATATGATGCAGTGAAACAAGCACATGGAACGCAAGTGTAAGATCCACACACACAACTAACATGCAGGCATGACCAACACATTCACCATATATCTAGCACCATATATGACCCAAAGAGAGCGTAACCATGCTCTGATACCAATTAGTAGCACCCCCTCCTAGGTTTACCCAAATTAACCATGTCAACCGGGGTAAACATGAGGAGAGATGTCACTACAATCAGTTTCAACCTCCTATGTCACCTTAAGGAAGTGGAATTGATAGAACATCACATACAATCATCCAACATCATCAACAGACCCCTCAGGAGATATGTCAGCCACTCAGATAGCCTGTCCTTGGGTCCCACTTTTATTCTGTAGCTCTTAGCCCTCATTCGCTCTCATGTTATGGGCAAGGAAGTGACCAACAACTCAAATTCACTCTCATAGGTCTGTCTGCGAACGACTGTGGTCCAGAATTGCTAGCTCTATGCCAACGACCTCGAGATTTGAGCCACTTTTCTAGCCCAGAATCCTAGCCTCTGCCTAGCACTTGTTGTAACTTTCATAGATCATTAAAAACATGATAACAATGCTTATCAATCACAAATCAACCTTAGGACTGGGCCTGAGCATCCCCAACCGGGACTGGCATTCTTTCAAACACTTTGAATCAATGCAACTTATAGGTCTAGGATATAAGACAGAGCATAAATGATTGAAACCACTTATGAAACATAACCAAAAGGATCACCTCCTTCTCCATTGAACTACTACATCATCAATTAGGACTTTCATCCATTCATTTAACAGTTACAAGTAAATATATGAAATAACCATGACATAAACCAGTCATTCAACCATGCTTATAACCAGCATAAAACCATATAAATATCATAGATATGACAACCATTAAATCCATATATAAATTAGTGAAAAATTAAGAGAAATTAGCTTTTATTATCATAGGCAAATCCAACTAGGTTCTAGACTCTCATGTACCACCTGACCATAGACATGATTGAACAAAATCTATCTTTTAGTCAGTCACCCCCATGCCATATTCCAAGCATGAATGTGGGATCTCATGGAACAACCAATCCAACAACAATCAAGGAAATCTAGAGGTTAAACCACCTCCACCCTCATCCAACTGTGATCACACCAAGACCGGTGCTCCAATCACAACCGAATAGAACTTGGAATGCCATCTGGAATCCATCACTGTCCTTGAGTAATTTTTTGTCTCCTTGTCTCAGGCTTTACCACAATCCAAACTCAAATCACTAGGCCATAAACCAAGACTGCTCCCTCAGGCTTTACCATGTATCTGCCAAAACCGATCAAGGGATTCCTAGGCCTTTGGGAATGAATCTTGAGACCGCCTCCGCCCCGGATTCTAAAACCCATCCCATAATTCCAAAGTTACAAAACCACAAAAAACATTCCAACATACCTTGGCATCTGGAAAAAGGCTAGGCTAGGTTTAAAACCACTATCATAACCCGGTAAGACCATGCCACCGACAGCAAGAGAACCATACACCAAGTTGAAAATCCATGCATGTCCAAACCAGCTAGGAAATTACACTTGCAAAAGGTTACTTGTAAGTATTATTGTTGAAGTTGCTTGATCCTACCTTCCTTTCCTTGATCCTTGCTTGCTTTTCCTTTCCTTTCCTTGTTTTCCCTTTCCTTGCTTACTTTTTCTTTCCTTGATCCAAAGCTAGAGTACTCCAAGAAAACTCTAAGTGACCAAGGGAGTGAGAGAGAGAGAGAGAGAGAGAGAGAATAATGAGAGAGCTCCAAACTTGAACTTGACAAAAGCCATGAACTAATCCTCAGAATCCTTTTTATGCATGAGGCCTCTAATTTCTTCATTTTCAATTATTTCCCTTCAATTTCCTTCTCACATGCAATCTATGACCTTTTTCTCTCCTTTACTCCTAATTTCCTTTATTTTCATAAATAAATGTGCCAAAAATGCCTTTCAATTCCTTTGCCTTAGCCTTTGCCAATTTCCTTAGCCAAAAATACACATCCAAATATGCCCACTAGGATATATTTGCTCAACATTCAGCTTGGAATAAGTGTCCCTTAACTGTGGTCTTAATTTTCCTTTATTGACTTTTATTACATGAACTTTTCACCAGGGTTGTTACGGACTTATTAGGCAGTGATTTTCTGAATGTCGTTAATGAATCAAGAGAAAAGGGAAGAATTCTACATGCCTTCAATTCAATATTTATCGCTCTAATTTCAAGATAATCCCTCTTCCTTTGAGAAGTTTCGCCCTATTTCTCTTTGTGATTTTGTATACAAAATCATATCTAAGGTGATAGCTCAAAGAATCAAGCCCATTCTACCAAGGTCAATTTCTAGTGAACAATTCGAGTTTTTGAAAGGGAGGAAAATCCATGAGTGATTGGGATGGCCTAAGAAGGTCTTAATAGCATTAAAACCTGGAAACTCAAAGGAGAAGCCATCAAAATCAACCTATCTAAGGCGTTCAATTGAGTCAATTGGCTCTTCGTTCATTTACTCCTAACAAATGTGGGATTTGAGGTTCCCTTCATAAACTGGACCATGAGTTGTATGATGACAGTAACGTTAGACGTTCTCATAAATGGAGCAACATCTTATTTCTTCATAGAAGAATGGGGTCTCAGACAATGCCTCCCTTTGTCACCCCTTCTCTTCCTGCTAGTAGTTGAAGGACTTAGTAGGATGCTAAAGTCAGCCAAGCGAATAGGAGACATCAAAGGTGTAAATGTTTCCCATGCCCTCGCTATAACTTATTTGCTATTTGTAGATGACATTTTAATTTTTTGCATGGATCTTTAAGAAACCTGCAAACTCTCCATGAAATCCTTGAACATTTTAGTAGAGAAACTTGCATGGTTATTAATATTTCAAAATATACATTTACCATTCACAACCTGGAGATTCAGGAAATAAACAATATCAAAAAAATTCCCATTTGAGTTATTGAACTTTGATTTAGGACTCAAATACCTCGGGTTCCATTTGAAGCCTAATTGATATAGACTTGAAGACTAGTTTTGGATTCTAGCAAAACTGGAAAAGAGGTTGTCTTGTTGGAGTCATAGATGGTTGTCAAGAGCCAATCTTTTGGTGTTGGTTAAATCAATGTTATAAGAAATCCCTATCTATTGGATGTCATTGGCGTGGATTCCAAAAGGGGTATTGGAAAAGGCTAGATGGATCTATTTTAAATTTCTATGGGAAGGGAAGGAGTCCTTTGTTTTACCATGGGTAAAATGGTTGAGGATTGCAATCCCAAAGCTCCTGGGGGGATGGGGCTTAAAAAACATCTTCTTATTCTCCAAAGCTCTAGCAACAAAATCTAGGTGGAGACTACTTACTACATCCATCCAATGGATGGATGTAGTCATTCAGAAGTACATCATGCGAGACTCCCTGGAAGATTGGATCACGCATCTCAATAGTTCCAGATGAAATATCTCAACAATTTGGAGGTCTATGTTAAACTCATTTAACTTGATTTCTTATGGGTTAGCTTGGAAAATCGAGAGAGGACATAGAGTCAGACTGGGTTATGACACATGGTCCAAGAGTGGGGAAGGACACATCCTCTCCCAGATTTGAAATCCTGCAACAACTAATTTGTGGATTTAGGGTTAGCTTTCAGCAGATGACTTGAATATACATTAAGGTCTTCAGGAAGAATGGAGGAATTATGTGGATACACTATCTAAGGTTCATATTTGGTTAAATGATTATGAAGACAAGCTAGTTTGGTCTTCTTCCCCACACAACATTTATATGCCAAAATTGGGCTACATTTTTCTGAATTTCCTAGCACAAATAGCTGAACTAAAGTGGTGGTGGCGAGTGATGTGGAAGTCTAAATGTCCTCTAAAGGGTAGGATTTTGTGTTGGTCCATCATGACAAACAAGCTTCCTACCTGGGAGGTGTTGAAATGCATATTTGTAATTGGGTTGAGGTGGTGTTCATTGTGTAAAGGATCAAATGAAATAATTGATCATCTCTTCATGTCTTGCTCCTTCACACAACAGGTGTGGAATGATTGCAGTACGAGTGTAGGTTTACAATGCAGATGGGATGGGCCAAATTTTGCAAAATCCTGGCTAAGTTGGACTCAAGACTAGGCTAACAGAGTTATAACTATTCTTCCCCCTATTGTCTATTGGGGAGTCTGACTCACAAGGAATAAATAAATTTTCCAAGGTCTCTCATCATTCTCGAGGAAAATTGCAACTGAGGACCTAGCCATACGTAAGCACTATCTGCAAGTTAAAGACCTATCAGTCGTTAGACCTATAATAGAGGAATCAATAGACAAATCTATGCCCTGGGGATACTTCGACGAGGCCTCCCAAGGGACAAGAGAGCAAGCAGGAGAGGTTTTGTTCTTAACTTTTCTAAGTGTCATGCCTTTCATGTAAAAATTGGAATGGGGTTTGGTACAAATAATTGGGCTGACACACTTGCTTACAAATCCTTGATTGTTTTTGCTATTGAGAAGGGATGTGACAGGATACAAATTTATGGTGACTCTTTATTGGTGATAAATTGGGTTAATGTTGTACAACAATGCAAGAACATTCATTTGGTTAACATTGTGGAGGATATTCAAATTCTAAGTCTTTCATTTACACACTTCTCTTGCAGGCACATCTACAGGGAAAGGAACTAAGAAGTTGATAAGATTTCTAAGGAGGGCATTCTCCTTGATAAGGGCTATGGAAGGTAACTGAGTTTCGAGGTCAGGATCGTTATGAGTTTTAACACGGATCGTACATGGATGAGGCTCAGATAGTATGAGGCTTGGATTCTACCCATGCCCGTACTAGCTTTTTGAGACACTAGATGCAATGTTATAGGTTTCAGCCTTCAGTTTTTTAGCATTGTGCTCCTTCCAGTGAGAGTTTTTGGAATCCTCTATGTTCAGAGTGATGGTTCCAATATCATTTTATGTATGGATTTACCTATGGTTTTATGTGTGGGACAACATATGTATGTTGTTTATTTGTGGAATTTTTGAATTGTCTTAGTGACTAGTGATTTTTTGCAATATCATGATGGGCTTTCATAGTCTTCGTCGTGACAAGATGTGGGAAATATCTTGAGGAATGCACTATATCTTTGGTGCATATGCTAAATGTAATTTTGGTTGGAAACATGAATGAATTTACGGTTTTTACTTTATAAAAAAATATATATATATGTTTTATTCCTTGGAAAAAAATGCGAAATGTCAACATGGTTGATATAAGTATTTTTTTGTTAATAATAATTGTTTAAATGCCACATGTCAACTCCATGTTAAATTAGGTAGTCAAGGAATTACACATTTGAGATATACTCTCATATAAAGAGAAAAAAAAGGTGGTGAACGTTGAAATATTTTATTTATTGCTGACATGGAAGTATTTTTTTGTATATATATATATATATATATATATATATATATTCAGTGAGGCATGTCAACTCCATGTTATGTGAGGATACTTATTTGAATCGTACTCACAAGTTTAAAAACAACATATAGATAAAATAATGTTTTTTTGAAATAATTATATTTATATCTATATAAAAATATTTTAATTAAAATTGAAATATTTTATTTATGTGACATTGATTTATTTTTATTATTTTAAAAAGTGTCAATTCCATATACAAGTTTAAAAACAACATATAGATAAAATAATATTTTTTTGAAATAATTATATTTATATCTATATAAAAATATTTTAATTAAGAATTGAAATATTTTATTTATGTGACATTGATTTATTTTTATTATTTTAAAAAGTGTCAATTCCATGTTGATCAGTTAATGAATTACACATGCCTTTCATATAGATAATTTCATCTCCATGTTATGTGAGGATACTTATTTGAATCGTACTCACAAGTTTAAAAACAACATATAGATAAAATAATGTTTTTTTGAAATAATTATATTTATATCTATATAAAAATATTTTAATTAAGAATTGAAATATTTTATTTATGTGACATTGATTTATTTTTATTATTTTAAAAAGTGTCAATTCCATGTACAAGTCTAAAAACAACATATAGATAAAATAATATTTTTTGAAATAATTATATCTATATCTATATAAAAATATTTTAATTAAGAATTGAAATATTTTATTTATGTGACATTGATTTATTTTTATTATTTTAAAAAGTATCAATTCCATGGACAAGTTTAAAAACAACATATAGATAAAATAATATTTTTTTGAAATAATTATATCTATATCTATATAAAAATATTTTAATTGAAAATTGAATATTTTATTTATGTGACATTGATTTATTTTTATTATTTTAAAAAGTGTCAATTCCATGTTGATGAGTTAATGAATTACACATGCCTTTCATATAGATAATGTAATTAATGCATCACACATAATAAAAACGTTTACAAATTTAATATTCTGAAACACTTTAACAAATCAAAGAACAACAACCAACAAAATAGAGAATAGTATTTAAGATTATTATTCAGTGTTAAGAATATTTTCATATAAAAATGGAGATTAAATTTAATAGTTTATAATTTTGAATTTTTCTTAACATTACAATTTTTTTATGAAATTATTATTTTTTATTATTTAAAATTGTCATTTTTAATACATAAATGAATTAAAATCACTTACCAATCCATTTTATACAAATTCAATAACTCAAATTTCTGATTTTAATAATATTTAATTAAATAAAATTTTCAATAAAATTATTAATAATAATCACCATCATCATAATTATCCCCACATATATATATATAAATTCAACCATCCATACATTAATATATAAAATGATTTGCAATTATCCAACCATCATCATAATTATCCCCACACATATACATATAAAATGATTTGCAATTATCCAGAAAGTGTATGATATACCACTTTACTGGTTATATTGAGATTATTCCTATACAATATAAGAGGTTCCCAGAAAAGGTATAGTTTTGGAATTATCCAAAACACAGGTATGTGATATACCATTTTACTGGTTATATTAAGATTAAGTCTATGTTATATGGTAGGTTTTTGGCAAGATTGTGATATTTTTTAATAGGTTTGAGTTATGCATAGTTTTTTGTTTTGATTTTTTATTTGGATAGGTCTATTAGGAAAGTTTGGCGGTTTTAGATGTTTATTCATATATGATTCTATTAATATTATTTTTATATTTTAGTTATAATTTTTTTTATAATTAAATTAATTTTTTAATTAATAATAATATATAATATCATATATTATATTATATTATTTTATATTATATTATATTATTTAAATAATTACATTAAAACATTTTTTTTTCGAATATCTGTACGGAAAATATATATCAAAATCAAGTTTAATATTTCGCTTATAAAAATTGAATGAAAAATGAAAACATAATAATCATTTAGGTTGATCATCTAAAATAAAATCTACTGAAACAAAATTTCCAATTTCCATATATACTATTTTATATTTTTAAATGATTATATTAAAACTATTTTATACTAAAATCCGTATTATATTATTTAATTTTTAAATAATCATTGAATGGTAATCTATTTGATCTTTATTTATGGGGTTGTATTTATGTTTCTATTTTCCTTTAGGGTGATGCAATTTACTTTTTAATTAAAATAATAGTTTGATAATATTTTATTATAAGTGACGTAATATTTATGTTTTTTTGACCGCAGTCAGTGAAGGCTGTAATCACAGTTAGTGTCTAAGATAGCTAGATATTTTTGTTATCTGTTTGTATATTATGTTTTTTTGTTTTGAAAGTTAATTCTGGTTATATTTTGAAAAAATTTGGTAGGAATTTTGTAAATCCAAATAAAAGTTATCAAATTTCATAATTTTAAGTGCTCTAAAAATTTTTGATGGCGCTGAATCTATTTCTACCATCAAAGATATGATTCAAACATTACATCTACAAAATTTTTTACTCCGATCCCAACTACTTTTGGCTTTAACGCCAATTTCCAAGCCTCCGTAGACAATAGGAAAGAAATAGAATACAATCACTAAAAGCAATTTGCACTGTGGGTACAATGGGAAGTACAACCTATAAGAAGATGACATGTAAAGCAACTGACAAGTCTTGTTGGCAATCGCTAACGAGCCTACCATAGGGCATTAAATGCCCACTTAGCTGCATACTCCTTAAGCCAATAACACACACGCATGGTGACTAGATAAATAAAAAATAACGACGGTGTGTTATCGGCTTAAAGAGTATGCAGCTAAACAAATATTTAATGCCCTATTGCAGTCTCGTTAGCCATTGCCATAGTCCTACATGAACCAGCACACTGTACAATTTATTTTGGTCCCACGTGGCCTGGGGGAGGGGGGCAGTCGGCCGTATGTTGACTCGACTGGGACCCACGTAGGATACCTCTCAATCGCGGCGATAGTTGAGTCAAATTCTTTGTCGCTGACAGTGAAATTCATTGCCCCGATCTTTCAAAAATGCTGCCCGTAAATTCGGCCTCACGCCTTTTGTTGGGTTGTCCTTCTGCATGTCAAAGAGAGAAGTTAACTCACGAGGAATGGGTCCCACCCATCATAATGTCCACTCCCCCTATAGTCCTACACGAACCGGCACACTGTACAATTTATTTGGGTCCCACGTGGCCTGGGGCAGTCGGCCGTATGTTGACTCGACTGGGACCCACGTAGGATACCTCTCAATTGCGGCGATAGTTGAGTCAAATCAAATTCATTGTCGCTGACAGTGAAATTCATTGCCCCGATCTTTCAAAAATGTTGCCCGTAAATTCGGCCTCCTCCTCGACATAACGGCCCCACACCTTCTACGGCAATGATAATAATGCGGAACGAGACCTGTAAGTTGCTTACGTGTCACTTTCTTATAGGCTACAGTCTGGCCAGCGGTCCATAATGGAATTCACTTTTGCCAGCTGTACTCTTCCAAATATACAGACAGATAACAAAGAATCTACTTGTCTTAGACACTAACTGTGGTTAAGCGTTCTCTGACCACGGTTAAGGAACACAAATATTTGGTCACTCAGATACTCTATAGTATGACCTTCACATCTCGGAAAAAAAATGAGCGTATAAGGTTAACGTACAAAAGTGGATTTCTTCACAAACAAGTTAGGAAAAGAAGGAGATTTTGGTGCGTCTCTTGGGGGTGAGTCGATAAACGGACACGTGGCTGTTGTTTTTTACATTGTTCTGTGAAATGGCAAGTGGCAATGGCTTGGTGGGTGTCAATTATGATGTCCCTTCAATGAAAAACAAACCATGGAAACTAATCAACTAGTGCTCTTGTAAGCCAGAGATGAGCCTCTAAGATCTTAACCAATTGTTGTTGTGCAGTGCTTTTGTTGCAAGTTTGTGATAAGCCATACTTGGCAGCTTTTTGTCTGGACTTCATTATGATCACCTTTTTTTTTACAGTGTCTTGTGTTTTCATTATGATTACCTTTTTACAGTGTCTTGTGATATGAATCATATTCTTGTTTGGCTTTTTTTTTTTCAATTATATTTATATAAATTTATAAATAAAAAAATATTTTTTTCTCGAAAAAGGCATAATTCTATCATTGGGTAGATTCATGTGGTTGATACATGATTTATATGTATTTTAGAAATAAATCCAAATGTGGTAGACATTACATAAAGTAGTTTGTGTTTTTATCAACATAGATTTATCTTAAGTACGGATCTAATATGAGCCAAAAGGGATCAAATTTCTGCATGTACAAATTTTTTTGGAGTGTAAAATTTCATTGTTTAGATTGAATTTTTAAATGCTAAATATATTTTATATAGGACCAAATAAACATTTTAACCATAAAAACTTAATTTTTTTCATGATATATAATTTTTTTTAAATGATATATAATATATACATAATTAACATTAACGTATTACATAATATGTGCATCCTAATTAAAATGATTTTTTTTATTATTAATGTATTTTTAAGTATATGTCAATATTAATTCATATTAAAATATTTTATATAACATTGAATCATTTTTATATATAACATTAAAAAAAGTTATTTTAACAATTTTTTTCTAAATATAGATATACATGAAGTTGATATAGACATAAATTAGTTAACATAAATCTTCAAATAGTTTATTTAAATCTCTTGTTGAAATATTTTTGAAAAGGATAAGATATAAACTTCTTACCAACACATTTTTTTTACTTCTAATTACTTTACAACATATTCATTTTTTTAATTATAAACGACATTATTTTTCTATTTAGAACATTATTATTTTTTATTTTTATTTTTTCTAAAGGGAACAGACAGACGAACATACTCACACGCCCCTCGTACTCCACTGTAGAATGAGCCTCTCGGCTCAACAAAGAGAAACATATGCTTTGTCACATAGATGTGCATATAGAATCAGTGGTTTTCAAAAAACTAAAATGCATTATACACAATCCCCAAATAGAGAAACCTCGAAGGACTAAAAACCACATACAACATGTGGAAAACCCTAGCAAATAACAAAAAACTAATTGTCACAAAGGCTTGCAAGCAAACACCCATAAGGGATCCTAAAAATTTTAGGGTCAAACCTAGGTGGACTAAGGTCCCACGACTCGTGCACTGATAAATAGAGTGAGCCTTGAGGCCTAGCAACCAGATAACATCACTCATGACCAGAGGTGGCAAAGCAACGTGTCAATAGCAACAAGACAAGCCAACCCACATCAAATGTGGTGGTGTTTATGGCAGAGTTGAGTAAGAGTTAAACAAGAGAAACCGCCTGGTGTCGACACCACGCACAAAAGGAACCAACAACACAAAATGAGGGTTTCAAAGGCTAGGGAAGCCTATGATCCCTCCCCCCTTCATTGTCAAAACTTTTGCAGTGGAAAACAATGGCGACAACGCAAATAAGAGCCACCAGAACTCCAGGCAATAGCGACATCACAAACAAGGACATAGAGGAACCAACAACACAAAGATGAGGGCCATGAAGGCTAGGGTTCCGGCCTCTGAGCCCTCACCCCCCTTAATGCTCTCGATGCTATAAATTCATAATATACTTTTAGATGATTTTTTTCCCGATCAAATCATGGAAAATTGTTGGAATTGTAAATTTTAATTATTAAATTTATATGCCTAAGTATACAGGTTTTCTATGAGATTACAAAAAATTATATATTAAAAAGTATGTTTTAAATAATGAAAAAAATACAGTCACTAAAAATTATATGATGAGATTTTAGTGAAAAACAAAACATAAATGTTTAGACTCCACTAAAATTATCTGATTTTAAATTTACATAAATTTATAAATTACCACAACCATATAAATTAAATGGTTGGTAAATGTCATTAGGAATTAACCTATAATAAGAAAACTTCCTTCATCATAAATCTCAAGTTGATAAAATAGAAAAAAAATCATAATATTAATTATAATTTTATTTACCAACCAAGATCCATCTTAACCCGAGATCTGTCAAGCACCAAGAGTGATAAAATATCTTGAGGTGCAAAGCTCTTTTCTGAGTGCAAAACTTGAGGAAAGGTTTGCACCTCAAGAGATTTTATCCCTCTTGGTGCTTGATAGATTTTGGGTTAAGATTGATTTGGGTTGGTTCCAGTCGTGCGTGGTCACATATAATTTATTGAACATCTAATTATTCTATAGATTTTAAATATGCTAAATATGTTTAAGATTAATTTGGTAATTTTAATTTTAAATTTTCTCAATTACCTTAGTTCGTTGAGATGATAAAGACTATTAATAACTTGAATGATAAAATAAAAATGTCGAATGAAAAATGACAATGTAACTGTGTTGAATGATATAAAATGTGAATAATAAGAATGTAATCAATTACAAATAGTCTTCATTATGATCAGATCTCAAACTATTTTCTTTTACTATTTTTATTGTCACATGTTAGTTTTTCCATTTTTTCATACTGGTCATATGAAAAAGGCAGTTGAAATCGTAGATTATTCAAATCTTTAACTTGATCTATAGTAGTAAGTGGCATACCTTGTCCCTCTTGCTCTCCAATATTAATAGTAGTTTTCTCCAAAGTCAATCATTGTGACTTATGGAGTGTTAAACCCCGAGTAAGTTTCAATGGTAGTTTTTTTTTTCTATTACCTTGTTTGAATGCAAATTGACTAATGATGTTGACTGATGGAGAATGAGAATAGTAAGAATGTAGTCAATTACAAATAGTTTATAGCTTCAAGAAGAAAAGTTTTCAGGTAAGTGAACATTTTATTTAAGATGAAAAATGAAGTATTTTATTTATGGATGAAATACTTTAATACAAAAGTTAATGAACATCGACAATATATTTTTTGTGCTTACACTAAAATCAATACACATTATTAATCTAATTACTTTTCAATTAAGTTACATCATACATCTAGTTACATCAAATTAGAAATCAACATCTACATTGAAATCAATGCTAGGGTAGTGCAAGTAATAAAATAGGATTAGAAACTTAACATCTATGTTGAAATCAATGCATCTAGTGCAAGCAATCAAATAGGATTAGAAACCAACATATACGTTGAAATGAATACGTCTAGTGAAAGCAATCAAATAGGATTAGAAATCAACATCTACATTGAAAGCAATGCATCTAGTGAAAGCAATCAAATAGGATTAGAAATCAACATCTACACTGAAATCAATGCATCTAGTGCAAGCAACTAAATAAGATTAAAAAACAACAACTACATTGAAATCAATGTATCGAGTGGAATCGATCAAATAGGATTAGGAATCAACATCTAAACTGCAATTAATGCATCTATTTCAATTAAAAAACCAAAATATTCATGGCTTCTAAATCCAATTTTTTTTACCTTTTGCAAAAGTCTTACTTCCTCTTCCTCTATGGTTAATAATGTTTAAGATATGTGTGCATGTGTGTGTGTGTATTATGCAACCAACTCACAAAATAGAAGAAAATATAGATCAATGACTTAAAAAAATTATCTTCGAGGGGAAAATCTTCTTTACATTACATAAATGATATATATGTGTGTGTGTGTTATGCAACTAGCTCACAAAACAGAAGAAAAGATATATCAACGACTTCAAAAAAATCCTCTTCAAGGGGGAAACCTCCTTTAAATTACGTAAATGAACAATTCTTGGATGATACAAATGATATAACTTCCTTGGCATATGTAGGAGTCTAAAGGGTCACAATATAATTAGAGCCTACATAACAATAATAATGTAAGGGCACAACAATAACAATAATGGGCTTCTATGGGGCACAACAATAATAATATGGGGGATACATGGGCACAACAATAATAATAGGGGGCTACACTAACAATAACAATAAGGGGGATACACTAGTATTATAGGGACCTAACATGCCCCTCTCCTTCAAAAAAGTGTTGTCCTCAATGCTTGAGTAGTTCTGGATGCTTCTGTATAAAATTATCATCCTCCCATGTGGAATCTTTAGTGGGTAAGTTCTTCCACTTAATGAGATACTCTGAAATTAATCTATTCCGTAGTTGTCAGGTTCTTGTTTTTGTGACTACTTCAGGCTCAAATATTATTTTTCCTTCTTTGTCAAGTTCTGGCAGCACTATTTGAACTGGGAGCTTGTCACCGATAACCTACTTTATGCATGAAACATGGAAAACTAGGTGTACTCAGGAATATGCAAGCAAATCCTATTTGTATGCCATAGTACCAATATTTTGCAACACCTTGTAAGCACCATATTTCTTGGGTGATAGTTTATTATCCTTCTTAGCTTGCTTGAGGGACATTTGTTTGTATGGTTGTGGCCATAAAAATATCCAGTCACCTACATCAAAACTTCTTTCATTGTGATGTTGATCTTCCTGTTGTTTCATTAGATTATGCACTAGAGTGAGGTTATCCTTTAAGAGTCAAAGACCTTGTTGATGATGCTTGATGTGATCCTCCACTGCTTGAACCTTAGGATTTTCTCTTAAAGATGATGTGATGGATGGTGGATGATATCCATAAAGTGCCATAAATGGGGTCATTTTGCTGCAGTATGGAAGGAAGTGTTATACCACCATTCAGCTAGAGGTAACCACTTAACCCATTGTATTTGTTTATTAGAAACAAAGCAATGAAGATATCCTTCTAAACATTTGTTCACTATCTCATTTTTCCCATCATATTGAGGACGATAAGATGAGATATGAGCTAATTGAGTACCAAGACAAGAAAATAATTTCATCCAAAAATTTCCAGTGAAAATGGGATCTCTATCACTTATAATAATATTTACATTTCCATGTAGATATTGAATTGTTTCCATAAATGTAGTAGCAATTATACTAGCTTTAAAAGGATGAGATAATGCATAAAAGTGTGCATATTTTGTAAGTTTATCAACTACCACCATGATGACACTCTTTCCTTGGGTAAACCTATGATAAAATCCATTCAGACCTCCTCCCAATGCTAACTTGGGATGACTAAAGGTTGTAATAGACCTGGGGTCTTAATTGTCTCAACTTTATTTTGTTGGAAAACCAAACATTCTGCCACAAACTTTTGAATATCAAGTTTATGGCCATCCCAAAAAATGTCCTTCTTAACCTTGTGTTAAGTTTTAAAAAATATTGAGTGCTCTCCTAAGGGGGAGGCGTGCAATTCCAAACCATTTTTTTGTTTGAGTTAGGAATTCTTACAAATATATAAGTGATATTTGTACCATAATGAATCATTTTTCCAGCTAAATGTATCAGATGTACTGGTATCTTACTGCAACTTTTGAATGAGTGTCCACACCTCTTTTTCATTCTTCCATTCATCCCTTGCTTTGATTATCCAATCAGGTTAGATAATAGAAATAGCACAACGCAATGCTTCCACATCTTCATCCTTTCTTGAGAGTGCATCTACAACAACATTTTTCTTCCCTTTTTTGTAGATGATTTCAAATTCATAACCCAACATCTTTGTGACCCATTTTTTCTACTCTTCTGAAGATAATCTTTGTTCCAAAAATTATTTAAGGCTATCTTGATATGTTTTTACCACTAAGTGTCTTCCCATTAGGTAAGGTTGCCATTTCTTTAGTGCATGTAGTATTGCCAACATTTCCTTCTCATAAATAGGTTTGTGTAAAATATTTCCTTTGATTAGATGACTTTCAAAAGAAATGGGCATTCCTTCTTGCATTAAAACAACACCAATTCCATTTCCTAAGGCATCACATTCCACAATAAAGGTTTTTGTGAAGTCTGGCGTAGCTAAGACCAATGCTTGGCACATTGCCTCTTTAAGATGTTCAAAGGCCTTAGTTGCTTCTGGAGTCCAAGAAAATGCATCTTTCTTCAGTAATGTTGTTATAGGTGTTGTTATTCTCCCATAATTCTTAACAAACTTGTGATAATACCTTGTCAACCCGAAAAATCCTCGAAGATGCTTTATGGTTGTGGGGATTTTCCATTCCTTAATGGATTTAATTTTGTTAGGGTCTACCTTAACACCCTCATGAGATACAATATGACCCAAATATTCCACCTCATGTACTCCAAAGAAACATTTGGATGTTTTTGCATATAATTGTTTCCCCTCCAATATTTTGAGCACCTAGTCAACATGTTGAGCATGATCCTTCCAAGACTTGTTGTATATTAGTATATCATCAAAAATACTAACACAAATTTTCTAAGGGTTTGAAAATGGAATTAATCAAACCTTGAAATATGGAAGGTTCATTAGTAAGGCCAAAAAGCATGACCAAATATTCATAATGACCCTCATGAGTTCTAAATGTTGTTTCCGGAATGTATTCAATCTTCATTCTAATTTGAGGATGTCTTGAATGAATATCCAGCTTGGCGAACTAAATTGCTCCATGTAATTCATCCAACAATTCATTAATGAAAGGAATGGGCAATTTATATTTAATGGTGAGCTCGTTGAAATCCCTATAATACGAACACATACACCATGATCCATCCTTCTTATGCACCAATAATACTGAAGCATAAAAAGAACTTTGAGTAGGTTGAATTATACTAGCCTCTAGCATTTATGCAATGATACGTTCAATTTCACTCTTTTACGCATAGGGATATTTGTAAGGCCTGATGTTTGGAGGAACACTTCCTGGAATCAAATGAATAACATGATCATTATCACAAATAGGTGGGAGGCATTTGAGAGTCTCAAATACCTTGGAATGGTTTTCCAAGACTTTTTGGAGATATGGAGAAATAGATAATTTCGTTGTTTGAACATCTAGTCAGCATAATTGTGAAATTACGCTCCTTTGTTATTTCTTTAGAATATTTGTCATGCCATTAGATATTATTATATTTCATGGTTTTTGATGCCCCTTAATTCAACATCCTTTCCTTCCCAAAAAAAATTCAAGAAAAGTTCTTGAAAATTAAAAGCCACCGTCCCAAAAGATTGTAACCATTGGACTCCTAGTACAACATCAACACCACCCATTGGAATGGAAAGCATTGGACTATTCAATACATATTCTCCCATTGTTAGTTTGATATTATGGAACTTTCCAAAGCAATTTATATTTCCTCCATTTTCAACCATCACTTGACGATCTGGTGCTGGATATAAGAAGCAATTCAATTCCTTGGCTATCTTACAATGAATAAAATTATGGGTACTACCCGAATCAATCAACACTATTACCTTTTTATTCTTGATATGTCCTTCTATCTTGAGAGTTTTAGGAGCGGTAATTCTTTCCAATGCATTACAATATATGGTTGGATTCATTTCTTCTTTATCTAGGTTTGGTTCCTGGTGTATATCCTCCTCTTTTGATGTTTCTTGTTCCTTTTCTTCATCCTCTTCACATTCTATGCAAAATAATTTATTCTCAACACACTTATGACCTTTAGTGTATTTTCCATCACAACTGTAACAAAGCCCTTTCGCCTTTTTTCCTCCAATTGTTGTGGTTTCAACCTTGTAGGTCGTGGAAGGCTAGGGGCAGAAACACTTCCATCTTTATAGTTGTGAGTGGTAGACTTCTTTGTTGCCATAATTTTCCTTTCAACATTTCTTTCCACCCTGAATGCCTTCTCCAATGAATCAGGTTCCCAAAGGTGAATCTCATGTTTGATGTTATCCTTTACAATCCCTATGAATACATAAATCTTATTCTCCTCTAGAATATTAGTTACTTTGATATTAAATTTTTGGAAATCCTCAATGTGCTCTACCATTGAACCCTTTTGTTTTAGATTTATCAATTGGCTAAAGAAGGTGTTTCTCTTTGTATCCTTATAAAGTTTTATCATTTCTTTCATAAAAATTAACTAAGTGACAAGTGGTTTATGAAAACAAATCCATCAATACCATACAAACTGATTGGGTTTTAAATATAAAGATGCACATCGTCATGATTTTCATGTATTACCTTGTCACCATTGGGAATCCTTTCTTGTGGAAACTTTGTCAACCTTTCCATATTGAAATTCATCATTGCTTCCACGTCTACTTTTAAACCATCCTTCAAACCTTTTATTTATGCTTTTAAACAATTCATGTCCCCTTTTAAGCCATCCATGTCATCTTTGGTTTCTCTTTGTGAGAGCGAAATTTGTTGCACTTGGTCCCGTAATTTTGATATATCATGTTGTAATTCTTCCTCTTCATGCACCATAGTAGAGCTTTTTGAGGGATTAATGGGTGTAGAATTTTTTTTTTTGGGAGGAATTTTAGAACCAAATATTGATATCTATGCTTCAATATGCCCTTGGAATCACTTCAACTGATTTTTCAAACAAAAGTTATGCAATTTTTAAAAAGAATATACGCCTTTTTCTTGCTTTTAGGATCTCGATGTTGAAACGGTTGTAAATATATAATTTCAACTCTCAAAGGTCTAAAATTTTGTCTTGTGGTAGCCCTCAAAGTCTTCTTTCTAATGCCACAAGTTAGATTAATATTTGATTCTTCAAGATAAAGTTATGCCCAATCTCTCACAATGACCTAGTTATGGATTCATTTAGGAGAGAGAACTTGTACAGAATGACACATGACACAGTTTCAACCTTCGTCCCTACAAATGATACACGAAAAACCAAATTCCATGTGATTTTAATTTCTTTTTACAAAATTCAAAACCAATGCTCGTAGAGAAAGTTATGATGATATTCCCTAGGTCACCTGTTTGAGACTGAATTCCGAGCATGCAAAAAACCTTAACTTCTTCAGACCATATCTCATAAAATATAGCAAAACAAGATCTGGAATTTCTACACATAGTTCACCAAGATCTCTACTCTATGTGGTCGAAATTTAAGCTTCTGAAACTTCGTAGAAATAAAATTATATAAAAAATTCCAAGATGCCCCGTTTGAAGCAGCGAATCCCTAGAATCCAAAGCTCTGATACCAAATGTTACGCAACCAGCTCACAAAACAGAAGAAAATATATATAAATGACTTAAAAATTATCCTCTTCAATGCAGAAAACCCTTTTAAATTACATAAATGAATAATTATTGGATGATACAAATGATAAGACCTCCTTGGTATATATAGGAGTCTAAAGAGTCACAATACAATCACAGCGTAACAATAATAATGTAAGGGCACAACAATAACAAAAGGGGACTACAATAACAATAACAATAAGGGGGATACACTATAGGGAACTATATATATATATATATATATATCCCTCCCTCCCTCTTCATCCCCCCCCCCCTCTTCCCATTCTCTCTCTCTTTTTTCCCCTTCTCTCCCTCTCTCTCTCCTTATCTTTCCCTTCCCTCCCACTCTCCTCTATCCCTCACTCTCTCTCCATCTCTCCCTTGTCACTCCATCTATCTCTCTCTACCTTTCTCTCTCTATGTATTTTTTCTTCCCTCTCTCTATCCCCCTCAAACTCCATCTCTCTCTCCTTCCCTCTTGATCCCACCTCCCTCTCTCTCTCTCTCTCTCTCTCTTCCTCTTCTCTCCCTCCCTCTCTCCTCTCCTTTTCTCTCTCTTACCTCCTTATCTCCTCTCTCCCTCACTCTCTCTCCATCTCTCCATTGTCACTCCCTCTCTCTCTCCACCTATATCTCTCCATGTCTTTGTTCTTCCCTCCCTCTTCCTCCCTCTCTCCTTCTCTCTATCCCCTCCTCTCTCTCTTCCTTCCTCTCTCCCCCTCTCTCTCAACCCCATCTCTCTCTCTCTCTCCTCCCCTTCTCTCCCTCTCTATTCTCTTCTTCTCTCTCTCTTCCCTCCCTCACTCTCTATCCATCTATCCCTTGTCACTCCCTCTCTTTATTTACCTATATCTCTATTTGTCTTTGTTCTTCCTTTCTTCTCTCTCCCCCTCCAACTCCATCTCTCTCTACCTCCCTCTCTCCTCTCTCTCTTCCTTCCTTTCTCCCACCTCCCCCATCTCTCTCTCTCTCTCTCCATATGATCAATAATTGTCACTCTGTGTAATCAATAATATATGTAAGATATAATATAATAATACTTATAATGGAGATTATTATTGTTATAATATATTTGTTATTCAAATATATTATTGTTTATTATACCAATAACAATATATAAATAAATAACATGTTAAAGAAACAATAGTATGCTAACTTTACATTATAGGCAAACCAATTTCTTATGATCCAATTGTTAGCTTTGTACCTTACATTTTACATTACATTTTTTTTTTCAAAGAAAAAGAAACCCATAATTTTATTCATCTTAAAAGGAGAAAAAAAATAAATTTTGAATATGCATAAATGCATCTAAGAAATAGACCTCGCGGCAATAAGCTCGAACAGAAATTGTAGTGTCCGTGGCCCCCAACAAAGAAACACCACTCAACTGACATTGCTTAATCATAAATTAAGGGATAATTGCGGAAGCACATGAATCAAAATTATCATAAATTTTGACGTGCTTCGTAGTTATAATTAATAATGAATTCAATATTACATGTCGTGGATGCATTGCTTTTAACAAATAGACCGTGAGACATAAATTTGCAGCAGGAATAAATACATAGTAATGCAACTAACCAAAACCCATAAAATAGGGTAAATGTCCATTAAACCTCCATTAACACCACAACATAAGTAAATGTACATGAACAAAAATTAACCAAAATTTTGGAGATAGGGTTCCAACATAAAATCCATCAATTAAACTTAACTCATATTTAAACAACCATACAAGGAATTGAGGCACTTATATGATAAATAAAAGCCAACTGAATGCAGGCTCTCCGCATTCCCCCCAGTCATAAATAATGTGGTTCAAAGCTCAACCATAGATCACCCCTAAGTTGGGATAGCAACTCCATAGGAAACAACAGTCTGATAACAATTAAAACTCTGGCCTTGACACCAACCCTAAAAACTTCAGTATCCAACTATAAGCTCATGCCCCCTTGATCAACACCTAAGTGGCGTATCCCGAATCTCTTGGTGGTGCCCACCTTCTAGGGTGATTTACAGTTGGCCAGCGTAGTCTCCACCTACAACTCGAGGAGCTCTGCTACTGCTCAGTTTCCAAGTTCCAAATAGCCAAACTGAAATTCCCCACAACTAATTTCAGAGTGCCAACAAGTACTCACCAACTATCTCCAACCAAATTCCTAACCAAAAATCCATGGCACCAAGCAATAAATAGGGCCAAAAAACCCTTGGATCACGAAGCTCCCAAAGCTAGCATATGGGATCACATAGAAATATAGATGCATCCCTACAACATGGTTAACTTAATAACGCACCCTATCCATTTCTAGAGTGTAACCCCAAGACTCACTGGCCATTAGTCACCAAGACTGAGTTTCTCCTAATCCAACCATAATTGGATGAATGAATATTTTAATGAATAATTATCCACCCCTTTACAAGAAAAACATAACCTTTTATAACTACATGGCCCTAACTAACCAAGTGGTACTCACTGAAGCCACAAGAAATCCACCAAAATAAGTCCACCGTTTCCCTTTTTCTCTGAAGTTTCAGCCCCCATACTCTTTCTATGGAGTGGGATCCGCAACCAACCTTATTTTATTATTAATAATATTTAATTAAAATATAATTAACAGTCAAGGATCTAAGGTTTTGCAGCCTTTACAGGCCTATCCATTTGAGCACACTGGCCCCGCAATCTATTTATTAATGTTACACGGGCACATAGGCCCCATAATATCATTTTGTCTCACTAGCCTAAATATCAATGTATATTTTATTACATAATGAACTATGGGGGTATTACATATCTCCCCCCCCCTTGATTTTATGCATTGTCCTCAATTCATGATATGTCCACAATATGAATTTGCTATTGCAAGATCTCGCAATCCATGTCCGCTTCCTTAGCTTCCTCCTAGGATTCCTCCTAAGATTCCACCACACTTTCAGTGCCATATTCACAGCAATTGGATCATGAGGTTCTTACCCCATGCCAATGAGCGTGCACTTGCAGCTCCACCAACATGATACCTAGAGGAAAACAATCAAATAACATTAATATCAATAACAATTAACCTTGATTCATATACACATGTTCTTAATTTAAAAAGAACAACATCAATCATATGCATGCAAACATTCATCTAAATACACAAACATAAATTGCAATTTCTCATGTAATATAGAAATGATGCACAAATTCATGCCACACTGGCATTCTTGTGCCTCAACCATGAGGAAACATTTTTCTTGCATGTCAACATTGTATACCATCCATGTATAAAATTTATGTATGTTACTCCCGCATATAATCACCCTATAGTCTCATTAACCACTGTTGCTATTCATTATTCTTGCATGCAAATAATCTCATTAATCACTGTTTCATCCCCTCTGGCTACCATTATTCTTGTTTCTTTTCCTTTATTTTAAATAACAATTAACTTTTTCAGCTAACACAATTGTTGTAGGTCCTACTTGTCACCTAATTGCCAAATCATCTATAATCTCTTAAAATCATTTTGAGCTTATCTTTTCTCTAATTCTTGGCATTTTTGTTCAAGTTTAAGCATTTTCTTGACCAAATCCCTACTAAGCTTCCTATTTTCTTCATTGTAGTGATTAATGAGAGCTTGGACTCCTAGTCAAACTCTATTCAAGTCTATTGCCAAAGTTGTGCCAATCTTGTTTGACCTGTGACAAAACCCTACCATAACTTGTCATTAGTTTTTCCATACACCTAGCATGACCCTGAGATCTATCAAGATTTGGCATAAGGCCTTCTTCTTGTTCACAAGAGTTTATTAAAAGTACATCACAAATTGCATACAAAAACTGGTACAACTTGCCAGGAACTTGTCATAGCCTTGCCATGATACCCTTCATGACCTGTCATAAGGCTTCTCATCACTCGTGATGTACCTATTACTATATTATAGGTACCAAACCTATAATACAATAGTCACTTACCAATTTACCAATTGCAACATATGTATCTGTTATACCCCTATCACCTGCCTGTGACAACCTAGTGCAACTTATGATTTACCTCCATCCAATTCTCCTGTTGTAATCCTATTTAGATCCTATCATCGACCTGTGACTAATCTATTAGTAATATCCTGCTATTCTTAGATATAACTTCTTCACATCCTATGAGATCAAGTGACATCTTGTGGGGTACCTGCTATCATAACCTATAATTCACTTGTAGGAAGTTCATGAAACCCTCAGTGTCTCGGGTATATCACTTATACTTTGTTATACTGACTACATCTCATATATTTCTAATAAAGCTCATGCACAACCCCTATTTTTCATCCATCGTGCTACTTTTCCAACACTTAAATTGTGTCCTTGCATATCTATATTATTTCACTATGTGTTGGGTTGTGTTATATTCTTTCCACGACTAGCCCACTTAGTTAACCAGGGGTTAGAGGGGGAGGGTCACATCGGGTTTGAGGTGTACCCATAACCCCACAAATTTTGGTTTTGGACCTTATTTTAGGTTGGGCGGACCCACCTATGGTTTTGTGCATGATTTTCGCACATGTTTTTGGACGCGATGGTTTTCGGTCCATGGTATTGGATGCTTTGGCATGTATTGTTACACTAAAATTTGTCACCATGACTATTTGCAGTCAATATGGCTCCATCAATAGTCATACTATCCTCCTTGGCAAGTCTTATACCTCTGCTCCTCATGTCAAACTCCAAGAAAGAGAGAAAGTCCTTAAAAGTCAATATAACTCTGGTTACGCAGTTTCTCTTAGCCTTACCTACGTGTACGCACCTCAAGTTCATAAAACTTGCGTACTTGTACGCTCTGTCTGTAAAGGGGTGGGTGCGTACTCCTGTAAAGGTCAAAAGGCGCAAGTTTCACTCCAAAAAAGTTACTTGTGGTCGATTCTAGAGCATTCTAGAAGATGGTTTGACGTGGATTGAGCGCCTCCAGATGGTTCATGCATCCCAATGAAAGAGGAGCTTATCCCATGAAGAGGAGAGCTATCCTATTGAAAAAGGGGCTTATCCCATTCATGGTGGACCTGATTAACTTCCTCCAAAGCACTATAAATACAGGCATTGGACCAGAGGGAGGGGAGGTTGAAAGCTGAACATTCCTAAGGGTAGATGTTGTTGAAATTAGGACTCCCTTTTAGAGCTTGAGAGGAGAGATTCCAATCCTTTCTTAGCTTCATTTGGAAGTGGGTGAGCTGATCAAAGTAAAGGAGAACTCTTACTGGACCCTGGGAGGGACCTACACAACACCAAGGCACTAGTTGTAATGGTTTCTTTTATTTTCAATTAATACAATTAAGTTCATTTTTCTCAACAAGTTGTTATATATAATTTGTTTCATAAACTCCTTGGTCTTTATGATGAATATGTTTTATTATATGAGTTATTCAGGTGCTATGTAATCATTTTCTTGTTAGTGAATGCAGGCTTCAAGGAGAAGGAGCTCATCTGGATCAAAGAGGCTGGACTACAACAAACAAGCGTTGGACTAAAGGTAAGCCTTAAACACCTGGTTGCTTTTATTTTAAATGCATATTTAGGGAAAGATAGTGCTTGATTGTTTTGTTTGTCACTAGAAATCCTTAGCTTCTAGGGAGGTTGGTTTTGTCCGCAAAATTGACTCTTTCCGCATGACAAAATGGCGACTCCACTAGGGAATCCATGGATTTGATTGATTTTTCTTTTGATTGATACTTTGATTTGAGAAACTTTGATTTCTTTCTAGTTTTTGACTGATTGACTGTGAATTTGGGTGGAATAGCTTAGGGTTAAGTTATTCTTGATTTTGAGAGCAGTACGCACCCTCTGCGTTAAGCACAGTGCGTACCTATACGCACTTTTGCTGTGTACACAGAGCGTGGCCGCACCTGTGCAAACAGGCTGCCTGCGTACCCGTGTCAAAAGCTTCGAAAATTTCCATTTTTTCCTTTTTCTCTTTTAGATTTTGTTTATAGCTTGTTTTTGCTGCCCAGATCCACTGTTCACCTGTCAAAAGTTTTCATCTAAGCTTGTTTCATTAGCGTCAAGGGTTTTGCTGAAGTTCAAAGAGATTCTAGCCCTAGGTTTGATTTTTGCATTGGTCTTGTAGTGACTTTGGATTTGGAAGTTGTAAAAACCTTGGATCTCCCTGGTCTTTTCAGTCTTCTTAGGAGTCGGACCTTTCGTAAAATCCACCTTTGTGAGAAACCTACCTTTGTGTTGTCTCTTTGCGGAATTTCGAGAAGGCTTGTTGGTTAAGCTGTGAATTTCATTCTTAAGAAAAAGAACAAAAACTTTTTATTTTGTTTTTGACTAGTTTATGATTCTGCATGAATTAGTCCTTGGTTGGATTGTAACTGAATAAAACATCCTGGAACTATATTTTGTAAGCTTTTACCTCATTAGATTTTCTTTTAGGTGAATTTCTCTTAGATTTGTGTAGATCTTAAAATTGGTTTTCGTTTTCATAGATCTTAGATTGATTTGATTGTTATAGATCTTAAGATTGATTTTTTAAGTAGTTTTACATGCTTTGTTAAATAGGAAAAAATACAAAATCTCTTTTGAGGAAAGTTTGTTTTAGTAGCGTTTGAAGTCTTTGAAAAGAGAAAGGAAGTTTTCGTGAAATAATTAGTGGTCATGTGTTGTGTGCTTTGGAAAAGATAAAGAGATTTTTTTTTTTATTTTCATTGCCAAGAAAGTTGTCTTTATAAATTTTGCATTCTCCAACTCTCTTAGCTAGGGAATTCATTGAAAAGGAAAGATTGTTTTGCTTCATCCTAGGTGCATCTTTTTAGTGGATTTGAGTCGAGTCTACACACCATCAGTTTCATCTCCGCTACCTTTTGTCCTAAAGAAAAGCCATAAAAATTAACGCTTAAAGTAAAATTAACTTAGTAACTTTTTATTTACTAGGGCTCTGAAACACCAATATAGATCAGGCTAGTGTCTTGGAGTAGGAGAGTAATTAGCTCTCCAAGACAGTAAAACCAAACAAGTAGCTTATCTTGTGGTAGGATAAATCCAATTGTTTCATTTGTACTCTGGGAAAGCTCCTCTTAAAGGAGAAGCACGAGACCGTGTCCGAACCAGTGAGGGAATCAATCCTCCTTCATTGGGAACGACGCCAGATACGCACGTACTACAAACGGTAAACCTCGGATTAACCATTGTCGAGGAGCCTGGGGTCACTTGTCGGTAAACCTTGGATTATTGTCAAGGAGCCGGCAAGGGGATTGAGCTTGTTACTCTGCCCTTGCATGCTATCGGGTCGTAGACTGTTCCCCTAGGTATATTTGTTGCTGTTGGTAACCTTAGTGACTATTATCTTTAGGATTCTACCCAAGGTGACGGTGGAGGGAAGATCCCACTGTACCTGGAGCAGACGTCGGCTAGACTCACTTGGATTTTCTGGGGGGTTCACTTCACTCGAGACGGTTAAAGTGGAGGAACTTGGTCCAATCTATTCATTAAGCAGGTTGCCGGGGTAACTGTTCCACTCGCCACTTCTGTACTGAATTCAGCGATGTTGGATTTCATCACCAACTAGTGTTTTCGGTCCGGAAGGTTACTGTTTATGTTTGGTTTGACGCCCTAGATTCTTTAGGCGTGTGATTCGAATTTGTTTGGTTCTTTAGAGACATTAGGTGGTTTGCTTTGAGATTTTACTTTGTTTGCGTGTGCAGTAGTTAAAAGTTTTTAGCTGTGGCTGAATTACCAAGACAGTCCCGTAGACTTCGGGGCCAGTCCCTTGAGGTTGTAACCGTGGCTGATTTGTTGAGGAAGTCCCGTAGACTTCGGGGCCAACCTCCTGAAGACGTCCCGAGCCATTACGAAGGTTTGAAAGGGGTAAACTCAGAAATGGACTTTACCTAAAGAGGTATTATGCTTAAAAGATGGGTATGGAGATTTTAGTTAGGTTAGTTTTTCTTTCTAGCTGGTGTGTTTGTTAGTTTAGACAGTGTGCTTAGCTTAGAAAGTGTGTTTTCGTCGTTATTCTGGCTTATCTTGGTTTTACTCTTGATGATGCAGATGTCGATGCCTCTCCAAACATACATTGGTTTTGCTGATGGTGCTTGTCGTAGTACACGGAATATCTCTTCCGTAGCTTGGGTTATCTATTCGCCCTCTGACGAGTTAGTTTCTATGCATGGGGTAAGCCTCGGTCAAACAACAAACAACATTGCAGAATACAGTGCAGTGATTGAGTTATTGTCTGAATCTATATCATTTGGGATTCGGAGTTTGATAGTGAGGTTAGATTCTGAACTCGTTGTATTACAGCTTAATAGAGTGTATGCCATTAGAAATCCAGTGTTATTAAAGTTATTTTTGAGAGTGCGTCTCTTGGAACGTGAGCTTGATTACATTGAATATCAACATATTCCAAGGTCTTTAAATACATTAGCAGATGCAATTGCTTCTCGAATGTTAAATAGACATTTGCAATAATCATACATGTAAATTTAAAACCATTCCATAACATGATTTACAAAATAAGCCGGTAATAATGATATATATAGATACGAGTGTGTCAAAAATACATCGTCTTTGATCATAGGTTGAAAAACACCTTATGATCGGCAAAAATGATAAGTACAAAAAAAAAAAAAAACCAAAATGTCACATGTGTCTACAAAAACAACCATCCAATCACTGGTGATGATCTCTATATGACACCACTGCACGAGCCACCCTACACAAGAACCTCCTAAAAGGTCCTGGGACCCCGACTACAAAGCGCTGAAGCCTGATAGGAATATCATCTATGGTAGTCTCCGGTATGTCTGCTGTAAGACGCTCTAGGTCATGCTCCAACTCAGCTAAAGTCTCTGTGGCCTCATCCTGTGGGGCTGGTGCAGCTGCAACTGGTAGTCTCCTCTCGAAAGGCTGGAGATTGGCTGGTCAACGTGGGCCTACATCTGCATTTTGAAAATTGCCACTGTCAGTTTTGAGACGATATAAAAACAAAAAAATAGATAGTTTAAAAACTTGTGGAAAATGAAGTTACCTGTATCATCCCATTGTTCTCCCGGTGGAAGAATCATGTCCGGATCTCCACGAAAATCAACTCCGGCATAAGGAAAATCTTGTATCGAAAAGACCTGGTCCTCTAACCAGTGAAACTACTCCGAAGTAAATCGAACAACCTCTGTTCCCTCATCAGGATGACGGGCCATAACCGCAACCCATCGCATCAATTTGGGTTCTCGAGGAAGCCCAACACCAACAGTGAGTTGTTGTGGGATCAGCATCGGAACCCTCTCTAAGCCAAAACTGACAACTAAAGACCCATAACCAAAAGTCTTCAGCTGCCCGTTTTTGGCTCTAGTTAGTTGGCCTTTTACATTGGCCAACACAGCATCACACCAGTTAAAAATGGTTCCTCGATAGCAATCAATCGCCATCCGCATCTGGGACCCAGTGGCAATGTGCAAAGCGGCAGCCCCGCAAAGTCTGGTAACTGTAAAGGCAATCACCATAAGTTCAGGTCGGGATATAGTTTTGATCTCTATCCCCTTCTCCTGGTTCTGAGTGTTACACCACTCTAGTCGGAGACTAGCGATGGACTGGCCACCCAGCCTAGTCCCGAACAGAGTCAAGTGTTCGCCTCTCTTGGGCAAACCAGTGAGAAAGTAAATATCTGAGGGCTCTATCTCGAGCTGGTGCCCTCCAAGGTAAAAACATTGGTCCTGAACGTTCCACCTTTCTACCAGCCACTCTAGAAATCTCACTTGGGCCCTCATGCCAGGTATGGCCCAATATTTATAAAGGCCGCATGCCTTCAAAGCATCAATTGACGGTTGATGATTAATGGCGGCCAAATCAACATCTTCGTGCTCTCTCTCGCGCCAATCAAGCATGGTGGGAAATCTACACACCAAAAAACATCTGTTAGATTCAATGAAATAAAAAAAAATTGGTCCATTTTGAAGAAATTGGGGTTTGAAAACTCGTTTTGCGGGGTACGCACCCCGCCTTTAGGAACAGAGCGTGGGTACGCAGGTTCCCTTAAGGCAAGGTGCGTACGCCCGGCATTTTCCCAACTGAGAAAATGTCGGGGTACACAGGTCACCAGTGGAGCACCTGCGTACCCCGAAAGGCGGATCTTGAAACCCCAAAGCCTCCAAAAAATGAAACTAGGGCCTAAAAATGAATTCCAAATGGATGAAAATGAAGAGGAGGATGTTGTAGAATACCTGAAAGAGACAGCGTTCGATTTCGACGGTCGGATTCTTCGCAATGTCCACGGGAAGTTTCTTGCCAAAAGCCCTCTTTCTCTCCTCAACAGTAAAATGGTAAAAATGAATTGGTAAAAGCCCTTTTTATAGGTTTTTTGGGTAAATAAATGGTAAATTTGTTTATTTTTCACCATGAAAAGGTATTTTTCAAAGTATTTTTATCTATCGTCAATAGGTATGAGTAATGTGTTGGTTTTTGTGCAGGATAAAGGATTTTTAGGGAAAATTGTCATTTTTTACGAACAAAAACATCAGAGTCATCTTAAAGCCCTTTTCTGACTCCTAAAACATGAAAAGATTGCCGAGCGTTTCTTTTACACTCGTTAAAACGGAATTAAAAGACGGTCCTCTTATAGCCCTTTTCTGACCGTAAAAACATGAAAAGATTGCCAGATTTTTGTCGTTTCAAATTCGATATTGGAAATAAAACGACGTGTCTTTGATTGCTTTTTACTTTTCAGGTCAGAGACACTAATCATGAAAGTACTCCTTGGTCGTAAAGATCAAGCGGTTCTCTCAAGTATTATTTTATACTTTTTCGGGCTTGGGAGACACAAATTTACGAAAAAGGTCAACCCTGGAGTCTTCTTAAGTTTTTCAGACTTCCTAAAATTGAAAAACGCCGAGTTTCTCCTATACTGGACTCGTTAAAATTTCACAGTAAAGGACCTGTTCGATTACAAACAGGAACGGACCACTCCTTCTTAGGGTTCGAATCTAAACTAAGTTGGACTCATCCGAAGGATGAGATTATAATCAAGCAAATGTTATCCTCCTCAAGCTTGTAAAAAATAAAGAGGTACTTGCCAGAAATGGTGGGGGAAAAGAGAGAAAAATGAGCCTATTTGTTATCCTTTGTCTCAGAGAAACCTTATCACCGCTCTTGAACACGACACTTTTCATTCACCTGGGTTTGGAAATCCTTTGCCTCACAGTTGATCAAACCACATTGAAATTCTTCAGCCAGGTATTAACTTTGGGTCAATTGTCACCAAGCCATCTGTTGTGTCGTTATGTGT
This sequence comes from Pinus tabuliformis, assembly GCA_031772625.1. Taxonomy (NCBI): domain Eukaryota; kingdom Viridiplantae; phylum Streptophyta; class Pinopsida; order Pinales; family Pinaceae; genus Pinus; species Pinus tabuliformis. The sequence goes on along the minus strand of CM062806.1, from coordinate 490,686,930 downwards.
TCAAGAGGTCACTGCAAATAAAACATTCATCTGCAAAATACCTGTCATCCATCTTGACCATCCCTGAGTCAGTCCTTACAGCTACATTTCTTCAATTTGATTTATGATTTCGTGTTGTGGGCTTGCCTGTGACGGATCACTTTCTATCGACATCAGCACATTATTTAGAAAGATGATCTAGAAATCATCAGTACCTTGAAATCTGCATGCATCAATGGCAGATTTCTCGCCTTCGACGACAGTTTACATCATTGACTTTCGATCGAAGGATTCCGTGACATGTTCGACATCAGTACATTCATTCACATCTCATGGATTGTACTGGGTACTTTGAGAACCATTGACATCACTGGTGGTCTCTCTCACACTTGTTAACAGTTTACATCATTGACTAGTAATCAAGTGGTTTCTACCATGTTCGACATCAACTCATTTATTCGCATGGATAGAATCGTACTATTTCGGGAAGTAGAAATGAAGACCCTGGATCTAGTTTCCGCCATCCAGGCTGCGAGGAGTTTTGTATTCATTATATAGTAGACTAATTATAAACAGATGGCTGCGTCCATACTGTGTCTACATGAGTCTATGATTATGATGTACTACGAAATCATTCCTGTACCAAAGCAGTAGTTAGTTTGTTAGTTGAAGTTTTTTGATCTGAGTATGGGAATGCCTACCTCAACGATGATATGATCTCATACATGTATTTTGTGTTGAATATTTGCAGGTTCCGACTGGGCTCTCCACAAGATAATCCTTGAAATGATAAAGTACTTCACCCTTCCTAGATGATATGAAACCCTAATCTACTACAGGCTTCGCACTTTAGGGGGCAATCTGTTACACTAAAATTTGTCACCATGACTTTTTGCAGTCAGTATGGCTCCATCAATAGTCATACTGTCCTCCTTGGCAAGTCTTATACCTCTGTTCCTCATGTCAAACTCCAAGAAAGAGAGAAAGTCCTTAAAAGTCAATATAACTCTGGTTACGCAGTTTCTCTTAGCCTTACCTGCGTGTACGCACCTCAAGTTCATAAAACCTGCGTACTTGTACGCTCTGTCTGTAAAGGGGTGGGTGCGTACTCCTGTAAAGGTCAAAAGGCGCAAGTTTCACTCCAAAAAAGTTACTTGTGGTCGATTCTAGAGCATTCTAGAAGATGGTTTGACGTGGATTGAGCGCCTCCAGATGGTTCCTGCATCCCAATGAAAGAGGAGCTTATCCCATGAAGAGGGGAGCTATCCCATTTAAAAAGGGGCTTATCCCATTCATGGTGGACCTGATTAACTTCCTCCAAAGCACTATAAATACATGCATTGGACCAGAGGGAGGGGAGGTTGAAAGCTGAACATTCCTAAGGGTAGATGCTGCTGAAATTAGGACTCCCTTTTAGAGCTTGAGAGGAGAGATTCCAATCCTTTCTTAGCTTCATTTGGAAGTGGGTGAGCTTATCAAAGTAAAGGAGAACTCTTGCTGGACCCTGGGAGGGACCTGCACAACACCAAGGCACTAGTTGTAATGGTTTCTTTTGTTTCCAATTAATACAATTAAGTTCATTTATCTCAACAAGTTGTTATATATAATTTGTTTCATAAACTCCTTGGTCTTTATGATGAATATGTTTTATTATTTGAATTATTCAGGTGCTATGTAATCGTTTGCTTGTTAGTGAATGCAGGCTTCAAGGAGAAGGAGCTCATCTAGATCAGAGAGGCTGGACTACAACAAACAAGCGTTGGACTAAAGGTAAGCCTTAAACACCTGGTTGCTTTTATTTTAAATGCATATTTAGGGAAAGATAGTGCTTGATTGTTTTGTTTGTCACTAGAAATCCTTAGCTTCTAGGGAGGTCGGTTTTGTCCGCAAAATTGACTCTTTCCGCATGACATGTATAAATATGTATTATAACATTGAAAGGAACATAATGAAAAATCAAGCTGGTAGTCCTGGTTTTGGGATCCAGGGGAAAATATCTGTGTATATGTGTTTTATGTGTTCTGCTCTCGTACTGTTTATTTTCTGCGTTTTAGAATTCATATGCAGGTAATTTCTGTACGGGGTTAAAACCGACATTTGGTATCAGAGTTGTTTTGGCTTCAAGGGGACACCTCTGTTGCTGAGGGGTTTTGCTTGGGCCTATGGTAGACCCTATTCAGTGGGAGATCTGCGAGATCGATTCTGGTGATGAAAGAAGATGGCGAGCAGTGGAAAGATAGAGATCGAGAAATTTAATGGTTAGAGTTTTGAGTTGTGCAAACTCAAGATGGAGGATCTATTGGTGGATAAAGACCAGTGGATCACGGTAGATCCGGGTACTAAACCAATGGGAGTATCCGATGAAGAATGGAAGAAGTTGGATCGAAAGGAAAACAGCACAATATGATTGTGTGTCTTAGATTCAGTATTGCTAAATGTATCAGGGGAAGCTATGATGAAGGTTTTGTGGGACAAGTTAGGGACTTTGTACCAAACTAAGTCTCTGGTGAATAAACTGTTCATGTGGGAAAAGCTGTATAACCTGAGGATGAAAGATGGAGACTCAGTGACAGAGCATCTGAATGCGTTTAATACTGTGGTAAGTCAGTTAGCATCTGTTGATATTAAAATTTCAGATGAAGATAAGTGCATCAGTTTGTTGTGTTCTCTACCAGATTTGTGGGATAGTCTGGTTATTGCAATAGGTAGCAATGCAATTTCCTTGCATTTTGATGAAATAGTCTCATCCTTGCTGACGAAGGAGATGAGATGGAAAAATATCGAGAGCCAAAATGGTGATGCCTTGTAAGTGCATCAGTTTGTTGTGTTCTCTACCAGATTTGTGGGATAGTCTGGTTATTGCAATAGGTAGCAATGCAATTTCCTTGCATTTTGATGAAATAGTCTCATCCTTGCTGACGAAGGAGATGAGATGGAAAAATATCGAGAGCCAAAATGGTGATGCCTTGTCTATACGAGGGCGGACCCAGAACAGAAACAAAAATAATTCATCAAGTGGGAGATCTAAATCTAAAGGGAGATCTAAATCTCCAGGAAAACCTGTAAAGGTGGTGTGCTAGAAATGTGGAAAGGAAGGGCACTACAAAAGGGACTGTAAATCTAAATCTCCTGACAAAGGAAAGGGATCTGATGAGGCTCCTTCTGCAAAGGTGAAAACCACCTCAGATGAAGGTGGGGATGTGTACTTGGCTTCTTCAAGTACACATGTAGATCATGAGGCATGGTTGATTGAATCAGGTGCATCCTTTCATTGCACTCCCCATAGATAGTGGTTCTGCAAGTATGAGAAATATGATGGTGGTGATATCTTCTTGGGGGATGACAGGAAAGATAGAATCATTGGTCGTGGAAAAGTAAATTTGAAGTTGCAAGGTGGAAGGGTTAGAACGCTTCCATGTGTTCTACATATTCCTGCATTAGCCAGAAATCTGATTTCTGTTAGCAAGTTGGATGATGCAGGTGTAAAAACAGTGTTCGAGGAGGATACCTGCAAGATGGTACGGGGAGCATTGGTATTGATGCAGGGAATTCAGATTGGAACTTTGTACAAGCTGCAAGGTAACACTGTTATTGATGGGTGCAATAGTTCTGTTGTTCCTAAAAGTGGAGCAGAAAATCTAGTGGTCTCTGGAGAGAAGACCATGTTGTGGCGTCAAAGGCTTGGAATATTGGAGAAAAGGGACTTCAGATACTTCATGGTAAAGGTATGGTAGAAGGTACGAGTAATAGCTCTCTGGATTTTGATTTCTGTGAAAATTGTGTATATGGGAAGCAGAATTGGGTGAGTTTCCCCTTTGGTAGTAAGAGGGCGAAATAGATATTAGAACTTGTGCACAGTGATGTGTTTGGACCTATGAAGGTTCCATCACTGGGTAAGTCTGTGTACTATGTATCATTTATAGATGACTTCTCAAGGAATACATGGATATATTTCCTTAAGAAGAAATCTGAAGTCTTTGAATTTAAGGCTTTGGTAGAAAACTAGACAGAGAAGAAGATAAAGGTGCTGAGGACAAACAACGGTGGAGAGTGTTGCAGTAAGGAATTTGAAGAATTTTGTAAGAAGTGTGGTATAGCACGGTAGAAGACTACTCCATATACACCTCAGCAAAATGGAGTTGCAGAAAGAATGAATAAGATGTTGATGGAAAGGGAAAGAAGCATGCTCACTGGTGTCGGGTTAGGACAGGAATTTTGGGCAAAGGCGATGGATATTGCATGTTACCTGGTCAACAGGTCACCTTCATCAGCATTGGAGGATAAGACTCCACAAGAGGTATGAACTGGTAAGAAACCCTCTCTTTCACATCTGAGGGTATTTGTATGTGATACATATGTACATTTTCCAAAGGAGAAACGAACCAAGTTGGATAGCAAATCTGAAAAGCGCATCTTTATTGGGTATAAGGATGGCTTAAAGGGTTATAATATTTGGAACCCAGTCACACGGAAGGTTGTGTACAGCCGAGATGTGGTGTTCAGAGAGGTGAAAGATGTTATTAAACATTAAGTCCAATGAAAGGAACTTGAGAAGATAGAGTTTGAGCTAAAGGAGGAAGAATTAGACTCTACAAGAGGGGAGGAATCAGAAGATGAAGAGCCACAAACTCCTGCTGTGAGAAGATCAATTCGAGAAAGAAGGCAGCTAGAAAGGTATAGTCCATCTACTTTCTGTTCAAATTTTGCTTTGTCTGTTACTGATGATGATCCCAGAACTGTGAAGGAAGCAGTGGATTCAGAGGATGGAAAACTCTGGAAAGAGGCCATGGTTGATGAAATGGCATATTTGCACAAAAATGAGGCTTGGGATCTGGTGGAGTTGCCGGCTGGAAGGAAACCCATTGGCAGCAAATGGGTGTTCAAAAATAAGAAAAATGCAGAAGTAAAAGTGGATAAATACAAAGCTCGGTTGGTAGCAAAATGTTATTCCCAGGTGCCGGGAATTGATTTTGGTGATATTTTTTCTCCTGTTGCCAAGGTAACCTCTATTAGATTACTTTCATATGTTGCTGCTTCTTTTTATTTTGAGGTAGAACAGATGGATGTGAAGACAACATTTCTTCACGGGGATCTAGAAGAGGAAATCTACATGAAGCAACCTGAAGGCTTTGTAGTGAAGGGTAAGAAAGAACTGGTATGCAAGTTAAAGAAGTCCTTGTATGGGTTAAAACAGTCACCAAGGATGTGGTATCAGAAATTTGATACATTTATACGAGGACTTGGCTTCACCAGAAGCAAAGCAGATCACTATGTGTATTTTAAATTAGTAGGTGACCGTGTTATTTATCTGGCCTTGTATGTAGATGATATGTTGCTGGTTGGAAATGACAATGAAATTATCCAAGATTTGAAGACCCAATTGTCCTCCAAATTCGACATGAAAGATCTTGGTGCTGCAAACTATATTTTGGGCATGGAAATTAAAAGAGATCGGGCAAAGAGGAAGCTCTGGTTAAACCAGAGGAAGTATGTGAAGACAATACTACAGAGGTTTAATATGCAGGATAGTAAACTGGTGAAGGTTCCTATTCCTGTAGGTGTGAGGTTATTTGTTGAACAGTGTCCCAAGACACAAGAAGAGGAAGAGAACATGTCCCGTGTTCCATATGCAAGTGTAGTCGATAGCCTGATGTATGCAATGGTATGTACTAGACCAGTGGGAGTATTGAGCAAGTTTATGTCAAAACCAGGAAAGGAGCATTGGACAACAATGAAGCGGGTTTTCAGGTATTTGGCACTAGTGATTATGGTTTGTGCTACCAATGAAGACCAGGATTGGACAGAATGTTGGATATTCATGGCTTTATTGATGCAGACTAAGCAGGAGATCTGGATCAGAGAAGACCTACAAGTGGGTATGTGTTTAACCTATTTGGAGGTGCAGTCAGTTGGATGAGTAAGAAACAATATGTAGTGGCACTATCAACTATAGAGGCAGAATACATGGCAGCCACTCATGCAAGAAAGGAAGCAGTTTGGTTGTAGAGATTGTGTTCAAGTATGGAGTTAGTACATGAAGCTATAAGGATAGACTATGACAACCAAAGTGTAATTTTCTTGGTAAAGAACCCTGTATATCATTCAAAGGCAAAGCACACTAATGTTCAATATCATTTTGTGAGGGATATGATAGAAGACAAAAAGGTGTTGCTGGTAAAGGTGGACACTTTTAAGAATACTACAGATGCATTAAAAAAATCTGTGAGCTTTGAGTTCTCTTGGTGTAGAGAGACAGTGGGCGTTCCAGGGCTGGAAAAATGACTAAGCTCTCTTGTGGCCCCCTCTGGAAAGAAAACAACAAGTGGGAGAATGTTGGGTTGTGTTATATTCTTTCCACAACTAGCCCACTTATTTAACCAAGGGTTAGAGGGGGAGGGTCACATGGGGTTTGAGGTGTACCTGTAACCCCACTTTATGGGGTCCAGGGTAGTGCCTCAGAAAATTTTTGGTTTGGACCCTATGTTTGGTTGGGCGGACCCACTTATGGTTGTGCATGATTTTCGCACATGTTTTTGGACGCGATAGTTTTCGGTCCATGGTATTGGATGCTTCGACATGTATAAATATGTATTATAAAATTGAAAGGAACATAATGAAAAATCAAGCTGGCAGTCCCGGTTTTGGGATCCAGGGGAAAATCTCTATGTATATGTGTTTTATGTGTTCTGCTCTCACACTGTTTATTTTCTGTGTTTTAGAATTCATATGCAGGTAATTTCTGTAGGGGGTTAAAACCTAAACTATGGACCATCCAACAACAATTTGACTACCAAAATCAATCATGAGTTCTGTGACAGCTAATAATAATTTCTTGTCCATAAAACCAATAATCGATTCACAAATTTTCAATTCTTACAAATTTAATTCATATATCATACATCCCAATATACAAGAATAAAATTATGTAGCTAAATTGATACTTATCATGTAAGAGTCAATGGAATGTTGACTACATGGATATTTGAGCCATAAACCAGAGCCATCAAGCTCTTAGATCAATCTAGGCTCTCAAACTAGGATGCATCGAATCAAGTGTGGTTTGCCGAATAATCACATCTCCTATTAGTTTGAGAGTCCAATCATGGGCACATTGATTGATTTAACCACTAAGTCATTCAACTTATATGTAAATGCGTTAGTCACATTGTCCAGTTACACTTTCCCTTCCAGGCTCAGGCATCCCCTTCTTTGACTAGCAATCTCTTTACTGATACATCTTTCAAAGGCCTTCAATACCAAATTTGAGAGAACAAATCTAAAAGACCTATACTCCATGTGGTTGTTATCCTGATAGCCACCATACCCATAATACCACAACCTTGGTTAGCTTCTGTATGAGATATTTCATAAATACTTCAACCTAATGTAGTTAAAAAACATGCATTCAACACACACATGCTCATGCTTCACATACATTCATGCATATTCAACACATAAAATTTCATATCATCGTTAATATCATAACTACAACAACAAAGAGGAGGTTAATTGAATTGTCTTGTTCAATTTATTTTATAGCAAGTCCACTGCATCGCTGTCCCATTTCATGGTTTATTCCATTATTCCTATTTAATTTAGCAACAACCTATATCACAGATAGCTGCTACTTTTACAACTATACCTATATCTAATGCCATGTCATATTGGTAGCCATTTATTCAATATTTCCTATAAAACTCCCTTGTTAATGTTAAGAGTCATTATGACTTAAACTTGTCGAGATATTTTCTCTCACATTTTCTACATAGAATCCAATTTTCGGTTCACCATTATGATCTTCTAGTTAGTAGCTTTCCATTGACTATTCACTCCAATTTTTTATCCATGAGCTGAATCGAATATGCCCTGCAGAAGTCTTAGGTGAACTTCCCCTTTTTTAATACATGTGACTTCCTGTGAGATTTTTCCTCACAAATCTCATCTGTTTCCAAATTTTGGGTTTACTAGAATGTTGTCCTCATCAATATCTCTCTATTAAATTCTTACTTATCTCTAGGCCATAAGTTATTCCTTGTAGAATGCCACAACCTTCTAGGCCATTTTTGGTCCCTTTAGGACACCTATATCTTTCTCTCATCTTTTCTCAGAATTGTTGGCCTCATATTAAAATTCTAGGAAAATAATTGCAATCTAATTTACAGGCTAAAAATTATGGCCCTCTGAACTTCAAGCATATTTTTTGAATTTATCTATGCCTATAACTCAAAAGTATGCCCATTGTTAGCAAGCCTGCAACTGCTTTTTGGCTTGTTGTTGACTAATTTCACTTGACATATGGACTGCTTCCATCTCCACTGATAAATCCCTACTCTGCTTATGTTTTCTCCATTCCTCATAAGAGGCGAATTGGTTTTACTAGCCTTCCTTTCTTCGATGTGACCAATAGACTCATCACACACACACATGTTATTAAAAATCCATGTGGAAATCATGGCCTACATGGCGTTATGGTGTATGTGGCATGTCTGACCCACAATGCACAACTATAGTACATGACAAAAGTGCATGCGTATATATATATATATATATATATATATATATATATATATATATATATATATATATATATATATATATATATTTGCAACAATCTTGGTCAAAAATCCATGTAATAAAGTTAATAAAGGAAAAATAATAACCAAGGTCACAGGAAACGTATTTCAAGCTAAATGTTGGGCAAAAAACATAGTGATGGAGATCACTTGTGATTAATTAATGGCTATGGAAATTGGAAAAGGCTTTGAAAAGGAAAAGTGGCATTAATTGGCATTTTATTTATGAAAATAATGGAAAATAGGAGAAAAGGGAGGTGAAAGGTCATAGGTTGCATGTGAGGAGGAAAATGAAGTAAAAATAATGGGAAATGGAGAAAATGTAGACCTTATTAATAAAAACGCTTATGAGGATCAATTTGTAGCTTTTGTCAGTTCAGTTTTGGAGCTCTCATTTTCTTCTCTCTCTCTCATACTTTTGGACACGTAGAGTTTTCTTGGATCACTATTGGAGTGTGGAATACTTGGTATTTGGAGAAAGAAGGAAAAGCAAGAACATTAAAGCGCAAGAGGACATCAAGATCAACAGCTACAACGAGTTTTGGTTTGCAGGTATCGAGTTGCATGTATGATTTCCTTGCTAGTTTTGGCATGCATGTGGTTTCTTGGTTATGATTTGTCATTGGCATAGAGAACTACCTGGATTGATAGTGGTTTTTCCTAGTGTTTCAATTTCCTGGATAGTCATGGTGTTGTGGGTTTCTTTCCTCTTATTTTTTGGTTGGTTCTCATGTTCCTTATGGTTGTGGGTTGAGTTACTAGTTCTTGGAGCCTTGGTTGGACAAACACTTTGGAAGCCCTGTAACAACTTGGGTTGGGTTACTAGTCCTGGAAGCTTGGATTGGACAAACACTTTGGAGCTTGACAATGATTATGGGTTGAGTTACTAGCCTTGGAATCCTTGGTTGGAACAAATGCTCTGGAGCCCTAAGCAACTTGGGTAGAGACCGATATGGTGATGGTTAGTGATGTATGATTGTTAGGTGGAATAATTGGTTGAGGGTTGAGGTGGTTTCACCGATGGAAGCCCTGGTTTGGATTCGTTTGATTTGTTTCATGAGATCCCACATTCATGCTTGGAATATGGTGCAGGGGCGATTGGCTAAAAGAGAGATTTGGTTTAGCCCAATCTATGGTCGAGTTATACATGGAAGTACCTGACTTGGTTGGATTTTCATATGTTAATAAGAGCTCCTTTTCCTTTGGTATTTTATTAGTAAATGTGCTTTCCATTATGTGGCTTTAATGGTTGTTTCCTCATTGATATATCTCTAGTTATTTGTTGGTTATAAGCATGTTTTATGACAATTATGATGTATGGCTCTCTTCACATTTTGGTTAGTATATGAAATTTTAATGAACTAATGGCCTAATAGATAACAATACAACTACTGTGAGGAGGTATCAATCCTCTTTGACGATTCTCAAATAATTATGAGATCCCTATGTTCAGATCTATTGTTATGACCTATAGATTTCATGTTTATGATATGTTTGACGAAATTCCTGCCATGGCTAGTAGGGGTTACATCAAGTCCTTGTTCAAGTGTTTGAATTAGTAACTTCGTTTCAATGTTATTTATCATTTCTTGAAGTTTCATGAAGTTCTGAGCAGTGGCCCTGAAAAAGTGGCACAAAATATGGGGTTGCTGGCACTAAACTGCTTGAAAAAGGCCACAGTCGCATGAATTCCTTGTTGTGGGAATGAATGGATGGTCCTAGTCGTATGCATGCCTTTTCATGGGAGAGGCTGAGGCTCTAAGTGAATGAATAAGCAATTTCTCTAAGGGGTTGGACACCTAAAGGGGTTGGTTGGCTCCTGAAGGTTCTGTAGCTTCTGAGGAAGGTCAGATTGGTCTTGTCATGTCGATTCCACTTCCTTAACTATACATGGGGAGTTGAATCATATCATAGTAACTCTTCGTCACATGTTTACCCTGGTGGACCAGTTAGCTTGGGTAAACGTGGGAGGTTAGTTACAGAGTTGTATCAGAGCATGGTTCTGTTCTCCTTGGGTGATGTCTGGTTTCTATTCTCCTTGGGTGATGTCTGGTTTCTATTCTCCTTGGATGAATGTGTTTCCATGTTTACAGATCAGTTGCATATATGTCCTTATGCTTGTGGTCTATGTTCTTGTTGTGTATGCATGGTGGTGGTCATGGTTGTCGTTGTGATGTCATGCAAAAGTCGATGGTGTTGTTATCGGAATGTGTTCATCATGAATGCATGTCAGTGTTTGTATGTATTGTGTATGCATGTGTGTTATACATATGTTGTTATGCATGAATTGTGTCTAGTTGGTGTGTAGTTGTGGCATCATGCATGGTAACTGGATGATGATTGAGATGATGTCTATATACTATGATGATTATGATTATACATGTATTGCACTAATTTGGTTGATCTTGCAGACGAGATATCCTCCCCTAAACTAAACTGAGGTACATTGGTTTGTTTATGATTTGGTTTAGCTAACATGATATACCTTGCAGGAAGAGAAGATCAAGATGACTAGCAATATGGTAGACTACAATTCATGAGTTACTAGTAAGATTGGCACTTCTTGTGAAAAAACAACAGTTATGAAAGGGGAAACAATTGTGAATTATTTACACAAGGACTTTCAATGATTATGGTTGATTAGCACGCTTTTTACTGAGAAGCCAAATTATAGAAATATCACCGATTTCATAATGGCTCACACAAGGTTTGTGAAAATTCAGAGCTTGGACACAACAGTTTGGAAGAAATGCAAAGAGTGGATGTCTTCCATAGCAACAACAATAGAATATGGGCCTTCTACTGCACTAGAATCTCAGATTACTCACTAAGAAGAAGCCACATGTTACTTCATCAGATTTTTTTTTAAATGTTTTTGTAAAATTATATGATTTTGTTTTAATTTATCATGAATGTATTCCTTCGATGGACCAAACAGTTTGAAACAAATTAAGTAGTTACTAGTTTTGATAGTTGATAGTTTCATAACTGACCCATTGTAATTATCATACAAAAGGAAATTTTGAGGAACGAGGAAAGGTTCCAGGTTTTGGACTTCACAAAAAAAAAAAAAAATCAGTGTATTTTTTTGATCTTCTTGGTATTTTTATAAAACTTTCGAAGTGATTCCAGACAGATATGTTATGTGTTTCCTTATATCTGCGTGCTTAATGTTATTCTTCTATAGAAGAGAGTAATGAAGCTTCTGGTCTTTGATATTACAGTTTCACTGAGATTATGGTATATGTAAGTTAAAGTCAAACAACCTTAATATGCACTCCTCTTTTCTGTATTTCATTTCATCTTTCTTCCATAATTCTACTAAATTTAAAACAAGAGATTCTACTGCAAGTAGCTTGTTGTTTGAAAAAAATTCCTAAATCTTTTCATCCATTGTACTACAACTTAAAATCATATTCATCATCAGAAGGCCACTTTGAAAGGGTGTTTGATTCCAAGAAGAATTTATAGTTTTTACCTGTAAAACAAATACTTATGGAGCTTGACAATGGAACAACAAACTCGTAAATTCATCATTCTGAATAAATGTCTTGGGTGCTCAGCTCTACTCTGCCAGGGATTGTTTCCTAAGGTACAACAGGCCCGACGAAGCTACATGAGAGATGTTTGATCATATGTGGGTTATGTATCCTTCATTATTTGCTGGTGAAGGAAAATGAGTCTTGGTATTTGTACATATTCATGTATGCTTGTTATTTTAAATACTACAATGAGCCAAGGTATAAAGCTCCAATAAGCGGTATGGTTGTCATATTATCATGTTTTATATGATGGTTTTTCTTTTAAGCACGATGTTATTGTAAATACTACAATGAGCTAGGTTATAAAGCTCCATAGGCAATATGTTTTTTCTTTTCAATAGTTTTGTTTGGTCTAGGTGTGGTTTAACACTGAGAACAATTTTCCCCTAAGGGGAGGGGTCTGTAATAGCCCTAGGTTGAAATTTATTGTAATAAAAGTTAAAAATGGTAAAATAAGACAATGGGAAAGGGACACTTATTCCAAGCTGAATGTTGGGAAAAATATCCTAGTGGGTGTGGAGCGATAAAAAGGGTCTTTTTAACTCCTAATTACCTTCACATTAATTATCAACCCAGGGACGACTTTTTATTTCAAGAGTGTACTCAGTCTGAGGCGGCTATTTACTCAAGAGTAATGTTTTGTAGTATAGTGCTTAAAAGCTACAAAAGTAAATGAATGCTTGAAAAAGAAATCTAACAATAACATAAACTCAAATGCTCTGAAATCCAACTATTCACTCAGCAAACATCAATTGAGGATATAGTAGCAATAACTCATTCCTCTAGAGATTGATGCAATTGAAATCAAACCGGAACAAGACAATCAATCTGGGAACGAGGAAGCGATAACCAATGTTCTCTACAGTTGAAAATCCTGTTTTAAAGCAATCAAAAGGAAATCGAACTTGAACTAAAGCTGCCATCGAAAGAAAACTAGGAAAACTTTTTAAAAGCAAACTAGTGCAATTAATCAATAGAAATGAACAACAAAGTAAATGGGTGCATGTCTACAACTTAACTACTTCAAAAGGCTAAATCACACCAAGCATTGCATCAGTCGAAGGTTCGGTAGCAATAACCCATCCTTTTCATAACTGATGAGAAAAAATTCGAGGTCTGGGAGCTAGGTAGCAGATGTTGGGGCTCACTACAGCCTGAGATCGTCCTTGATGAATGTAAATGAAATAGCAAGTAAAGGAAATAACAATGAAATATAACAGCACATTAGCGAAGGGTTTGGTGGCAATAACCTATCCCTTTCATAACTGATGGGAGCAGATCAGAGGTCTGGGAGCCAAATAGCAGAAGCTGACACTCACTACAGCCTGAGTCTGTCCTTAAGAAATGGCAAGTAAATGAAACAACAAATCAACAATCTTGAAATAGACCAGCAATTGAAATGAAACAACAATTCAGAAATGGAACAGCAACTAAATATGAATGTACAACAATCCAAATCAAGCACGCAACACACTTATCATTAAAAGGGACAGTAATCCGAGCTTCGATACAATATGCATGAATCACAGTTATAAAGTAATAGCAATTGTAACAGAACAACAATCTCGAATAAAAAACAGTCACAATTTAAGAATACATCATACAGTTGTACCGATTTAGGAACATACAGCGCGGTTAATCTGTAATCGAATGACAATCTGTAAGGAACAACAATCTTATATCAATTATCAAAAGGAACAACAATGCGATACAAAGTTAAAATGATAACATAGCATTCCTGTTGCAGATAACGATAGTATCCAATCAAGTATATCTAATAGCGCTGATATGTAAAACAGTAAAGTGCATCAGATTACTTAACAGAGTAAAAGAAAGAAATCAAACCACACATGAAGCATAAAGATATAATACAGTAGCAGCGTACTCCACCAAAGGCTGGGCCCTTAGCCGCCAACGGATGCTGCTGGGTTACTTCAGGATCAAAGATGAAATGGCAACTAGATTTATATTAAAATATCAAAGCAGAGTTACAGTGGATTACAACAAGAAATCTCTCAATCTCTCAGCCATTATCCATTCTCTCTGCCATCCTCAATTCTGAATCTCTAATTCATCCTCAATTCCATCATTCGAATCCCTCTGAAATCACCCCGAAATCACCCCCTCTCTGATCTCTGTTGTGATTTAAATAAAGAGAGATCAGAGAGCAGTTACAATCAAGATAAGTACAACATGATTTCTATTACAAAATTAGATTGTTTCCAACCAATTGATAAACAAGAAGATATATTTCCATCCAGCTTTCAACAAGAGCAAGGCGAATTTGGCTTTGCAGCTGAGATTTGGAGGACGGCCGCAACAACAAATATGAGAAAATCATGCTCAAAGAACCCTGCGTTTCTCTCAGTACAAGCCGAATTTGGGCAAACCGTTCTTTAAAAAAGTTAATTGGGTCCGTTCTGGACAAAACCCATGTTCCAGATTTTCCAGATTCTGCTTCATTTGCTCAGAATCTCAACCGCAAAACTGTCACTTCTTATTCCAGCGAATTTCTGAGTTGGCACTTTTAATGATCAAATCTTCAATCTAGAAATCATCTTGGAGGCTAAAAATGGTGAATAATGTTACAACTGATTTATTAAAACTATCATTGATAAAATCATGCATAATCATCAATTTATTAGAAATAAAGGAGAATAAATAATATTCATCCATAAGAGCATAAATCATTTATAAAATGGATTTAAATGATAAATTATAATAGATGATATAATAGAGAAGAGTAAAAATGGATGAAATAAGTGTTACAAAGTGGTTGTATTCATGGCCCAACAGTGGGCATCTCTTGATGTGTTTATGGCTAAAGGGAAATTGGCAAAGGCAATGGCTAAGGCTTTGGAAACGCAAAAAGGTATTTTTGGTACATTATTTATAAAAATAATGGAAATTAAGAGAAAAGGAACGTGAAAGGTCACAAGTTGCATGTGAGGAGGAAAATGAAGGAAAATAATGGAAAATGAAGAAAATAGAGGCCTCATTGATAAAAAGGCTTATGAGGATCAGTTGGTAGTTTTTCGTCAGCCTTTCATCAGTTTAGTGTTAAAATTTGTCTCATGGAGGAGAAAGCACCAAGAGGAGAAATAATGTAAGCAAGCAAGGAAAGGAAAGGAAAATCAAAGAAGGATAACGAAAGAAAAGGAAGGCAAGGATCAAGTAGCTCCAGTGAGGATACTTGCAGGTAATAGATTGCATGTGTGATTTCCTAGCTGGTTTTGACATGCATGATATGTGCATGTTGGTATATGGTTCTTTTATTGTCATTGGCATGGATTTTTCTGAGATTTAACAGTAGATTTCAGCATAGCCTTTCCTTTTCCGGATAGCCATGGTATGATGGGATGATTCTCAGTTTGAGATTTAAATTGGTGGATGGTTTTGGAATCTAGGGTGAGGTGGTCTCAGGAAAATTCTCAAAGGCATAGGAATCCCTTAACCAGTAATGGCAGGATACATGGTAAAGCCTGAGAGTGGAGACAGGAAAATTCCTCAAGGATGATGAATAAATTCTAAGGCTCCAAGATCGTTTCAGTTTTGTGATCTTGACACCGGTTTAGGTGTGATCACAGTATGGAGAGGGTGGAAGTGGTTTAACCTTTGGATTCCGTTGGTTGTCTTTGGATTGGTTTGTCCCATGAGATCCCACATTCTTGCTTGGAATATGGCACGAGCGTGTTCGGTTGAAAGAAAGATATAGTTCATCCAATCTATGGTTGGTTGGAACGTGGAAGTCCTCAACCTGGTTGGTAATTGCCTATGGTTAATAAAAGATAAGTTTCTATTTCTTTTGGTAAGGAAATGTACTAGTTATTATGTGGCTTTAATGGTTGTTATCTTATGGTTATTTATCTGGTTATATGTTAGTTATAAGCATGGTTTTATGACATATCTCAGTCATGGCTCTTTTCATGTTTTCACTCATAACTGAATAAATAATGAATGCAAGACCTAATTGATGTTATGACAGTTAATGTGAGAAGGTAGAGACCCTTCTTGTTAAACCTCAGATAATTTTTTAGTCCCTTATGTTCAGACTTGCATTCATGACCTGTAGGTGGCATATCTACCAAGTGTTTGACAGAATGTTAGTCCCAGTTGGGAATGGTTAGGTCAAGTCCTGGTTCTAGTTTTGGTTTGTAAGCATTGTCTTCATGTCTTTTATGAGTTCTGGAAGTTTCATGGGTTTCTGGGTAGAGGCTTAGCCCCAACCCTGGAAAGTAGCCTTAACTCTCGTAGTTGCTGGCA
The DNA here is from genome assembly GCA_031772625.1 of Pinus tabuliformis. NCBI lineage: Eukaryota > Viridiplantae > Streptophyta > Pinopsida > Pinales > Pinaceae > Pinus > Pinus tabuliformis. The sequence continues at coordinate 490,670,573 of CM062806.1, read as the reverse complement.
CAACACTGACAAAAAAAGGCCACATTTGCACTAATTCAGAGCTATGGGAGAAAGTGGGAACTCACAGTCACATGGAGGCCTTAGCAAGGGAGCGATTGGGGCTCTAGGTCAGGGAGAACATGAGTTGTCCTAGGGGTTGGACACTTGGAGGGGCTGGGTCACTCCTGGAGGTCCTGTGGCACATGAGGGAATTTAGTAAAGTCTTGTTGTGTCGACTCCATTTCCTTAAATTCATCTAGAAAATTGAGTCATATCATAGTAACCCCTCATATTATGTTTATGTTACATATCATTGTATTCTTGGACCAAGATCATGCCTATAGAGGATGGCGAGGATGCAATATATAATAAAAAGTCACACAAGTCGTCATGAGGGCTCATAAGTGGGGCTAAAGTAAGATCCTTTCTCAAGGCATCAAATGATCATTGGCCTTGATCATCCCACAAGAAGGGACCTCCTTTCTCCAGTAAGCACATAAAACCTTTTGTTAACTTAGCATAGTTGAGAATGAAGCGTCGTAAGAAGCTTACCTTTCCTTGTAAAATTTGGGGTTGAAGTAATGATTGTGGTGCAAGAAATTAAGTAATCACCTTAACCTTATCGAGATCAAATTGTATCTCAAGTTTAGAAACAATGAACCCAAGCAAACGCCCAGATTGACCAAAGAAGACACACTTATGCAGATTCAGAAAAATATGGTAGAACTAACACCTAATAAATATATCTTGGAGATGATCTAGGTGTTGCACTCGATGCTTGGAATGAGTAGGAAGGTCATTTAAGTATGCTTGAATGATATGTCCGATATCATGAAAAAATTAGTCTGTTACCCTCTCAAAAGTAACGCTTGCATTCTTAAGGCCAAATCGAATCTTGCAGTATGCAAAAGTACCTCGAGGAAAAATAAAGGCAGTTTTATGTTGATTGAACAATTTGATAGTGATTTGGTTATAACTTGAGAAGCCATCCATGAAGGAAAATGATTCACATCTAGCAGAATCATTGATAATTTGGTCAATGAATGTGGTAGGATATTTTTCTTTGGGACTAGCAGTTTTTAAATTGTGGTAATTGATGCATACTTAGGTGGTTCCTTGTTTTTTTTCAATGGGAACCATATTAGATACCCATTCCATTAGGGGAATAGGATAGATGAAACCAACGTTCAACAAGTTTTCAATTTTTTTCTTGATGGTGGTTGTCTTTCGAGAGTAGACTGACTGAAGTATGTTTCCGATGGTATTGGCATTCATGTAAGCCTTGATCTCATGATTTTTGATAGATGGATATATTTCCGGAATTTCCTCATAAGACCAAGCAAAAACATCGCAAAATTCCTTAAATAGGTAGGTGAAGCTTGCAATGTCCTCGGGAGTGCAATCGGCTCCAATTTGAATGTTTTCCACAATACCTGTCTTGATTGAGATGTCGATAAGTAAATTATTTGATAGATGATATATGTTATGTTTGGCATAAACTCATGAATATTCATGTAGGTAGAAGGAACAATCTCAGGCTGATCAAAAGATAGGATGTCTAAATAGTTTTCATTCAAGTCAGATGGGTAAGGTATTGAAAAGTGTGCAACAAGAAATGCTTGTTGAGAGTGCAACAAGATGATGGAGCTTAGTGAAAAGAGTCGCCTTCACTAAGTGGGCTTGCAGGCTATTTTTGGCGCAAGTCTATGTTTAGGCTATGTCTATTTTTAGACATATGGATCATGTCTATGGATTGCAGGTTGTTGTTTATGGATGATTGATCAAGTTGGGAAAAAAATAGATGGACTTCTATTTTTGATGAAAGTGTGAGTGATCACAGTGTGAGTGATCAAAGTCAAAAATAGAAAAGTCAAATATTATTATCTCACAATAATATTTGGACTATAAACTTAATCTTATTCTCTTGGAGCACTTCAGGATGAGCTACGGATGTGGTACATGCAGATCCCAGAGGGAAATACGTGGTTACCTATGGGATGACTAATATTTGCATGCGTGACTTCAGTTAGAACTCAATCAGTTGAGTTTGGTGCAGTTGATGGAGTTGTGTTCAGTTTAGCTTTGTTAAACTGGTTGTATTTAGTCTAACTGGCAAATAGACTAGAGATGAGTTGGGTGAATTAGTTATTAATTAATTCACAAGTTATTAACTCATAATAAAACTAATGAATACATCAGTTAACTCAGTTGCATGTCAGTGCATGTTCAGTTCAGCAGGGACAGGTGTTAGAGAATCAGATTGCTATCAGTTGTGACTATAGTTGTGCACCAGATCTTGCACAATAAAGGGATTGAGTATGCCAATGAGTTTGCTCACGTATTTGCCCACATTATATCTTGTTCTCACATCCAACAAAGTGTGAGTGACTATTTTGCAGGTGAAATACGAGTTTGGGAAGCCATTCTCATCAGTTCTTGAGCAGGTATTGAGCTGGAGAGGCAGGCAAGCAGTGGAATAGATTTGGAGATCAGATCTGAGTTGTATTGTGTGTAACAGGTGGAGCTGGTACTGGATTGCTTTTGATAAGCATTGTACTTTGTAATGTTATATGATTCAATCATTAATATACAGATAGTTGGGGTTTTTAGCGAGATGCTTTCCCCAGGATACATACTGTGTTTATGAGTTTGATTGATGCTTCTATGTGTGCCTGTGAATGTTTCTGCTTCTGTAAATTGATGATCAACGTAGAGGAGATTATGTATTATACATGTTCCGCTTATAATTGTATGATCAAGATAATATCTGTGAATATGTGTTAAATTATTCAAAATTTCTACATGGTATCGGAGCTGCTTGATTTGTAGAAGAGATTTTTACAGGATATCAAGCGAGGATTGATCATCAGATCTACTAGTGTTTACATTCTATTTCTTCAGGCAGAGTCTGTAATCGGGCCAGGTAGCCTCTGGATTCATCCTTCCCTTGGAAGGTGAGATATCCAGTGAATGCCCATATAGTCAATCTCTGTACGAGAAATACTTTGTTCTCACGAATTCTAGATCGGAAGTGGTTGAGTTTTTGAGCTGGTGGAATTCGAATTTAATTCCAAAGCAAGAGATAAAACTCATAAACATTCAGTGTGAGAATGGAGACAGTATGCCCCAGTATCTCACAAAGTTCTCCCAATGCCGGGATGAGCTAGGAAGTGTGGGGGTGACTGTCGGATGAGGATGGTGAGTCTAGTACTCCTTGACCTTCCTAAGAGTTGGCATAGCTACCAGGACTCGGTGAATGGAAGGGAGAAACTGCCAGAATGGGAGAGACTTTGGTCGGATCTTGTGCAGGAGGAGATTAGACGGAGCACCAGAGACGGTTCTTCATCCATGCAGGATGAGGAGAACTGTGCCTTAGCGAGTAAGGCGAAGAAGGGGAAGGGGAAGGTTTCTCTTTTTGAATCCAGTTCTTCCAATGATGGGAAGAAGGTTGACAAGGCGAAGGTGAGATACTTTCGTTGTCATGAGTTGGGTCATTATGCTACTAATTGCCCAAAGAAGAAGTCCAAGAAGGGATCCGGGGAAGGATCTGAAGGTGAGGCAGCCTCACTTGCTTCACATTTTGAGTTGGACTTCACACTCTTCGCATGCATGGTTTCATCCATGGTGGGAAGTGGTTGGTTTCTTGATAGTGGAGCTTCTTTCCACATGACCGGTGACAAAAGTTTGTTCAGTACTCTGGACGAGAAAGATCTCCAGATACTCATAGGGATGGGTAATGATGAGAAGTATAGTGTCTCAGGTGCACGGTTATTTTTCAGAGGGAGCATGGAGCTCGCCTTACCTTGACCGATGTCAAGTATGTACCAGGACTGAAGAGAAACTTGGTGTCGATCGCGATGTTGGAAGACAAAGGCTATGATGTGGTCTTTAGTAAGGGAAAGGTTTTCCTTAGACACATCATCACTAGACAGGTGAAGCAGATTGGTTCACGGGTCACGAACCTGTATTCTCTTGAGGTTCAAGATGCATGCAAAGCCTTGAGCAGCGAGGCAATTGATGGAGACTTGGTGGTTGAGAGGGAGCATATATTACTTCTCAACATGCAGAGCCAAAAGAAGTCTCAGACGATTGTGGAGGAGCCACGATTGGTGCAGCAGCTTCAGGAGGTTGTGGAGGAGCCACAACAGGGGAAGCTGAGAGGAGATAGAGTAGAGACATCTACTCATCCAGAGACCTCCAGTAGGGGGAAACTTCGAGCCAGATGGGCTGAAGGATCGCATGCAGGCATACCTCCAGGTAGGAGGTGGGGTGATGTGGATTGATTGTCCCAAGGAGCAGGGGCAGGATCTTTGAGGTACCCAACCTCTTGGATGAAACCTTGCTACGGGAGCCCAGATGTGTAGTAGCAGGAATTGACTGATTGGGCAGAGACAGATGCGGATGGAGCGGCAGAGAAAGCGACAGTGCAGGGAATCCCAGGACAGCGCATAGCTAGCAGGCTGTAGCAATGCGAGAGGCACAAGTGTTTTGCACAGTGCTATGTGGCATAGAGAGGTGTGTAATGGTGCGAGATGCATGGAGATGTTGCAGTAGTGCAGATGTCAGAGAGGGAGCACTTGTTAACAGCAGGTAGAGCTTCAGCATCAGAGGGTGTTTCTATCCCAGCAGGGAGGTCAATTGGGAGGTGCAGTGCGGATGCAATGTTGGGAGATAGAACCGGCAACAGCACGGATGCAGTCAGAGATCAAAGTGACAGAGGCTAGAGCAGTCAGATACTGAAGAGCACAGAGATGTAGAGTTTCAGTCGACAGAGGCAATAGCAGTCAGAGACTTTGATGACAGAGCAAGTGGACGGCCAGATGTGTTGCATGGAGAACATTCCAAAGTTACAGGATCAGGTTTGAGAGGAAGCCTTTCTTGTTGAGAGGGAGTGTTGAAAAGTGTGCAACAAGAAATGCTTGTTGAGAGTGCAACAAGATGATGGAGCTTAGTGAAAAGAGTCGCCTTCACTAAGTGGGCTCGCAGGCTATTTTTGGCGCAAGTCTATTTTTAGGCTATGTCTATTTTTAGACATATGGATCATCTCTATGGATTGCAGGTTGATGTTTATGGATGATTGATCAAGTTGGGAAAAAAATAGATGGACTTCTATTTTTGATGAAAGTGTGAGTGATCACAGTGTGAGTGATCAAAGTCAAAAATAGAAAAGTCAAATATTATTATCTCACAATAATATTTGGACTATAAACTTAATCTTATTCTCTTGGAGCACTTCAGGATGAGCTACGGATGTGGTACATGCAGATCCCAGAGGGAAATACATGGTTACCTATGGGATGACTAATATTTGCATGCATGACTTTAGTTAGAACTCAATCAGTTGAGTTTGGTGCAGTTGATGGAGTTGTGTTCAGTTTAGCTTTGTTAAACTGGTTGTATTTAGTCTAACTGGCAAATAGACTAGAGATGAGTTGGGTGAATTAGTTATTAATTAATTCACAAGTTATTAACTCATAATACAACTAATGTATACATCAGTTAACTCAGTTGCATGTCAGTGCATGTTCAGTTCAGCAGGGACAGGTGTTAGAGAATCAGATTGCTATCAGTTGTGACTATAGTTGTGCACCAGATCTTGCACAATAAAGGGATTGAGTATGCCAATGAGTTTTCTCACGTATTTTCCCACATTATAGCTTGTGCTCACGTCCAAAAAAGTGTGAGTGACTATTTTGCAGGTGAAATACGAGTTTGGGAAGCCATTCTCATCAGTTCTTGAGCAGGTATTGAGCTAGAGGGGCAGGCAAGCAGTGGAATAGATTTGGAGATCAGATCTGAGCTGTATTGTGTGTAACAGGTGGAGCTGGTACTGGATTGCTTGTGATAAGAATTGTACTTTGTAATGTTATATGATTCAATCATTAATATACAGATAGTTGGGGTTTTTAGCGAGATGCTTTCTCCGAGATACATATTGTGTTTATGAGTTTGATTGATGCTTCTATGTGTGCCTGTGAATGTTTATGCTTCTGTAAATTGATGATCAACGTAGAGGAGATTATGTATTATACATGTTCCGCTTATAATTGTATGGTCAAGATAATCTCTGTGAATATGTGTTAAATTATTCAAAATTTCTACATAAGACACTGAGATGTGGTGATGAAAATCATCCCATGAACGCTCATCTAGAGACATGATTTCCATTATAGCCTTATCTGAAGGTAAGAATTCATTAAGGAGATTAGTAGAGGGAGAAGCGATGGGAAATGAAGAGGTACCATCGGTCATAACCAAAGCAGATAGAGAGTCAGATGCAAACTGAATAGCCTGATAAGAAAGTTCTGTTGGTGACAATGGCATCTTCTCTCCACATGAATCAATGGAAGAAGGGGTCGGGAGGATCCAAGGATCCATTGGGCCATCCAAAATAGTATCCTAACATTAACATAGTCAGTGGAACCTTGGGCGGTGGGAGAGAAAAAAAACCTAAAAGCGAGGAACCCTTCAAAAGACTGGTACCAACATTTACGTAAGAGTCATTGATGCCACCCACTAAGGGAACGTTGTCATTGGTAACGGGTGAAGATCACGGGTGTAGAAGGATAATTGATCCATAGTGTTGGGCCTCAAAAATTTATTCCACTTTCACCTTCATTTCCATCCTTTTACCCTCATTCCATAAGTCTATAGCCCCATAACCTTACATTAAGTAACCATTTTCATCATCACATGGGTTTATTATTATTATTTTCCAAGTCATTGATTTTAAGTATTTTAAGTGAATTTGTGATTAAATATTAGGAAATTAACATATTTTCATATATACCTAGAAGTGTTATGAGTTTTGTGATATTGTAGGCCTACTTGGAGATTCTAGAAGGGTCCTACTTGGCCATCCAACCACAAATTCGAATTTCAAATTCCAACTCATGAGGATTTGTGGAATAATTGTAGAAGATGTGGATCATTAACTATGCACATTAAAAGGAGAAGAATCATGGATAAGAGGATTTTTATCTTACATTTTTAGGTGATTGGTTGTAACCACAAAGAGATAATTGTGGATTTAGGAGAGATCTAAGGATCTATATTTATTGTATAGTTGTCCTCAAGTTTTGTATAAATAGGAGTGCACCCTTCATACAAAGGGTTGTCAGTTGTTAATTGTAAGTTGTTAGATGCAAGTTAGAAGTTGTGAGTGTTAGTGTTAGTTTCTAGTTGTTAGTTGGAGGTTCCAAGTTCTAGATGTAATTTGTAAAGTGAGGATAAAGAATTCTTGTGATATCTTTAACTTCATTTTTATGAAATAAATACTGCCACTTTGATCTTCAAGATGTGATAGTTGATTCAATGTGATTGCTGAGGAATGGAGGGCCTCCATCAACCACAATTTTCACACCTTTGTACATATTGGTAATATAGTGTAGTTATTTTATTTCATTTATTTTCATGAAAGTGTACTTTTACTTTCAACAAGTGTGATTTCATTTTAGTAGGTGTGATTTACCTTCCAGCAATGTGATTTCAATTATGTAAGTGTGGTGTGATTTTCATTTATGCAAGTGTGGTGTGATTTCAATTATGCAAGTGTGGTGTCATTTGAATTCTACAAGTGTGATTTCATTTATGCAAGTGTGGTGCGATTTCAATTCTGCGAGTGTGATTTCATTTATGCAAGTGTGATTTCCTTTATGCAAGTGTGACTTCAATTTCTCTATGTTTGGTTTGGTTTGGATTGGATTGATTTAATTAACTTTGTAGTTAGATTTAATTACCTTATATTAGTCTATTCTAATAAATAACCACCTAGTACATATGGTACAGGTATACCTCGTGAGTTCTACGAACCCCGGGTTGACAATTAATGACAGGGATTTAACTTACCATTAAATCACCCAACATTTTGGTGCTGTTTCCAGGGAGGTATACATAGGTTTTTATTTTGAAGTTTAGACAACTCATAATAGTTGCATTCATTCTTAGATGCATGGTTAAAATCATATTAAAATCATTTTGCATATTAGATTTCAATAATTTTCAAAACGTTGTACTAATATATGTACATGACATTAATTATCAACCAATTGGAGTAATTCACAGACAATTAAGAATTTGAAGGATGTTCTTCGAAGAAATTTCCTAAATCTTAGTAACAGCTAGGATATCTGCGTGTCAAGAAGAGTATATTTTAACTGTATGCAGAAACTTGCGTATCTCTCCACCTCCACAAGAAGATCTTCGAGTTTCTTTTGATTGCTCTTGTCAATCGGTTGAAGAAACTCAAGAATCATGCAATACTTTTGATGGGGAGAAACCACTAGAATCTAAGATTGAGGAATGCGTAATAAAGGAGGATATTTAGTGTGATCTAAACCGAGAAATGAATCATAAATTTTAGGACCTTATTGAAAGATGGTTCCAATCAAGGATCAAGTCACATCACTCTTCCATTCTTCCTTACTTCTTGATTGTATCATCAAAACAACTGGTATTTTATGATTTGATGTGTTTTAATGCATATTTTTCAGAACTAAACATGAATATATTTTTACTCCTGTTATGCACATGGTTACACTAGAAATATGCATACACTTGAAAAAAAAAAAATTCCAGTAGAGTAGAGTAGGATAGAATTAATGAATAAAAACCAAGTTTGGTGATGCTTTTTTTTTTAAGTTTTTAAGTTAGATTTCACTTCATTTACAATTTTATTTATTGGTGGTGTAGTAAGAGCCACCCAAATCACTAATCATTTGTAGGAAGGTGTAGAAAGAGAACAAATATTTGAGAAGAAGGAGACAAATAGAGCTTTGAGAGCCACAATTTGAAGTCATAGATCAAATCCTTTTGCTTTGTCTTTTTAAATTTCACATTCCAAATGAATAAAGAGTTTCAATATTGCTAAGTATGCTCTCTTATTGCGCTCTCTGTGACCAGGAAGATCAGAAAACAAAATTGAACAAAATTAGTTTTAAAATTTTGCAATAAAAATTGGATAAGAGATATAAATCCATAATCAAAAGTATAATTACATGCTTTTAGAAAGCTAAAAAAAGAAGAAAAAATGAGGTCTCCAATGGATGCAACGCCGCTGAAAACCCCAGTTTTGACTCTTTTTGCACCTCATTTGGCCAAAAGTTGGGTAAGATATCATTGTTTTAAGTTTCTACCTAATTCTATTGTTAATAATCCTACAATTTGGACTAAACCTAGCCTATGTGCCCCAAACGTGGAAACTGCACGCAAACCTAGCCTATATTCCTGATCCATGGTTGAAACTATAGGACGGTTAAAATTCGTACTTAACCGTTTTTCTGCTGGTGTGGTCATATTGAGGGCCATACAACTGTGGGCTAGTTCCATTCTCCCTTGGCTCCTCTAATTTTAGCACCTAATCATATGGCACGCTGCATGGGATCGTGGGCTAGGATAAGACCTGGCCCTTGGCCCCTGCCTATAGTTCTATGACGTTGGAGGGCTAGGGGCTAGGGCTTAGCCCCAACCCCTTTCTCCAAATGCGCGCCCATAAGTTATAAATACACATTAAGGACTATTGATTAACAAGAAATATGGTAGGTGAGTTGGTAAAGCACTTTGTTGATTGTTATAAGGTCATGGTTTTGATTCCCATGGAGGGTGGTTCGACACTGAATTTTGTTTGACCACCATGAGGAGGCCACATTGCACTTCCTCGTTGGCCCACCATAACAACCTGTGAGCCAATAAAAAGCAACCACATGTCAACCAATCAACTTGTGAAAAGTGTCAATCACTCATTGGCCAATTAAAGACCAGTCAAATAGTGTCAAGTGTCATGACCTAGTCAGTGTACGAACTACTAACTAGGCATTCCTACAACTCAAAAATTCTTTTTTTAGTTGTTTCACAAAATGATCAGAACGCAATTTCAGGAGCATCCGTAATCAGATTTCAGTTAAACGAATTGTGTTGGATTCAGAGCGATGAGATCTACGCTTTGGCATTGGTTTCAAGAGAATCCAAGAATTTTGAAGTTTGAGCATTTTTTTGATCCACAAGATCATGGACAAGGGTGGAGCGCTAGAGAAAAAGAACAAACACAGTTACATGCTTCAACTTTCATAAAAACCTACAAACATTAAAAATCCAACTACAATAATTGACAAACCACCATCTGAGTCTAAATGTAATTTGTAAAAGCAGCAAGGCAATGCAACTATTCGTGTTTTTGGTAGCTGCAGAAACAACACAATTCAGTAGCTTATGCAAATTTGGTTTATGGTCTATTGATGAAGCTTCAAAGTGTGTGGAGAAGAGTTCTCAAGCTCAAAATTTGTTAGAAACACAATGAAGAAGTCACCAACAAAACAATAACAAGTGATCCATGGTACTGATCAGGTAAAAGTGCATTTAAGTTTTCATCATTGAATTTGTTTTATTGGTATTATTTCTGAGTTTTTTGTGTATATATCAAATGAAGAGGCACTAATCATCTCTCTCTTTTGATAGTATTACATTTTATTTTAGAAATTGCTAAGTTTTTACGGGTTCCAGGACGATGAAAGAAGAGCATTATATGAAAGAAAAGCATGATAATTCAATGTAAAATCAGATCCACTTCACCATTGCCACTAAACAGATATCTATTTTACCATTGATACACATTTTAAGCCTAGTCAATCCATAACTGTCCATCTCCCTACTACCAAAAACTCATTTCCTTTGCAATCTTCATATATTCCTGCCTCATTTTCGCTCACCCTTAACCCAATAAAGTCATTCAGTTACCTTACAAAGCTTAATCATCCCATTTTCCATTTCCTTCCAAATAAACCTTGCTTCAATGAAAATTTTCCATATATAGTCCTTCAAAATATTATTTCATACTCGCGTTAGATGATAGAGGACTCATTAAGGCCCCCCTTCTAACACGTTTTGACCCATCGACTCTGACACATCATCTAGGATAAAAACTAGAGATCTTTCAAGTACCTTAAGGCTTGCATTCCTTAATGGCAAGCTTTCTCGTCAATAAACGGTGGGAATACATCAATGTCCCTATTTGTTGGATCTTCTAGGTGACTCAACTATGACACATCTATTCGTACCTAGTAAGATGTACTTAGGTATCTTGACTTTCATTGAAATCAATTTGAAATCAATGGTGAGTAGTCTCATGTTGGTTAATGGCATTCATTAATGGCCAGTAATCCAACAATTTCTTTTCTATGTCTGACATCGACACATTTATTCACATAGATAATAATTATGCCATAGAGTGGGAACAAATGAAGACTACATGATTTCAGCAGTTTGCAGCATGACTCAATTCAACAGCCATAATAATAAAGATTCCAATCTCATCCTCAATTCATACAACCAAGAGAAAGAAGAAGAAAGACCCGATTCCTTTAATTCATATTCTATGATCTAGCAGCAATAGCCACACTCTTCGATATACATAACTTGTCCACTTTTCAGGTAAGTGAAGGTATGCAATTTTCTATTTTTTAATCATGTAATTCCTTAAATGCTAAAATTGTGATTTTGGAAAATCCCTCACCACATTCATATTCCCTTTCTTGTTTGCAAGAAAACTTAAAACACCTTAAGTTGGGGGTAAAGGGATATTCATATTTCATGCCACATGTCACATTTCATTTCATCCTAACTAAAATATTTTTCCCAAATCAACTATTATTACATTTTGATTCAAAAAGTTTATATGTTTTGCAATGACCAATTAATGAGAACATTAAATGGTTGACAATCACTATGGGACTTCAAAAAGAATTCTCAATGTTTTCAAGTATTTTGATGAAAAAAAAAGTATTGTTACACAAGAACCAATACTCATAAAATTTTGGTTGTTACACAAGAACCAACCATTAAAAATATATGTTGCAATCAAATGTATTTCAAAGTACACTTTGCAAAAAGAATAAAATTGTCAAATGATATGATTATGTAAAGTTAAAAGAGAATAAAGACAAAGCCAAAGCTCATATAGAAGCAAAACATTTCAAGAAAATATACTTATGATTAAGGGAATCAATGCAATAGATGCATCAGGACATGCAATATCTTCAGTTGGGAGTATGTTGGGCCTCCAAAATGTCATCCACTTTCACCTTCATTTCCATCATTTTACTCTCATTTCGTAACTCTATATCCCCAGAAATTAACATATTTTCATATATATCTAAAAGTGTTATGAGTTTTGTGATATTGTAGGCCTACTTGTAGAGTCTAGAAGTGTCCTACTTGGCCATCCAACCACAAATTCGAATTTCAAATTCCAACTCATGAGGATTTGTGGAATAATTGTAGAAGATGTGGATCATTAACTATGCACACTAAAAGGAGAAGAATCATGGATAAGAGGATTTGTATCTTACATTTTTAAGTGATTGGTTGTAACCACAAAGAGATAAATGTGGATTTAGGAGAGATCTAAGGATCTATATTTATTGTATAGTTATCCTCAATTTTTGTATAAATAGGAGTGCACCCTTCATACAAATGGTTGTTAGTTGTTAATTGTAAGTTGTTAGATGCAAGTTAGAAGTTGTGAGTGTTAGTGTTAGTTGCTAGTTGCTAGTTGGAGGTTCCAAGTTCTAGATGTAATTTGTAAAGTGAGGATAAAGAATTCTTGTGATATCTTGTAACTTCATTTTTATGAAATACATACTGCCACTTTGATCTTCAAGATGTGATAGTTGATTCAGTGTGCTTGCTGAGGAATGGAGGGCCTCCATCAACCACAATTTGCACACCTTTGTACATATTGGTAACATAGTGTAGTTATTTTATTTCATTTATTTTCATGAAAGTGTGCTTTTACTTTTAGCAAGTGTGATTTCATTTCAGTAGGTGTGATTTACTTTCCAGCAAGTGTGATTTCAATTATGCAAGTGTGGTGTGATTTTCATTTATGAAAGTGTGGTGTGATTTCAATTTTGCAAGTGTGATTTCATTTATGCAAGTGTGATTTCGTTTATGCAAGTGTCATTTCAATTTCTTTACGTTTGGTTTGGTTTGGATTCAATTGATTTAATTAAATTTGTAGTTAGTTTCAATTGCATTAGATTAATCTATTCTAATAAATAACCACCTAGTACATATATTACAATTATACTTCATCGGTTCTACGAACCCCGGGTTGACAATTAATGACATGGGTTTAACTTACAATTAAATCATCGAACATTTTGGCACCGTTGTTGGGGAGGTATACATAGGTGTTTATTTTGAAGTTTAGAAAACTCACAATAGTTGCATTTATTCTTAGGTGCATGGTTAAAATCATATTAAAATCATTTTTCATATTAGATTTCAATAATTTTTCAGAACTTTGTACTAATATGTGTACACGACAGGAATTATCAACCAATTGGAGTAATTCACAGACAATTAAAAATTTGAAGAATGTTCTTCCAAGAAATTTCTCAAATATTAGTAACAATTGAGATATCTGCCTCTCAGGAAGAGTATATTTTAACTGCATGTAGAAACTTGTCTATCTCTCCACCTCCACAAGAAGATCTTCAAGTTTCTTTTGATTCCTCTTGTCAATCGGTTGAAGAGACTCAAGAATCATGCAATACTTTTGATGGGGAGAAACCACTAGAATCTAAGATTGAGGAATGCATAATAAGGAGGATATTCAATGTGATCTAAACCAAGAAAGGAATCAGGAATTTCATGACCTTATTGAAAGATGGTTCCAATCAAGGATCAAGTCACATCACTCTTCCATTATTCCTTACTTCTTGATTGTATTATCAAAACAATTTTTCTTTCATTCTTTGATGTGTTTTAATGCATATTTTTCAGAACTAAGCATGAATATATTTTTACTCCTATTATGCACATGGTGTTGAAAAATGTGCAACAAGAAATGTTAAATTTAGAATTTGCTAAAAATAGACCTATTAAAAATAGCATGTCTAAAAATAGCAGTTTGGTCAATGAGGTCATTGGCCACATTGGGTGAGAGGTGAAACTGCTAAAAATACAAGTTCTAAAAATAGCATTTCTGGGTCCCTTCCTATTTATAGTAGTCCCTAGTCTATCTATAGGAAATAAAATTAATCTTGGTCTTAACAACAGTTGGAAATATTAATTAATTAATTCAGTTGAGTTAATTACTTAAGGAAATTCAAATTTGAAGTCTTTATGAGCATGCACATGAGTTGTCCCACTGATTGAGGGATTTATCCTTAATTTCCTCCATTGATTGAGGGAATAAGTATGAGTTCTATAATGAGAGAATCAGTTGACTTAGTTCTAACTAGTCAAGTCCAATTAGATTATTTTAACAAGTTGTTAAAATAATAAAATATAGTTTGTTAATGCTTGCATGCATGTGACAATTATTATTTTAGATAACTGAGGATTCACTCATGGATAACTGTTGCATGTTAGTTCTGTCAAAGACACAGTCGAGATCAAAGAAGGGACAGTGTACTATCAGTTGGATGAATATTTTTCCTATAAAGGAAGCTCATCCATGATGAGGATTTATCTCCTTCAGGTTTTTGCAGTTATTTCAGAGATCAGTGTTGTGTGTGAGGTGAGAATCACACAGGTTGCAGCTGGAGGACCCAGGAAAACTGTGCATAGAAATAGAAGGCTTGGAGGGTAGAGCAAAAGGTTTGTGAGAAGCCTTTGACTGTCTATGAGCAGCAGAGGAATTGTACTGAGAGATGGATAGCTTCCGAGCTAAGGCTTTGTGTAATCCGGACATATTTCCACTTGTATGATAATATAGAGATGGGGTTTTAGGCAGGTGCTTTCCCTGGGTAAATTCTTCTGTGTTATGTGTGATTGATTCCTTCGTATTAGTTATATGTGTTCTTATTGATGTTGCTTATGGTTGATTAAGCTTCCGCTAAATTGTTTGTAGAAGTAGATCAAGTGTTTTGCTTAGTACATTGCATTACCAGGTTGATCTACATGTGGGAAATTTCTACATGGTATTAGAGATAGCTGATTTGTAGAAAAGTTTCTACATGGCATCAGAGCTAGTTGATTTGTAGGAAAAGTTCTACAAAATTCTACATGGTATCGGAGCACATGTGATCAAGGAGAGAACAGTATACTGAGAGGAGATTTCAAAGTTTTGAGTTTTGGGCCGAGAGTTTGCAGAGCAAATATGAACATTTTTGTACAAAATTTTTAGAAATAAATAGTAAATTTGTATTCCTTGCAGAAAAATACCCAAAATCAAAAAAAAAAATCGGCTGAATCGGAGTTTGGATGAGGGAGATATCGTTGATTTAAAATCAAGTCTTTTTCTAGAAAATGTGTAACGATGGAAAAGTGGAAATATATTGGTGTGCTAGCCAAGAACCTGTATGCACTTGAGGTACAAGATGCCTACAAATCCTTGAGGAGAAAGGCAAAGGTTAGATAATTGGTGGTTGAGAGGGAGAGTATATTACTTCTCAACATGCAGAGCCAGAAGAAGTCTCAAACAATTGTGGAGAAGCCACGATTGGCGCAGCAGCATCAGGAGGTTGTGGAGCAACCAAACAAGGGAAGCTGAGTGGAGATCGAGTAGAGACATCTACTCATGCAGAGACCTCCAGTAGGGGGAAACTTCGAGCCAAGTGGGCTGAGGGATCACATGCAGCCATACCTCCAGGTAGGAGGTGGGGCGATATAGAGTGATCGTCCCAAGGAGGAGGGGCAAGATCATTGAGGTACCCAACCTCTTGGATGAGACCTTGCTACAGGAGCCCCGATGTGGAGTAGCAGGAAATGACTAATTGGGTAGAGACAGATGTGGATGGAGTGACAGAGAAAGTGACAGTGTAGGGAATCTCAGGATAGCGCATAGCTAGCAGGCTGCAGCAATGCGAGAGGCACAAGTGTTTTGCATAGTGCTAGGTGGCACAGAGAGGTGTGCAATGGTGCGAGATGCATGGAGATGTTGAAGTAGCGCAGATGTTAGAGAGGGAGCACTTGTCAGCAACAGGTAGAGCTTCAGCATCAGAGTATGTTCCTAGCCCAACAGAGTGGTCAGTTGGGAGTGTTTTTGTTGCAAGTGTTGTTGGAGCAAGTGGACTGGGTAGATGTGTGGCATGCAGAACATTCCAGAGTTACAGGATTGGGTTCGAGAGAAATCCTTTCTTGTTGAGAGGGAGTGTTGAAAAATGTGCAACAAGAAATGTTAAATTTAGAATGTGCTAAAAATAGACCTGCTAAAAATAACATGTCTAAAAATAGCATGTCTAAAAATAGCAATTTGGCCAGTCAGGTCATTGGCCACATTGGGTGAGAGGTGAAACTACTAAAAATAGAAAGTTCTAAAAATAGCATTTTGGGTCCCTTCCTATTTATAGCAGTCCCTATTCTATCTATAGGAAGTAAAATTAATCTTGGTCTTAACAGCAGTTGGAAATATTAATTAATTAATTAATTCAATTGAGTTAATTAGTTAAGGAAATTTCAATTTGAAGTCTTTGTGAGCATGCACATGAGTTGTCCCACTGATTGAGGAATTTATCCTTAATATCCTCCATTGATTGAGGGAATAAGTATGAGTTCTATAATGAGAGAATCAGTTGACTTAGTTCTAACTAGTCAAGTCAAGATAGATTATTTTAACAAGTTGTTAAAATAATAAAATATAGTTTGTTAATGCTTGCATGCATGTGACAACTATTATTTTAGATAACTAAGGATTCACTGATGGATAACTATTGCATGTCAATTCTGTTAGAGACCTAGTTGAGATCAGAGAAGGGACAGTGTACTATCAGTTGGATGAATATCTTTCCTATAAAGGAAGCTCATCCATGATGAGGATTTATCTCCTTTAGGTTTGTGCAGTTATTTCAGAGGTCATTGTTGTGTGTGAGGTGAGAATCACACGGGTTGTAGCTGGAGGACCCAGGAAAAACTATGCATAGAAATAGAAGGCTTCGAGGGTAGAGCAGAAGGTTTGTGAGAAGCCTTTGACTGTCTATGAGCAGCTAAGGGATTGTACTGAGAGCTGGATAGCTTCCGAGCTAAGGCTTTGTGTAATCCGGACATATTTCCACTTGTATGATAACACAGAGATGGGGTTTTAGGCAGGTGCTTTCCCCAGGTAAATTCTTCTGTGTTATGTGTGATTGATTCCTTCTTATCAGTTATATGTGTTCTTATTGATGTTGCTCATGGTTGATTAAGCTTCCGCTAAATTGTTTGTAGAAGTAGATCAAGAGTTTTTCTTTAGTACATAGCATTACCAAGTTGATCTACAGGTGGGAAATTTCTACATGGTATTATAGCTAGCTAATTTGTAGAAAAGGTTCTACATGGTATCAAAGCTAGTTGATTTGTAGGAAAAATTCTACAAAATTCTACACATGGTTACACTGGAAATATGCATACACTTGAAACAATTTTTCTATTTCCAGTAGGTAGAGTAGGATAGAATTAATGAATAAAAACCAATTTTGGTGATTTTTTTTTTTTAAGTTTTTAAGTTAGATTTCATTTCATTTTCAATTTTATTTATTGGTGGTGTAGTAAGATCCACCCTAGTAAGATCCACCCAGCTCACTAATCATTTGTAGGAAGATGTAGAAAGAGAAGGAATATTTGAGAAGAAGGAGACAAATAGAGTTTTGAGAGCCATAATTTGAAGTTAGAGATACAATCCTTTTGCTTTGTCTTTTTAAATTTCACATTCTAAATGAATAACAAGTTTTAATATTGTTCAGTATGCTCTCTTATTGTGTTCTCTGTGACCTGGAAGATTGGAAAACAAATTTGAACAAAATTAGTTTTGAAAATTTGCAATAAACACTGGATAAGGGATCTAAAGTCATAATCAAAATTATAATTATAGGATTTTAGTAACCCAAAATAGAAAAAATAATGTCTCTAATGGATCTAGCACTATCGAAAACCCTTTTTGACTGTTTTTGCACCTCATTTGGCCACAAATTGAGTAAGATATTACTATTTTAAGTTTCTACCCAATTTTGCTATTAATAATCCTACAATTTGGACTAAAACCGACCTGTGCACCCCGAACACGAAAATTGCAGCAAACCTGGCCTATATTCCCGATTAGTGGTAGAAATTGTAGGACAATTAAAATTTGTAGTTAGCCCTTTTTTTCCATTGGTGTGGTCATATGGAGGGCCATACAACCCTGGGCTAGTCCCATTCTCTGCTGGCTCCTTTAATGTTAGCACCTGGTCATATGGCACACTGCATGGGACCGTGGGCCTAGCTAAGGCCTAGCCCTCAGCCCTAGCCTGTGGTTCTATAGTGCTGGAGGGCAAGGGACTAGGGCTTTGCCTCGACCCCTTTCTCCAAATGTGCACCCAATATTAAATACACATTTGAGGCTATTGATTAACAAGAAACATGGTAGGTGAGTTGGTAAAGTGCTTTGTTGATTGTTAGAAGGTTGTGGTTTTAATTCCCATGGAGGGTGGTTTGACCCTGAATTTTTTTTTTACCACCATGAGGAGGCCACATGGAAACCAATGGTTGGTCCACATGGCACTTCCTTGTTCGGCCCACCACAACAACCTGTGAGCCAAAAAAAAGCAGCCACATGTCAACTAATCAACTCATGACTAGTGTCAATCACTCATTGGCCAATTAAAGACCAATCAAACAGTGCCAAGTGTCATGACCCATTCAGTGTACAAATTGTTGACTGGGCATTCCTGCAACTCAAAATTTCATTTTTTAGTTGTTTCACAAAACGATCAAAACGCGATTTCGGGAGCATCCGAAGTCGGATTTCAGTGAAACAAATTGTGTTGGATTCAGAGTGATGAGATCTACGCGTTGGAATTGGTTTCAAGTGAATACAAGAATTTTGAATTTTGAGCATTTTCTTGATCCATGAGATCATGGTCAAGGGTGGAGCATTAGGGAAAAAGAAAAAACATAATTATAGGATTCAACTTTCACAAAAACCTACAAACATAAAAAATCCAATTGCAATAATTGACAAACCACCATTCTAGTCTAAATGCAAGTTGTAAAAGTGGCAAGGCAATGAAACGATCCGTGTTTTTGGTAGCTGCAGAATTGACACAATTCAGTAGCTTATGTAAATTTGGTTTATGGTCTATTGATGAAGCATCAAAGTGTGTGGAGAAGAGTTCTCAAGCTCAAAATTGGTTAGAAACACAAGGAAGAAGTCACCAACAAAACAATATCAAGTGATCAATGGTACTGATCAGGTAAAAGTGCATTTAATTTTTCATCATTTATTTTGTTTTATTATTATTATTTCTTATTTTTTTGTGTATATATCAAATGAAGAGGGACTAATCATCTCTCTATTTTGATAGTCTTACATTTTATTGCAGAAATTGGTAAGTTTTTTCAGGTTCGAGGATGATGAAAGAAGAGCACTATATGCAGAAGAACCTTTTTAAAGACAAAGTTTCTTTTAGAAGAGCATGATCATTCAATGTAAAATCAGATCCACTACACCATTTCCACTAAACAAATGCCAATTTTACCATTGATACACATTTTAAGCCTGCAATCGATCCATAAATGTCCATCTCCCTACTACCAAAAACTTTCCTTTGCAATCTTCATATTTTCCTACCTCATTTTCACTCACCCTTAACCCAATAAAGTCATTCAGTTCCCTTACAGCGTTGAATCATCCCATTTTCCATTTCCTTCCAAATAAACCTTGCTTAAATGCAAATTTTCCATCTATAGTCCTTTAAATTATTATTTTATACTTGCATTAGATAATGAAGTATTCATTAAGGCCTTCCTTATAACAAGTTTTGACCCATCAACTCTGACACAACATCTGGGGATCAAAACTAGAGATCTTTCAAGTACCTTGAGGCTTTGCATGCCTTAATGGCAAGCTCTCTCACCAATAAACAATTGGAATATATCAATGTCCCCTGTTTTTTGGATCTTCTAGGTGACTCGAATATGACACATCTATTCATACCTAGTAAGATGTACTTAGGCATCTTGACTCTCATTGACATCAACGGTGAGCAGTCTCATTTTGGTTAATGGCATTCGTTAATGGCCAGTAATCCAACAATTTCTTTTCCATGTTTGACATCGACAGATTTATTCACATAGATAATAATTATGCCATCGAGTGGGAACGAAGGAAGACTACATGATTTTAGTAGTTTGCAGCAGGACCTAATTCAGCAACCATAACAATAAAGATTCCAATCTCATCCTCAATTCATACAGCCAAGAGAAAGAAGAAGAAAGATCAGATTCTTTTACTTCATATTCCATGATCCAGCAATAACATCCACACTCTTCAATATACATAACTTGTCCACTTTTCAGGTAAGTGAAGGTATGTAATTTTCTAATTTTTAATCATGTAATTCCTTAAATGTTAACATTGTGATTTTGGAAAATCCCTCACCACATTCATATTCCCTTTCTCATTTGCAAGAAAACGGAAAACACATTAAGTTGTGGGGAAGGGATATTCATATTTCATGCCACATGTCACATTTCATTTCACCCTAACCAACATATTTTTCCCAAATCAACTATTATTGCATTTTGATTAAAAAAGTCTATATGTTTTGCAATGATCAATTGATGAGCACATTAAATAGTTGACAGTCACTATGGGACTTAAAAAATAATTCTCAATGTTTTCAAGTATTTTGATGCGAACCCAAGGCAAGCTAACAAAGAGTAGCCATGATACAAGTTGATGCACCTTCATCAATGATGATGCGGTGAATGGCTTTTCCTTTCATCATAACTTGCACTTGGAATGAGAGTTTATGGGAGAGGTAAGGTTTACTTTTCTCCATGTTGAAATTGATAGATTAGATTCCCAAGGATTGATTCCACCTATGGCTAAAAGAAAATATTTTCATTCTGTTGGGAAATTTTGTAATACTTCAAGTGCTGACATAGAAGAGGGAACTTGTGCCAGATCCTCTACAATATTGTAGTTCTAGGCAATGCCAGCATATGGATTGTGTGTCATGTGCTGAAGTTTCCCTTTGGGGGGATGAATCACAGGATCAAAAATGAGCCTTTTAATATGCAGATTGTTGGGTGGTTGTGGAACAGAACTTGAGGCAGTGTTTGAAGCATTTAGGACAATATTTTCATAGTTTTTGGATTGTGTTTACAAATCAATTATTTCAAAGGCGTAAGCAGTTGATGATCCTTCTCTAGATGGAGGAGGATGCGAACCGTTGTTGCCCCCTTACGGAGGTGGTGGTGGGTTCAGTACAAGATGTTGTTGTTGTTGAGAAGGAAAGGGTTATTGAGGTCCATAGAGGTCTGGCCAATGTCCTTTTGTGCAAAAAATTCAGTGCCCTCTTGGACAAAAGGACTTGTATAGGTCAAATGGTCCTCAATGCATATCTTGCAAGGGAATTTGACAACTTTCTCCTTTCCTTTCTCAAATTTAACATTAACAGTGGCTTTCTGATTTGGATTGTTCTTGGTCATCTATTTCTCTTCAAAAGGAGCGATATTTTTCTTGTTCTTTTTATTACCGCTAGGTTTTTGTGTAGAATGCACATAATTGATTGCAGTCGTTGGAGGAGTAGCAGATTGGGTAGTAGGAACGAGATAAAAAATAATAGAAAACTAGGAAACTTTCCCGTTCGATTGTTTTATACCAAATCCACAAGTGGTGTGGACAATACCGTTAGCATGTACACTAGGTTGCTGAGTAGCGAGAGAATTATAATTTGTAGGGGCATTAGGGAGAAAATCATATAAATACCAAATTTGAAATAAATCATATCTAAATGTTGGGCACGTCGAATAGATTGATCTTCAGTAACCACGCTAGCCATGGAAACATCCTTTGCAATGGGGGGCAGAAGAGACTTGCAGAACCAGTTTTCTAAAAGGTAATCTGGAATGGGGGCCTTGACAAGCCTATATCAACATCTCCATTCATGGATGTGATCAAAGATGTGGGTGGAAGTGTCTTGGCATAATGTAGTCAAAAAATTCATTTTGGTTTCATAGCACATAGGTAACTGAAAGTGATTTAGGAATTCCATGGAAAGGGAATTGAAATTATTCACTGAAGCTCATGGTAACTCAATGTATGACTTGGTAGTGTCGCTAGTCAAGGTGTGGGGGAAGAGTCTGAGCTAGATACTAACATTAATAATAGATTTAGATACACACCAAAGGTGGTAAGTTGTGACGTGTGTTTCCCGGTCATCTCCCTGCTTTCCTACGAACTTCGAGATATTTGTCGGAATATTATGCGGGATTTGATGCCAAAGTAAGTTATGTTTGATGGGGTCATTCATTAGCTTGTACAAATCCAATATTTATAAAGTAGCTAAGAAGGGTAGAGGCGTAGGTGCCCTTGAATCAGACCAGGGTGGTGCAGGATGACTTGAGGGACTAGGAGTGATCTAGGTGGATATTGGTGACCACCTTCCTGTTCCACTTGGACCCCCACCATTTTTTCTTTAAGTTTTTTATTTTCCTTAATTTTAGCACAATTTACTATTTTTGGTAGTTTTTCGGGTCCAGAACTTCTAGAGTCATTTTGAGGCCCTAAACGACGTGTTTTTGGAAAATGGGAAAATGTGAATAAACTACTAATTTTTTCAGTCAAAATTTATAGTTCTAAGATAGATATTTATAATGAGGTATCATGCACGTCAAACAGAGATCATATGCCAAAGTTACGACCCCGAGAAACTGATGTACCAATTTACCCCAACAGGGCCCATAATTTTGGCAATTCATCTCCTAGGGTTAGGTTTTTGGATGTTTAGGGTTTTCCATTGTTTCTAAATAATAAATGGTCCTTGGAGCCTCATTATAACACTATTCAGAGGCATGTAGCCACCACATCTCTTCTCAAAAATAAACTAGCATCGCCCGAGCTAATTTATTTCCATTCTGTATGTAAGCATATTTCAGTTTTTGATATTAATGAAATGGATTTTTCTGTTGCATTTATGTGTTTATGTTTATATATGTATTTTGTTGCATTCCTACATAATTTCGTATCAAGGAGGCCCCCATATTAAGTGGTTTCTAGTATGGTATGTAGGTTATAATGGATAATAATTTCCTACCAGTGGAAGTGGGGTCATATAAAGTGGCAGGCTATAAGGTATACTTGGCTGCGTAACAAAGTAATGGTTTCCCCTAAGATAGAATTCCCCCCTTGATTCAATGGTAGTTGAGCAAGAGGGGTCCATGACAGGGTTGAGGGATACTACTAGCCACATAAGGCACAATGGGTGCAGGACCACCACCGGTAGTATGTCCACCAGGAGAAAAAAAATCAATCAACGAAGGTCTAGATTATATCGTAGGAGGTATAGGGATTTTCATGCCCCCAATGGATATGTACATGGTATAAACATTTCCCCCAAAAGTAACTTCCTGGGGGTTAGAACTTAACAAAAGATTCCAACCAAACATATTGTTCAAGGTAGTCGTAGTAACCACACCTATAGGGGTGATATCCATAGGTATAGGAGTTGACACAAAGGGGGTAGAGATAGGAAGGTTATAGAATCCACCCATAGAATGTGTAGTTGGAATACCTAGGCTAGGCATAGTCAAGATAATAGGATAAATAATCAACAACGTTGAACTGGTTGTAGGCGGGGGAAGTGGCAGTGGAGAAAAAGTGTCCACAAAAGACCACGAACCACTAGTAGTCATCAGGACAATGGGAATGGAAGCTAATGAAGACATGGCAGGAAAGGGTGCAACCTGAACCAAAACAGACCCAAAAGGATCAATAAGTGGAGGATTAAAGTGAGGTAAGACACCATAAGTAAAGAAGTCCTGTGGTAAAAGAGTCTCTTGGGAAATACTGTGTGATTTAGTATTTGATACTAGAGACTGGTTCTCTTATGTAGAGGAGGAATATGATTCACTGAAGCTTGACAATTCCTCCATAGTGAGTGTACGAATACCTCGTTATCGCATAGATAGATGATGAGGGTCGAATGTAGCAATGGTGAAAGATTTATTTAATTTGTTTTTTAAATTAAGTGTGATATATATATATATATATATATATATATATATATATATATACATATATATCTATATCTATATCTACACACACACACACACACACACACACACATATATATATATACATACATACATACATACATACATATGTATGTATATATATATATATATATATATATATATATATATATATATATATATATATATATATATATATATATATACACACATACATACATATATCTATATCTATATCTCTCTCTCTCTCTCTATATATATATATATATATATAGTAGTCTCAGTATCAAAGAGAAAATACCCAAAAAAAAAAATTGCTAAGAAAGATAAGCAAGTAGTCAAGGGAAAAGACTATCTGATAGCCACAACTAGTTGGAGATGAAACCCAGTATTGAAGGGATATAAGAGAGAGCTGGTCTAATGTAGTAGTTATGATTACTCCTAAGCTTCACTTGAACCTTAGTAAGAAGGGTCCAAGCACTCTCGTGAAGATGAGTACCCTCCCAAAAAACCAAAGACGGAGTAGGTTCATTTGTTGAGGTACTAGGGAAGCCCGCCCCAGTCACCTTATGTTCATCCTTAGAAGTATGGCCACTAATTTCACCTCAAATCACAGACACCACTAGGGGGGTCACGGTCGTGGGTAGTATGTTGTGTAGCTGGGATACTTGAGTCCCTAACTTAACTCCAATATCCCCAAAAGGATCCCTGACACACAAAATACCCACCAGAATGCAATCGAAGGTGAGCTACCATATTTCACAACTAATATTGCCTCACACTTAACTCCCTTGTTAGAGGAGTGATCCCAGATGATGTGAGTGCAACAATATTTTCTCTCTTTAATGAAACTAATTTAAGTTTTGCAGTCTTGGGGAGTTGACTCACACATCCTATACCAAGACTTTAACCTAAAGTAATATGTGTGTATCCTGAAAATGAGTTGTTGACAATTTTATTATGAAGTTGATTTTCAGGGTACTTGATTAATGTCTTTGGAGGGGGTGTTGACGCATGGAGTTTGTGAGACCTAAATCAAACCATGCAAAAAATATGCTTTTCAATTTTAGTTCGATGAATACGATTTTCTACAAGGAGAGAGTAATTATACACCTTTTTCCCAAACCGAACAATCCTAATGCAGTGCTAACACAAGAAAATCAATGCAAACATGCAATGCTCAGATAACAGACCCAAATAAACTAGAACTAACCTGCTGATATACATGCATGCAACCAATAAGAACAAAGCCCATTAGAACAGATCCCAAGATCAGACTACAAGTGAGACTATCAAATAGTAAAATCCATGGAATTGGGTGGATAACAGAGGTTTGGGTCTATAACACAGATCTCAAGAGAACATAGGGTGTTAGTAGGGGTAACACTTGTTAGAGAGATAAGAGTGTTATAACACACTGAAAGTCATAGAGGAGGTACGTTACAATAGTCTTACCCAGAGAAAGGGTCAGATCAAGGTTGAAACAAGGCTGAGAACAAAAATATTAGTTGTGAGTAGGCAGAGTGATAAGAATTTAGGTTGAAAAGAACATATAGATGTAGAGAGATCCATAGATATAGGGTCTAGAAGATCAAAAACTAGGAATAAAACGATCCCCAGTGGAGTCTCCAATTCTACTATAGGGATTAATGCAGGAGTGGATGGACATAAAACCCTCTCAGGTTTCCTGAAACGCAAGGCAGATAGATCAATGGATCTATAGTTGTTTAAGAAAGATACATCCAATTCATGAACATGTTAGATAGGAATTGACAAAGGGAGGATGAGTGAAGACCTTATCCTTCACACAACTCTCCTGGAGCAGTCAGTGTGGCAGAGAAGGAACCCTCAACAAACTCCAAGAATGAGACTTGCAAAAAAGACAAACAACAAGTGATCTTCAAGACATATATAACCTTCAACAATTCAACATATTAACATATAACATCATCTAGAAATTAAATGCACCATTATCAAAGCATTAGTCTAAATCATGGAATCACAATGCATAAAATATAAATATTCGAGTCATGAAATAGATAGAACAATAGTAGATCTATATTATTAAACGTGAGAAGGAGTATTACAACCATTGTTTTGCAACAAGTATTCCCTTAGATCTTAGCTCCTCTCTCTCTCTCTCTCTCTCTCAATAGTATCTTGGCATAATAGTAATGCTCAAATTCTGAGCCATATTACAGTGTCCTAGCCTCCAATATATAGGAAAAGGGAGGCCAATATTTTGCCAATCTCTTCATCAATTCACTTTGGTCAAAATCAAAAAGGCTGGAGGATGTTTCCTCTACTTTATTGCTATTTCCCTACTCATTAGCCTCTGTTAGGATAGGTAATTTCCAAAGACAAGTATGAGGTGAACCCTTGCAACATTTTAGAGCCAACCTTGAGTAAATGATGGAGTGTCAATGAGTTAACTTGGGATTTTCCTTCGCAAGCTCATGAAAGTCAGGTAACATGACCTTATGGAAGAGACAGAGCATTCATGAGTAGGTTAACATTGTATGATGGTCTACTAGGTTGTGTTAACACACCATCTTCTAGTTTATGGGGTACATTACCATGGAAAATAGGCCTGTAAGTTAGGGTTTCTTCCATTCCAAGTTGGTCTTCTCCTCTAAGTTGATGATGAGTTAATTTCCTATGTAACACCAAACAACATATTTTGATAGTTGCTAGATGGAGTTGACTTGATGAAACATTTCTTCTGAAGTATTTCTTTGGAAGAGGTTCATCTCTTTGTTGATCTTTTATTTCTATTCCATTGTTGCTTGTAGATCCCTTAAGATGATTTTATGTCATAGTAGTCCTTATGCCTTTGTTTCTTCCTTTGCTTTAGCTAGTTGTATCTTGTTGATTCTTGGTGACTTTATGAGTGTCAGTTGAGAAGAAAACATGCTTAGGTTAATCCATTTACTTTATTGAAGTCTTCTCTTTCTTTACTATTGTATCTTATGAAAGTATTCTTAGATGATTCTCCATATGATGTCTTTGAGGGTGCCTCACCTCTGGATGGTTTGCAGTCTTCTTGATAACTGAGACCTATATTAATGAGGGGAGATCTATGCAAGATGATAATATGATCTAATAATTCAAAACCGTTATGTTTTGATTGAGTTGATCTGAGTCTTCTGTAACTCTCCTCTCAAAAGCACTATTTATTCTTCCATTTTTTCACAATGTTCTTCCTTTTTGTTTAGCTGCTTTGATAGAATCTCATTCATCCTCTTAGTTTCTTCTAGTTCAATTTTAAGAGAGAAAATAGGATATTCATCACAATCTATTTCTTCTTATCAATGCAGTTGTTTCCCAAGCTGATCTTCCATATTTCTTAAGGATTTTAGTTCTTCCAATGCACTTATGAGTTCTCTTCCATAATCTACTTCTACTTCAATTTCTTCTTCAACTATGAAAAATATCTCTCCTATTTCATCATTAGAGATGCTTCCTTTTATTTCATAGTCAATTTCTTCTTTGGAGCACAAGATTTTATTTTCGGCATTTTGTCTTATTTTATGATCACTAGATTTGAATTTCACTTCATCATCACTATTAGTCATTTTTGCATAAGGACATTTAGAAGCATAATGTCATATTCTTCCACATTCAAAACAACTAAATGGAAGCTTAACTTTAAATGTTCCAGTTACTTTCTTTACCTTTCTAACAAATTTGGTTTCTTCCTCATCTTGTTCATGGCTAGAGTCTTCTTAAGTCATAAGCCCTCTTCCTTCCTTAGTTTCTTTGAAGATTTCTTCCATAGTTCCTAATTTATCCTTTTATGTTCTTAGCTCATATGAAATAAGAGTTCCATGAAGTAAATCCATGTTTAACTATTGCATATCAGATAGTTCTTCAAGAGATGACACTTTAGGATTGAACCTTGAGGGAAGTGATCTTAATATTTTTCGAACAATCTCAACTTTCTTGAATTCTTCACTGAGACCTATGATAGAAAAATGAAAATATTGTCTGCTTGAAAAAATTATGAAGCAATATTTTCATCTTCTTCCATTTTTATACTTTCAAACTCACCTTTGTAACTTTGTAGCTTGGCCTCCCTTACTTTCTGATGCCCTTCATAGCAATTTTTTATCTTGTTCCATAGATCTTTGGTTGACTTGCGATGCAACACTTTGACAAATTCGATATCCAATAAGCCACTTACAATGGCATTTTTGGCTATTGTATTGGATGTATAAAGAGCTTCACTCAATGCATGAGTGGGAGGAATAGTAGGTACTTGGTAATGATTCTCAACAACTACCCAAACATTAGTATCAAAGGACATGATGTAGGTTTCCATTCTTCTCTTCTAGAAAACATAGTTTTTTCCATCAAACTGGGGAGGATTTCCTAAAACTATGATGGTGGCTATTCCCTATGATCAACCTTCCAGTGATTAATTGTTCATGAAGGAACCTACTATGATAGTAATTTCTAGAATATAAATCACACTAAGAGAGCGGGTGAACCAGCGTAATAACCAATTATACCAAATTAAACAATTTTACAATTTGATCATTAGCTAAAAACATAATAATCATCAATAGACATCATCATCACATCAAAACATGTAAAAAATGGATGTATGTAGAAAACATTGCAGGAGAAAACCACAAATGATTTTTTATCTACTTCAATCTTGGTTACATCAATTTTCAGGCACCAAACCCAAAATAGATTTGCAGGAACCAACCTGCCAGAGGCACTAACATGCAAAATAGATTTGTAGGTAACAATCTATTGGAGGCACCAACCCCCAAAATAGATTTGCAGGTAACAACTTGCTGGAGGCACCAACCCCCAAAAAAGATTTGCAAGCACCAACTTACTATAGGCTACAACTTGATTAAGGCACCAACCTCGAAGATATGCAAGCACCGACTTGCAATAGCCTCCAACTTGATTGAGGCACCAACCTCGATGCAGACACCTATCTCCTTCTTCAAATTGTTATGGAGCACTTTTCACAATATATCAAACTAGACCCACAAGCTCCATAAAACACTTCTTCCAAAACTAACCATATAATACAACTTCAACTAATTCTTCAAAAATCAACAATAGTTATTCCTTAATTTCTTGGAACAACACTCAAGCTACTCAGATGGCCCAAAACATTTTGATAGTAGTAAAAGAAATACAACTTCTTATCCTTCAAAACCCTTCCTCATGACTTTTCATGTCCCTTATATATCACAAGAGAATAAAATCCATTTCCCCTTTTCAAAAATCAAATTGCCTTCAAATTACCCACAAAAACATTATAAAAATTAATTGTTCTATAAATTGCATCTTTCTAGTTTGCTAGCTACAAATTGCGTTCTTTTAGTGGATGTTCTACAAAATGCACTTCTTTGGTGTGTCTAAATGTTAGAAAAAATGTACTTTAGAGGAAAAAAGTATATTATGGCGGGCTCCAGTGTCTCAAACCTATGACCTCTCCTAAATCAAACTTATTCAATACCAATTTAACTAATGTATTACTTGTCCACGCCCAACATCATCAATATATTTATTATTTAGTGATATGGTGATACCATGTGAGCATAGTCAAGAGGATAAGCCTTCGGGATTAACCATACATGGTTTATATATCAAAAAGTATTTGATCACATGAACAATATATCACATAGAGGCAATTGCCTTCAGGCCTCACCATATGACATGGAACCAATGCTTCATCATATATCACAAATCCAATGCCATACCATATAACATGGAGCCATAGAGCTAATTCCTTGGGGTCTCATCGCATATCATCGAGCTTCAACTTATTACCTAGAGCCAATCGCCTTGAAGCCCCACCACATAACATGGAGCCATGCCTTTGGGATTCAACTTATAGTGTAGATCCAATCACCTTCATGCCTCAATGCATAACATCAAGCCATACCTTCAAGATTCAACTTATAACGCAGAGCCAATCGCCTTCGAGCCTAGAGCGAAAGCCTTCACCACATAACACTAAGTTAATGCCTTTGGGCTTCACTTTATAATGCATAGATGATTTCCTTCAGGACTCACCATAATGAAAAGTCAACTAGATTTGGGCCTTAACGTAAAACAAAAAGATAACCACCTTTGATCTTCAACATACCACAAAGCCAACTTCATTTGGGCCTTAACATAAAAACAAGCTAGCTACCTTCGGGCCTCAACATAAACATAAAACCAACTACCTTTGAGCTTCACTATGCTACATGGCCTTCAGGTCTCAACATAAACACAGAGAAAATCGCATATGGCCTTCGAGCCCCATCGCACCAACCAGTCTTCAAGCCTTAACATAATCATAGAGAAAATCATTGATGGCCTTCGAGCCTTACTACACCAAGTGACCTTTGGGCCTCAACATAAACACAAATAAAATCACCTACGACCTTTGAGCCTCACTATTACAAATAAAATTCATCATTGCACATAAGAGCAGATATATTGATGAACCAACCATATCCACACTACTTCATCACACCCATTGCACATATATTTATATGTGCGGGAGCGCTCAAGTTTGGTTAAAGTAGATGTGAACTTGGAGCATGGGCCGATGCAATTTTTAAATTTTGGCGTGTGTAGAAACTTCTATGTGACCCTGTCCTAGGGTTCCATGGTCAAACCTTTGTTGACGTCAGTATGATGTCACTAATGACACATGACACACTCTAAGTGGTGCCACGTGTCACCCACATCTCATCCTATTGGCCAAACAACATCTCCTAACCAGTGTTTCACGTGGCACCTTGTTGTGCTACCATGTCATCACGTAATGCCACATCATGTATGTCTACGTCAACACTATGCTGCCATGTGTCATCGATACCCACTCAACTAATCCTATATTGCGACATGTACTTCCACATCACCTATCATCAGAGCTAGATGGTCCACTTGTCATCTGTCTCCACCTGCCACATGTCACGAATTGATTGATTCATTGTCACAAAGGTCGAGTGACATGGGAGGGGTGCGATTTCCATTAAATCCCACTCAAGTTATCATTTTATCCACCATTCACGAAATCTTTAATGGCTAGATCTACCCATATATGTATGAACTTTAACTATATTAAATGGTGTGCAAGTCCTTGCACTATTTTCCATAGATTGCCCATGAAATCATAGATCCCATCTGAAAATGCTCAATATTTAACAAATTTTGTGTTTTTAATAATAAATTTGATGTTTATTCTCTTTTTCCACCGTCGCCTTCAAATTGACTTATCTTCTCATCTAGGAAGAGTTTGACCAAGTGTGATACATCATTGGAAAGGACTTGGAGAGAACTATCCAACCATACCATCCATAGATTCATTTGAATATCACAACTTTTTTAACAAAAAATCAATATTATTCAAGTCACTTTGTCATTATTGATGTGATCTTTCAAGACATCAAACTAATATTATACTGAATAAACTCCTCTCTTTGACCTCCCCTTTGACATCAATGACATTGGTTGCCATCAGTGACAACACTATGTCCAACATTTGGGGGTACGCCATCTAACCCTATTGATCTCACTAAGGAAACCTAATCCTTTGCTAAGACCCTAACCACTTCAGGCTCTGAAATTTTCCTCTTAGAATTGTAGTTGAGGAAAGTCTATCATCCCTTGTTGTTTGATTTATGTCTCTAGTTTTTATTTATTGTTCATTATTTCTAAGTTGTTATAGTCCAGTGGTAACAATATTTTTTGTCTACTCATATTTAGATAGCTGGACAATAACCTATGATAATCAAACTAACATTGTGCTGGTGTCTGGGGTGATATGCCTCCATTAGTCATAAATGTACTTTATTCCCCTATATAATATAAAATAACAAACTCTATTTTTAACTTAAAGAATAATAATATTAGAATTAAATTTAAAAATAAATTATAATGAAATAAAACTTAAAACTAAAATTTAAATTAAAACTTCTTTATTTTCTTTTCTTTTTCTTGGTTGACTAACCCATGGGGGATTTGAACTAGTGACCTTTTGCAATGAGTGTGTTTTCTCTGAGAGGCTTTCTACAACCCAATATGAGGGAGACATGTAATTTTTTCACTACTTATTATGGAGTTGACAAATGACACATAAAAATAATATTATTCATATTACATGATATGTAGCTCAATCTATATTTAGCTTACATGCAATATGTCAAAAACAAATGTGTGCTAATAACAAAAAAAATACTTTAGTGTCAACCATAAATAAAATATTTCAATGCTCATATTAAATAATATTATTTTACATCAACATTATACATAGAAAAATAAATTAATTTAAACTAAAAAAATTCATATATTTTTCACTTTCCATTGGTAAGGTAATGTGTAATTCATTCCATTCTTAATATGAAGTTGATATATAAGATTTAAAAATTATTAATAACAAAGAAAAAGAAAAAAGTTTAATATGTATTATAAATAAAATATCTCAGTATACACGTTGAGTAAGATATATATATATATATATATGAGTGTGTGTGGGGAGAAGAGAGATAATAAGAGAGCTCCATTATAGGTGCTTTCTAATTCAAAGTATGAGGGAAATTAGTAATTCCTTCCATTTTTAATATAAAACTAAAATAAAATTTTAAAATATATTAATAACAAATAAATTCAATACACACAAAGATTATATCCAATGGGTATATAGTTTATACTTCCGAACATACTGGAGTACGTATTAACATTTCAATATAGAGAATGTGAATCATAAAGGGAAAAAATATTTCAATGTCAGCTATATTTTTTTTTATAAGCTTGGTAGGACTACATCTTCATGATGTCCAACTTCTCACCTCAATCAGGGGGATAGCACAATATTTGAACCCAAGACTTCTGGTTTGGTGAGACTTCATTTC
Source organism: Pinus tabuliformis (assembly GCA_031772625.1). Lineage (NCBI taxonomy): Eukaryota > Viridiplantae > Streptophyta > Pinopsida > Pinales > Pinaceae > Pinus > Pinus tabuliformis. The sequence goes on along the minus strand of CM062806.1, from coordinate 490,637,784 downwards.
CACGACCATTACAAATTGAACTACCCCAAGCGGATGCTAGTTATGTATATACTATATAAAATAAGTGAAAATTAAAAAATTCTAATAGTTAAAACATTTTATTAATGTCTTGCTCAAAACCTATATTGATCCATTTTAATTCTAGATCTATCAAGGGTTGAGAGAAATCAAATCTCTAGAAATGCAAACCTTTCCTCAAGTTTTACACTCAAAAAGTGATTTGCATCTTGAGAGATTTGATTCCATTTGAACTTGGTAGATCCAAAGTTAAAATGGATCTATAATATTTTTATTAAATTTTAAACATTAATTTTAATCAATTACTTATTAATATTAATATAAAATTAAATTAGCCTAGGGCCTAGAATAGATGGTGATGGGGTGTACTCTTAAGGCACCCCATGATGTGAAGTTCCCTGATTCTAAACTCTGCGAGCAAAACCCAGCGATATTAAGCACATTAAGCACTGGAGTGGTCCAGGTGTGATTCCCAAGTGATTTTGATGACATAAATACCCCTAAGTCGCAATTTCTCAAGCGAAAAGTTAAACTATAAAAAATAATATAACACTTTAATTTAATATAAAAAATTAATATAAAAAATCTTTTAATATATAAAATAAAAATTAAAAATAAATATAAGCTATCAAAAATTTAACCAACATATACATTAAATATGACAGAATATTTTAAAAGGGGAAAAGGAAATCGTATAAAGTAGTTAGCAAAAATGTGAACACAAGATTTAAGCGTGGAAAGAAAATCATACAATAAAGCGGTTAGCAAAAGTGTGGACGTGAGGAAACGGAAAAGTTCATGTCCTTTAATAAAAATTGACATTACTATTATCATAAATCTTATGATTGAGATTTTATGCAAGTTAATACTATTTTATGTTAATTTTAAAAAATTAAAATCATTGGAAGGATGATGATCAAAAATAGAAGTGTGTGTATACAATCTAGGAAATGACAGACTGACATGACATCTTCATGAATGATAAGAAAATGCCAAGGTGACGTGGCATTTTTAATTAATATAAGGAAATAGCAACGTGACGTGGCACTTTTATTCATTGACATCCATGTGACAATTACCACCCTCGGATCCCTAGTTCAAAACCTCTGTCATTCTTTGGTTGGCCCATTCTTTTACGTATTAAATAAGGAAACTAACCCATCAGTAAAGGGTCCCACCGTCATAATGTCCCCTCCTCCCGCTCAGAGTCCTCGAAGACCGACACACCTTACAATTTATTTTGGGCCCCACGTGGCCTTTCATAAGCAGGTGAGTCGGGAATCCTCGAAGTCACTCATGTGGGGTCCACGTAGGATGCTCCGCCATTGCGGCGGGCCCACTCATATTCGTTGAGTCAAATCATATCCTTGGTCGCCGCGTACGAAATTCATTGGCCCGACCTTCCAAAAATGATTCCGTAATTTCGGGATCCTCCTCGGCATGACGGCCCCACACCTTCCACAGCAATGATAACAACACAGAACAATGGGTAACGAGCCTGCCATAGGACTATAAATAGGGGGAGTGGACATTATGATGGGTGGGACCCATTCCTCGTGGGTTAACTTCTCTCTTTGACATGCAAAAGGACAACCCAACAGAAGGCGAGAGGACTGTTGAACTGGGATTCATCACCATGGGTGTTAATTAATTGTCATTTTGTCGTTAGTGATTGGAGCTGCCACGTCACCTTGTCATTTCTTATCCAGATGCCACGTCACCTTGTCATTTCTTATCCAGATGCCACGTCACGTCTAATAGTTAGACCGCTCGTTTCCTTATCATGCAATGATTCAATATTTAGGCCATCCTCCTGTCGCTTCCATTTTTGAACCCATCATCCTTGGTTTTGAAAATAAACATAAAATAATATTAATTATAAGTAACAAATAAATAAAAATGATGAATCTTTTCTTTCTCTATGTTTATACTTGTGTTAAAAATGAACTTCATTTCAAAATATAAATATATATATATTAGAAATTTCATTGTGTAATTTAAAATAAAATATCTTTATAATCACTTGTTTTAAAAGCCATAATCTATTACATCTAATTTAAAAACTTAAGTCTAATAAATATAATAAATTTTGATGCTTAAGTCTAATCAATATAATAATTTTTGATAATAGAAAATAAAATTTTGAAGAAGTTATATTTTCACATTAAAAAAAAAAAATATTATATGCAGGAAAAATTAATCATCTATTTTATTTAAGATTATAAAATTTAAATATTTTTTAAAATATATTAATATTTTATTTTTATCATAATATATATTTTTAATATAAAATAGATTAATTGTATTGAGAAATTTTATAGAGTTTACAATGAGAGAGATGATATTGTTCAATAATGTTATATTTTAAAATAATAAATAATATTTATATATAAATCAAATAAATGATATTCATAGTGAGTATTAAAATATTTGCTTTATTATATATTTCAAGTGGTTAAAAAAATAAAAATTAACTAAAATATAATTTTATTTAAAATAATAATTCTTATTATTAATGATAAAAATAATTATATATAAGTCATTTTTTTGTAAGTCGAGAGGATTCTATTGATTGAAAACATATTTGCACCTTATCAAATGTTTCCTCAAAATTCTTTTGGTCTTACTCCTATCGGTTTTCCTGGCAAAAGAGTAACAAAAACGGATGATAAAAATACAATACATACAAGATACCCACAGCCGAAGCGCCCAATGTAACCAAAATACTCCTAAACTTAGAATGCATCCCATAATCATTACAAATTAGAAGAGTTTACTGGGGTTGGATTCTTCGGTCCAGTGCATTATGACGGTGTGGGGGGTGGGTTGAAGACACAGTGCATGTGTTTCTCCATGTGTGTTAGCCTTCCTTCCGAAGACATGGAGAAACCCATGCATTGTTGAGCTAGTAGGTATTTGCTTAAAGCTTATTGTTGTTGGGTTTGGAAACCCCATGGAGCAGCGGTTGGTGGCTCTATTGGTGACCCACGTTGGTGAATTCTTGAAGGGTGTTCACTCCGAGGCATTGTCTTTGCTTGAGTTGTTGGAAGCTAGTTACAAAGACGTAGCAGGGTTTGTAGAACAGAAGGTGTATAAGAACAAGGTGTCAGTTTGGAGCTTGTGCATTGCTTGGTGGGAATTAATTGTGTGTGGTTATTCTGGCACTGGTATGGGTTATTTTGCCGTGATTGTGACAATGTGGTGGTCCAACAACGGTAGTTCGTTGTAGCTAGGGGGAGTAGTGGTTCTAGAGGTATCCCAAAGGAGATGCACGATTAGCTAGAGTTAATCGAGTCCATGAAGTATCAATGAGGTAGGGTGCGCAAGGGTATTGGACCACATGGACATAGGGTTGAGCATAGAATGGAGGATAGCGATTTGGGGGAAGAGTTGGACCAAAACCCAATGCAGTCTCATGGCAGAGTACTACTACCCCCTCCCTTTGACACACTCGAAAACAGACTCAGACAAACTACCCTCCTTTTGGACCAACTTGGGCGCAACCTACATGATGAACACCACATTTCTAACTTATCATCCCCTGGGCAAGACCACCACCACCCTTGTGAGAGCTTCGACCAAAAAGAGACTGCTCTGGTTAGAGTCCACCTTACCTAGGTCCTAGATCCACAGATGCCAGAGCCACTCCTTGGCCTCATCTTCTCCCCTGTGAATTGCTATTATGCTCACCCCTTCCATTACATAATTTCAAGCTTGGTTTGGTAGTAACAACTTGCCAACTTGCACAATCCAACCATTAGTTGAACCTTCCTCTTAAAAGCCCATGCCAAGACTTTCTAAACACGAAACCAAGCTTGTTTCCATGCCTTATAACCCACCTCCCATTTCTAGAGAGTTCTCTACATGCGACCTTGCATGGTGATGGCTTGCCACACTACAGGATTAAATGCAAACTAGGTTGGCGGGGGTGGTTGGCCCTCCTTGAGCCCATCATCACCTTAGTTCGCGGTCCCTATAGGGAAGAATTATATATAAGTTAAACATATGTATTTTTTAAAAACATGTAACTAGATTCTTAATAATTGAGATTCACCCCCACTTTATTGGGGAGATTCTTAAGTTGTAAATAGGCTTTGTTACAATACAATGAGTCAATACCATGGCTTATCAATACCACATGCCCAAAAATCCATAACTCACTTCATATAACACTTGTTTATGTGGCGTTTAATGAATTTAATTAAAAGGACAAAATATGCATAACTACTTTGAGAATAAATCTCAACCTTTGATTTGTGTATACTATTCTAGAATATTCTATGGAGGCTAAATCCATACCATCCACCTATTAATTATTGATAATTATACTAAAATTTTAGAAGCCCTATTAAAAAATAGACATGCCTATAGGCATAATTAAAAATTTAAAAAGGCACAATCTAACTTATAAACAAAGTGGCCTTTTCCAGGGCATTTTTTCTCAATTTTAACCAAAATATGGCAGAGATTTTTAAAAATTTGAGTTTAAGTTGTTTAATATGTGGAATTTTAGTTCCTCAGGGGTTTTTTAGGGCGTTGAATCCATTTATGTATTCAAAAATGTATTTTAAACAACAAAAAATCACAATCTTGCTTGAAATTGTATTATCGATTTCAGTGAAGAAGGTCATTTCATCTATAAGTTAGACTACGCCGTTTAAAAGTAGTAACAACAAAACAATATTTCAATGTGGGTACAAATAAAATACTTTAATTTTCACCTTAAATTAAGCCAACTTTATATAGAAAGATAACATAATTAAAAGTCAAAATTTTCTAATTTAGTATCATAATTGCTTTCTACTTTTTTCTATGAATAAATGTATAATTCCTTCACTACTCAGTATGAATTTGACAAGTGCCATCTACTACTACTACTACTACTAGTAATAATAATAATACAATTTTAAGGTCATGGCCAAGCCGACCACCAAATTGGTGTATGAGCCCCCCTTGTCTATGGGATAAGGGGCCCACATTCATAGAACAATTTGACTATTAAAGTCTACAAAGGCATAAATACTCTACCCCCCTCTAGATTTTATATTACATTCTAGTATGAAGGAGATGTTGAATTCAATTTCAACTAGCGTGTGTTGTTTTAAAAAATAAATATTAATAACAAAAAAAATAGTGTCTTCCATAAATAAAATACTTCAATGTCCATATTAAGTAACATAATTTAAAAGCTCACAAGGCGTAGAATAGACGGTGACAATGTGTTTTGTTAAGACACACTGTGGTGAAAAGGTCACTAGTTCGAAAGTCTATGAGAAAAAATCCAGCCACGCTAAGGGTTGGTGTGGCCCAAGTTAGATGCAATCCCTGGGTTATTTTGACAAATCCTTTCTGCAGATAAAAGCGATCTCCCTAAGTTCACTAGCATAATCTAGAAACAACCCAAAAAAATACACTATCTTTCCCTAGAGATATTCAAAGTATAAGAAGAAGACCTACTCAGTGTCCAATGCATGTTTCCTTCTTCTCTTCACCCACTCACTCCAGTTCCAACTTTAACTCCTGAAAGCAGAACCTACAAATTAGCCAAGACAAGCAAAGAGATCGAGATATACAACACGATATACTCAAATAACTCTAAATAAGAGATTGAGGAAACTTATTCTACACATGTATAAGTCACAGTGCACGTGTTTCTCCATGTGTGCTAGCCTTCCTTCCATACACTCCATCTTTTTGTATATTCTCCTCTAACCCCTCTGTAGAGTAGCTAAATGATCCTGCATATGCCATTAGTTTCTCCACAAGCCGTTCATGAAACCAATGACATTGTTTCTGTCATCATGTCGGTCACACCCAAGTTGGTCCAAAAGGAGGGTAGTTTGTCTGAGTCCACTTTCGAGTGCGTCAAAGGGAGGGGTCAGTAGTACTCTGCCATGAGACTACATTGGGTTTTGGTCCATCTCTTCCCCCAAATCCCTATCCTCCATTCTATGCTTAACCCTATGTCCATGTGGTCCAATACCCTTGCGTACCCTACCTCGTTGATGCTTCATGGACTCGATTAACACTAGCTTATCGTGCATCTCCTTTGGGATACCTCTGGAACCACTAGTCCCCCTAGCTACAACGAACTGCCTCTATTGGACCACCACATTGTCACAACCACGAAAAATACCCCATCCCAGTGCTAGAATAACCACACACAATATATTCCCACCATGAAATGCACAAGCTCCATATTGACACCTTGTTCTTATAGACCTTCTGTTCTACAAACCTTGCTATGTCTTTGTAACTAGCTTCCAACATCTCAAGCAACGACAATGCCTCAAAGTGAACACCCTTCAGGAATTGACGGGTCACCAATAGGGCCACCAACCACTGCTCCATGGGGTTTCTAAACCTAACAACGATGAGCTTTAAGAAAATACCTACTAGCTCAAGAAGCCCCAAAATTTTAGCCAGAGATCCCCAATTCCCTTAAAGGCCTCAAACTAGCCACTAGTAACCCCAAAGGGGCCATATGGGCCATCAATACTTAACCATAAAACAATTGACCATGAGGGGTTCCTATTGCACTAACCACTAGACAGAGTGCCAACTTCCCTCTCCTAGTCATTAGATCCTTCCCAATTTTGGCCCCTGGCTCAGTAAATAACTTCAGAGACAGACCCATGGAACCCAAAAAAAATAGCTCATATCGGTATCTACAAAAAACACATACAGTTGAACTTCTAAACTTAAAAGCCTTGCCAAAATGGAAATATCTAGGGAACACCACAATTGTTACTTACCAAACCCTGGGCAAGACGACCACCACCCTTGTGAGAGCTCTGACCAACAAGAGACTGCTCTGGTTAGAGTCCACCTTACCTAGGTCCTAGATCCGTAGATGCTAGAGCGACTCCTTGGCCTCATCTTCTCCCCTGTGACTTGCTATTATGCTCACCCCTTTCGTTACATAATTTCAAGCTTGGGTTGGCGCTAACAACATGCCAACTTGCACAATCCAACCATTAGTTGGACCTTCCTCTTGAACGCTCATGCCAAGACTTTCTAAACACGAAACCAAGCCTGTTACCATGCCTTATAACCCACCTCCTATTTCTAGAGAGTTCTCTACATGTGACCCTACATGGTGATGGCTTGCCACACTGCAAGATTAAATGAAAACTAGGTTGGCAGGGGTCGTTGGCCCTCCTTGAACCCATCATCACCTTAGTTTGTGACCCCCATAGGGAAGAATTATATATAAGGTAAACACATATGTATTTTAAAAAAACATGTAATTATATTCTTAATAATTGAGATTCACCCCCACTTTATTGTGGAGATTCTTAAGTTGTAAATAGGCTTTGTTACAATACAATGGGTCAATACCATGTCTTATCAATACCAAATGCCCTGTCACACGGAATTTGTCAAGGGTGCGGACACGACTGACCTTCCTAGAAGTCTAAGACATTCTAATGACAAACAAGACAAAATGGAGTGATCTTTCTCTAAATACACCTTTTACAACATGAAAACTACAAGTGTTTAGGCTTACCTTATTCCAAAACGCTGTTGTTGAAGTCCGTTCTTGACGATCCGAATGAGCTCCTCCTTCAAGTCAATTCCTGCAACCACAAACAATCAAACAATTACCAAGCACTTGCATTTCATATAATAAAACATATATTCAACATGCAGACCAAGGAACACATGAAATAACTCATTAACACAAGCTATTGAGAAAAATAAACCAGTTTGTATTAATAACGAAACAAAGAAACTCTTACAACCTGGCCTTGGTGTTGTGCAAGTTCCTCCCAGGGTCCATCAAGGGTTTTCCTCTACTTTGACAAAGCTCACCCTCTCCCAAGTAGAATCAAGTGAAGACAATCTCTCCTCACAAAGGCTCTAATGGAAGACCTAAATCCTGCAGCATTTACCCAAAGAAAATGTATAGCTCCAACCTCTCCTCCTTCTGGCTCAATGCCTTTATTTATAGTGCTGTAAAGAGGTTATTCAGGTCCACTATCAATGGGATCATCCCCCTCTTTGGGTGGGATAGCTCCCTTATTGATGGGATAAGTTCCCCCTTAATAGAGATACATGAACCAACTGGAGGCGCATCCATTTCATCAAACCGACCTCTAGAATGTTCTAGAAGTAACCACAAGTAACTTTTTCAAGATAAAACTCGCGCATTTTGCCTTTTACAGAGGGACGCACCTGTCCCTTAACATACAGAGCGTCCATGGACGCAGATTTTGTGAACATGGTCAGCGTCCCCGCAGGTAAGGCTAGAGAGAACCTGCGACCCCAGAGATAAACATAGTTTTTACAAGACTTTCTCTCTTCTTTGAGTTTGAGATGGATAACAGAGGCATGAGACTTGCCTAAGAGGGTAGCATGACTGTTGATTTGAGCCATACTAACTGTAAGTAGTCAAGGTGACATTTTTTAGTGTAACAGATTGCCCCCTAAAGTGCGAAGCCTGGAATAGAATAGGGTTTTGTAATTCTAGGAAGGGTGAAGCGCTTTATCATTTCAAGGATTGCCTTGTGGATGGCCTGGTTGGAACCTGCAATTTTCAACACAAAATACATGGATAAGATTATATCATCACTGAGGTAGGCATTCCCATACTCAGATTCAAAACTTTAACTAATGGACTAACTATTCTGATACAGGAATGATCTTGCAGTACATCATTTTTATAGACTTTTGTAGACACAGTATGGACGCAGCCATCTGTTTATGATTAGTCTACATAGATAATGAATACAAAACTCCTCGCAGCCTGGATGGTAGAAACTAGATCCAGGGTCTTCACTTCTACTTCCCGAATTGGTACGATTCTAGCCATGTGATTAAATGATTCGATGTCGAACATGGTAGAAACCACTTGATTACCAGTCAATGATGTAAACTGTTAACAAGCGTGAGAGAAACCACCAGTAATGTCAATGGTTCTCAAAGTACCAAGCACAACCCGTGAAATGTGAATAGATGTTTTGATGTCGAACACTTCACGGAATCCTCTGATCGAAAGTCAATGATGTAAACTGACGTCAAAGGCGAGAAACCTGCCATTGATGCATGCAGACTTCAAGGTACTGTCGATTCCTAAGTCATCTTTCTAGATAATGTGTCGATGTCGATAGAAAGCGACCCGTTGCAGGCAAGCCCGCAACACGAAATCATTGTTCAAGTTGAAGAAATGTTGCTGTAAGGACTGACTCAGGGATGGTCAAATGGATGACAAGTATTTTGCAGATGAAAGTTTTTGCTTGCAGACCTCTTGAACACATAACGACACAACAGATGGCTTGGTGACGAATAACTCAAAGTTAACCCCTGGAACCCGGTTAAAGACTTTCAAAGTGATTTGGTCAACTGTGAGGTAAAAGATTTCCCAACCCAGGTGAATGAAAAGTGTCGTGTTCAAGAGTGGTAATAAAGTTTCTTCTGAGACAAAAGGTGACAAACAGGTTCATTCTTCTCTCTTTTCCCCCACCATTTCTGGCAAGTACCTCTTTATTTTTAACAAGCTTGAGGAGGATAACATATGCTTGATTATAAGCTCATCCTTCGGACGAGTCCAACCTAGTTTAAATTCGAACCCTAGGAAGGAGTGGTTCGTTCCTGTTTGTAATTGAACAGGTCCTCTACTGTAAAAGTTTAACGAGCCCAGTATAGGAGAAACTCGGCGTTTTTCAATTTTAGAGAGTCTGAAAAAACTAAAGGAGACTCCACGTTGAACTTTTTCGTATATTTGTGTCCCTCAAGCCCGAAAAAGTATAAAATAATACCTGGGGGAACCGCTTGATCTTGCGACCAAGGAGTACTTTCATAATAGTGTCGTTAACCTGAAAAGTAAAAAGCGATCAAGGACACGTCGTTTTATTTCCTTATCGAGTTCGAAACGACAAAAACCCGGCAATCTTTTCCTGATTTTGCGGTCAGAAAAGAGCTAAAAGGGGACCGTCTTTTAATTCCGTTTTAACGAGTGAAAAAGAAACACTCGGCGATCTTTTCATGTTTTAGGAGTCAGAAAAGGGCTTAAAAGATGACTCTGATATTTTTGTTTGTGAAAAATTACAATTTCCCTCGAAATCCCTTTGTCCTGCACAAAAGCAACACATTACTCATACCTGTTTAAAATAGGCAAAAATACATTCAAAAACATCTTTTCATGGTAAAAAATGAACTAATTCATCCAAAAAACCTATAAAAAGACCTTTTACCATGTCATTTTTACCGTTTCACTGTTGAGGTTGAAAAAGGAGCTTTTGACAAGAAACTTCCCGTGGTCGCTGCGGAAAATCTGACCGTCGGAATCGAACGCCGTCTCATCCAGGTATTTTACACATCCTACTCTGCATTTCTATCCGTTTAGAATCAATTTTTAGGTTTTAGTTTCATTTTTTGGGGGGGTTTTGGTTTTGGAATGCGCCTCTCGGCGGACGCAGGTGCCCTTCGGGTGACCTGCGTCCCCCGACTTTTTCTCATACGGGAAAACGGTCGGAAGACGCAGCCCGCCTTCAGGCCAGCTGCGTCCGGGCGCCCTGTGCTACAAAGCCGGGGTGCGTCCTCCGAGAAACGCGCATTTCAAAACCCCAACTCTCTCAAAAAACCACCAAAAATTCCCAAATTAATTTCTAATTGCTATTTTTGATATGCAGGGCATTAATCATGTTAGACTGGAGAGAAAGAGAGCATGTAGAGGAAGATGAAGCTGCAATAAATCATCAACCTTCCCTGGATGCCCTAAGAGCATGCGGATTATACAAATATTGGACCATACCGGGCATGAGGGGCCAGGTAAGATTCTTGGAATGGCTGGTTGAGCGATGGAACGTACAAGAACAATGCTTTTACATAGGAGGGCACCAGCTCGAGATAGAGCCCTCGGATGTATACTTTCTCACTGGCTTGCCAAACAGAGGTGAGCAACTCAGTCTTGCGGGGACTAGGCCGGGTGGCCAATCCCTTGATAGTCTCCGCGAGGATTGGTGCACACGTGGGGCTCACCATTCAAAAGGCATAGAGATAAAACACATCACTCTACCGGAACTCAAAGTCATAGCGTTCACGGTTACCAGAATTTGCGGCGCGGCCGCTTTACACATTGCTTCCGGATCCCAAATGCGGATGGCAATTGACTGTTACCAAGGCACCATTTTCAACTGGTGTGAAGCTGTGTCGGCTCATATGAAGAGCCAACTGACCAAGGCAAAGAACGGACGACTAAAGACTTTTGGATATGGGCCTATAGTCGTGAGCTTTGCCTTGGAGAGAATTCCAATGCTGATCCCTCAGCAACTCACTGTTGATATCTTGGGTCCCCAGCAGCCAAAGCTGATACGATGGGTTGCGGTGATGGCCCGGCATCCTGACGAGGGCGCGACAGTAGTTCGATTCTCAGATAGTTATTTTGACTGGTTAGAGGGCCAGCTTTTTGTGATACAGGACTTTCCGTATGCCGGAATGGATTTCAGAGGTGATCCGGACATGGTTCTTCCACAGGGAGAACAATGGGACGACAGAGGTACTTTTTATTTTCACAAGTTTTCTAGTTATGTATTTTTTGTATTTTTTATATATATCGTCTCAAAACTAATAGTAAACTTTTTCAAAATGCAGATGTTGGTCCACAGCGTCCAGCCAACCTCCGGCCTTATGATAGACTACATCCAGCTGCACCGGTACCGGCCCCACAGGATGCGACAGCAGAAGTACTAGCTGAGTTGGAGCATGATCTAGAGCGTCTCACGGCAGATATACCTGAGACTACTATGGACGACATTCCTATCAGGCTTCAGCGCTTCGTAGTCGCGGTCCCTGGACCGTTTAGGAGATTTTTGCGTAAGGTAGCCCGCGCAGTGGTGTCGTACAGAGAGCACCACCAGTGATTGACTAGTCACTTTTGTAGTCACATGTGACATTTTTGACTTTTTGTACTATCATTTTGCCGATCATAAGGTGTTTTAAACCTATGATCGAAGACGATGTATATATTTTTTGACACACTTCTATCTATATATATCACTATTACCGGCTTATCTTGTTTAACATATGTGATGAAATGTTTTTAAATTTACTTGCATGATTATCGTAAATGTCTGTCCAACATTCGAGAAGCAATTGCATCTGCTAATGTATTCAAAGACCTTGGAATATGTTGATATTCAATGTAATCAAATTCACGTTCCAAGAGACGCACTCTCAAAAACAACCTTAATAACACAGGATTTCTAATGGCATAAACTCTATTAAGCTGTAATACAACAAGTTCAGAATCTAACCTCACTATCAAACGTCGAATTCCAAATGAAATAGATTCGGATAATAATTCAACCACTGCACTGTATTCTGCAATGTTATTCGTTGTTTGACCGAGGCTTACCCCATGCATAGAAACTAACTCGTCAGAGGGCGAATAGATAACCCAAGCTGCGGAAGAGATATTCCGTGTATTACGACAAGCACCATCAGCAAATCCAATGTATGTTTGGAGAGGCGTCGACATCTACAATATCAAGAGTAAAACCAAGATAAGCCAGAATAATGACGAAAAACCACACTCGCTAAGCTAAGCACACTGACTAAACTAACACACTTGCTAGCTAGAAAGAAAATCTAACCTATCTAAAAATTTCTCCATACCCATCATTTTAAGCATAATACCTCTTTAGGTAAAGTCCATTTCTGGGTTTACCCAAAGAGTCCCCATCAAAATCAACTAACTCATAAGCCCCTTTTGCTAGCTTTCGCTTTACAATGTAGGGCCCATGCCACATGGGAACGAATTTTCCGGCACCTAGCTTATCGTTAGCTTGATCATATAATAGTACTAGGTCTCCTTCCGAAAAACTTCGAGGGGTTACATTTTTATCGTACTGAGCTTTCATTCGTTTCGCGTGAGTCTCGATAGCTAAAGTAGCGTCACGTCGAGTCTCATCTAATTTAGCCAAGTATAATAACCGTTTCTCCTCTTCGGAAGTAGCTGGAAGTAATTCGACAGCCATTTGAAGTGATGGGATTTCGCATTCAATAGGTAACACAGCTTCTAAGCCATAAACTAGCTGGAAAGGGGTGAAACCTGTTGAATTTTTCACTGAAGTTCGATATGCCCATAGCGCCGAAAATAACATGTTATGCCAATTCGTTCGATGGATACCAATGATCCGTCGAATCATGATGACTAGAACTTTGTTGATTGACTCAACCAAACCGTTGGCTTGCGGATAATAAGGAGTAGAGCTATCGTGGCGCAAACCAAGCTGGCTTGTAAGCTCAGTCATCATGACGTTTCGAAAATGGCTCCCATGGTCAGTAATGATTGCTTGTGGGACACCAAACCTAGTTATGATATGATTGAATACGAAAACTGCAGCTGTCTTGCCGCTTGCGTCGAATGTAGGCATCGCCTCGGCCCATTTTGTAAAATAATCAACCGCGAGGATGATATACGCATGCCCCCCGGCCGAGTGAGGGTTACAAGTAATAAAGTCAATGCCCCATTTGGCGAATGGACCAGCGGCAATTATAGGGTGGAGAGGAGCAGGTGGAGCGCGCATCTTTCGATCAAACACTTGACAGTTGTGGCATGTTCTGACAGCAAGGATACAATCTTTAAACATAGACGGCCAGAAATAGCCAGCGCGCAACACCTTCTGAGCTGTGGCATACCCAGACATATGACCGCCACATGCTCCAGAGTGACAATCATTCAAAACTCTCTCAGCCTCTTCGTGAGTTAAACAACGTCGAAAAACTAAGTCTGCCCCCCGGCGATAAAGTGTATCTCCAATAATTCTGTATTGCTGGGATCGAAACCGAATTTTTCGACGGTCTTCCTTGGAAGCTTCAGGCCGAAAGGTTTGGGTTTGGAGATAGATGATTATATCCCCATACCACGGATCTAAAGTGCTAATAAGAAACAAAGATTCGTCCGCAATGGACTCCTCTGCCACAGTCTCTGTGTCAGCACTCGGGAAATCACACATCAATTCCGCAAAAACTAAAGATTTCTTAGACTTGGACTTCTCGAACTCCAAGTCGAACTCTTGCAGGATAACAATCCATTTAGAGTACTTGCCCCCTAGCAGTTGTTTTGTCAAAATATAAATCATAGGGTTGCAATCCGAAATAACTGTAGTCTTGCGGAGAAGAATGTAGTGACGAAAACGCTGGACAGCTTGAACGGCTGCCAGGGCCAATTTCTCCACATGCGAATATTTTAACTCAGTGGGATTTAAGGTTCTACTAAGATAATATATCACATGCTCTGCTTTGAATTCATCTTCTTGAACTAACACCATTCCAATGGTGGAATGCGAAGCTGCGAGGTATAAGAAGTAGTCCTGGTTGTAGTTGGGAGGATGCAATAACGGTGCATGGGTCAACGCGTGTTTTAATGCATCAAAAGATTGTTGGGCAATCTCGTCCCAAAAGAATTGTGCGTTCTGTTTCAACAACCGTGTAAAACCTTTAGTGACCTCGGCGTAGTTTGGGATGAATCGGCGTAAAAAGTTCGCTTTCCCTTGCAAACTTTGGAGTTGGCGCAAACTCGAAGGAGGAGGCAATTTGATGATAGCCTCGACTTTCGAGGGATCGACGCGAATGCCGGCTTTTGAAACAACAAATCCCAGCAATCGACCTGTTTCTATACAGAAAACACACTTGTGGGGATTCAACCGAATTCGATAATGCCTACACCTCATAAAGATTGCTCGTAGGTGGACAAGGTGATCAGCTCGTTGTAAAGAATGAGCAGGCAAATCATCGAGATAGGGTTGCACAATGTGCTTGATGTCATGAAATGCATAAGACATTGCCCGTTGAAAAGTGGCCCCGGCATTCTTAAGTCCAAAAGGTAATTTGCAATAAGCAAATGTCCCCCATGGACAAATGAATGCCGTTTTTGGTTGATCGGCAGGTAGAATATTGATTTGATTATAGCCTGAGAAACCATCCATGAAGGAAAACATCTCACTTCCGGCACAATCATCAATAATTTGATCGATATAAGGCGTAGGATAGTTGTCTTTTGGACAAGCTCGATTGATATCCCTATAGTCGATACAGATTCTTATTGTTCCTTGTTTTTTATTGACGGGAACAATATTCGATACCCAATCCGTTAACGGGATCGGATAAATGAAACCTGCTTTCAACAGCTTTTCGACTTCTGCTTTAATCGCAGCCGCTTTTCGAGGGTGAATCTGACGCAACCGTTGCCGAATGGGTTTAGCATCCGGGTAGGTTTTGATTTCATGAACAACAATGGCAGGATCAATTCCCGGCATTTCCTCGTAAGACCAGGCAAACACGTCGCGGAATTCTTGGAATAGGGCCTTGTAAGTTTGGATTTCTTCTTCAGTACATGCGGCACCTATATGAATGTTCTCCTCGATTCCGGGCTTCACTGAAATATCAATGGGAATAGTACGAGAAATATTCCCTAAATTCAGCTCTGAATCAGAATGTTTCGTTGGATCCTGAGCGTCTTTGACATATTCAGCGGTAAAGATAGATGAAAAATCATTTTCAAATGCATCATCCTTAGGTAAAAACGAAGATCTGTGATGGAGATCTTCCCATGGTAGATCATCTACACTTAGGATTTCGCGAAGTTGTTCGTCAGATGACACTTCTTCGGGAAACGTTATCCGTTCTAAGGGTGAGGTGAAAAGTGACTCTTCACTGACCACATTCATTTGGTCGGTTTCGGTTGAATGAAAGTCGGTAAAAGACATAAGAGCTTCATAAGCAATCTCATACGGACTCAACGGCATAACATCACCGAGTGAGTCTAGCTCAGAGTCAGAGGGAACATACCAAGGATCATCATAAATAATGTTTTCTGACGTGATCATATGAATTGTTGCAAACGAAGGGTCTGCATTGAGTGGAGGGAGAGGAAAAGTTCCCAGTAAACCGGAATCCTTAACTAAACCTACACCAATGTCCCTATAAGGGATTGTCGTTTTACCAACATGCTGGATAGTTTCTGAAGAGGTTGGGTCGGATGAAAAGTATGTCAGCTGATCAATAGTCACGATCTTACCGTTATGTGGAAACTTAATGACTCTGAAGACCGATGAAACGACCGCTGTCATAGCATATGACCAACTTCGACCCAAAAGAAGGTTGTAGTCTAGAGGGGCATCAACCACTTCCACATCCAGACTAACGGTTTTACCTTCGACCCCTATAGGCAATTCTTGTAGAATACCAAACGGACGGAACCCACGGCCATCAAAGGCCTTAAGGATGGTGGGGGATTGGTTCAACGAAGGAGAACCAAGCGATCTCCAACATTGAATCGACATAATACACGTAGAAGCTCCCTCATCAATCACAGTCCGATGAATAGGCCTGTTTTTGACTATCACTGGAATTTGGAAAGCCATTTGATGGGGGAGACGCGGTGTACTACTTTCTAGATCAAAGATCATTAGGTTCGGGTCCTGAACATCGACAGCTCCAATAGCCGACAAAAGCAATTTTCGTTGCGCTGGACATGATTGCAGCACTTCGAGTGCCGACATTGCTGAAGGTGAAACAGCTAAGTCTTCAACAATGTTGTAATTCTGGGCTGCTCTCGCATGTGGATTGAAAGCAGACCTTCGAAGTACACCCTTGGCGGGCGGCTTAATCACTAAGTCTGGGTTAGGTTTTTCGATCTGTAGTGGATCGGAACCAGGAGCTGAGGTTGATGGGTTAGAGTGAGAAGATTCTGCTTCCTTACCATCAACAGGAGCCTTACTACCATAATCTTGCGATCGAGTCGCAATCCTGACATGAGACATCATCAAAATGGGTTCTTCACTGGCATTCGAAGAAGAACCTATCATCTTATTCTCCTGCTCTGGAAATGGATTTTTTAACACAGCAGGAGTGGGAGAACCTTTGACTATTTTCACTACCTCGGCCCGATGAGGGCAGTCTCTCGTAAAATGATCTTCTTCACAAATAAGACAAGGATATCGAGGTTTGCGTTTTTCGTCATTGGTTTCCGACTTTTCCGTTTTCTCCTTTGGAGCCTTGTCTGCTTTAGCCTTCTTCTTTCCTTTCTTCTTTCCACCGTTTTTTGATTTGGCCGTAGATGACTCTACAGCGTGAATGTCGGCGGTAAGTTCAGGAGGAGAAGACTCTCCTGTCGGAGAATCAGGCAAAGTGATAATTGGAGTATTGGAGGTCTTGGAAGACTTCTTCTTACTCTTCGTAGTCACGATACCGATCATACCATCAGCGGCATGAGATCCCGAAGGAGCAGCAGCGATTTGGTTTGACTTTGGAAGATCCGGAATTTTCTCGTGTAACGTACCCGACTGAGTGTAAACTAAGTCAAGGTATTGTGCCTGAGCAATGACTTGCTCCTCAGTAACTACTCCGGCCTTAGCTACATCTTCAGTAATTCTTGGTAATAATGATTTGACAAACCATTCAGCTAAGATTTGGTCCGGGATAAAAACTTTCACTAATCTTCTTCGACGTCTCCACTCATGGATGTGATCAGAAATGTACGTGGATGTCGATTGTTTTAGCGAAGTTAATAATTCTGTACCATTATCGTATCTGACTGGTAACTGAAAATGAGTTAAGAACGAGGTAGCTAACTGGCTAAAGTTGTAAAAAGAGGCCCGTGGTAACTCAATGTACCACTTGGCTGCGAGACCAATGAGTGTACGCTGGAAAAGACGTAAGCGGATGGAATCATCTGAGATGGAATTTGATGCACACCAGAGGTGGTAAGTCATCACGTGATTAGACGGATCCTCTCCAGACTTACCTTCGAACTTGGGTATATCGCTGGGCAACTTATTTGGCATTGGCGGCCAGAACTGAAGATATTGAATTGGATCGTTCGTTAGGCGCGTCAAGTCGGGTAAATCTAAAGTCGCAATAAACGGTAACTGCCGGTTAGGATCTCTAAAACTCTGAGTCACAATACCAGCCCCAGGAGGAGGATATCCAGGATAACTAGGAACAGGAGTCGCATTTGGGATATTATATCCTCCTGGAAAACCAGGATTAACCGGACCGTACTGGGGTTGCTGAGGTGGTTGATAAGTGTACCCAGGATACGGTTGATACTGGTAAACCGGTTGTTGGGCAGCTTGCCCAGGTTGATACTGTCCCTGGTACGGAGGTTGAACAAATTGAGGTTGAGTAGTAACAACCGTACTTGTACCAGGTTGGCCTACAGGCATCTGGACTGTGGTTTGAACCGTGGGTCCAGACAACGGTACAGATGTCTGAGGAGTGGTTACAGGGACAGTAGAAACCGGAGCTGCCGATACTCCAGAAGTAAGCATGGTAGATGAAGCGGTAGTTGCTGCAGCCGTGTGAGGTGGAGTACCAGGTGCAATTGGCGGCTGAGTAACTACGGAAGTTACAGGGGTCTGAACACTTGACTGGACAGGTTGCGGTTGCTGGGGTGGACCAGGAACTGCAGGTTGTCCTGCTTGAGGTACCGACTGTATACTTGGTTGCGACATCTGTTGACCCTGTGACGGATCCCATGTTAACATTCCAGGGTATTGACTCGTAACAGGTTGAGGATACTGAGATCCATAGCCGTATTGAGGATAGGGTTGATAACTGTAAGGTGCAGTCCCATATGATTGCCCTTGAGGTGGTTGATAACCTTGACCAGGGTATTGACCCGTAGGTTGATAACCTTGAGGTAAATACGAATACTGGGGTTGACCTTGACCTTGAGGTTGGTATCCTTGAGGTTGATACCCTTGGGGTTGATACCCTTGGGGTTGCCATCCTTGAGGTTGCCATCCTTGAGGTTGATATTGATACTGAGGTTGACTTTGGGGTACATATTGAGGCTGGGGTTGATACCCTTGGGGTTGATACCCTTGAGGTTGCCCCCCAGTCACGAATGAAGTACCTTGAGGTTGCCCCCCAGGCATTAACGAAGGTTGCCCCCCAGGCGGTAATTGGCCACCTTGAGGTTGGTTAATGGGAGTTGAACCTGACATCATATAAATCACCTATACTCAATGGTACATTACCACTGTTTCCAACTAATAACCCATGATCAACGGGTTGAGGAGATGCTCCCGCAAAGGTACCAGAAAGTGATTGATACCCAGTAGGAACAGAAGGACCGCCATGTAAAAATGATTCAGGACTTTGTGAAAACACAGATGACTGACCAGACATATTTACAGGAGAATGAATTCCTCTAGGTGGAACCGGAGTACGAGGTGTAGAAAAACCTACTGAGTTGTCTAAAAAATTGGTTAATGCAAGGTACCAAGATTCACTTCTAGGAGGACTGTAAAAGATGGATTCACGCTCCCTTAGATCAAGGGTAATTAGATCTTCAGAATCAGAAACGCCTATTTCTTCCTCTGGAACAAGTTCTTCTATAGCAATTAATCCAACAGGAAGATTTTCGGTGATAATTCTTTCTATTCTTGGTGAATCAGGAACACTAGGAGTTGGAGTAACAGGTTCGGAAATTTCAGGTTCTTCGCCTGTTTCACTGGCAGATGAAAAACTACCAGCAAGCTCGGAAACTGTAACAGCTTCGGGATTGTAACCTGTTTCTAATCTTTGGTAATCTGGATGGACTACCAAGGAAAACTCTCCTTCTTCAGGTGATCCTACTCTACTGCCACTAGGAGGAGTTACAAGGACCTTTAACCCTTCTAAATGACCCGGAACGTCTTCAGGAGATTCACCCCGCAATTTACGGAGTTTTCTTAACAAATCTATTCCGGTAACAATCTCAGGAGACTTGCCCCGAAGTCTACGGGACTGTCTCGGTAATTCCGCCACAATTAAAGATTTTAACTACAACACACGAAAACAAAGTAAAAAATTTCAAATCAAACCACCTAAAGTCTTCTAAAGAAGCAAACAAATTTGAAGCACACGCCTAAATAATCTAGAGCGTCAAACCACACACAAACAGTAGTCTTCCGGACCAAAAGCGCTAGTTGGTGATTAGGCCCAACCTCGCAGGATTCAGTACAGAAATGGTGGGTGGAACAGTTACCCCGGCAACCTGCTTAATGAATAGACTGGACCAAGTTCCTCCACTTTAACCGTCTCGAAGTGAAGCGAACCCCCCAGAAAATCCAAGTGAGTATAACCGACGTCTGCTCCAGGTACAGTGGGACCTTCCCTCCACCGTCACCTTGGGTAGAATCCTAGATATTATGGCCACTAAGGTTACCAATCACAACAATTACACCTGGGGGAACAGTCTAAACTCCGACAGCACGCAAGGGCAGAGTAGCAAGCTCCAATCCCCTTACCGGCTCCTTGACAACAATCCAAGGTTTACCGATAAGTGACCCCTGGCTCCTCGACAATGGTTAATCCGAGGTTTACCGTTTGTAATACGTACTGCCTGGCGTCGTTCCCAACGAGGGAGGAATGATCCCCTCACTGGTTCGGACACGAGCTCGTGCTTCTCCTTTAAGAGGAGCTTTCCCAGAATGTAACTGAAACAATTGGATTTGTTCTACTCAAGATAGACTATCTGTTTGGTTTTGTAGTCTTGGAGAGTTAAGTACTCACCTACTCCAAGACCCTAGCCTAAGCTATGTTGGTGCTTCAGAGCCCTAGAAAAATAAAGATTACTAGATTGATTTTAATTTAAGCGTTACTTTTAAGGTTGTTTCTTAAGTCAAAAGGTGATGGAAGTGAAACCAGTGGTGTGTTGACTCGACTCGAAACCACTACAAAATGCACCTAGAATGATTTATCCACTACTTTACTTTTTCGATGAATTGCTTAACTAAAAAGTTGAGAGAATGCAATCTTTATAAAAGCAACTTCTTAATTGAAGACAATCAAAGAAACAATTCGTTTGTCTTTTCCAAGCATAAAAACATAACCTCTCTTTACATGCACGAAAAAAACTCTTTTCTTCTTTCGAAAACAAAAAGCTACTTGAAACAAGACTTTTTAAGAAGATGTTTTTGTATTTTTCTTTTAATAAAGCAAGTAAATCTAATGTAACCAAAAATCAATCTTAACAACTCTTAAAATCTATGAAAATGCACTCATAAGCAAACTAAAGGCAAATTTATTCTAAGCAATCTTAACGAGGCCAAAACTAACAATGATTATTTCTAAGGTGTTTTACTTGATCACAATCAAATCAAGGACTAGCTTATTGCAGAATCAAAAACTAGCCAAAACAAAACTCTAATCTTTTTGTTCTTTTTGTAAAATGGAAATCAATACTTTATAAACAAGTAATTCGAAATTTGACCCAAAACAACTCAAATGGCAAGTTGCTCACAAAAGGAGACTTTACGACAGGCCCGACTTCTAAGAAGGTTGACTAACCAGAGAGATCTAAGGCTGGACAACTTTCTACTATCAAAGTCACTACAAAGCCTTTCCAAAAATCAAACCCTAGGTCTAAACTTCGTTGAAAACCACTAAAACACTCAAAGCTCACAAAACTAGTTCAGGTGAAAATTCTTGACAGGGTACTAAAGGATCTGGGCAGAAAACACTAAGGAAAAACAAAATCTAAAAGCAATTTAAAGCAAAAATGGAATTTTCTTAAAGTTTACAGGAAGACGCAGGCAACCCGTTGTCACAGGTGCGGCCCCGCTCTGTGCAGACGGCAACAGCGCGTCCAAAGACGCACTGTGCAGTACTAAGAGGGTGCGTCCTTCTGGAAAAATGAAGAAAAACCAAATCTAACTAAATCTAAAGCTAAGCCACCCAAATACTAATTCTCACAGTCAAAAACCAGAAAATAAAAATGATTTTCTCAAAGCAAAGTTCATATAAAGGAAAAGACTCTCTCATTAATGGATTCCCCAGCGGAGTCGCCAATTTGTCACACGGAATTTGTCAAGGGTGCGGACACGACTGACCTTCCTAGAAGTCTAAGACATTCTAATGACAAACAAGACAAAATGGAGTGATCTTTCTCTAAATACACCTTTTACAACATGAAAACTACAAGTGTTTAGGCTTACCTTATTCCAAAACGCTGTTGTTGAAGTCCGTTCTTGACGATCCGGATGAGCTCCTCCTTCAAGTCAATTCCTGCAACCACAAACAATCAAACAATTACCAAGCACTTGCATTTCATATAATAAAACATATATTCAACATGCAGACCAAGGAACACATGAAATAACTCATTAACACAAGCTATTGAGAAAAATAAACCAGTTTGTATTAATAACGAAACAAAGAAACTCTTACAACCTGGCCTTGGTGTTGTGCAAGTTCCTCCCAGGGTCCATCAAGGGTTTTCCTCTACTTTGACAAAGCTCACCCTCTCCCAAGTAGAATCAAGTGAAGACAATCTCTCCTCACAAAGGCTCTAATGGAAGACCTAAATCCTGCAGCATTTACCCAAAGAAAATGTATAGCTCCAACCTCTCCTCCTTCTGGCTCAATGCCTTTATTTATAGTGCTGTAAAGAGGTTATTCAGGTCCACTATCAATGGGATCATCCCCCTCTTTGGGTGGGATAGCTCCCTTATTGATGGGATAAGTTCCCCCTTAATAGAGATACATGAACCAACTGGAGGCGCATCCATTTCATCAAACCGACCTCTAGAATGTTCTAGAAGTAACCACAAGTAACTTTTTCAAGATAAAACTCGCGCATTTTGCCTTTTACAGAGGGACGCACCTGTCCCTTAACATACAGAGCGTCCATGGACGCAGATTTTGTGAACATAGTCAGCGTCCCCGCAGGTAAGGCTAGAGAGAACCTGCGACCCCAGAGATAAACATAGTTTTTACAAGACTTTCTCTCTTCTTTGAGTTTGAGATGGATAACAGAGGCATAAGACTTGCCTAAGAGGGTAGCATGACTGTTGATTTGAGCCATACTAACTGTAAGTAGTCAAGGTGACATTTTTTAGTGTAACATGCCCAAAAATCCATAACTCACTTCATATAACACTGGTTTATGTGGATTTTTTTAAATAATGAATTTAATTAAAAGGACAAAAAATGCATAACTACTTTGAAAATAAATCTCAACCTTTGATTTGTGTATACTATTCTAGAATATTCTATAGAGGCTAAATCGCTATCATCCTCCTATTAGTTATTGATAGTTATACTAAAATTTTAGACAACCCTATTCCAAAATAGACATGCCTATAGGCATAATTAAAAAATTTAAAAAGGTGCAATCTAAAACGAAATGGCATTTTCCACAACATTTTTTCTGCTTAATATTAACCAAAATATGGCAGAGATTTTTAAAAATTTGAGTTTAATTTGTTTAATATGTTGAATTTGAGTTCCTCAGGGGTTTTTTAGGGCGTTTAATCCATGTATGCATTCAAAAATTTATTTTTAAACAACAAAAAATCATAATCTTGCTTGAAATTGTATCATCGATTCCACTGAAGAAGGTCATTTCATCTATAAGTTAGATTACGCCATTTAAAAGTAGTAACAACAAAACAATATTACGATGTGGGTACAAATAAATACTTTAATTTTCACCTTAGATTAAGCCAACTTTATATAGAAAGATAACATAATTAAAAGTCAAAAATTTCTAATTTAGTATCATAACTGCTTTCTACTTTTTGCTATGAATAAATGTATAATTCCTTCACTACTAAATATGAATTTGACAGGTGCCATCTAATAATAATAATAATAATAAAATTTTAAGGTCATGGCCAAGCCAACCACCAAATTGGTGTATGAGCCCCCCTTGTCTATGGGATAAGGGGCCCACATCACATAACAATTTGGCTATTAAAGTCTACAAAGGCATAAATACTCTACCCCCCTCTAGATTTTATATTACATTCTAGTATGAAGGAGATGTTGAATTCAATTTCAACTAGCGTGTGTTGTTTTAAAAAATAAATATTAATAACAAAAAAAAATTATTGTCTTCCATAAATAAAATACTTCAATGTCCATATTAAGTAACATAATTTAAAAGCTCATGAGGCGTAGAATAGACGGTGACAGTGTGTTTTGTTAAGACACACCGTGGTGAAAAGGTCACTAGTTTGAAACTCTATGAGAAAAAATCCAGCCATGCTAAGGGTTGGTGTGGCCCAAGTTAGGTGCAATCCCTGGGTTATTTTGACAAATCCTTTCTGCAGATAAAGCGATCTCCCTAAGTTCACTGGCATAACTTAGAAACAACCAAAAAAAATACACTATCTTTCCGTAGAGATATTCAAAGTATAAGAAGAAGACCTACCTGGTCTCCAATGCAAGTTTCCTTCTTCTCTTCACCCACTCACTCCAGTTCCAACCTTAACTCCTGAAAGCAAAACCTACAAATTAGCCAAGACAAGCAAAGAGATCGAGATATACAACAGGATATACTCAAATAACTCTAAATAAGAGATCTAGGAACCTTATTCTACACATGTATAAGTCATAGTGCACGTGTTTCTCCGTATGTGCTAGCCTTCCTTCCATACACTCCATCTTTTTGTATATTCTCCTCTAACCCCTCTGTAGAGTAGCTAAATGATCATGCATATGCCATTAGTTTCTCCACAAGCCATTGATGAAACCAATGACATTGTTTCTGTCAGCATGTCAGTCGCACCCAAGTTGGTCCAAAAGGAGGGTAGTTTGTCTGAGTCCGCTTTCGAGTGCTTCAAAGGGAGGGGTCAGTAGTACTCTGCCATGAGACTATGTTGGGTTTCGGTCCATCTCTTCCCCCAAATCCCTATCCTCCATTCTATGCTCAACCCTATGTCCATGTGGTCCAATACCCTTGCGCACCCTACCTCGTTGATACTTCATGGACTTGATTAACACTAGCTTATTGTGCATCTCCTTTGGGATACCTCTGGAACCACTGGTCCCCCTAGCTACAACGAATTGCCTTTGTTGGACCACCACACTGTCACAACCATGGAAAAATAACCCATCCCAGTGCTAGAATAACCACACACAATGAATTCCCACCATGAAATGCACAAGATCCATATTCACACCTTGTTCTTATAGACCTTCTGTTCTACAAACCCTACTACGTCTTTGTAACTAGCTTCCAACATCTCAAGCAACGAAAATGCCTCAAAGTGAACACCCTTCAAGAATTCACGGGTCACCAATAGAGCCACCAACCACTGCTCCATGGGGTTTCCAAACCTAACAACAACGAGCTTTAAGAAAATACCTACTAGCTCAAGAAGCCCCAAAATTTTAGCCAGAGATCCCCAATTCCCTTAAAGGCGTCAAACTAGCCGCTAGTAACCCCAAAGGAGCCATATGGGCCATCAATAGTTAACCATAAAACAATTAACCATAGGGGGTTCCTATTGCACTAACCACTAGACAAAGTGCCAACTTCCCTCTCCTAGTCATTAGATCCTTCCCAATTTTGGCCCCTGGCTCAGTAAATAACTTCAGAGACAAACCCATGGAACCCAAAAAAAATAGCTCATATTGATATCTACAAAAAACAAATACAGTTGTGCTTCCTAACTTAAAAGCCTTTCCAAAATGAAAATATCTAGGGAACACCACATTTGTAACTTACCAACCGCTGGGCAAGACCACCACCACCCTTGTGAGAGCTCCGACCAAAAAGAGACTACTCTGGTTAGAGTCCACCTTACCTAGGTCCTAGATCCGCAGATGCCAGAGCCACTCCTTGGCCTCATCTTCTCCCCTGTGACCTGCTACTATGCTCACCCCTTCCATTACATAATTTCAAGCTTGGGTTGGCGCTAACAACATGCCAACTTGCACAATCCAACCATTAGTTGGACCTTCCTCTTGAATGCTCATGCCAAGACTTTCTAAACACGGAACCAAGCCTGTTACCATGCCTTATAACCCACCTCCTATTTCTAGAGAGTTCTCTACATGTGACCGTGCATGGTGATGGCTTGCCACACTGCAGGATTAAATGAAAACTAGGTTGGCAGGGGTGGTTGGCCCTCCTTGAACCCATCATCACCTTAGTTTGTGACCCCTATAGGTAAGAATTATATATAAGGTAAACACATGTATTTTTAAAAAACATGTAATTATATTCTTAATAATTGAGATTCACCCCCACTTTATTGTGGAGATTCTTAAGTTGTAAATAGGTTTTGTTACAATACAATGGGTCAATACCATTGCTTATCAATACCAAATGCCCAAAAATCCATAACTCACTTCATATAACACTTGTTTATGTGGATTTTTTTAAATAATGAATTTAATTAAAAGGACAAAAAATGCATAACTACTTTGAAAATAAATCTCAACCTTTGATTTGTGTATACTATTCTAGAATATTCTATGGAGGCTAAATCGCTATCATCCACCTATTAGTTATTGATAATTATACTAAAATTTTAGAAGCCCTATTCCAAAAGAGACATGCCTATAGGCATAATTAAAAAATTTAAAAAGGCGCAATCTAACTTATAGACGAAATGGCATTTTCCACAACATTTTTTCTGCTTAATTTTAATCAAAATATGGCAGAGATTTTTAAAAATTTGAGTTTAAGCTGTTTAATATGTTGAATTTGAGTTCCTCAGGGGTTTTTTAGGGCGTTTAATCCATTTATGCATTCAAAAATGTATTTTTAAACAACAAAAAATCATACTCTTGCTTGAAATTGTATCATCGATTCCACTGAAGAAGGTCATTTCATCTATAAGTTAGACTACACCATTTAAAAATAGTAACAACAAAACAATATTTCTATGTGGGTACAAATAAAATACTTTAATTTTCACCTTAAATTAAGCCAACTTTATATAGAAAGATAACACAATTAAAAGTCAAAAATTTCTAATTTAGTATCATAATTGCTTTCTACTTTTTGCTATGAATAAATGTATAATTCCTTCACTACTTAATATGAATTTGACACATGCCATCTAATCATAATAATAATAATAATCCAATTTTAAGGTCATGGCCAAGGTAACCACCAAATTGGTGTATGAGACCCCCCTTGTTTGTGGGACAAGGGACCCACATCCACATAACAATTTGACTATTAAAGTCTACGAAGGCATACATACTCTACCCCCCTCTAGATTTTATATTACAGTCTAGTATGAAGGAGATGTTGAATTCAATTTCAACTGACGTGTGTTGTTTTAAAAAATAAATTTAATAACAAAAAAATATTAGTGTCAACCATAAATAAAATACTTCAATTTCCATATTAAGTAACATAATTTCAAATCTCATGAGGCATAGAATAGACGGTGATAGTGTGTTTTGTTAAGACATACCATGGTGAAAAGTTCACGAGTTCGAAACTCTATGAGAAAAAATCCAGCCATGCTAAGGGTTGGTGTGGCCCAAGCTAGGTGCAATCCCTGGGTTATTTTGACAAATCCTTTCTGTAGACAAACATGATCTCCCTAAGTTTAGTGGCATAACGTAGAAACAACCAAACAAACTACCCTATCTTTCCCTAGAGATATTCAAAGTATAAGAAGAAGACCTATCCGATGTCCAATGCAAGTTTCCTTCTTCTCTTCACCCACTCACTCCAGTTCCAACTTTAACTCCTGAAAGAAGAACCTACAAATTAGCCAAGACAAGAAAAGAGATCGAGATATACAACACAATATACTCAAATAAATCTAAATAAGAGATTAAGGAACCTTATTCTACACATGTATAATCAAAGACATGATGTATGGGAAAAACAATGCACTTTGTATTAATGATAACAAAGAAAGATTACAACCCTTGTTGAGGCCTTGATGTTGCAAATATTTCCTAGCCTTCTCGTCCTTTTTTGCCACAATGATGAAGCCTTCAACCTCACTAATGTATAACGATGGATTATGGACCTCCAAACTCAAATTAACAGCATAAGGATAGAATTAGAGTCTCCAAAATCCAACCCAGACTCTATAGCAGGTATTACTTTTATAGGGAAAATGAGGTAGTTTTAGATCCACCATACTAGGGCTAAATCCACTTTGAAAGGAGGTAAGTTCCATGAGATAAGGGATAAAGCCTCATTAGTAGGAATTTGAGATCATATTCAATAAAAAATGGATGAATCTGTTCCCAAAGCATCTGGAAGGGGAAGCTTTGAAATTATATTTTATCTTTCCTCATTTCCAAGTATCATCTCATTTTCAATAAAGGTTACCTATGTTGACCAATGCAAGTTGCATGTGTGAAACCTACACCATCCTGGGTTGCAATGAATCTAAGTGCGGTGGAGTCTTAATTTAGGGTTTTGGACCAATGTAATAATGGATTCTTATAACTTTGGGAATAGTTTTGTTCTTTGCCCTGTAGGGGATTGATGCAAAGTGTAATGAATGGCGAGAGATCCGGGTTTGGGGCCTTTTTCCTAAGTTCAAAAAAATGGTCTATAACAGTTTCCCCCTTAAAGTACAAAGTCAAAAGTTGTGGATGAGGATTGAAGTGCTTTACCATGTGAAAAGTCTGGATAGAGATTGGATTGGTTTAGATTTAATAATCATCAATTAATTATTACAATACATTATCATCATGATATGGCCACTGAGGTAGGCATACCCATACTCAACATATAAGCCATTTTACATATACAATGATCAAAGTCAAGTCCACTAATTATGCATTATGGACCCATGCTTGGAGGACTTTCTGTTGAAATGTGGCAATAAGAATATTCCAATTTATTTTGTCCTTGAATTAAGTTGTGAATTAAAATCGAATTTAGTCTTAACAGCTAATTGGAAATAATTAATTAAGTTATTTTTACTTAATTAGTCGGAGAAATTCAAGTTAGAAGTCTTTCTGAAGTCATGCAAGAGCTATCCCTTAAATTAAGGAGATAAGATTGAGTTATAATTGAGTTGTAATTGGTTAACTCAGTTTACTGAGTTGAGTCCAGTTAAATTAGTTCCAAACTGTTTGAGGAACTAATCGAGAGTTACAGTCAGTTGATGCATGCATGCACTCAACTAGTGTACTCCAGTTAACTGAAGATTCCCTCATCAGAACTCATGCATGTCTATTCTGAGAAAGATCCAGTTGAGATTAAAGACAAGGACAATGTACTATCAGTTGCATGTGTTTTCTTATAAAGAAAACTCATGCATGCAGTAAAGGAATCATTCCTTGAGGATTGCACAGTTCTGACAGTGTGTGAGATCAGAGTGTTCCACTTGGTTGAAGGAGATCATCCCAAAGGAACAACACAAGGAAATAAGAGCTTGGAGGGTAGAGAGGAAGTCTTGAGAGAAACCTAGATTGCATGTGAGCATCTGTGAGGATTGTACTGAGAGCTGGCTAGCTGTGAGAGCTAAGGCTTTGTATAATTCCTATGTATTCCACCTTATATGATAATACAAATAGTGGGGTTTTTAGCTGAGGCTTTCCCCAAAGTATTTTCATGTGTATTGTGCATTGATTCTTCTTCTTCTTCTTCTGGTTATATTGTTCAACTCAATCTTTAAGCTTCCGTAAATTGATAGTAGAAGTAGGTTATAGTATTCTGCTTTGATTTATATTGCATTATCGAGTTAACCTACAACATATTTTCTACACCATAGCCATCATACTTTGTAGATTTGTTTATGAATCCTGAAATTGCAGCCCAGATGGATGAAACTAAATTTGGGGTCTTCCATCTCATCACTCGATAATATGAATCTAATCATGTGAACATATGTGTTGAAGTTGAACATGGTAGACATCATCTGATTACTGACCAATGATGAAAGTTGTTAACAAATGTGAGAGGGACCACCAATAATGATAATGGCCCTCAAGGTACTAAGACCAATCTATGAGGTATGAATAAATGGGCTGAAGTCAAACACCACACAGAATATTTTGGTAGAAGGCCATTGATGAGAACCTAACATTGAAAGAAAGGAAACTTACCATTGAGGTACGCAAGTTCCAAGGCACTAAGGGGAGTTTCTAGATCAACTTCTTAGATAATGTGTTAAAGTTGATAAGAAGTGATCTGTCGGAGGAGGGCCTTGATGTATCCCTCATAAACGACACAAAACAGATACCAAGATTTGAGACAGAATGTGATGATGCCGAGTTGGTTCAAGGATGGATGACATGAAAGAAGGCTATAGGTATCACAATATATTTAAATTGAGGGTGGACTTCTCTTGAACATATCAACAACACTTTTATGGAACTGGAAACATTGAATCAAAGACCCATTAAAAAGAATTTCGATAAGATGTGATCCATAAGGAGGCAAGAAAATTTCCCAACCCAAAACAGTCACGGAGGTGAAAGAGTATCATGTTCAAGAGTGACTTACTACCAATAATTAGGTTTTGTGCCTTGTTTCCCCAATTTCCCCACCATTTCCAACAAGTACCTCTTTATTTTTGTACAAGATTGAGGAGGATAACATATGGTTGACTTGTAAGCTCATTATTTGTATGAGTCCTTCTGAGTATTTTTAACGAACGCTGAGGAGTGGTTCGGTCTCATCATGTTTGACGAGTCCTACATTGTTTATGTTTTTACGAGTCTAGCGAAGGGGTAACTTCGTTTTCATATTTAGAAAGTTTGAAAAGGAGGCAAAAAAGAAAACTCTGAGAGATTCGTTTTTGTAAATTTAGTCCCTTGGGCTTGAAAAGGCGTAAAACAATATGTAGGATAACTCTTTTAGTCATACTTGACTAAATTATTCCTTTTTCGTAAATAGTCAACCCAGTTCATAAAAGGGGTGTACTTATACTAGGAAGACATCCTTTCATTTAATTTAATGAGTGTCAAAGAGACAAGTGTACTCAACGAGCTTTTCATATTTTGGGAGTTTGAAAATAACTTAAATAGGACTCTAGGGGGTTCTTTTTGATAAGTTTTAACAAGCCCGAAAAAGTGATAAAAGTATGCTTGATAACTTATTCTCATGTATTTACAAGCACGAGAAGGAACAAAGACTAATCTCAGTAACATATTCTCATGTATTTACAAGCAAGAGAAAGAATAAAGACTAAGCTTGGTAATTTATTCTCATGTATTTAAGAGCACGAGAAAGAACAAAGACTAAGCTGGGAATAGGTTTATGTTTTTATACAAGCTTGAAACACGGAAAAAATATGCTTTTAAAAAAAGTGTGCAAGCAAGAAATTATAGCATAAGCTTTAATTAGCAGAAAAATGCTAGATAGAAGGGATGAACTGTTGCAGGAAACAAGCTTTTCAATGAATTTGTAAGGCAAACCATAAAATGTTTGGGTTGTGGTGAAAATCACCTGTGAATAGGCTATCCACAAAATCCATTGAAGAAGAAGACAATGTTAAATCAAATTCAAGAAGCTTCAATAGTACATGATGTAGCATGTAATATACCAAAAATCAGTGTTGCATTGGATGGGAAACAGGCAGATCACCAATCAACCATGGTTGAAGTACAAGGTAAGATCTATGATAAAAATGTATCTATGCTTATAGATCTAGGATCCACCTTAAGTTATGTTTCCCCTGTTGTAGTTGAGAAATGTAAACTTAGAAAAGAAAAACAACATAAGCCTTGGTTAGTGCAGCTAGCCACAAGAACCAAAAGAAAAGTATCTGAAATTAGTAAGGACTGCACTATAGATCTTAATGGAATGCAAATTGTCCTCAATTTAAATATTTTACCATTAGGATCCTATGATGTCCTCATAGGAATGGAATGGTTAAAAAACATAAAGTGATATTAAATTGTCTATACAAGTCCTTTACCTATGTTGATGATGGAGGAAAAGCTTTCATGGTTCAAGGAATTCCAAGAAAAATATCTGTCAAATAATTTTTGTTGTGCAAATAAAGAATTTTTCTAGGAAAGGTTGTCAATTATTCACTATCCAAGTGAAAGAGTTTTCTGAAAATGAAAAAAAAACCATCATTAGTTGAATATCTTGTATTAGAAGAATTTAAGGATGTATTTCCAGAAGAAATACCAAGACTTCCTCCAAGGAGGGACAATGACTTCACCATTGATCTTATACTTGGTGTTGTCCCAGTTTCCAAGGCCCCACATATAATGGGTGTACTTAAATTAATGGATCTGAAGATTCAATTGCAAGAATTATTGGACAAAAATTACATAAGACCAAGTGTGTCTCGTTGGGGAGCACATGTGTTATTTGTGAAAAAGAAAGATGGAACGTTGAGATTGTGCATAGATTACAAACAACTAAATAAAATGACTATAAAAAATAAATACCCCTTGCCAATAATAGATGACTTATTTGATCAAGTTAGAGGAGCTCCATGTTCTCTAAAATTGATCTAAGGTCAGGATATCATCAAATCAGGATCAAAGATGAAGATATAGACAAGATATATTTTTGCACCTGCTATGGGTACTGTGAGTTTGTGGTGCTTCCATTTGGTTTAATTAATGCAATTGCTACATTCATGTGTCTCATGAACAATGTGTTAAGGTTGTTTCTTCACAAGTTTTTTATTATCTTTATAGACGATATTCTGGTAATCTAAAAGAGTAAGGAAGAACATGACCAACATCTTAAAATGGTCCTCCAAACTCTAAGAGACAATGAATTGTATGCTCAATTTAGCAAATGCTCATTTTACTAGCAAAAAATACATTATTTTGGACAAGTAATATCCGAATAATGAATTGTTATAGATCTTGAGAAAATAAAGGCAATTATAGAGTGTCCAACACCTAAAAAGATAGAAGAAGTTAGATCCTTTATGGGCATCACAGGTTATTATATAAGATTCATAAAAGGATTCTCTAAACTTTCTTATCCAATTACTAATATACAAAACAAGGAAATCAAGTTTGAGTGGAGTCCAAAGTGTCAAGCTAGTTTTTACTAGCTTAAACAAATTTTGACTACAAATCCAATTTTAAAACTAGCAGATACCATTGAGGAATTCATGATATGCACAGATGCAAGCAAAGACGGATTAGGAGGAGTTATGATTCAAGAAGGTCATGCCATTTGCTATGAATCTAGGAAGTTGAAAGAGCATGAAAATAATTATGCTACTCATGATTTAAATTAGCATCCATTATACATGCATTTAAGATGTGGAGACACTAGTTGATAGGGAGGGAATTTCAGCTAAAGACAGATAATGTGAGTCTCAAATACCTATTTGATCATCCTAATTTAAATGCTAGACAAGCAAGATGGTTAGCATTTATTAGTGAGTATGATTTTGACATTTCACACATCAAAGGGAAAGAAAATAAGATAGTTTGTGCTTTAATAAGAAAACACAATCAGATATGTGATACGACAACAATTATTTGGTCAAAAAATTTAATTGAAAAAGTCAAAACAACTAAAAATTCAAGTTTGGAATATCTGAAAATTAAAGAAAAATTGTAGAAAGCTAATAAATTAAAAGAAGAAGAATTTGAATTCTTCATAAACAACAAATATTTATGTGTTTTAAAGGCATAATTTATGTACCAAATGAAATAAATATGAAAAAATTTGTCTTAGATGAGCTACACAAGAGACCAATAATTGGTCATCCTGGTTACAAAAATCTAATTATAGGATTGACAAAGGATTTTTATTGGCCAAATATGAAATTTGAAATAGCTAAATATGTGGCAAGATGTCTTAAATGCCAGCAAGTTAAGGTATTCCATCAACATCCTATTGGTTTATTACAACCATTACCAAGTCTTGAGTGTAAATGGGAGACTATTTCGATGGATTTTTTTACTAGTTTACCAAAGATTAGAAAACAAAATGATGTCATTATGGTTGTAGTTTACAAACTTAGCAAGGAAACACACTTCATTCCAGTCAAATCCACTTTTAAGACTATAAACATTGCATAAATGTTTATAAAGGAAATTTTCAGACTTCATGGGGTACCTAAGATTGTGATTTTAGATAGAGATGCAAAGTTCACCTCCAAATTTCGGAAAGGCCTATTTGAAAACATGGGTACCAAGTTAAACTTTATCACATCCTATCATCCTTAAAATGATGGTCAAACAAAAAGGACCAATCAAATATTAGAGGACATGTTAAGGATGTATGTGAAATATAAACAAAATAAATGTGTGGATTACTTGCATTTAGTTGAATTTTCATATAACAATGGATATCAGACTTCTTTAAAAATGAGTCCATTTGAAGTCATGTACGAGAGAATATGTAATGTATCATTGATATGGGATCACCCTGAAGACAGATTGATACTAGGACTAGACATGTTAAAATAAATAAAAGAGATAGTCAAGCAAGTCAAATAGAACTTGAAAATAGCTCAAGATTGCCAAAAAAGTTATGTATGCTTGAAGATAACTCATAAATAATTCAACGTGGGAGATCATGTATACTTAAAGGTCAAACCTAAGAAAAGTACACTCAAGCTTGGAAATTGTGCTAAGTTATTTCCTAGATATTGTGGGCCCTTTGAAATATTAGCCAGAATTGGACCTGTTGCTTACCAACTAGCCCTACCAGCCAACATTAAGATTCATAATGTGTTTCATGTTTCATTATTGAAAAAGTATGTACATGATCTTTCTCATGTGATTGATTAGCATGTTGTATAGGTGGAACTAAAGGGAGAGTTCCTAGCAAAACCATTGTGTATTCTAGAATGGAGGGTGGTTGCACACTGGAATAAATAAGTAGTGTAGTTGAAGGTTCAATGGAAACATTTCACTCTAGAAGAAGCAACCTGGGAATTAGAGGATACTTTTAAGGAAGCTTATCCTTTTATGGGTTAAAATTCTGAAATGGTTTCCAAAAGAAAATATTGATTGGGACATTAGGACAATGTCAAATTTTAGCGAGCGAGGATGTGATATCCCCCAGCTTAAATATTTTATTGTAATTGCATGTGCATAAGTTTAATTCTGATTTAGTGTGCTACATTAAAATACAAATAGATATTTAATTATTAATAATTTTACTGATAATAATTGATGTACAATTGCTATTTGTAAATTTGTATTTATGTTTTATTTTATAAATAAAAACAAAAACTAGGAAATTAACGGTTGAAGTACAGATGGTTGAAAGAGAAAAAGGGATGCAATTTATTTTATAAATTATTTTATCCATCAACAAGACCTAGGCATCTAATTTGGGTGATTAGATTTAATTATGAAATTATTATATCAGTCAATTTAATATTTCCTAGAAGACAGAGAGTTGTCTTCATAAGTGAGAAACAAGAGCTCATAAATGAGCAGCTAACTATCTGCCACCTGTTGGTGAGGTGGAGGAAGTTAATAACCACCTAAAGAATGGTAGATGGATAATATCTTTGAAATTTCTAGTTTTTGTCTCATAATTTTCATGAGAGGATAACTAAAGAGATTGAATAAAACGTAAAAGAGAGTTACAGAAAAAGGAAATTGCAGGCCTAGTTGCTTAGGGGGACCAACAGGAGTTGTGTCAAGGTTGGGAGGAGCCAAGTACTTGACTCTTGATTGTTGAGGAGAAACTTTCAAGTTGGTGTTTCTAACTTGATTTATAGTATGTTAGATTTCTTATTCTGATATGAAAGCTAGCCTTTATTTGTTAAACAAAATGTGAAAGAAATATAATGATTTATTTATTTATTCATGTAGTTTCCTTCATTTACATTTTATACTCGTATTTGAACAATTAGAAAAATAAATCTAAATGGATGTAAATAGTTCTTAAAGAGAATAGTTATTTGCATTAATTCGAAGGACTATTTATATAGGAATCAGTGTTTGTTTTAATGGTTGGAAAGTATGAATAGACATAGTTACTATACAGAGCACCCGTTTTGTATGAGGTTGGGAAGATAATAAGACAAGAGAAGAATATTATTTTAAAAAAAGTGAAAAAAGGAAGAAGATATAAACAAAATGTTAGAACTGGAAATGAGGTATATCCTCCTTTACATTTTTCAGATACACTGATTATTTGGTCATTTACTTTTATGAAAGGATAGTAATGAGCTATAATGAACTATACCTATATGTGACGAAGTTGTGTATGTAATTGAAATAAAAAAAATAAAAGTCTGGAAAGCATAATAACCAGAATTATCTCAAAGGAAAAAGAGATAAATTATAGTTGTAAATTGCATAGTAGTAAATTAAGGAACAATCATTTAGAGAAAGAGAAAAACAGAAG
The DNA here is from genome assembly GCA_031772625.1 of Pinus tabuliformis. NCBI lineage: Eukaryota > Viridiplantae > Streptophyta > Pinopsida > Pinales > Pinaceae > Pinus > Pinus tabuliformis. Next base: position 490,601,807 of record CM062806.1, on the reverse strand, counting down.
AAATCCTCCAAGAATGTCATATAGACATGCATAAAGTAGAGCAACATTTTGAATATATATATATATATATATATATATATATATATATATATATATATATATATATATATATAAAAAGATAAAGTATACAAACATAGAATCCCACTTGAATAGATCATTATGAAAAGAGTAAACACTTACATAACAAATAATATATAAATTACCAAGTCTAGTTAAATAAGGACTTAACAAAAGTTCTTATCAGTAATACTAAACTGCAAACATTTGTGCCTATTTTTATTTAGGAACTATTGCCTATTAATACAACACACGGTATAATAAAAACTAGAAAGAAAACTAATAAGGAAGTTAATTTTGTCTTCAACAAAATGAATTCGCCTTGCTTATGAGAACCCAAAAAGATTGAGTAGTATTTCTAACCTGGATAGGAAAATTGAATTGTAAGTCTATTGGAAAAGGTCCCCTAGGGGTAAATTTTGGGGTTACAAACCCAAGTTTTGGGGCAAAAGGCCCGAATTTTGTATGAAGAATGTAAAGTCTCCGAATTTTGTGGTCGCGGAGCATGAAATAGCTAAAGCCAAAAAGGTTTTTCCGCCCTTAGTTTAGATAGGTTATGTTGGTTTTGGAGATCTGCCATTATATAAAAAGGAGAGTCTTAGAGAGTCTAGGGGAGTAGTCATGAGTCATTGATGTAATAGATTTGTGAGAGCTAAGAGCGAGAGTCTTAGCGGGGAAGAGGCTCTGTAGCTGAGTGTGTAGAGGCCTAGGGTAGAAGTCCATAGCTGAGTGCGCAGACCCCTGCAGCTATGTTCACAGGGTGGTTAGAGTCTATATTGAAAATCTGAATCATAAATAAAGAGAAGTGTTATGAACTTGTTGTGTACTTTCCATCTGTTTAGCGTTATTTTACTACTATTATAAATGCTGCAATTATGCTATGTTGAATGCAAAATTTCAGATATACTGTTAAGTTGATGCACGAAAATATATGTTTCTAGCTGTTGCATGAACACAAATAATAATTTATGTTTATGCAAGGATAATCTTACTTGTATGGTAGAGTTGGCTAATACCTAAGACACTTTGGGAACCAAATCAGTAACTGAGTTACAGAAGTGCGTAAGTGCCTAAATCATCGCCTAGGGTTGCGTGAAGGGCAATCGGGTACCTTCGCGGAGGTTCTGAAAGACGGAAGAGAAAGTGCATCAAAAAGCCCTAAGGGCTTATCGATCTGTGCGAAGATAGAAGTAAGGGTATAAAATCGACATCAAAACTATCTCAGGGTGCGGAAACTTGGTTCCTGCATCCCTCCATACTACTTCGGGTGAGACTTCAGTCCGTGCTCCACGGATTGATGCTGAAAGGGCTAGTAGTGTAGGGATTTTCTTGGTTGCTTAACGTTGAACCTGGGTCACGGCCCATCAAGCCAACAAATGGTTCTGTTGTTGGGGCCGGGATTTTCATAACGAGATGTGTGATGTTCTATCATTGGAATCCAACCAAGAAAGAGATCGAAAACTGGTTGGATAGAGGGATCCATGAATTTGAGGTGCAAGAAAACAAGAATCCGCAATCGACGAAAGAACAGTCGTTGCACAGATACCTGTATACAAAAATACACGAAACCTTCTTCTGTTCCTTCTCGGTTGAGTTATACGAGTGGATCGCGAAGTTGGCAGACGACCAAGGAAGGTGGAGGCTTGATAATCCAATTGTTTGGACACTGGAGTTAGTAAGGAGATTGGAAGCTTTTGAAGATTAGATTGCGTGCATTGTCGACCATTGCCTCGACCGCATCATAGGAGGATTTGTGATAGAGTTCGCGGTGGATACCTCTGTTATTTATAGCGAAGTAGAGCACTGCTTATTTAAAAGGCCACGAGGTAAGTATTTAAAGCCACTAAATACTTGGATTAAGATGCTCTTGTATGAATAGTGGGTTATGCGGTTACCTTGATGTTTGGAGCTACATGAAGCAGAAATTCTTTCAGGGACAGAGGAAGAAAAGGTCCTGAGTATAGCCCATTGATCGAGCCTCCTTTGAGTGACAACAAAGGAGCAGTGCAGTCTTCTCCACTGAGCGTTGTTCAGTTGATAAGACAAGGATTCCTGCGAATACCTACATCGCCTCCATCCTCACCCCCACCTCTCACCCCATCGCTCACACCACCCCCACCTTCACTGCTATTCAACATGGAAAACTTCGTAAAGCTACCTGTATTCAAGGGTGTAGGAAAGGAAGATCCAGACTAGTTTTGGTTCGTCGCGAAGGCTGTATGGAAGCTCAGGGTATCACAGACGACGAGATGAAGAAATCTATGCTGGTCAGTACTTTGCAAGGCTGTGCACTAATGTGGTACATTAAGTACAATACTGATAACCCAACGTTTGCGTTGGAAGATATCCAGGCCGCGCTGAATAGAGAATTCAGTAGACCTAAGTCTCAAGCACAACTGATTGTGTGGTTCAAGGAGTTCATGATGAAGCCTGGGGAGACACTCTAGGATTTGGACCAAAGGTTTAAGTGTACTATCCGTGAGGCCAGCATGAACCTAACTAATGGGGAACACCATGAATGGTTCGTAGCCTCGCTCCTGCCCCACCTAAGGGTTGTGATATCACAACATAATATTGGAACCCAAGTAGAAGCTCTGGAAATTGTGATAAGGCTGCATGAGACACCAATGAAGGATGCTAATCTGGGGGTTCAATAGATTCATGCACAGTTGCATAACCTTTGTCTCGAAATACAAAGTCTGAAGAAGGATAGAACAGCTCGGACGAAGGCACACAAAGAAGTTTGGTGCCTAAAATGCAAGGGTCAGGGGCATGACAAGGATCACTACCCAGTCTTCACGAACTATGTTGTAGCAGGGTGACCAATGCCTCTATGATCGGAGGCTGCGGCAGGGCCAAGTACAGGGCCTGCTCTATGGTGCGCTATATGCCAAGTGGCTGGGAAGCATGCGACCGATAATTTCCATTTGCTGTAAAAATTCATATAGACACCACAACAACTCTTTTGCAATTTCTGTCAATCAGTAGGTCATGATGAGCATGTTGGGTTGTGTTATATTCTTTCCACGACTAGCCCACATAGTTAACCGTGGGGTTAGAGGGGGGGCGGAGCCCCCCTTCCACTGTGCCAATTTCGTAGTTGGGGGGGGGCGGAAACGCCCCGGGGAATTTTTTTTTGGACCCTATATTAGGTTGGGTAGACCTACCTATGGTTTTGTGCATGTTTTTCGCACATGGTTTTGGATGCGATGGTTTTCGGTCCATGGTTTTGGATGCGATGGTTGTCGGTCCATGGTATTGGATGCTTCGGCATGTATAAATATGTATTGTAACATTGAAAGGAACATAATGAAAAATCAAGCTAGTAGTCCTAGTTTTAGGATCGAGGGGAAAATCCATGTGTATATGTGTTTTATGTGTTATGCTCTCACGTTGTTTATTTTATGTGTTTTAGAATTCGTATGCAGGTAATTTTTGTATGGTGTTAAAATCTACATTTGGTATCAGAGTTGTTTTGGCTTCAAGGGGATGCCTTTGTTGTTGAGGGGTTTTGCTCGGGCCTGTGGTAGACCCTGTTTAGTGGGATATTTGCGAGATCGATTCTAGTGGTGAAAGAAGGTGGCGAGTAGTGGAAAGATAGAGATCAAGAAAGTTAATGGTCAGAGTTTTGAGTTATGGAAACTCAAGATGGAGGATCTCTTGGTGGATAAAGATTAGTGGACCACATCAGATCCAGGTATTAAACCAACGGGAGTGTCTGATGAAGAATAGAAGAAGTTGGATTAGAAGGCAAACAGCACAATACGATTATGTGTCTTAGATTCAGTATTGCTGAATGTATCAGGGGAAGATACGGCGAAGGCTTTGTGGGACAAGTTAGGAACTTTGTACCAATCTAAACCTCTGGTGAATAAACTGTTCCTATGGAAAAAGCTGTATAACTTGAGGATGAAAGATGGAGACTTGGTGACAGAGCATCTTAATGCATTTAATACTGTTGTAATTTAGTTATTATTTGTTGATATTAAAATTTTAGATGAAGATAAGTGCATTAGTTTATTTTTTTCTCTACCAGATTTGGGGGAGAAGGTAGCAATGCAACTGCCTTGCAGTTTGATGAAATAGTCTCATCCTTGTTGACAGAGGAGATGAGACGGAAAAATATGGAGACCTAGAATGGTGATGCCTTGTCTGTATGAGGACGGTCCCAGAACAAAAAAAAAATAAGTCATCGAGTGGGAGATCTAAATCTAGAGGGAGATATAAATCTCCAGGAAAACTTGTAAAGGTGGTGTGCTAGAAATGCGAAAAGGAAGAGCACTACAAAAGGGACTATAAATCTAAAGCTCCTAACAAAGGAAAGGAATCTGATGATGCTCCTTCTGCAGAGGTTAAAACCAACTCAGATGAAGGTGGGGATGTATACTTGGCTTCTTCAAGTACACATGTAGATCATGAGGCATGGTTGATTGACACAGGTGCATCTTTTCACTTCACTCCCCATAGAGAGTGGTTCTGCGAGTATGAGAAATATGATGGTGGTGATGTCTTCTTATGGGATGATAGGAAGGCTAGAATCGTTGGTCACAGAAAAGTAAAGTTGAAGTTGCAAGGTGGAAGGGTTAGAACACTTCCAGGTGTTCTGCATATTCCTGCATTGGCCAGAAATTTGATTTCTGTAAGCAAGCTAGATGATGCAAGTGTAAAAACAGTGTTCGAGAAAGATACTTGCAAGATGGTTCGAGGAGCACTGGTATTGATGTGGGGAGTTTAGATTGGAACTCTATACAAGCTGCAAGGTAGCACTGTTATTGATGGGTGCAATAGTTCTGTGGTTCTTGAAAGTGGAGCAGAAAATATAGTGGTCTCTGGAGAAAAGACCATGCTATGGCATCAAAGGCTTGGACATATTGGATAGAAGGGCCTTCAAATACTTCATGGTAAAGGTATGGTAGAAGGTATGACTAATATCTCTCTAGATTTCGATTATGAAAGTTGTGCATATGGGAAGCAGAATCGGGTGAGTTTCCCCTCTGGTGGTAAGAGGGTGAAACACATATTAGATCTTGTGCACAGTGATGTGTTTGGACCTGTGAAGGTTCCATCAGTGGGTAAGTATGTGTACTATGTATCATTTATAGATGACTTCTCAAGGAATACCTGGATATATTTTCTCAAGAAGAAATCTAAAGTCTTTGACATGTTTAAAGAATTTAAGGCTCTGGTGGAAAACCAGATAGAGAAGAAGATAAAGGTGCTGAGGACAGATAACAGTGGAGAGTTTTGCATTAAGGAATTTGAAGAATTCTATAAGAAGTGTGGTATAGCATGGCAGAAGACTACTCCATATAAACCTGAGCAAAATGGAGTTGCAGAAAGAATGAACAAGACGTTGATGGAAAGGGTAAGAAGCATGCTCAGTGGTGCCGGGATAGGACAAGAATTTTGGGCAGAGGCGATGGAGACTGCATGTTACCTGGTCAATACGTCACCTTCATCATCATTGGAGGAGAAGACTCCACAAGAGGTATGGACTGGTAAGAAACCCTCTCTTTCACATCTGAGGGTATTTGGATGTGATGTATATGTACATGTTGCAAAGGAGAAAAGAACCAAGGTGGATAGTAAATCTGAAAAGTGCATCTTTATTGGGTATAAGGATGGTTTAAAGGGTTATAAGCTTTGGAACCCAATAACAAGGAAGGTTGTGTACAGATGAGATGTGGTGTTCAGAGAGGTGAAAGATGTTATTAAACATGAAGTCCCATCAAAGGAACCTGAGAACATAGAGTTTGAGCTTAAGGATCATAGATATGGATCAGAGAAGATCTACAAGTGGGTATTATTTAACCTATTTGGAGGTGCAGTCAGCTGGATGAGTAAGAAACAATCTGTAGCGGCACTATCAACTACAGAGGCAGAACACATGGCAGCCACTCATGCAAGCAAGGAAGCAGTTTGGTTGTAGAGATTGTGTTCAATTATGGGGTTAGTATAGGGAGGTATAAGGATAGACTGTGACAGCCAAAGTGCAATTTTCTTGGCAGATAACCTTGCTTATCATTCAAAGACAAAGCATTGATGTTCAGTGTCACTTTTTGAGGGATATGATAGAAGACAAAAAGGTGTTGCTGGTAAAGGTGGACATTTTGAAGAATACTGCACATGCATTGACAAAATCTATGAGCTCTGAGAAGTTCTCTTGGTGTAGAGAAACAATGGGCGTTGCAGGTCTGGATAAATGAATAAGCTCTCCTGTGGAAAGAAAACAACAAGTGGGAGAATGTTGGGTTGTGTTATATTATTTCCATGACTAGCCCACATAGTCAACCGAGGGCTTAGAGCGGGGGAGAGGTCCCCCCTTTGTTGTGCCAATTGCAAAGCGGGGGGGTCACAGGGGGTTTGAGGGGGGTGGGTATCCCCCCTCTACAGGGTCCAGGGTAGTGCCCTTGGGAAATTTTTTTTGGACCCTATATTAGGTTGGGCGAACCTACCTATGGTTTTGTGCATGTCTTTCGCACATGTTTTTGGACACTTCGGCATGTATAAATATGTATTGTAAAATTGAAAGGAACATAATGAAAAATCAAGCTGGTAGTCCCAGTTTTGGGATCCAGGGGAAAATCTCTATGTATATGTTAAACACACACATGGCAAAGACAAATAGGAAAGATAAAACAAGATAGTGCAATTTTATTAACAAATCATATACATTTATAGTACATGGTTTGACTGTTGGGTTTCACATCCCAAGGTCTCTTGGACTTCCTTTTGTCTATTCAGCTTCCACACTAACCTATTAAGGATTAGGTGTCCAACATTCCCCCCCTTAATCCGAAGGGTTATGTATGAGTCCAAGAAGAGAACTGTAACACAAAATGTGCAAAACATGCATGGCAACACTAGGCTGAATGTGCTCTCTGAAATGTTGGTATAAAGGGCAGTGGTTTAAGGATGACCACTAGCACTGGAACGCTTAGTGCAATTCCCGAAACTCTTCCAATATTGACAAGAAGTTGAAGTCTTCTTCTAGAGGAAGTGTTCTTGATGTTTTGAAGAGGGAAACCTTCAACCATGTAAGGGAGGTTTCACCCCATATAAAAGGGAGAACCTCAACCTGAAAAGGGAGATCTCAACCTGTGATGGTTTAAGGATGACCAATAAATCTGGAATGCTTGATGCAATTCCTGGAACTCTTCCAAGTCTGGCAAGAAGATGAAGTCTTCTGCTAGAGGAAATGTCCCCAACTCTATTCCTAGAAATCTTCCGAAACTGGCAAGAAGCTGAAGTCTTCTGCTAGAGTAAGTGTCCCAAATTACCAAGTGAAGGCATGCTCAGGGGCATCTTTTTCTCTGGCTACAACTCTGAAACTGGTGTGGCAGGTTGTGGCTCAAGCTCGCTTAATGTGGCTTTGAAGCTTGTAGATGACCATCATTCCCCCCCCTGTCAAATACAAGGTGAGACGATGGAGAAAACTCAATTACAAGACTGTTCAATACTCTTGAACAAGTTCTAACATGTGACGGAAATATTTTCTTGGTTGTTGATGCCCATTGCCAAGAAGAAATCCATCCAAGATGAATCTTTGTTCTTGCAGGAGGTTTGTTTCTAAAGCATCTATTTGAAGAATGACTAGTTTTATGACAATGCTTACATAGATGAAGATCAAAACAATGATCTTTCAGATGTTCAAATTGATCACAGTGTTGGCATTTCACAATCTGTTGTGGCTGCTGTGGAAGAGGGGCAGAATCTGAAACAGCTGGAGGTGAATTTTCATGAGGAGCAGGTGAACTGTCATGAATGAATCTAGCACTTTGAAATTGGATTGGTTTGGAGTAGTTTGGAATATGAAAGGACAAGTCCTTGTCATATCTAAGACCAATTTTGTGCTTGTTATGGACAAGCTCTTCCCAAGGTCTGATGATGGGCTTAGGAAGTGCAAATTGAACTTCTGCATCTGCATGTACAACTGTTGCTTTATGGGAGTCTGTTTCAATCTTTTGAACAGAAACAGGTTCAGAATGATGAATCCTCTATTTTAATTCTTCTTGCTGTAGCTAAGATTTGAGTTGCAAAAATTCAATTTTCTCTTGTGAATTTTGTAGACAGACTTGAATGTCTATGAGAGAAACTTTGCTGATTTTTAATGTATCATGATTAGTAGACAATATCAGAGTTTTGAGGAACTCTAATACTTTATTGATTCTGGCCATTTTTTCTTCAATGTCAGAATTACACCTTAAAAACTGATCACAACTACTACTCAATGCAGGAAAGTAATACCCACTCGCAGTACACAACAATATCCTTTATAAATGTGTAGCAGATGATCAGTATGCAACCAACAAGCACTAATTACAATCCATTCCATAAAAATAAGAGTTTACTCATGACCAGCACTATGTTCTGACAATACAACCAACTAAACTTTTCTCCACAAAAGATTACTTTCATTTGTCAAAACAATCATTGCCTTTATACAGCCTACTAAACTCTTATGCAACAGTCGAATCAAGGAATCAATGCATATATATGTAGACAAAAAACTATAATGATTTTTAAATACAATGCCACACTCGGGCAGCAACAACTGCAAACTTGCTTGGATCCTTCAAATACTCCTTCAATTTCTCAGCCAATGGAAAAGAATAGTCAAGTTCAATAGCGACTGCTAATACATTCTTGTAACCATTGATGATAGCATGTGGAATAGCTACAATTTTGGGATTATAGATCGCCAAAGAAAGAGCTGTACATAATCTCATAAACTGGAAATTGCTTGCTGTGGTGTGCCAAAGCTGAACAACATATATATGTCAAAATAATAGTTATGAAAACAACACACACACACACACACACACACACACACACACACACACACACACACACACATATATATATATATATTAAAACAACATTATCAAAACAACACATAAATTTCTGCCTTTGGCCTTGACATCTGTTGGGGTCGAAGATAGACACAATCACCAACTATGAAAAGCTATATGGATTCATGAAGCAATTTGACAGCTTCCATGGGATCTTCCTCTCCCGCAGACTTTATACAAATCTTCAATAATTGCTTCCAAGAAATGCAGGAGCCCGTGCAATCTTTTTTATTAGAAAATCGATTCGTATGATTACGTCCTCGACAGATATGTTGCCTCAGGCCATGCTCATTCCCTCAATAGACAAGCTCGAGCAGAATCCCTCAAAACGGTCATAGTAATGGAGCACTGGCTCAACTATATTAGTTGAAGTAGGCCCTTGCCTTTCATTTACTACTGCATGGTCAGCAAACGTTGTATCAATATGCAAGGCCTGTACATTGACTGAAGTCACTCGCATAGAAAGATCAAGGCGGTATTTGTTATGTCTAAAAATAAATGCCACTGCACTGCAACAAAGCCAGCTAGATGGCTTCGTGGCAATGGTCCATGATAAAATGATAGAATGTATTTACCCTCAAAGCTATTATCTTTTAAGACAAATGTCGTGCCGGAACCTGTAGTTTAGGTGCCATTACTCGAGAAAGGAAAGGAAGCTTTGGAGATTAACAAACAAATGGGACTTGTTTTTGATGATTTTGACTTGGAGTATTACATGAGGCTTTTTTGAGATGATATCAAGCACAACCCCACCAATGTAGAACTTTTTGACATTGCTCAGTCTAACAGTGAGCATTCCAGACACTAGATTTTCCAAGGAGATTTATTCATTGATGGACAAGTTACTGTCAGCAATCTAATGAGAATTGTAAAAGATACACTGAAAGTGAATCCAAACAACTCTTTGATTGGCTTTAAAGACAACTCAAGTGCAATTAGAGGCTTTCCAGTATAGGCATTAATTCCAGTATCAGCAGGGTCAACCTCTCCACTGAGTACTGTTCATCGTGGCTTTGACATTCTTTTCACTGCAGAGTTCAAAATCATTCTCCAATGCATAGTTCAAGCATATATCAGTCAACACGACCATGCAACACCACAAATTTCAAAACTGTCCAACGTAGTCAAACACACCATTGTACTACTGCATATGAAATTCAATACACAACATTACACCGTCAGGTAGCGAACCACATATAGTAGAGATGAAGGGTCTAAACCTAAACGCATAATGGTTCATTGTGGTTTTGACCTCCACAGATTTAATGTAGCATTCATCATTTCATGGCTCAATCCAATGTAGCCCTCATAAAAATTTCAATGTAGAGATGGATAGTAGTGCATGGTGTTTTAACATCGACTCTCGACCAACGAACTACAACATGTATGAAATGATTCAAATGTCATTTGGGATCAACGAACGCAAAATACAAGCATTCAACGCACCATTGTCTCGATAGGGGCTGAGGAATAGACTAAGTATACAACAAATTGTAGTTTTTGACTTCCAAGACAGGGAAACAACCAAGCCAGAGAGGCCGACTTGCAGGAGCTTTTCAAGTCGTTTGGTCACATTACGCGTGTCTATGTTGCCGTGGACCAGAGGACTGGGATGAGCAGGGGTTTTGGCTTTGTCAATTTCACCAACAGGGAGGATGCACAGAGGGCTATTAATAAGCTCAATGGCTATGGCTACGACAACCTCATTCTCAGAGTCGAATGGGCGACTCCTAGACAAACATAGACAAATGAATAAGCCTAAATACTAAACACAAATCGCCTTTGCATGAATACCAGACTAGATTAATGTAATCAGACAGCGTTAAAGATAACAGGTATGGTAATGGCGAAAAAGAATGATGCCTCCAAACGCTGCTCCCTCCTGGCAAACACACCATCAAAAATACAAGGAATCCCTTCGACTGTAATCGAAGTAACTTGAGAAAAAATGTAAATGCAGACAAAAATGTTTCAACACACGAGAGTGCATTCCCATGAGCGATATACTTGTTTACAAAGTTAGGTATTCAATCCCAAAGCCAAATCGAAACTCGCTTGACTAGAGAAGGTGCAGATTCCTCCTCGTCAATTATCAATGGATTTTGCTACTCCCAAACCCCAACCTGCTCCTCTTCTGGAAAACCGAGAGACGGAAGTGGGTAAAGAAAACGTTACGCCCATACAGAAAAACCGTGCCAACTATTAGGAGGGAAGATGGCGTAGACAATGATTATGGCAGAGAGCCCAGAGAGCGCAGAAAGGACAATTATGCATAGCCCAGGGAGCGCAGAGGGTGCAGACAATGATTATGGTAGAGAAGAGAGTTACAAGGGCACGAATGCTAAAAATAGGGCTGGAGAAATGACAGAGGTTGCAGCTAGAATTTAGCTGAGTAAATATTCATGAAATGCATAAGTGATGGCAGAAATGACCTGCACATAAAGGCCATAAAACAAATGAGTCAAAGTAATTATGTAGGGCAGGAATACGCCTGTTGGAAATAATACTGAGAGGGGGGGGGGGGGGGGGGTGAATCAGTATTATCAACTCAGATACTTTTCAATTTCATACTCAGATTCATATACGCGGCTGCGACTGTGTTAAATGCAACTAGCGTACATGCAGTAATCTTATGAATCAGTTAGCTTATCTTCAGTAAATTCATCAGAACATTATTAACCATAATAACAGTAATCAGGTGCAGTAAAACAGAACAGATCATCACACATAAGAAGCACACATGAACACAAGATATAAGGTGGAAACCCAATGTGGGTGAAAACCACCTGCTGCAATTCGTCTCTTTCTTCTTTAATAAGAAACTTCTTTTACAATGTACTGGTGCAGTCCTTTACCAGCACGCAGGCTTCAACCTGCAGAGGGCTACAACCCTCTCTCGTTTTTCCAGCTACTTCTGGAAGGGAGCTACAACCCCCTTAGCTCTTGTACTAGCTAATATACTAGTACGTAGGTGCTGACCTACAGAAGGCTACAACCTTCTTTTCTTCAGGGACCACGTTTCATTAATTTTCAGACTGGATCCATGAGTACAAAACAATCACTGCTGCAATACAATCATCAACTTATACTTGCATCATAAATCTCTAAATCACCCAATACTGAATCACTGAAACCCTGTCATCAAAAACACAGAACACAAACCAGAGCCCAGAACTCTGCAACAACCACTAGAATCAACAGCAACCTGAAACACCAAATCTCATAATGCATACGCTACTTGACTATATCAAAACCGCGTGTGTACGTGCTTTCACCAAAGAAAACCTGCGTACAGATCTAAAGATAATTACTTATACCTTCACTGTCAGATCCAACCTTAGCTAAACGTCACAAACAGATAACCATCAATACTAGATCTTCCCACTTCGTCAGACATCCATTCCTTGCCTCTGTCCTTTGCCTAATGATCTTCTCCTTATATAGGTTAGGCTTCTTTCAATACCATGGTCCAAAACCATAATAAACAATACCAAGGGCCCAATCCCTGGGGTCAACACTTCTGACGAGATACCATGGTCCAAAACCATAGGTTCAAATACCGAGGACTAACTACCATGGACCAAGACATAAGTTTTCCCACCTGTACGCGCTTTTCCTTGCGTGAAAGTGCGTGTATACGCATACGCGTCTTTGGCACGTCCAACCCGTGTGTATACGCTGATTTGTCACAATGAACCTGCGTATATCTCTTTCTTGACCTGTTGTACTAAGATCTGTCCTTTGATTAAGTTGCCATCACCTGTATCAACCTCTGAGTGAGTTGCCATCAAGGACAACACTTGTATCATAATGCCAACAATCTCCCCCTTTGGACTTGATGGCAACCACCACACCAAGTCACTCTCGCCCTTTGACATCAAGGGCAAAGGACGGACCAAGATATTCTCTTCCTTGGTATACCTTTTGCTGTCCATACTCCCCCTGAGTACATGCTGAAGTTTCTGATTGAGCTCCCCTTTGTATATGCAAAGTTGTATCAATCCATCCATGCTCCCCCTGAGCAGATGCAAGTTCTAAGACCAACAATTCATTCAAGACCATGACTATCCTTCATCATATATGATCTGCACCATAAGCATCAGCATCCAAAGCTGCAATACCATTCCTTTTATCAAACAACAAGATGTATCATTTAGCATCATAGACTTTATCAACAAATTCTAACCATAATGCCAACAATGCATTATTTGAAGTATATGCTCCCCCTGAGCCTGAGCCAACCATGACCGAACCATTTCCTGGGTCTGTTCTGCTGCCCTTTCTTCTGATCTCTATATACGCGACTCTGCAGCCTGTAACTCGCGTATATACGCGACTTATCTTCATTATATCAGCGTATGCAAGATGGAATACTGAATTTCTTCACTTTCAAATTCCCCTGTGTCTGTTATGTCAGCTAACTAAGTTATGCCACACCTTTCTGTCTCTAATTCTGTCTTCTTCAATTCCTAGAACTGTGATGATGTATGGTCCTCTTGTTTTGAATTTTGAAATTTGCTCCTGCATTCCCTTGCTTTATGTCCAAGTTTGTGGCATCTATAACATCTTACATATTTCATGTTCCTTCTATTGCAATCAATTGCTTTGTGTCCATATGCATTGCAGGCAAAGCAATATCCTCTGAAATACCTGGGATGCGATGATCTTTTGTGATGGTCTTGAACCATTCTACTTTTACATCTGGCTGCAACATGTCCAAGATTATGACATACATAACATTCAACATTATTCAGTGGAGGAAATAATCGTCTATCACTTCCATAGTTAGGACTAAAGGATTTTCCTTGAGGAATTTCTTTCCTTGCTTGTTCCTTGTAGAGCATTTCAGATTTCTCATTAGAGTTTCTTGCCTCACCTTGTGAGCTAGATTCACCTTCAACGGATTCATAAAAACCAAGACCACTTTTGATAATAGGGGATCTTTGACTACCAAGAATGTCATCCAAAATCTTAGTACTATCTTGAAATCGTAACAATTTATCCTTTTCTTCTAATTTACCTTTTAAGATATTTACCTCAACCTGATGTTGTTCTTCCTTTTCCAGATACTGATTCCTTAGGTCTTCTTCAGCTTTTCTTCCTTCTTCCACTTGTTGCTTTAATTTGATCACTTCATGTTCTTGATCTTCAAGGGCTTCTCTATTTTGCTCTCTTGATTTTCCAAGATCTTCTTTTAGAGAGAGGATCTCTGATTCAAGTCTCTGAATTGTTATGCTTTGATCATTTACTATATCCCGCAATTTCTCCCTTACCCTGGTTACTGTCTCCAATTGTTCGTTTAATTTGGTAACTTCCTCAGTTTCTGCATTCTTCTTTTCATATGCCATGAGACTTCTAATGTCTTCACTACCATTGAATGAGTCATTACTTTTAACATGGGTATAATAGCTTCTATTACCTTCTTCAGACATCTTTCCTTTGTTATGAGGGCATCTAGCAGCATAGTGACCAACTCTACCACATGAAAAACATTTGAAAGGTAGCTTACCTTTGAACCGTCCAGTTCCCCGTTCAAGATTCTTGACAAAATTTACTTCATCTTCTTCCTCTGACATGTATCCTGATGCTTCGAATGCGGCTTCTGATGGTCCCTCTTTTCACATTTCAAAAGCAGTTTAGATTCCGTGAAGCTGTGACATGGTGATTTTCTGCAGATTCTCCTTTTCTTCTATGGCAGACACTTTGGAATCAAATTTAGCAGACAGAGATCTCAAAACCTTTTCAACTAAGACAAATTCCTTAAATTCTTCACCCAGATCCCTCATACAATTTACAATTTCATCCATACACAGGAAATAATTAGCTATGCTTTCATTACTATGCATCTTAAGATTTTCATACTGGATTCTGAGAGTTTGAAGCTTTGCTCTTTTTACCTGGTCATCTCCTTCGTAGCTCAGAATGATTTTGTCCCATATTTCCTTAGCTGATTTGAAATGCATAACCTTCATAAATTCTGATTGTGTCAAACTTCCCAATAAGATAGTAACAACTTTGGCATTGAGCTCATATTGCTTTCTCTCTGTTGCATCTGTAGGAGTTGCTGATGGGAATTTGTATCCTCCTTCTACGATTCCCCAAACTTCTGCTCCAAGTGATTGTAGATATGCAGTGGTTCTTATCTTCCAGTGGGTAAAATTGTTCCCGTCAAAGATTGGTGGCCTGATGTGTGCCTCTCTTTCTGGATTAGTCATTCTGATGGATATTTTCCTTCAAGCGATCAAGCTACCTCTAAAGGACCTGCTCTTATACCAATTGTTGGAAATAATACTGAGAGGGGGGGGGTGAATCAGTATTATCAACTCAAATACTTTTCAATTTCATACTCAGATTCATATACGCGGCTTCAGTTCAGTATATCAGCGTATATACGCGACTGTGTTAAATGCAACTAGCGTACATGCAATAATCTTATGAATCAGTTAGCTTATCTTCAGTAAATTCATCAAAACATTATTAACCATAATAACAGTAATCAGGTGCAGTAAAATAGAACAGATCATCACACATAAGAAGCACACATGAACACAAGATATAAGGTGGAAACCCAATGTGGGTGAAAACCACCTGCTGCAATTCGTCTCTTTCTTCTTTAATAAGAAACTTCTTTTACAATGTACTGGTGCAGTCCTTTACCAGCACGCAGGCTTCAACCTACAGAGGGCTACAACCCTCTCTCGTTTTTCTAGCTACTTCTGGAAGGGAGCTACAACCCCCTTAGCTCTTGTACTAGCTAATATACTAGTACATAGGTGCTGACCTACAGAAGGCTACAACCTTCTTTTCTTCAGGGACCACGTTTCATTAATTTTCAGACTGGATCCATGAGTACAAAAAAATCACTGCTGCAATACAATCATCAACTTATACTTGCATCATAAATCTCTAAATCACCCAATACTGAATCACTGAAACCCTGTCATCAAAAACACAGAACACAAACCAGAGCCCAGAACTCTGCAACAACCACTAGAATCAACAGCAACCTGAAACACCAAATCTCATAATGCATACGCTACTTGACTATATCAAAACCGTGTGTGTACGTGCTTTCACTAGAGACAACCCGCATACAGATCTAAAGATAATTACTTATACCTTCGTTGTCAGATCCAACCTTAGCCAAACGTCACAAACAGATAACCAGCAATACTAGATCTTCCCACTTCGTCAGACATCCATTCCTTGCCTCTGTCCTTTGCCTAATGATCTTCTCCTTATATAGGTTAGGCTTCTTTCAATACCACGGTCCAAAACCATAATAAACAATACCAAGGGCCCAATCCCTGGGGTCAACACTTTTGACGAGATACCATGGTCCAAAACCATAGGTTCAAATACCGAGGACTAACTACCACGGACCAAGACATAAGTTTTCCCACCTGTACGCGCTTTTCCTTGCGTGAAAGTGCGTGTATACGCATACGCGTCTTCGGCATGTCCAACCCGCGTGTATACGCTGATTTGTCACAATGAACCTGCGTATATCTCTTTCTTGACCTGTTGTACTAAGATCTGTCCTCTGATTAAGTTGCCATCACCTGTATCAACCTCTGAGTGAGTTGCCATCAAGGACAACACTTGTATCATAATGCCAACAACGCCTGCTCTGATACCATGTTAAACACACACATGGCAAAGACAAATAGGAAAGATAAAACATGAGAGTACAATTTTATTAACAAATCATATACATTTATAGTACATGGTTTGACCGTTGGGTTTCACATCCCAAGGTATCTTGGACTTCCTTTTGTATATTTGGCTTCCACACTAACCCATTGAGGATTAGGTGTCCAACAGTATATGTGTTTTATGTGTTATGCTCTCACATTGTTTATTTTATGTGTTTTAGAATACGTATGTAGGTAATTTCTCAATGGGGTTAAAACCTACAGAGCGCAATTGTCGTAGTTACAAATTAATGATGGACAAGACACCTACATACAAGGTGCAGGCAGAAACGCGGCCTCCGACCAAGGCATTGGTGGAAAGCGAGGTGATTATCAGGGGCCCGGCTAAGGCTGAGGTGGAGGAGGGCCTGGTATAGGGGGCGCAACCTCCATAGCCGACACAGAACCTCTAGATGATGAAGGTTGAGCCTCGCAAGGAATACCCTAAGGTAAAATTATGCTATGAAGTGGAACTATGATGGGAGACGATAAAGGCAAGTAGCTGCAGAAGTAAAATGGGTCCGCAAAGCATCAGGAAAAGAAACTGGGTTTGATCTGGAGCATGCAAAAGAAACATTTATGGAAGCAAAGAAAAGCTTCGCTAAGGCCTCTACCTCAAGAAGCCAGGAGAAACCAATTGAAGAAATGGATGCATCCATGATTACCACATTCTTGGAAACCTGCATGAAACTGCTCTGTGATAGTAAGGTTGTGAAGGGCCTGAAGGAATTGATCAATTGGTGTGTTGGAAAGGATGGCGCTACTGGCGAACCACACATAGTTAGAAAGCTTGGCAAACACAAGGCAAGGACCAGACATGAGATGAGACCCACTGTGCAAATAGGGGAATACGAAATGGACCAAGTTATCCTGGATATGGGGTTCGATACAAATGTTTTTCCAAAGCAAATATGGGAAAGAATGGGGATATTGCGCTCTAGTGGTCTCTGATTTAGTTAAGAATGGTGAATCAACAGAAAATTATCCCAATGGGGAGGCTGCAAGGGGTAACAATTAACATCGAGGGCACGGGCGCACTGGAATATTTTGAAATAATAGAGATCGTGGATTATAGCAATCCCTACCTTGCGCTCCTTGGAATCGATTGGACCACTGACATGAATGGTGTAATCAACCTGAAGAAGCAAAAGATGATATTTGAAAAGAAGTTGCTCTGCATGGTGGTGCCGCTGGATCCTGCAGAAGGACTACGCTATACAGAACCAGTCCGAGATTATGAAAGTGATGACGATCTAGACCAAATTTACAAGATAATGGTGCGAGACCAAGATTGGGTAAATCTGACAACAGACAGACGTATTACATGGGACCGCAAAAGCTCCTACATGTCAGATTCAGACGAAGAATTAGAGTGCTTGTAGAACTCGCTGCATGAAATATCTACGTTGTGTTGTAATATGATGACCAAGTCATTATGCTACGTGTCATCTAAAGTTAGGGATCTGCCTCACTATGATGGGCTAATTGATGTTGATTTCTTTTTGGATGCATTTGAGAGGGAAGTGTCGGAGAGACATTGCTTCTAGGCCTTGGACTAGGTACTGCGCGCTACGTCCGCAAGATGGTGGGGTACACACAAGGATAATTTCGGTGATTGGCACAACTATAGGAGGATGATGAAAATACATTTTGGGCAACCAAAAGTGCGGATGACAGATAAGTATGATGGAAGGGATGATCCATGTGATCACCTTGCCAAATGGAATAAGGCTTATGGAGTGGAGCCCCAACCTAAATGGGTGCATCTGTTTTGTCATACCCTAGACATCATACTAATGAATTGGTACTTGGAAACAGAGCTCCGCCATGACATTGAAGAATGGGACATCTTATGCCAGGGATTTATAATGACGTTTAGCTTTGAGGATGGGTTTGACTGTATTGACGTGGTGCTACAGGAGGTTAAAGAAGTGATCTTTAGGATACTGAAAGATCCTTTGGACCTGGTCCAACCTGATTGGACTACCCAGCTGAGTCACGCGCTGGAGTGATATAATGTGACTGCTGAAGAAGAAGATGAGGATCCCAGGAAGATTAATATTCTAGAAATTGAAGGTCACCGTGAGGTTGAAGGTCCATAGATAAAGGATCCAGACATAACCCCACCGCTGAAAACTAGGCAGGTCAACATTGGCACAAAGGTGGAACTGAAATTTGCAAAGATTGGGGACTATTGGGACGATGCAATAGTGGACAAGGTCCCTGAGCTCCTTCTTGAAAATCAGGATTTGTTCCCCACAAAGTTTTTTTATTTAAAAGGGATAATAGGAGACTTGGTTGTCATGAAGATCACCCTGAAACCAGACGCAAAACCTGTGAAACAAAGACCCTACCGCCTTAATCCTAAGTATAAGGAAAGGGTCCGCGCTGAGTTAGATAAGATGCTCGTGGCAGGAATTATTGAACCAATGGAAGAATATGATTAGGTAAGCTCGATAGTGGTTCAGGAAAAGAAATAGAAAGAAGAAATAAGGATATGCATGGATCTCTGGAAGCTGAATGACGCTTGTGTTCATGATCCTTTCCTAACCTGTTCACTGATGAGGTCCTGGATAATGTAGGCAGCCAAGAAGCATACTCTTTCACTGATGGGTTCTCTAGGTACCATCAGATCAAAATCGCACCTGAGGATAGAAGGAAGATGACCTTCGTGACTGAATGGGGATGTTTTCAGTACACTGTAATGCCTTTTGGGCTGAAGAATGCACCAACAATATTTTTGCACGTAGTCATTACATCATTCAAAGACTTCATTCATAAGTTTTTGGAGGTATATATTGACGATTGGACAGTGTTTGGATTGGTCAAGTGCCATGTGAAAAGTTTGTGCTTGATGTTAGATACATGTCAGAGATACCATATCATGCTCAATCTGAAGAAGTGTCTCTTTTGTGTTCCTTTCAGGATCCTGCTGGGTCAAGTGGTATGAAGATAAGAAATGATGGCA
The DNA here is from genome assembly GCA_031772625.1 of Pinus tabuliformis. Classification (NCBI taxonomy): domain Eukaryota; kingdom Viridiplantae; phylum Streptophyta; class Pinopsida; order Pinales; family Pinaceae; genus Pinus; species Pinus tabuliformis. Next base: position 490,582,236 of record CM062806.1, on the reverse strand, counting down.
GACCCCGCGAAGATCGTAGTGATAATCAACTTGGAGACACCAAGGAATGTGAAACAGCTGCACACAACTCTAGGGCATACCATATACTATAGGAAGTTCATCAAGAGCTATGCCCAGATCACTGTGCCTATGGAAAAATTGTTCAAAATGGATGTTGTTTTTTGTTGGAGTGATGAATACCATAAGAGCTTGGACGTGCCGAAAGAGAAAATGGTCACCGCACCAATCCTAGTCTTCCCAAACTGGAAGAAGGAATTTTATGTGCATGTGGACACCTCATGTATTGTACTGGGGGCCGTGCTGACACAAGCTAGCGAGGGAGAATTGGACCATCCTATAGCATTCGCGAGTAGGAAGCTGTCCAAGGCTGAGAAGAACTATTCCACTATAGAGCGCGAAGGACTAGCCATGGTGTATGCACTCCAAAAGTTCAGGCACTATTTGTTGGGTGGACATTTTAAGATGTATACGGATCATTCTACAGAAATACCTGGTGAACAAGGTTGTGTTGGGGGGGGAAGATCTGCATATCGTTGTTGTTTTTCTAGGAGTATGACTTCGAAGTTATTGTGAAGCCAGGACGACTGAATGCGGGACTTGATCATTTGTCGCATTAAAACGAGAGAGGAACCTACTAATTTGGAGGGGCTACCTGACACGCAAATTTTTTGTAGTGCGTGTCGTGGACAGTCACTTTGAGGATATCATACATTTCCTAATGACAGGAACTACTCCAGAAGGGTATACAAGCCAGCAGAAGAAGGAGTTAGTAGTGTGTGCGGAAAACTTCTCTGTCATTGCTGGGCACTTGTACAAAATGGGGTCAAAAGAAATATTGCGATGTTATGTACTTGAATTTGAACGAAGCAACATTCTCACAGAGGCTCATGGAGGAGTTGCAGGAGGACATTATGCAGGAAAAGCAACAACGCAAAAGGTTCCGCGTGCTGGGTTGTGGTGGCCAACTTTGCATAAGGATGCAAAATCATATTGTAGGGCATGTGACGCATGTCAAAGGACTGGCAAGCCATCGCGGAGGGATGAACTACCTTTGATGTCGCAGGTGATGTTACAACCATTCGAGAAATGGGTGATTGACTTTGTGGGTCCAATTCAGCCTCAAGGAAAGAAGACAGGTGCGCGGTACATCATCACCGTGACTGAGTACTTGACTAGGTGGGTGGAGGCACAGCCTGTGAAGGACTGCATAGGCGCGACAATAGAAAAGTTTATTTTTGAATATGTATTAACAAGATTTTGTTTTCCAAAGATCTTGATGAGCGATTGTGATACACACTTTCTTAGATAACAATCAACACGTTGACAGAATAATTTCAAGTGTATCATCAAAAGAGTACGCCTTATCACCCGCAGGACAATGGGATGGTAGAAGCATTCAATAAGATACTGGAGAACGCACTGACGAAGGTCTACAATGCTCAGAGAAATGATTGGGATGTGTGCATACCAGCGGTGCTATAGGCCTACAGAATGACTTGTAAGAAGTTGACTGGGAAAACACCTTTCAGACTTGTGTATGGCGTAGAAGCTATGATGCCAATGGAATACATTGTACCTAGTCTGTGCATAGCGGCACTCACAGGAATGGCAGACCACAGACCCCTAGAAGAGAGGCTCGCATAGCTAGCAGAGCTTGAGGAGGACCGATTTCTAGTTGGATTTCATCAACAAGTTCAAAAGGAGCGCGAAAAGGCATGGCACGATCGGCACATCAAACTATGCACCTTCAAGGTAAATTATCTGGTCTTGTTATATGATAGTAAATTTGATAAATTTCTAGGGAAATTTCAGATGCACTGGCTAGGGCCATATGTCATCAAGGAGATTGTTACATAGTAATTTGTCACTGACTCTACATTCCCTGATCCCGGATACTACTGGTCCATGTTACTGACATCTATTCTATGTCATGTTGCCAATGATGTGTAAAAACCTTCCTTGTAATCTCAGGAATAATGTCTCAGTTCATTATCCCTAAAGCAGACCCCTTTTTTCTTAAGTTTATGGGTCATCGTGGGTCAGAAGTTATCCCTCCCATGAAGATGTTCAAGTTAACACTAGCCCTAGACTAGGTCTAGTCACTGCAAAGACAATACCAAAGCAAATTTCCTTAGAAAGATGGTTTTATGAAGGCCTACCTTTAGATCGACGTCTGATGAAGTCCTCATCGTGTCACTCCAGTTCTTATTCTTCTAATCACTTGTACCTAAAAACAACATGTAGAGAGACACCACAAACGTAATAGGAAACAACCAAACAATCTACTTGAAGAGTCAAGGAACCTCAAGCTATCAACATACAATTCCAGCATGCAATATAGGAAACAAGCTATTGATTTGTATTAATATAAATCAAAGTAAAACCTACAACTGAGCCTTGACGTTGTAAGTCTCCTCGAAGGGTCCCGTCGGCATGCCTTCGTAAGCATTTACTTGTGAACCATCTACCAAGGGAACAAACGACTCTCTCTTTAGCTCAAAAGGTTGATGCTAGAAAGTTCTCAAACCAACTCTACTCAAACATCTCTCAAGCCAGAATACATATGAGGCTACTTCCACACTCCAATAACACTCTCTACCTCTATTCCTCTCTTAGAAACCTGAAGCTATCAAATTGCATCTAGCTATCATCCAATTACATCCAAGCTAGCTGATCTCATTCATGGAGGAGATATTTATAGGAGGGAGAGGTCCCATAAGAGATGGAAGGAAGAGCTTATCTCTTAGGGAGGTTGCACAAAAGGTGGAACAACTATCCCAGAGGAGAGAAGCAAGCTCAACCTACCCAAAAACTAGCCCTAGGACCACCCATGAAGCAATTTCATCTCGAAGTTTCGACGAGTTGTTAAAAAACTTGCCAAATCTGGCTCGTCACAAATGCAACATAGGGACAGAGTGAAGGCCTCGCTAGGACTAGTGTTAACTTGACCATCTTCATGGGAGGGATAACTTCTGACCCGTGACGACCTAGAAACTTAAGCAAGAAGGGGTCTGCTTCAGGGATAATGAACTGAGACATTATTCCTAAGATTACAAGGAAGGTTTTGACACATCATTGGCAACATGACATAGAATAGATGTCAATAACATGGACCGGCAGTATCCAGGATCAGGGAAAACAGAGTCAGTGACAAATTACTGTGTAACAGAGATTACCGATGGTGGAGCAGTTTAGTTGGTCAAATTGAATGGAGAACCCTTTCTAGGGAAGGTGAATGGTAGCCGATTAAAGCCATATACTGGTGATCTAGCTAGGTGACTATATGAGGGAAGCATAGCCTTAGCACTCTAGGCAGCTGAAAGGAGGCGCGAGACTATAAAATACACTGTTCGAGTTGGAGAGCTGCGCAAAGAAAAAACTGCGTGAAATGAGGGAATGTCACATAGTCCACAATAGTGCACAGAGGGCTACGCTACCAGGGGAGAAACTGTGTAGAGCAGTCGGAAAGTGACTGTTAAAGTCACTGTTCATGATTTGACGAAGAAAGAACGACCAAATGAAGTGGGGGGGGGGGCATTTAAGTCAGAGTTTATGGGAAATATCTTTCAAAATCTGTCGCCAATATAGGATTAATGAACTGATTTGGGGGGAACGGTCATATTTGAATTTGAAAGTGCCTATAAATTAAAGGTGGCTGCCCAGCGAAAAAAACTTGTCATTTTGAGAATTGAGTTGTTGAGCTCTCAGGCACACATGAACCATGAAACCTTCAAATTTTTGCTAGCCAGTTCTGCGTTTGACACATTGCCATAGGCGAATCAGGAGCTATTGCATAGCATTATGTCGATACCCACTGAAACTATGAGCGTAGAAGTAGTGACAGCTGATGGAGCTGTTCCAGAGATGGCTATGGCAAAAAAAGGAGCTGCCCCAGAGTTTGCACCTACAGAGATACCAATTGAAGTACCGAAGTTGCCACGGTCACCTAGACCAAGGCCTACCCTGACCAAGGCCTACCCCAACCAAGGAGGGTCCCAAGAACAAGAAGGGCAAGCAAGCCGCACCACCGCAGTTGGTGCGCGCATCTCCCAGAAAACACCCACAGAAGGATAAGCCCACCGCATAGGAAAAGGGAAAGATGATTAACCTAGAACCAGAAGAAGACAACATTGAGGATATCCCAATGGATGATGAGGATGTGGGGGTGGAAACGGAGGATGTTGAGATTGAGGGGTCTGACGCCATCACTAAGTTGTCTGAGTATGTTCCTTTGTATAGGGGCAAGACCAAGGTGCTAAAAGACATTGATGAAAGTAAGGTCATTCGACACACACCCCTGTTTCCAGTCTAAATTGTGTTCAACGGACCGTGCTTGGGGTGTGTCCCCCTTTCAAAATTAGAAGAATAGAATTTAGAGGACACAGAGCAGTTCGTCATCTAGCAATGGACCAACTCATGCACTGCGTGTTACACAAAACCACTAGAGTAACCGCGTTGGAGGCACAAAAGTGGCTGAAAGGCATGGATAAGGCAAGACTGCTCAACCTGCTATGTGTGCCGCATTACAACTGCACACCCATCAAAATTGTGGTAATCAAGCAACTACTGCGTTTGGTACATGATGGGTGTTTGTGGCTAGAGGAGCCAATACCCATCACTGATATGCTGATCCATAGGATCAAACGACTACTGTAGACAGGGGAAAATCTAGTATTGATGTTTGACAGGAAGGCCAGCAAGCATTCCCTTGCGAAGACCATGATGGAAAAATTTAAGTTGTTAAAGAAGCCATGTGGTTATGCTATTTTGAGCATCTATGACCCTACGGTCAAAGTGGAAACACAACTCTTAGTAGGGAAGGTCATGTGGAAGTTTCGCACAGATGAAGTGCCGACAACAGTCGTAGTTTTGGTGGCCCAATGCATGGAGGGAGTACAATTTAATTGGGCGTACTACCTCTGTGGTGAGTTCCTTGCGAACTGCTGCGAGGTGCAGGATCTCAGCAAGACATTTCACTATGCATGGCTCTTGCTATCCATAGTGCTGGTAGCATGGGAGCTACCCAAAGATAGTTAGTTTCCTTTGGTCGTGCCAGACCTACCAGAGGCCACGAAGTACGCTTCGCTGTGGGTGACTAAGGATCCTCAGAGGATAAAAGACAACAAGATCTTTTGGACCTTAATGGAGATTTACATGCCTATGGCCATCAAGCGCAAGCCACGGTTATCACCTACTAATTTTGAGAGGTTGTAGGAGTACGTGGAATTCAAGGTAGACTTCCACCACGTCTCAATATGAGAATGAAACGACCTTGAGCAGAAGTGGTACCACTTGCCCTATTTGGACATAGATGGTGTGATTAGCGTGGTCCTTGACCGCTAGCCGGCAGAGTGGCGCACTGCCTCAAACTTGGTTGCGACATCAAGTAAGATTGTCGTACAACGCAAGAAGGAAGAGGACAAGCTAAATATGGAATAGCTAGTTGTGAAGAGGAAAAAGGAGGTCAGTGACAAGACTAAGGTGAAGTGCGTTGCCACGTAGTAGTTGGGTGGGCAGGCAAGAGAAGAGGAGCATGACTCTAATGGAGGTCAGAGGTCGCCTTCACCAGAGATAGAGGAAGAAGAGGATGAACAGACAGAACAGGGAGGAGCAGACCCGGAGACGACTCCATTTTGCATCAAGCGCACGAGAGAGCCAAAAAGGGTAGGGCCGTAGAAGAAGTCCAAGGCTAGCAAGACATCTCTGGATCTAATCACCTTGATAGAGGGATATCTACATGATATAAGGGATCCGTTGCGAGATGCCACTGCGGAACTGCTGAAACAATTTTAGAAGAAACAGTAGTAGGCATTGGGGGCCATTCAAATGGGTCTGTGGGAGCTGCAGATCCATGCGTCAGAAAATCATACCAGTACGACAGCCACCAGTTTGGCCTTTGGCACCTTAGAAGCTGTAGGGATGTTGCACACATGGGATCCCTGAGCCCTATTACTACCAGATGGAGCATTGATGACGGCGACCGAAGCTAACAAGCCCACTATCAGTGCCCTCAAGGGAGTGGGAATTAAATTGGTTGTGCTTCCTATCGAGGTGCTTCATCTTCTGCATGATGGAGTAATTGCAGAACTTCGAGCCCACGAACAACATGCTTTATAGGTGATCAAGGAGCAAAAGGTCAACAACGATTAGTTCGTTGTGCAAAGAGACCCCACCATCAACCTTGTGACTGACCTCACAGATAAGAATCAGCACCTAACTAAGGCTATAGCTGAAGCATGCCGGACTGCCCAAAGTTGGACATCCTCGAGGCTGAGCCAGTCAATGTGTAGGTTCAAAAACTCGCCGCAGGAGTGCACAATGCACGCACAAAGTTGGCCAAGGTTTAGCTGGAGCTAAATCTCAAGATCACGGAATTGCAGTTGAAGGCCCAGCCTTAGACAATGCTAGAAGTCAGGGAGCAATGCGTGACTGCTATGGCAGATGCAGTAGCAAGTGTAGTGACAGGATTGCACTGTTGAAAATGCAACAAGATGATGGAGCTTAGTGAAAAGAAGTCGCCTTCACTAAGTGGGCTCGCAGGCTATTTTTGGCGCAAAGTCTATTTTTAGATTATGTCTATTTTTAGACATATGGATCATGGTCTATGAGTTGCAGGATGTTATTTATGAATGATTGGTCATGTTGGTAAAAATAGATGGACCTCTATTTTTAGACATATGGGCGGAGTCTATTTTTAGACTGCCAGTCTAAAAATAGAATAGTCGAATATTATTAGCTCTTAATAATATTTGGGCTATAAACATTATCTTATCCTCTTGCAACACTTTAGTTCGAGCTATGGATGTGGCATATGCAACTGCCAAAAGGAAATACGCTTTTCCTATGGGTTAGTTGAGCTATTGCATGATGGACTTCAGTTAGAACTCAAGTGATTGAGTTTGGTGGAGTTGATTGAGGAGTTGATGGAGTTGTGTTCAGTTTGACTTAGTTGAACTAGTTGTATTTAGTCTAGCTGCCAAATACACTAGTGATGAGTGATGTGAATTAATTATTAATTAATTCACTAATTATTAACTCATAAATCAACTAAATAATACATCAGTTAACTCAGTGCATGGACAGTTCAGTGGAGACAAGTGTTAGAGGTGGGTGAAAGGGTGAGACTACTATCAGTTGTGACTATAGCTGTGCATGAGATTTGCACAATCATTGATTGAGATTGCCAATGAGGATTGCGCAGTACAGGCCAAGGGAAAATGAGCTTGGATCAGATCTATTCTCAACTTGGATTGCGCAGTAGAGGCAGGCAAACAATGGAGGAGATTTGAACCCGTGACTTGTTCAGATCTGAGCTAGTTTGTGTGTAGCAGGTGGAGATACTACTGTGTACTTGTGAGGAGTATTGTACTATGTATTGTTACATGTTCTCTATCATTATAATATACAGATAGTTTGGGGTTTTCAGCTGTATGCTTTCCCCATTACATACTGTGTTGATATGTGTGATTGATGTTTCAATGTGCACATGCGATTGTTTTTAATTCCGCAAAATTGATGATCAACGTAGAGGAGGTTATGTATTATGCATGCATTCCGAAAATAGTGTATAATCAGTATAATCTCTGTGAATAAGTGTTATATTATTCAAAATTTCTACATGGTATCAGAGCTAGCTGATTTGTAGAAAAAGTTCTACATGGTATCAGAGCGAAGTTGATCATCAAATCTATTATTCAGAAAGTGATTACATTTTATTTCTTCAAGCAGAGTCTGTAATTGGGCCAGGTAGCCGCTGGATTCATCCTTCTTTTGGAAGGTGAGATATCTGGTAAATTCCCATACAGTCAATCTCTGTATGAGAAATACTTTGTTCTCACGAATTTTAGATCAGAAGCGGTTGAATTTTGAGCTGGTGGAATTCAAATTTGCAGCAGTGTTTTCTTGGTGTCGAAGTTGAAATGTCTTTCAATGGATTGCGATTGGAGTATGCCCTTGAAGGCAGCTCGAATTATATTGCATGGAAAGACAGGATGGAGGCGGTGTTAGATGACAATGGGTTGAAGGAGTTCATAGAGGCTGAGGTCCCAAAGCCTACTGATGCTGCTCACGTTGAGGCTTGGAAAAAGAAGACAACAAAGTGTCAAAGGGTTCTGTTGGAGGGCGTGAAGGATCACATTACATCCAGCCTACATGGAAAGGCTTCTCCATACTTGATGTGGAAAGCGTTGACAGATTTATTCCAAAGCAAGAGTGACCAGAGGAAGTTGGCGCTCAAGGATAAACTCAGAAACATTAAGTGTGAGAAAGGAGACATTATGCCCAAGTATCTCATGAAGTTCACCCAATGCCGGGATGAGCTGGGAAGTGTGGGGTTGACTGTCGATGATGAGGACTTGGTGAGCTTGGCTCTCCTTGGTCTTCCAAAGAGTTGGCATTCCTATCAGGACTCTGTCAATGGTCGGGAGAAATTGCCAGGATGGGAGAGACTTTGGTCTGATCTTGTGCAAGAGGAGATCAGGCAGAATACCAGGGACAGATCTTCATCAAAGGGATCTGATGAAAAAAATTGCGCTTTGGCTGCCAAAGCAAAGAAGGGGAAGAAAAAGAAAGATTCTCATTCTGGTGCAAAAGGCAAGAAGCAGGACATGTCCAAGGTGAAGTGCTTTCACTGTCACCAACACGGACATTATGCCACATATTTTCCGCAGAAGAAGAAAAATAAGCAAGTTGCTGGATCTGCAGTGGGAGAGGCCTTAGCCTCGCAGTTTGAGCTAGATTTTTCTCTGATCGCATGCTTGGTATCAAGTGTGATGGGATCGGTATAGTTTTTGGACAGTGGTGCATCTTTTCACATGACAGGAGATCGAGATTTGTTTTATGATCTGGATGAGAAAGATCTTGGAGTGCACATCGAGATGGGCGATGATGGTAGATACAGTGCGACCGGTATCAATACCATTTCCTTTGAGAGGGAGTCTGGTAAAACCTTCGTATTGAAGGAAGTGATGCATGTTCTAGGATTGAAGAAGAATCTTATCTTTGTGGCGATGTTAGAAGACAAGGGATATGATGTTGTTTTCAGTGAGGGAAAGGATTTTTTGCACAGTAAGACAACTGGAGAAACCCGGAAGATAGGGGTTCGAGTCAAGAACCTTTATCAATTGCATGTAGATGGATGCGCAGAAATGGCATGCAAGGAAGAAGGATTGGTGAGCCAGGATGATGGCAAGCTGTGGCACAAGAGATTGGGCCACCTTCACCATGGAGCCTTGAAGATACTGCAATAGATTTCTACTGGGCTTCCTAAAGGCACTCTTGCGCAGTCAGATCAATGCAAGGGGTGTACTTTGGGAAAATTTGTGAAAGCCACCTTTCACGAGAAGGATAGTCACGCCACGACGATCCTTGAGAGAATTCACACAGACGTGTGTGAACCTTTCTCAGTAGCTTCGACAGCAAAGCACAAGTACTCTGTGATCTTTGTTGATGATTTCTCTCGAAAGTGCTGGATCTTCTTCATGTAGAAGAAGAGCGAGACATACTCAAAGTTCTGTGAGTTCAAAGCACTGGTCGAGAAGGAATCGGGGAAGAAGGTGAAGGCTCTTAGGAGCGACAATGGTGGTGAATTCATCTCTAGCGAGTTCAAGGACTTCTGCAATGCAAAAGGGATTCGAAGAGAGCTCATAGCTCCCCATAACCCACAGCAGAACGGGGTTGCTGAGCAGAAGAACAGAACGATCGTGGGTGCTGCACGGATGATGTTGCATGATTAGGGCCTACCCCTTCACTTGTGGGCAGAGGCATGCAATACTGCAGTATATGTGCAGAACCGTTGTCCTCACAAGATACTTGGCATGAGTACACCCAAGGAGGCTTATTCTGGTAAGAGGCCTGATATTTCCCATTTGAGGATTTTTCGTTCTCCTGTTTACATGCATGTGACGAAGGATGCCAGGAAGAAGCTGGAGCCAACCACAGAGGTTGGGATATTTGTGGGGTGCACTGATACACCCCACAACTATCGTGTGTATTTTCCAGAAAGTCGCAAGACTGTTGTGCGACGGGATATCAAATTTCAGGACGAGAAAGCCATGAAGTGTTCGCTTGAGAGGGAGCCACACTTGCATGCAAATGAGGAGCTGTTAGTTCCTAAGGATGAGCTTCAGGATGTGGATCAGCCACAAGATGAAGTTCATGGAGTGGAAGAGATCACTCATGTAGCGCCAACCATCAGAGGGCGAAAGCGCACTACAGAAGCTAAGCGACTGGCTCAAGATGCAGAGAAGGTTGTAGGACCACCTACAGCACAGCGCAGATAGAGACAGTCACCTGATCAGTACACTGGATACATGGCTCTTGTGAGCAAATGTGTCGTGACTGAGCCATCCTCTTTCGAGGAAGCTGTGGAGGATCCCACATGGATAGATGCCATGGTGGAAGAGTATGATTTGATTGTCAGAAACAGTGCATGGGAGATTGTCCCAAGACAGGAGGGTAAGTTGCTGATCATTGTACTTTATGTAGATGATTTTATTTTGACGGGAGATGAGCTGTTGATACTTTCATGTAAGGAGGATCTTGCTAGAGAGTTTGAGATGAAGGACTTGGGCCTCCTTCATTATTTCCTGGGATTGGAAATTTGGCAGGGCAGTGATGAACTATTTGTTTCTCAGGGTAAGTATGCCCGGAAGATACTGGAGAAGTTAAACATGCATGGCTGCAAGCCTGTTGATACTCCTCTTCCTAGAGGTTGTAGGAAGGAGGATGCTACCTCAGTGGAGGTAGTGGATGCCACTATTTATTGACAGTTGGTGGGGTCGCTTATGTATCTGGTCAATACACGACCCGACATACGCTATGCTCTTAACCAGCTTTCACAAGCTATGGTTAAGCCAACCAAGCTCTTCTGGAAGGTGGGCAAGCATGTATTGCGTTATCTCAGAGGCACATCGGGATATGGATTGTGGTACAGACAGGAGGATGAGGTGAAGCTATGTGGCTTCATGGATGCAGATTGGGCAGGGAGCCCAATGGACAGAAGCATGTAACATCATATTAGAGATTGTGTGCAGCGGAGAATCATGTTACTTTCATACATTCCCACAGAGGATCAGGATGCTGATATCTTGATGAAGGCGCTCACCAGGAGCAAATTTGAATGCCACAGAGGTGAGATAGGGGTTGCAGATAATCCTTATCTTGTTGAGAGGGAGTGTTGAAAATGCAACAAGATGATGGAGCTTAGTGAAAAGAAGTCGCCTTCACTAAGTGGGCTCGTAGGCTATTTTTGGCGCAAAGTCTATTTTTAGACATATGGATCATGGTCTATGAGTTGTAGGATGCTATTTATGGATGATTGGTCATGTTGGTAAAAATAGATGGACCTCTATTTTTATACATATGGGCAGAGTCTATTTTTAGTCGCTCGAGCTACTCACCAGCCTGCAAGAAGACCCCAATGTGTAGAGGTTGGAGATAGAAGCACGGGAACTACAATAGCGCTACGATGAGGTTAAAGTGATAGCGCGCACTGTCGCCATCACGCAGAGACTAGAAAAGTTATCGGAGGCCGAGGCATTGAAGGAACAGGTAGATGCATCTCAGCACAAGGAAGCTATGTTGAAGTCTTGCTTGAAGCCTTGGTTGGACGAGGCCTATGTGATCACAACCACCATTGAAGGCAAGTTGGCTAGTCTGTAGGAGACTCAACAGAAGCTACAGGCTGATAGTGCAGGACTAGCGACAGAGCAATTGGTCGAAGAAATGAAGCAGGTGGCAACACAGTGCTCCGCTGAGGTAGCAGTTGTCCAAGTCAAGTTGGGAGGTCTTTGTGATAAGATCTCCACACAAGCTGAGTGAATCGAGGGCGAGTCACCATGTTTGTGTTGGGGGCCTGTTGGGAGCAGGTTCCCTAGGGGTCAATTTTGGGGTTACAAACCCAAGTTTTGGGGCAAAAGGCCCGAATTTTGTATGAAGAATGTAAAGTCTCCGCATTTTGTGGTTGCGGAGCATGAAGATACCTAAAGTCAAAAAGGGTTTTCCGCCCTTAGTTTAGATAGGTTGTGTCATTTTCGGAGATCTTCCCTTGGTCAACAGACCATGGGTTTGTATAAAAAGGAGAGTCTTAGAGAGTCTAGGGGAGTAGTCATGAGTCATTGATGTAATAGGTTTGTCGGAGCTAAGAGTGAGAGTCTTAGTAGGGAAGAGGCTCTGCAGCTGAGTGCGTAGAGGCCCAGGGTAGAAGTCCATAGCTGAGCGTGCAGACCCCTACAACTGTGTGTGCAGGGTGGTTAGAGTCTGTATTGAAAATGTGAATCATAAATGAAGAGAAGTGTTTTGAACTTTCTATGTACTTTCCATCTGTTTAGCGTTATTTTACTATTGTTATAAATGTTGCAATTATGCTATGTTGAATGTTAAGTTTTAGATATACCATTAAGTTGATGCGCGAAAATATATGTTTCCATCTATAACATGAACGCAAATAATAATACATATTTATGCAAGGATAATCTTACTTGTATTCTAGAGTTGGCTAATACCTAAGACACTTTGGGAACCAAATCAGTAACCTAGTTACAGAAATGTGTAAGTGCCTGAATCAACACCTAGGGTTGTGTGAAGGGAAATCGGGTACCTTTGCGAAGGTTCTAAAAGATGGAAGAGAAAGTGCATAAATAAGCCCTAAGGGCTTATCAATCTGCAAGAATATAGAAGTAAGGGTATAAAATTGACATCACGACTATTTTAGGGTGCAGAAACTTGGTCCCTGCATTTCGGGTGAGACTTTAGTCCATGCTGCGTGGATTGATGCCAAAAGGGCTAGTAGTGTAGGGATTTTTTTTGGTTGCTTAATGCTAAAATTGGGTCAGGGTCCATCAAGCCAACAAAGTCAATAACGAAAGTTTCATAACAATTCCAGGAGTTGTTAGGAATCATGAAGCAGTAGGATAAATTGTATTATACCTTAAACAACCATGTTGAACAATATATATGTTATGATTGATTATTTTTATATGAATATCAATAAAATAAATTTGTAATGATAAACATGTTCAGAGATAGATCATATGATACCTTGTGTGGTTCTTGCATGACTCTGGATTCTCACTTGGCATAGGAAAAATGACGAGAAAAAGCTATATATAAAAAATCGTACACAACAGAAAAGAGGTTAAGTAAATGAAACCCTGTAATAATTTTCAAGTAAGAAAATGTGGTAGAATTAACACTAAAAAAAAATAAGAACTATAATGTTCCTCAAACACAAGTGCAACTCTAGAATAACTTTGTTAAACAATTGTATGAAAATAACAAATGAACTTTATAGGTCTTGACTATAGGTTTTAATTTACAACAAGTAATAATAAATATAACCCTCAGTCGAAAAAATTGAGAAATCTAGGGTTTTATATGGGTAAGAAACCTGCCTGTAACCTAAATGGGTACGATTATAAAGATTATAGAATTGTGATGGGAAACATAAAAAACTCCAATGTGGTATGACAATATTGCCGAGAGAGAATTTTCACACAGATACCAAATAGAGAAAGAAGAAAACTTATTCATATGTTCATTAAAGACTCTTCATAATAACGAAACCCTAAGGTGAGAAGTGAGGAAACCTCCTCGAACCTCAAGGGAAATAAAAGAACTGAGTGTGAACATTTTAAACAGATCAAATCCATACTCAAAATAAGTTAGGAAAAATAAGAGGGAAACTCCTTTGAATGGTAGAGCTTACCAATTGGATTGTGAGTGTGTAATAGTGCCAACATTCCCTATTTGAAAAACGACATGTATGAGTAGCCACAAGACGCTGAATAATTAACTTGCAATATCACAAAATGAAATGGACAAGCGTATCAATATTTAAGTGAATATTATATAGAGTAGAAAAAGAACTAAAGGAATACATTTGAGCACAAACCATTTTTAAAAGAAACAACATTACCTTCATGATTAATCTCTGAGTTGTAGTAGATAGGTAAACCTATCATTTCAATAGATTGCACAGTCAACTGCCATCACACGATAGGTGGAGACCATTCGCTCAGGGAGAAGGTTTAGAAAAACATTTGTTACAACCTCATCGAGGAAAATATTTGTGCCATCGAAAACTTAGATGAAACCTTAACTGCAGAGAGCGACATGACCAAGAGAAAGCTTTGATAGAAATAAACTAGTAAGACTAAACCTTGGGAAGTCAAAAAACCCCTACTGTAGCCCTAATCACAAATCAACCATTGATTTTTCATTGGAGGATCTAAGTTGCTGATAAGATTAATATGAAGTTGAATATGTGACAGACGAGAATAGTCTTCCTGCTCATTAAAAGAACACTCCAGAAACTAGTTGAAACATATATGTAAAACTTGTCATATCCAATGATCCCACATTGGAAAATAAATGTTGGAGATGATACAATATAAGCATAGATTCAAAGTGAGAAACAAAAGGAAAAGGGTTATTGTGTTAATAAACCCTTAAATATTTATAATCAAAGAGAAGGTTGTTGTATGATGGAAACATTACGAATATGGGAATATAATAACAATAAATTCATCTAGATGAAAGAGAAGGTTGTTGTATGATGGAAACAATAAATTCAAATAGATGAATTGTAATAGCATATGATGGACATAGATAATTTATTTTAATAATTAAATAGGAAGTGTGGAACATAGTTTGACAAATACTCTACATAGGAAGAGTGCATTTTCCATATAAGGATATAGGCATATAACATTGTGTAATAGAGTAAGAGGTAATATTTTTACATGTTTTCAAAGAAACTTTGTAGTATAGTGTTCCATATGATTTCCCTAAACAATAAATAAACATGAGTAATTACAAAATGATGAAGATCTCTTATTAAAATAGAGGTAAAAGTAGCTTCAAGAAATCAATATTGGACACATATTGTCTTACACGTGTGTATGGTATATAAATATAGGGTGTAGGTTGAGATCCAAAGTCAAGACATTTTGTTGGAATAAGATTCTTTAAAAGAATAAAGGTCACTAATCAATAGATGGAGTAATGAATATCTCTGGCAGAGATTCTAAGTAGGCATTCAATATAATATCCTTGACATTAAATTACAGTTGTCAGGAATTTGGACTTAGACAATAATTGTAAGAAGCTAACAATCAATCATCAATGATTATTCCTATAGATGGTTTTAATAGGAAGTTGATCCTAGATATCAGTTTGGTAAATATACATATAAAAAACAATTAATGTGGAATTAGGGTCTTTAAAAGAAGATTTGAAGATTAATAGAAAGATGAAGACTATCAACCAACAATGGTTTTTACCCTTTGGGTTTCCACCTTATATATTGTGTCTCATGTGTTGAATGATGTGTTACTTCTCATGGCTAATTGTTTATGAGTTTGTTTCTTCATGAACTATTATTGTTATTGTTTAGATCTGCTAATAGATATGCATTGTGATGTCTTACTAATAAGTGAATGAATCTTGATTTGTAAGAAAAGGAAAAAAATTGGTATAAGGATGCATTATTGATTCACCCACCCCCTCTCTCAGTAGTGTCAAGTGTCGAACAAGTGGTATCAAAGTGGGGATCTTGGTTGCAGCTTAATTGTTGGAGAGAAGATCCGAGGAGTGTTGGTGAAAATTTTGCAATTTTTTTTTTCAAAATGAATCCTCTAGGAGTATTTATCCTCACTACTGCAAATTTCAAGGTATGGAATGAAAATGTTAAATCTCAATTATTATCTTATGGATATAACATTTGGAATTTGATATGTGAAGGATGTGGTGAGGATCCACTTTCACCTAAAGTGATGCAACATAATGCTCAAGCGAGATGCATTATTTATGAGAATCTCCATAATGCAGATTTGGAGAAAATAACATATCTGAAATCTGCCAAGGATATTTGGGATAGACTACAAGTGTTGTTTGAAGGTGATTGAAGTAGAAATGGAGAGATAGAGAAGGTCATCAAGAATAAAAAGAAGGAGGAGGCTCAGTCCAGAGACATAAATCCTCCTAATGCATATGGTGTAACAAATTATAAAGACAAATCAAAAAATTCATCTTCAACAGAACTAAGTGTGCTCCAATGCAACAAATCTAAAGGTATAAATTTAAATGAAATATTTTTTAGTTATGATTTAGATAGATATGTTGTTAGTCTTTCTAAGTCAAACACTCACGTTGATGAATGTGATAAATTATTACTTCTTTCAAGTTGAATATGATTCGAATATGGATGTAATAAATAAATTATTCGTTGAGGTTAGTAGACTGACAACTGCATGTACGAAGCATGATAAGTTGATGCATATTTTTGATGAAAAAGAAAATGAGTTGAGAGAAGAGGTTCTTAGCCTGAATATCCAACTTCAAGAAGCCATAAGCATTGAGGGTGTTATAGATATTCAACAAAAAGAGAAGGAGGGTCGAGTTCAAAAACTTGAAGGTGATGTTGTCAAGTTGAGAAAGCAGCTAGAAGGAAAGGATAACCAACTAAAGCAAGAAAAGAGTACGAAGGCCTTAGGAAATTTTCTTGAGAGCCAAAGATATCCCATGATCACATTTGGTATTGGCTTTCAAAAGGGAGAGTGCAACTCATGTGCAGGCAAGAACAAAATTGCAAAACCAAGAAGGTTTGTAGCAAACAATAGTTGCAACAACATCCGAGAAGAAAACCTCAAGGAGCATCTACCACTAGAATATCTTTCACTCCTAGGGTTAAATATTGTGGCAGATTTATCAAATTTCAAAGGAATCAAAGCCCCTTTGTTCCTTTGATGGATGATGTAGAATGTTATGCCTACCACAATTATGGACATGTTGCAGCCAACTATAGGAGTATAGTGTACAAATCTAGTCAAAAGAGCTTGCAACAATATGAGCAACCAAGGAGATCGACCATCAGACTTATTCATTTAATGGATTTTGTTTCTTATGCAACATGTTTGGCCATAAGGCATTGGATTGCAGATCTAACCCATGAAGTTGAGGAATGTTGTATGCAAGGCAGAGATATAGCACATTTACTAGAGGATTTGATCCCCTTGCTTCATATATTGGTTATGTTAAGTGTTATGCTTGTGACAATTTTGGTCACATGGCTAGAGATTTTATGATGTTTAGCTCTTCAAGGCTAGCAAAAGCAACAACATATCCAAAGAAGACCTATTAGAAAATTTGAGAAGAATGAAAAGAAACAACCTAGGAATATGTGAAAGAAGAAGGAGAAACAACTTGTTAAGTAGAGAAACAAACCCCCTCTGCAGTCCATAGTTACCTCATGCATATTCATAGAAGACTGTAGAAATTTGTGAGAGGTGCATAGATTTAGTGGGAGTGCATGACAGTATGATAAGTTGATGGAGATTAGTGGCAACAATATCATGATGTAATCATGATCCTCATGGCATATTCAAGTCCCTAGGATCAACCTACCTATTGGAGGTATAATGAGCTCAGTGGGAGCTATGCATGGTATGAAGGTTTCAAGAATATTTTGTCACTTATCCTATTTCTTTCACTCATTCATTTGTAGCATCTTAATATATGTTTCCATGAGTGAAAGAGTATAATTTTCAGCCATATATATGTTCTTTATTCTCATTGATAATTGGTCTAAAATTATTTTTTATCAACCATGCATAGAAGAGAATCCTTGGTTTAGCCATGTGTAGAGGAGACTGGTACTTCAACCATATGTATGTAGAGTGTTGGCATTGTTGTCAACCTAGGATGTCTACCTAAGGAGTCAAACGTGGAGTCAATTGTTTTGGCATTGATGTTAACAAGTTTGTAGGATTTGTCATGATGATCAAAGGCTTGATGATGTGTTACTAAGGTGTTTTTGATGTTTGTAGAGGCTCTATACGTATTGGAGAAGCATTGAAGACAAATGGAAAATTCATGGGCAATGAGGAGGTGATTTTCCATGTGTTAAGTCATATTCTTTGGGAGGAAGTTATGCACAAAGTGACACTAGCAACATCTTTGTTGGGATTCCTATATTATCTAAGCGACAATCTTCTCTGAGATGCCTATACTGTCCTAGCAAAAATATCTATAGGGGGAATTTATGAATTGTGCGCGCACATAAAATAGAATAATCATATTACAAGGTATTTTCCCAAGGTTTTTGATGGTTTAGAATAGATTTGAGTTGGTGTACATTATAAAAGGTGATTGAGTCAAAGATAAGTCTCTCACTGATGAAGATGATGAAGGAGAAAGTCAAGGTGAAAAATTTCGGAGTATGAATATGAGTGTTTGACTCTCCATATATGTATGTCATTATTGTTTGATCACTTCATATATTTTATTTATAAGAGGAAGTTTTGTGTTAGAGAAGTTGGTTCTTTTGAGAGAGAGAGATATTGTGGCACATTGAGAGCCAATGGTTGAGGTGTGATATAGTTGTAGCAGTTCATGAGTGCATGGATTAGAGTCTGTAGCAGATTGTTTGATTTAATTGTTTCACGAGGAGCACATGTTAGAGGATGGTGGAACTATTTTTTATTATATGTCTAACATTCTTGTGTTGCATGGGTGAATTAAATGTTTTTCCCAATATATTGCTTTGTGCTTTTTGTTAATGTTGCATAGATTTTTATATGATGCCACAACCATATTTTTATGCTACTATTATCATGTGTAAACAATGTTCGGTTGATGTATTGATTGAGTTTTTATTGAAGAGATACTGAAATCTCATATAGTCAGAGCATTTATGGGTGAGTTTGTGAGAGAGTTTGACGCTTGGGTCAATCATTGTATGTATGTTGATAGTGAGGAATTGAGATAGTGAGGGTAGATTAATTAAGAGAGGTTGATTGTATTAAAGATTTTGTATTCAATTGTGTTGATGTATTGTCAGTTGTATGAGCATAGAAGATCCTATGAGTCCAATATAAAAATGGATGAAATGTGCCTCACAAATGTTTGATTAAAGAGACTAGTGGATCCAGTATGAAACATTGTGAAACAAGGTCTACAAGAAGAGATTAAAAGTTGGGGCCTTGAGTGGTTAAGTGGTGGCTTTCTAATCAAGTGGTGACTTGTGAATTTAGGGTGTAGTGGAATCCTTCAAGTAGAGGCCTGAGAACTTGGGAGTAGTGCCTTTCGTCTAGTGGTGGCTGGATAGACTACTAGGTGTTGGGGCATCCAACAAGTGGTGACATGCAAATTCGTGGGAGTGGTGGTTTCTAGTAGGTGGTGGCATGCAAAATTAATATAGGTAGTGGCCTAGAGTGAGTGGTGGCTCACGTGATTGGGAAGTTGTGGCTTGCACACAGGTTGTGTAGAAATTTCACCGTAGATCACCTAATAATGCAATATACTAAAGCAAAATACTTGATCTACTTCTACTATCAAACTTTGCGGAAGCTTAATCAATTTGAGCAAGATCAATTGGAACACATATAACAGAGAAGAAGATTCAATCACACATGAAACACAGAAGAATACTCTGGGGAAAGCCTCAGCTAAAAAACCCCGATCTCTGTATTATCATACAAGTGGAAATATCTCAGGATTACACAAAGCTTTAGCTCTCAAGCTATCGAGAACTCAGTACAATCCCTCATTGCTGCTCATAAATAGAATAGACAACACATATGCCTTCCTTCAGTCCTCCAAGCCTCCTATTTCCTTGTGCATTTTCTCCTAGGTCCTCCAGCTGCAACCTGTGTGATTCTCACCTCACACACAACACTAACCTCTGAAATAAATGCACAATCCTAAAGGAGATAATTCCTTTTGCATGGATGAGTTTCCAATATGTGAAAATTCCTCCAACTGACAGTACACAATCCCTTCCTCTAATCTTAGCTGGGTCTCTGACTGAACTGACATGCATGAGTTATTTATGAGAGAATATTATGTTATATGGAGAACAGTAGTTGCATGCATGCATGCATTAACTGATTGAACTCACAATTAATTCAACAAACTGTTTGAATTAATCTAACTGAACTTGACTCAGTTAACTGAGTCAACTAATTACAACTCTAATTACAATTCATCCTTATCTCTTTAACTAATGGATAAATTCCTCAATTAATGGAGAAACTATTGCATGTCCCCACATAGACTTCATGTTTGATTTTCTAAAACTAATTAATTCATGGTGAATTAATTAATTATTTTACAAATAGCTCCTAAGATCAAATTCGAATTTTACTTCTCAATTTTAGTTCAGGGACTAACTAAAATTGGAATCCATCCCAAAATATTATTTATAGCAATGCTATTTTTAGCACTTCCATTTTTCATTCCTTGTAGCTATGTCTAACACTGGTACCCGAACTGCTATTTATAACAATGCTATTTTTAGCACTTCTATTTTTAGCATTTATTATTGCCATTTTCAACACTCCCTCTCAACAAGAAAAGCATTCAACTCGAACCTGATCCTGAACCTTTGGAATGTTCTGCATGCAACACTTCTCCCAAGTGTTATTGCTCCAGCAACTCTAGAAACAAAAAAAAAATCTCCCAACTGACCTCCCTGTTCGGCTAGAAACATCCTTTGATGCTGAAGCATCCTCTACCGCTGACAAGTGCTCCCTCTCTAACCTCTGAGTTGCTACAACACTCCATGCATCTCGTACTGATGCACACCTCTTTGTGCCATCCTGCACTGGTGCAACACTCCTGTGCCTCTCACATTGTTGCAACCTGCTAGCTCTGCATTGTCTTGGGATTCCTGAACTATAGCTCTCTCTACCACTCCATTCGCATCTATCTCTACCCACTCAGCTAGTCCTGCTACTCCTCATTGGGGTTCCCATAGCAAGGTCTAATCAAAGAGGTTGGGTACCTCAATGATCCTGCCCCTATTCCAACCTTCTTGGGACTGTCACTCCACATCGCCCCACCTCTGACCTCGAGGTATGTATGCATGTGATCCCTCTGCCCACTTGGCTTGAAATTCCCCCCTACTGGAGGTCTCTGGATGAATGGATGCCTCCACTTGATCTCCTCTCAACTTCTCTAGTTGTGGCTGCTCCACAACCTCCTGAAGCTGCTTCACCAATTGTGACCTCTCCACAATTGCTTGAGACTTCTTTTGGCACTGCATGTTGAGAGGTAGTGTACTCTCCCTCTCAACCAACAAGTCTCCAACAGTTGCCTTGCTCCTCAAGGCTTTGCATGCATCTTGAACCACAAGAGCATATAGGTTCTTGACTTGTGAACCGATCTGCTTCACTTGTCTCGTGATGATGTGTCTAAGGAAAACCTTTCCCTTACTAAAGAATACATCATAGCCTATGTCTTCCAGCATCGCGATTGACACCAAGTTTTTCTTCAGTCTTGGTACATACTTAACATCTGTCAAGGTAATGCGATCTCCATGCTCCCTCTCAAAAATAACCGTGCCTACACCTGAGACACTATACTTTTCATCATTACCCATCGCCATGAGTATCTGGAGATCTTTCTCCTCCAAGGTACTAAACAAACTCTTGTCGTTGGTCATGTGGAAGGAAGCTCCACTATCAAGAAACCAACCACATCCCACCATGGATGAAACCATGCATGTGAAGAGTGTGAAATCCAACTCGAACTATGAGGCTAGTGCCTCACCTTCTGATCCTCCCAAGGATCCCTTCTTCGATTTCTTTAGTGGACAACCTGTAGCAAAATGGCTCACTTCATGACAATGAAAGCATTGCACTTTCGATTTGTCAAACTTCTTCCCACCATAGGAAGAACTCAATTTGGGATGAGAACCCTTCTCCTTTCCCTTCTTTGCCTTACCTACTAAGGCTAGATTTTCCTCATCATCTTGCTTCGAGGAGGATCCATCTCTGGTGCTTCTTCTTATCTCCTCCTACATCAGATCCGACAAAAATAGTTCCTAATTTGGCAATTTTTCTCTTCCATTAACCGAGTCTTGGTAGCTATGCCAGCTCTTAGGAAGACCAAAGAGTGCAAGACTCACCATGTCATCATCAGCGGTTATTATCCCTACACTTCCAAGCTCATCCCTGCAGGTGGTGAGCTTGTTCAGATATGTAGAGATCGTGTTGCCCTTTTCACACTTGATCTTCTGAAGCTTGTCTTTCAGTGCCAGCTTCCTCTGATCGTTGTTGTTCTAATATAGATCTTTCAATGTTTTCTGCATCAAAAACAGTGTCTCCTTCCCATGGAGACTCAAGACTATGTGGTCTCGAACTCCCTCCAGAAGGATTCTCCTTGCTCTAGCCACACATTTCTTCATTTCACTGATTGAGTAGCATCAGTCGGCTTGGGAACTTCTTGATCAATGAAGTATTTTAGACTGTTATCCTCTAATAATGCTTCCATGTGATCCTTCCAGGCTATATAATTCGAGCTGCCATCAAGGGCATACTCAAGTCTTAAACCGCTGAACTCCATTGGTGAAATTGAGATGTGATAAGAACTCGATTTCTATATTCAAGAACCACAAACTTCGAACTTCTCCCTTCTTGTATACTATTCTTCTCCTTTGATCACCTTTGCTCTAATACCATGTAGAAATTCCACCGTAGATCACCTAATAATGAAATATACTAAAGAAAAATACTTGATCTACTTCTACTATCAAAATTTGCGGAAGCTTAATCAATTTGAGCAAGATCAATCGGAACACATATAACAGAGAAGAATATTCAATCACACATGAAACACAGAAGAATACTCTGGGGAAAGCCTCAGCTAAAAAAACCTCGATCTATTTATTATCATACAAGTGGAAATATCTCAGGATTACACAAAGCTTCAACTCTCAAGCTATCCAGCTCTCAGTAGAATCCCTCACTGCTACTGATAGACAAAATAGACAACACATATGCCTTCCTTCAGTGCTCCAAGCCTCCTATTTCCTTGCGCAGTTTCTCTTGGGTCCTCCAGCTGCAACCTGTGTGATTCTCACCTCACACACAACACTGACCTCTGAAATAACTGTGTAATCCTGAAGGAGATAATTCCTTCTGCATGGATGGGTTTCCTATATAGGAAAATTCCTCCAACTGATAGTACACTGTACCTTCCTCTAATCTCAACTGGGTCTCTGACTGAACTGACATGCATGAGTTATTTATGAGAGAATATTCAGTTATCTAGAGAACACTAGTTGCATGCATGCATGCATTAACTGACTGAACTCACAATTAATTCAACAAACTGTTTGAATTAATCTAACTGGACTTGACTCAGTTAACTGAGTCAACTAATTACAACTCTAATTACAAATCATCCTTATCTCTTTAACTGATGGATAAATTCCTCAATTAATGGAGAAACTGTTGCATGTCCCCACATAGAATTCATGTTTGATTTTCTACAACTAATTAACTCATGGTGAATTAATTAATTATTTTACAAATAGTTGCTCAGATCAAATTCGAATTTTACTTCTCAATTTTAGTTCAGGGACTAACTAAAATTGGAATCCATCTCGAAATGCTATTTATAACAATGCTATTTTTAGCACTTCCATTTTTCATTCCTTGTTGCTATGTCCAACACTGGTACTCGAACTGCTATTTATAGTAGTGTTATTTTTATCACTTCTATTTTTAGCATTTCTTTTTGCCATTTTCAACAGGTGGTGGCATGCAAAGTTCATATAGGTAGTGGCCTAGAGTGAGTAGTGGCTCACGTGATTGGAAAGTTGTGGCTTGCACATTGGTGGTGGCCAGTGATCATATGTAAAAGAAGATTTGAAGATTAATAAAAAGACAAAGACGAAGAATATCAACCGACGGTGCTTTTTACCCTTTGGGTTTCCACCTTATATCTTGTGTCTCATGTGATGAATGATGTGTTATTGCTCATGTTTAACTTTTTATGTGTTTATTGCTTCATGCATTGATCTTGTTATTGTTTAGATGTCTTGATAGAACCTATACATTGTGATGTGTTGTGAATAAGTGAATGAATCATGATTTTTTAGAAATGAAAAAAATTGGTATAAGGATACACTACTGATTCACCCCTCCTAGTAGTGTCAATTGTCAACAATGAGAATTTTAATTTTATGTTTGTTTTGAGATTGTTAATTATTGATATGGTTATTCATAATCATTTTTAAATCTAATTCTTTTACAATATTTCATGATTTTTTTTTCTTTTCTTTAATGTGGTTCATGGTCCTAGGAAATTAGTGATTCACTACGTACAAAATATTGTTTTAGGCAGATTGATCTAAAGGGATCACTTCCCATTGGCTCAAGCATAGAGCTTGACCTTGAGGCTGTTGAATTTGAGCCTCATGATATGTTTGTATTTTTAAAGTTTATTTAGTATAAAGTTTATAAATTAATTGATTATTATTATTATTATTATTTTGAATTCGAGTGAGGAAGATAATAATAATTCCTCCCAACCATCTAAAATAAATATATATTTTTTAATTATTTACTAAAATAATTTATTTATTTTTAATTATTATAATTTTCATCTTTATAAATATTATATCAAAATAAGTAAAATAAAAATTCTATAAAAATTATTTACAATATTATTAAATATAACGATATTTCTGCAAAGTATAAGCAACATTCATATATAATAAGATATGCTTATTGGGTAATTGGAGGAGGATGATTTTAACAGATTCAATTACTTGCTAGAAGCCTCCAAACTTGTGGATATTGACTCTTGTAATGGTATTTTTACATGGAATAATAAAATGGGAGGTTCAACCCACATATATTCACGTTTGGATTACTTTCTTTTCTCAAAACTACTAATACTTACAAGTTTTAATTTTGAGGTATCCATTCTCCCAAGGCATACATCAGACCGCTGACCATTTAACTTGATTCTTGATTGGCAAAGTAGTCCAAGAAACAAACCATTTGAATTTGAATTTTTCTTGACCTAATAGCCCTCTTTATTGGAAAAAATAGAAAACTAGTGGAAAGAATACCAATCAATTGAAGGAACAATTACATATAATTTCCACTAATGTCTCAGATATATCAAACATAAATTAAAGAATCAGAACAAAATATAATTTGGGATCATACATTTGGAAAAGGACAAATTGGAAAAAGAAATTAAAAAAATACAATGAGAAATAATATAAGAAGGAAGAACATAAGAGGCATCCTATAAAGAATTGGTAATTCAAGTTTGATTGGAGGAGCACCTTAACTAGGAGGAAATTTTATGGAGAGAGAAATCTAGGGTACAATGGCTTAAGGAGGGTTAGAGAAACACAATTTTTTTTCATTGATTTATGACTCAACATTGTTAACATAATAGGATCTCTAGTATAAATGATTAACAAGGGAAAAAATTGGAAGACCATCAAGACATAGAGCAAGAGCTTGTTTCCTTGTTTCATAATCTTCTCATGGAGCGCTAGCTTGACAAAGGCCCATATATACTAAAAGTCACTCAATACATCCCATCTTTGATTACCTCTAAATACAATGCAACCCTTCTCAAAAAAATCTCCAAACAGGGATGGTTTCAACTCATATTTTTTTCAAGTATGTTGGAATATTATTCATGAATATGTTCACAAGATAGTAGAAAACTCTAGAAAATCATCCTCGATACTCTCAGCATTGGATGCCACTTTCTTAACTCAAATTCTAAAAGGTAACAAGTTTGAAAACCCTTATGACTTGTGATCTATTATTGTTTGTAATGTAATCTATAAAATTATTATCTCTAAATTCATTGAAAACAAACTTAAACATATTCTTCCTTTACTTATTTCTCTATAATTTTTAGGGTATGCTGAAGGAAATAAAATATTAGATAGTATCCTTCTAGCCCACGAGTTGAGTCACTCTCTCAAGACCTCCAAGAAACCTAGCATGTTTATAAAACTAGATATGTCAAAAGTATTTGATTGTCTCAACCCACAATTATCTTCCATGTTCTTTCATCCTTTGGTTTTGATAAAAAAATGGATTTGTTAGGTTATTTCCCTAATTTATAAAGCCTTATTCTCCCTCCTAGTCAATGGAACCCCGTCCATACCCTTCTCCCCCTCAAAAGGAATTAGACAAGGAGATCTTATTTCCCCCTTTTCATTTCTTTAAATCACCAAAGGTCTATGGAACACAATCAAATCAATTGTCAATGATAGAAGAATCAAAGGTTTTAGATTTCTTGGTCATGATATTTATTCCTCTCATCAACAATTCATTGATGATATCCTTCTAATAATCCATCCCTTTATCAAAGAAGCCACAACCTTTAAACAATTTTGAAAAAATTTATGGCTACTTCTAATACTGTCACCAACCTTCAAAAATCACAATTTCTTTTTCAATTACCCTTTAACAATTAAGCTTAGTATTGCCATATTTTGGCCTTCTAAAGGAGTTCCCTTCCATCCAAATACCTAGGAGCCTCGTTAGTGGAAAATCCCCTTTAACATGTAGTCTGGGAAGATCTCCTCAAATTTGAAGGAAAATTAGTTAGCTATACTTTTAGATATGTAAACCTAGTAGGAAGATTAAATCTTCTTAAATATGTCCCATTTTCCATTCTCTTTATCTCCTCTCTACTCTTGCATCTCCTAAGGCCATTATCAAGAAAAATTGTAACATTTAGAGAGAATTTGTTTCAAGTGCAGCCAAAAAGGAAATAAAATGGGCATTAGTAGCTTGGGGAAAAGTATGCAAACCCAAAATGCAAGGGGGATTGGCCATAGAGATCCAAAATTCCTAAGAAAAGTTTTAGGAGCCAATACCCAGTGGAGATGGCTCCACTGTCCAAAATAGGCATGGAACAAGATTTAGAGGAAAAAATATGCTCCTAATATTGAAGAAAAACAATTAATAAAAATGGAAGGTGAGATAAAGGGATCTCATCTCTGGAAATTTACTAGGAAAAATTGTCATCTTATTTAGAATCATAGTTTTTGGGAGATTAGAGATGGTAATTTAGTTATATTTTGGGAGGATTCATGGAATTAGTGGCATAAGCTTCGAAATCATGAGAATGTTTAAGAAATCTTTGGAAATATGACTTTGTAGGGAAGAACAAATGTTGCTCATTATTGGGAACCCACATTGGACCAATTGAATTGGAAATATTGGTTGCCCCCAAAATAATGGAATCAAGAAGAGGACT
Source organism: Pinus tabuliformis (assembly GCA_031772625.1). NCBI lineage: Eukaryota > Viridiplantae > Streptophyta > Pinopsida > Pinales > Pinaceae > Pinus > Pinus tabuliformis. The sequence goes on along the minus strand of CM062806.1, from coordinate 490,555,206 downwards.
TGTAGCACCTCGAGGCCTTTTGGTATGAATTAATGAAAATAAGAATATGATTTTAAGATGGCCCAGAAAGACTTTGATGGAGATACAAATCGATTGGGATATTCAATCTGAAGGAGGCATATATTATTGTCATAGGGGGCAATCTCTCAACCTAGTGGTAACATCTTGGAAGAAATTTGGAAACAATATCTATGGCCTAATGTCTCCCTCTTTCTTTGGTTATTTATGTGGGGCAAGACCCTCACATGGGATAATATTTACCAAATAGGATTCCAAGAGATTTCTCTATGTCATCTTTGTTCTTCCAACCTAGAAATTGTTGAACATCTTCATAAATAATGTGCTTAATCATCAATCATCTGGGATAATATTGCTACGATATTTAGGAAGTCAAATAGATCTAGAGAAATCCTAAAAACAACCATTGAAGAATGGAGGTCCCCAACATTCTCTCAACCAATAATAAACAAAGCTTGGTAGCTAATTCTAGGATTTGTATTATGGGAAACCTGGAAGAAAAGGAATAGAAGCATCTTCAAAAATATTTCCTCCTAGGAGAATTTTGTCTAGGAATGGATCATGTATTATAGAAACATTTTTTGCATCAGTCTAGTCCCATAAGATTAGAACTGCAACTCTCATTGACTGTAGTCATTTTGACCCTATTCCTTGACCCCTTAGTTCTCTTTCCTTCGATCCCCTTTGTTCATCCTAGAACCAACAATTCTATTAATTGGACCCCCACCCTCCCTCAAGCTTTATAAACTAAATTTCATTGGGGCATCTAAGGGAAACCCATGCTCGACTAGTCTTGTTGGAGCATTCAAATTGTTATGCTCTTAACCTGCAAAATAATACCCAGATACAGAATATGCGAAGAAAAGATACCCAGAACACAGAATATGCGAAGAAAAGATACCCAGAACACAGAATAGCAATGATTTTATTATTCAAAGAGCAATGTTCACATGCCTCTTCGAGGGGGCAACCTCCAATAGAGCAGAGCTCGATTACAAAATAAGACACGATGCTCCTCGTAGGGAGTCTCTATCCTTTATATATGACTCATACATGCAATACCACGGGTCAATACCGTGAGTTTTATTAATACCATCTATCTAATACTACAGCTACGGCCCATTTGCAACTAACTGTGGTCCTGTCATTAATTTCGGGTTAACCACTTACAAAATATATGGGCTTTATTGACTCTTTGACTATGACGTGATCCCAAGACATAAGTAAGGGGATTAGGGTGGGACCCTAACATGCCCTCCCCCTTAAGACTAGCCTTGTCCTCAAGGATGAAGGTGCGGAAACTGCTGAAGAATAGTAGCTGGTTCCCAAGTTGCATCTTTCGGAGAGGTGTCTTTCCATTTGACGAGGACTTCCTTAATCATGCGGCCGCGCAGGTGCTTGTCTCTTGTGGCGAGGACCTGTTCGGGTTGAAGCCAGATTGACCCTTCGTCATCCAGTTCAGGTAGATTGGTTTGAACTCGGCAATTGTTCCCAATTACTTTCTTGAGGCATGATACATGGAAAACTAGATGGATTTTTGTAGTAGGTGGCAAAGCCAACTTGTAAGCCACTTCTCCAATGCGCTGAAGTACTTGGTAGGGTCCGTAGAATTTTGGAGATAGCTTCTGACACCCCTTGTCTTTGAGTGATGTTTGCTTATATGGTTGCAGCTTCAAAAAGACTTGGTCCCCTTCTTGAAACTGGCACTCTGAGCGATGCTGGTCGACCTGTTGCTTCATGCGGTTCTGAGCTTGATGAAGATTCTCTCTAAGATGGGCGAGCATGGTGGCGCGGTGTTGTAGGAGTTGATCCACTGCTTGTACTTTGGAGCATCCCTGGAGATAAGAAATAGGGGAAGGCGGAAGTTGACCATATACTGCTTCATAAGGAGTCATTTTAGTAGAGGCATGATAGTTGGTGTTATACCACCATTCCGCCAGAGGTAACCACTGTACCCAAAGGTGTTGCTTTTCTGAAGTGAAACACCTGAGGTAGGTTTCTAGACATTTGTTGACTGCTTCGGTTTGACCATCCGTTTGCGGATGATAGGAAGTGCTGAGTTTTAGTTGAGTGCCCTGTAGCCTGAAGAGTTCTTGCCAAAAATTACTGGTGAAGATCGGGTCGCGATCAGACACAATAGAAGTGGGCATGCCATGTAGTTTGAATATCTGATCCATGAAAGTTTGCGCAACCAAAGTTGGTGTAAACGGGTGGGGTAGGGCACAAAAATGAGCATACTTTGACAAGCGGTCCACCACCACCATGATGACTAACTTGTTCCCTGATTTTGGAAGACCTGTAATGAAATCCATGGAAACCTCCATCCAAATTGATGTCGGAATGGGCAATGGTTGTAATGTGCCTGGTGTGTTGACGGTTTCTCCTTTGTGGCGTTGACAGACATCACATTCTGCGACAAAAGTAAGGATGTCCTTTTTCATGCCGGTCCAAAAAAATGATCTTCTGGTGCGAGCATAAGTTTTCTGAAAGCCCGAATGTCCTGCAATGGGGGATGAGTGCAATTCAGCCAATATGCGACTTTTGAGGGTTGATGTTGGTGATATTACTACTCTGTCCCGGTAGCGAAGAATGTCATCCTGCCAGGAGTAGCCCTTGATGGAATTTGGATCGACCTGCAATTGAGAAATGAGTTGGGATAGCCCTGGGTGTGAAAACCATTCTCTGCGAGCTTCTTCAATCCATTCTGGAATGGGGAGGGAAATTGCTAGCAGAGTACTTTCCTCCTCAAATTGGCGAGATAATGCATCTGCTACCCTATTGTCTTTCCCTTTCTTGTAAATGATCTCATAATCATATCCCAGCATTTTAGCTAGCCATTTATTTTGTTGTGGGGAAGATAGGCGTTGCTCCAGAAAATATTTAAGACTGTGATGATCTGTGCGGATTTGGAAATGTCGCCCCAATAAGTAAGGGCGCCAGGTGTCGACTGCATGTAAGATGGCCATCATTTCTTTTTCATAGGTAGATTGGCCTAGATTCTTCCCACTTAGTTGTTGGCTTGTGAAGGCCAAGGGTCGCCCTTCCTGTATTAAGACTGCCCCAATACCTGTCCCTGAAGCATCACATTCAATGACAAAAGATTTGTTGACGTCAGGTAGTGCTAAGACTGGAGTGGAACACATGGCATTTTTGAGGGCTGTAAATGCCTGTTGGGCTTCCTCATTCCAGAAGAAGGAATTTTTCTTTAGGAGTTGAGTGAGGGGCTTTGCTATGCGGCCATAGTTGCGGACAAATTTGCGATAATAGCCGGTGAGTCCCAAAAATCCTCTCAAGCTCTTCAAGGTCTTAGGTTGAGGCCATTCTTGCATTGCCTGGATCTTTTTGGGGTCCACCTTGACACCTTCCCGCCCCACAATGTGGCCCAAATACTCAACTTCTTCCATGCCAAATGAACACTTGGACAATTTGACAAATAATTTATGTTGGTGGAGTAGTTGCAAGAGTAGATCTACATGGTGAAGATGTGCAGCCCAAGTGCCACTATAGATGAGGATGTCATCGAAGAAGACCAGGACAAATTTCTTGAGATATGGTTTAAGAAGGTGATTCATAAGGCTCTGAAAAGTAGAAGGGGCATTACAAAGACCAAATGGCATGACCAGGAACTCATAATGGCCTTCATGAGTTCGGAACTCCGTCTTGGGAATGTCGACTTCCTTCATGCGAATTTGGTGGTAGCTTGAGCGAAGATCCAACTTAGTGAAGAATTGAGCCCCATTGAGTTCGTCCAGCAAATCGTCAACCACCGGGATGGGAAATTTATCTTTGACTGTCAACTTATTGAGGGCCCTGAAGTCTGGACACATCCGCCACTCTTCGTCTTTCTTGAGCACCATGACCACTGGGGATGAATAAGGACTAATGCTGGGACGAATGACACCTGCTTCCAGAAGTTCCTTGATTATCTTTTCTATTTCATTCTTTTGGGTGAATGGATATCTGTATGGCCGCACATTTGGGGGTTGGGCCCCTGGAACCAATGTGATGCTATGATCATGTTCCCCTCGTGATGGCAGAAGCTCCTTAGGCTTGTCAAAGACCTGCCTATGTTTATTTAAAATTTGTTGCATCTCAGGATGAATTTGCGGGGACTGGGTTTCAACGACCTGGATGGCATTAAATTGAGCTACCACTCCATGATTTCCCTTTTTTAACAATTTTTCCATCCTATGCGAGCTAATGATCGAGGGGGGTCCCGCCTGGAGTCCCCGGAGGGTATGTGTGAAGTTGTTTTGCTTAAAACTCATATATAACTCCTGGAAATCCATTGTGATTGGCCCAAGAGTGCGGAGCCATTCAGCGCCGAGGACAATGTCGCATCCCCCCATATGGATGGAAAACATGTGTGTTTTCAACTGATAATCCCCCATTTGAAGTTTGACATTTTCACAACGGCCTTCACATTTCATTGTGCCCCCATCCGCGATTTGGACTTGGAAGTTAGAAACTGCATGTACAAAACAATGCACTGCGTCGGCAACTTTTTGATGGATGAAATTATGGGTACTTCCACTATCAATCAAGACTACTACTGGGCGATGTTTAATAAAACCCCGAATTTTGAGAGTTTGAGGGGAAGAAATTTCGGCCAATGCATTTAGCGAAATAACTGGTTCGTCAGATACAATCTCCTTTTGGTTGTCTTCTTCTATCGCCTCAGGTTCCTCGAGTGGTGGATCTTCCTCTGTTGAGCTGTAGTCAGTGGCGTCTATTTGAAAAAACTTGGGCTCCTTGCATTTATGACCAGGGGAATATTTTTCATCACAGTAGTAACATAGTCCTTGCTTCCTTCTTTCGGCCATTTCCGCAGGTGACACCTTTTGGATCTTAAGTGTCTGAGTCGTATTGTGAGCTTGTGGGGGACGACCTTTAGTGGGGAAACTGGGGCGGCTGTATTGGGCTGCTAATGCACGTTCCACCTTACGAGCTACCTGGCAAGCTTCCGTCCACGTGGGAGGGTGGTGGAGTAGAACTTGAGCTTTGATGGCTTCTTTAAGACCGCTGATAAAACATTCCGTGTAGAACTCATCTGTGAGACTTTTAGTGCGGAAGGCTAAGGCTTCAAAAGCGGTAATATATTCATCCACTGTACCCGTTTGTCTAAGCTTAGTGAGACGCCCCAAAAAAGAGTCTTCCTGTTCAAAGCGAGCTCGAAGAGCTTTGGTAAATTGGGCCCAAGTCGGAAAAGGTCCATTGCAACGCTGATGCCATTCCGCCCATTGCCATCGTTCATTGTCCAAGTACATGGTCCCTACCATAAGCTTAGTCCAATCATCATGGATATGATTCAGTCTGAAATACTGCTCCATTTGTGCTAGCCATGCGGACGTGTGAGAACCGTCAAATTTATGCATATCCAACTTGGGAGGTCGCTGACTGGGTGGTGGATTGGTGTGCCAGACGTGAGGAGAGTGGCTAGACTCACCCTCATGGTGTTCATGGCCCTCATACGCTTCCTCGTGGGCTGGTGCCTTGCCCTTATCAAGTACTTCCCGTACCTGGGTAGTTAGGCCTTCAATCATACGTTGGAGGGTGTTCAAATTTGCTTCAATTTTGTCTATCCTTTCATTGGCCATCGCTTGAGCTCTAGTTTCTACCATACACCAACTGGATGAAAAATTGGGACCGCCAAAAAAATTTGTACTAATAAATTGAATGGTACCACCGTGCTCAGCTCGTCGTCCTGATGCTGATGGGCTAGATCACAAATAAGCGCTCCGGAAGATCTCAGACTCTTTTTTTTTTTTGGAAAACTCCTAATGGAGTTTTACTCCTTCTTCATCAATACTGCAGTCGCCAAATCCTCAAAATGTCAATGCTGCCAAAAGTCCTGCGAAAAGTATACCTCGGTACAGGAACCCTTCACAACAACTCCGATCTGGTGGATCTGATAGATCTGGATGGTGGAACAACTGCTGCTGCGGATCTGATGTCTGCTGCTGCGGATCTGATGTCTGCTGCTGCGGATCTGATGTCTGCTGCTGCGGATCTGAATGGTGGAACAACTGCTGCTGCAGATCTGATGTGTGATCCCCGATAGAAAAAGGAACTATGGTCTAGAGGAGTGTCAGGTGCTACAGATCGCAATATACATAAGGGTCTGATAGTAGTACTCGACCCAATGTTTCAGGGCTCTAACTAAGGAGGATCAACTGTACCCTTAGCCGTACAACCCGACTACACTATCGTACAGGCGAGTAATCTCTCCGAGTGCTGTTCTCGGTGTACTGTAGCCACAAGACGGCCGAAGGTTTATCTATGGCGAGGTTTCAAGGGAGCCTAGGGGGCTTCCTATATACCTAGAGGGTACATGGAAGACAGTCTGTGCGCGGTTCTGTCTAATGCGCTACTACTCGAAGGGGTACCCACAGGGGTTACAAGGGAGTCCAACAAACGTGACCACCTCTTGTATTTCCTGCGTGCATGCCTCCCCAAATCCGCAGGTTTATGCGCTTAACGACAGATCCCGTGGTTTAAAGACGCCGGAACACGTCTCTAGCCAAAATTTTTTTTTGCTAAAAATTGGAGATCCCACCGAGCCCTGGAAAGTGCTCTGATACCACTTGTTATGCTCTTAACCTGCAAAATAATACCCAGATACAGAATATGCGAAGAAAAGATACCCAGAACACAGAATATGCGAAGAAAAGATACCCAGAACACAGAATAGCAATGATTTTATTATTCAAAGAGCAATGTTCACATGCCTCTTCGAGGGGGCAACCTCCAATAGAGCAGAGCTCGATTACAAAATAAGACACGATGCTCCTCGCAGGGAGTCTCTATCCTTTATATATGACTCATACATGCAATACCACAGGTCAATACCGTGAGTTTTATTAATACCGTCTATCTAATACTACGGCTACGGCCCATTTGCAACTAACTGTGGTCCCGTCATTAATTTCGGGTTAACCACTTACAAAATATATGGGCTTTATTGACTCTTTGACTATGACGTGATCCCAAGACATAAGTAAGGGGGTTAGGGTGGGACCCTAACACAAATATTAGAATAGAAAAATTATTTACACGTATGTAGGGTTTATCAACATTGACAACAACAATTCAATGAAGGTCTATTCCCTAGAATATACCTTGCAGGTGGCAGCTAGGAACAATTTCAAAAGCCTAAAAACTTAGGAATATTTGTAGATAATAATTCTTATGGCCAAGAAATTGTAGAATGGTTCCTCTCCCTCAAAATTATCTAGTATCTAGAAGTTATAAGGAGGATTGGAAAGAGTAGTTCTTTATTAGAATTCTTGGCCTCCATTTTGACTCATGTAAGAAGACCAGGGAATAAATTAGTTAATAAATTAGCCAATGAAGGTAACTTTTTCCTTCAAATTCCCTGGATATGCTATGGTCATGGATGGAAATGTAGTCCCTTTGAAGATATTTCCTCTTAGGACCTTTCTTCCCCATGGAAGATGATATCTAATTAAGACTAGAGTCATCGTATGTATAGCTAGCCCATCCAAGGGGCATAGAATCCATACAATCAATATCTCACACAAATGGGGTGGCATGTTATGGAATTAACGATAGGAGTAATGGTTTCAGCTGGTAGCCTTAACATTTCAACGACCCTTGAGCTCATGGCAGTGTGTGGGGGCACATCCATTGATTACCTTGGAATCACGTATCCAGGAGTGGAGGTTGGAAGACATGATTTGGGGTGGTGTAAATCAAGGAGGGGGAATTTTGTATTCATTTTAAATATTTGATTTTATGATCGAGGTTCATGTTGGCTCCTCTTGGACTTTGAGTGCTCGAGGAAAGCTTTGAGACTTCTTCTCCAACACGATGTTGATTCCTTGGGTAAGTGGGAAGCCTTGAAGATAATATAGGTAAATACAAGGTCCAAAACTAGTTGCATGGCTCTATTTGATGTGGGTTCAATTTCTTGATATCTTAGCTCGGGGGTTGGATTGCTCTCAGTGTCATCTCCTCTAAGGCTAGTCTCAACTAGTATAAGTTCGACCTATTTTGTTTTTTCTTCTATCTCTAGCTTGTACAATTCAGAGTACTTTTTTGTTTTCCTTTCATTTATTTTCTTTTTGATGAGCTTGGTTCCTCAATGCTTACACTCTCTTATAGGGGGTTCCCCTTTTGGTTTCACTAGACTAACCATTTTGGGGTTATATCTGCAAGCTTAGTGGACCCTTTGTCTTTTCTTTTCCTTGTTCCAACTAATGTTCTTGGGTTTGGGGCTTTGTGTGAGGGTTCTGGGAGTGCTTCCTTAGTGAGTTGTGGTTTACTTGTTCTTCTCTTGGCTTCTTGGAGCTTTGTCTATGGTCATTCTCTTTTATATTATTTTTCTCCATAACAAGGCAACGTCGTCCTTTAGGAAGAAGTTAGGGGTGGGGGGAGAAGGCCCAAACCGGTCCACCTTCTAGATCCCAAGCAATAGCTTAGAGCTCCATAACTTAGTGTATCTTTGTGATCCATCTTGAATCAGAAGGGAAATTCATCAAACATAGGAGGTGGCTCACATAGAAAGGTGTTTCATATCAAATTGGGAAATTAACGATAGTTTATGTCTTTTATGATGCATGCCATGCAACACAACTGCAAGCAATAGGATAAGTAGGTTTATGTTTTTATGCTTGGTCAACTCTTTATAATTTTGTTAAACCAATGATATGTATGCCTGTAATAAAACTAAAGGCTATTCTTTTATGTTACCGGTATGGTTTCCCACTAATAAATTAGCAACAATAAAATATCTATAATATGTATTTTTGAATGATACCAAAAAAAATTGACACAATCTTAAATAAATATATAATAGTAAATATAAAATGCTTTTCACTTTTTTTGATATAATATGTTTTTTAAATCTATTGAAATTTTATAAAAACTCCTATATTTAAAACTTCAAAAAAATACATGTAATAATATTTAAACCTATAAAATCTCCCTTTATAAAAAAATAAATTAACACTTGTTATTTTATTAAATATACAAAACAAACACATATACACATTAATGCAAATATAAGTAATAGTTCCTCATATATAATAGATTAAGATATATTATATCCCAAATAATCAACAATATATCATTTAAAGGAATAATGTACAGTATGTTATATTACTAAATAATGAATACTATATTATTTATTTTGACCACAAATTTATCAAGTGTTGGATTCCAAGAATGTTAAGAGTATTAAACTCGTGACTTCTTAATAGCAAAAGTGCTTTAATAAATAAAATTAAATCAATTGAACTCACCATCAAACTAAAAAACATATTATTCACGTTAAATGTTTTTCCATTATTAATATATTTTTCAATACATATAAATATTATTTAACTATACATATTGAAATATTTTATTTATTTAACTCTCCCAAGGAGATTGCACTAAGGAGCACTGCCCAGTGGTAAACCTATAAAATGTGGACACGTCAGCAACTAATCTTCCGAGTTCCGCATTGTCATCATTGCCGTGAAAACTGTGGGGTCGTTATGTCGAGGAGGTGCCCGAATTTGCGGGCATCACTTTTAGAAGGTTGCCCGGTTGTGGAATTGAATGTCAGAGAATTTGATTTGACTCAACGACTGTCGCAGTTGTGGGGTATCCTACGTAGTGCGACCCAAATATTTAAAGCAGCCACGTGGGACCCAAATAAATTGTAAGGCATCCTAGTTGTTGCAGGACTATAAACAGTGGGAGGGAAAGTTATGATGGGTGGGACCTACTCCTCGTGGGCAAAAGATGGGCCAACCAAAGGGGAGGGGATGAGAGGTGTTCAACTAGGGATCCATCTGATACTTCTCACTTTGTCATTTCTCATCATGAAAATGCCACGTCACTTTGTCATTTCTCATCATGAAAATGCCATGTCACTTAATTTCCCGTCTGTCAGTGAACTCTATCTTGGGACCATCATCTTCGCTAGGATATTAATTTTTTAAAATGAATGTAGAACAAAATGAATTTATAATAAAATAGTCATAAGATCCATAATAATGTCGGCTTGGAGTATGCCGTAAAATTGTTTCTGTTTGGCTAAGAGCTCATCTTTCTAGACTTAAGGACAGAGGGTAACGGCCCAAGATCCAGAGGCATCTGGGAGGAGTGAAAGCCTGCTCCCTTATGGACCACCAACGGGTGATTACAGGTGGCGTGGTTTCCCTATTTAACTGTGATGAGTCAAACCTACATTCGTGGTTAGCAGCGAGAGATAGCTGTCCTCACTGTTAGGTTTTGACACCTGAGTTGATAGGCTTTTCTAGTCAGGTGAAAAAAAAAAAGATCTATAATAATGATTTTAAAATTATTTTATTAATTTTAATGGTTATAAACATCATAGTTAAGAGAGCTTAAAGCATGAACAATATGATAACATAATTGAAAATTATCAGTCTTTTGTTTCTTATGTTTACACTTTGATCAAAAATAACTTGCTTAATTTTATTTTATTTCCTGAGAGAAAGGGGAGTTCCGGCATTTAAAATTTGGATCTTCGTAATCACATGAAAATATATTACATCCAAATTTGATTATAAAAATGAAAATATATCACATCCAAATTTGATTATAAAAATTTATTAAATCTAAATTTTAAAGTTTAAATTTAATAAATACATTTTAATAATAGGAAAGAGAGATTTGGAGAAAAAAGAAAGGGTTAGTTTAATAAATATTTTTTACATAGATTAATATTAAATTTAGATTTATTAAACTAAAAAGATTGAATTTTTTAAGAGGTATTTTTTTAATTATTTAATTCTATGTTATCAATGATACATGTAAATTTGATTTGAGATGATTTGTTTTTTTAAATATTTTATTTTTTTTTTCAATTATGATTTAGATTTATTAAAACAAAAACATTGAATTTTTTTTAAGAGGTATATTTTTTTTTAAATATTTAATTCTATGTTATGAATGATACATGTAAATTTGATTTAAGATGATTTGTCTTTTTTAAATATTTTGTTTTTTTTGTTTTATTATAATTGATAAATTTAAGTTTAAGTAAAGTTTTTGGGTAGAAATCACATAAGAGAAATTTTTGACTAAAATTTTTAGAACCAACAAGTGTGGTTCATCATTAGGATCAAATGACGAAGTAGACCATGACAAAGGCTTAAACAGAGAGTAATGTAGAGACATAATTTCAAGTAACGGCTATATTTGAACAATAATATTTAAATTATGATATTAATTTATTAATATATTAAAAACAAATATTATTAACTAACAGTTATATTTGAACAATAATATTTAAATTATGATATTAATTTATTAATATATTAAAAAAAAATATTTTTTGTTTTTATTTTATTTTATTTTTATTTATTTTTTTTTTTATTTTTTTTTTGCTGAATATGTCTACTTCTATATTGATACAAAATATTGTTACACCGAGGCCATGGCCTCGTGAAAGCTAGCCTGAAGATGCGACATGTTTACAAAGCATAGCTGATCAAAAAACTCAAAAAAATGCCCTGCTGAGTATTGCATTGAAGGACTGCAATTAACCTGACCATGACTATTACAAAAAAGCAAAAAAACCCCATTGTTGTGCTTGGAATTGAAAATTAAACCAGGGCCATACAGCAACCGTAACAAGATGACAAGTCCATGGCAAATGAACCGAGAAACTCTGCCTGGAACAAAATCTGAGTACAAACTTCTGAAGCAACTGAGACTGCAACTGAGACCAGAAACCATAGGCTGGCAGAGTGCCCCCCTCGCAAGGGAAACTGGTGATAAGAGCTGGAGCGCTAATCATGACTGTGAAGAAGGTGATTAATGAATGTCCTTGAGCATACTGAATTCCAAAAAACCATAGAGCACAAACCTGTTTAAACGTCATGAGAGGTATCGGGCTGCTCTTCGATGATGCGGCATCCATACTTGTAATCTTCTTCGTCCTCAGAGGGGTGGCCCTCTTTGCCTGTGGAGCCGCTACCGATAGGGACACTCGGGCCCGCCTGATGATTCATGATCGTGGATACCATACCTTTGCCTGAGCCTGAGGCCTTGCTCTACTCGTAGTTCATCGGAATGGTGCCATATCTGTCTTCCACCAGCCTTTCCGTAGTCACCCCAGGGGAAACAACTTCCTGACCAGCACTAATCTCGCTAAGCTCTATGGTAACAGAGGCCATGAAGGAGAAATTGCCATGAGTGCAGGGGAACTGAAGCCTAGCAGTATTAGTCGCAGAATTGAAAGAGCTCGCTGCCAAATTGTGCAGGCCTCTACCCCTTCCCCGTCCACTCCTTGTATCCGGATACCGGTCCATGCGGAAGTCCGAACAAAAGGTCGAGGAATCCGTCGTGGAGGAGGAGGCCTGGCGGCCCATTTGCCCCGGGAGCTACCTCTTCTGTAGCTCACCCTCTGACGAAGTTTCGGCATACCCTGAAGAATAGGAAGATCCTGGCGACTTGCTAAACTATGGAGGCAGAAAAGGATTAGAACAAGCTTGAATTCAACACCCAGAAGGGCGAATGGGAGAGCAAAGGACAAGTAGCTAGCGAAATTGCAGGTGTGGCGGTAGGAAGCCTGAAGCCCCAGCCAGAAATTCACCCATCGAAACATAGCCCAGCAAGCTCCCGTGATGGTGCGAGAACGATTCTCTGTAGCTGCAAAGGAAGGACAGGAGTGCAAAGGAGGAGCGCAAATGAGATGAGTTAAGGGCGCCATAATCAGGAAATAAACAGGCCGAAGAGGAGGGATAGGCTGCAGTAAAGCAGCATTAAATTTGAGCTCATGGGAAATAAAGCTTGGATCCGTGAGAGGCCGAGAGGCCGTGGAGATGAGCCACGCGCCCACACATGCAGCTACCAACGTACCTGTACAACAATCAGACACCCAGATCCGGGAATATTAAAAACAAATATTATTAAGTAACAACTATATTAAATCGCTGGTTTTTGAAAAATAATGATATTAATTTATTAAAAATATTAATAAGTTACAACTAGTTTTTGAAATAATAATAATAATAATATTTAAATTAATTTATTAAAACAAAATATTATTAGCTTTTGAAAACTAATATTTAAATTATAATAGTAGTTCGTTTAATTTATTAAAAAAAAAAATCTAAATTTAATTTAAAATAATCTGTTTTTTTAGATATTCTAATTTTAGTTTAATTGGTTTTTTTTATCATATAAATAGGTACATAGATACTTATTTATTTTATGTTGTATGTAAGATCATTAACTATAAAGTGCAATCAGTTATAAATAAACTTTAATTTTTGTTATTCTCGGTCAACTAATAAAAAAATACTCATTTTCCTAATTTCATTAATAAATTATGAAAATTAACTATTCATTATTATTTTTTGGACCCATTTATTAAAAAAAATTAATCTAACCATTTGTCATAACATCTTCTTTATGTTGGATTATAAAGCACCTCTCGATACAACAAAGATAAACATTTTTTTGATTGTAAAAGTTAAGGAGAAATTTGCACTTGGAGAATTTTAATTATTATTCACATTGGTTAGATTTTGAGATAAGATGGATCTATGCTAGTTCTTAATAATATTATTTATATTTATATAAATTTCACATTTCTATATATAGAAATATTCTTGTCAATTGGGTTTATCTTGTGTGGTTGGGAGGAATGATTGGAATCCTCCCCACACAAGTTCAATTCCTACAAGTGATGATTAATAGGTACAAAGTTAAGATGAATTTATTTATATTTATATAAATTTTACATCTCTATATAGAAATATTCTTTCCCCACCCAGATTCAATTCCCATAAGTGACATGGTTAACATGATGAGCTTTAATGAAATGGACCTTCTTGTTGAAAATAAACAATGCCTTGGAATAGAAACATATTTTGCACATAGTAAAAAAAACCCTTATACATAGTTACATATACACACATGAGCTTGGCACTTTTCATCAACATGTTTTATAATTTTTATAATATAATTTTTAAAGTGATATACATCGCATTGATTATATATAATATATATATATATATATATATATCCTAGAAAAAAGAGTTTATTGTAAATATTAAGTTTTTATTATATGTTTATTAATTTAATTAAATATAAATTTGTGAAATATAATGGCTATGCATATGAATCATTATTTTAATTTATATGGTAAAATAGATTTTAACTTTGAATCTATCAAGTGAGAGGGATCAAATTTCTAGAATGCAAACTTTTCTTCAAGTTTTGCAGTAAAAAAGAGGTTTGCATCTTAAGAGATTTGATCTACATCAACACTTCGTAGATACAAAGTTAAGATGCATCTATGTTGGATCCATATTATTATAAAGAACCAATATAGATCTCTTTTAACTATCTATAAGTGTTGAGGGTGATCAAATTTCTATGACTGTAAACTTTTATTCAACCTGTGCCAATAGCTCTTTTTTGCAACATACTTCATAATTTTATTATTGTTTTAATGTCATATCCATAATATAAATATTCTAAACTATCTTATATTTTTTTTATTTAAAATTTTAATGTGATATGTATAATATAGATTTTATATATAAGAGGGTATATATTTCTCTCTCTCTCTCTCTCTCTCTCACACACACACACACACATAATAAACACTCATACTACATATACTACATACATATGTGTATGACATTTTTCTTTGAGCATGCTTTATAATTTTTTTATTTAACTTTTAGATGTGAAAGTAATATCACATAGATAGATCAAAATACTATTATCATGGCATTATTTTCTCATAAGCATATGTTCAATAGTAATAGGTAATAGTTTTTCAAATCCAAAGAGGGCAGAATATGTACAACGACCAAAACTTTGGAGGGATGCCCCTTCCTTGTCCCACAAACAAGGAGGTCTGAGACCTCAATTGGCTTGTTAGTGACATGACTAAGAGACAATCATCCTTATTTAAATTTCCTTTAATGTGATATGAATATCATAAATATTTTCCAAAGAAATTGAATTGAATAAATATAACATGATGAATTGGCTTATTATTTTTATTTACTTTTTTACATTTTATTTTTTATTACCTCTCTCTCTTTTTTTTTTTTTTTTCTGCGTAAAGACTATTTCTATTAAAAAAGAGAAAAAATATGTACAAAGAGGTCAAGACCTCAGAGGGGGGCTGAAGCCAGCCCTCAACCAGAGATTCTGATACATACAGATCCTTTTAACCACCCTTCCAGGATTGAGAGACCTTGAAACATGATTTATAAGTCCCTGACAGACAAGAAAGTAAACCAGAGCTGTGTTTAACACTACAGTACTATCGCCGACTATGGCTTTGCTGATAAACATTCTGTCATAACCGCCATATACAAAATTAGAGCAAAAACAAGGCTTGCTGAGCCATGACTTGTTACAGTTCATAAGACTATATTGGCTCGCACCGATACAAAAACAAGAACTGAAGCAAGAACAGAGTTGACAGTATCCAGAGACGCATAACAGAAAAAGAAACAGATCAGAAGCGAGAATGCCATCAGTAGGCATTGAACCAAATTCATTAAACATGTTTAGGAGAGTCGAGAGCATCCTTTTCCACCTGGCTAGGAGAGCCAATCCACGTGACGACCGCATTATCTGCATCTCCCGTGACACCACCATCTGGAGGAATCACCAAATTCAAAATGCTGCCTGGAGGATGTTCCGGCTCACCTGCAAGCACATTGCGCTGAGTAGAGTCTGCCGGAGGCTGAGGAGCTTCAGGCACATTGCCTTCTTCCTGCATGTTGTCACCGTTGAACACGACCCCAACCACCTCCCCCTGAAGAACACTATCATCCTGAGACTGAGACGTGGTGGTGTGGGCCGAGCTGCTGGGCTTATCCTCCTCCTCAGCAAGGATTACAGTGATACTGGCTGACAGAACGGGCTTATTGAGCCTGCTATGGAATTTGAAGCGGGTTGTTTGAAAGGAGTTGTGCGGGAGAGGCCTGGCATGACCAGAAGGCGGAGAGGACGGGGAGGCAGAAGCGAGAGGGACAATGTTCTGGGGAGCAGATTGAGAGGCACGACCTCGATTGCCAGTGGTGCCTCCACGGCGAGAAACTCCACGACGACGAACCATTTCCAAATTAACAGAGAGACCAGGGAAGGGAATTTGGCAGGACCAAATGGGAAAGGGCCGAGCGCAGGCAGACTAGGCCAGACTTAGAAACCAGATGAGCTTCCAAGCAACCTGAATGAAGCAGGGGTGCGGGAAGAATAGCGGACGGAAGTAGAAAGAGCCGAGGAGGGAAATTGCATGAATCAGAGACTAGGCCATGGATAAATCGCCTCGCACAGTCTCTCGAGCCGAGCGCGCATTCAATACCAAATGTGTGACCATAATTCTGTACCCTGGAAAATTCATATCGAATGCTGTGGGATTGTGGGATCCACGTCCGCGAGCCAAGTGCAGGGACAGCTGCCAGCAAGGAGTAAATCCTCATAAATGTTCTGCAGTGACACCCGCATCCGGGTGTGTATCATCCTCTTGATTCATATCGTTCTTCACGATGTTATGAAAGTCTGAGAGTTGATCCTCTGAGGCTATGCTGGAGATTGAACCTACAAAGAAATCTACCCCAATTTCCACTCCTATATTAGCAAGAAAATCAGCCAGCTTATTTCCTTCCCGCTTAGTGTGTTTGAAAGAAATTGCTTGGTGTTGAGAAAGCCATTTGTCTATTAGCTCGAGTCTTTGAGCCATTCTCCAACTGCTACTGACCTTATGTATGGGGGAACCCTGCATGAGTTTTGTGACCATGTTTATGATGATTTGCGAGTCCCCTTCAATGATTAGTGGAAAAAAACCTCTGTCCTGAGCAAGGGTGAGACCTCACCATAATCCTTCCAGTTCCGCTGAGTTGTTAGAGTCCCAGCCTTTTGAGCCGAGAAAGATCAGTAAAGGAATGCCATGATGATCTCTGAAGACTCCCCCATATCCTGCTTTTCCTGGATTACCCTTTGAAGCTCCGTCGAAGTTGAGTTGAAACATGTTACTGGGCGGCGGAGTCCATCTTGTTGGGATTTGGTTACTCTTAGTAGGATTGTCTTTAAGAGTAGGCTTTTGATTTAAATGTATTTTCCAGTTGGCCCAGACAGATTGTTCCTGCGGCAGTGTTGGAAAATCTTCTTGGGACCAGGCCTTAATGGACAGAGTTTCTTTAATGTTCTGGTGTAACCTAGTCCAGATCTGCTCAATAGACATTGATTGATCCTTGAAAACTCTTCGATTCCGCTCCTTCCAGATGTTCCACATCAGTAGACCAGGAATAAGCTGCCAAAGTGTGTTTAAGAGTTTGCTTTGATATGGCGCTTGACTCCAATTGCGAATAGTAGCTTTAATATCCCCATGCACTCTGCCTTCCTTTTGGCATCGGAAGGTAACCTTTTCCCATAGCTTCCGTCCTATTTGACAAGTCTGCATTAGATGTAAAGCTGATTCCTCTGCTTGCTTGCAGTTAAGACATATAGATGGGCCAGAAAAGCTCCTTTTTCTGAGGTTATCCCAAGTGAGAATTTTATTGTGACATAGGAGCCACATAAATGTAGACACCTTCGGCCAGTTAGAGGAATTCCAGATTTTATCCCATAAGACATCTTTGATTATCCTTTCCTTGATGATTACCTTATACGCTTCCCTTGTGGTGAAAGTGCCTTTCTCTTCATATCCCCATCTGAGAATGTCCGTTCCTTCTGAGGAGAGGATTTGCTGCTTTTGTAATTCTGAGGAGAGAGAGAGTTGTGTTTGCTCAGAGCCATGCATCAGTATTTGTTTGGCCTCCATCCATCGTCTGTATCCTTGTGTGGAAGAAGGGTCCCAGAATTGACTAACCTTATCTAGCTGATTTATATCTTGCTCTGGTAAGGGAAGGTTAGAGAGAGTGTCCTTGATCTTTGGGAGCTGCTGCTAGGAGTCTTCCCAGAACCTTGCTGTGTTTCCATTCTTAACTTCCCAGAAGCTATGCTGTTGTATTAGATCCCTATGTTGAATGGCCGAATTCCAAATTACAGAGCCTGTACTTACTTCTGACATTCGAATTCTTTCTTCAATAGGGCTATTGTTCGCATATTTTGCTGTCCATAGGGAGGCCCAGGGAGTGTTAGGATTTGAGAGCCATCTCCACCAAATTTTAGCTCCCATTACCTCATTACTGTGCCCTGGATCTCTTAGCCCAATACCACCAGCCTTCTTTGGAAGACAAACATTGTCCCATTTGACCAGAGCCCACTTTCGATTGGGACCTGAACTGCCCCATAAGAAATTGCGTTGAAGTTTCTTTATATCCTTGAGTACCCATTTAGGAGCTGCTAGAATTGAGAAGAGATACAGGGGCATGGAGTGAAGAACGACTTTAATGAGAACAAGTCTGCTGGCCATGTTAAGAGCTCTGTGAGTCCAAAGGAAGAGCCTCGCTTCTAGCTTTTCTAACAGGTCTTTCCAAGAGGAATGCTTGAGAGCCGAGGCTATTAAGGGTGCTCCCAGGTATTTAGAAGGAAGAGACGCTATGGTAAAACCAAGAATGCGGGCTATGGCTCTTTGGGTGGGGGCAGGGGTATTGAAGAAAAAAATTTGAGATTTGACCCGATTAATAAGGGCTCCTGAAGCTTCAGAGAAGTTCGATAGGAGGGCTTTGAGAAGGCGTGCTTCTTGAACAGAGGGATGACCAAAAAGCATGTTATCGTCCACGAATTGCTGATGGGAGTAGGTAGGAGAATTGAGAAAAGATAGGCCCTTGAGACGCTGGGAGAGCAGAGCTGATTTAATGCTTCGGCCCAGTCCTTCTGCCATAATAACAAAAAGAAAAGGTGAAAGGGGATCTCCCTGCCTGATACCCCTGGAAGGACGGAACATGGGCGAAGGGATACCATTGATAAGCACAGAAAAGAATGAGGAAGACAAAAGATTTACAACCCATCTAACCCAGGAAGGGGCAAAGCCAAAGGCAGTTAAGATTTTTTGAATGTAAACCCAGCTTAAGCTATCAAAAGCTTTAGACAAATCAATTTTAAGCATCATACCTGGTTTTTTTGATTGCTTCAAAGAGTGGATTATTTCATGAGTTAAAATAATACCATCCATTATCTGCTGACCTTCTACATAACCAGATTGCTCTGGCGAAATAATGAGAGGGAGCAGAGGTTTCAGTCTGGTAGCTATAACTTTTGAGACAATCTTGTAAATGATGTTGCAGAGAGCAATCGGTCTGTACTTGTCTGGAGTATTGGATTCCTCTGCCTTGGGGATTAAAGCAATGAAGGTTGCATTCAGCCCTGGGTACATCCATCTTAAAGTGCATGATTCTTCAACAACTTGCCAGACTTCCAATTTGATTAGATCCCAGAAGTTGTGAAAAAAGTTGGAGGTGAATCCATCCGGACCCGGTGCTTTCCCTGCTTTCAACTGATGCACAACATTCTCGACTTCCTGAAGGCTTGTGGGCTTAAGGAGGAGAAGATTATGCTCCTCTGTGATTAATTTGGGAATGTTCCTTAGAACTTTGTCAATAGCAGACGTTCTATCTATGTTGGGCTCTTGATGAGCTTGTTTGAAGTATCTGAGAAACTCCTCTTCAATGCCTTCGTGCGTCTCAATTCTGGCTCCCTGTTCGTTTTTGATGTGGGAAATGTAGTTGTTCATTCTGCGCTACACTGTGGTCTTGTGAAAGAATTTTGTGTTTTTTCCCCATCCTTCAGCCATTTAACCCTCGATTTCTGCCTCCAAAGTGTTTCCTCCTGTTGTGCTCTATCTAGGATTTGGGTTTCAAGAGTTTCTTCCTGTTTTGCTAGTTCCTCGGAGTGTCCTTCTATAATGATCCTTTGCTGTACATTCTTCATTTCTTGATTGAGGGCTTCCTGTGCCTTGAAAATGTTGCCAAAAGTGGTATGATTCCAGTGCTTAATTTCTCCTTTAAGGTGCTTTAGTTTCCGTTGGAATATAGACATCTTAGTACCATTAGAGGGATTAAACTTGAGCCAGGTTGATCTAACAAATTCATTAAAATCCGGATGAGTTAACCAAAAAGCTTCAAACCGGAATGGACGCCGAATACTGTTGCCTGGACGATTCCATTGGAGAGCTATTGGCCAGTGATCAGAGCCCGATATTGGAAGGATGGAAGCAATGAATTCCCCACCCAGGTGAGTTGCATTGTCTGATATTAGAAATCTATCAAGACGTGAGGCTATTTGTTGCGTTCCTTCTCTTTTGTTGTTCCATGTGAACATGCCATTATTTGAAGGTAGATCTATCAACCAGTTATTTTGAATAAAATCCTTTAGTATGTTCCCATCTCTGTTGCTCCTGCTTCTGCCCCCTTGCTTTTCTTCCATTCTTGCTATCATATTAAAATCACCTCCAGATATCCAAAGTGGGTGCAACCTGTTTGAGTTAAGCTCTGATAAGGTATCCAGAATTCCAGCTTTGTGTATGGTTTCGTGAGGGAAATACACATTTGTCATGTGGCCGTGGGTGTTGGTGCCGATTATGTGAAATATTGCTTGGATGAAGTTCTTGTTTGCATGTATATTGTCAAGTTGAATTACTCGTGCATCCCAGAGAACTGCCAGTCCTCTCGACGCCCCTTGAGCATCAACAACTATTACTAGCCCTCCTGGCCAAGCTTTTGCTGCTATTTTTTCCAAGACTGTCGAGTTACATTTTGTTTCTTGCAAAAAGAGTATATTTGGTTTTTCCTGCATGAGCATGTTTTTTAGAAGTCTGCCTTTCCTTGGGCTATTGAGCCCCCTAATATTCCATGATATCAACTTCATTGAGAAGGGTTGGGATTGATATTGAAGTACTTGGTCAGCTTGGCGTATCTGCCTGACTCAACTAACACTTCGCCTATCTTGATAGTTCTTTCGAGGGTGGTTTTCCTTCCTCGCTTTTTGCTGTCTTTGGTGATGAACTTTCCATCCCATTGACTGCCAATCTGGACTCCTAGAGAGTACTTCTTTTGTGCGCGATTGAGGACCTCCACCAGGTTGTCCACTTGCCGATCTGGTATTTTGTCAAAGTTTCCTGTCTTGCATGCTTGCTCGAGTCCTAGAATGTCCAGTTCACCAATATCTATATTTTCAGGGTCTTCCTCCATGAGCTGGGGTTCTTGATAGTCTTCAGCTCTTTCCTTCACTGCCTTTGTACTAGGTTCTGGGTTATCGACTTCCATTCCTTGGAAGCTCCAGGCCTGGATCTTGGTTTGGGAATGATGGGTCGATTTGTCGGATAAGTTTCCCCCTGGCTGCGGTGAAACCCCATCTTGCTTCTCTTTGCTAGTTTCCTTGTCATTTGGAGGTATGTTATCAGGATCTTGCACATCATCACTGGCCAGAGCAGCAAAGCTATTGCTCGTTGAGGGTTTTGACAAGTTAGCTGGGTTGGTCCTGGTGTTGGCTGTCGATTTCTTATGACCTCTTCTGCGATTTACCACTTTGGTAAATCCGTCAGAAGCAGGATTGTCTGAGTCCATTTGAGGAGGGGGTTTCCTGTTCAGAGGACAATCTCTGTAGAGGTGACCTAGATCATGGCATTTCCTGCATCTAAACGGTACATGCTCGTAATCTATCAGCTGTATCCATTCAATATCATCATGGAAGAGACTTACCGTATCTGGCAGGGCTTGCTTGAGGTCCATGTAGACACAGATCCGGGCATATGATGTGTATCTGCATAATTTTGTTTCCTCTGCTACCTTGATGAATTCGCCCAGAGCATTTCCAATCTCTTGGAGGGAATTCTCTTCCCAGTATTCCCAAGGGAGCGAATACAACCTTATCCAGACAGGAGCACAACTAAGGTCTTCCTTATCCGGATTGAAACGTTCAACCCACCCTTTGAGGTATAGACCTGCGGAATTAAAGAAGTATGGACCCCCATCCAGAATCCTATTGCGATCTTCCAAGCAGTTAAATACAACCGTAAAAAACCCCTTTGGCCCTAGTTGCAGAGTGATGTGACCCTTTGGGTTCCATTTGGAATTTATCCAGCCCCTTAGCGCTTTCTCAGTTGGCCATATTCCAATAAACTTGCCAATCAACGCATGATCCCTCATGAACTGTATTCTGGCATTGATTCGGTGACTGGGAAATTCCACTTTTGGCCTGTGAGTGGCCACTGGTCTACATGTGGATGAGCTTGCTTTGGGTTTGTCTTTCTGAGCTTGTTCACTGTTCTGCTGCTTGCTGCTGTCCGTATTGTCCTCATTCTGCCTTTCTTCTTTGTCGGTATCTTCAATCCGCTGCTTTTGGCTGTCGTTTTTTGGGGGAGGCGCATCGCCCTCCCCCTGAGGGGGCTGCATGGTTCCTTCGATCTATGGCAGGAAACCAAGACCGCAGATCCACCCAGATTCTGTCAAGGCTAAGATATATCAGGGGAGCCTGCCGTAGCAGGGGTTGCAGAAACCCTAGGACGAGTTGCAGAAACCCTAGTTGCTCCGCCAATCTTGTTTCTTTTTTTATTACCTCTTTAACTAACCAACCCTATGTTTTATTATTAGGACTATATGCAAGTCTATTTTGGAATAGGTCTTCAAATTTTTTAATTTAATCAACAATCATTATTAGGTGGATGACATAGATTTAACCTCCATGGAATATTCTAGAATATCCATAGAAGTATACACAAATCAATGGTTGATTTTTATCTCCAAAGTAGTTGTGTTATTTTTATCCTTTTAATTATATTGACTAATTAAAAAAATGTCATATGCACAAGTATCATATAGAGTGAATTCTGGTTTTTTGGGCATGTGGTTTTGATAAGCCACATTAATGTAACAAAGCCTATTTACACTTTGAGAATCTCCATGGTAAAGTGGAAGTAAATCTCCATGATTAAGAATCTTGTTCCATGTATATATATATATATATATATATATATATATATATATATATATATATATATATATATATATATATATATATATATATCTCTTAATTCTTTTTAATAAAATAATAATAATAACCCACGAGGCCGAGTGAAGATGGTGATAGAGTTTTTTGTTAAGAAACTCTGTGGTGTAAAGGTCATTGGTTCGAAACTCCATGGAAAAAATCTAGCCATGCTATGAGCTAGTGTGGCCAATGTTGGGTGCAATTCCCTAGTGATTTTGATGGCTTAGATGGCCTTGGGTCGCGGTTAATCAACCCACAAGTTAGGTGTGCCAATCATCTCAAGACTCACATAACCTTGCAAACAACAACAACAACAACAATAATAACAAAGGTAGAATTTAGTTAGTTTTATGATTTTTTTAATTTTTAATTTTATTTTAAGAAGGCCAGATGTATCGTAAAATAAGTTTTTTGATGTTTATTATGGATTTATTTTGGAGGGATAGGGTTATTTAACTAGTTTTCCAATTGTAGAAACAAAAATTCATAAATTTGAAAGAAAATTGAAGAGAGTTAGAGGTATATTTCATTCTTGTGCACTCAACAAATCTCTATGACATGAGCTCACTTCACCTGTTTGAAGGCATTTTGGGCCACCAAATATGGAGAAATCTTCCCAGCAGTATGTAAATTTTCATTTTTTATATACTTAACTTCAAATCCCATGACTATGAAAAATAAATTCTTGAACACTTATTTTGTTAGTAATAGTAAGAATTCAACCTTTCCATCATTTTCTTTTATGTGACTAATTTTTTACTATATAAGGACTACCTTGGGAATGATATCTACGAATATCCTATCATTAGTAGTTTCCTAATACTTATGTATACTCCACCACACAATGCATAAAATGAAAAAAAAAATAAAAATAAAATAAAATAATGTATGTATTGTAGATGTAAGATAAGTAATGAGAAGGATGTATTTATTGTTATATCCTTGTTTGAACCACTTCAATATTGTTAGTATTTAATTACTGTAGCTAATAAAAAAGGTGGCCAAGGTCGATATAAAAAGAGTGCCTAAGGTAAGGTTGAGAGGGTAGGGAGGTTTACACTTAAAAAACGTATATATTATGTTACCTTAAACCTTCAATTAGTTTCTAAAGTTAAAAGGAATTAAGTGGAGTGGTTGAAACAAATCCCTCAGTCTAGGCCATCACTTTCTAAAATTTAGTAAGTTGTCTCCCTACGTTCTTGGAACAAGCAGTGAGGGGAGCTTTCTTGCATGCATTAATGCATAGGGAATTTGAATGGAAAAAGGAAGGATAGGAGAAAAAAGAGGAGAATTTTTAGGGTCATGGAGGGAAAAAAAAGAGAACTGTTTCCATATAGATTAGACCAACCATGGAAATGGGCTTACACTTGTTAAAAGTGCCAAGAATATAAGAAAACTCGCAAGAGATTTGAGATATCATATGGATCTTTCTATGTGCACATTGAAGTGCACTAGTGAGAAGAATTTCTGAGGGATTCGTTTGTAGAGAAGGTCGTGATCCTTTTATTATGTGGGGCAAGTAATGTGGGTTCCTATGAGTTTCTCTATCCTTAAGAAAATATTAGTAGTGAAAATGTCTTGTTTTGGACCTAATTAGGTTGAACCCAATGTCTTGTTTCCTATTTCCTAATTTTCCCTAGTGGTATTATAGCCTAGATAGGGGTTGATGTTCACAATGGACTACCTATGGTTGGGCGGAAAACCACTCTATCTCATCCAGTTGCTTGGCATTCATCTTCAACACATATATGTACATATTTCCTCTAGATTTTTTTTGTTATTTTTATAAGTACATTCTTTGTGACATATGGTTGAATGCGTACTAAATTCCTATATGATCAACACATAAATAGATAGTCTAAAAATTGTTAATAAGTTTGTTGATAAAAACACTGATTAGTCCTTGTCAAAATTTTGAGTGAAAAAAAATAGGGGTGAGAAATATATCAACCCTTTTTCTTGTACCTTCAATTCCATGCTCATTTCTATTGTGCATATATATTATTAGTGATTTAAGGGTTACTATAAGATGTTGACTAGGATAGGCCCCTTGGAAGTAGCTCACTTAGAAAGCCTATGTTATGTAAATTTATGTGAGTTTTGAAGTCCATTGTTTAAATCCCTCAAGTGTGAACTCGTGTGTTGTCCTTGGGGTAAATCAGTTACACCTAGGGGTTATTGATGTAGTAGTTAGAATTGACGTTGTGTTAGGGAAGTATGAGCCTGACGCAATTATCAATTCCTCTAGTAATAAAAGATAAAGATGATAACAAGGATAGGTTAAGGGACTTGATGTTAAAATTCTAGGAATTCTAAGGCTAGGAAGACTTACTCCCTCGGTTTAGCATTAGAACTTAACTAGTTGAAGCATGGGGAAGGGAATTCCTTGGAAAACCAATTTCCTTAGATATTTTTACATCTCAACATCATAATGATTCCATTCTTGAAGAATATTTGTATTCTATGTTCACTGGGATAAAGTGATGTGTATATATTAATGGACTTTTCACCCTTGCATTTTGAAAATAATGATAGTTCATGAGTTTACCATTAGGAATTTTATGTTATGAATTACAAATTAAATAATCGTTGCTATAAATTTTCTCTTGGCTTGTGGATGTTGAGTATTTTGTTGAGAATGGGAAACCGAGAGGTATCTATTGCTTCCATTTGTCAGAATTCGTAGAGAAGATAACAAATCATAACCTAGAAAAATACTTGAACATATTTAGTGTGTGTAATGTAGATGTAAGATACATACTTGAAACTGTTGGACAATTATGTATATATTTAGGTATATTTCTTTCCTCTAAGTTCAACAAATTTCTATTTCATGAGTTAAATCTAGGCATCTGTAAGATCTCTTTGAAGGCATTCTACACTAAATATGGAGTGATATTCTCAAGTTATCATGCTATACCAAACAAATCAAGTTAATATATGTGTGCATGAGCCAATTCGTCTTTGTATTTATTAAATTTAGGTGAATTTATTTTTTATATTTATTTTCTTAATGAATGTTATCTAATTCTATCATAACAATGCCTCCCCCATACGGGGTTGTAGAGGGTATTTTAGAACAACACAAATATATAATAACTTTATTAATTTGAAGTTTTATTTTTTTGGGTTGATGGATAATATTCACTATTGAAATCAATTTTGGTAAATGAGTTATTTAGTTTTATGAATTTGAATGGTTTAAAAGTGATTTTATTTTATTTTTATTTTTATTTCTTTTTATTTTATGAGTCAATAAGAAACAAATATTGATATAAATGTTTTGAGAAGTAGATATAAGATTTTTGTAGGTTGAATATTGTAAAAGAAAACATGTTTCATCTTTCATACAATTTTTCATATATATAATTTGCGATCAATCGTTTTAGATCTTGTCCAATATCCCATGTTTCTAAGCCTATGACAATGTGTTAATATTATGTAATAATTTTTTATATTAGTTTTAGAGTTTAAATTTAAAATAATTTAATTCAAATATCACTCGAATAAATTTTATTTTTAATTTAGTTAGATGAGTTGACTTAGGTCTCATGACCCATGTACAAATAAGTGGATCAAATACCATTCCCATGTCATTTAAATAAGCCCATGAGGCTCAAAGTAGTCAGTGACATGGTGTTCTATTAAGGCACTTTGCGGTGAAAATATCATCATTTCATAACCCCTTGGGACACAAATCCAACATGAGTACTAGTTTGTCATGTGGCCTAGTCTAGGTGCAATTTTGAGGTGATTTTGATGGCTTAGATTCCCCTAAGTCACAATTTATCAAAAGGTAGATTAGTCATGCTGATTTGCAAACAAACTAGCAAACAAAAAAGATGATTTAACTTAAATGACTGAGTTTTTTTTTTTAATTTCGTTTAGAAGGTTAAGAGATTTAGACTAGTAACCTTTATTGCATATATAAATTTTAACAAAATTACTTAAAAATAGAATGGACTTTTCAATTTTGTGTTTACATTTAAATTTTCACTATTATTGTTTTGTTTTTTTGTTTTTTTTGTTTGTTTGTTTGTTTGTTTTGTTTGTTTGTTTTGTTTGTTTGTTTGTTTGTTTTGTTTGTTTGTTTGTTTTTGTTTGTTCGTTTGCTTGTTTGTTTTTTTTTTTTGTAAGTTGGGTAGAGGTTATATTAATTTTCAAAAAAATATACATATGTCTCTATGTTTATATTGGCTTGCCACTAGGAAAACTAGACTAGTAGCACATAAGTATGGACTTATTACATATAAATTTTCTAATCATAGTAACAAAACTAAAAAAATAGCAAATATTAAAAGGCTTAGTAATATAGTAATTGAGCTACCTTATGTGTTGGGCCAACGCAAAAATGTGAAAAGAGTTTTGTCTAGTCCCCAACATGGAACTTGTTGCTTCCCACCTAGAGTCAACACTTGAGCTTAGACCCATAGTAGAACACAAATCCTTTGAATGAACCTAAGAAAGACGACATTGGCCCAAGCCTAAGACTTGTAACATAGACTCATAATGACATAGATCTTGCCTTCAATAAAAAAGAAGTATATCCCTCTATCATTTAAAAACAACCAAGGGTTGAAAAGACAATAGGGGCATCGCAACAATGTAATAACAAAGGTGTCACAACACTGTAATAGTAGAAACACTGTAGCAATGTAATATGAGAGGTGTGTAATAACAGGGACGTCACAACATTGAAACAATAGGGATGTTGCAACAATGTAACATAGAGACATCACAACAATAGTGTCACAATGTTGTAATAGCAGGGGTGGCACAACAACATAACAACATAGGTGTTACAACATTGTAATGACAAAGGTATAACAATAATGTAACAACAAAGGTGTCACAACATTGTAATAACTGAGGTGTCATAAAAACAATGGAGATACACAACCAAAGATATCTTGATGATGCCAAAAATCCAAATGTTCTATGCGATCATACATTTGAATTTCTAATTACATAAATGGTCACTCATAATTATTTTAAAACCTTTTTGTTTAATAGTATTTCAACATATAACTCTTTTCATTTCAAGATATAGCTATATTATTATTTCTTTGCAATAAACTTATAAATTAATAATTTTTATTTTTCCCTTATTATTATTGTTATTTAATAGTAATGAGCGAATTCTCTAGTACACACATAAAAGGTATTTTGAGACTCTGATAAAATTATATTTTACAAAAATATATTACTAAAATAATTTCAATTAAACAACACATACTCTTATTTTTTAAATAATAATCTTTAATCTAATAAAAAGGTTCAAATATAGCCTAAAACGTACTTCAATATATTACAAGTATAGATTCATCTTAAACTTAGATATATTTGGGTTTAATATGGATCTACATTTGTTTGTTGCTTAAATATTGTCATGTACCTATTTAATTGCATCAAGAGACAATCTACAACTAGTATTGGGGAGATGTTGTGGTGAAGCATTAGATTAATAATAATAATAAAACATGATGTTGTCTCAATTAAAAAAGTAATAATAAAAGGTAAAAAGTAAAAAATTATAATAAAACTAATAAGTCCCTCAATTTTGAGCCTGTTACACACACACACACACACAAATTGAAATTCAATAAGTGATCCAGGTGGATATTGGTGGCCATCTGCCAAGTCCACTTGGACCCCCACCATTGTTTCTTTCAGCTTTTCAGTTTCCTTAATTGTAGCACAATTTAATATTTTTAGTAGTTTTTCGGGTCCTGAACTTCCGGAGCCATTTTGAGGCCCTAAACGACCTTTTTTTGGGAAATTTGGGAGCAACATGGGTCCATGGATAGATGTTTCTATTCTCAAAGTTGTAGTTCTCAGATAGATCTTTCTAACGAGATATTGTGCGTGTCAAACGGAGATCGTATGCCAAAGTTACGACCTCGGGAAGTTGATGTACCAATTTACCCAAACGGGGCCCACAGTTTGGCGTTTCATCTTCTAGTGTTAGGTTTTTGGATGTTTAGGGTTTTCCATTATTTCTCAACACTAAATAGGCCTTCGAGCCTCATTGTAACAAAGTTCAGAGGCATGTAGACGCCACATCTCTTCTTAGAGATAAGCTACCATTGCCCTAGATAGTTTATTTCCATTTATGATTGTAAGCATATTTCAATATTCTATAGTAATGAAACGAATTATTATTTCTGCTGCATCTCTATTTGTATGGTTATATCTATAATTTGTTGTGTTCCTGTTTAAATCCGGATCAGTGGTATCATAGTGGTTTGCTCTTTCTCTGTCTTTCTTTGCATGTCCCCAACGAGGTCGGGATATAACGAGTTAGGGCCTGAACTGTTCGAACCTTTGCAAGACCAGCCTCACAAATCCTGACGACCTCCCATGGTGGATGAAAAGAAAGATGAGGGGGTAGGAGATTCTATCAAAATCTTGCTCGAAGAGGCCCTCGAGCAACAAAGGAATGCGATGATGGACAACTTTGCCTAGATCCTTTAGCAGCTACCAGGGGCGACACATCTACTTCCAGCAACTACTTTGGAAGCACCACACCCTTTAAGGTACAAGTTAAATTTGACATTCCCATATTTGAGGGTCAGATAAATGCAGGATCCGTAGATAAATGGTTAAATCTGCTAGAAGGGTATTTTTCTGTTCATGATTTTTCTAGCAAAAGATTACTTTCGCTCTTCTCAAAGCCGCCCCTCATGTCAAGGACCGGTGGGAAACCTACTGTGAGCAGAAGGATGAAAGTACGGCCTCACTGTTTTCAGCCATACCCACTTGGAATTCATTCTGGACTGCCATCAAGGAGTAGTACTACCCTGTCGGAAGCTATGAGGATCAATACATAAAGTGGACCACGCTGCGGTAGGGAGGGGACCAAGACTGCCATAGTTTACCAATATTTTCCATACCCTTCGCACAAAGTTGGGCATCAAGGATTCAGTGTAGCATCTGGTACTCAAATACTGCAGCTGCCTGTATAGGTACATCCAAGAAGAAATAGAAATCCCGAACATCTCCTCACTTAGCACGATATACCAATATGCTGTCAATATCGAGAAAAAGCTTAAACAAAAGAAATGAGACTTTGGATTTGTGAATCTGAAGCGAGGGAAAGGTGCCCCCAAACTACAGAAAAAAGGACAAAGCCAAGGCGGGATGACCCAAGACAACCCACCAAAGCCGCAAGCAAAGAACAATGCCGTGAAGCCGAAAAAGGACATGGGAAAGTGGTGTGAGTTCCATAAGAGCTCCACTCACAACACTAATGAGTGTCGGGCCAAACATTCACTGGTGGTTGAGCTAAAGGTTTCAGAATCAGATGCATGTTCTGACTCTGAGTCAGAACATAACAAGGGGAATGATAAAGGGAAGCAGATTATCGATGCGGACCCCAATGCCACCATTGCCACCATGAAGATTTAGAAGGAGGAACCAGAAGATCCAGAGGAGGAGGAGCGTTTCTTCCACTCCTATATGTGGGTAAAGGGCTCCCTGCTACAGTTCATTATCGACAGTGGGAGCTAAAAGAACATCATTTCGGCAGAGGTCATGAAGTGGTTGGGCTTACTAACCACAACACATCCACAACCATACACCATCGGGTGGCTTCACCAAGGACGAGATCTTTGCGTGAGCTAGCAGTGTCGCCTTCCATACAACGCCAAGCCCTTCACAGATGAGGTATTGTGTGATGTTGCTCCCCTTGATGTTTGTGATGTATTATTAGGACAACCATACTTGTGGAAGTGACATGCTGTGTATGAATCAAGGCCCTGTGCTATTATTGTTACTTTGGGAAATAAGTTGTATAGGATATCGGAGGTAGCACTGCCTACCACCATCTCTTTGGTTACTACAAAACAATGCAGTAAGCTCATTTCCAAAATCGGGGAATTTGTTTTCCTGATGATATGCCCTCAAAGAAAGAAGAAGACAGTGGCCACGACCTCCAAATAGGGACCCTCCGCACGACAACTACAGATGGAAAAGGTCGTGGAGGAGTATGAGGACATCTTCACCTCCCCCGTAGGGGATCCTCTGCACTATCAGGTCAAGCACTCCATCTATCTGACTCCAGGTGTGCCACTTCCCAATGGACCAATCTATCGGCGCTCCATTATGGAGAACGATGAAATCAAGAGGTAGATTCAGGAGCTGCTGCAGAAAGGTCACATCCATCTGAGTTCATTGCCTTGTGGGAGCCCAATCGTGTTGGTACAGAAGAAGGATGGGACTTGGAGAGTCTGCATTGACTATCGGGCGCTGAACAAGATCACTGTCCATAATAGGTACCTGATCCCACAGATTGATGACCTCCTGGACCAACTTAAGGGGGAAAAGTATTTCAGCAAGATCAATTTGAAGTTAAGATATCACTAGGTACCAATCGAACCCTCCGATGTGTGGAAGACTTCCTTCAAAGCCAAGGAGGGCCTTTTTGAATGGTTGGTTATGCATTTCGGATTGATGAATGCTACTGCAACCTTCATGAGGCTAATGGATGACATCTTGCGGCCATTCACCAGCTCATTTGTAGTGGTATACTTGGATGACATCCTGATCTTAAGCCAGAATTGGGAAGAGCACCTCCACCACATTCGACAGGTTCTCCAAACACTACGGAAACACAAGTTATGTGCCAATTTGGAGAAATGCACTTTTGGCATGACCCAGGTTCAGTATCTGGGATACATTATTGATGAACGGGGTGCATGTGGATCCAACCAATATCCAAGTCATTCAAGATTGGCCATCTCCAACCACTCTGATAGAGCTCCGTAGCTTTCTAGGTCTTGTCAACTTCTACCGCAGGTTCATGTTGGGATTTTCTCATATCACTTGGCCCTTGATTCAAGTCACCAAGGGAGGAGCAAAAGAAAAATTCTTTTGGTCTGAATCTCAATAGAAGGCATTCACAGGGTTGAAATTTCACCTCTACTCAACACTAGTGCTCGTATTACCAGACTTGCAACAACCATTTGAGGTCGAGACAGATGCCTTTGACTATGCTATTAGGGCAGTCCTTACTCAACACAGGCATCCGGTGGCATACCACAGTGAGAAACTTTAGACATTGTCCGGAAGTATCCCACTTATGACAAAAAGATGTATTCCATTGTGCAGGCCTGCGGACAATGGAAGCATTACACTTTGGGGAAGGAAACGATCATCCACACAGACCACTGACCCCTACAGTTCATACAGACCCAAGGGAAATTGCGGAATGATTGCCATCAGAAGTGGTCCACATACGTGCAACAGTTCCATTTGAATGTCAAGTATAAGAAGGGTAGCACCAATAATGTTGCAGATTAACTCAGTCTACCACCAATTGTGGCGTTAACCACCGTGCTCAAGTCTTGTGGGCACGAGACTTCTGATCAGCCACTTCTCTACAAAAGCAACCCAGAATTCGGCCACACATACCAAAAACTCTTGGAGGGTCAGCATGATCCATATTTTCACCTCTAGGATGCCTTGTTATGCCACCTGGTTCATCTTTGTGTTCCTTCAAGCAAGTGTGCCAAGATTATTTGGGAAGCACACTACAATTGGGTTGTTGGGCATTTCGAGGTCGAGAAAATGGTGGCAATACTACATAACTATTTCTATTGGCCGAATCTTTGACAGGATGTCAGGAAGTACATCAGATCATGCACTTCCTGTGCCATTGCCAAATCAACCATCAAGAAGCAAGGCCTCTATACCCTACTGCCTACCCCTAGTCATTGACAGGTTCTCAAAGATGGCCATTATGGTGGCCTGCAAGAAGAATATCACAGCAGAAGCCACTGCTAAACTATTCTTTGAACGAGTGTGGGTACACTTTGGGATCCTACATTCTATCATCTTAGATCGAGACAACAGGTTCCTCAGTACTTTTTGGTCTGGTCTCTGGTCGATGTTGGACACCAAACTCACTAACTCCACATCCTTCCATCCTCAAATTGATGGCCAGATAGAGGTTGTTAATAGGATGATCGTACACATTCTACGCATATGCAACTCAATGAATCCACGCACATGGGATGAGAGCCTTCCCTATGTTCAACACAGCTACAACCGGGCTCTCCATAGCTCCGCTGGACACAACTCTTTTTAGGTGGGCTCGACATTCCAACCACTATGTCCCATTGATGTGGCTATGCCATTTGCCGCTACTCATGTAGATTTGGCTCATGTCCAGTTTGGAACAGATAAGGCAAATAGCTTCATTGAGCACATCCAACATATTCGCCAGTAGGTCCACGACATTCTTGAGAAATCAAATGCCAAGTACAAGCAGTGACATGATCAACATCAGGTACCACACAAGTTTTAGGTGGGTGACAAAGTCTGGTTGCATTTGCAAAAGGAACACCTTACTAGAGCCTATCAGAAAATCGGACCACTCTAATATGGTCCTTACACCATTACCAAGGCTGTGGGAGACAATACATTTGAGCTCATCATTCCCCCATTCCTTGGCCTGCACCTAGTGTCCAATGTGGATTGCCTTCGGCCATACTTTCCACCATTACTAGACACATCTGACATTGCAGAACAGCTCACACCCACAAAGGTAAATCCAGATTGCATGGAACAAGCTGCAATTGATCGGATCATGGACACATAGATCAAGCACACTCGCTAGTAGAATATCCAACTGTATCGAGTTGTCAAAGTAGGCCAACTCCTTCACCAAGGCAAGTGGCTCACCAAGGACCAAGTTCAGCAGAAGTTTCCTCATCTCACGGAGGAACTCAACCCATTGGGGACCATTAATTCCTAGGGGGGAGGAATGATCCAAGTGGATATTGTTGGCCACCTGCCAAGTCCACTTGGACCCCCACCATTGTTTCTTTTAACCTTTCAGTTTCCTTAATTGTAGCACAATTTACTATTTTTAGCAGTTTTTCGGGTCTTGAACTTCCAGAGCCGTTTTGAGTCCCTAAACAATGTTGTTTGGGGAAACTGAGAGCCACATGGGTCCATGGCCCAATGTTTCTATTCCCAAAGTTGTAGTTCTCAAATATATCTTTCTAACGAGATATTGTGCACGTCAAATGGAGATCGTATGCCAAAGTTATGACCTGGGAAGTTGATGCACCAATTTACCCAAATGGGGTCCACAGTTTGGTGTTTCATCTTCTAGGGTTATGCTTTTGGATGTTTAGGGTTTTCCATTATTTCTCAACAATAAATAGGCCTTCGAGCCTCATTGTAACATAGTTCAGAGGCATGTAGCCGCCACATATCTTCTTAGAGATAAGCTACCATCGCCCTAGCTAGTTTATTTCCATTTATGTTTGTAAGCATATTTCAGTATTTTACTGTAATGAAATGAAGTATTATTTCTACTGCATCTCTATATGTATGGTTATATTTGTAATTTTTTGTGTTCCTATTTAAACCCAGACCAATCTGGATCAATAAGTCAAATGAAACAATTGAAATTGTTAGAGGAAATTGCAAAGGGGAACAACGAAAGGTAATTGAGGTGAGGAGACAATCATTTTAGCATAATAATGGACACTTTTAGGTAAGTTTTTTTGGAATATACCTAAAATTTCACATTCATAATAGATATTTTACATTCTCGAATAATAATTCTGATGTAATCCATATTATGTAATTTCATCAATTTTGTGTGTGTGTTTTTTAATAATTAGATGCCTACACGTACTTTATCAGGTACAAAGAAAAAACAATTTGTTTTTTTTATAAGTCACCAGAAAGGCTTTATATTACTTCGACAAAATCACAATACAAAATAATAGTTGGTCTGCCAGATTGGAAATTAGACCAGCTGCAAAAATAAGCTGTCTTGATACAACCTCTATCCAAGAGAACCATTAAGTTATTTTGTCTCTTGTTACCTTTAAAAAACTTACTATTATGATTATACTCACTATTAGGTATGCCTAGCAAGTATCTCTAATTTCGATACCTAAAATTAACAAAAAGACTACTAAATTGCATACTACAACTACTACCTAAGTAATCCATTATCATAGTAAACCAGATAGACATAGTTGCCACTTTCCTAAACCTCATTCTACAGGAACCTCACCAGTTGGATCACTTGTAGAGAAATCGTTGGAGTCACAACCATGGGACCACTAGAGCCTCCTACCTCTCTTGCCTTGTACTTCCTGAGGCACATTGGTTCTCCTTTCGCTGCCCCCAAAGTAATGTCAATGTTATGTATATACTTCAGGTAACTAGTGAACATGTTGTTCAAGTAACTGATACGACCATCCCATAACTTCTCAATATTTACCAACATCTTTAGAATATATTCAATCACTCCAAGTCACTAGTTGATGGCCTTCAGTTGACTCAGGGTATCATCTTGGCCTCTCGCCCTTCCTTCCGAGCTTTCTGCCTACAAATTTCCTATCAAAGACTTCACATGGCAAGCGGTTTCGAAGGTTTTATGATAGAGGGTTGCGCAGGTCCTGGTTTCACCATTATTAATGATTTAGTTGACCTCATCTTCAAATTGGCTATCAAGAATATCCCTCCTTTGTGGGAAGACTTCATTTTACCAAATCTCCACCACTTCTTTTCCTTTCGGCGGGACAGTAGAATGAAATGACTTCACTGCTACCCTTGTGGCCATTTCCATGTGGGTGTGTTTATTTCAACCCTCACCCTAAGCCTCCGCACTGGGTATCCCCCTTGGCCTACCCACACAATATATGAATCTTCCCATTCTCAACTTGGCCACCCTTTCCAACTTGTAATCAATTCTTATCAGCTCGCTATGATACCAACAATGCTCAATTACCAAGCATAAGTCAAAAGAGACATAATCCAACCAAGAATTTAAAGACTTAATAGCTAAACTGCCTTTCTCAACATGCTTTTTGGCACTTACCATCGCAATCTTCTCAACCTTCGATCTACCTATGATAGGATTGTCCTCCCATATGAGCCTTATGCTTACATTCCTTTCATTCTTGTTGTCTTGAGGGGGTTTGGACCCAGGTTCAGAGGTAGCTACTCTAACCAACAAAACGCTGCACTACTGGCCCTTTCAGAAACAACCCGCATAGCCTAGGCTGCAGTCTCACCCGAGGCAGTATTGGGGGATTCCATAACCAGGATTATGCATCCAAAGGACTATGTGATGTGTTTCTGTTACTTTTAAGGATTTATTCTTACCTTCACGAACCCTAACGCTTAAAACCCAGAAATTACAGTAACTTATAATTAACATATCTAAACACTTCATTAATTGCTCTGAATATCCATAACATAATGTAATTAACTAGATCTACCACATTCGCACATCTATTAATTACTTTTCATGATAAATTAAGTAAACAGAGTGAATAGACCATAAATGCGGAAGTAAAGAATAACACACAGATACACAAGTAATGCTCCAAAATAACCTTTATTATGATCAGATCTCCAATTACAGACTCTTTCTACCCTACACACACAGCTGCGGGGGCCTGCATTCTTAGTTGTGGACTTATCAAGGTCTCTCCGCACATAGCTGTAGGAGCCTTTCCCTCCATCTAAGTACAGAAAACATACTTCTATTACTTATATCATTCACTGCTTGATTCACTTCCTTCTTATGACTCTCTATGACTCCTTTTTATATCATATTCTATTACAATACCGTGGTTCGCAAATGATGGGTGGGTCATAAAACAACTTAACTTTTAAAACTAAGGGGATTTGACCTTCCTAAAGCCCCTTTGAATCCTAATTACCTTCGTGCTCCGCTCCTCAAAATGCAGAGACTTTACAATAATAACAAAATTGTTTACAGAATTGACCCCAAGGGACCCTGCCCCAACAGGCCTCAACCACAAAGTCGTGACTCCTCCTTGAGTCACTCTGCTGATGTTGCCTCGCTCTTTGCCTGTAGACCATTGAGTTTTGTCTTCAATACTTGAAGATCTGCTATCCCCTGCACAGTGGCTTGACGAACTTCCTCAACCAAATTTTTAGTAGTCAAACCTTCTACTACAAGGCCCGTGGTTCTTTGTGTCTGCTGCATGGCCTTCATCTTGCTCTGCACCGACTGCATCAACTAACTTGCTTCATCTTCCCATGGCTACGTCCTTGAAGATATGATGGATTCCTTCCGACGCAGCTCATCAATCCCTTTCTGGATGAGCTTTCCCTTTTGTGCACTAGTGAACCTTTGCACTGGTTCTAAGGTCCACTTTGTAGATATGATCTCATCAAACTCCCTCTGCTTGTCTCATATATTTGCTTGGATTTTCTGCAAAGTTGGATCCTCCTGCAGTGAGGTCCATAGTTCCATGGCTTGTTCAAACAACTGGGTGCAACCCTTGAATGCAACTTCTAATGTAGCCATCTCTTCTTTAATAGCAGCCTTTCCCTGCACTTTGAATTCTAGGGGAGTGGTTGGTTGTAACTTAAGTTGGAGTTCAAATATCTGTAGCTACAACTCAAAATGAACCTTACTAATTTCCTCCTTCGACCCTTTCACTGCGATAGATAACTTCTGTATCTTTTTTGTGGAGGCCGCTTCTACTGGAATCTGGAGCTCAGGAAGCTCACTACAGGCCTGCACTATTGCTACTTCTAGCTGCTGACTTCGCACAATGACTTCCTCCCTTTCCTTGAGGGCCTGAACCTTTTCCTCAAACATCTGTTGGTTGTTGGTTTTTACTTTTTTAATGATGAGTAGTGCACGTTTTTCCTAAAATCTAAGCTCATATGATACTCCTTGATGTAGCTCGTGTAGTGTCTGAAGAGGGAGCACATCAAGGTTTGGACTCAAATCCTTCATATGTAAGAGGCACGCCCTGTCTTCTGATGTCTCGTGCAGTGACCCCTTTGGGAACTGCACTGTGTGGAGGTCTATGGTGATATCTGCTACTAGGGATGACCCTCTGTCTTGTTTCAAGCTCACTTGATTGAGGCTCACCTATCCCATGCTCACTTGAATAATCCCTGTTTGGACTTGCAATTCCCCCAGGCCCTACTGCACCTTGTCCAATGTTTGATGGTATTGGTCCTCAGTGTGACTCCAAATTTTCTTCATTGCATCGCGAACCACATCACCAATCTCATCTAGGCCCCTTCCATGAGGACCAAAGGGGTCGCACTTACAGACTTGTCAGACTTCTGCTTCTTGCGCGGTCCTGTGGAGATCCACTTCTGCCTTTTTTTGACAATGAGGGGTCTTTGACCCAGGTTCAGAGGTAGCTGCGCTAACCAACAAAACCCTACACTACTGGCCCTTTTGGAAACAACCCACGTAGGGCAGGCTGCAGTCTCACCTAAGGCAGTATTAGGGGATGCAAGAACCAAGTTTCTACATCCAAAGGACTATGTGATGTGTTTCTGTTACTTTTAAGGCTTTATTATGATCTTTGCAAACCCTAACCCTTAAAACTTGGAAATTATAGTAACTTACAATTAATAGATCTAAACC
Organism: Pinus tabuliformis; assembly: GCA_031772625.1. NCBI lineage: Eukaryota > Viridiplantae > Streptophyta > Pinopsida > Pinales > Pinaceae > Pinus > Pinus tabuliformis. The sequence goes on along the minus strand of CM062806.1, from coordinate 490,516,907 downwards.
CTTTGCTAATTTCTCTGAACATTCATAACATCATGTAATTAAATAGATCTACCACTTTTGCGCATCTATTAAGTACTTTTCATGATAAATTCAATAAACAGAGTGAATAGATAGTAAATGTGGAAGTAAAGAATAACACACAGTTACACAAGTAATGCTCCAAAATAGCCTTTATTATGCTCAGATCTCCAATTACAGACTCTTTCTACCCTATGCACGCAGTTGCAGGGGCCTATGCACTCAGCTGTAGACTTATCTGTTGGCATTATGATACATATGTTGTACTTGATGGCAACCCACTCATCTTAGATGATAAATTATAGTGCAGAAAAGTTCACGCACTTATATGCAGAGAAAAGTTTATTCCATGTAGAGAAAAGTTCACGCACTTTTATGCAGAGAAAAGTTTATTTCATGTAGAGAAAAGTTCACACTATTTTATGCAGAGAAAAGTTTATCTCATGTAGAGAAACGTTCACACACTTTTATGCAGAGAAAAGTTTATTTCATGTAGAGAAAAGTTCACGCACTTTTATGCAGAGAAAAGTTTATTTCATGTAGAGAAAAAGTTCACGCAATTTCATGCAAGGAAAAGCGCGTATATGTTGGAGAACTTACCTTTGGTCCATGGTAGTTAGTCCTTGGTATTTGAACCTATGGTTTTGGACCATGGTACCTCGTCAGAAGTGTTGATCCCAAGTATTGGGTTGTTCATGCAAGGAAAAGCATGTATATGTTGGATAACTTACCATTGGTCCATGGTAGTTAGTCCTTGGTATTTGAACCTATGGTTTTGGACCATGGTACCTCGTCAGAAGTGTTGATCCCAAGTATTGGGATGTTCATTCAAGGAAAAGCGCGTATATGTTGGAGAACTTACCTTTGGTCCATGGTAGTTAGTCCTTGGTATTTGAACCTATGGTTTTGGACCATGGTACCTCGTCAGAAGTGTTGATCCCAAGTATTGGGTTCGTGGTATTGGTTTATTATGGTTTTGGTCCATGGTATTGCATCCAAAAGTGTTGATCTCACACACTTTCATGGTTGGTTCATGGTATTAGTCCGACAGTTTTTGATCCTATGGTTTTGGCCCGTGGTATTGCATCCAAAAGTGTTGATCTCACGCACTTTCATGGTTGGTTCATGGTATTAGTCCAACAGTTTTTTGATCCTATGGTTTTGGACCGTGGTATTGAGAAAGGACTAAGGCTATAAAAGAGGAAGGAGATCATTTGGCAAGGTATCATCTGAATTATTGAATATCTCATAAAGTGCTAGATCTGGAATACTGTGATTGGGTTATGGTGCAGATCTAGATCTGAGCTAAAGAGGGATCTCACCAGTTGATGGAAAACAAGATCCAAGGATAGATCGGGATCAAATGGTTTGAAATGAACTATCTCTATATAGTTGATTATGCTTATTCTAGATCTGTATACTGACGCTTGTAATGATCTGAACTGGGTATAACTTAAGTTTGAAATCGTTGCAAGTCATGATTGAATAATTATAGATCTGTACACGGGTTGGCTTTAGTGAAAGCACATATGTACGTAGGTTTGGTTCATTGTAGTAGCATATACCATTTGAGCTATGATGTTTAATGTTATAGGTGGTTCAGGTTGTTGATGTGTTCTGATGACTGTTTAATGGTGTCAGTATTCTACATATTCAGTTTGATTGATTGTGTTGATGGATGAGATCTAGTAATGGATCTAATGGACTAGATCGGGTTGCTAACACTCATATTATCCTTGTATATGTATTGATCTGGTGATTGGGTGATTCAGAAGATTGATTGATTATGTGCTTCAATGATATTTATGGGTCCAGTATGAAAATTGGATGAAACGTGGCCCTTCAGATTATGTATTGTGCTTCAGGTGTATCCAGTCAGAAAATGTATGAAACGTGGTACCTGGAGGAGAGAAGATTGTAGGCCGGCGCCTACGTACTAGTATCTTGGCTTGTACAAGAGCTAAGGGGGTTGTAGCCCCCTTCCAGGAGAAGCTGGAGAATGAAAGAGGGTTGTAGCTCTCTGCAGGTTGTAGCCTGCGTACTGGTAAAGGACTGCACCAGTACAAAATCATTGTAAAAGGAATTTCTAATTGAAAGAAGATAGAGACATATTGCAGCAGGTGGTTTTCTCCCACATTGGGTTTCCACCTTATATCATGGTGTTCATGTGTGTGGTTTATGTGTGATGATCTGTTCTATTTTACTGCACCTATTTACTGTTAATATGGTTGATGATGTTCTAATGCACTCATTAAGGATCAACTAACTGAATCATAAGAAGTTGTGGAAGTAGCATATATGAATCTGAATATGGAAATGAAAAAGTTTTATTGATGTGATAATACTGATTCACCCCCCCCTCTCAGTATTATTTCCAACAATTGGTATCAGAGCAGGTCCTTTGGTAGAAGCTTGATTGCTTGAAGGAGATCCGTGGAACAATAGGAAAGAAGCTTAAGAAGAAAGCTCATAAGAAGAAGAAGACATCTCAGAAGAACTATGACAGTGGGAGAATCGATTGGGGATTAGGTATAAGAAGCTCTTCAGATTCAGATTCATATTCGGAATCATTTCAGAATGAAGATGAACTATCAGGTATGAATTTGCTATCCTCTGATGTTCCAGCTATCTATCCATTTGGAAAAGATGGAAGTGATAACGAAACAATTGAATGTGCTCTTATGGGTGAGGAAGAAGGATATCAAATAGAAGCAGAATTTAACAGGCTGACAAACAAAATTAGTGAACAAGAAAGACTTCTGAACATAAAGAGTGGTGCCCTCAAAGAAGCTGTTACTAGACAAAAGGCTCAACGAGAGTTATTCAAGGAGAAATATCAAAAGTTGCAGGTTGAAGCAACATCTCTAAGAAATGAATTCAATGAAAAGAACAAAACCATCAAGAAACTCAGAGATAGATCCAGTTACTATGAAAGTCTTGAAGCCACGATCCGCTCTCTAAAGGAAAATCTTGAAGAATCAAAGAAGCAGAATAAAGATCTAGTCCAAGATATTGAAAAACAGGGAAACGAAGTTATCAGCTTAAAATCTCAGCTAGAATGTGCCTTCAGAATTCGTCAAATGCAACAGGATCTGAATGAAGAACAAGAAAAGGAGATTCTCAAGCTAAAGCATCAGTTGGAAGAAGAAAGGAAAGCTAAAGAAGACATGAAGAAGCAATATCTAGAAAAAGAAGAACAACTTCAGGTTGAGGTAAATATCTTGAAAAGTAAATTAGAAGAAAAGGATAAGCTCTTACGTTTTCAAGATAGTACTAAAGTCTTGGATGATATTCTTAATAGTCAAAGATCTCCTGCTATCAAAACTGGTCTTGGCTTTCATGAATCTGTTGAAGGTGAATCTAGTTCACAAGGTGAGGCAAGGAACTCTAAAGAGAAATCTAAAATGATCAACAAGGAGATAAGAGAGATGAAAGGTCAATCTCATCATCAACCAAGGAAAGAAATTCTTCAAAGAAAATATTTTACTCCTCCTATGAATAATGTTGAATGTTATGTATGTCATAACCTTGGACATGCTGCAGCCAGATGTTGAAGAAGAAGGGTTCAAGATCATCAAACAAACAGATCATCTCAGTCAAGGTACTTTAATGGATATTGCTTTGCTTGCAATATGTTTGGTCACAAAGCTGTTGATTGCTACAAAAGGAATATGAAACATGTAAGATGTTATGCATGTAACAAGCTTGGACATATAACAAAGGAATGCAGGAATAAAGCACAGACATCACACCAAAAGGAGAAAACATCATCATACTTGAAGATATGGAAGAAAAAGGAAGTTCAGTCAGAAAGTGGCGGCACAACACATTATACAGACATAACAGAGGGAGCCGGAAGTGTAAAACTTCAATCTCCTACGCAAGCTTGATAAAGGGAAGTTGCATATATATACGCGAATTTGTTACTGCACAGTCGCGTATATGATTGGTTGAAGAAAGGCAGTAGGGACAGATTCAAGAAAAGGATCAGTTTTGCTCCAATTGATAATGGTTGCATATGATGGTTAGAAGTATTTTGGTTCTAACTTGATATTGCTGATGTCTTGATACTTATTAATATGCATGATCAGATCTGACAGATGGCACAGGTTTAGGGGGAGCATATGCTCTTAATGCATTGTTGGCATTATGGTTAATAGTCCTTGGTGATGATGCTTATATGGATAAATAATTCATCTTGCTATGATATGGTTATGAGTTGTTCAGATGATTCTTGGGGTTACATAGTTGATATTTAGATCAGATTTATGATGGTGCTTACATGGTGATCTTCATAAGGATAAGGAGCAGTACATAATTCACATCTTCTTTACTTGATGATGAGTCACTCATATGCTATTGTTGTCATATGCATAAAGATCATATACTACAGTTATGATGCAGGATTCCTATTGTTCTTAGCACATATATGGATGAGGATTGTTGGCTGGATACATGGATGATTATTCAAAGTTACATTGTTGGAGACATGATGATGATGAGTTCTTACCTATATGATGATAGGTTGTTTCATATGTTGATTGATGCAGATATTCCCAATTGATGATACTTGGTTCATGCAGATCTGGATGGCTATGGTGTTTCTCACATATGATAGAATGTGAATGATTCTGTATATACAGAATTCTGTTCAAAAGGATGAGTTGATACGGACATACCTTGATGATTCATGCACTAATACAAGTTGTTGGTCTAGTTGCTGATGACAGATGCTATGGAGCAGATCATACAATGTTGTTGCTGATGTTTATCATGATCTTATTTAGGTGTTTGGTCTTTGTTATAAATGTCATGTATATCATTCGATGTAAAGGTCATATCAAGACTCATGATGTAATAGTGTGTCTCTATTTATTGTAGTCATTTGATGAGATCTCTTCAGGTCATGTAACGGCCTATATTGGTTTCCCCACTATGCCTGGGATGAATGATGTAATGTACTTGGTTGTCATTTTCTGGTATATCCCCACTTGGTTGGGAGATGGATGTATGTATGAGTATTTGGTGCTAGGAAGGTCACGTATGATGTATAGAGTCATGTTCTTGTAGAACACCTTTTTGCAGACTTTGCTTACAGACAGGGGGAGCATATCATGCATTGTTGGCATTATGGAGGAAGTACAGAAGGAGATCATGGATGCTGGTCTGAATATTGCTGCAATACGTCTCTATCTCTTTCATGATGTATAAGTCTTGGTTCTTCTTGAAGAACATCTTTTGCAGATCTTTCCTACAGTCAGGGGGAGCATGAACAACACAATTCAGAAAGAGCAGAGCTTTCAGCATGTAGCATGAACAGATTGGTACACCTTGGCATATACAAAGGGGGAGCTCATTCAGAGATTTCAGCAGGTACTCAGGGGGAGTATGGACAACGGAATGTTTATTTAGGAAAGAGAATATCTTGGTTAACCCTTTGCCCTTGATGTCAAAGGGGGAGAGTGATTGGTTGTTGTTGCCATCAAGTCCAAAGGGGGAGATTGTTGGCATTATGATACATATGTTGTACTTGATGGCAACCCACTCATCTCAGATGATAAATTATAGTGCAGAAAAGTTCACGCACTTATATGCAGAGAAAAGTTTATTCCATGTAGAGAAAAGTTCACGCACTTTTATGCAGAGAAAAGTTTATTTCATGTAGAGAAAAGTTCACGCACTTTTATGCAGAGAAAAGTTTATCTCATGTAGAGAAAATTTCACGCACTTTTATGCAGAGAAAAGTTTATTTCATGTAGAGAAAAGTTCATGCAATTTTATGCAGAGAAAAGTTTATTTCATGTAGAGAAAAAGTTCACGCACTTTCATGCAAGGAAAAGCGCATATATGTTGGAGAACTTACCTTTGGTCCATGGTAGTTAGTCCTTGGTATTTGAACCTATGGTTTTGGACCATGGTACCTCGTCAGAAGTGTTGATCCCAAGTATTGGGTTGTTCATGCAAGGAAAAGCGCGTATATGTTGGAGAACTTACCTTTGGTCCATGGTAGTTAGTCCTTGGTATTTGAACCTATGGTTTTGGACCATGGTACCTTGTCAGAAGTGTTGATCCCAAGTATTGGGTTGTTCATGCAAGGAAAAGTGCGTATATGTTGGAGAACTTACCTTTGGTCCATGGTAGTTAGTCCTTGGTATTTGAACCTATGGTTTTGGACCATGGTACCTCGTCAGAAGTGTTGATCCCAAGTATTGGGTTCGTGGTATTGGTTTATTATGGTTTTGGTCCGTGGTATTGCAACCAAAAGTGTTGATCTCACGCACTTTCATGGTTGGTTAATGGTATTAGTCCGACATTTTTTGATCCTATGGTTTTGGCCCGTGGTATTGCATCCAAAAGTGTTGATCTCACGCACTTTCATGGTTGGTTCATGGTATTAGTCCAACAGTTTTTTGATCCTATGGTTTTGGACCGTGGTATTGAGAAAGGACTAAGGCTATAAAAGAGGAAGGAGATCATTTGGCAAGGTATCATCTGAATTATTGAATATCTCATAAAGTGCTAGATCTGGAATACTGTGATTGGGTTATGGTGCAGATCTAGATCTGAGCTAAAGAGGGATCTCACCAGTTGATGGAAAACAAGATCCAAGGATAGATCGGGATCAAATGGTTTGAAATGAACTATCTCTATATAGTTGATTATGCTTATTCTAGATCTGTATACTGACGCTTGTAATGATCTAAACTGGGTATAACTTAAGTTTGAAATCGTTGCAAGTCATGATTGAATAATTATAGATCTGTACACGGGTTGGCTTTGGTGAAAGCACGTATGTACGCAGGTTTGGTTCATTGTAGTAGCATATACCATTTGAGCTATGATGTTTAATGTTACAGGTGGTTCAGGTTGTTGATGTGTTCTGATGACTGTTTAATGGTGTCAGTATTCTACATATTCAGTTTGATTGATTGTGTTGATGGATGAGATCTAGTAATGGATCTAATGGACTAGATCGGGTTGCTAACACTCATATTATCCTTGTATATGTATTGATCTGGTGATTGGGTGATTCAGAAGATTGATTGATTATGTGCTTCAATGATATTTATGGGTCCAGTATGAAAATTGGATGAAACGTGGCCCTTCAGATTATGTATTGTGCTTCAGGTGTATCCAGTCAGAAAATGTATGAAACGTGGTACCTGGAGGAGAGAAGATTGTAGTTCGGCGCATACGTACTAGTATCTTGGCTTGTACAAGAGCTAAGGGGGTTGTAGCTCCCTTCCAGGAGAAGCTGGAGAATGAAAGAGGGTTGTAGCTCTCTGCAGGTTGTAGCCTGCGTACTGGTAAAGGACTGCACCAGTACAAAATCATTGTAAAAGGAATTTCTAATTGAAAGAAGATAGAGACATATTGCAGCAGGTGGTTTTCTCCCACATTGGGTTTCCACCTTATATCATGGTGTTCATGTGTGTGGCTTATGTGTGATGATCTGTTCTATTTTACTGCACCTGTTTACTGTTAATATGGTTGATGATGTTCTAATGCACTCATTAAGGATCAACTAACTGAATCATAAGAAGTTGTGGAAGTAGCATATATGAATCTGAATATGGAAATGAAAAAGTTTTATTGATGTGATAATACTGATTCACCCCCCCCTCTCAGTATTATTTCCAACATTATCAAGGTCTCTGCACACACAGCTGTAGGAGCCTTCCCCTCTGCTTAAGTACATAAATAGACTTCTCTTACTTAGATCATTAATTGCTTGATTCACTTCCTTCTTATGACTCTGTATGAATCCTTTTTATATCATCTTCTATTACAATACCATGGTTCACAAACCTTGGGTGGGTCATAAAACAACTTAACTTCTAACAAACTAAGGGGCTTTGACCTCCCTAAAGCCGCTTTGACTCCTAACGACCTTTGCGCTCCGCTCCTCAAATGTGGAGACTTTACAGTAATAAAAAAAATGTTTACAGAATTAACCCCAGGGGACTGTGTCCCAACGATTCTCATATCTAAGTGAATTTGAAAGGCTCATCATAACCATTTGTTGCTTCTCATACATATCCTTTGTATTTATTGTACCAACCCACTTCTCGTTCTCCTCCTTATCCTTTATGAACTACCGTACATGAAAAACCTTGATTAAGGTGCTCATAACTTCACCTTCTTTAGCTGCCACCTTCTCCATGCAATTCTCCCACGCGTCCATTCCCTTGCCCCAATTAACTATTACACTCTCTTCCATAATATAAAATTTAATCAATAGTGTGAGTAGGTTGGGCCCTGCCCAATCCCTCTGTTGGGACAGGGTCCCTTAGGTTAAATTTTGTAAACATTTCGTTAATATTTCAAAGTCTCTTTATTTTGAGGAGTAGAGCACGAAGGTCGATAGGAGTCAAAAGGGACTTTTGGAAGGTCAAAGCCCCTTAGTTTGTTAAGAGTTAAGCTGTTTTGTGACCCGCTTGTGGTTTGAGGACCATGGTATTGTAATGAAGTATCATATAAAAAGAAGTCATAGAAGAGTCATAAGGAGAGAGAGAAGAGCATAGATGGGCAAGTTTTGGGTCTATTTTGTCTATTCTGTACTTAGGTGAAGGGGAAGGCTCCTGTAGCTGTGTGCGTAGGGTTGGACGAGTCTGTAATTGAATATCTAAGCATAATAAAGGTTTTTTTGGAGCATTATTTACATATCTGTGTACTATTGTGTATCTATGAATTTATGGTATTATTGATCTGTTTATGCAATTTATCATGAAAAGTACTTAATAGATGCACGAAAGGAGTATATATGTTTATTTATCGGACGTTATGAATGTTTAGAAAAATCAATGAAGGGTTTGAATCTGTTTTCCAGTTAGTTGCTGTAAGTTCCAGGTTTGAAGGGTTAGGGTTCGTGAAGGTCGGATAAAGCCCTAAATCTAACAGAAACACATCACATAGTTGTATGGATGTAGAAGCTTGGTTCTAGCATCCCCCAATACTGCCTTGAGAGAGACTGTAGCCTGCGCTATGCGGGTTGTTACCAAAGGGTCGGTAGGGTAGGGTTTTGTTGGTTAGCGAAGCTAACTCTAAACTTGGGTCCAAGCCCCCTCAAGGTAACAAATGGTTCCATTGCCAGGAATGGGATCTATCTAAGGAATGTGTGTTGTGGAATAAGTGGATACTAACTAAAAAGAAGTTTTAAAAGTGGATAGATTGGAAGCTGCATGATTTTGCAGCCCAAGAACATAGGAATCTACACTTGTTGAAAGAAGAGTGGTTGAATAGATAACTATATACAAAATAACACTAAAATTTATTCTACTCTTTTCCGTACGAATTGTATGAATGGTTGTCTAAATTGGTGGATGGTCAAGGTATTTGGAAGTTGGATAACCCTATCGTGTGGACTCCAGAGTTAGTAAGGTGTCTAGAAGGTTAAGAAAAAAAGATCGTGAGGGTTGTTGATTATTGGAATGATAGTATTTTGGGTGGATTCATTATTGAGTTTGCGATTGACACGTTTGTCAGTTAAAGTGAAGCTGAATGTCGATTTTTCAAAGGACAAAGAGGTAAGTATCTGGAGTCCATAAAAATTTGGATTAAAATTATATTGTGTGAGAAAAGGGTTATGCCACTGATTTTATGTTTATACGAGACTTGACAGGAGTTATGCGAAGTGGGAAACCATTCAGAAGAGATCTAGATTCAAGTGCAAAATACAATCCTTTGTTGGAAGCGTCTGATAGCGACGACAAAAGTGATAATCTGAAGACACCTCAAGGTATGTTGCAGGTGGTAAATCATGGTATTGCAGGAATACCACATCCAACCACTCCACCTCCACCATCACCCCCACCTCACAAACCTACGCCTACACCTACGCCTCCACCTCCACCTCCACCTCCACTATTCAATATGGCGAATGCTATGAATATGCCTATATTCAATGGTCCGGGGGCAGAAGACACTGAAATTTTTTGGTTTGTAGCAGATGCTGTGTGGAAGTCACAAAAGATCTTGGATGATGACCTAAAGAAAGCGTAGCTAGTCACAACACCGCAAGATAGGGACCTGAGCTGGTATATTAAGTATAGTATGGCTCATCTAGCTATGATGTTAAAAGACACAAAAGTTGCACTGAACAATGAATTCAAGAAGCCTAAGTCATAAGCTCAGTCTGTAATGGAGGTCAAATATATCAAGCAAAGGGTAAATGAATCTGCATGGGATTTTGATCAAAGGTTGGAATGTCTGCTATAATAGGCTAATCTGCAGATCTCAGATGAGCAACATAAAAATTGGTATATTGCCTCACTATTACCTCAATTAAGATTTCAATTGTCACAACAAAGCTTGAAACACAAGAGAAAACTCTAGAGATTGCTATGAAGTTGGAGGCGTTGCCTATTCTGGATACAAATCTTGGAGTGCAGCAGATTCAGTCCTATTTTGCTAGCCTGCATATGGAGTTGCAGGATCTTAAAAAGGCGAAAGGGGTCCAAAGTGAGACCCGCACAGAAGTATGGTGCTTAAAATGAAAAGGCCATGGTCATGACAAGGATCATTGCCCGGTGTATTAGAATTATCTCATTGGGGGAACCTCGTATCCCCGTGAAGCCAACAAATACCGCTGGCTCGAGTACCAGTGTAGTACCATGATGCGCTATCTGCTAGATCACAACAAAACATATGACAGACAATTTCCACTTGTTACAGAATTTTTTGCATACTCCCCAACAACTAATTTTCAATTTTTGTAAATATGTAGGCCATGATGAGCGCAATTGCTATGAGTTAATGATGGACAAAAATTCGACATATAGAGTACAGGCTAAGACACGTCCTTAGCAGGATCAATGCACACCTGCAGCATGTGGAGGGTTCCTTGGACGAGGAAGAGGAGCAGTAGGAGGATCTGGAAGAGGTCACAAACAAATCATTTGTTACAATTATCGGGAACCAGGCCACGTTGTACATGATTGTAAGAACCTGACACACCCCTCTTTTCAATATTTCTGACAGTTTGAGAATGTTATAGAAGATTGTCTAATGCTGATCGTGAAGATACAAGAGAAGAAGAACCAACAACCTACTCAGAATATCCAGATGATGACATCAGAACTACGTGAAGATGGGCCCAATGTTAATATCATCACGCGAAGTAGTATAGCTACCGGGGAAGATAAAGGGAAACAACCATAAGAAAGTATATGGGTGTGCAAGGTTGTTGACAAGGATGGTGGATTTGATCTGCATAAGGTAAAGGAAAATTTTATGTAGGTGAAAAAGAGATTTATGGATTCAGGAGCGTCCTCATTAAAAACTAAGGGTGCAGAAATGGAGAAGCCTGAAGAGGTCAGTGCTGCATAGGAAATCGATCCTTCCTTGTTAGCATATTTCTTATAGACCTGCATGAAGCTCTTAAGGGACTAGAAAGTAGTAGAGGGATTGCAAGAGTTTATAGACAACTGTGCTGGAAAGGGTGAGCCACTGCTTGAGCATCGCGCAATGCAAAAAATGGACAAGGGTAAGAAAAGGACGGGTCAAGAGATAAGATTGTATGCATAGATCAGAGAATTCAAAATGGACTAGGTGATCCTATATTTAGGATCTGATGCGAATGTTTTTCCTAAACAAACCTAGGAAAGAATGGAAAAGACGACACTACAATGGTCCCCAATTCAACTACAAATGGTGAACCAACAAAAGATTATTCCGATGGGGCATTTACATGGAGTAACTATAGATATTGAAGGAGCATGTGCTATAGTTTATTTTGAAGTGATCGAAATAGTGGATGACAGTAATCCCTACCAACATTACTTGGAGTTGATTTGGAATTTGATATGAATGCGGTCATTAACTTGAAGAAGCACAACATGACGTTTGAAAAGAAGGAACTGCAGGTCATTGTTCCATTGGATCCAGCCGAGGGTGTGCGGTATACTGAACCCGTCCAAGATTACTATGAGGATGATGATATTGAATAGATCTATAATCTTACTATGTAGGATGAGGATTGGATCAACCCTACGGAGGATAGGCAAATTACGTGGGAAAAGGGCAGCTCCTACAACTCAGATTCGGATGAGGAGCTCAAACATTAACATAATCGATTGCATGAAGTATCAACCCTGCCATGCAATAGGCTTACTAAGTCACTCCGGTGTATATCTACTGAGGTACACAATTTACCGTATTATGATGGCTTAGATGATGTAAAATTATTTCTAGATAAATTTGAAAGGGGTGTACCAGAATTTCATCAGTTCTAGGCACTAGATATCATGTTGAGAGCTACGCCTGCCAAATGGTGGGGTACACATAAGAACAACTTTATCGACTGAAAGGAATATTGTAGGATGTTGAAGCTATGGTTTGGATATGCCAATACCCGCATGACTAAAAAATATACAAGGAAGGATGATTCGTGTGAGAATCTAGCTCGGTGGATGAAAGCATGGGGAGAGGAACCACATCTTGAATGGGTTCACATATTCTAACACTCTTTGGATACTATCCCAATGAACTAGTATCTAGAAACAAAGCTGTGAAATGGAAAGTTTTCTGTTAGCTTTCAGTTTTGAGGATGGGTTTGAATTATTGACGAAGCATTACAGAAAATTAAGGCTACGATATTCAGGATTCCAGAAGAACCTGTCACATGGGTATAACCAGACTGGAGTACAAAGTTGTGCCATGCTCTGGAATTCTACAATGTGACCACTGAAGAATGCGAGGAATATCCCAGAAATATTAGTATTTGTGAGTCTCAGGGACAACGCAAAATCGTGTGGCCTAAGGCAGAAGTTCTTGACATCTCAAAACCATTGAAAACCAAGCAAGTGAACATTGGGATGGAAGCACAGCCGAAGTTCACAAATATAGGTGACTACTGGAATGAGGGCACATTTGAAAAAGTCACGAAGTTATTATGAGAATATCATGACTTGTTTTCAACGAAGTTTTCTAATTTGAAGGGGATAGTAGGTGATTTGGGTGTTATGAAGATCAATTTGAGGCCAGATGCAAAGCTGGTAAAGTAATGCCCATACCAGTTGAATCCTAAGTATAAGGAAAAGGTGTGCGAAGAATTAGATAAGATGCATGCAGAAGGGATTATTGAGCCTGTAGAAGAATCGGACTCGGTGAGTCCTATGGTGTTCTAGGAGAATACGATGAAAGGAAAAATCTAGATCTACATAGACCTAAGGAAATTGAATGATGCTTGTGTACATGATCCATTCCCTACATTGTTCACAGATGAAGTACTAGAGAACATTGGTGGTCAAGAAGCCTACTCATTTAAAGATGGATTCTCAGGGTATCACTAGATCAAGATCACGCTAGAAGATCGAAGTAAGACTACCTTCGCCACATAATGGGGATGTTTTCAGTATATAGTCATTCCCTTTGGACTTAAGAATGCCCCTATGATATTTTCTAGGGTGGTAGTCGCATCTTTTAAATAATTTATTCATAAGTTTTTGGAGGTTTACTTTGATGAATGGATGATGTTTGGGTTAGTGAAAAAGCACGTTGCAAGTGTTTGCCTAATGCTGGATACCTATCAGAAGTATCAGATATCCCTTCACCTAAAGAAGTACATATTTTTCGTACCTTATGGGATACTCTTAGGCCATGTTGTTTGTAAGTAGGGGTTGATGGTGGACCTTGCCAAAATTGTAGGGATTATCAATTTGGAGCCTCCAAGGAATGTCAAAAAATTGCGCACAACGTTGGGCCATATTGGATACTATAGGAAATTCATCAAGGCGTATGTGCAAATCATTGCGTCCATGGAAAAATTATTGAAGAATGATGCAACATTTTTCTGGGATGATGATTGTGAGAAAAAATTGGATGTATTGAAGGAAAATATGGTCACAACTCCTATTCTGGTGTCCTCCGATTGGAAGAAAGAGTTACATGTACTTGTAGATGCATCTTGCATAGCATTAGGAGTAGCGTTAACCCAACCAGGCATAGGTGATATCACCCATCCGATTGCATTCGCGAGTAGGAAGTTGTCTAAGGCAAAAAAGAATTATTCAACCACAGAGCGCAAAGGATGGTGATAGTGTATGCGCTCCCGAATTTTAGGCATTATTTGTTGGGTGCACACTTCAAAATGTACGCAGATCATTCCATTTTGAAGTATTTGGTCAACAAGCTTGTATTGGGGGGGAAAATCTATAGGTGGTCATTGCTATTTCAGGAGTACGACTTTGAGGTAGTTGTGAAGCCAAGAAGATTAAATGATGGACTAGATCACCTTTCACTAATTGAGAACAATGAAGAACCTAAAAGTATTGATGAAGAATTGTATGATGCACATCTCTTTGCTATGCGCATTGTAGATGAACACTTTTTTGATATCATCCATTTTTTTCAACGAGTACAGCTCCTGAAGGGTGTATGACGTAACAGAAGAAAGAATTGGTGGTCAAGGATGTGGATTTTTCTGTCATTGTAGGGCACTTATATAAAATGGGATCAAATGAAGTTCTATGTAGATATGTACCAGATTATAAAAGATAAAGTATCCTCACTGAAGTACATGGATGAGTTGCTGGAGGGAATTATGCTGGAAGAGAAACTGCGCAGAAGATACTACGAGTGGGGTTATGTTGGCCAACTATGCACAAGGATTACAAGGAATATTGTAGGGAATGTGATGTCTATCAGAGGATGGGGAGGTTTTGCAAAGGGATGGATTTCTTCTAAACCCACAAGTATCATTACAGGCATTCGATAAATGGCCAATAGACTTTGTGGGACTGATTCAACCACTAGGAAAGAAGACAGGAGCATGATACATCATCACTGCAACCGAATACTTAACTAGATGGGATGAGGCGTAGTCCATGAAGGATTGCAGTGTGGCTGCAACTGTGAAGTTCATATTTGAATATATTCTATCTCGATTTGGCTACCCTAAGATTTTGATGAGTGATAGGGGTTCACACTTCCTGAATGAAACAATTGCTGCCCTGCTTGAACAATTCTAGATGTATCATTAGAAAAGTATGCCATATCATCCTCAAGAGAATGGTACAGTGGATTCCTTTAATAAAATCCTAGAATTTTCTTTGACAAAGATTTGCAATGAAAATAGGAATGGTTGGGATGTACGCATACCAACTGTTCTTTGGGCCTATAGAACTACGTGTAAGAAATTGATCAGACAAACTTCGTTTAGGCTGATTTATGGATAAGAGCAGTGATGCTAATGGAGTATATTGTGCCTAATTTAAGGATTGTTGTAGTCACAGAGATGGCAAATCGAGATACCATGGAAGAACGCCTTGTTTTCATCACTTCTTGGCCATTTTTCATCAGTAGGTGCAGAAGGCTCGCGAAAAGGCATGGCATGATCACCACATTAAGAAGCACACCTTTAAAAGTGGAGATTTAGTATTATTGTATGATAGTAAGTTCAAAAAGTTTCTAGGAAAGTCTCATATGCATTAGTTGGGACCCTATTTTGTCAAGGACATTATGGATGGAGGTGTAGTTCAACTCGCGAAGTTGAATGGGGAAATGTTTCCAGGGAAAATCAATGGAAGCCAGATGAAGTTGTATAGGGGAGATCCCACCCTTGCGATATGACTATATGGATGCAGGACAGGCTTAGTACTTCAGGAAGTTGCAAAGAAGTAAGGGACTATAGACTATGCTTCCAGAAGGATAGTTTAGTGAAGCAAAGGGGCTATGTGACGATTGGAACAAAGGTGCAGAGGAGAATTGCAATGAAGGAACTGTGCTAGAATGGTGGGTCCCACAAAACCTAGCCAAAAAGTGACCATTGGAAGCACTGTAGATGATTGGATGGTGATTTTTTCGTTAAAGGGAGAGGGGGGAGAGCATTTAAGGAGCACATATTTGGAAATATGCCTGCCAAAAGTGCATTAATGACGGAGATGTGGAGGGAATAGATGGATTTGAATTCAAAGTGCGCTATAAATACTACATCCCACTCCACATTCAAGCACTTTGCTTCATGAGAAATTTCCTTGAGATTTTGCAATTTAGTTTGCGCTAAGATAATTGATGCATGTCTAGAGGGGATTGGAAAGAAAATCAAGAGAAGTTTTCACAACAAGGATTTGGGTGGGAGGAGACTTTACCTAAGTGGTAGCATGAAATATTATGGGAGATAATGACTGCAACCTGACCCAAACCGACCCAACCTGCACCTACCACAGTGCCTAGGTCACCGAGGCTCAACCCACTACCTCCACGGTAGGAGAAAATAAGCAAGAGAAGCCCCAACAAGCGCTGGTATGGCAAATCGCCGCACAAGAATCCAACAAAGATCAGACATAAGGGTAAGACAGATAGAAAAAAGCAGCTGAGGGAACCCTTAGACTTAGATAAGGAAGAGCTATCTATGGGGATTGAAGAGATTGATGCAGATGAAGCCGTGCTGATTACTCGGCTACCGCCTTATGTACCACCTAGGAAATCCACGACCAAAGTTACTAAATACATGGATTTGGTGAAGTTTCAAGTCTCCACACCATTGCTATTGGAGAATGTACCTTTTGAGGGCAATCTGCTGGCTCGAATACCATTTTTGAAGATGGAAGAATGGGACCTAGGGTATCACGCGAAGTTCCCACAGTTGGAACTAAGCAAATACCTGAAGAAAGTATACGATGAGGAGTCGAATGTTACACGATTCAATCCAAAGAAGTGGGTAGTTGGATTTGAGCATGCGAGGTTGCTAAATATGTTGTGGGTGCCACATTTTAGTCGCAACACCATTAACACTATCTGTGTGCGTCAATTATTGACGCTGGTTCATGATGGGTGCCTTTTGTTGGGAGGGCCCATTCCAATTACTGATATGCTAATTCATCGGATAACATCGTTGCCTTATTAAGGAGTAGACCCTACAGATCATTTTGTGGGGAAAATGCAGGAGAAGAATTTGGTAGACCAGATGAAGAGCGACTTTGCGCTGGTGAAGAAGTTGCACAACTATGCGATTAGCTCCATATCAGATGGTGTTGTAAATTTTTCTACATAAATATTGGCTGGGAAGATCATGAGGAAGTGTAATATTGATGGAGTGTCGACACCAATATTATATTTGGCTCTGCAGTGCGCTGAAGGAGTCTAATATACTTGGGCTCAGTATCTATGTCATGAGTTCTAGGAGGATTTTAAAGACGCCTAGTATAGTGACAAGGCATTCCACTTCGTATGGCTACTTTTGTTGATCGTGCTGGTAGCATGGAGGACATCGGAGGAAAGCCAGTTCCCACAACATGATCCAAACCTATTGGAGGTTGCAAAATTCGCCTCGCTATGGGTGAGAAAGGACCCTGAGCGCATCATAGAGACAAAGATATTTTGGGTCCTATTTGAAGCTGAGTTGAGGATGGTGATTAACCAACAACCACAATTATCACCAAGATTGCATGCAAAATATGATAACATTTCTCATTTCAAGGCAGATTTTGATAATTTGTCTATCCATGTGAAGAAAGATGCCACGGCCACGTGGCATAATTTGGAATACTATGTCACCGAAGATGATAGTATGGGGGTCGTCAGTAAATGGCTGAGTGACTGGCTCACCCCATCTGACACAAGTATAGGAACTAGTAAAGTTGCTGAAGGCACAACTACGAAAGCAACAGAGAAAGACAAGAAGAAAGAAGCATAGAAGGCTTCTGTGAAAGAAAAGGCTGAGGAAAAAGAAAATGCCATGTAGTAGAAAGAGGCCTCTACAAAGGAGAGAGAAGTAGCAAAAGAAAAAGTCTCTGCAAAAGAGACGGATGTGCCAAAGGAAAAATCATCAACCTCACAGGCCACTATTGACCTCAAAGAACTAGAGCGCATAGATGTGGAGTTCGAGACTCAGGATGAAGAGGAAGGGGGCACAAACTTGGAGTCCCCCTTCATACTCAAGAGGAGGTAGAAGCGCAACTCCATGGGACCGTGCAAGAAGCAGAAGCCCGACAAGTCTGTGAGCGTGACACCATTGGTCCTCATGGAGGGGGACCTGGACGAGATCAGTGATGTTTCCTGTAATGCAACGACGACTATTTGGAACCACATTGAAGACCAATACTATCAGGAATTGGATAAGGTACAATAGGGCTTGAGGGAAT
Organism: Pinus tabuliformis; assembly: GCA_031772625.1. Lineage (NCBI taxonomy): Eukaryota > Viridiplantae > Streptophyta > Pinopsida > Pinales > Pinaceae > Pinus > Pinus tabuliformis. Next base: position 490,498,806 of record CM062806.1, on the reverse strand, counting down.
TGCAGGTATAGATAGGGGTAATTCAAGTGAGCGTAGGACAAGCGAGCCTAACTCAAGTGAGCCTGAAGTAAGTGAGCACGATAGCTTCAACAACAGAGATCACCATAGACCTCTATGCAGTACAGTTACCAAAGGGATCTTTGCACTTTGAGACTTTAGAGGACAGGGAGCACCTATTGCATCTGAAGAATTTGAGCCTTAACCTTGCAGCGCTCCCCATTCAAACATTGCATGAGTTGCATCAAAGCGTCTCAGATGAGCTCAGAGTTTGTGAACAATGAGCATTACTGGTTATCAATGGAGTCAAAACCAACAACCACGAAATGTTTGAGGAAAAGGCGCAGGCATTCAAGGAATGAGAAGAAGTCATTGCACGTAGTCAACAGCTGGAAGCAACAATAACGAAGGCCTGGAGTGAGCTTCCTGAGCTCCAGATTCCAGTAGAAGCACCATTCGCAAAGAAAATAAAGAAGTTAGTTGCTATGGTAAAAGAGTCAAAGGGGGAAATTGGCAAGGTTCGCTTTGAGTTGTAGCTGTAGATCTCCGAGCTTCAACTTAAGATGCAACCAACTACTCCTACGCAAGTCAAAGAGCAGCACGAGGCTTCTATTAAAGAAGACATGATTACACTAGAGGCTGTAGACAAGGATTTCAGCCAATTGTTTGAGCAAACCATGGAGATGTGGACCTCATTGTAGGAGGATCCACACTTATAGAAAATTGAAGGTGACCTCTGAGAAAAACTGGTGCAGTTCAATGAGATTAGGGCTACAACTATAGAATTTCCTGAAAATTATCTACAAATCTACCTCTAAGATTAGAAAATATGACTGTAGATTAACCCAATAATGCAATATAACTAAAGAAAAATACTATAATCTACTTCTGCTATCAATTTACGGAAGCTTAAAGATTGAGCAAGATCGAGATGAACACATATAAACAAAAGAAGAAGAATCAATGTACATGAAACACAGAAAATACTCAGGGGAAAGCCTCATCTAAAATCCTCACTATTTGTATTATCATACAAGGTGGAAATACATAGAGATTATACAAAGCCTTAGCTCTCACAGCTAGCCATCTCTCAGTACAATCCTCCTGGATGCTCATAGGCAATCAAAGCTTCTCACAAGCCTTATCCTTTGCCCTCTAAGCTCCTATTTCCTTGCGCAGTTTCTCCTGGGTGATCCTCCTATTACCAACTGGAAGACTGATCACTCACACTGATCCTACACCCTGTCAGAACTGTGAAAACCTCAAGGAACCTTACCTTGACTGCATGCATGAGTTTCCTTTATAGGAAAACACATGAAACTAATAGTACACTATCCTTGACATTTAGCTCAAGTGGGTCTTTCTCAAAATAGACATGCATGAATTTCTGATGAGGGAATCTTCAGTTATCTGGAGTACACTAGTTGAGTGCATACATGCGTCAACTGACTGACAACTCACAATTAGTTCCTCAAATAGTTTGGAACTAATTTAATTGGACTTAACTCATTAAACTGAGATAACTAATTAGAACTCAAATATAACTCAAGCTTATCTCCTTAATTAAGGGATAATCTTCTCAATTAAGGGATAATCTTCTCAATTAAGGGATAATCTCCTCAATTTAAGGGATAACTATTGCATGACTTCAGAAAGACTTCTAACTTGAATTTCTCCAACTAACTAATCCATAATGAATTAATTAATTATTTCCAAGTGGTTGGTGACACTAAATTCAATTTTAATTCAAGGAAAATTTAAAATTGGAATTTCTGGATTCTATTTTTATCATTTCTTGTTGCTATTTTTAACACTTCCTCTCAACAAGAAAGGAATTCCACTCGATCTTGATCATGAACCTTTGGAATGTTATGCATGCAACACTTCTCTCTAGTGTTGTTGCTCCAGCAACTCCAGAAACAAAAAAACATCCAACCTAAATCAATATGATGCATTTGTTATCAAAGTCTTTCACTGCTATTGCCTCTGTCAACTAAAAAATTTGTGCTTTGGCTGACTTTGTCTTTTTGCACTGTTGTCAATCCTTCTCTGCGCTCTTCAGTATTTGACTACTCTAGCCTCTGTCACTTTGATCTCTGACTACATCAATCCAATTGATTCCTCTCGCTACTATGTACTTTGGGCTCCCGTAGCAAGGTACGATCCGTGAGATAAAAATTCTCAATGGACCCTGCCCAATTTCAACCTTCTTGGGACTATCACTTCACATTGCCCTAGCTCAAACCTGGAGGTATGGCTGCATGTGATCCCTCTGCCCACTTCTCCAATTGTGGCTCCTCCACAATTGTCTAGTATTTCTTCTAGGGCTGCATGTTGAGAGGCAATTTACTCTCCCTCTCAACCACCAAGTCTCTAACATTTGCCTTTCTCCTCAAGGCTTTGCATGCATCTTGAACCTCAAGAGCATACAGGTTCTTAACTTGTGAACCGATCTATTTCACTTGTCTTGTGGTGATGTGTCTAAGGAAAACCTTTCCCTTACTGAAGACAACATCGTAGCCTTTGTCCTCCAACATCACGACCGATACCAAGTTCTTCTTTAGTCCAGGCACATACTTCACATCTGTCAAGGTGATAGAATCTCCATGCTCCCTCTGAAAACCAACAGTGCCCACTCCTGAAACACTAAACCTTTCTTCGTCACCCATCTCTATGTACATCTTGAGGTCTTTCTCCTCCAAGGAACTAAATAAACTTTTATCGCTGGTCATGTGGAATGAGGCTCCACTGTCAAGATACCAACCATAACCCATCATCGATGACACTATGCATGCGATGAGGGTGAAGTCCATTTCGAACTGAGAGGCTAATGCCTCACCTTCCAATCCTTCCGAGGATCCCTTCTTGGACTTCTTTGATGGGAAATTAGTCGCATAATGTCCCATCTCGATTTTTTTTTTTCAAAGTATGATATGAATTCGATTTGCACCTGCAACCCCAAACTTCAAACTTCAAGTTCTCTTCTCCGTATACTGTTCACAGCTCCGATAAACTTGGCTCTGATACCATGTAAAAATTTCCTGCAAATTCTCTACAAATCTACCTCTAAGATCATGTAGAAAATCTGATTGTAGATTAACCCAATAATGCAATATAACTAAAGCAAAATACTATAATCTACTTCTACTATCAATTTGTGGAAGCTTAAAGATTGAGCAAGATCGAGTTGAACACATATAACCAGAAGAAGAAGAATCAATGCACATGAAACATAAAAAATACTCAGGGGAAAGCCTCGGCTAAAAACCCCACTATCTGTATTATCATACAAGGTGGAAATACATAGAGATTATACAAAGCCCTAGCTCTCATAGCTAGCCAAGTCTTAGTACAATCCTCCTGGATGCTCATAGGTAATCAAAGCTTCTCACAAGCCTTCTCCTCTGCCCTCCAAGCTCCTATTTCCTTGCGCAGTTTCTCCTGGGTGATCCTCATGTTACCAAGTGGAAGACTGATCACCCACACTGATCCTACACCCTGTCAGAACTCTGCAATCCTCAAGGAACCTTACCTTGACTGCATGCATGAGTTTCCTTTATAGGAAAACACATGCAACTAATAGTACACTGTCCTTGACATTTAACTCAACCAGGTCTTTCTCAGAATAGACATGCATGAATTTTTGATGAGGGAATCTTCAGTTATCTCAAGTACACTGGTTGAGTGCATGCATGCATCAACTGACTGATAACTCACAATTAGTTCCCTAAACAGTTTGGAACTAATTTAACTGGACTTAACTCATTAAACTGAGCTAACTAATTGCAACTCAAATATAACTCAATCTTATATCCTTAATTAAGGGATAATCTACTTAATTTAAGGGATAACTCTTGCATGAATTCAGAAAGACTTCTAACTTGAATTTCTCCAACTAATTAATCCATAATGAATTAATTAATTATTTCCAAGCAGCCGTTGAGACTAAATTCAATGTTAATTCGAGAACAAATTAAAATTGGAATTTTTGGATTCTATTTTTATCATTTCTTGTTGCTATTTTTAACAACAACGTGGACCTTAGCACCAGTGCAAAGGTTCACCAGACTGCAGGAGGGAAAGTTCATCCAGACCTAGATTGATGAGCTGCATCAGAAATCATCCATGATATCCTCAAGGACGCAGTCCTGGGTGGATGAGGCAATCTAGTTGACAAAGACGGTGCAGAGGAAGATGATGGCTATGTAACAGACATAGAGAACCATGGGTTTTGCAGTCGAAGGTCCAACTACAGAGAAACTGGTTGAGGAGGTTCATTAGGCCGCCACGTAGGGAACAACATATCTTCAAGAATTTTAGACAAAATACAGTGGTTTTCTGGCAAAGATCGAGGAAACACTAGCAGAGTGATTTAGGACGAGTCACGGATTTGTGTTGGGGGCCTGTTGGGACAAGGTCCCCTGGGGTTAAATTTTATAAACATTTTGTTAAATTGTAGAGTATTCACATTTTGAGCGGAGAGCGAAGGTCGATAGGAGTCAAAAGGGGCTTTAGGAAGGTCAAAGCCCCTTAGTTTGTTAAGAGTTAAGCTATTTTGTGACCCTCCCATGGTTCACGGACCATGGTATTGTAATGAAGTATCATAAAAAGAAGCCATATAAGAGTCATAAGGAGATAGTGAAGAGAATAGATAGGCAAGTTTTGGGTCTGTTTTGTCTATTCTATACTTAGGCGAAGGGGAAGGCTCTTGCAGCTGTGTGCATGAAGACCTTGGTAAGTGCGCAACTAAGTGTGCGAGCCCCTACAGTTGTGTGCGCAGGGTTGAAAGATTCTGTAATTGAAGATCTAAGCATAATAAAGGTTGTTTTGGAGCATTATTTGCATATTTGTGTATTATTGCGTATCTCTGAATTTACTGTATTATTGATATATTTATGCAATTTATCATGAAAATTACTTAATAGATGCACGAAAGGAGTAGATCTATTTATTTATTGGATGTTATGGATGTTTAGAAAATTTGACAAGGCGTTTGAATCTGTTATCTGTTAGTTACTGTAAGTTCCAGGTTTTAAGGGTTAGGGTTTACGAAGGTTAGGAAAAGCCCTAAATCTAATAGAAACACATCACATAGTCCTTTGGATGCAAAAGCCTGGTTCTAGCATCCCCCAACACTGCCTCAGGTGAGACTGCAGCTTGCGCTATGTGGGTTGTTGCTGAAAGGGTTGTGTTAGAAAATTATATATTACAGAGCAATGGAACACATTAATTATATTGCAGAAATATAAACACAGAAAACACATAAAACAAGAGAGACACAGATATACGTTGGTCACCCAATTTGGGCTACGTCCATGGGAAACAACCAATCGTTCCTTTTATATTATCCAACAAACTTAAGAGATACAACCTACAACAGATCCGTTGTAATTCCCTCTTCGCTCTCACACAATCTCCTCTCTCTTTCTTAGTCAGAATATAGATCTGCATAGACGCAATGCAATTCCCTCATATATAGCGAGGGGTTGCCTTCTATCGTCAAATCTCCACCTAATGAATGACCATGATTGACTATGAAATTACAACATTTTACAAGGCAATTTTACATCTATTTTTAGTTTTGGGGGTGCTACCCCTGATCCCCTGCCAGGGGGGGATCCTAAAGGTCGTTGCCGCCCCTGGTCCCCCACCAGGGGGGCTCCTAAAGATCATTGTCGCCCCCCTGGACGTCCCTTGTAGCGCAAATATTATAGACAACGTTGTCGCCACATAACGAACTGGGGTTGAATGTGGTGATACCTATGAATAAAGAAGATAATCAGGCTCCACACCCAACAATCTCCCACTTGGAGGCTAATTATAGCAACAACATCGCTGTTTCATTTGCTGGACAATGACTCCACTTTGGACCTGGCTATTTCTCATCTTCATCATGATACTTGAAGACCAACTGAAACCGAGAAAAATCTCAGTTTCTCCCTGGTTACAACTTTTGTTAACATATTTGTAGGATTTTGGCTAGTGTGTATCTTTTCCAACTTCAACTGTCCCTCTTCCAACACTAATCGTATGAAATGATACTTGATTTGTATATGTTTTGTCTTGGAATGAAATGAAGAGTTCTTTGCAAGATGTGTGGCACTCTGGCTGTCACTATATAACCTTCCCAACTCCTGCTTCTTACCCAATTCATCTAGAAACCTTTGTAACCAAATCATTTCTTTACTAGCCTCTGTAGTAGCAACATACTCTGCTTCTATTATTGAGAGTGCAACAATACACTTTGTAGTTTTGAAACCCAACTGATAGTTGTTCCACCTATAGTAAACACATACCCTGTTGTGCTCCTCATGTTATCTCTATCACCCGCCATATCTGCATCAACATATCCCCGTAGAGAAATGTCTGAACCACCAAAGCATAATGCTTGATTTGTGCTACCTCTCAAATACCTGAGAATCCACTTCACCGCCATCCAATGTTCTTTCCCTGGATTGTACATGTACCTACCGATAACTCCCACTTCATGTGCAATATCAGGCCTTGTGCAAACCATTGCATACATTAAGCTTCCAATTGTTGATGCATATGGAACTTTAGACATATAAACCATTTCTTCCTGAGTCTTGGGAGACACCTCCTTACTTAGTTTGAAATGGCTAGCCAAGGGTATACTAACTAGTTTTTCATTCTGGATATTAAATCTTTTCAACACCTTTTCTATGTACTCACTCTGAGACAATGTTAATTTTTTATTCTTCTTGTCTCTAGTTATTATCATACCAAGGATTTGCTTTGTAGCACCCAAATCCTTCATTGCAAATGAGTTCACCAATTTTCTTTTGAGCACATTTATTTCCTGCATGTTAGAACCTTCAACAAGCATGTCAATTACATACAATAACAATATAATATAACTGCCGTCATTTTGCCTTTTGAAATAAACATAATGACCGGAGTGACATCTAGTATAATCTTGTTCAGACATAAACCTGTAAAATTTTAGATACCACTGCCTTGGAGCTTTTTTAAGCCATACAAGCTCTTCTTCAACCTACACACTATTTTTTCCTTCTCTTTACCACATATCCTTGTGGCTACTACAAATATTTCTCTTCCTCCAAATCCCTCTGGGGAAGTGTTGGCATTATGATGCATGTGTTGTACTTGATGGCAACCCACTCGTAGAAGAACAACTCACTTATATATAACTAGATGAATCTACAGAAGAGATATCAGATGTGATAGAATACATGGGATGCAGGACAGCTCAAAGGAATCAGTTCAGATGTAATGAACAATGAAAACTCATTAAGATGACAGTTCTCAGTATGACAAGTTAGCTTTTCCATCAAGTTTAAAGGGGGAGATTGTTGGCATTATGATACAAGTGTTGTCCTTCATGGCAACTCTCACAGATGACAGATCATAGTGCAGCAGGTCAGTAGAAAAGAATTGATGATCAGACTACAAAGAATGAAGAAAGAAAAGTATATACGTAGGTTCACTATATACATGGTCACGTACATATGCAGGTTCACTATATACCAAGTTGTGTACACACGCAGGTTCACTATATACTAAGTCACGTATATACACAGGTTCGCTATATACCAAGTAGTGTATACACGCAGGATCACTATATACAAAGGTGCGTATATCGTATACATGCACTTTCATGCAAGGAAAGGTACGTACATGTCAGAAAACTAAGTTTTGGGTCCGTGGTATTTGGTCCATGGTATTTTGGGATTTGGTCCTTGGTATTGCATCCAAAGTGTTGAACCCAGGTATTGGGTCCCTAGTATTGGTTCTAAATGGTACTGGACCATGGTATTAAGTAAGGCCTAAGGCTATAAAAGGAGAAGAAGATCATTAGGCAAAGGCATTAAGAAAATCTTGAATATCTGTTGAAGTATGAGATCCAGTATGCAGGTTATGGGTTCATGATGCTTTGCTTGATCTGAGCTAAGGAGGAATCTCAACAGTTGATGGAGAACAAGATCTAAGGATAGATTGGGATCTAATGGCTTGGAATGAATCATCTCTATACGGTTTGATCATGCTTATTCTAGATCTGTATACTGACGCATGTAATGTTGATCAAGTGCTCATGTCCCAAGTGTCATAAAATGCTCAAAAATGAAAGTGCTTAGAAATGGTTCAAAATTGAACGATAGGATAGAGCTCGTATTCCTGATTCTGGCGCCATGAACGGTTCAGAAAACGATCGCCGTATGAGAAAGTTATGCCAAAAAGAAGAATTGCCTAATAACATTGAAATTTTGAATTTTTTCAAAAAAAATTTAAAAAGAGAATATTCCACAAGATATTCATTGGAATATTCCGTTTTGGGCAATCAATGGCAGGCAACCACGTGGTAAGCCCAGAGGCCACCACGTGGCCCAGGGTGACGTCAGTATATATTTGTGGCGCATTTCAAAATTTTGTGGGAGGATGGAGGATTGAACCCACAACCTCGTATGTATTAGCAGTCCGTCTTACCGTTGGGTCACAACAGTGGTTCTTGTTATGTGGGTGCACTGAACTATAGTTAAGGTTTGAAAATCATTTGGGGCGGGAAAAGAAGGGGGCCAGCCCCCATAACACATGACCGCAGCCCCAAAACCTTGGGCCTTAACGCTGAAACTGCGCGGTTGTTGTTTAACAGTCACCGCATATGGATGTTATACGTGGTCACATTTCAGTTTAAAGCGGGCTAATCAACACTTAACGGGTAGTTAACCCGAAGGTCATGGCGCGGACTCCAATGTAGCTAAAACCGCCAACGAACTGATCACATGCATTTAACCCAAACTCCAGTTGCATTAAACCATAACTATTTGTTTGGCGGGATTCTTGCAGACCGCCAAATTTGGTGGACCCGCCATAATTGGCGGAGTTAACTGGACTCCAACTAAAGTTAGCTAGAGTCTTTTTAGGACCGGCTGGCAGTTGGGAGTAAATGGCCATAACTTTGGCTAGGAAAGGCGGTTTTGGACGAATTTTTTTATTATTTTGGGTCTCTTCGACCTTCTGAAGCCATTGGCACAGGTTTTATAGCCATTCGAGGTCATTTGCAGAGGTTTTGGCGTTGTGGAAGTTCTAGGAGCCATCAGGGCCCAGTATCGTGAGAGCTGTATAGAGTTGTAGGTACCCATTGGAGGTGAACCAGTAGTCAATCCTGAAGGATTCAAGTGTTCTGAATCCGTTTTTACAGTCTATTCCACCTGTAGAGACTTTTATTCAGCTGTATATTCATTTTGAGCATTTAATTAAAACGAGGACAGGCCCATTTGGGAGCCTTGGACCTAGCAGACGTAGCCCAGGAGGGTGAACTGCTTTATCAACTTCTTTTGCATCTGTGGTTGATTTATTTTGCAGAACAAATTTGTTTTAGTGTGTTAAATACTAAAAGGAAATAAATCTGCTATAATTAAATGGGTCATGAACAACTAAAAATTTCATTTGTTGTTGTTGTTGTTGTTTTTTTTTTTTTTTTTTTTTTTTTTTTTTTTTTTTTTTTTTTTTTTTCTGAAAGACATGGACATCTGTTAAACATGTATATTACTGAATTGAATACCTTGCAAACCATTTACAAGTAGTTTCAAATTCAGATCAAATGTTCTGTAAATATTATAATCTAGGTATAACTCAAGTTTCGAATAGCTACAAATCATGAATGAATATTTACAGAAGTATACACTGGTTGACTCTGATAAAAGCATGTACATACACATGTTAGATACATCTAAATAGCATATACCATATAAACTATGATATTTGAAGTTATAGGTGGTTCTGGTTGATGATGCAAAGTTTGAGTTCTGGTGACTGTTCACTGGTGTTAGTATTCTGCATATTCAGATTGGTTGAATGGGTTTAGCTTCAGTGTTGATATAATCATAATGACTTATCTTTATGTGATCTGATGGACTAGATCTAGTTGCTAACACACATATTATCCTTGTATATGTAATGATTTGGGTATGTCTGAAGTCAGGAAGTGTAGCGAAGTTATAAGTAAGTAATTAATGACATATATGCTGGTTCGCTTTGGTGAAGTTGTGTATACATGCTGGTTTGGATCTTCCAAGTAGTGTATGCACTCTGATGCATGATTTTGATGATACAGTTGGATCTGGACATTGTTTCAGAGTTTTGTGTTCTTCTCTGAGTTCTGGTGACTGCATTTTTGTTGACAGGGTTCAGTGATTCAGTATTGGGTGATTGAGAGATTGATGATGCAAGTGGTGATTTTTTTTGTGCTTCAATGATGTTGATGGGTCCAGTATCAAAATTGGATGAAACATGACCTTTAGATTATGGTGTTGTGCTTCAGGAGTATCCAGTCTAAAAATTCATGAAACGTGGTACCTGGAGGAAGAAAGAGAAGGTTTTAGCCTTCTGTAGGTCGAAACCTACGTACTAGTACATCAGCTAGTACAAGAGCTAAGGGGGTTGTAGCTACCTTCTAGTAGTGGCTGGAAAACAAGTGAAAGTTGGAGCATTCAGTAGGCCGGCGCCTACGTACTAGTATAAGGATCGGCTAGTACAAGAGCTAAGGGGGTTGTAGCTCCCTTCCAGGAGAAGCTGGAGAACGAGAGAAGGTAGTAGCCTTCTACAGGTAGAAGCCTGCGTACTGGTATAAGACTGCACCAGTACAAAAATATTGTAAAAATAAGTTTCTTATTAAAGGAAGATAGAAGACGAATTGTAGCAGGTGGTTTTCACCCACATTGGGTTTCCACCTTACATCATGGTGTTCATGTGTGCTTCTTGTGTGTGATGATCTGTTCTATTTTACTGCACCTGTTTACTGTTCATATGGTTAATAAAGTTCTGATGCACTAACTAAAGATCAACATTTAATGGATTAACTGAATCATAAGTTTACTGGATATACGCTAGTTGCATTAGACACAGTTGCGTGTAAACGCAGGTTCCCTTAACTGAAGTAGCATATACATATCTAAGTATGAAAATGAAAAAGTGATAATACTAACTCACCTGCCCCCTCTTAGTATTATTTCCAACAATTGGTATCAGAGTAGGTCCTTTGGTAGAAGCTTGATCGCTTGAAGGAGATCCGTAGAACAATGGGAAAGAAGCTTAAGAAGAAAGTGCCTAAGAAGAAGAATACATCTTAGAAGAGCTATGACAGTGGGAGAATCGATTGGGGAATATGTGGAAGAAGCACTTCAGATTCATAATCACTTCAGAATGGAGATGAACAAGCAAAAGAACTATCAGGTATGAATTTGTTACCCTCTGGTGATACATTTATCCATCCATTTGAAGATGATGAAAGTGATAGAGAAACAACTGAATTTTCTCTTATGGGTGAGCAAGAAAGATATCAAATAGAGGTAGAATTTAAAAGGCTTACAGACAAAATTAGAGATCAACAAGATCTATTGAACAAAAGGGAATGTGCCTTCAAAGAAGAAGCTACCAACCTAAAAGCTCAACTAGAGGAAGGAAACAAGGTAAGGAAGTTATTCAAGGACAAGGAAGATCAATGTCAAAAGTTGCATGATGAAGTGACATCATTAAGAAATGAAGTCAATGAAAGGAGCACAACAATCAAGAAACTCAGAGATAGATCCAGTTACTACGAAAGTCTTGAAGCTACGATCCTCTCGCTAAAAGAAGATCTTGAAGAATCAAATAAGCAGAATAAAGAACTACTCCAAGCTCTTGAAAAACAATAAAACAAAGTTCTTGAACTAAGACATCAGTTGGAAGAAGGAAGAAAATCTAAAGAAAACATGAAGAAGCAGTATCATGAAAAGGAGGAGCAACATCAGGTTGAGGTAAATATTCTCAAAGATAACTTAGAAGAAAAGGATAAGCTCTTACGATTTCAAGATAGTACTAAGATCTTGGATGATATTATTAGTAGTCAAAGGTCTCCTGCTATCAAAACTAGCCTTGGTTTTTATGAATATGTTGAAGATGAATCTAGCTCACAAGAAGAGGCAAGGAACTCTAGTGAGAAACCTAAAATAATCAACAAGGAGATGAGAGGACAACCCCATCAACATCCAAGGATAGAAATTCTTCAAAGAAAATATTTTACTCCTTCGATGAATAATGTTGAATGTTATGTATGTCATAATATTGGACATGTTGCAGCCAGATGCAGAAGAAGAATGATTCAAGACCATCACACAGAAAGATCATCACGTTCCAGGTAATTTAAGGGATATTGCTTTGCTTGCAATATGTTTGGTCACAGAGCTGTTGATTTCCACAGAAGGAATATGAAACATGTAAGATGTTATGCATGTAACACTCTTGGACATACAACAAAGGAATGCAGGAGCAAAGTACATGCACCATACCAAAAGGAGAAAACATCATCACACTTGAAGATATGGAAGAAGGAGGAAGTACAGTCAGAAAGATGTGGCACATCACAATATACAGACATAACAGACTCAGAGGGAGCTGAAAGTGTAAAACTTCAGTGTCATAAATCTCATATGCAAGTTTCATAAAGGGAGGTCGTGTATATACGCGAGTTAGTTACTGCATAGTCGCGTATATGTTAGTTTGAGGAAAAGCAGTAGGGACAGGCTCAGGAAAAAGGGTCTGATATGATTCAGTCCATTATTTGCTTTGTTTGATAATGGTTACAATCTGCTGATGATGTGTGGAAATGTCTTGACACTTGTAAGATGTTTAAAAGTGTTTTGATCCTAAATTAATGATGATGATGCCTTGATACTTCTTGCTGATATATGCATGATCAGATCTGACAGTAAGAAAGATGGCACAGGTTCAGGGGGAGCATATGCTTTTAATAATGCATTGTTGGCATTATGGTTAGTAGTCCTTGGTGATGATGCCTATATGGCTAAATGATATATCTTGCTATGATATGGTTATGAGTTGTCCATGAAAAAATATCATATGATTCTTGGGGTTACATAGTTGATGTTCAGATCAGATTTGTGATGACGCATATATGGTGCTTACATGGTGATCTTCATAAGGATAAGGAGAAGTACAAAGTTTGAATACACAACTTCATCACTTGATGATGAGTCACTCATATTTTGCTATCGTCATATGCATAAATATCATATAATACAATTATGATGTAGGATTCCTATAGTTCTTGGCACTCATGTGGATGAGGATTATTGCTGTTGATGATATCAAGAAGTCTTGACAAATGATCTTGAGCTCAAGATACATAGTGCTGGATACATGGATGATTACTCAAAGTTTCATTGTTGGAGACATGATGATGATGAGTTCTTACCTATATGATGATAGGTTGATACTTACATATGTTGATTGATGTAGATGTTCCCAAGTGATGATACTTGGATCATACAGATCTTGATGTTGATGAGATGGCTATGGTGTGTTTCATATATGATATAATGTGAATGATTCTGTATGTCATATGCAGAATTCTGTTCAAAAGGATGAGTTGATGCAAACATGCCTTGTTATAGGTTGATGACTTATACATTAATGAACATATACAAGTTGTTGGTCTAGATGCTGTTGACAGATGCTTATGGAGCAGATCATACATTGTGTATGATAGTTGCTGATGACTATCATGATCTTATTTAGATGTTTGGTATCTGTTATAAATGTCATGTAAAGGTCATATCATGACTCATGATGTAATAGTTTGTCTCTATCTATTGTAGTCATTTGATGAATCCCTTTTGGTCATATGATGTAATTTGTACCCCCACTATGCATGGGAAGGATGATGTAATATTTCAGTCATGTACAGACATTTGGTATCTGGCGTATCCCCACTTGGTTGGGTGGATGAGTCAATATTGTTATATCCCCACTGGGTTGGGAGATGGATGTATGTATGAGTCTTTGGTGATAGGAAGGTCATTTATGATAGAGTTATGTTCTTCTTGTAGAACATCTTTTTGCAGACCTTGCTTATAGTCAAGGGGAGCATGAACATCACACTTTAGCAGAGCAGAGATTTCAGCATGTACTCATAGGGAGCATGGACAGATTGGTACACCTTGGAATATACAAAGGGGGAGCTCATTCAGAGATTTTAGCAGGTACTCAGGGGGAGTATGGAAAACGGAATGTTTATCAAGGAAAGAGAATATCTTGGTCCACCCTTTGCCCTTGATGTCAAAGGGGGAGAGTGATTTGGTGTTGTTGCCATCAAGTCCAAAGGGGGAGATTGTTGGCATTATGATGCATGTGTTGTACTTAGTGGAAACCCACACGTAGAAGAACAACTCACGTATATATAAATAGATGAATCTACAGAAGATATATAAGATGTGACAAAATACATGGGATGTAGGACAACTCAAAGGAATCAGTTCAAATGTAATGAAAAATGACAACTCATTAAGATGATAGTTCTCGGTATGACAAGTTAGCTTTGCCATAAAGTCCAAAGGGGGAGATTGTTGGCATTATGATACAAGTGTTGTCGTTGATGGCAACTCTCACAGATGACAGATCATAGTGCAGTAGGTCAGTAGCAAAGAATTGATGATCAGACTACAAAGAATGAAGAAAGAAAAGTATATACGCAGGTTCACTATATACCAAGTCGCGTACATACGCAGGTTCACTATATACCAAGTTGTGTACACATGCAGGTTCACTATATACCAAGTCGCGTATATACGCAAGTTCGCTATATACCAAGTAGTGTATACACGCAGGATCACTATATACAAAGGCGCGTATATCATACACACACACTTTCATGCAAGGAAAGGTGCGTACATTTCGGAAAACTAAGTTTTGGGTTCGTGGTATTTGGTCTATGGTATTTTGGGATTTGGTCCTTCTTATTGCGTCCAAAGTGTTGAACCCAGGTATTGGGTCCCTAGTATTGGTTCTAAATGGTTTTGGACCATGGTATTAGGTAAGACCTAAGACTATAAAAGGAGAAGAAGATCATTAGGAAAAGGCATTCATAAAATCTTGAATATCTAATGAAGTATGAGATCCAGTATGCAGGTTATGGGTTCATGATGCTTTTCTTGATCTGAGCTAAGGAGGAATCTCAGCGGTTGATGGAGAACAAGATCTAAGGATAGATTGGGATCTAATGGCTTGGAATGAATCATCTCTATACGGTTTGACCATGCTTATTATAATCTGGGTATAACTCAAGTTTGGAATAGCTGCAAATCATGAATGAATATTTACAGAAGTACACGCTGGTTGAATCTGATAAAAGCGCGTACATATGTAGGTTAGATACATCTGAATAGCGTATACCATATAAACTATGATATTTGAAGTTACAGGTGGTTCTGGTTGATGATGCAAAGTCTGAGTTCTGGTGACTGTTTACTGGTGTTAGTATTCTGCATATTCAGACTGGTTGAATGGGTTTAGCTTCAGTGTTTATCTAATCATAATGACTTATCTTTATGTGATCTGATGGACTAGATCTGGTTGCTAACACATGTAGTATCCTTGTATATGTAATGATCTGGGTATGTCTGAAGTTAGGAAGTGCAGCGAATTTATAAGTAAGTAATTAATGACATATACACTGGTTCGCTTTGGTGAAGTTGAGTATACACGCTGGTTCGGCTCTTCCAAGTAGAGTATGCACTCTAATGCATGATTTTGATGATACAATTGGATCTGGACATTGTTGCAGAGTTTTGCGTTCTGCTCTGTGTTCTGGTGACTGCATTTTTGTTGACAGGGTTCAGTGATTCAGTATTTGGTGATTGAGAGATTGATGATGCATGTGGTGATTTTTTTTGTGCTTTAATGATATTGATGGGTCCAGTATGAAAATTGGATGAAACATGGCCTTCAGATTATGGTTTTGTGCTTCAGGAGTATCCAGTCTAAAAATTTATGAAACGTGGTACCTAGAGGAAGAAAGAGAAGGTTGTAGCCTTTTGTAGGTCAGCACCTACATACTAGTACATTAACTAGTACAAGAGCTAAGGGGGTTGTAGCTCCCTTCCAGTAGTGGATGGAAAACAAGTGAAAGTTGGAGCATTCAGTAGGCCGGCGCCTACGTACTAGTAAAAGGATCGGCTAGTACAAGAGCTAAGGGGGTTGTAGCTCCCTTCCAAGAGAAGATGGAGAACGAGAAAAGGTAGTAGCCTTCTATAGGTGGAAGCCTGCATACTGGTATAAGACTGCACCAATACAGAAATATTGTAAAAAGAAGTTTCTTATTAAAGGAAGATAGAAGACGAATTGTAGCAGGTGGTTTTCACCCACATTGGGTTTCCACCTTACATCATGGTGTTCATGTGTGCTTCTTGTGTGTGATGATCTATTCTATTTTACTACACCTATTTACTGTTCATATGGTTACTAAAGTTCTGATGCACTAACTAAAGATCAACATTTAATGGATTATCTGAATCATAAGTTTACTGGATATATGCTAGTTGCATTAGACACAGTTGCGTGTACACGCAGGTTCCTTTAACTGAAGTAGTGTATACATATCTGAGTATGAAAATGAAAAAGTGATAATACTGATTCACCCCCCCCTCTCAGCATTATTTCCAACAGAAAGGTTGTCTTTACATCTAACTACTCAAGGTGCAAATCTTCAGTTGCTACTAGACTTAAAATAATTTTGATTGAGGTAATTTTTACAAGAGGAGAAAATATCTCATAAAAATCTATACCCTTTTTCTGTGCAAACCCCTTCACCACAAGTCTAGCTTTATACCTTTTTCTACCTCCATCTTCTTCCTTCAACCTGTAAACCCATTTATTCTACAATGTTGCTTTACCTGCAAGAAACCTGACTAAGTCCAAAGTCTGGTTATGTGCTAAGGAGTCCATCTCTTCTTTCATGGCTTGCTCCTACTTATTCCTAGTTTCTACCTACACTACTTCTTCATAACATTCTGGTTCACCAGAATCAGTCAACAACACATAATATTGTTGGAAATAATACTGAGAGGGGGGGGGGGGGTGAATCAATATTATCAAATTCTTTTCAATATTCCCTCTAGATTTATAATTTAAATTATTCTTCAGATGTTGACCATTAATTTGAATGTCAGTACCATATAATAATGAAAAGGAACAAGAAAAACAGACAATCACACCAAAGAACACCAGATATAAGGTGGAAACTCAATGTGGGTGAAAACCACCTTCTGCAATGTGTCTCTATGTTCTTTCAATTAGAAACTTCTTTTACAATGATTCTGTACTGGTGCAGTCCTTTACCAATACGCAGGCTGCAACATGTAGAGAGCTACAACCCTCTCTCGGTTTCCAGTCTCTCCTGGAAGGGAGATACAACCCCCTTAGTTCTTGTACTAACTGAGCTACGAGTACGTACGTGCTGACCTACTTCTTTTCTTCCAAGGACCACATTTCATTAATTTTCAGACTGGATCCATGAACATCAAATCATCATCAAGTACATGTGAATCAACCAATCTCCTTTTACAATCAACTAATGAGCCTCTCAGAATGCAGTAACCAGACAAGCAATACCACTAATCTAAACCCAGAATTTAGCAACAATAGACAAAAGGCAGCCAACAAATATTTCAAGAAAATTCCGCAACTTCACCAATAGAAACCTACGAATATCCGCAGTTCTTCTTTGTCTACCCTGCGTAGCTCTGCACCTACTCCGTTTACTTGATAGCGTACCTCTGCACCTGATCCGTCTGCTGAACTGCACACCTTTGCACCTACTCCGTTCACTGGACTGCGGATCTCTGCACGTGATCCGTCTGCTGGACTGCGCACCTCCGCACCTGCGGCTTCTTCTGGACTGCGCATCTCCACACCTGCGCCTTCTACTAGACTGCGTACCTCTACACCTGCGGCTTCTTCTGGACTGCGCACCTCCGCACCTGCGGCTTCTTCTGGACTGTGCACCTCTGCACCTGTGCCTTCTTCTAGACTGCGCACCTCACACCTGTGCCTTCTACTGGACTGCGTACCTCCGCACCTGCGCCTTCTTCTAGACTGTGCACCTCCGCACCTATGTGTTCTACTGGACTGCATACCTCCGCACCTGCTCTTGTCACTGAGCTACATACCACCGCACCTGCGCTATGGATCACCTGCGGACCTCCGAATAGAGCCAAATTATCAGTCCTCCAATGTGCCACAGACTATCAGATCCACAGATCTGATCATGCGCCAAAGAGATCACGACCCCTCAATTGATCTGTCTTCTCATGCTCTGGTTCAACTCTAACTCACTAATCGATTATAATTTTTTCAGATCTTGTACCTCTTAGGATATTCAACATATAAAAAGTGCTTAGCCAATTGATCTCCTTTCCTTTTTATAGGCAAGCCCTTACTCAAACCATGGATCAAAACCATAGAAAGCCAATACAAGGGACCCAAAAACCGGGGTTCAATATTTTAGATGCAATACCACGGACCAAAACCATAGGATCACACACGTCGGACTAGATACCATGGACCAGTCATAAAAATTCCCACGTGCACGCGCTTCTCTGCATGAAAGTGAGTGAATTTGACATCCGCACCTTTTGTTCGGAGAACCTGCAGGTATGCCCACACTTCTTGTTCAGGGCACCTGCGGGTCCGCAACTTTTGTTAGGCTCACCTGCGGGTATCACATTTTCTATTATTTTGAGAGCCTGAACAGAGATTTGCCACTTGAGTGAGTTGCCATCAAGGACAACACCTGTGCCATAGCACCAAACCTGAGTCATAATGCCAACAATCTCCCCCTTTGGACTTGATGGCAACCCCAAGATCCTCAAAGTCATTCTCCCCCTTTGTCATCAAGGGAAAAGGGTTATGCTCCCCCTAAGATCATGCTGTGCTGATAGTGCTCCCCCTGACTGTAGACCAGATCTGCAAAAGAAATTCTCTTCAAGAAGAACCATAAACCACCATACACCAAATGACCTTCCTATCACCAAAAGATTCTGTACATACATTCATCACCCAACCAAGTGGGGACCATCCTCCGAACCAAGTGGGTTTACATCAGAAATTTACATATGACAACCAAGTACATTACATCATTCATCCCGGACATAGGCCGTTACATGACCTTGACAAAAGAAGTATAAGACATAGAGACAAAACATTAGCAGCAATATGTACTCCTTCTGTACATGCTCCTCCAAGATCTTCTACAATAATGCCAACAGTGCATTATTAGAAGAATATATGCTCCCCCTGAACCTGTGCCATTCGTTCTTCGACCAATCCATAAACTAGCGAATGTACGCATATACCTCACATGAAACTCGCGTACAACCAACAATCTATGAAACAGACAAGATTCAACAGCAAGATGATGCATCAACTACCCCTAGCTTTTGCCTGAGGTATTCAAAGGTCTCCTTGGGCAGCGGTTTGGTGAGTGTATTTGCAATTTGTTCCTTATAGGGAACATATTCCAACTTGACCTTTTGTTCAAGCACTTGTTCCCGAAGAAAATGATAGTTGATTGGAATGTGCTTGGTCTTTGAATGAATGACAGGATTCTTTGAAATACTGATTGCACTTGTATTATCATAGAAGATGGAGATAGGTGGAGTACAAGTGATTTGCATCATCCAAAGGAGTTGTGTGCAGCAAGATGCAGTAGCTACATATTCTGCTTCAGCTGTAGGTAATGCAATAGAGCTTTGTTTCTTACTGAACCAAGATACTAATCTAGGACCCATGAAGAATGCACCACCACTAGTGCTTTTCCTGTCATCCACGCTTCCGGCCCAATCTGCATCTGTATAAGCATGAAGTGTGAGATCTATAACTCTAGGATACCATAAGCCATAGTTTTGAGTTCCTTGAAGGTACTTAAAGATTCTCTTAACTGCCCGAAGATGAGTTTCCTTTGGATTTGCCTGAAATCTTCCAACAATTCCCACTGCATGCATGATGTCTGGTCAGGTACCTGTCAAATAAAGCAGACTTCGAATCATGGATCTATAGGTTGGTTGATGTACTGTTGCCGACTCATCATTCACGCTGAGGCTGCATCCTGTCACCATAGGGGTACATACTGGTTTCAAATCCTCCATCCCATATTTCTTCAAGATCTACTTGAGATACCTGGTTTGTGATAGAAAAATACCGTCTTTGTTTTGTTGGACTTGCAAACCAAGGAAATATGTGAGCTCACCAAGCATGGACATTTCAAACTCCTTTTGCATCACCAAGGCAAAATTTTGACTCATGTCTTCTTCATTGCTACCAAAGATGATATCATCTACATACACAACAAGTATTAGCAACTTTTCGTTATCAACCTTTATATATAGATTGCTGTCAGTTGATCCTTTTATAAAACCTTTTTGATGAAGATATTTATCCAACCGATAATACCATGCCCTAAGAGCCTATTTAAGACCATAGAGAGCCTTTTTGAGCCTGCATACAAGATTTGGATCATTTCCGAGGATGAACCCATCTGGTTGTTCAATGTACACTTCTTCATTCAAGTCTCCATTCAGAAAGGCAGATTTTACGTCCATCTGAAATACTTTGAACTTTTGAAAGCTAGAGAGAGCAAGAAACATTGTTATAGCCTCAAGTCTAGTAACTGGTGCAAAGGTTTCTTCAAAGTCTATGCCCTCTTGTTGCGCATATCCTTTACAAACAAGTCTTGCCTTGTTTCTAACCACATCTCCATTTTCATTTAGTTTATTTTTGAAAATCCACTTTGTCCCTATGACATTCTTATCTTTTGGTCTTGGAACCAATTCCCAAGTGTTATTCCTTTCAATCTATTCAAGTTCTTCATTCATTGCCTTGACCCAGCATTCATCTTTGCATGCCTCTCTTACATTTTGTGGTCTAGTGGAGGAAAGTAATGCCAAATAGCTTGAAGCTTCTGCAATTGTTCTTCTTGTTTGTATGCCTGCCTCTTTTTGCCCCAAAATTTGAGATTCTGGATGATTCTTTTGAACATACCTGGATGGAGTCTTTTCTTCTATCCTTATCTGTTCCTCTGGTGCCTCATGGGTTTCTTCTTCATTATGAATCTGATTTGATGTTGATGGATAGTCCTCATCATCTTTGAAGCCTTCAGATCTTACCTGCACGGGAGTGTTTTCTTTTTCATCCACCACTACATCAATGCTGTCGACAATTCTTCCAAGCCTTTTATTATAACATTTGTAAGCTTTGCTGTGAGGAGAATAACCAATGAGAATGGCTTCATCTGCTCTAGGTTCAAACTTGCCAAGATTTTCATCATTATTTTTAATATAGCATTTGCTTCCAAAAATTTTGAAATGTTTTGCCGAAGGAGTCTCACCATACCAGAGCTCATGAGGAGTTTGAGTGCTGTTCACTCGAATATTTGTCTTGTTGAGAATAACAACTGCAGCAAATGCGGCTTCACCCCAGAAGGTTGCGGGAGTTCCAGACTCATCAAGCATAGCCCGAGCCATTTATTGAACCGTTCTGTTCATCCTTTCCACCACTCCATTTTGCTGGGGAGTACTAGCTGTAGAGAATTCCCTTCTTATTCCATGTTCTTCACAAAAGTCGAAAAATTCATTCGAGGTAAACTCCCCACCTCTATCAGACCTAAGGCATTTGATTTTGTGATCTGATTCGTTCTCCACCAAGTCTTTGAATGATTTGAACTTTCAAAGGCTTCGTCTTTGTGCTTCATAAGTCCTATCCAACACATCCTGGAAAAGTTGTCAATGAATAATATGAAATATTCTTCTCCTCGAGGTGACCTTTTCCTAGATGGGCCACATACATCAGTATGGACAAGTTCAAGTGGCTTGCTAGCTGATCCTTCCTTCTTAGGAAAGTTAGTTCTGGTTTGCTTACCAAACTGAAACGATTTGCAAATTGTATTGTCTGGAATTCTGATGTCTGCAAGACCACGAACTGCCTGGTATTTACATGCTTTCCTTATCTGTGAGAAGCTAAGATGCCCCAATCTTCTGTGCCATAACCAGTGTTCATCGTTCTTACTTAGATAGCATTGATGTTGTCCTTCTTTGAATATGTATAAATTATTTGGAGTCCTTATGCCTTTGATCATTGTTTTTCCTTTATCAAGATCACGAACATTACATCCATTTGATCGAAATATTACCTCTGTTCCTTGATCACACATCTGACTGACACTGAAAAAATTATGCTTTAACCCATCAACATACATAACATTTCCAGCTTTGACCTTTTCTTTCAACTGAACAGAACCTTTACCTTTTATGAGCGCAGGGGTGTCATTTCCAAAAGAGACCTTCTTCTCCTTCTCTAAGGCACTATATGACTGGAGTTTTTCCTTATCACCTGTCATGTGTTTCGAACAGCCACTGTCAATGTACCATTGATTTTCTTGCCCTTCTGCATATAAAGCTATACCACATCTCTCTGGTTGTGGTTCCTTCATTCTCCATGTTTTGACACTTGAGGCTTGCTCCTTCTGAGTTGTCTGCCGAAACCTGCTCCTGCATTCAGAATCTTCATGACCGAAGTTGTTACAAATAGAGCATTCTATTTCATTTTCAAGAGTAGAAAAGTTATTGTAGGTTCTTTTCACGATCCCAGTCATGCTCCTTTGTTTTTGAGCTTCTCTATTCATGATTGTCTTATAGGCAACACATTGAGCTGCTTTGTGGACAAAGTTATGACAAGAGAAACATTGGCCATTGAAGAAACTCCTATGATTATCAAATCTACTGGCCAAATGATTGTAGTTTCTATTGACATCCATTCTTGAGGCAAATTGAGAAGGTTTTACCTGAGGTTGGTTGTAGCTTCTGTTTGTCCTTAAAGTAGATTGTCCCCAATTTACCTGATAGTCTTTGTTCATTCTTGAGGTAAACTATCCCTGATGTAACTGATGATTTCTATTAGGCCTTTGCTTGCTCCTCCTTGCTGCATCAAGATAACTTTTGGAGGTCGATGCTTGAGATGATTCTTCATTATATCCCCGACATGTCTTGATTAGTGGAGAATGCTGCACATTGATAATCTCATCCAGAGTTTCAGATCCTTTAACAAATTTAAGATTAAGAGCTTTTGTTTTCTCAATCTCTTTTCTAAGACCAAAAATTTCACATTCTAACTTTTCATGAAGTTTTTCTTTTTCAGCCAGTTGGAATTGCAGAGTATCAATAATCATATTTTTCTCTTCTAAACAAATTTTGAGTTTAGAAATCTCTTCATACAAACCTTCTTCATCTATAGCATCCATGAAATCATCATCTTCAAAGGCCATTAAGAGTCTATAATTGTTACCTTGTTCATCTTCGTCACTATTTGAAAGTCCATCACTGTCTTCATGAGTGTAATGGATTTTCTTATTAACATTCTGTTTCTTGTTCCATCTGATAGGTTCCTTACATTTATCAAGCTTGTCTTTATGAGGACACTTTGCAGCATAGTGACTGACTCTTCCACAAGCAAAGCATTTGAAAGGTAACTTACCTCTGAATCTTCCAGCACCCTGTTGAAGGTTCTTGAAAAAATTTGATTCTTCGTCTTCTTCTGATAGATGTCCTGACTCATAGTAATCTCCTTTTCCTGAAGCCTTGAATGCAACTTCTCTTCTATCTGATGGTCCTCCTTTCCTCATTTCGTAAGCAGTCAGAATTCTATGCAACTATGACATAGTGAGATTTTGTAGATTCTCCTTTTCTTCTATTGCAGAGACTTTAGATTCAAATTTAGGGGACAAGGATCTTAGAACCTTTTCAACCACAACAACCTCTTTTACTTCTTCACCCAAATTTTTCATACAATTAACAATCTCATCTACACGAAGGAAATAGTTAGCCACACTTTCATCATTGCGCATTCTGAGATTTTCATACTGAATTCTGAGGGTTTGAAGTTTTGCTCGTTTTACCTGTTCATATCCTTCATAGCTCAGAACAATCTTGTCCCATATTTCTTTTGCGGATTTATACTGCATAACCTTGACGAATTCTGATTGAGATAGACATCCTAATAGAGTATTAACAGCTTTTGCATTTGTTTCATATTGCTTCTTACCCGTCGGATCTATAGGTGTCGCTAACGGAAAAGTGTACCCTATATCTATGATACCCCAGACTTTTGTACCAAGAGATTGAAGATAGGCAGTGACTCTTACCTTCCAATATACGAAGTTTGTCCCATCAAAAATTGGTGGCCTGATCGATGCTTCTCTCTCATAGTTGCTCATGATGATAGATCTTCCTTCAAGCGATCAAGCTTCTTCTGAAGGACCTGATCTGATACCAATTGTTGGAAATAATGCAGTAACCAGACAAGCAATACCAGTAATCTAAACCCAGAATTCAGCAGCAATAGACAAAAGGCAGCCAACAAATATTTCAAGAAAAGTCCGCAACTTCACCAATAGAAACTTGCGAATATCCGCAGTTCTTCTTTGTCTACCCTGCGTAGCTCTGCACCTGCTCTATTTACTTGATAGCGCACTTGCTCGTTTTACCTGTTCATATCCTTCATAGCTCAGAACAATCTTGTCCCATATTTCTTTTGCGGATTTATACTGCACAACCTTGACGAATTCTGATTGAGATAAACATCATAATAGAGTATTAACAGCTTTTGCATTTGTTTCATATTGCTTCTTACCCGCCGGATCTATAGGTGTCGCTAACGGAAAAGTGTACCCTATATCTATGATATCCCAGACTTTTGTACCAAGAGATTGAAGATAGGCAGTGACTCTTACCTTCCAATATACGAAGTTTGTCCCACCAAAAATTGGTGGCCTGATCGATGCTTCTCTCTCATAGTTGCTCATGATGATAGATCTTCCTTCAAGCGATCAAGCTTCTTCTGAAGGACCTGATCTGATACCAATTTTTGGAAATAATGCAGTAACCAGACAAGCAATACTAGTAATCTAAACCTAGAATTCAGCAGCAATAGACAAAAGGCAGCCAACAAATATTTCAAGAAAAGTCCGCAACTTCACCAATAGAAACTTGCGAATATCCGTAGTTCTTCTTTGTCTACCCTGCGTAGCTCCGCACCTGCTCTGTTTACTTGACAACGCACGTGCTCGTTTTACCTGTTCATATCCTTCATAGCTCAGAACAATCTTGTCCCATATTTCTTTTGCGGATTTATACTGCATAACCTTGATGAATTCTGATTGAGATAGACATCCTAATAGAGTATTAACAGCTTTTGCATTTGTTTCATATTGCTTCTTACCCGCCGGATCTATAGGTGTCGCTAACGGAAAAGTGTACCCTATATCTATGATATCCCAGACTTTTGTACCAAGAGATTGAAGATAGGCAGTGACTCTTACCTTCCAATATACGAAGTTTGTCCCATCAAAAATTGGTGGCCTGATCGATGCTTCTCTCTCATAGTTGCTCATGATGATAGATCTTCCTTCAAGCAATCAAGCTTCTTTTGAAGGACCTGATCTGATACCAATTGTTAGAAATAATACTTGGGGGGGGGGTGAATCAGTATTATCAAATTATTTTCAATATTCCCTCTAGATTTATAATTTAAATTATTCTTCAGATGTTGACCATTAATTTGAATGTCAGTACCATATAATAATGAACAGGAATAAGAAAAACAGACAATCACACCAAAGAACACCAGATATAAGGTGGAAACCCAATGTGGGTGAAAACCACCTGCCGCAATGTGTCTCTATCTTCTTTCAATTAGAAATTTCTTTTACAATGATTCTGCATTGGTGTAGTCCTTTATTGGTACGCAGGCTGCAACCTGCAGAGAGCTACAACCCTCTCTCGTTTTCCAGTATCTCCTGGAAGGGAGCTACAACCCTCTTAGCTCTTGTACTAATTGAGCTACTAGTACGTAGGTGCTGACCTACTTCTTTTCTTCCAAGGACCACGTTTCATTATTTTTCAGACTGGATCCATGAACATCAAATCATCATCAAGTACATGTGAATCAACCAATATCCTTTTACAATCAACTAATGAGCCTCTCAGAATGCAGTAACCAGACAAGCAATACCAGTAATCTAAACCCAGAATTCAGTAGCAATAGACAAAAGGCATCTAACAAATATTTCAAGAAAAGTCCGCAACTTCACCAATAGAAACCTGCGAATATCCGTAGTTCTTCTTTGTCTACCCTGCGTAGTTCCGCACCTGCTCTGTTTACTGAACTGCGCACCTCTGCACCTACTCTGTTCACTGGACTGGAGATCTCCACACGTGATCCGTCTGCTGGACTGCACACCTCCGCACCTACGACTTCTTCTGGACTGCGCACCTCCGCACCTGCGCCTTCTACTGGACTGCGTACCTCCACACCTGCCGCTTCTTTTGGACTGCGCACCTTCGCACCTGCGGCTTCTTCTGGACTGCACACCTCCGCACCTGTGCCTTCTGCTGGACTGTGCACCTCCGCACTTGCGCCTTCTACTGGACTGCATACCTCCACACCTGCTCTTGTCGCTGAGCTGTGTACCACCGCACCTGCGCTGTGGATTGCCTATGGACCTCCGAATAGAGCCAAGTTATCAATCCTCCAATGTGCCACAGACTGTTATATCCACAGATCTGATCATGCGCCAAAGAGATCATGACCCCTCAATTGATCTGTCTTCTCATGCTCAGGTTCAACTCTAACTCACCAACCGATTATAATTTTTTCAGATCTTGTTCCTCTTAAGATATTCAACATATAAAAAGTTCTTAGCCAATTGATCTCCTTTCCTTTTTATAGGCAGGCCCTTACTCAAACCATGGATCAAAACCATAGAAAGCTAATACAAGGGACCCAAAAACCGGGGTTCAATATTTTAGATGCAATACCACGGACCAAAACCATAGGATCACACATGTTGGACTAGAGACCATGGACCAGTCATAAAAATTCCCACGTGCGCACGCTTCTCTGCAT
Source organism: Pinus tabuliformis (assembly GCA_031772625.1). Taxonomy (NCBI): domain Eukaryota; kingdom Viridiplantae; phylum Streptophyta; class Pinopsida; order Pinales; family Pinaceae; genus Pinus; species Pinus tabuliformis. Next base: position 490,472,040 of record CM062806.1, on the reverse strand, counting down.
GCAAGTGAGTGAATTTGATGTCCGTACCTTTTGTTTGGAGAACTTGCGGGTATGCCTGCACTTCGTGTTCAGGGCACCTGCGGGTATCACATTTTCTATTATTTTGAGAGCCTGAATAGAGATTTTCCACTTGAGTGAGTTGCCATCAAGGATAACACCTGTGCCATAGCACCAAACCTGAGTCATAATGCCAACAAATATAATGAAGGAGAGTATCGTTCAGGGCGTCTACTTATCCTGGTAGATCTTCTAAGGCCACTTTCAGGCATTTGAGGTGCTTGTTGATTTTGTTGTTCTAGTTGTTGATCATTATGATTTTTAGGCACTAGCGCTTATTCTATGATCTCATTAAGAACTGTGTATTCTTTTTTTTATTTTTCCTATTTCTTTTCCTGCAGTTGATCCTTATACAAAACCTTTTCATTGAATATGACATCTCCGCTCCTAATGATTTTGTGTTTTTCATAATCATAAAAGAGATAACCAAAATCATTAACACCATATCCAATAAAGGTACATTTCTTTGATTTTGCCTCAAGCTTTGTTCTATTTTCTTTATTAATGTGGACAAAGGCTTCACAACCAAAAGTATTTAAAAATGCATAGTTTACCTTTTTACATGTCCATGCCTCCACTGGAATACCACCATCCAAGGAACTTGAAGGCCCTATGTTTATTAGATAAACAATAGTATCTACAACATCTTCCCAAAATTGTAAAGGCAATCCTGCATGCAATCTCATGCACCTTGAACACTCCATGATTGTCCTATTCATCCTTTCTGACACACCATTTTCTTGTGGTATTCCTGGAACTGTCTTCTCTCTACAAATTCCATTTCTGAAAAATACCTATCAAACTCTTTGCTGCAATATTCACCTCCATTGTCTAATTTGAGACACTTCAACCTTTTTCTTGTCTCATTTTCAACCAAAGTTTTCCATTTCTTGAAAGTATCAAATACATCATACTTATTTAGAATACAATAAATCCCAGTCTTTCTAGTTGCATCATCAATAAAAGTAACATAATAACGAGAGCCAATGAGAGATGATACTTGAGCAGGTCCCCATACATATGTATGCACAAGCTCTAATTTTTCACTCTTCTTTTCTTTCCCAACTCTGAGGAATTTGACTCTCTTCTGTTTTCCATAAACACAATTCTCAAAAATTTTTAAATCAACATGCTTCAAAACTGGCAACAAATTTCTTGAGTGAAGAATCTGCATCCCCTTCTCACTCATGTACCCTAGTCTATGATGCCACAATGTTGTACCTTCTCCTGTAGAATTTAAAGCATTAACATAATTATAAATACCATTGCATAAATACACTGTACCAACCTTTCCTCCTTTTGATGTTACCAAGGATCCTTTAGTGACCTTCCAGGTTTTATCTGTAAAAGTAGTCACACAACCTTCACCTCCCAACTGCCCTATTGAAATTAAATTTTTCTTCAGATCTGGAACATGCCTTACCTCCTTCAATAGAAATTGATTTCCATTCTTATGTTTTATGAAAACTGTACCCATTCCAATGATTTTATAGGGTTTATCATCACCCAATCGAACCTGTCCAAAATATCCTTGAACATAATCATGAAAATGTTTCCTATCAAGTGTGGCATGGAATGAGGCCCCTAAATCTACCACCCAGACATCAATATTATTTTCTAATGAAAGTGTTATCACTGAAAATGCTGTAGTTAAAATTTTTTTAGCCTGGCTTAAAGAGTGGGTGTTTTCGCAGCGCCAGAATTCTTTTTAGCAGTTTCGCAGCGCTACCTGTTTGAGTGGTTTCGTAGCGTGCTACGAAACTGGGGATTTGTTTGAGTTTTCAGTGAAGGTCCAAATCCTAGCATGCTTATTGTACAGAGTTCTTCTTTCAGGAATGTTGATGAGAGCAGTGGCAGTATGTTCAAGGAGACACCTTATGATGATGCAGCTATTGTAGGATTGCCATCAAATACATTAAGGGAGTTATCTCTGAATTCTGGCTCATGGGTGATTGTGAAAGATGTACATACTAATGTGGGAGACTTGCAGGAGATTTTGTGTTGAATCCTCTAGACAAAGAATCTATTAAATTTTATAAGTCATAGAGTGTTTGATATTTGGGATTGTCTTTTCACAATCTGTAACTTCTTTCACAAAGCAGGGCGCCATAATGGATTGAAAGATTTGAAAAATATTTATGATAAAGTTCATGTTCCCGTTTGTTGGGTATTGGTGTTCAAAGTTGGATTAGGTAATAAAGGGGCTGCGCTTGCAAATAGCATTTCCAATTGGCTAAATGTGGTACTTCTATCAATTTATGTTAAATCTTCCCCTGCATGCAAGAAGACATGGACATCTTTCTCAAGGGAAGCTTTATATGACATTACAAATTTTCTTAAGCTTACTATTCTATCTGCAGTAATGCGTTGCTTGGAATACTGGTCTTTTGAAATGCTTGTTCTATTCTCCGGTTTGTTACCTAAGCCTGAACTTGAGATATCAGTTCTCTCCATCTGTCTTAGCACTGATGCAGTTGCATATATGATCCCCTTTGGCGTGGGTGTTGCTGTAAGTACACGAGTTTCCAATGAACTAGGAGCTGGACGCTCACGCACTGCACAGTTATCAGTGTGTGTCGGGGTTTGTATGGCAGTCAATGAGGCTCTTATGATAAGATATATTTTATTCTCTATCAGAAATGTATGGGGCTATGTTTATAGAAATGAAGTAGAGGTAGTTGAATGCATTTCAACCATGATGCCACTGCTTGTACCCTCAACATTTATGGATGCCATCCAAGGTGTTCTATCAGGTATTGCTAGAGGATGTGGATGGCAAACGTTGGGTGCCTATGCAAACCTTGGGGCATACTATGTGGTTGGCATGCCTATAGCTGTCATTTTAGCCTTTGCATTGCATGCTGGCGGCAGGGGACCTTCGGCATTTGAGCACCTGTTCTGTTGCTAAGAACATTGCGCTAACAAAGGAAAATCTTATCAAAAATTTATCACTGCTGCACAGAAAAGGATATATGGGAGCACCCAAAAGAAGTTGATCAGGTTTTGGTTAAATATGAGCGCCTTCAAAAATTTCGCATTCATACTCCAAGGTATGCACTTGTGAACAGAGATTACCCCTATTAAGAGTTGAACTACTTTGTGGAGTAAGGGATTTTGTTCAAAACCATGCATAGCGAATTATCAAGCCTTTTGTGGAAAAAACCAGTTTATGAAGATGATCACAGTGTCTATGGTTTAGTGGCCAATCTTCTGGCTTATCATATGTTTTCGAGCCTCTTACACTATTATGGAGGATTGAACTCGCGTTATCAAAGGCAAACAGAGCGAAAAGTTGTAGAAGGACAATGGGATTTCCAAGAGCTAAGGCCGCTGCATTACTTGTATCTTTTTGTCCGACAATATCCATATGGAGGAGGCGAAGGCAGATATGAAAAATGCAGTTCTGAAAGAGTCCAAGTGCAATGTCTGCAACATGAGATCACTGGAATAGTATGAATGCAATAGTATCAATGATTTGGTTGTCGCTAATTGAGTGACATCCTTGAATACTTGATCTGGTCATTAATTGTTTTTTTTTCTTCAATTGAATGAACCTCCAAAGGGGTAATGTAAATGCATTAATTCTCAAATGGTTCGTTGATTCGACCTTCAAAAAAAGGTAATGAAGATGTTACTATATACACCTGCGCCATCCGAACAGGGTTCTTTTCGTTCAAGACTTCCGTTCTATCCTCGTAAACTATCTGAGCAATCTGAGGATAAAAGTTAAATGTAATTTAATGTGGACATCATGCACTTTTAAACAAGAATGAAATTTTAGGTCATTGGTTTGGCACCGACGTGAGTCATAATACAGATGGCGCTGAAGGAGTTAGGTTTAGCCTTTTGGCTGATCTATATACGTCCACGTCCTCGGTATCATGCTAAATCGAATCCTCATGACCGTGAATGATGTTAAGGGGCGCATAAGAAAGGGCCTACAATTTATTTCTCCGGAGCCTACAGAATCGAGACAATTGGATGGCGGAGAATTTAAGTAGCAGACAACAAAACCAGTGAATTTCCATCTGGCGGTTCGTTTGCAACTCGTGCCTAACCTCATGATATCTTCCAAGCAGTAAATACTTTATCTGATGTGTTTTCTCAGAAAGGGAGTTCATTTGTTCATAATATATTACAGAGAAGATCTAGGTTGCTTCCAGAAGAAACAGATGGATCCTCGGCTTTACTTAATTCACCGGTTCATATCACAGCTCTGAAATTTGAGAATTAAATTAACCAAGTGCTTCATGGCCTAAAAAACAGAGTCTCAAGAAGCAGAATATAAGTTTGCCTATGAAGAACTATATTTCCTCTGTTACTTACAATACCTTGTTGCTGGGAGAATTCATACATCCAGCAGTCGAATGCCATGGTGCTGCACGAATAGTCAGAGGCTGTGCAATTTATATCAGAGAAACTGGAGCACTTTGCCAAATAGTGGTGACCGGAGTATACTCTTTAAATGTTTTCCTTTCTACGCCAGTTATGATTCTTTTTATTTAAATTCATATTACAGTTTCAGGTGAAGATGATTTTTAGAGTTGGAAAGGGCTATTTTGTATACAGTAAGTCGAAGGCCTTAGCTGCGCTAAATGGTATGAGGATGGAAAACTCAAACAAACTGGAAACGATCTATGGTCTATCTCCTTCAGGTGTGAGGAGTATCTTGAGCAAAGGGTTATACCCACAGAAGGATCAAGACATTATTACTCATCTTCTGTGGATGGTCCAGTACGCAGTAAATTACCTTACATGGATGTTGTGGGAGGTTCCAAGAGTCCTTTAACAGAGGAGACAAGTTTTTCCTCAGGAGAGATATTTGTTGCAAGCAAACCTTTTCAAAACAATCAAGTGCTTAAGCCATGAACACTGATGATTATTTAGAAAACCAGAGAGGAAGAGTGTATTTTTTGGAATCACACAGCAGTTTCGTAGCGCGCTACGAAACTGCTGTAGGTGATGATTTTAAAAGCGCAGAGCAGCTAGTCTGACACGGTGAGCAGGAGTTGAGGAAAAGGAACAGCTGTTTATCAAGACCACCTACAGCACATCAGAAACCTGGCATCGTTCCATACCTAGAGTTATTAAAAGATTTGGGAACATGCTGCTATACTTTAGGAGAATGTTGGGAGACAGAGACCGTTAAGATAGGAGCATCTCTTCTGGTCAATTAATGAGCTATCAGCGCTCTTAAGCATCCTAAATCAGCATCCATTGCACCTGTAGCTCAGCCATATCAGATTAATTGGAGGAGGACAGCTGTCAAAGCATTCAAGAAAGCATCAAGCATACGAGGAGAATGAAATTAGTATTTTATTTTGATTAGGATAGTGTGTAATTATAGTTCAACATATTTGTAATTAATGCATTAGTGAGTAGCATGTAGGAATAATTAATAACCACCTTCGAGGCTCCCCTCATGCTGGAGGAGGATGCTCGAGGTGTTTTAGTATGCTTGCCTATATATGGGCCAAGGTTAGATGTAGAAGGGGTTGGATTGTATATACAAAAACAGAGTTTTCTAGAGCTTATGAAAGGACTGTTACAGTAATGGCAAACAGGGTTTTTTTTTCTTCCCAAGATTCTCAATGCATCTTTTTGTTCAAATGTGATGATGGTTTAGTTTCTTAATGTTCTTTTTACAGCCTTGTTATGGCACAATCCCTCAGAATTCATATTATATGCTCTGACTTCCTGTGTGCTTGATAAGCTGTGGGTTTTGGTGAAGCATGTTTGAACATCACTCAGAATTCATTTTTTAATGCTCTGACTTCCTGTATGTTCAGCAGGCTTTGATTTAGGTAAATTATGTTTGAACATCTGATGATGCAAAGAGCCTTGGCTTCTATGAGATGACTGTGATTTGGTTTATTAACTGTGAGAGACTCCATAGCCCAATGAAGACCAATTTGATGTATGTCCAACCAGCTATATTTTTATAAATGTGTGAAGAGTTAGCCCTCTAGTGTTTGAAGGATTTTGTCAAGAGTCGTGAGAGAGCCCTCTCTGATTAGGAAGGCTAATTCCTAATCTAAAGTATGGTCTGAAACAGTTACATGAGACCTTGCTTGGTTGCAGTCCCTAGTACTGGTTTTGTGATAACATTTTGGTGCGTCTGCCGGGAGCTTAAGATTGAATTTCTGAAGGTAGCAGGAGTTCAAATGATTTTCAAGGCTGCAAAACTACCTTGGCGACTCCACACATCAAAGAACAAATTAGAAGGTGACTCCACTGCTAGAAGATCAGTAGCTTGATGAAGTTTCAAGATGGATTCCACTGCAAGAAAGAATGCCAGGTATGCTCCTATGAATCGGTCTCATATCCCTGGTTTTCCAAATCCTATGCCAAAGGTTGATTGGTTGGATGATCTTCCAATATTCAAAGATGAAAAGAAGGATGATGCTGCTCTCCATTTGGTTAAGTTTCACATACATGTACGCAGTCTTAAGGTTCATTTCCCTGAAGATTGTCTCATGAGGATGTTTATGGCTACTTTAGAAGAAGAAGCATGGTCTTGGTATAAAAGTTTGGAAAATGATTCATTATCTTCTCTTGCTGATTTCCATGATGCGTTCTGTGAAATGTATAAAGAATGTTATCCTTCTTTGTTGCTGCTCAAAGATTGCTGTAGGCATTCTTTGAATCTTATTCAGTACTTGGAGGATTGTTATGATGATGATGAATTTACAGATGAAGAAATTTTAGAGGCTCTTCATAGCAATGTTTTTCAGCATCAAGGAGAAGGTATAATACTCCATGAAGCACAGCATGAGGAGCAGCAGGGGTTTAGTTGTGAAACCCATGTTTCATCCTTTGATATTGATGTAGAGATGCAGCAGATTGGTCTGGCTTCAGATCATGATGAAGGTGAAATTGATTGCACCCAGCAAGAAGAGATATTGGAGGAAATTTTCTATGACCCTCAGGCAGAGGAAAAGCTTGCTCAATTTTGTAATTCCTTACAGCAGCTTACTTCAAATAATGATCATAGTAGTGAGGAAAATTACATTGTTTGTGAGCATCATTCAGATAGGCAGTTGGATAGTATATCAAATAAATTTGGTGTGGCTGAAGATAAGTTGTCTAAAGATACAGAAAGTTTTGAGAATCAGCAAACTAACCATGTGTTTTTTGACCCTATAGCTGAATACATGGATAAGATTTACTGTTCAGGCGGCTTCCAGTTATATTTTCATGTTGAAGAACAGTTACACCTCATGCCGCCTCAGTTACTTCAGTATCTGATTTATTTTTGTTTCAAGCACAGCCAAAGGACTCAAATGTCAGATAAGATGAATGATTGGCTACATTGGAAATATCATGTTGCTTGAGCTACAAGTGGAGTTTGCAGCTGATAGGGTAGGTAGGTAGAGGTAAATGCAAAATAAGCTCAAAGTTGGCTGAGCATTTATTTTTCAGTAGCAGTAGTTTCTTTCTCCTACAGTCATGCTTGTCAAGCAAATTTTTGTTTGTCACGAATGGATAAGGCACTGGAGCTGCATGTTCTTAGCGCACCACAAGGGCACACTATCCCTAGTGGAGCCACTGTTATCACTGAAAATGCTGTAGTTAAAATTTTTTTAGCCTGGCTTAAAGAGTGGGTGTTTTCGCAGCGCCAGAATTCTTTTTAGCAGTTTCGCAGCGCTACCTGTTTGAGTGGTTTCGTAGCGTGCTACGAAACTGGGGATTTGTTTGAGTTTTCAGTGAAGGTCCAAATCCTAGCATGCTTATTGTACAGAGTTCTTCTTTCAGGAATGTTGATGAGAGCAGTGGCAGTATGTTCAAGGAGACACCTTATGATGATGCAGCTATTGTAGGATTGCCATCAAATACATTAAGGGAGTTATCTCTGAATTCTGGCTCATGGGTGATTGTGAAAGATGTACATACTAATGTGGGAGACTTGCAGGAGATTTTGTGTTGAATCCTCTAGACAAAGAATCTATTAAATTTTATAAGTCATAGAGTGTTTGATATTTGGGATTGTCTTTTCACAATCTGTAACTTCTTTCACAAAGCAGGGCGCCACAATGGATTGAAAGATTTGAAAAATATTTATGATAAAGTTCATGTTCCCGTTTGTTGGGTATTGGTGTTCAAAGTTGGATTAGGTAATAAAGGGGCTGCGCTTGCAAATAGCATTTCCAATTGGCTAAATGTGGCACTTCTATCAATTTATGTTAAATCTTCCCCTGCATGCAAGAAGACATGGACATCTTTCTCAAGGGAAGCTTTATATGACATTACAAATTTTCTTAAGCTTACTATTCTATCTGCAGTAATGCGTTGCTTGGAATACTGGTCTTTTGAAATGCTTGTTCTATTCTCCGGTTTGTTACCTAAGCCTGAACTTGAGATATCAGTTCTCTCCATCTGTCTTAGCACTGATGCAGTTGCATATATGATCCCCTTTGGCGTGGGTGTTGCTGTAAGTACATGAGTTTCCAATGAACTAGGAGATGGACGCTCACGCACTGCACAGTTATCAGTGTGTGTCGGGGTTTGTATGGCAGTCAATGAGGCTCTTATGATAAGATATATTTTATTCTCTATCAGAAATGTATGGGGCTATGTTTATAGAAATGAAGTAGAGGTAGTTGAATGCATTTCAACCATGATGCCACTGCTTGTACCCTCAACATTTATGGATGCCATCCAAGGTGTTCTATCAGGTATTGCTAGAGGATGTGGATGGCAAACGTTGGGTGCCTATGCAAACCTTGGGGCATACTATGTGGTTGGCATGCCTATAGCTGTCATTTTAGCCTTTGCACTGCATGCTGGCGGCAGGGGACCTTCGGCATTTGAGCACTTGTTCTGTTGCTAAGAACATTGCGCTAACAAAGGAAAATCTTATCAAAAATTTATCACTGCTGCACAGAAAAGGATATATGGGAGCACCCAAAAGAAGTTGATCAGGTTTTGGTTAAATATGAGTGCCTTCAAAAATTTCGCATTCATACTCCAAGGTATGCACTTGTGAACAGAGATTACCCCTATTAAGAGTTGAACTACTTTGTGGAGTAAGGGATTTTGTTCAAAACCATGCATAGCGAATTATCAAGCCTTTTGTGGAAAAAACCAGTTTATGAAGATGATCACAGTGTCTATGGTTTAGTGGCCAATCTTCTGGCTTATCATATCTTTTCGAGCCTCTTACACTATTATGGAGGATTGAACTCGCGTTATCAAAGGCAAACAGAGCGAAAAGTTGTAGAAGGACAATGGGATTTCCAAGAGCTAAGGCCGCTGCATTACTTGTATCTTTTTGTCCGACAATATCCATATGGAGGAGGCGAAGGTAGATATGAAAAATGCAGTTCTGAAAGAGTCCAAGTGCAATGTCTGCAACATGAGATCACTGGAATAGTATGAACGCAATAGTATCAATGATTTGGTTGTCGCTAATTGAGTGACATCCTTGAATACTTGATCTGGTCATTAATTGTTTTTTTTTCTTCAATTGAATGAACCTCCAAAGGGGTAATGTAAATGCATTAATTCTCAAATGGTTCGTTGATTCGACCTTCAAAAAAAGGTAATGAAGATGTTACTATATACACCTGTGCCATCCGAACAGGGTTCTTTTCGTTCAAGACTTCCGTTCTATCCTCGTAAACTATCTGAGCAATCTGAGGATAAAAGTTAAATGTAATTTAATGTGGACATCATGCACTTTTAAACAAGAACGAAATTTTAGGTCATTGGTTTGGCACCGACGTGAGTCATAATACAGATGGCGCTGAAGGAGTTAGGTTTAGCCTTTTGGCTGATCTATATACGTCCACGTCCTCGGTATCATGCTAAATCGAATCCTCATGACCGTGAATGATGTTAAGGGGCGCATAAGAAAGGGCCTACAATTTATTTCTCCGGAGCCTACAGAATCGAGACAATTGGATGGCGGAGAATTTAAGTAGCAGACAACAAAACCAGTGAATTTCCATCTGGCGGTTCGTTTGCAACTCGTGCCTAACCTCATGATATCTTCCAAGCAGTAAATACTTTATCTGATGTGTTTTCTCAGAAAGGGAGTTCATTTGTTCATAATATATTACAGAGAAGATCTAGGTTGCTTCCAGAAGAAACAGATGGATCCTCGGCTTTACTTAATTCACCGGTTCATATCACAGCTCTGAAATTTGAGAATTAAATTAACCAAGTGCTTCATGGCCTAAAAAACAGAGTCTCAAGAAGCAGAATATAAGTTTGCCTATGAAGAACTATATTTCCTCTGTTACTTACAATACCTTGTTGCTGGGAGAATTCATACATCCAGCAGTCGAATGCCATGGTGCTGCACGAATAGTCAGAGGCTGTGCAATTTATATCAGAGAAACTGGAGCACTTTGCCAAATAGTGGTGACCGGAGTATACTCTTTAAATGTTTTCCTTTCTGCGCCAGTTATGATTCTTTTTATTTAAATTCATATTACAGTTTCAGGTGAAGATGATTTTTAGAGTTGGAAAGGGCTATTTTGTATACAGTAAGTCGAAGGCCTTAGCTGCGCTAAATGGTATGAGGATGGAAAACTCAAACAAACTGGAAACGATCTATGGTCTATCTCCTTCAGGTGTGAGGAGTATCTTGAGCAAAGGGTTATACCCACAGAAGGATCAAGACATTATTACTCATCTTCTGTGGATGGTCCAGTACGCAGTAAATTACCTTACATGGATGTTGTGGGAGGTTCCAAGAGTCCTTTAACAGAGGAGACAAGTTTTTCCTCAGGAGAGATATTTGTTGCAAGCAAACCTTTTCAAAACAATCAAGTGCTTAAGCCATGAACACTGATGATTATTTAGAAAACCAGAGAGGAAGAGTGTATTTTTTGGAATCACACAGCAGTTTCGTAGCGCGCTACGAAACTGCTGTAGGTGATGATTTTAAAAGCGCAGAGCAGCTAGTCTGACACGGTGAGCAGGAGTTGAGGAAAAGGAACAGCTGTTTATCAAGACCACCTACAGCACATCAGAAACCTGGCATCGTTCCATACCTAGAGTTATTAAAAGATTTGGGAACATGCTGCTATACTTTAGGAGAATGTTGGGAGACAGAGACCGTTAAGATAGGAGCATCTCTTCTGGTCAATTAATGAGCTATCAGCGCTCTTAAGCATCCTAAATCAGCATCCATTGCACCTGTAGCTCAGCCATATCAGATTAATTGGAGGAGGACAGCTGTCAAAGCATTCAAGAAAGCATCAAGCATACGAGGAGAATGAAATTAGTATTTTATTTTGATTAGGATAGTGTGTAATTATAGTTCAGCATATTTGTAATTAATGCATTAGTGAGTAGCATGTAGGAATAATTAATAACCACCTTCGAGGCTCCCCTCATGCTGGAGGAGGATGCTCGAGGTGTTTTAGTATGCTTGCCTATATATGGGCCAAGGTTAGATGTAGAAGGGGTTGGATTGTATATACAAAAACAGAGTTTTCTAGAGCTTATGAAAGGACTGTTACAGTAATGGCAAACAGGGTTTTTTTTTCTTCCCAAGATTCTCAATGCATCTTTTTGTTCAAATGTGATGATGGTTTAGTTTCTTAATGTTCTTTTTACAGCCTTGTTATGGCACAATCCCTCAGAATTCATATTATATGCTCTGACTTCCTGTGTGCTTGATAAGCTGTGGGTTTTGGTGAAGCATGTTTGAACATCACTCAGAATTCATTTTTTAATGCTCTGACTTCCTGTATGTTCAGCAGGCTTTGATTTAGGTAAATTATGTTTGAACATCTGATGATGCAAAGAGCCTTGGCCTCTATGAGATGACTGTGATTTGGTTTATTAACTGTGAGAGACTCCATAGCCCAATGAAGACCAATTTGATGTATGTCCAACCAGCTATATTTTTATAAATGTGTGAAGAGTTAGCCCTCTAGTGTTTGAAGGATTTTGTCAAGAGTCGTGAGAGAGCCCTCTCTGATTAGGAAGGCTAATTCCTAATCTAAAGTATGGTCTGAAACAGTTACATGAGACCTTGCTTGGTTGCAGTCCCTAGTACTGGTTTTGTGATAACAGAAAGAATCAAAGCATCTTGCAACACATCACCTACCACATACACTTCATGATTCTTTTCTTACTGCGCATCTCCTTCTTTTCCCTTTGGAGACTTGTAGTCTTTCTTCAGTTGTCCTTTCTCCCCGCATTTCTAGCACACTATCTCGATCTGGACTTGGATATGCCTTTCCTTGACTTATTGTGATATCCTAGGCTCTTTCCTCTTTCCATTTTTCTTCCGTTAGTCTCTTCAGTCAAAGCATTAGCTAATGTCTCACTGGAGCTTTTCCGTTGCATTTCCTTGTGTGATGCAGGAAAGTGTTCCCTCTGCGGACAAAGGCAACCCCTCTAGCCCTAGAGTGGGTCTAGTCACAAACAAGGACAGATCAACAATAGCTTTCCTTAAATAGTCATAGTTGGAGGCCTACCTCAACTTGTGGTCGATGGTGTTCCATTGCGCTGCTCTAGCTTCCGCTTCCTTCTCCTAGCGAGTGATAAACCTGAAACAATGTAAAGGAAATACAACAAAGCACGTAACTGGAACAACAATGATCTATTTACTCACGAAGTCAAGAAGTCATGAGCTATCAAGTACATTACATACAAGACATAGGAAAACATCATTGATTGCTTTAATTATAAAATAAGAGTAAGCTTACAACCAAAGTCTTGACGTCACAAGCCTTCTCAGAAGGGATCCAACCAGCATGTTCCTCAAGCATTCACTCTGTGAAGATGGATCTCCCAACATACAAGTCTCTCTCACTCACAAGTTTTACACAAGATCAAAGGCACTTCAAAACCTTCCTCAAGCTATCAACAATCCCACACTTGTCACACTCACACCAGCTATCTAGAAAACTCACAAATGCTAACAGTACTATCAGCAACCACTCCAAAGACTAAGAACTCCAAAAAAAACTAGCAGCACATAGCAATGGTGAGAGTTTAAATAGGAGAAGGAGTCTCCATGAAAGGTGGGAGAGATGAGATTATCTCCAAGGAAGGTAGCACAAATGATGGAACAACGACACAAGAGAAAGGAGGGCGACATAAACTAGGCCAACAACCAGGTCTGGAGTCATCTGGAAGGCCGACTGTTGGAACAAATTCGCCCAATCTGGATCATCGCAGGCACATAACTGGCCTTCCGCGCTGACATCGCTATTGAATAACGCAGCTAGTCAGGTCATCGTGGAATATTACAAGCGACAGTTGCGCTGGCACATAAAATCTGACCGTCGCAGGAATCAGGTGTACTTCCGCGACGACAGCGCGTATGTGCTGTTCTGGAGTGCACTTCAGTGCATTTATTTAGCCAACAGACGCGATGAGGCAGAAACCTTTGGAAAAGTCGGTCATTTGGCAACATCAGAGAGCATTTTTCTAATATTAGCATGTACAACTTGGACACATGACACAGTAGGAATACTAGATTGAAGACAGTGACAAATTACTGTGTAACACCTTCCTAAGGATTGCACTGACAACATCATCAAACTTTAAAGTACTAGATCTAGAGAGAGAGTTACTAATGGACATAACTAAACCATTCCAACTTTATGGCAATGAGAATAGAAATAACAGAGCCCTAACTTCATCATCAAAAGTTACCCCTACACAACTTAATTGACTGGTAATTGTATTAAATTAATTTAAATGTTTAGCAACAGATCCACCTTCTGAAATCTTCATATTAAATAAATTCTTCATAAGAAATACCTTATTTGAGGCCAAGGGTTTTTCATATAGCTCTGTTAATGCTGACATTAAAACCTATTTTGTCATTTCCTTTGAAATATTAAAGGCTACCAACACCTGTAGGCACAATCGTATTGTTCCGAGTGCCTTTCTATCGAGAATATCCCATTCTGTGTTTGTTATACTCGTTGGCTTCTTTGTCTTTCTGCTCAATGATAGGTAGAGATTTCTCTGATATAGATAATCTTCCATCTGCATATTCCACTGCTAGTAGCTTTGGCCATTAAATTTGTCAACCCTAAACCTACCATATTCCACCATTGCTCCCACTCGAACCAGGAACATTTATCTCCTGCATGTTTATCAGCCAAATAGACCTTCGGCTCTGATACTAGTTGTTAGAAAATTATATAACACAGAGCAATGGAACAAATAAAATATATTGCAGAAATATAAACACATAAAACAAGAGAGGCACAGATATATGTGGTTTACCCAATTTGGGCTACATCCATGGGAAACAACCAATCCTTCCTTTTATATTATCCAGCAAACTGAAGAGATACAACCTACAACAGATCCGCTGTAATTCCCTCTTCGTTCTCACACAATCTCCTTTCTCTTTCTCACTCAGAATAAAGATCTACATAGACACAATACATTTCCCTCATATATAGCAAGGGGTTTCCTTCTAGGGAAAAAACGCTAAATTAAACATAACTTCTATCATCAGATCTCCGCCTAATGAACAGCCCAAATTGACTACGAAATTACAACATTTTACAACGTAATTTTAGATATATTTTTAGCTTCGGGGGTGCTGCCCCCGATCCCCTGCCGGGGGGGGGGGCGGCTCCTAAAGATCATTGGCCCCCCCCTGGACCCCCCTTGCAGTGCAAATATTACGGGTGGCGTTGTCGCCACATTACTAATTGGGGTCCAATGCAGTGATACCTTTGAATAAAGAAGATAATCATGCTCCAAACCCAATAGGCTGGTAGTGTAGGTTTTTGTTAGTTAGAACAACTAACTCTGAACTTGGGTCTAAGCCCCCTCAAGCTAACACCCTCACCCACCATTGCATTAAACTGAATGTTGGCTGCGTGGAGTTGTCCTTTTCCACCAGTTTTCGTAAATCCTCCTTTAGTTGTCCCTCTTGGAGTTCTGGCCATGCCACATCTATAAAAATATGTGAGTTGGCAACCCCTTCATTTGCCATCCTGTCCGCCACCATGTTCGTTGTCCATTGGACCAAGTTGAATTCCATCGTTATCAAAGTGGCTAGGTGTTATTGAATGCACAGGGTTAATTGTGCCAGATGGCAATGTCTCATTACCTTACTTAACTTCAAGCCACATTGCGACCTCCTCTTTGCTTGGATGGCTATCGTTGAATCTCCCTCCATAGTAACATTGACCATTATCTCCCGTACCAAAATTTCTAACCCTTGTTCTAGGGCATGGAATTCAACTCTGTTGTTAGAAGCATGGCCCAAGTTAATGAAGTATACCCTACATATTTTCCATGTCTAGCCTTGTATAACTCCTCTAGCACCTCCTTTCCTAGGGTTTCCTTTTGAGGCCCCATCAAAATTCAGCTTGAAGAAGCATTGGGGGAGGAATCCAAATTAGTGAACCCAGAGGGATTCAAGGATCCTTGGTTAGGTGATCTACGAATTATAATTATCTAGTTCAAATAATTTTAGGGTTCTCACCTATTGAGGTGATGGCCGCTTAGCAGAAACCATGTATTCTGCTGGAAGCTTTTTATTTTTGAAAATTTGCTAGTTCCATTCCTTCCATACAACTCGGATGATAAAATCAGGGACTAGGAATCAGGTGAAATTTACCACTTAATTCTTGGTGTAATTATCTCTCCATTTCTTAATAGTATATTTTATATTATCCCTGATTCTTTCAGTTTGCCTAAAACTATTGTTGATTTTTTTTAGGGCTATATTGTTCTTTGCTTTGATAATTGCATTTCATTATTTCCATATTTAAATCCACCCCATGGAATCATATCTTTATTCAGATTTACATCATTATTAACCAAGATATGCAACTATGTAGAAAGAACAATATCATCACCAATGCAGTGGAACATAAAGGAACAATAGAAGAAAAAACTTCAAACATATAGACACTAGGATTGGTCGGAGACCAGGGAAAACCCACTATTGGGAAAACCCTTTCAAATTCTTCTTCTTATTAGATTTTCATTGAATGATTCAACAAACAGAGAGTATAATGATCCATATCTTCAACCATAAACCTATCTAGCAAAAATCAGCTAAACAATATCCATGAGATGAACCCAACCATGCCAGTAATCAAAACCTTGATTCACAAGCCTGTAATCAACTGCCATTGTCGCGGTCAACTTTCAAACTCCGCGGTCAACCAAAAAAATAAAACTTTATATTCCAGTTGCATGAAGGAAGAGGAATGCAAGTGAATGAGAGCTTCCAGTGGCTACCTTGGGTCTGCAAGCCTATGACTATAGTAAAAAATTGCCTTTGACAAGTATACAAATGTGACCCAAAACCCTAGAAACATGCACAAGCTTCAGATCCTATAATCTAAGACTTGTGCCAACCAATTTCTATGAACCTTCCTCAGACCTATGTGAGCTAAACCAAGGAAGAGAATAGAATAATGTCTCACGATGATGTCCAAATGAGGTTGATGTCACTTGTATTTATAGCTTTCCAAGAGTGTCCAATTTTCCTTAGGGCCGATATGATCAAATGTGCACATGTGGGCTTTAATTCAAAAATACACTTCCCCTTGTCCAAATTGAGTTCTTCAATAGTCAAAATTGGTCCTCTCGAAAAGAGAAATCTTGTCCCATGGTTGGAAATTTTCACTGAGTTTCCAAATTAACATTCCCTCTCATCTAGGGAGAAATTCCAACTGCATCATGTAATCATAGCAAATATCCTATCATGAAATCATATCCAATCTCAAGTATCTCATCATCAAATGTCATAACTACTCATCTTTGCTCATCTCTTGATTATTCCTACTTATCTCTTGATTTCCCTGTTCATATGCTGAACATTCTTGAATCTAAAAGAATAATAATTTGATATTAGAGGGGAGCTCATTCTACAACCCTATATATTTCTACCACCCAGAATCACTGCTAGTGGGGAGCCTAATGTTACTACCCGAGAAACATCATTGAAGAACCAATTCTATGACCTACATCAACATCGAAGTGCCTAGCCCGATCCAGAAAAACATCAGGGAGCAATATCAACTTGAAACCATGTCGGGGAGCTTAGTCTCAACCCAAAACTATATAAGGGACCATATATCAATCCAAAAATCACATCGGGGAGAACATCCCAACCCAAAATCTCACAGGGGAGTTAAACATCTACAACCCCATATCAAGCAATAGGTGATATAGGGGAGCACATCTCAACCCATCCTATTTTCCACTGATCTTCCTAACAATGACCCTTAAGAGTCATGTGGTAGAAAATCAACATCATAATAAACTTGGATTGCACACCCTCAAGTACACTCTCAACACTTTGGTTAGATAGGAAGTGGTATTCCCAGCAAACCCAACTTGTGGGTATGATTCCAGCTGGGGTATACTATGTAAAGACCAATATAGGGGAGAAACATCTCTAACCCTATGGGCAACATATAGGGAAGAAACATCTATGATCCTATTCTCCAGAGATCCCTCAACCCCAAGAGCCCTCCATCCACCCTCCATCTCAATTCCTCACCCTGGGAGCTTAGATATGGGGGAAGCGTTGGCTCAATGTTCTTGATAAGTCCTACTCTCTGTAGTTCAGAAACATATTATCATGATCATATCTGGTAATAATCACGTCTCAATAACAATCTCTTGTTCATGCAAATCATCAAATCAAATATCATATTAGAACAAATATATATTCATCCTCCCTTTCAGAGAGGCAACAACCACAAGCCTGAGCTTGTATCATACACCAACATCAAGTAAATATATCTTGGGATTCTCTGCCAATTGGATCCCACTCATTATTTTGCAATGTATCCCCTTCTTCAACCTGACTCATAGTTAGCCATGCCAGTCATCATCGTATTCAACCTTAGTGATGCTTGATTTTATGGACTTCAAAATATCATGGCAGATCTCATATTAAGCCTACACCTAGATGTTCTCATCTTATCAATAATGATCCCAAACAACATCCGTACATCCATGTAGTTGCATATCATAGGAAGAATATCGCAAAACAAAAATTAATTATCCCATGCAAATATCTTGAAGTTTGCTCAGAGACAACTCAATGTGTATGAAGCAACTCAATCATGGATTCACTCAGGTTGTTCTATGCTAAACATATGTATACAGATGGGTGTTCACACAAGACATTAATTCTTCAGTCGACTATCAGTTGCCAAGTTAGGTTTAATAACATCTCTTCCTAAATTCTTGAAATTCAATCAGAGTGTCTGAGGATTTGCATTTCCATTTTCCAAAAACTCTTCAATAGCTTCATGATATATATTTTTATTTTCCCAACTTCAGAATGTAATTCATCATGCCATGATTCTTCACTTTGAACTTCATAGGCCATCTACCTCTTACTTTGATCATTAGAGGCTCATTACGTATCAAGAATAGACCATTAGTACATAAAACCAAAATCAAAGTCATACCTTGGACCACTTTTGAAGTAGAGGTTTGGATGGGCATATCTTCCTAGCTTCACTAGATGACTGTTAATACATACATACCAGGCTCGAGAAGCTTTCTTCATATAAATATTTTTGAAATCATAACACTTGAGAAAACCAATATTCCTAGCCCTACACAAATTAATACTATGAAATCAATCAATTAAGTCAGCTTATCAAACCTTAGATGCCAAATCAAAGTTAATATCAAAGTCATAATAGTTTCTTCCAATATCATTGTGACAAACTCTTTGGACCAAATGTCAAGTAGAGCTTACATCCAAATACCAAGTTACGACAACCTTTTATTTACCAAGTACTATCTAATCAACCTTTATCAATCCATCCTTATTATCATAGCATGAATCATTTATGTCACTAAATATGAATGCATAAGTCAAGGATAAGTCATATAAGCTTCATCCATTTATCATACCGAATCACAATTGTATACTTCAATTAATGAGGAAAATATAATGAAGCCAATACAAAATCATTATTGAATACCAATGTTAGTCTCTGAAAGTCATTATGCCCACATAGCAATGTCATCAAGGTAAACCATTAGTTATCAAATCAAAATCCTAATTTTTTAGCATAGTGAGTTCAACCAGTACATAACCCAAAGCATATTAAATCAAAGTTCTAAAGCCTCTCTATGAATTGTAAAGCATCATATCAAACTCCAAACAATAATTATATATATCAATTAGAAAGATCTAGCTAAACCCTTGCAACTACTATCATATGCTATCATACAATATTCTCAATGGTTAAATCATAATGACATATTGATATTCATATGCCGGTCACATACAAACACAAGTTTAGTCAACATATTCACATTATAGTAAGTCAAACATTCAAACTTCTTGCTCATAGAAATTTTTGTTGTCTGTTCCATATCTATAGGATTGTCATACTCCTAGTGCATTCCTGATTTTATGCATAAAGCTTCATATTTTGTGACCTGCAAGCATAACTGCACCCATAGGCTTTATTTTGTGTGGTTGTGAGGCTTATAGCCAAGCTAATAAGATTGCTTCCATGTGGTTGGGGTTTAAACTAAGGGAAACCTCTCTTTTCATACTAGAACTTGTTGCAGACTATCAACATTAGATATTTAGTTTATTCATGTCAAAAATATTACTTCAATAATAAAGAATCTTGTATACATATAATTCAAATGATAATGATATTACTTCAACCATTATTATTCAAGTCATCAACCTGTCTATAATACTGTCATGTATCAAAATTGTTAGATCATAAAATCAAGCTATATCAGATTCTAAAACATATATCCATCATGGTCATAGCATGTCAGCATCAACTACTTCATCATCACATCAAACTTTCATCAAGGGTTAGAGTCATATGATTAGGGAAGCTGACAAGTGTATTATCATACTTCAAGGATTATGATCACTTCATCACTTCTTTATCATTAACCATCAAGTCAGGGCATCCAATTTTACCACATGTCATAATTACCAAGCTAACCAAGGTCAACAAGAAGATCCTAAATATCAATCTTATTGTTACACTTCTATCATCAAGGTTGTCATGCTTATCACAAGCATTATCAATAGTATCAAGCTACCATATATAAGAATCAATGAGCTAGCCTTCTATATGAAATCCATCATGTCTATAATGAAAGATGCATGCCAAATATCAAGTATACCAATATATCAAAAATCAATGTAGCTTTACCATGACTAGAATGTAAGATACTTGTCCAATACCAAGTGCACCATCTCATCATAAGTACCATGAATCAAACTTACTTTCATATGAATTTATGAGCCATTTGTGAAGTGATATCCTCACCATACCTTAGGGCTTACCTTTCCATCCAATATTTCATTTGAATAAATACACCATACATACCTTGTGGTATTTAGATACCTGTGCACCTTCTTATTTGACATTGGCAGCAGGAGCACTTTGTCATTTTCTTTGTCATGGGAAACTGTAGCTCTTCTCCTTTTTCACTAGCCATATTTTCCTACATCTCATATGAACCTCAATAAGGATCCTCTTATCACATCTCATTAGGAGGTTAGAAGTATCAAATACTGAAATATACATGTGAGAAGCATAATAAATGATCAAATCAATAAATCTAAACAAAAGTAAAGAAGTAACATAAATCGAAAAGTAATTATCTTTTAATTAGAGGAGATCATCTCCCTCTTGAATCGACCTTCAAGATTTGTGATTATCAATTTTCCATATAACACTTGTTTCCTTCAATATATATTCATCAACTTCATCAATAAGTGTTAGAACATCTTCACACTGATCATGTTAGGATTTCTAGATTGCATATCTCAAGTCACTGCAAAAAACTAGGGTTTCTCTCAAATTCTAACCTCATAATATCTATCAAACCCTAATACACAAATTTCCTAGGGTTTCCTTTAAACCCTAGAATTCTCTTAGGTCTCCTCCATCTTATTTTACTTCCATCAAAGGTGTTTCCTTAAGGGCGATCTTCAATGACTTTTCTTCAAGTCAACTTTGATTCCATGTTAATTTTTCTTAGGGATATATTATTATTTGCTTTGATAATTTCATTTCATTATTTCCATAGCTAAATTCACCCCATGGCATCATATCCTTATTCGGATTTAAATCATTATTCAACAACATATGCAACTATGTAGAAAGAAAAATATCATCATCAATGCAAAAAAACATTAAGGAACAATAGCAGAAAATAATTCACACATAGAGATACTAGGATTGGTTGGAGACCAAGGGAAAACTTATTATCGGGAAAACCCTTTCAAATTATTTTTCTTATTAGATTTTCATTGAATTATTCAGCAAAGAGAGAGTACAATGATCCATATCTTCAACCATAAACTTATCCAAAAAAAATAAAATAAATAATATCCATGAGATGAATCCAACCATATCAATAATCAAAACCCTACTTTGGGAGCCTGTAATCAACTACCATTGTTTGCGTCAACTGCTGAACTCTACGTCAACTGTTGAAAACTTCGATCAATTGAAAAAATAAAGATTTAGATTCTAGTCGCATGGAGGAAGAGACATGTGTATGACTAAGAGCTTCCAATTGCTACCTTGTGCCTGCAAGCCTATGACCGTGACTCAAAATCCTAGAAAGACGCATGAGCTTTGGACCCTGTAATCTTAGATCTATGCTAACCAATTTCCATAAACTTGCCTCAGACTTGTGCAAGGAAAACAAAGGAAGATAATAGAAGAATGTCTCATGATGATTTCCAAATGAGGTTTAGATCACTTGTATTTATATCCTTCCAAGGGTGTCCAATTTTCTTTAGGGAAGACTTGATCAAATGTGCACATGTGGGATTTAATCCAAAAAACACTTTCCCTTGTCCAAATTGAGCACTTCAATAGTCACAATCGGTCCTTCGAAAGGAGAAATTTCATCCGATGGTTGAATTTATCAGTGAGCTTCCAAATTAACAAATGCAAGCCATCCATTCCCATATGATAGAAGTATAATTGTAGGTATTTAATAGGTGATTGATATTTTCCTCCTTATTTTCATGAAGACAACACCATGGGGCCTCAATAAAACCTCTCTTCACCATATTTTCCAATGGTAGTACTTTCCTCTGTAAAACCATCCCCAAGAAAGTTTTAATTTTGGGCCATTGAGGTGATGACCATGATCTTGTCCACAATGAATCAGATGCCTCACCTTGGTGACCTTCAATACAAATTCTAGCTTCTTTTAGATTAAATCCACCACCATATTTCCCCCCCATATTAGTTGATCTTGGCCATCAATATAGATGACTCTCCTCTTACTTAATTCCTCTAATATTTCTTGGATCACCTCTTTATTTTCATTATGCTCCCAAAAAATACTATGGTTCCATCTTCTCCATCTATTGCCATTAATCCCCTATTCCCATAACTAACACACTTTTACTTAGCTTTGACTCTATTGTAGTTGTTTCATTACCCTCCAAAATTTTGGCTTACTCTCAAATTTTGGAGCCTTTCTTGTTCTTTTCATTGTTGTTGCAAACACTAGAGCTCATTTCATGAAGTTTCTCGTAGTTCTTTGGTCCCTTTTTCATTTTGGGTTAATTGTCGTCTTTTGGCATGTTTGACTGTCATACAATGTTTGTGAGCCTTTTCTAATGGTTTCAAAGGTCGTTCTTTGTGTATATGAGTTTTCCAACTATGTAAAAATTTGTCACATCCATACACAAAGTCTTGAGCACTATCACACAAGTGTCATCACAGTCGTCCTAAACCCTATCTTAAGTGTCACACTTGTCGTATCTTTTCATGAGGCAGTCACACATATGGAAATGCCTTATTTACATGTTCCAATTATCTATGTAGTCATGTATTCAAAGTATGTTAAGTGTGTGATCACAGTCAAGGTTCATCACAATTCATCACCCATCCCACACTTATTCATTTTTGGAAAATATTCCCGATCGAGCAACTTAGCTTCACCAGGCCCCAACTGAAATACACACTGTGTAGTTTTATCCCTCTAGGTTGTGACCCTACTACTTGGAACTACATAGTGCACAATCCCTATCCTCTAGGTCTTCTACTCTGCGAAAATCCTAGGTGCGGCTCCTGATCTTGACCTCTAGATTTGCACAGTTGTGTCACCCAACTTTCTTTGAACTGTGCATTTCACATCTTCAACCCTCAAGAATTTTCCTTTCATGATTGAACTGCACAATGCACATAATCCCAACCTCCCTTGGCCTCCAAAACTATGCAGATGCTTCCTCAATTGTCCTTTTCCTTAGTTTGACCCCACTGCCTCTAGAAGCTGCACAGTTCTGTCCTTCAAGCCTCCCTCAGTTGCACATTTCACAATGTCATAGATGAATCTCTCCCCCTGTTTGGGGGAACTATGCAATGAACCCTCACTAGTCCCCTCTCCCCAATATGTGACTTGTCCTAGGTTCGTTCGATGGATAAGAATGCATCATCTTAGATTAGGGGGTTTTCAGATTGATGTCGTCCCATCTGTTAGCACTCTGTAAATTTCTCCAAGCTGAGGAGAGAAATCCCAGAGGTAACCTAAACCACTTTGGGTTGCAAGACTAGTCTTCTCCAATTGGAGGGGGCTCCCTCACTCGAAAAACTCAAAGGTAAGATACTTTAAAAAACATAAATTTTACAGAGACCAGATCTGAAAATAACTTAAAAAATTATTGGAATATGAATGGTTGAAGGAGGATGAACATATGTATTCATATGATTTACTGTCCCACCATACTTATGCATGTAACATCCAAAAAAATTTACAAAGGCCTATCAAGCATGTACTTTGAATAAAGGAAATAAAGTTGTAGTATAGAGGAGAATAAGAAAAATATATTCCCTTTTCACATAAAACAAAACACCAAGAAATTCATATACTGCGTATACATGAGAAGGAAATTAAAAAGAAGGTACAAAGTATACATGCATAAGATATTCCATTTTCAACTTAAATACTCGACACAACTGGTTCAAAGCAATTTAAAAACTGAATTCTAACTCAATTGAAGTCATCATACCCATAAACCATGAAAACTATATAGAATAAGTGAACATAAAAACTGATACACAGAGAATAACAACTCCAAAATATCATATCATAAGAATCCCTGTGAACAATAACTGGAAAGCCCTCAAGACATACACATTTTACTCATAAATTAGAGCATAGTCACATTAACCAATTCATAATAATCTCCAACCAACAACAACCTGTTCTATCTATATTTGCCAGTTTAAGTAGACCTATGACAAGAAATAATAAGAGTCTAGATATATTGCATCATTGATCCAAACAATGTATTGAACTAAAACCAAAAAGAGGAAAGCTTTTTCTAATTAAGTCATTTTCGTCAACTGATAAAACAAAAAAAAACATAAAAGTATTCATGACTTTATCTTAATAAAAAAAAATCATTATAAAAGCCAGCCTATCTTCGAAAAATATCTTCATGGAATGAAACAACAAAAAGAAGGACAACTAGCTGCTGACTGTGCAAGGACTACATAGCAGTTGGGTAGCAACTATGATGGAAATTTTTCCTTCCAAAAATGGCACGTAGCTGGAGACTGATGGTATGAGTTGGATACCACCTCTGTTACATGTTCACACCTTTAAACTTTGACAATTGGCTTCTTCTCAATGCTTGTGCAAATATGTAGCCAGGGTCTGCGCAACAATTGCATAGAAATTGCATAGTGAGATTTTCAAGAATACCTCTTATATATCCTCAAGTCTTAATAAAACAAAACCATAATGCTATAGGCCACTCTAAATATCAAAACCATACCAACACACTGATCAAAATAGCATCTGCAACTTGAACCAAAAAAAGAAACACCCCTGTTGTGCAATGTAAACACTTTGAGACATAATTTTTTTTTCAAAACTTCATGTAAGGGATTGTTACCTCCTCTTCCTTTTGCTGGAGGTTTTGTTGGTGGAAACTTGAAATTTTGAAGCTTGAGGTGTGGGATATTTGTGCTCAGTGGGCAATGGTAGAGTGAGATTTTCTTTAGATAGAGACTTACATATTAGCCTTGGAACTCTTCCAGGTGAAGGCGTTTTGGCTACCTCTTTGTATTTCTTAACCAGTCCCCATGCCATATCTAAACTCTTCTTCATACTCCTCATCTTTGCATTCAATATCAGGTTCCTGACATAGAGGTTTTTTCATTGTCTTCTTGTAGGAATTGACCATTTTGTTATCACAAAAAATTGATCATCTAGCCTTAATTTACTAGATGGATTGAAGTAAACCATGTAGGGCCAATTTTACCATAGTAAAATTGCTTTCAATGTGAGAAATTACTAATTAAACCAATGAAGAATAATTAAATAATTCACTATTTATTTAATTATATTCTAGGAATAATTAATTAAACCATTATTTAATTAATATTCCTTGTCACATTTGACCCAATTATGAGAAATAAATAGACAAATCATTAATTATCTTATTTTTCTCTAGGAATAATTAATTAATCACTAATTGGTTATTATTCCTTGTCAAATTTGACCAAATTGCTTAGGAATAGTTAAATAAATCATTATTTGTTTATTATTCATTAACCATATTTCTTGAGATAATAAATAAATCATTTATTTATTTATTATTTCTAAATAAAAGTTTAAATACTTTTTCCCTCCAAACCAAATATAATAAAATATTCCAAATGGTTAATTTTATAATGAGGTTAATAATATCTTATTATTGCTCATTATTCGAGGATAACTCAATATTTTGTTATAAATAGAAGGGATTTCCATTCATTCTTCACTTTCGATTATTTTCATTGTTGCATTGATTGTTGTAACTTTGATTACTATCACTGTCGCACACCATTTTTCTTTTCCATTTGAGTTCTCATTGAGCTCAAACACGTTTTTTGCTAGGTTTTATACATTATAGAGGAGAGAGACTCTACAAAAGTAGAAGACATGGAGGATATCCAATAACCCATCCCATTGGGGGGGACTAGTAACACTATTTGTTCCCTTCACAGGTGTTGTTTAATAAAATATATTCTTTATATATCTAGTTTCCATTGGATTATTGGAGTTACTTGCACTTATTTTACTATTCTATCTTGTTGTTTAACTAGTTCTGTTGCATAGATAAGGGCTTTGTTAGGTTTTGTTTCTATCATTTTCTGTAGATCTACACTGTTTAATGACCAGTTTCATTGTTAGGGTTGTTTTTCATCCACAAGCTAAAGTGGTTTCTTTTTGTACACCTTTGAGAAGAATACTACATAACACATTTAACAAAATGTTTATCTTTGTCGAGGGATTTGGATGCCTCACATACCTCTTTGTCACAATTTTCAAGTAAATGTTTCACATATTTCTTATAATTATGATTTTCTTGCCTGAACCTCTTAACCTACTCCTGGCTCTCCCCAAGATATTCTAGGCATCTCTGGTACTCCTTCCACTGGTCAAAATGTGGCTTATGAGGTGCTTGGGCCAATTTTTCAATTTGTTGCACCCAAGTTTATTTTTACTTCGCTGCTCTAGTTGTAGGTATACTGGACTCTACTCCAAGTTATTCGTCTTGTTCAACAAATGAAACATGTTTACCTTTATCCTTAACAATAGGTTTAGGAGGTGTATCTACCCTTTCAGCTGTAGGTTGAGTTGTTTTCTCAAGTCTCCTTGGACTACATTGGATCTTCTTCCTTCTCAAACTGCATTGATTCATTCTACTTCACTTCTTCGTCTTTACTGTCCTCTTGTTTTTTTTCTTGTTTATCGTCAGAAATTTTAACAATTTCCTGAGGCACCAATCCCTCCACACTTTTCTTGGCTCTTGACCTAGTTCTAGGTCTCATCATGAACTCATATTTTGTCATCTATTCTATTTTAACTTGAAACTTGGTATTTTGAGATGATTCCACCTGAACCTTTGGTTCCTAAGTTTTCTCCTTACCCTTTGTAATCTGATTCTTACCTTGCTTACCAAGTTTTCCTGTGGGTTTCTTGCTGGGTTTTTCATCCTTTTCTTCTACTATCTTTGTCTTTTTCACTGTGTGGGTGACCTTCTTCTCATGTGTTTCGTGCATTTCTTGTTCCAGCTCACAAATTTTTATTGATGAAGACCCTGTTTGGGGTAGTAAACCAATACTAGATAGAATGTCAAACCAATAAATCTTATTCTTGTCTACTGTAAACTTGACCAAAATTTTAATGAGGGAGAAATGAAAAAGACTAGACATGTGGTTATCCTTCTGAAGCTGAACCTTTGCTGCCATCCTTTCTAGACTCTTGAGTAAGAAGAAAGGTAGATTCATGGGTCTTTTGTCTGTGAAATTCCATAGAAGCCTCAAATGATATTGGTACACCGTGTTGAATCTACCTTCACATGTAAAATAATTTTCACTAACTTTCAAAATATATCTGTAATGATCCTGAATATACACGGTGGGGAAAGTTGTAGCAAATTTATTGCGAAACTTAGGTTTAACAAACTACTTGAAGGCAATAATATCGATTTCATCACTCTTGAACCACTTCTCCCCTGCTGTAGGGACGCTCGTGGCATCTGCAATGAGATTCTCTTTGACAATAATTTCCACATTCCCTAACTTGAATCTATTATCATGGAATTTCAAGGCAAACAGACTAGTCAGTCTCGTGTTATTACCCACTTTCTTAACGTTTTGGCAGAATGGAATGCAACTGAAATTCTAGAAGGTGACTCTAATGGTCGGGGAAGAACTTACTAGGTTTAGAGTGTTGGGCTTAGTGCATACAACATCCCCACCCTTTTTGCTAGTAGTAGGATCCATTTAACCCTAACACCTAGAAAATTGAGCTTGAAATTTATGGAAAGCTACGTGTACAGGATAGAGAATGAAAGGCTTGACAATTGTGACAGTGCAAAACTACACTAGAAAGTAGTACTACACAGTGATGATAGAGCAGGTTTATAATATTCAAGGTGAGCGAGAAAGCATTCTATTTCACCCTATAATTTACCCTAGCCACTCAGAATTGCATAATGACCATGATTCTCATTTATAAGACACAAACTCAAGCTTTACATTTTGACTTTACGTGTGGCTGACAGGGTGTGCGCAACAAGTTTGCCAAAGAGATGCAATAAGAGCATTACTGTCCTTAATTGAAGTTGAACATAAAATTTATAAGATGAGCAACTGACCCCTACCTCCCACAAACTGAAAATGATTTGTGTTGGTGCTAATAGTCCCAGGGAAACACTGCGCAACAACTACATAGCACTCTGCATAGCAACAATGTAGCACAATTTTAATTTCTCTGCAATATGCCTTTCAATCTGTAACCAATCTTCAAGCCTCCTGCATGAAAAACCAAAACATTTGCATGTGATAAAAAATATTGAAAATGGAGGTCTCCTGGAGTGGTTTAAATGTGATTCATAATCTCCGATGACGTGATTAGACATGCTGTTTAATTGGCGCTCCACCTGAAAGTAATCATGTTTGAAAATGGGAGTAGGATAGAATATGGGAGTAGGATTTGAAAATGACGTAATGAGTTTGTGTATGGGGTATGTGGATAATGTTCACTCATCATACACAATGATGATTTAGCAAGGGAATTTAGGCCTAGGATAAAAGGGAATTTAGAATTATGATAGAGTAAGGGATGGTATGAATATTTTAGAAATAGGAAATAGTTTGAAATAATAAAGGGATAGGAGGAATATGATAGGTTAGGTTAGGAACCAAATGAGGAATAAGAAATCAGGAAAATTTTTAGGAAAATAAGTGATATTGGAAGAGGGAAAGAATTGTGATATTTTATAACCATGTTTCCTTAGAAAACGTTCCCTTGACTGTAAACACATGTTTAGGTGAAACCTCTAACAAACCCTCAGTTTGACACGAACCTTGGCTCAAAAACTCTATGATGGAAACTCTCAAAAACTCAAAAACCTCTTCCCATTATTGATAAAAACTTTGATGACCAAGTTTATGATGACTTCCTAGGCAGTGGTTGTTCGAACTCATGATAGTAGAAAAGTTTTTGTTTGACCTACTCCATGTCAACAAAATTATGGATTTGAAGACATTCAACTACTAATAAACTAACTGACTCTAACATTGGCTCCATTGGGGATGGCATCCTCCCTGTGAGGTGCCAAGAATGACACTGCAGACCAGAAGCCTATCCATTGGGCAACATAATAAATGTACAAAACTCAGAAAAAGACTAACAAACTGGAAAAATTTAGTGATTGGACTGACTGAAAATGACTGCATAATTGATAGAATCTTATTTGAAAAATTGACTTATTTACAACAAAAAAAATTTGGGACCTTATATCACCTCGGGCTTTAAATCCCAACTCCAGCTACCCACACTTACATCATTCAAAAGTAAAGTGGTATGTACAATGAAATGATGTCTCATTTGTGAAATTATGTGAGAAAGCACTTCAATAGCCTGCCATTCATAGGCCCTAATCCAACTGGTTCATTAGACACATCCTCAAGCAGATAAGCATTTTTTCCCCTAAATGCAACAATATTAAATGGTCCCTTCCACATTTTTTTTAACTTTCCATGTTTATCCTTTTCTTCGTTTTGGGCGCCCCACTTTAATATCATATATCCAATTTGAAAATTAGCTTCCTTTTCTCTTATGTCATAAATTATTTTTATTTTTGCTTGCATCAACTGCATGTTTTTGAACACCTTTTCTCTGGACTGCTGAAGTTGAATCATTTGGCTAATCCTTTATTGTATGTCATTTGGCTCCACTTCACTGTCTTGCAATAACTTCATAACTGGGAATCTCAATGAGGAAGGAAAGAGTGCATTTGTTCCATAGACCATTTGAAATGGAGACATGCCTATCGACTTCTTAGTACTCACATGGTTTTCCCACAATGCATGTACCAACTTTTTGTGCCAACTCTTCTTATTTTCCTGCAACATTTTCTTAATAATATTTACCAAACTTTTATTCAAGGATTCTGCCAAGCCATTACCCTGAGGGTAATAGGCTGTAGAGTGTCCTAGAACAATGTTGTATCTGTGACAAAACTCTATCATCTTTTTAGATCTAAAAGCAGCAACATTATCTGTGATAATCTTTTGTGGACAACCAAAATGAGACAAAATGTTACCTTCCAAAAACTGGATGATTACCATGTCCGTAGCTTGTCTAGTCGGGACTGCCTCAATCCACTTGGTAAAATAGTCGGTTGCTAGTAATATCCACCTGTGATGTATATAAGAGGTGGGATGAATTTCACTAATAAAATCAAGCTCCCATTGCTTAAATGGTGACTCAAGTGCTATAGACTTCAGGGGCAGCGAGAGCAACTTATTTCTTTCTTCAAACATCTGACATTCCTGACAGTTGGCCACCTTTGTATTTACCTCAACAAAAAAAACTAGGCCAACAAAGGCCAACTCTTAGGATCTTGTTCGCTATGGTTTTCCAGGACAAGTGCCCACCAAAATATCCTTTGTGAAATTCCTCCATTTCTACTTGAGCCTCGTCTTCTAATAGACAATTGAGCAACTTTCTTCCAGGATCCATCTAGTATATGAACTGATCAATAATGCAATTTTACTGCCTTCAACTTTAGAAAGCAAGCTTTAGTTTTAGGCAAATATGGAGGTGCTTGTAAATGCTACAACACATATAAAATATCAACATACCAAGGTGAGGCAACAAACCTTTCTGAAACTTGTTGGACAGTACTTGAGAGATCCTCTTCTACTAGGACAACTAAGAAATTGATTTGGAGTGACTGCAGATTGGATTTGGACATCATCTCAGCCAAGCCTTGCCCTTTAATCAAGTTTGTTGGCTTGATCTCGATGTCATATTCAAGTATAGAAGCGATCCACTTGTCCCTTCTCCCATCTGGATCACTCCGAGTCAAAATATTTTTGATGATAACACTGGGGACATAAGTAATAGCATGAGAGTGAAATATATATATCTGAAAATCCTTCAAAGCCTTAACAAGAGAAAATGCCTATTTCTCCATTATGTCATATTTAAGAGAAACATCTCTGAGCACTTTGTTGAAAAATGAAATGGGTTGTTCTACTCCCTACTAATTTTTTGCAATAGGACAGTAGCTGTACTGTGCTCAGAAGCAAAAGAAAAAACTATGATCTCTCATGTATAATATGGACTGGCCAATGTGGGAGCATGAGACTTTGCTGCCCTAACTTTACTGAAATATTTCTTGCTATCTTCACCCCATTTCACCTCGTTGTCTCGCTTTAACATTTCTATAACTTCCCTCAAAATTTCACCCAGATTCAGAATGAACCTCCATAAAAAATTAATTCTGCCCAAAAAGGATGGAATCTCCTTTTTACTCCTAGAAATGTTGATTTTCTGAATTGCTGAAATTTGGTTAGGGTCTATTTTGATGCCATATTTCCAAATAATATGTCCTAAAATCTTACCTTCCTCCAGCCCAAGCAATGATTTCTTGGGATTTAAAGAAATGTCATACTTCCTACACTTTTCATAGACTGCTCTTAAGTGCTATAAATGATCATCATCAAACTGTGAATAAATAGTAATATCATCAAGGTATATAACAGGAAACTGATCTTTCTCCTATGAAAAAGCTATATCCATAACTTGCTGAAATGTTTCCCCTGCATTCATCAAACCAAATGACAACTTGCCGTATTTGAAAGTCCCCCAAGGTGTGGTGAAGGTAGTCCTATGTTGGTCTTCCAGGTGAACCAAAATTTGGTTATACTAGGAAAAACCATCCAACAATGACATTCTTTTTGCGCCAACTACCTTTTGAAGTATATGGTCCATTTTTGGCAGCGAATAGTTGTCCTTGAGTGACACCCTGTTCAAGTTCCTAAAATCTACACATAATCTGATCTCTCATGTCTTCTTTTTGACTGGTACCAAGTTAGATAACCAATCAGAAAATCGAAGAGGTACTATTATGGAAACATCAAACAACTTCCTTGCCTCCTTTTGGATCAAGGGAAGAAACACCATAATTTTCCTTCGCAGCTTCTTCTTGAATGGTTTCTGATCTGCTTTGACTGGTATTATGTGCTGGATAATGTCTTTGTTATACACCTTCAAGTCTTCATACCCCGAGGCAAACACATCAAAAAATTCAGTCGACAATTCCAAGTATTTTTTCTTCATTTTAGGACTCATTGTCTTGGAAAACTTTATCATTTTTGGGTGTTCTACTATACCTATATTACATTCTTCAACTCCTCCCACAGGTACCAGTTTTGGCCTATTGACCACATCATTCTAGTCAAAGAGTTCCTCTAAAGGAACCAGCCCTCTTGGAAGAACACTTTATTTAAGATGCAATACACTTGACTCAGTACCCTACTTATCTAACTTTTCTTTCAGCTGATATAAAACTATATTTATCTACATCTTCCCACCCACCATCCCTTTCCAATTTCATTTTGGAAAAATCTTCCTTCATCAGCAAAACTTTCTCCAACTGCTTGTCATTTTCGAAGACTTGCCAGTGCTTCATGTTATCCGAGATAACAGGCCTATGCCTAACTTCTACCTTGTATTTCCCTTTAATACTGCTAGGGATCTCAAAATCAGAGGCCGAGGTGGACAATGCATCCACAACAACATTATCCTTTCTTGGAACAACTAAAAAACTATACTCAATAAAATTATACAAATAGTCTAGGACAACATTATGATAAGCACACATCGGGGGGTGTTTTTTTTTATATTCACCTTTGACCTATCTAACGACTAGCTAAGAATACCCATAGTCAGCTATTCTTCTAACTGATGATTTCTTCAAATTTTGTTTATTATCCATATCCCCACCCCAACACCTTCTCTACTTGCTGCTCCATCGAAATGCATGATCCAAACATGTTTTTTTTTTTCCTGGTATTTTTCACCTATTTCAACCTTCAAACTTACAAATTTTTCATGGACACTTTGGTTACTTTGTTCCTCATTTCTGCTGCTGCCCCATCCTTCCATTTTGTGAATGTCTTCTTCAGATTTTTCTTCGCTATCTGCTTCTATAATCTTTGGAACATATGATTTCATTCTGTTGTCTTTCTCCTCTCTTATGTCCGAAACAACTGATCTTATTTTGATGTCCTGTTCTGAATCTTTGCCCAAAATATCCCATCCCATTGAGGGGGACTCGTAACATTTTTTGTTCCCTTCACAAGTGTTGTTTAATAAAATATATTCTTTATATATCTGGTTTCCATTAGATTATTGGAGTTACTTGCAATTATTTTACTATTCCATCTTGTTTCTTAACTAGTTCTATTGCATAGATAAGGGCTTTGGTAGGTTTTGTTTCTATCATTTTTTGCAGATCCACACTGTTTAACGACCAGTTTCATTGTTAGGGTTGTTTTTCATCCACAAGCTAAAGTGGTTTCTTTTCGTATACCTTCGAGAAGAATACTACATAACACATTTAACAAAATGTTTATCTTTGTTGAGGGATTTTGATGCCTCACATACCTCTTTGTCACAATTTTCAAGTAAATGTTTCACATATTTCTTATAATTATGATTTTCTTGCTTGAACCTCTTAAGCTACTCCTGGCTCTCCTCAAGATATTCTACGCATCTCTTGTACTCCTTCCATTGGTCAAAATGTGGCTTACCAGGTGCTTGGGCCACTTTTTTGATTTGTTGCACCCAAGTTTGTTTTGACTTCGCTGCTCTAGTTGTAGGCATACTGGACTCTACTCCAAGTTCTTCGTCTTGTTCAACAAATGAAACATGTTTACCTTTATCCTTAACAATAGGTTTAGGAGGTGTCTCTACCCTTTCAGCTGTAGGTTGAGTTGTTTGCTCAAGTCTCTATTTTTCCTCTTCAAGGATGCTATCTTCATTTGATACTTATAAAGAGCATCCTTCATTTTAACCATCTTGGGGTTTTCTTCTTCATACTGCATGGTATCTTGCTTAGACTACATTGGATCTTATTCCTTCTCAAACTACATTGATTCATCCTACTTCACTTCTTCGTCTTTACTGTCCTCTTGTTTTTATTCTTGTTTATCCTAAGAAATTTCAACAATTTCCTAAGGGACCAATCCCTCCACACTTTTCTTGGCTTTTGACCTAGTTCTAGATCTCATCACAAACTCATATTTTACTGTCTATTCTATTTTAACTTGAAACTTGGTTTTTTGAGATGATTCCACCTGAACCTTTGGTTCTTGAGTTTTCTCCTTAGCATTTGTAGTCTGCATCTTACCCTGCTTACCAAGTTTTCTTGTGTGTTTCTTGCTGGGTTTTTCATCCTTTTGTTCAACTATCTTTGTCTCTTTCACTGTGTGGGTGACCTTCTTCTCATGTGTTTCGTGCACTTCTTGTTCCGTCTCACAAAATTTTATTGATGAAGACCCTATTTGGGATAGTAAACCAATACTAGATAGAACGTTAAACCAATAAGTCTTATTCTTGTCTACTGTAAACTTGACCAAAATTTTAATGAGGGAGAAATAAAAAAGACTAGACATGTGGTTATCCTTCTGAAGCTGAACCTTTGCTGCCATCCTTTCTAGACTCTTGAGTAAGAAGAAAGGTAGATTCATGGGTTTTTTGTCTATGAAATTCCATAGAAGCCTCAAATGATATTGGTACACCATGCTGAATCTACCCTCACATGTAAAATACCTTTCGCTAACTTTCAAAATCTATCTGTAATGATCCTGAATATACATGGTGGGGAAAGTTGTAGCAAATTTATTGCTAAACTTAGGTTTAAAAAACTACTTGAAGGTAGTAATATTGATTTCATCACTCTTGAACCACTTCTCATCTACTGTAGGGACGCTCGTGGCATCTGCAATGAGATTCTCTGTGACAATAATTTCCACATTCCCTAACTTGAATCTGTTATCATGGAATTTCAAGGAAAATAGACTAGTCAGTCTCATGTTATGAACCACTTTCTGAACGTTTTGGCAGAGTGGAATGCAACCAACATTCTCGAAGGTGACCCTAATGGTCGAGGAAGAATTTACTAGGCTTAGAGTGTTGGGCTTAGTGTGTACAACATCCCTTCCCTTTCTACTAGTAGTAGGATCCATTTAACCCTAACACCTAGAAAATTGAGCTTGAAATTTATGGCAGGCTACGTGTATAGGATAGAGAATGAGAGGCTTGACAATTGTGACAGTGCAAAACTCCACTAGAAAGTAGTACTACACAATGATGACAAAGTAGGATTATAATATTCAAGGTGAGTGGGAAAGCATTCTATTTCACCCTATAATTTACCCTAGCCACTTAGAATTGCATAATGACCATGATTCTCATTTAAAAGACACAACCTCAAGCTTTACATTTTGACTTTACGTGTGGCTAACAGGGTGTGCGCAATAAGTTTTTCAAAGAGAATGCAATAAGAGAATTACTGTCCTTAATTGAAGTGTTGAACATAAAATTTACAAGATGAAAAACTGACCCCTACCTCCCACAAACTGAAAGCGATTTGTTTTGGTGCTAATAGTCCCAGGGAAACACTGCACAATAGCTACGTAGCACTCTGCATAGCAACAATGTAGCACAATTTTTAATTTCTTTGCAATCTGCCTTTCAATCTGTAACCAATCCTCAAGCCTCGTGCACGACAAACCAAAACATTTGAATGCGATCAAAAATATTGAAAATGGAGGTCTCTTGGAGTGGTTTGAAAGTGATTCCTAATCTCTGATAACGTGATTAGACATGTTTAATTCGTGCTCCACTTGAAAGTAATCATGTTTGAATATGGGAGCATGATTTTAAAATGACGTAATGATTGTGTATGGGGTATGTGGATAATGTTCACTCATCATACACAATGATGATTTAGCAAGGGAATTTAGGCCTAGGATAAAAGGGGATTTAGAACTATGATAGAATAAGGGATGGTATGAATATTTTAGATGTGGGAAATAGTTTGAAAGAATAAAGGGATAGGAGGAATATGATAGGTTAGGTTAGGAACCAAATGAGGAATAAGAAATCAGAAATTTTTTGAGGAAAATAAGTGATATTGGAAGAGGGAAATAATTTTGATATTTTATAACCATGTTTCCTTAAACAACATTCCCTTGACTGTAAACACATGTCTAGGTGAACCCTCTAACAAACCCTCAGTTTGACACGAACCTTGACTCAAAAAATCTATGATGGCAACTCTCAAAAACTCAAACACCCCTTCCCATTATTGATAAAAACTATGATGACCAAGTTTATGATGACTTCCCAGGCAGTGGTTGGTCGAACTCAGGATAGTAAAAATGTTTGTGTTTGATCTACTCCATGACAAAAAAATTATGGATTTGAAGACATTCGACTACTAATAAAATAACTAACTCTAACATTGGCTCCATTAGGGATGGCATCCTCCCTGTGAGGTGCCAAGAATGACACTGTATACCAGAAGCCTATCCATTGGGCAACATAATCAATGTACAAAACTGAGAAAAAGACTAACAAACTGGAAAAATTTAGTGATTGGACTGACCGAAAATGACTGCATAATTGACAGACTCTTATTTGAAAAACTGACTTATTTATGGCAGCAGAAAGTTGGGACCTTATGGCCTTCACCTCAGGCTTTAAATCCCAACTCCAGCTACCCACACTTACATTATTCAAAAGTAAAGCGGTACATACAATGAAATGATGTCTCAGCTGTGAAATTATGTGAGAAAGTACCTCAATAGCCTGACATTCATAGACCCAGCTCCAACTGGTTCATCAGACAAATCCTCAAGCAGATAAGCATTTTTTCCCCTAAATGCAACAATCTTAAATGATCCCTTCCACAATTTTTTTTTAACTTTCCATGTTTGTCCTTTCTTCATTTCAGGCATCCTACTTTAATACCATATATCAAATTTGAAAATTAGCTTCCTTTTCTCTCATGTCATAAATTCTTTTTATTTTTTCTTGCATCAACTGCATGTTTTTTAACACCTCTTCTCTGGACTGCTGAAGTTGAATCATTTGGCTAATCCTTCGCTGTATGTCATTTGGCTCCACTTCAGCGTCTTGCAATAACTTCATAACTACGAATCCTAGTGAGGAAGGAAAGAGTGCATATGTTGCACAGACCAATTCAAATGGAGATATGCCTATCGACTTCTTAGTACTGACACAGTATTCCCACAATGCATGTACCAACTTTTTTTGCTAGCTCTTCTTATTTTCCCGCAACATTTTCTTAATAATATTTACCAAACTTTATTCAAGGATTTACTGAAGTGTGTGATGACCAATTTCAAAACTTGGTGGTGATGGAGGAAGTTACGGCTTGTTTATGCTCCTTCTAGGCAAATGCGTAGTGACCTAGGAAAACGTACCCTTCAGCTACAGGAGCACAACACTGTTATAAATTGCACTGGAATCCCTAGCAAACGTGCAACGATCTAGTCAAACGCGCAATGACCCGGTTAAACGCACCCTCAAACTTGCAGGTTGATTTTGACTGCCTTCCCGGTGTCCAAATGGAGCCCATGATAGCACGTTGGAAAGATCTCTCTCGTGGCTACACAATGGACCTATCAAGCACTGAAAATGATTAACTATAGCCCCTGAAAAGTCAATTCTCCTAGGACTAGTCAAAAAGTGATGAATGAGGGTACAAAAATGAAGTGTTCTCTTGCAGGTAACTTTTGGAGGTCTTCATCTACTCCAAATTGAGATAATGATATCTCATTGGAAATATATTTCTCTCTAGTTATCATTTGACTAATTAAGGAAGTCATTTGGACAATCGAGCTAGAATAAAAATTGATTTTCCCAAAGTCATTATAGAAGTGAAACAACTCTCTTGTAGCAACTGTATGTTTCACATTTCTCTAAAACCATGACACCTGTGTAAAAAGGGAAGGAGGGTTTTCATCCTTGGCCTATTATGGCCAAAATCTCTCATTTTTTCCAAATTCGTCCCTGTTTGGTATAAAACATAGTTTGAAGAAATATCGTCCCTATGTGTGGCAAATGCTTTGTCCCTTGGAACGACTTATTTAAAAATGATGGAGACATGATGTGTATGAGTTGGAATGACCGCATACTTGCTGAAATGACCTCCCTTATGCCTCATATACTGAAATTTCTCTGATTCCATATCCAACCCTAGCTTAATGGGTGAGGAAATTAGGGTTTAGTGCTTGTGGAAAATGATGATTCAGACACCCTTGGGAAAGACAACTCCCTTTGGCATGCACTTAACCCTTTGAAAATTTACCCTTTCACTTGACTATTTCCTTTGACAAATTGATCTTTTGATGGTCTAGAATCTTTGGAACACTGAGTTAACAGCTTGGGATGGTGACATTTGAAAGACATAAAATTACATAATGAAATAAGCATTTCTCTTTACAAATCATGTTCACATGGTGAAGGGATGTTATTTGATCACCCTTTACTTTCTAGTCTTATGCAATGGAATGGAACCTTGGCAAGCTTAATGACCTAATGAAACCTTGAAAAACCCTAAAAGGCCTAACAAGACCTTGAAGGACTGAATTTCAAGATGACATAATGACCTCATGACTGATACAAATGGCATGATAAGAATAACTTTATGGATGATGTATAGTCAACAAGATATGAAACTATGCCAGCAAGTAATCACATTTAGGGAAGAGTGATGTTTTTGGACTAGGACTACCATCAGTGACTAATTTTTTTGCATTACCTAGTGGAATGATAAAAAAAATTTGAGTGGGACCCTTAAAATGATATGAAAAGAGGATTTTTGATCATTGATGGGAGGATGCAAATATTGACACTAACATATTCTACAAGAGAGAGTCTTTCATACATTCATATGTGTTCCATGCATCCTAGTCATTATAATACTAGCATAATCGACATAAATTTTTTCAGTGCTTTCTAACAACTATTTGACACCAAATAAAGCAGATTTTAACAAGCTAAGTAGAAGAATGAATAAAAAAAATTGATTTTTCCTTTATAAAAACTTTTAAGAAAGAAAAAAACTATTTCCTAAAAAAAAAGTCTTTTTGGACACAGATCTTGCTAACAAACTACAGCTGCAGATCCTTTATCAAACCATGAGTAGGTTTCCCATACCTTTTGAGGTTACAGAGACAGCTGCATGTCAAAATTTGGGTGACTAACGCTCTGTGCTAGAGGCCACAAAGGGTTACTGGAGGTACTAATACATTGTTCGTGTAGACACAGAGCTTTACAAAGCTCTATTTACTCTGCTAACCTGTGTTAGTGTGGGAAAAGAGTTCAAAATAGGGCTTTGAGGATCAAATCCAGGGCTGAATATATGAGGGAAGAAAGCTGCAAGGTCTTGATGGGCCTAAAAAGGAATGCAAAACTATAGGAAGGCCTAGAAGGACTAGGAAATTAGGAACTTTCTAGGTGGACTGGGAACTATTGTACAGTCCCCAGCGGAGTCGCCAATTCTAATATAGGATAAAATGCACGGTGTATGGAGAATGGAGATACCCTCAAGGGTCTTCCCGGGACCCTTGGCAGACTATAAGATTATATGCACCTATCACAAAGCTACATTCATGTCCATAAACAATAACTTAACTATCAAAGCCAAGACAGATTCATTACCTCAAGCCTCCATGTAGGTTTGCTGGAGAGCACAATGCAGCTAGTTGGAAGTCGTCTGAGCCGGCTCTAGATCAAGTCCTGCACATAGAAGAAGTAAGCATAATCACATCATACAACCTTGATAATTAATACATGAATATATAAAAGACATCTAGTTACACATAACTAAGCTACTCATGCTAAAAGGTATTGGACAAACAAATAAATGAATGATAGTACCAACACCACATAGTAGATATTACAACTGTAGTTCTATATTAATGTCGAAAGTGTGATTACAACCATTTGTTGCATTAGCCTTCCCTTACCCCTCCAACTGTTCTCTCTCTCTCCCTTCTTAACAACTTCATATACTTAGATTAAGACTATGCTCAACAATCAAGTAAGCTATCCTTTCAAATGATCTGAACTCCATCACAATAGCCCTAACTCTGCTTACGTAGCAATCGAGTTAGGGTTGCCAAGTTCCTCCATGAGTCTCTTAAGGTAAAATAAATGCCGTTGCCATGCTTTTGAGCTCTTTCCCATTTGCCTCCTTCATTAGGATTAGAAATCCCAAAAATAGGTCGAACTTTAGATGTTTCCTTGCTTTTTTGAGTAGATTTAAGAGGGAATATAGAGATATTTATGAGTCAATTCGCTCCTTTAACCTCTAGATTCTCATTAGGATCCACTAACGCTGTCCCCAAACCAACAAGTAGAGTTAGTAGGGTCACTAACACTCCCTTAGGCTTACAAAGAAGCTTTATAAAGCATGTTTTCAGTGTATAGACAATGTGAGTGTGGAAACACGACCTGTGATTTTGGCTATTGCTTCAGCCATCATGTCCTTCTCCTCTAAGTTGATGAGGATGTAATTTTGTTGTATAACAGTCCTCCATTACTACCTCACTTTGGGTCATTTCTGAATCCCCTTCAAATTATTTCCCCATATATGGTATGTCCATGATCTTAACATGGTCTTCCGGGATCTCCATCATACCTTACTCTTTTTTCTCCTCTTGGTTCTCAATTTTGTCTTCTTCATTTTGGTTATCCTTGACTGCTTGTTTTGAAATAACCCCGTAACTATTTTTCAATGCCGCTCTCCCTCCTTGATTCCATTGTTGTTGTCTCCTATTGGCACATCCTTTTGGGTTTCGATTTACAAATCTTTTAACGTATTTCTACTCTTATTCCTTGATTTGATCCTTAGATCTATTTAGAGGAAGGTCCCTGATTAGATGTCTGTGCTCATGGAAATGTATACACCTAAAGGGAATATATTCATAATCAACAGGCTACATCCAAATCTCATCTTAGAATTCCAGTTTGATCGTTTCTAGTAACACTATAGACATATCCATATCTACACAAATGTTTGCATATGAGGTATATTTGCCCTAAAGAGTTGCATCTGAGATCTTTACGAACTTCCCCTAGGTATCACCTATAAGATTCAAGGTCGATGGTAGCCAATAATCCAGGGGTAAGGAATACAACCTAACCCATACTAAAACATTGGTGAATGTCTCTTTTTCTAGAGTAAAGTTATCTTTCCATGACTGCATGTATAATCCCGCAAAGGCAAAGAAATAAGGCCTTCCATTGAAGACTCATTCTCTGTCCTCCAGATTAGCAAAGACCACATTGTAAAAACCTTCTAACCCTAAGTGTAACTAAATCTCACCACATGGATTTTAGTGATGCTTGATCCAGTTACATAAATATTTCTCTATGGGCCATAAGCCCATGAAATTGTAGATGATCTCATATGTACACATCCACTCTTTGAAAGCCTGGGTTTGGAGATCTATGATTAATGTTGTTGGGATTTCCGTTATTTTGGGCTTGCATGGGCCATTCCCTTTAGCCCCATTTTTACTTTTATTGTTGATATGATGGGTCCCTATTATACCTTTTTCCTAATCTCCTCTCTAACTGTTCACCCCTTGATTACCTATCCCACTTTCTCCCTGACTTGTACCCGTTGATCCCTCTGCCAAAATTTTAAATCCTTCCTTGAATCGTTTTCCTCTGTTAGCTACAACATTTTTGTAGTAGGGATCCTTGTTTCCTCCCCCTCAGAAAACAATTCGAACTAGGACATATCTAAAAGTATTTTGGAAAACCTAGCTTTGACCCATGACCATATTTCTCCCCAAACAAAATTTGAAGTAAAAACAATTTGTTATCATTAATAAAAAATATTTGTTATCATTTTTTGGAAGCACAAAAACTTTTTAATGTCCATAATTTTTTGAATTAGAACAAGCCTAATAAATTCATGTAACAACACTATAGATGAGAATCTCAACTTAAAATTGATACTAATCACATATAGGTGAGCATATCAATATAGCCTTACACCATGTTAGGAAGAAATGGTTTGAGGAGAGATGAATTTCAAGTACCCACCTTCTAATTGCATGGTAATAACAAAAACTAAATGACTAGGAAGTGAAAAATACATGATTAAAAATTATGAGTTGGTTTTTTTCAATGCAATCGATTCCATTTCTTATCAAAATTATGGGTTTAGCATGAAAATTTATTGTTAATTTATCACAGATTATTTAATTAGATTATGTATAA
The DNA here is from genome assembly GCA_031772625.1 of Pinus tabuliformis. Classification (NCBI taxonomy): domain Eukaryota; kingdom Viridiplantae; phylum Streptophyta; class Pinopsida; order Pinales; family Pinaceae; genus Pinus; species Pinus tabuliformis. The sequence goes on along the minus strand of CM062806.1, from coordinate 490,429,923 downwards.
ATTTTGGACATATAAATTTAATTTAATAGTAGGTTAATACAAAATATAATGTAACAACCTTTTTAGTTATTCCCCATGTAAAAGTCACCATGTGTATTTGTTTATGTAAATAAATTTAAAAATGTAAAATATGTCTGATCTAGAGGAGGGGACATAGATTCAAAGGTTTAAGGAGGAGGAGTTGTCTGTGTTGTTTTAACCACACCCACCTCATTTAATTATTCTCATCTATCCCTTGGATAATAAAAGATGGTATGTATAAAAGATATCAATGTGAGTATGGGCCATCTATGTGGAGGATGAGCCCAAATTGCAACAGCCCTTGTGGGGAATGTGGGAAATAAACATGTAAGAGTAAAAGGAACATAAAATGGGTGAATGGGGGTGTATGTGTAGACATTGGAAGAGAAAAAAATAGAGGAAAATTCCCATAGGGAGATGTAGAGGAGCATAAAGAGCTAGAGAAAAGATGGTGCAAGAAGAATATCTCTAGTGTTGAAAAAAACCTGAGGTGTGTGATAAGAAAACATTTCTTGGTATGTTGGTTTGTCCCTATGGAGAAATCAATGTTAAAATTACCTGTGAAGGTGCAGTGGGAAAGGTGGATTCACCCAATTTTTTGCTTGGGGTTGAAAAACCACCCTAAGAATGAAATCATAGCCCTGGGATGAGCAGTGTTTCAATAATATTTGGATGAATCCAAGTGGTTGAGTCCTAAGAGGTAGAGGGGTTGTTGTGGTGCTTATTGTAGGAGCTTGGACATTGCACTCCCTCTATGGCCTAGATAATCTGTTGTTGGTGTGAAAATTCCCTCGAGAAATGGACTTCTTAGACTTTGAATCTGACTAGGGGGTGGTCAATTACACGAAAGATTGCAGTGCAGTTGGCCTATGGTTTGGTGGAGTGTTGGGAAAGGGTCCCCTGGGGTCAATTTTAGGGCAAAAAGATCAAGTTTTCTTGTATAAAATGTAAAGTCTCCGCAAGTTGTGGTCGTAGGGCGCGTAGATAGTAAAGTGTCATAAAGGGTTTTACCTTTCATTTATGTAAGTTGTGTCGGCTTTTATAGATCTACCCATGTTCCGCGGACCATGGGATTGTATAAGTGGGAGAGTCTTAGAGAGTCTAACACATGGTAGATATTGATGAAGATAAATGTAATGGGTAAGTAGAAGAAAGAGCGAAGAAATCTTAGAGTAGAAGAGAGGCTCTGTAGTTGTGTGCGCATAGGCCTAGAGTAGAGTCCGCAGCTAAGTGCGTAGACCCAGGCAGTTGAGTGCGTAGGGAAGTCTTGAGTCTGTAAGAAGATTTGAAGTATTTAATAAAGAGATTATTCCAGAAATTCCTGTGGTTTGTCTATTTACTTTTGTTATGAGTGAATGCACTATTATGTTATGATGAATGATGGGTTTATGAATTAATACTGTATTGATGCGTGATTTTACACGATTTATATTGTTATATGAATGCAAGTAATAGTAACTGTTTACGTGAAGGATATCTTGTTACATGTTAAAGTTATCGAACACTTAAGCTGATTTGGGTAAATACGAAATTAGGAGTAATCACCGAGGCGCGTAAGTGGTTGATTCACCTATTTCTAGTCCACGAAAAACAGTAATAGACCTTCACAAGGGTCTAGAGGTTGGTTAAAGGAAGTTATATAAATAAGCCTTAAAGGCTTATCGATCTACATGAAGACAGGTTTAGGGAATAAAATGAAATTACACTAATCTCTGGGTGAGGAAACTTAATTCTAGCATCCCCCCATACTGCTTCGGGTGAGACTTAAGTCCGTGCTTCACGGATAAATGCCGAAAGGGCCAGCAGTGTAGGGATTTGTTTGGCAAAACTAACTCTGAACTTGGGTCAAGACCCACTAAGCTCAAAAATGGTTCTGTTGCCGAGACCAGGATCTACATAAAGAGATGTGTGATGTCGCATCACTGGAATCCAACAAAGAAATAAATTGAGGAGTGGTTGGATAGAAGGATCCACAAATTTATGGTGCAAGAAGATAGAAACTCACAGCTAACGAAAGAACAATGGTTGGATAGATATCTATACATAGAGATACGTGAAATTTTATTCTGTTCCTTCCCGATTGAACTATACGAGTGGATCGCCAAAATTGGCAGACGACCAAGGAAGGTGGAGGCTTGACGGTCCAATGGTGTGGACCCTAGAGTTAGTGCGGAGATTGGAAGCCTTTGAAGATAAGATTCTGCATGCTGTCAATCACTGGCTTGATCGTGTCATAGGAGGACTTGCGAGAGAATTTGCGGTCGATACCTTGGTTAGCTACAATGAAGTAGAGTGATGTTTTTTGAAGGGACAGTGAGGTAAGTATTTAAGATATTTGAATACTTGGATTAAGATGCTCTTGTGTGAAAAGTGGGTTATGCCATTACCTTGATGTTTGGAGGTAAGCGAAGTGGAAAGTTCTTCAGGGATAGAGGGAGAATAGGCCCAGAATATAGCCCGCTAATTGAGCCTCCTCTGAATGACAATGAGGGAACAACACAGGCTTCATCGTAGAGAACTATCCAGTTAATAAGACAAGGGTTTCTGCGAATACCTCATCCTTCCACACCACCTCCACCTTCACCTCCACAACATACACCTTCACCCACACTGTCACCACCTCCGCCATCGTTCGATATGTCAAATATGATGAAATTGCCCATTTTCAAGGACTTGGGAAATGAGGACTTGGACCAGTTTCGGTTCGTTGTGAAGGCCATGTGTACATCCCATAATATTACAGATGATCAGATGAAGAAAGCATAGTTGGTTACTGCTCTACAGGATTGCTTGCTAACATGGTACATTAAGTACTGCATTAATAACCCGATGGATCTATTAGTAGACATTCAGACTACGTTGAATAAGGAATTCAGTAGGCCTAAGTCTGAATAGCAATCAATCGTTGGATTCAAGGAAATCATTATGAGGCCTGGTGAAACGCCCTGGGAACTGGATCAGAGGCTGAAGTTCCAGATCCACGAAGCTAACATGAATCTTACAGACGGGAAGCACCGTGAATGGTTTATAGCTTCTCTCTTGCCTCACCTAAGGGTTGCATTATCACAAAAGAAGATTGGGACCCAGGTGGAAGCCCTTGAAATTGCAATGAGATTGCATGAGACGTCGATTCAAGACACTGCTTTGGGAGTTCAGAAGATTCATGTGGAGTTGGAGAATCTTTGCCTAGAGTTTCAAATTTTGAAGAAGGATAGAGCGGCTTGGCTAGAGGTGTGTGAAGAAGTTTGGTGCCTGAAATGTAAGAGCTAAGGGCATGATAAATACCATTGCCCTATCTTCACAAATTATGTTGCAGGAGGAGGGACAATGCCTCTAAGGCTGGATTTTCAAGCAGGGAAAAGTACAGGGTCTGCGCTGTGGTGCACTATCTATCAGGTAGCATGAAAACATGTAACAGACAATTGCCACTTGCTGCAAAAAATTGTGCAGACACTGCAACAACTCTTCTACAACTTCTATAATTGGTGGGTGACGATGAGTGTAACTGTCGTAGATATGAGTTAATTATGGAAAGAATGCTCGCATATCGAATGTATGCATAAACTCAGCCTTCGGATCAAGGCGCTGAGGGAGTGCATGAAGGATATCAGGGGTGTGGAAGAGGCTGAGGAGGAGGAGGACCTGGTAGAGGCTGGGGACAAGTTATTTGTTACAATTGTGGAGTTCCAGGACACTACACAAGGGAGTGTTCGAGCCTGACATGCCTGTCCTGTAGATACTGTACTCAGTTTGATCATGTGATAGAAGAATGCCTTGTATTAATAGCTAAGATGCAGGAGAAAAAGGCATAGCCTCAGCAGCCTACCCAGAACCTACAGATGATGAGGGCTCAATCTTGCGAAGAAGATCCTAATGTGAATATCGTGTTGCGAAGTGGAATGACGACTAGCGAGGATAAAGGAAATAAGCCTGAAGAGAGTGAGTGGGTATACAAAGCTCTAGAAAAGGAGGTTGGGTTTGATTTGGAGTGCGCAAAAGAAATGTTCATGGAAACAAATAAAAGCTTCACTGAGGCTTCTACTGTTGAAAAGTGTGCAACAAGAAATGCTTGTTGAGAATGCAACAAGATGATCGAGCTTAGTGGAAAGGAGTCGCCTTCACTAAGTGGGCCCGCAGGAAAATTATGGCGCAAAGACTATTTTTGGATCACAGCAGGAGTGATTAGAGTCTATTTTTAGACTGCTAGTCAAAAATAGAAAAGTCAAATATTATTGTCTCATAATAATATTTAGAGTATAAACATTATCTTATTCTCTTGGAGCACTTTAGTTTGAGCTACAGAGGTGGCACATGCAGCTGTCAGAAGGAAATACGCTTTCTTTGTGGGTCAGTTGAGCTATTTCATGCAGGACATCAGTTAGAACTCATGTGGTTGAGTTTGTGGAGTTGGATGAGCAGTTAATGGAGTTGTGTTCAGTTTGACTTAGTTGAACTAGTTGTATTTAGTCTAACTGATCAATAGAATAAGTGATGAGTTGTGTGAATTAGTTATTAATTAATTCACTAATTATTAAATCATAATGCAACTGAAGAATACATCAGTTAACTCAGTGCATGTACAGTTTAGTGGAGATAGGTGTTAGAGGTTGAGATTGCTATCAGTTGTGCATGAGATTGTGCACATGCATGGGATTGAGTTATGCAATTGATCTCTGTGTAGTGTGGGCCAATACAAAGTGAAATATAGCTTGTTCTCACATGATTTACAGTGTGGGTTATTTTCACAAGGTAAATAGGAGTTTGGATCAGCCATTCTCATTCATTCTCTTGCAGGATTGTACAGTGGAGGCAGGCAAGTAGCAGAGGAGATTTGGAGATCAGATCTGAGCTGTATTGTGTGTAACAGGTGGAGATAGTACTGAGTACTTGTGAGGAGTATTGTACTATGTTTGTTACATGTTCTCAATCAATATAATATACAAATAGTTGGGGTTTTTAGCGAGATGCTTTCCCCGGGAAAATACTGTGTTGATATGTGTGATTGATGCTTCTATGTGCGCATGTTATTGTTTCTGCTTCTGCAAATTGATGATCAACGTAGAGGAGGTTATGTATTATGCATGTATTCTGCAATAGTTTATAATCGGGATAATCTCTGTTGAATATGTGTTTATTATTCAAAATTTCTACATCTACCTTAGGAAGTCAGGATAAGATGTCTGAAGAAATGGACCCCTCCATGCTTACTACCTTTATGGAAACTTGCATGAAGCTTCTATGTGATACCAAGGCCATGAAAGGGTTACAGGAATTGATAAACAAGTGTGTTGGTGAAGAAAATTCTCTTGAAGGACCTCGCGTAGTCAGAAAAATTGGTTAGCATAAGGCAAGAACAGGGCGTGAGATGAGGCTCACTATGCAGATAGGAGAGTATGAGATGGATCAATTTATTCTGGATTTGGGGTCAGATGCAAATGTATTGCCTAAATAGACGTGGGAAATTATGGGGAGACCTGCATTGCAGTGGTCTTCGATTCAATTGAGGATGGAAAATCATTAGAAGATTATCCCCATGGGAATATTGCAGGGAGTGAGAGTAGATATTGAAGGTGCGAGCGCGTTGGCCGATTTTGAAGTAATAGAGATTTTTGATGACAACAATCCCTACCCCGTGCTCAGGACCGATTGGGCTATTGACATGAATGGGGTGATCAATTTTAAGAAGCGGATGATGTCATTTGAAAGGAAATTTCTCTGTGTAGTAGTACTAATGGACCTTGTAGAGGGACCACGCTATACTGAACCAGTCCGTGATTATGAAAGTGACAATGATTTGGACCAGATCTACAAAATAACAACGCGAGACCAACACTGGGAAAATACGAAAGTGGATGGATACATTTCATGGGATCGTGAAAGTTCCTGTATATCAAATTCAGATGAGGAATTGGAACAATGGCAGAATAGGTTGCACGAAGTATCTACACTACGCTGTAACATGATGACTAAATCACTGCGCTGTGTATCATCGGCGGTAAGAAATTTTCTTTATTATGATGGTCTACCTGATGTAGATAAATTCTTGGATGCATTTGAAAAAGAGAAGCATCACTTCCAAGCCTTGGATTTGGCGTTACACACTATGCCCAAAAGGTGGTGGGGTATACATAAAGATAGTTTTGATGGATGGCACAAGTACAGAAAAATGATGAGATTATGGTTTGGTTGCCAAAAAATTTGACTAATAGAGAAATATGATGGGAGGAATGATCCACATGATAATTTAGCAAAATAGACTGAGGTTTATGGAACAAAACTAAAACCTGAGTGGGTGCATTTATTCTGTCATACTTTGGATGTAATACCAATGAATTGGTACCTGGAAACAGAGCTCTGCCATGGCATTGATGAGTGGGACGTTTTGAGACAGGGATTCTTGATGACATTTATATTTGAGGGTGGATTCGAATGCATTGATGAGAAATTGCAAGAGGTCAAGGAAACGATCTTCAGAATATCACAGGACCCATTGGATTTGATTCAACCAGATTGGACCACCCAGCTGCGCCATGCACTGGAGTGCTACAATGTGACTGTTGAAGAAGAAGATGAGGATCCAAGGAATATTAATATCCTAGAGGCAGAAGGCCATTGCAAAGTGGAGGAACCACAAATAGAGAATCCAGATATCACCGTGCCACTGAATACTAGACAAGTGAACATTGGCACAAAAGCAGAGCCGAAGTTTGCAAATATTAGGGACTATTGGGATGATGTCACATTAGATAAGGTTGCTGAGTTGCTCCGCGAGTATCATGATTTGTTCTCTACAAATTTTTCAGACTTGAAAGGAATAATAGGGGACTTAGGCATCATGAATATTACTTTAAAGCCAGATGCAAAGCTGAATAATGTAAAGACCCAATCGCCCTAATCCTAAGTATAAAGAAAAGGTCCGCTTGGAGTTAGATAAGATGATGGAAGCATGTATTATTGAACCAGTAGAGGAGTCTGACTGGGTGAGCCCAATGGTGGTCCAAGAAAAGAAACAAAAGGGTGAGATACGAATTTGCGTAGATCTCAGAAGATCAATGATTCTTGCGTTTATGACCCTTTTTGGACACCATTCATAGATGAAGTACTAGACAATTTTGGAGGACAAGAAGCATATTCCTTCATTGATGGGTTCTCTGGATACTATCAGATTAAGATCATTCCAGAAGACAAGAATAAGATGACATTCATGACTGAGTGGGGATGTTTTCAGTATATGGTAATGCATTATGGACTTAAAAGTGCGTCGACGATCTTCTCACACGTCGTCTATTGGGTTGTTTTATATTATTTCCACGACTAGCCTCCCTAGTTAACCGGGGGCTAAGAGGGGGGGAGGAGGCCCCCCTTCGTTGCACTGATTGCACAACAGGGGGTTCATAGGGGGTTTGACGGGGGCAAGTAACCCCCTCTACAGGGTCTGAGGTAGCACCCTGGGGAAATTGTTTTTGGACCTTATATTAGGTGGGCGGACCTACCTATGGTTTTGTGCATGGTTTTTGCACATGGTTTTGGGTGCAATGGTTTTCGGTCCATGGTATTAGATGCTTCAGCATATATAAATATGTATTGTAACATTGAAAGGAACATAATGAAAAATCAAGCTGGTAGTCCCGTTTTTTGGATCCAGGGGAAAATCTCTGTATATATGTGTTTTATGTGTTATGCTCTCGCATTGTTTATTTTTTGTGTTTTAGAATTCGTATGTAGGTAATTTCTGTACGAGGTTAAAACCTAAATTTGGTATCAGAGAAGTTTTGGCTTCAAGAGGACACCTTTTTTGCTGAGGGGTTTCGCTCGAGCCTACGGTAGACCCTATTCAGTGGGATATCTGCGGGATCGATTCTGGTGGTGAAAGAAGATGGCAAATAGTGGAAAGATAAAGATCGAGATATTTAATGGTTAGAGTTTTGAGTTGTGGAAAATCAAGATGGAGGATTTATTGGTGGATAAATATCAGTGGATCGCAATAGATCTAGGTACTAAACCTACAAGAGTGTCCGATGAAGAATGGAAGAAGTTGGATCAGAAGGCAAAGAGCACAATATGATTGAGTGTCTTAGATTCAGTATTGCTGAATGTATCAGGGAATCTATGGCGAAGCTTTGTGGGACAAGTTAGGGACTTTGTACCAATCTAAGTATCTGGTGAATAAACTGTTCCTACGGAAAAGGTTGTATAACCTAAGGATGAAAGATGGAGACTCAGTGACAGAGAATCTAAATGCATTTAATATTGTGGTAAGTCAGTGGTGAAAGAAGATGGCAAATAGTGGAAAGATAAAGATCGAGATATTTAATGGTCAGAGTTTTGAGTTGTGGAAAATCAAGATGGAGGATTTATTGGTGGATAAATATCAGTGGATCGCAATAGATCTAGGTACTAAACCTACAGGAGTGTCCGATGAAGAATGGAAGAAGTTGGATCAGAAGGCAAAGAGCACAATATGATTGAGTGTCTTAGATTCAGTATTGCTGAATGTATCAGGGAATCTATGGAGAAGCTTTGTGGGACAAGTTAGGGACTTTGTACCAATCTAAGTATCTGGTGAATAAACTGTTCCTACGGAAAAAGTTGTATAACCTGAGGATGAAAGATGGAGACTCGGTGACAGAGAATCTAAATGCATTTAATATTGTGGTAAGCCAGTTATTATCTGTTGATATTAAAATTTCAGATGAAGATAAGTGCATCAATTTGTTGTGTTCTCTACCAGATTCATGGGATAATCTAGATATTGCAATAGCTAGCAATGCAACTTCCTTGAAGTTTGATGAAATAGTCTCATCCTTGCTGACGAAGGAGATGAGACAGAAAAATATGGAGAGCCAAAATGGTTATGCCTTGTCTATACAAGGATGATCCTAGAACAGAAACAAAAATAAGTCATCGTGTGGGAGATCTAAATCTAGAGGGAGATCTAAATCTTGAGGAAAACCTATAAAGGTGGTGTGCTAGAAATGTGGAAAGGAAGGGCACTACAAAAGGGATTGTAAATCTAAAGCTCTCGAGAAAGGAAAGGGATATGATGATGATCCTTCTACAGAGGCGAAAACCACCTCAGATGAAGGTGGGGATGTGTACTTAACTTCTTCAAGTACACATGTAGATCATGAGGCAGGGTTGATTGACTTAGGTGCATCCTTTCACTTCACTCCCCATAGAGAGCGGTTCTACGAGTATGAGAAATATGACGGTGGTGATGTCTTCTTAGGTGATGATAGGAAGGTTAGAATCGTTGGTTGTAGAAAATTAAAGTTGAAGTTGCAAGGTGGAAGGGTTAGAACACTTCCGAGTGTTCTGCATATTCCTGCATTGGCTAGAAATCTGATTTTTGTAAGCAAGTTGGATGATGTAGGTGTAAAAATAGTGTTCGAGAAGGATAGCTGCAAGATAGTTCAGGGAGCACTGGTATTGATGCGGGGAGTTTGGATTGGAACTCTATACCATATGCAAGGTAGCACTATTGTTGATGGGTGCAATAGTTATGTGGTTCTTGAAAATGGAGCAGAAAATGTAGTGGTCTCTGAAGAAAAGACCATGCTATGGCATCAAAGGCTTGGACATATTGGAGAGAAGGGCCTTCGAATACTTCATGGTAAAAGTATGGTAGAGGGTATGACTAATAGCTCTTTGAATTTTGATTTCTGTGAAAATTGTGTATATGGGAAGCAGAATCGGGTGAGTTGCCCTTCTGGTGGTAAGAGGGTGAAATAGATATTAGAGCTTGTGCAAAATGATGTGTTTGGACCTATGAAGGTTCCATTACTGGGTAAGTCTATGTACTATGTATCATTCATATATGAATTCTCAAGGAATACATGGATATATTTCCTCAAGAAGAAATCTAAAGTCTTTGACAGGTTTAAAGAATTTAAGGCTCTGGTGGAAAACCAGAGAGAGAAGAAGATAAAGGCGCTGAGGACAGATAACAGTGGAGAATTTTGTAACAAGGAATTTGAATACTCTATAAGAAGTGTGGTATAGCATGGTAGAATACTACTCCATACACACCCGAGCAAAATGGAGTTGCAGAAAGAGTGAAAAAGACGTTGATGGAAAGGGCAAGAAGTATGCTCAGTGGTGTCTGGTTAGGACAGGAATTTTGGGTAGAGGCGGTGAGACAACATGTTACTTGGTCAACAGGTCACCTTCATCAGCGTTGGAGGATAAGACTCCACAAGAGGTATGTACTAGTAAGAAACCCTCTCTTTCACATCTGAGGGTATTTAGATGTGATGCATATGTACATGTTCCAAATGAGAAAAGAACCAAGTTATATAGTAAATCTAAAAAGTGCATATTTATTGGGTATAAGGATGGTTTAAAGGGCTATAAGCTTTGGAACCTAGTAACAAGAAAGGTTGTGTACAACCGAGATGTGGTGTTCAGAGAGGTGAAATATGTTATTAAACATGAAGTCCAACAAAAGGAACCTGAGAAGATAGAGTTTGAGATTAAGAAGGAAGAATCAGACTCTACAATAGAAGAGGAATCAAAAGATGAAGAGTCACAAACTCCGGGTGTGAGAAGATCAGTTCGAGAAAGAAGGCAACCAAAAAGGTATAGTCCATCTACTTTCTATTCAATTTTTTCTTTATCTATTACTGATGATGATCCGAGAACTGTGAAGGAAGAAGTAGATTTAGAGGATGGAAAACTCTAGAAAGAGGCCATGGTTGATGAAATGGCATCTTTGCTTTAAAATGAGGCTTGGGATCTAGTGGATTTGTCGGATGGAAGGAAACCCATTGGCATCAAATGGGTGTTCAAGAAGAAGACAAATGCAGAAGGAAAGGTGGAGAAATACAAAGCTTGGTTGGTAGAAAAAGGGTTATTCCTAGGTGTAGGGAATTGATTTTGGTGATATTTTTATTCCTGTTGCCAAGGTAGCTTCTATTAGATTAGTTTTATCTGTTGTTGCTGCTTTTGATTTTGAGGTAGAACAGATGGATGTGAAGACAACATTTCTTCACAGGGGTCTAGAAGAGGAGATCTACATGAAGCAACCTAAAGGCTTTGCAGTGAAGGGTAAGAAAGAACTGGTATGCAAGTTAAAGAAGTCTCTGTATGGGCTAAAACAATCACCAAGGATGTGGTATCATAAATTTGATACGTTTATATGGGGACTTGGCTTCACTAGAAGTGAATCAGATCACTGTGTGTATTTTAAATTAATTGGTGACCATGTTATTTATCTCGTCTTGTATGTGGATTGCATGTTGCTGGTTGAAAATGACAAAGAAATTATCCAGGATTTGAAGACGCAATTGTCCTCCAAATTTGACATGAAAGATCTTGGTGCTGCAAACTATATTTTGGGCATGGAAATTAAAAGAGATCGAGCAAAGAGGAAGCTCTTGTTAAACCAGAGGAAGTATGTCGAGACAATATTGCAGAGGTTTTATATGCAGGATAGTAAATTGGTGAAGGTTCCTATTCCTGTAGGTGTAAAGTTATCCGTTGAACAATTTCCCAAGACACAAGAAGAGGAAGAGGGCATGTCCCATGTTCCATATGCAAGTGTAGTCTGTAGCCTGATGTATGCGATGGTTTGTACTAGACCATACATTGCACATGTAGTGGGAGTATTGAGCAGATTTATGTCAAAACCAGGGAAGGAGAATTGGACAAAACTGAATTGGGTTCTCAGGTATTTGCGTGGCACTAGTGATTATGGTTTGTGCTACCAAGGAAGACCAGTATTGCATAGAGTTTTGGATATTCATGGCTTTGTTGATGAAGATTGGGCTAAGGATCTGGATTAGAGAATATCTACAAGTGGATATGTGTTTAACCTATTTGGAGGTGCAGTCAGTTGGATGATAAGAAACAATCTATAGTGGCATTATCAACTACAGAGGCAGAATACATGGTGGCCACTCATGCAAGAAAGGAAGAAGTTTGGTTGTAGGGATTGTGTTCAGGTATGGGGGTTAGTACAGAGAGCTATAAGGATAGACTATGATAGCCAAAGTGCAATTTTCTTGGCAAAGAACCCTCCTTACCATTCAAAGACAAAGCACATTGATGCTCAGTATCACTTTGTAAGGGATATGATAGAAGACAAAATGGTGTTGCTGGTAAAGGTGGACACTTTGAAGAATACTGTAGATGCATTGAAAAAATCTATGAGCTCTTAGAAGTTCTCTTCGTGTAGAGAAACAATGGGCATCACAGGGCTGGATAAATGACTAAGCTCTCTTGTGGCTCCTTGTGGAAATAAAACAACAAGTGGGAGAGTGTTGGGTTGTGTTATATTCTTTCTATAACTAGCCTTCTTAGTTAATCGGGGGGTTAGAGGGGGGGGCGAAGCCCCCCCTTCATTGTGGCCATTGCGCAGTGGGGGGAGGTTTGAGGGGGATGGGTAGCCCCCCTCTACGGGGTCCGAGGCAGCGCCCTGGGGAATATTTTTTTTGGACCCTATATTAGGTGGGATGACCTACCTATCATTTTTTGCATGGTTTTCGCACATGGTTTTGGGCGCGATGGTTATTGGTCCATGGTATTGAATGCTTCGGCATGTATAAATATGTATTGTAACATTGAAAGGAACATAATGAAAAATCAAGCTCGTAGTCCCGATTTTGGTTCCAGGGGAAAATCTCTGTGTATATGTTTTTTATGTGTTATGCTCTCGCATTGTATATTTTTTGTGTTTTAGAATTCGTATGCAGGTAATTTCTGTATGGGGTTAAAACCTACATAGTCATCGCGGCGTTAAAAGAGTTCATTCATAAGTTTTTGGAGGTATATTTTGATGATTGGACGGTGTTTGGACTGGTAAAGCGTCATGTAGCTAGTTTTCACTTGATGTTGGATACATGCTGAAGGTATGAAATTGCGCTAAACTTGAAGAAGTGATTATTTTGCATCCCTTTCAGAAACATACTGGATCATGTGGTATGTAGATAAGGATTAATGGTGGACCCTACTAAGGTCACGGTTATAATTAATTTGGAGGCACCAGGGAGTGTTAAACAACTGCGCGCAATGCTTAGTCATACTGGGTAATATCGAAAGTTCATAAAGAGTCATGCCTAGATTATCGTGCCGATGGAAAAGCTATTGAAGAAGGATGCTACATTGTTTTGGGATGAATAATGTTAGCGGAGTTTGGATGTATTAAAGGAGAAAATGGTCAATGCCCTGATCCTAGTCTTCCCGGATTGGAAGAAGGAATTTCATGTGCATGTGGATGCTTCATGTATTGCGCTGGGAGAAGTACTGACATAGGTCAGTGAAGGAGAATTGGATCACCCCATAGCATTTGCAAGAAGGAAGTTGTCTAAGGCTAAAAATAATTATTCGACGACAAAGCACAAAGGTTTGGTTATGGTGTACGTGCTCTAGAAGTTTAGACATTACTTGCTAGGTGGACACTTTAAGATGTATACAGACCATTCTGCATTAAAGTACCTAGTCAAGAAGCCTTTTTTGGGGGGAAAATACACAGATGGTTGCCATGTTTCAGCAGTATGATTTCAAAGTAATTGTGAAGCCAGGGAAATTAAATGCAAGGCCAGATCATTTGTTGTGCATTGAAACGAGAGAGGAGCCTACCAATTTAGAGGAGGGGTTGCCTGACGTGCAACTCTTTGTGGTGCACGTAGCAGACAATCACTTTGCAGACATTATCCACTTCCTGACTACAGGAACGGCTCTAGAGGGATACACTAGTCAATGGAAGAAGGAATTAGTGGTGCACGTGGCATAATTTTCTGTTATTGCAGGCCATTTGTATAAAATGGGATCGGAAAAAATACTGTGACACTATGTGCCCAATTTTGAACGACACAGTGTCCTTGCTGAAGCTCATGGAGGAGCTATGGAAGGCCATTATGTAGGAAGAGGAACAACGCAGAAGATTTTACATGCTGGGTGGTGGTGGTCAACGTTGCATAAAGATTCAAAATCATATTGTATGGCGTGCAATGCATGTCAAAGAACTGGTAGGCCATCGCAGAGGGATTAGATGCAATCCACAGGTATCATTGCAACAATTTGAGAAATGGGCAATTGACTTTGTAGGACCGATTCAGTCTCAAGGAAAGAAGACGAGTGCACAGTATATCATCACCGTGACCAAGTATTTGACCAGATGGGATGAGGCATAGCCTATGAAGGAATGCATAGGGGAAACAACAATGAAATTTCTATTTGAATATGTGTTGACAAGGTTTGGTTTCCTGAATATTTTGATGAGTGATCGTGGTACGCATTTCCTTAATGAAACGATCAGTGCGCTGACAGAAGAATTTGAAGTTTATCATTAGAAAAGTATGCCATATCATCCTCAAGCCAATGGGACAATTGAAGCGTTTAATAAGATATTGGAGAACGTGTTGAAAAAGGTATGCAATGCATAGAGGAAGGATTGGGACGTGGGTGTACCAGTAGTATTATGGGCTTGTCGAATTACTTGTAAAAATATTACTGGTTAGACACCTTGTAGGTTGGTCTATGGCATAGAAGCTGTGATGCCTATGGAGTACATTGTGCCGAGTCTACGCATAGCAGCATTGACAGGAATGGTGGACCATGGAGCCTTAAAGGAGCAGCTCTTGCAGCTAAAAAAGCTCAAAGAAGATAGATTTTTGGCTAGATTCCATCAGCAAGTTCAGAAGGAATGCAAAAAGGCATGGCACGATCGGCACATCAAACTATGCACCTTCAAGGTAAATGATTTAGTTTTATTATATGACTGTAAGTTTGATAAGTTTCTAGGAAAATTTCAGATGCATTGGCTGGGGCCATATGTTATCAAAGAAATTATCGATGGTGGAGCAGTTTAGTTTGTGAAATTGAATGGAGATCCATTTCCGGGAAAGGTAAATGGAAGTCGAGTGAAGCCATATGCTGGGGATTCAGCCCAACGACTACATGATAGTAGCACAGTATTAGTGCTTCAAGTAGCTGCAAGGAGGTGCAGGACTATAAAATACACTGTCCGGGTTGTAAAGTTGCACGACAGGGGGTCTGTACGAAACAGTGGGATGTCAAAGTACCAAAAGAAGCGCGAAGGGAGTTGCGCTATAGGAGGAGAGACCATGTAGCATAACTAGAAAGTGACCATTATCGTCAATGTTCATGATTTGACAATGAGAAGATGGTTAAGAAGGGGGGGGGGGAGCGACATTTAAGGCTAAATTTAAGAGTGAAATCTTTGGAAACCTACCACCAATCTAGAATTTATGGATAGATTTTGG
Source organism: Pinus tabuliformis (assembly GCA_031772625.1). Taxonomy (NCBI): domain Eukaryota; kingdom Viridiplantae; phylum Streptophyta; class Pinopsida; order Pinales; family Pinaceae; genus Pinus; species Pinus tabuliformis. Next base: position 490,414,678 of record CM062806.1, on the reverse strand, counting down.
GGGCAATGATCGAATTTGAATTTGAATTCGGCTATAAATTATGCATGGTCATCCAACAAAAAACACTTTGCATCTTCAGAATTTTTGTGTTGAGCTATCTGTTGTGCATGAGTAATGACTACTTAGAAGCTTTGATCGCAAGCCCCGTGTTCGAAAAATTTCTTGAATCAGATCGGGAACTCATTAATAGCTTCATGTCGGGACCAACAAAGACTGGTAGTACTGGGGGAGCTATCACCTCTGAGGGAGCTACTTGAGAGGTGATGAGTATGTAGGTTCTAGCTGCAGTAGCTATGGCATTGAGGTCGCCTAAGCGAAAGCCTATCCTGGTAAAGTAAGTCCCCAAGCCTAAGAAGGACAAGAAAAAGAAGCTAGTGTTGGTGCGCGAGTCACCCAGGAAACATGTAGCTACACAGGCCCAAAGGAAAGAAAAGATGAGCATGAAGGAGAAGGGGAAAGTGGTGGATATGGAGGTTGAGGAGGGCATGGAAGATGTTGACATTGAGGGGGTAGACCCTATTTCTAAGCTTTCGAAGTATATCCATTTAGGCAAGGGAAAATTGAAGGTCCCGAAGGACTCAGATGAATGATAATTCCTCCTTAACACACCCCTGATTTTAGAGAACCTAACTTTTGAGCACCTACGCTTAGCGCAGATCCCACATTTGAAGCTAGAAGAGTGGAGCTATAGAAACCTTCATGAAGAGGGTCTTCTACAAAGAGTTTGGCGTCATTGCATTGGAGCTAGTGGAATGGATTCACGGAGTATACAAGTCAGGGTTGCTGAACCTACTACGGGTGCCCCACTACCACCATGCCCCGATAAACCTGATCATTATTAAGAAGTTGCTATGCCTGGTGCATGAGAGATGCTTGTGGCTGAACAAGCTGATCCCCATCACTGATATGTTGATCCATCAGATCACGCTATTGCCACATGCAAGACTGAATCCGACCAAGGTGTTTTACGAAAAGACGAGCGAGTGTGACCTCACTGAGAAGATGAAGGATAAATTTAAATTGGTGAAAAAGCTGTGTGGGTACTCGATTACTAGCATTATTGACCTTGTGGTGAAGGTTGCCACACAATTTTGGCTGGCAAGGTTATGAGGAAGTGTCACGCGGACGAGTTGTAGCACCAATGGTCTCTTTAGTAGCACAGTGCATGACGACCGTATAGTTCAACTAGGCACGCTACCTATGCAGCGAATTCCTCGCGAACTACAAAGAGGCACAAGACAAAAGTAAGATCTTTCACTACTAGTGGCTATTGCTCTCAAATGTACTCATCACGTGGGATTTGTCGAAGGACAGCCAGTTTCCTCCATTCGAGATGGATTTACTGGAAGTAGAAAAATTTGCATCTCTCTGGGCCACAAAGAACACTGTGCGGGGGTCAGAGAGCAAAGTATTTTGGGTGTTGATGGAGGTGAGCATTCGCATAACCATCAACCAGAAGCTGCAGTTGTCACCAACCGTGTTTGAGAAAATTTCCAGGTACGTGGAGTTCAAAGCGGACTTCCATCAGGTCTACATCTGGGAATGAAAGGATCCCAAGAAAAAATGGTTCAACCTACCCTACCTGGCTATGGATGATGCTATTGAAGAGGTCATCAAGTGCTCGCCAACAGAGTGGCACTCTGCATCTGATTTGGCTGCAGGGACTAGCAAGTCTGCATAGAAGAAGAAAAAGGAAGTGGCTAGATAGAAGGTTCAACAGTTGGCTGAGAAGAGGAAGAAGGAGGCCAAGGAGGAGGCCCGGGTAGAAGCAGAGCGTGCTGCGAAGGAATAGGTAGAGCAGGAAGAGTGCGGCTCCGAAAGAAGTCAGAAGTCGCCTTCACCCCAAACGGAGGAGAAAGAATAGCCAGAATAAGGTGGTGGCGATCAACAGGAGAGCACATCCTTCCGAGTGAAGTGGTACAAGGATCAGGAAAAGGAAGGACATCAAAAGAAGACAAAATCCACTAAGTCATTATGAGATCCGATTACTTTGATACATGGCAACTTGGATGAAATTGGAGACAAGATGCGGGATTCAATAGCAGAAATGTTGCAGTAGTTTGAGCAGCAACAAAAGCAAGCACTGAGCACCATCCAAAAGGATCACACGAGTTGTAGATCCAGACGACTAGGATCCAGGTAGGTGCAGGATAGAGGAGCATTGCATCAACCAGTTTGGCACTGGGGACCACTCAAGCAGAAGAGATGGTTCAATCATTGGATCCTTGAGTAGTCGCGCGACCTGATGGAGATTTGAGCACGGAGGCAGCCACTGACAAGGCTATTTCCAACACCTTGAAGAATATTGGCCTCAATCTGGCGGCACTCCCCAACAAACTTCTTCACACACTGCAAGCAGGTGTGATAGCAGAAGTTAAGGCCTAGGAGTAACGTGCGCTGAGCATGATTAGTGAGTACAATGTCAACAACGAACAAATGTTTGTGGAGAAATCAGTAGTGTTGGAAGCACAGAAGAAAGTCTAGGCGCAGAATGACCAACTTGCAGCCATGGTGGTTGAGGCATGTAGAACATTCCCTGAATTGCACATACCAAAGGAAGCATTGTTGGAGGTGAAGATTAGGAAGTTGGCTGTAGGTGTGCACAACACAAAGATGGAAGTGGCCAAGGTTCAGTTTGAACTGAACCTAAAAATCATAAAGTTAGAGTTGAAGTCATAGCCTTCAACTCTGCAAAATGTCAGAGAACATCGTGAAGCTGCTGTGAAGGATGGAGTCGCAGCAGTGGATTCCGCAGTGGTGAATTGCACCATGCTTTTCGAGCAATCCATGGAGGTAGTCACAGCTCTGTAGGAAGATCCTAACCTATAGAGGTTGAACACAAAGGCTCGTGAATTGCAGCAATGGTATGATGAAGCGAGAGAAACGATGCAAACCATCATTATAGCACAACGATTGGCCAAGTTGCAGGAGGTGAAATAGTTCCTTGAACAGGTGGAAGCAACGCAGAGGAAAGAGGCAGTTCTCAAGGCCAGATTGGGGTCTTAGCTTGATGAGGCCTACATTATCTCTACCAACATTGAGGAGAATTTGGCAAGCCTACAGAGAACGTAGTGGAAAGTCAAGGAAGACAGTGCAGGACCAGCAATAGAGCAGTTGGTGGAGCAGATCAAACAAGTAGCCACATAGAGTGTGACTGAGGTAGTAGTGGCACAAATAGAGTTGGGAGGTCTCCGCATTAAGATATTTGCACTAGCATAGTGAATCGAGGGTGAGTCAAGATCTTTGTGTTGGGTGCCTACTCGGATGGGGTCCCCTAGGGTCAATTTTGGGGCAAAAGCCCAAGTTTTGGGGCAAAAAGCCCAAGTTTTGTTGTATAAAATGTAAAGTATCTGCAAGTTGTGGTCACGGAGCACATAGATATTAAAGTGTCATAAGGGGTTTTACCCTTCGTTTATGTAAGTTGTGTTAGCTTTTATTGATCTAACCATGGTCCACGAACCATGGGATTGTATAAGTAGGAGATTCTTAGAGAGTCTAAGGCATGGTAGATATCAATGAAGATGAATGTAATGGGTTAGTAGAAGAAAGAGCGAAGAAGTATTGGAGTAGAAGAGAGGCTCTACAAATGTGTGTGCATAGGCCTAGAGTAGAGTTTGCAACTGAGTGCGCAGACACCTACAGCTGAGTGTGCAAGGAAATCTTTAGTCTCTAAGCATAACTGAAGTATTTAATAAAGAGATTATTCTAGAAATTCCTATGTTTTCCTATTTACTTCTATTGTGAATGAATGCACTATTATGTTATGATGAATGATGGGTTTATGAATTAATATTTTATTGATGAGCGACTTTACACGATTTATATTGTTATATGAATGCAAGTACTAGTAACTGTTTACGCGAAGAATATCTTGTTACATGTTAAATTTATCGAACACTTAAGTTGTTCTAGGTAAATACGGAATTAGGAGTAAACACTGAGGCACGTAAGTGGTTGATTCACCTGTTTCGGGTCTGCAAAAGATAGTCGTAGACCTTCACGAGGGTCTAGAGGTTGATTAAAGGAAGTTGTATTGATAAGACTTAAAGGCTTATTGATCTACGCAAAGACATGTTTAGGGTGTAAAATGACATTACACTGATCTCTGGGTGCAGAAACTTGTTTCGAGCATCTCCCCATACTGCTTCAGGTGAGATTTCAGTCCGCGCTCCGCGAATTCATGCTGAAAGGGCCAATAGTGTAGGGATTTGGTTGGAAAAACTAACTCTGAACCTGGGTCAAGACCCACTAAGCCAACATGGAGAGTTTAACATTAGGGGAATTTTCAAGTCTAAATTGGTCCTTATAAGGAAAATAATAAAATAATAGTAAAAATATAAAATAAAAATTATGGATATTTAAAAGAAAAGAAATAAAACTACATTTTATTTTTGGTATCTTTGACTTATATCCTTGTAGGTTTACCCAAATTTCAAGTCTGTACAATTTTTGGATGAAAATTTAGATTTTGCATTCAACAAATACTCTCTTTGCATACTTTTGGATATATGTACATTGAGAAAAAATAAAAATACGTGAAAAATTTTGTTTGAACACATTTTTTCATGTATTTTGATTTTTTCTCAGTATAGATCTACTAAAAAGTATGTGGTGGAGTGGGTACTCATTGCCTGCAAATTCTAATTCTGCATCCAATGAGTGTACACACTTGAAACTTGATTAAACTACAAGGAGATAATTACAAAATATGACTAAAAAAAGTAGTTTTCTTCTTTTCCCTCCAAATATATTCTCCCCTAGGGATGACATCATCATCTTGAATCCTCATGTGTTACGGGTAAAGTCACCCTAGGGTCTTGGGTTGATAACCCCAATAGAGCGGAGGGCTTACAATATAAAGAGGTGTTGGGGCCTTCGTTTTAATTTACAAAGATTTTGATAAATTTTGGCTGACCAAAGAATGAGGAGGAAACAGGTGGCAGCAACGGTTAGCTTGCTGGGGAGTCAGTTGGACAATAAGGTAGGAACATGAAGTTGTGGAAGGGTTGCAGCAAGGTGAAAACAAAAGACAAAGGAAACCGAGCGGACAGGAAGGAGGAGGAGAAGCCGAGGGAACGAATACCCAAGCAGGAACTGGCAATCCAAGTGGCAGGGAGAAATATAAAAGGAGAGAGCCAGTAAGGAAGGGGGGTTGGTTGGCGAGGCTGTTGAAGTTGGGGTTGCGGTGATGATAGTTGATTGCAACAGAATGGTACCAGAATGCAGCAGCTTAGCTGAGCAGGACCTTTGAGATGGAGGATGAGCTTGTGAGACTGTAACCGGGTAGTCCTTATGATTACTTGCGGCGAAAGCCAAGATGTATTGTAATGGTTTACTATTGAATTAATATAAAGGGAAGTCCAGGTTGGTTGCAGATGTATGAGCATATATGATGTGGTGACCCATTTAAAAATTTGAAATGTCCAGTAAGATTCATGAATGTAGTAGTTTCTATGTATTATATCGTATGTTGTTATCTCGACTGTGTGTGTAACATTATATATCTTTTATCGGTTGGTGCTCCCTTGACTCCATGATGAACCCTTCTTATTTCTAGTCGCAGCACGCCTCGGGTGAGAATCCTTACCCCTTGGGTAAGGTGAAAATGGCGGCGTTGTCCTAGAATACAACGAACGATTATGTACTCTCCACGCTAGAACCCAGGGTATTTTCCCCCTGATTACTCTTTCGTGCCAAAAAATGGTTCTGTTGCTGAGACAAGAATTTACAAGAACTGGTTCGGAACATGGTGTCAAGGATATTCAAGAAAGAGATCAGAGATTGGTGGAATCATAAAGTAGATCTGTTTGTAGCAGAGCAAGCTATCTGCAGGAATCAACCAATTGGTAAGGTGAGCGAAGGGATTTTATATGCCTGTCATGCGGAAAGAGTCAATTTTGCGGACAAAACCGACCTCCCTAGAAACTAAGGCTTTTCTAGTGACAAACAAAACAATCAAGCACTATCTTTCCCTAAATATGCATTTAAAATAAAAGCAACCAGGTGTTTAAGGCTTACCTTTAGTCCAACGCTGTTTGTAGCAGCCAAGCCTCTTCGGTCCAGATGAGCTCCTCTCCTTGAAGCATGCATACACAAACAAGAAAACGATTACATAGCACCTGAATAACTCATATAATAAAACATATTCATCATAAAGACCAAGGAGTTTATGAAACAAATTATATATAACAACTTGTTGAGAAAAATGAACTTAATTGTATTAATTGGAAACAAAAGAAACCTTACAACCAATGCCTTGGTGTTGTGTAGGTCCCTCCCAGGGTCCAGCAAGAGTTCTCCTCTACTTTGATCAGCTCACCCACTTCCAAATGAAGCTAAGAAAGGAATGTGATCTCTCCTCTCAAGCTCTATAAGGGAGTCCTAATTTCAGCAGCATCTACCCTTAGGAATGTTCAGCTTTCAACCTCCCTTGCCTCTGGCCCAATGCCTGTATTTATAATGCTTTGGAGGAAGTTAAACAGGTCCACCATCAATGGGATAAGCCCCTCTTTCAAAGGGATAGCTCCCCTCTTCATGGGATAAGTTCCTCTTTCATTGGGATGCATGAACCATCTGGAGGCACTCAATCCACGTCAAACCATCTTCTAGAATGCTCTAGAATCAACCGCAAGTAAGTTTTTTGAAGTAAAACTTGCGCCTTTTGACTTTTACAGGGGTACGCACCCACCCCTTTACGGACAGAGCGTACAAGTACGCAGGTATTATGTACTTGAGGTGCGTGCCCGCAGGTAAGAGTAAGAGAAATTGCGGAACCAGAGTTATATTGATGTTTTAAAGGCTTTCTCTCTTTTTTGGAGTTTGACATGAGGAGCAGAGGTATAAGACTTGCCAAGGAGGACAGTATGGTTATTGATGGAGCCATACTGACTGCAAATAGTCATGGTGAAAAATTTTAGTGTAACAGATTGCCCCCTAAAGTGCAAGGTCTGTGGTAGATCAGGGTTTTATATCATCTAGGAAGGGTGAAGCACTTTATCATTTCGAGGATTATCTTGTGGAGAGCCCAGTCGGAACCTGCAAATATTCAACACAAAATACATATATGAGATCATATCATCCCTGAGGTAGGCATTCCCATACTTAGATCAAAAACTTAACTAACAAACTAACTACTGCTCTGATATAGGAATGATTTCGCAGTACATCATAATTATAGACATATGTAGACACAGTATGGACGCAGCCATCTGTTTATAATTAGTCTACTATATAATGAATACAAAACTCCTCGCAGCCTGGATGGCGGAAACTAGATCCAGGGTCTTCATTTCTGCTTCCCGAAATAGTACGATTCTATCCATGTGAATAAATGAGTTGATGTCGAACATGGTAGAAACCACTTGATTACCAGTCAATGATGTAAACTGTTAACAAGTGTGAGAGAGACCACCAGTGATGTCAATGGCTCTCAAAGTACCCAGTACAATCCATGAGATGTGAATGAATGTGTTGATGTCGAACATGTCACGGAATCCTTCAATCGAAAGTCAATGATGTAAACTGTCATCAAAGGCGAGAAACCTGCCATTGAGGCATGTAGATTTCAAGGTACTGATGATTCCTAGATCATCTTTCTAGATAATGTGCTGACGTCGATAGAAAGCGATCCGTCATAGGGAAGCCCACAACACGAAATCATAGATCAAGTTGAAGAAATGTAGCTGTAAGGACTGACTCAGGGATGGTCAAGATGGATGACAGATATTTTGCAGATGAATGGTTTATTTGCAAGACTCCTCTTGAACACATAACGACACTACAGATGGTTTGGTAACAATTGTCCCAAAGTTAATACCCGGAAACTGCCTGAAGACATTCAATGTGGTTTGATCAACTATTAGGCAAAGGATTTCCCAATCCAGGTGAATGAAAAGTGTCGTGTTCAAGAGTGGTGATAAGGTTTTTCCGAGACAAAGTATAACAAATAGGCTCATTTTCCTCTCTTTTCCCCCACCATTTCTGGCAAGTACCTCTTTCTTTTTTACAAGATTGAGGAGGATAACATTTGCTTGATTATAAGCTCATCCTTTGGATGAGTCCAACTTAGTTTAGATTCGAACCCTAAGAAGGAGTGGTCCGTTCCTGTTTGTAATCGAACAAGTCCTTTACTGTGAAATTTTAACGAGTCCAGTATAGGAGAAACTCGGCGTTTTTCAATTTTAGAGAGTCTGAAAAACTTAAGAAGACTCCAGGGTTGACCTTTTTCGTAAATTTGTGTCTCCCAAGCCCGAAAAAGTATAAAATAATACTTGAGAGAACCGCTTGATCTTTACGACCAAGGAGTACTTTCATGATTAGTGTCTATGATCTGAAAAGTAAAAAGCGATCAAGGACACGTCGTTTTATTTCCAATATCGAATTTGAAACGACAAAAATCCGGCAATCTTTTCATATTTTTACGGTCAGAAAAGGGCTGTAAGAGGACCGTCTTTTCAGTTTCGTTTTAACGAGCTAAAAAGAAAACTCGGCAATCTTTTCACATTTTAGGAGTCAGAAAAGAGCTTAAAGATGACTTGATGTTTTCGTTTGTAAAAAATGACAATTTTCCCTGAAAATCCTTTATCCTGCACAAAAACCAACACATTACTCATACCTGTTGAAGATAGATAAAAATACTTTGAAAAATACCTTTTCATGGTGAAAAATAAACAAATTTACCATTTATTTACCCAAAAAACCTATAAAAAGGGCTTTTACCAGTTCATTTTTACCATTTTACTATTTGAGGAGAGAAAAAGGGCTTTTGGCAAGAAACTTCCCGTGGACATTGCAGAGAATCCGACCGTTGAAATCGAACGCCGTCTCTTCCAGGTAATCTACAACATCCTCCTCTTCAATTTCATCCATTTAGAATTCGTTTTTAGGCCCCAGATTTCATTTTTGGGAGGTTTTATGGTTTCAAATACCGCCTCTCGGGGTACGCAGGCGCCACACTAGGGACCCGCGTACCTCGACATTTTCTCAGTTGAAAAAATGTCAGGGGCACGCACCCTGCCTTCAGGGACCCTGTGTACCCACGCTCTGTTCCTAAAGGCGGGGTGCGTACTCCGCGCAACAAGTTTTTAAAACCTAAATCCTCCAAAATGGACCATTTTTTTTTATTTTATGGAATCTAATGGATGTTTTATGGTATGTAGATTGTTCACCATGCTTGATTGGCGCGAGAGAGAGCACGAAGATGTTGATTTGGCCGCCATTAATCATCAACCATCAATTGATGCTTTGAAGGCATGCGACCTTTATAAATACTGGGCCATACCTGGCATGAGGGCCCAAGTGAGCTTTCTAGAGTGGCTGGTAGAAAGATGGAACGATCAGGACCAGTGTTTTTATATTGGAGGGCACCAGCTTGAGATGGAGCCGGCAGATATCTACTTTCTCACTGGTTTGCCCAAGAGAGGCGAACACTTGACTCTGTTCGGGACTAGGGCAGGTGGCCAGTCTATCGCTAGTCTCCGACTAGAGTGGTGTAACACTCAGTCTCAGGAGAAGGGGATAGAGATCAAAACTATATCCCGTCCTGAACTTATGGTGATTGCCTTTACAGTTACCAGACTTTGCGGGGCTACCGCTTTACACATTTCCACTGGATCCCAGATGCGGATGGCAATTGATTGCTATCGAGGTACCATTTTCAACTGGTGTGATGCTGTGTTGGCCAATGTAAAAGGCCAACTGACTAGAGCCAAAAACGGATAGCTAAAGACCTTTGGTTATGGGGCTTTAGTTGTGAGTTTTGGCTTAGGGAGGGTTCTGATGCTGATCCCACAGCAGCTCACTGTTGAGGTTGGGTTTCCTCGAGAGCCCAAATTGATGCGATGGGTTGCAGTTATGGCCCGTCATCCTGATGAGGGGACGGAGGTTGTCCGATTTACTCCGGAGTACTTTCGCTGGTTAGAAGACCAGGTCTTTTCTATACAGGATTTTCCTTATGCCGGAGTTGATTTTCGTGGAGATCTGGACATGGTTCTTCCACCGGGAGAACAATGGGATGATACAGGTAATTTCATTTTCCACAAGTTTTTTAAACTATCTATTATTTTTGTTTGTTTTATATCGTCTCAAAACTGATAGTAATAATTTTCAAAATGCAGATGTAGGCCCACGACGTCCAGCCAATCTCCTGCCTTACGAGAGGAGACTACCAGCTGCAGCGGCACCGACCCCATAGGATGAGGCCACAGAGACTTTGGCTAAGTTGGAAAGTGACCTGGAGCATCTTACAGCAGATATACCGGAGACTACCATAGATGATATTCCAATCAGGCTTCAGTGCTATGTAGTCAGGGTCCCAGGACCTTTTAGGAGGTTCTTGTGTAGGGTGGCCCGTGCAGTGGTGTCATATAGAGATCATCACCAGTGATTGGATGGTCATTTTGTAGACACATGTGACATTTTGGTTTTTTTTACTTATCATTTTTGCCGATCATAAGGTATTTTTCAACCTATGATCGAAGATGATGTATTTTTTGACACACTCCTATATATATATATATCATTATTACCGGCTTATCTTGTAAATCATGTTATGGAATGGTTTTAAATTTACATGTATGATTATTGCAAATGTCTATTTAACATTCGAGAAGCAATTGCATCTGCTAATGTATTTAAAGACCTTGGAATATGCTGATATTCAATGTAATCAAACTCACGTTCCAAGAGACGCACTCTAAAAAATAATCGTAATAACACTGGATTTCTAATGGCATACACTCTATTAAGCTGTAATACAACGAGTTCAGAATCTAACCTCACTATCAAATTCTGAATCCCTAATGAAATAGACTCAGATAATAACTCAATCACTGCACTATACTCGGCAATGTTGTTTGTTGTTTGACCGAGGCTTACCCCATGCATAGAAACTAACTCGTCAGAGGGCGAATAGATAACCAAAGCTGCGGAAGAGATATTCCGTGTACTACGACAAGCACCATCAGCGAAACCAATGTATGTTTGGAGAGGCATCGACATCTGCAACATCAAGAGTAAAACCAAGATAAGCCAGAATAATGACGAAAAACACACTTTCTAACTAACTCGCACACTGTCTAAACTAACCAACACACCAGCTAGAAAGAAAAACTAACCTAACTAAAAATCTCCATACCCATCTTTTAAGCATAATACCTCTTCAAGTAAAGACCATTTCTGGGTTTACCTAAAGAGTCCCCGTCAAAGTCTACCAACTCATAGGCCCCTTTTGCTAGATTTCGCTTGACAATATAGGGCCCATGCCACATAGGAACGAATTTTCCAGCACCTAATTTATCATTAGCTTGATCATATAATAACACTAGGTCTCCTTCCGAAAAATTTCGAGGGGTCACATTTCGATCATACTGAGCTTTCATACGTTTTGCGTGAGTCTCGATCGCCAATGCAACATCACGTCGATTCTCATCTAATTGAGCTAAGTATAATAAACGCTTTTCCTCTTCGGAAGTAGCTGGAAGTAACTCAATGGCCATTTGCAGTGACGGGATTTCGCATTCAATGGGTAGCATAGCTTCCAAACCATAAACTAGTTGGAAAGGAGTGAACCCTGTTGATTTTTTCACTGAGGTTCGGTACGCCCAAAGCGCTGAAAATAACATGTTGTGCCAATTCGACCGATGAATACCAATGATTCGTCGGATCATGATAACTAAAACTTTGTTGATGCACTCAACCAGACCATTCGCTTGTGGATAATAAGGAGTTGAACTATCGTGACGCAAACCAAGCTGGCCTGTAAGTTCTGTCATCATAACGTTTCGAAAATGGCACCCATGGTCAGTGATTATCGCTTGTGGGACACCAAACCTAGCAATTATATGATTGAACACGAAAATTGCAGTTGTCTTGCCGTCTACCTCGAATGTAGGCATCGCCTCGGCCCACATAGTAAAATAATCTACCGCAGTGATGATATACGCATGCCCCCCGGCCGAGTGAGGGTTACATGTAATAAAATCGATACCCCATTTGGCAAAAGGACCAACGGAAATTATAGGGTGGAGAGGAGCAGGTGGAGCACGCATCTTTCAATCAAACACTTGACAGTTGTGGCATTTTCGGACCGTAGTAGTACAATCTTTAAACAAGGACGGCCAGAAGTAGCCAGCGCGCAATATATTTTGGGCTGTGGCATACCCAGACATATGACCGCCACACGCTCCAGAGTGACAGTCATTTAGAACCCTTTCAGCCTCTTCGTGAGTTAAGCAACGTCGAAAAATAGAGTCCGCCCCACGGCGATAAAGAGTATCTCCAATAATTTTGTATTGTTGGGACTGGAATCGAATTTTCCGACGTTCCGACTTTGAAACTTCGGGCCGAAAGGATTGGGTCTGGCGATAGACGATGATATCCCCATACCACGGATCTAAAGTGCTGATTAGAAACAAAGATTCGTTCGCAATGGGCTCCTCTGCCACAGTTTCCATGTCAGCACGTGGGAAGTCACACATTAACTCTGCAAAAACTAAAGATTTCTTAGACTTAGATTTCTCAAACTCCAAGTCGAACTCCTGCAGGATAACGATCCATTTAGAGTACTTGCCCCCTAGCAATTGTTTGGTCAAAATGTAGATCATAGGGTTGCAATCCGAAATGACTGTAGTTTTACGTAGTAAAATGTAGTGACGAAAACGTTGGACAGCTTGAACAGCTGCCAGTGCCAATTTCTCCACATGTGAGTATTTTAGCTCAGTAGGATTTAAATTTCTACTAAGGTAATATATCACATGTTCCGTTCCAAATTCATCTTCCTGAACTAAGACCATTCCAATGGTGGAATGGGAGGCGGCGAGATACAAAAAGTAATCCTGGTTGTAGTTGGGAGGATGCAACAACGGTGCATGGGTCAACGCGTGTTTGAGTGCATCAAAAGATTTCTGAGCTATCTCATCCCAAGAGAATTGAGCATTTTGTTTCAACAACCGTGTAAAACCATTTGTAACCTCGGCGTAGTTAGGAATGAATCGTCATAAAAAATTTGCTTTCCCCTGCAAACTTTGGAGTTGGCGAAGACTCGAGGGAGGAGGCAATTTGATGATAGCTTCTACCTTCGAGGGATCGACGCGAATGCCGGCTTTCGAAACTACAAATCCTAGCAATCGTCCCGCTTCTATACAGAAGACACATTTGTGTGGATTCAACCGTATCCGATAATGCCTACACCTCATAAAGATTGCTCGTAAATGGACAAGGTGATCAGCTCGATGTAATGAATGAGCAGGAAAATCATCGAGATACGGTTTCACAATGTGTTTGATGTCATGAAACGCATGAGACATCGCCCTTTGAAAAGTTTCTCCGGCATTCTTTAGCCCAAAAGGCAATTTGCAATAAGAAAATATCCCCCATGGACAAATGAAAGCCGTTTTTGGTTGATCGACAGGTAGAATATTGATTTGATTGTATCCGGAAAAACTGTCCATAAAGGAAAATATTTCGCTGCCGGCACAATCATCAATGATTTGATCGATATAGGGAGTTGGGTAGTTGTCCTTTGGACAAGCTCGATTAATGTCCCTATAATCGATGCATATTCTTATTGTTCCCTGTTTTTTGTTAACCGGAACAATATTCGATACCCAATCCGTTAACGGGATCGGATAAATGAAACCTGCTTTCAACAGTTTTTCAACTTCTGCTTTAATTGCAGCAGCTTTTCGTGGGTGAATCTAACGCAAACGTTGCCGGACGGGTTTAGCGTCCGGGTAAGTCTTGATCTCATGAACAACAATCGCGGGATCAATTCCTAGCATTTCCTCATAGGACCAGGCAAACACGTCGCGGAATTCTTGAAATAGGGCCTTGTATGTCTGAATTTCGTCATCTGTACATGAGGCACCTATATGAATGTTCTCAATAATTCCAGGCTTAACCGAAATGTCGATAGGAATAGTTTGAGAGATATTTCCCAAATTCAGCTCCGAATCAGGATGTTTCATGGGATTCTGAGCTTCCTTGACATATTCAGCTGTAAAAATTGATGAGAAATTATTTTCAAAATGACCATCCTCGGGTAAAAACGAAGATCTATGATGGAGATCGTCCCATGGTAAATCATCGATACACAGGACTTCACAAAGTTGCTCGTCAGATGAAACAACTTCAGGAAACGTTATTAACCCCGAGGTTGATGTGAAAGGTGATTCCTCACGGACCACATTCATTAGGTCGATTCTGGTTGAACACGGGTCGGTAAAAGACTGCACGGCTTCATAGGCAATTTCATATGGACTCAAAGGCATAAAATTACCAAATGAGTCTATTTCAGATTCAGAAGGAACGATCCAAGGATCGTCATAAAAAATAGTGTCTGATGTAATCATATGAATGGTTGCAAATGAAGATGATGTGTTGATTGGAGGAAAAGGAAAAGTTCCCAGTAAACTGGCATCTTTAACTAATCCTACTCCAACATCATTATATGGGATAGTCGTTTTACCGACATGCTGAATACTCTCTGAAGAGGTTGGGTCGGATGAAAATTAAGCCAGCTGGTCTATTGTTATGATCTTTCCATTATGTGGGAACTTTATTACTCGGAAGACCGATGAAATGACCGCTGTCATAGCGTAAGACCAACTTCGACCCAAGAGAAGGTTGTAGTCTAGAGGGGCATCAACCACCTCCACATCTAGACTAACGGTTTTTCCTTCAACCCCTATAGGCAAATCTTGTAGAATGCCAAAAGGATGAAACCCACGGCCATCAAAGGCCTTAAGAATTGTCGGGGATTGATTTAGTGAAGGAGAACCAAGCGATCTCCAACACTGTATCGACATAATACACGTTGAAGCTCCCTCATCAATTACAGTCCGATGAATAGGCCTGTTTTTTACTATCACTGGGATCTGGAAAGCCATTTGATGAGGTAAACGCGGTGTACTATTTTCTAGATCAAAGATTATTAGGTTCGGGTCCTGAACATCAACAGCTCCTATAGCCGACAAAAGTAATTTACGCTGTGCTGGGCATGATTGCAGCACTTCCAAAGCCGACAGTGCTGAGGGTGAAACAGCTAAGTCCTCAACAATGTTATAATTCTGGGCCGCTCTCGCATGTGGATTGAAAGCAGACTTTCGAAGTATACCCTTGGCGGGCGGTTTGATTACTAAGTATGGATTAGGCTTCTCGATCTGTAGTGGATCGGAACCGGGAGCTGAGGTTGATGGATTAGAATGAGAAGATTCTGCTTCTTTGCCATCAACAGGACTTTTACTACCATAATCTTGCGGTCGAGTCGCAATCCTTACATGGGACATCATCAATATGGGTTCTTCATTGGCATTCGAGGAAGAACCTATCATCTTGCTATCTTGATTTGGAAATGGATCCTTCAAAACAACAGGAGTTTGGGAACCTTTGACAATCTTCGAAACCTCTGCTCGATGAGGGCAGTCTCTTGTAAAGTGTTCCTCTTCACAAATAAGACAAGGATATCGAGGTTTGCACTTTTCATCATTGGATTCCACCTTTTCGGATTTCTCTTTTGAACTCTTGTCCGTTTTATTCTTGTTTTTTCCTTTCTTCTTTCCATCGGATTTTGATTTAGTCGTAGATGACTCTACAGCGTGAATATCGGCGGAAACCTCTGCAGAAGAATCTCCTGTCGGGGACTCAGGCAAGTCTATGATAGGAGAAGAATTCTTGGAAGACTTCTTCTTACTTTTAGTGTTAACCGTACCAATCATACCATCAGCAGCATGAGATCCCGAAGGAGCTGCAGCGATTTGATTTGACTTGGGAAGATCGGGGATCTTTTCGTGTAACGTAACTGACTGAGTATAAACTAAGTCAAGGTACTGTGCTTGAGCAATCACTTGCTCCTCAGTAACTACTCCGGCCTTAGCTACGTCTTCAGTAATCTTCGGTAACAATGATTTAACAAACCATTCAGCTAAGATCTGGTCTGGGATAAAAAATTTCACTAACCGCCTTCGACGTCTCCATTCATGAATATGATCGGAAATATAAGTGGACGTTGATTGCTTTAATGAAGTTAGTAACTCCATGCCATTATCATATCTGACCGGAAACTGAAAATGAGTTAAAAACGAGGTAGCTAACTGACTAAAATTATAAAAAGAGGCCCGTGGTAACTCAATATACCACTTGGCCGCAAGACCAATGAGAGTGTTCTCGAAAAGAGGTAAGTGGATCGAATCATCCGAGATGGAATTAGAGGCACACCAGAGGTGGTAAGTCATCACATGGTTCGACGGGTCCTCTCCAGATTTACCCTCGAACTTGGGAATGTCACTCGGCAACTTATTCGGCATTGGCGGCCAAAACGGAAGATAATTAATTGGATCGTTCGTTAGGCGCGACAAGTCTGGTAAGTCCAAAGTTGCGATAAACGGTAGCTGCCGATTAGGATCCCTAAAACTCTGGGTCATGAGACCAGCCCCAGGAGGAGGATATCCAGGATAACTAGGAATAGGAATCGTGTTCGGGATATTGTATCCTCCTGGAAAACCAGGATTAACCGGACCGTACTGGGGTTGTTGTGGTTGTTGATAAGTGTACCCAGGATACGGTTGATACTGATAAACTGGCTGCTGGACAGCAGGACCGAATTGGTACTGTCCCTGGTACGGTTGATAAGTGAATTGTGGTTGACTTGTGACAACCGTACTTAAACCAGGTTGTCCTACAGGCATCTGAACCGTAGTTTGAATCGTGGATCCAGACGGTGGTAAAGATGTCTGAGGAGTAGATACAGGAACAGTAGAAACCAGAGCTGTCGATACTCCAGAAGTAGGTGGGGTAGATTGAACAGATGTTGCGGCAGTTGCAGCAGTCGTTTGAGATGGAGTACGAGGCGCAGTAGGCCCTGATTGAGAAACTACCGAAGGTACAGAAGTTTGAATATTAGACTGTACTGGTTGCTGGGGTGAACCAGAAACTAGGGGTTGTCCAGTTTGAGATGACAACTATACATTTGGCTGCAACACCTGTTGAGTTTGCGATGGATCCCACACTATGTTCATTCCGGGGTACTGACCCATAACAGGTTGAGAATATTGAGATCCAAAACCGGGTTGAGGGTAGGATTGATAATTCAAAGGTACATTTCCCGTTCCTTGAACATAAGATTGACCTTGGGGTGGTTGGAAACCTTGTTTCGAGTACTGACCTTGGGGTAGATACCCGTGAGGCATGTACTGATACTGGGGTTGACCTTGAGGTATAAATTGATACTGGGGTTGACCTTGGGGTACATATTGAGTCTGGGGTTGACCTTGAGGAATGTAATGTACCGTAGGCACGTACTGTCCTTGAGGATGCCCCCCAGATGCAAATTGTGTACCTTGAGGTTGCCCCCCAGGCATTAATTGAGGCTCCCCCCCAGGAGGTAACTGGCCACCTTGAGGTTGAGAATTGGGAATAGAACCTGACATCATAAGAATGTCTTCTACGCTCAACGGCTTTGCACCATTGCTTCCAGTGAATAACCTTTGTTCAATGGGTTGAGGAGATGCTCCCGAAAAAATACCAGAAAGTGACTGATACCTAGGGGGAACAGAAGGACCGCCGTACAAAAAAGATTCAGGCGATTGAGTAAACATGGACGACTGACCTGACATATTTACGGGAGTATAAAAACCCCTAGGTGGATAAGGAGCTCGAGGTGGTGAAAAACTTAACACTGAGTTGTCCAAATAATTAGTTAAAGAAAGATACCAAGTAGTACTTCTAGGTGGACTGTAAAAAATTGATTCACGCTCCCTTAGATCAATAGTAGGTTGATTTTCAGGGATAGGGATGCCTATTTCTTCTTCCGGGGCAAGTTCTTCAATAGCTATCAAACCAGAAGGAAGATTTTCGGTGATTACTCTTTCTACCCTAGGTGAATTAGGAGCACTAGAAGTTGGAGAGACAAACCCCGATGTTGGAGTAACAGGTTCAGATATCTTAGGTTCTTCGCCTATATCACTAGTAGATGAAAAGCTACCAGCAAGTTCGGAAACCGAAATAGCTTCAGGATTATAACCTGTTTCTAGAGTTTGGTAATCAGGATGAACAACCAACGAAGACTCTCCTTCTTCAGGTGACCCAACTTTACTGCCACTAGGAGTTACGAGGACTTTCAAACCTTCGTAATGGACCGAGACTTCTTCAGGAGGTTGGCCCCGAAGTCTACGGGACTTCCTCAACAAATCAGCCACGGTTACAACCTCAGGAGACTCGCCCCGAAGTCTACGAGACTGTCTTGGTAATTCAGCCACAGCTAAAAACTTTTAACTACTGCACACGCAAACAAAGTAAAATCTCAAAGCAAACCGCCTAAAGTCTCTAAAGAACCAAACAAATTCGAATCACATGCCTAAAGAATCTAGGGCGTCAAACCACACACAAACAGTAACTTTCCGGACCGAAAACACTAGTTGGTGATGAAATCCAACATCGCAGAATTCAGTACAGAAATGGCGGGTGGAACAGTTACCCCGGCAACCTGCTTAATGAATAGACTGGACCAAGTTCCTCCACTTTAACCGTCTCGAGTGAAGTGAACCCCCTAGAAAATCCAAGTGAGTCTAGCCGACGTCTGCTCCAGGTATAGTGGGATCTTCCCTCCACCGTCACCTTAGGAAGAATCCTAAAGATAATAGTCACTAAGGTCACCAACAGCAACAAATATACCTGGGGGAACAGTCTACGATCCGATATGCACGCAAGGGCAGAGTAACAAGCTCAATCCCCTTGTCGGCTCCTTGACAATAATCCAAGGTTTACCGACAAGTGACCCCAGGCTCCTCAACAATGGTTAATCCGAGGTTTGCCATTTGTAGTATGTGCATATCTGGCGTCGTTCCCAATGAAGGAGGATTGATCCCCTCACTGGTTCGGACACGATCTCGTGCTTCTCCTTTAAGAGGAGCTTTCCCAGAGCATAAATGTAACAATTGGATTTATCCTACCGCAAGATAAGCTACTTGTTTGTTTTTACTATCTTGGAGAGTTAATTACTCTCCTACTCCAAGGCACTAGCCTGATCTATGTTGGTGTATCAGAGCCCTAGTAAATAAAAAGTTACTAAGTTAATTTTACTTTAAGCGTTATTTTTTATGGCTTTTCTTTAGGACAAAAGGTAGCGGAGATGAAACTTATGATGTGTAGACTCGACTCAAATCCACTAAAAAGATGCACCTAGGATGAAAAAACAATCTTTCCTTTTCAATGAATTCCCTAGCTAAGAGATTTGGAGAATGCAAAATTTATAAAGACAATTTTCTTAGCAATGAAAATCAAAGAAAAAATCTCTTTATCTTTTCCAAAGCACACAACACATGACCACTAATTATTTCACGAAAACTTCCTTTCTCTTTTGAAAGACTTCAAACGCTACTAAAACAAACTTTCTTCAAAAGAGATTTTGTATTTTTCCTATTTTAACAAAGCATGTAAAACTACTTAACAAAAATCAATTTTAAGATCTATGAAAATCTAAGAGAAATTTACCTAAAAGAAAATCCAATGAGGTAAAAGCCTACAAAATATAATTCCAGGTTGTTTTACTCAGTTACAATTCAACCAAGGACTAATTCATGCAGAATCATAAATCAGTCAAAAACAAAAATAAAAAGCTCTTGTTCTTTTTCTTAAGAATGAAATTCACAGCTTAACAAACAAGCCTTCTCGAAATTCCGCAAAGAGACAACACAACGGTAGGTTTCTCAAACAAAGGTGGATTTTACGAATGGTCTGACTCCTAAGAAGACTGAAAAGACCAGGGATATCCAAGGTTTTTACAACTTCTAAAGCCAGAGTCACTGCAAGACCAATACAAAAATCAAACCTTGCGCTAGAATTTCTATGAACTTCACTAAAACCCTTGATGCTAATGAAACAAGTCTAGATGAAAACTTCTGACAGGTAACCAATGGATCTGGGAAGCAATAAATAAGCTATAAACAAGATCTAATAGGTAAAAAAGGAAAAAATTGAAATTTTCTAAACTTTTGACAGGGTACGCAGGCAGCCCGTTTGCACAGGTGCGGCCCCGCTCTGTGCGTAAAGCAGAAGTGCGTACAGGTACGCACTGTGCTTAACTCAGAGGGTGCGTACTTCTCTCAAAATCAAGAAAAATAAAAACTAACTCAATCCTAAGCTATTCTACCCAAATTCACAGTCAATCAGTCAAAAACTAGAAAGAAATCAAGGTTTCTCAAATCAAAGTATCAATCAAAAGAGAAATCAATCAAAGCCATGAATTCCCCAGCGGAGTTGGCATTTTGTCATGCGGAAAGAGTCAATTTTGCGGACAAAACCGACCTCCCTAGAAACTAAGGCTTTTCTAGTGACAAACAAAACAATCAAGCATTATCTTTCCCTAAATATGCATTTAAAATAAAAGCAACCAGGTGTTTAAGGCTTACCTTTAGTCCAACGCTGCTTGTAGCAGCCAAGCCTCTTCGTTCCAGATGAGCTCCTCTCCTTGAAGCCTGCATACACAAACAAGCAAACGATTACATAGCACCTGAATAACTCATATAATAAAACATATTCATCATAAAGACCAAGGAGTTTATGAAACAAATTATATATAACAACTTGTTGAGAAAAAAGAACTTAATTGTATTAATTGGAAACAAAAGAAACCTTACAACCAGTGCCTTGGTGTTGTGCAGGTCCCTCCCAGGGTCCAACAGGAGTTCTCCTCTACTTTGATCAGCTCACCCACTTCCAAATGAAGCTAAGAAAGGAATGTGATCTCTCCTCTCAAGCTCTATAAGGGAGTCCTAATTTCAGCAGCATCTACCCTTAGGAATGTTCAGCTTTCAACCTCCCTTGCCTCTGGCCCAATGCCTGTATTTATAATGCTTTGGAGGAAGTTAAACAGGTCCACCATCAATGGGATAAGCCCCTCTTTCAAAGGGATAGCTCCCCTCTTCATGGGATAAGTTCCTCTTTCATTGGGATGCATGAACCATCTGGAGGCGCTCAATCCACGTCAAACCATCTTCTAGAATGCTCTAGAATCGACCGCAAGTAAGTTTTTTGAAGTAAAACTTGCGCCTTTTGAATTTTACAGGGGTACGCACCCACCCCTTTATAGACAGAGCATACAAGTACGCAGGTATTATGTACTTGAGGTGCGTGCCCGCAGGTAAGAGTAAGAGAAAGTGCGGAACCAGAGTTATATTGATGTTTTAAAGGCTTTCTCTCTTTTTTGGAGTTTGACATGAGGAGCAGAGGTATAAGACTTGCCAAGGAGGACAGTATGGTTATTGATGGAGCCATACTGACTGCAAATAGTCATGGTGACAAATTTTAGTGTAACAATGCCGATGGTACCAATGATCAATATGAGATATTCTAGTGCAAGTTTCTAGAAGACTTGTACAATTTGTTGAGAAGGCTTAAAGGGTAGAATCGGCTAGGGGGGTTGATGACAGTTCGCCGTAGTTGGACTCCCTCAGAACTCATATTGCTTCAGAAATTAGACAATTATCTGACCAGAGCAGTTGATTTTTGGGCAAAGACTACGGTGGAAGGATATATAGTCGAATTTGTTGCTGAGAGTTATCAATCCTTCTCAGAGGCAGAAGCAGTATTTGGACCCAGATTAAGAGGAAGGTTGATGAGAGAAGTACTGACATGGATTAAGATGTTTATGGTAAAAGAAGGACTACTTCCCTCGCCCACTGTGGAGATGGTAGCATAAAACCCTAGTACTAGGGGAAGGACTTAAGGGGTGGAATAATGCCAGTTGGGGAATAGAGATGCTACTGAAGGGATGGATGTGGAAGGTTTGAAGAAATCTAGAGATGTTAGAGTGCAAAGGAGAGTGCTGCTAGCAAATAAGTGGCAGGAAAGAGTGGTTTAGACTCTAAAGAAAAGAAAGATGGAACCCTACCAAGTAGGAGTGGTGTTAGGAAAATCCCAAGATGAAAGGGGAGAGAAAGAAGGTGGAGAAAAAAGCAATATTGGGAATAGGAGGTATAGGATCTAGAAGGATGAAAAGGGTCCCTCCTTACAGGTTGTAGGAGGGATATCACAAGGACAAATGCCGAATGAGTATGAATAGGAGAGAGAAGAGGACATGGTTGACATTATGAGAAGATTATTTTCCGAAGGAGAAGCTTTCATTAGGAGTCAGCAACAATACCCCTGAGACATAGGTAGTGCCTCTCTCGACCTTCCCCTGGTACCTTATTACAATCCGGAGAAATTTACTATTAAATTAGCCAAGGAAATACAAGTACATAGCACACGTGAGAGATATAAGGATAGTTTTAATATTGGAAGCACCAAGGGAACCAATAGCATTAGTAGCTTGGGACCATAGGGATCCCAGCAGCAAACAAATGATTTATGTTGCTAGCTCATACCCAAGTCAGCATGGCGGGATCTTTTACCAGATATCCAGAGTTTTCGGGGAGGGGAAATGAGGAAGTGGAATAGCACTGGTATCTCTATGAATCTATTTGGAGAGCACGTTAGATTCTAGACAACATTAGGATAGTGGAGTTCTAGACCACATTGAGGGAGAGGGCTCTGCATTGGTTTTTAAAATGGCTAGAGCAGAACCAGAATCCCAAGATAGATGATATCAAGAGAGGGTTTGTGCAGGAATTCAAAGCACCTAAGACAGATCAGCAAGGGCTACGGAAACTATGGGCGATCAAGAAGAAGGAGGGTTAGGTGGCTTGGGAAATCATGCAGGTGTTTAAGGATGCCATTTCTAAGCTGAGTTACACTCTAGACCCAAATCACTAGTGGGACTAGTTTATCAAGGCTCTCCTGCCCCTAACCAGAACGTGACTGATGCAGCAGAAAATCAGAACCCTCCAAGATGATTTGGAGAAAGAATCATGCATAGAGGCCATGGTTGGATATCCTCATGAATATCGGGAAGGGACAAGTTTGCAAGATCCATCAATCATGGGCCTTCAGAATCATATCACAACTTTAATGGAGATGTTGAATGATATTCAACCAGTGCGACCAACCAGATCTAATATATGGTGCACCCACTATATGGTGGAAGGACATGTTGTGACAGAATGCTCAAGGTTGCAGGGAATTAATCATCCAGGGGTGGTTGTGGGATCATCAGGGACCCCACCAATTGCAGGAGTTGCGAAAGTAGGAGCATAAGGAGTTTTTCTGAGAAGTAATATTCAGGACTACTGAAAATCTGTGGAATGTATGGATACTTGCCATGGATGTGCCTGATATTGCAGAAGTACTCCAACGTCCCCAATAAAACTACTGTGAGTTCTGTGCATCTATAATGCATCACATTGACTAGTGTCGAGCACTGGATTCTCTAGTAGAACAGCTAGACAGATCTATGTTCAAAATTAATGAGTCAAGTAGGGGAGGACGAGAAGGAAACGGGAGAGGAGGACGAATGGGAGGAAGAGGCCTCGTAAGGTGTTACAACTGTTTCCTGGATGGACACATTTCCAGGGAATGCTCGCTTCCTAGGAGACTGTGGTGCTCACATGTAGGATTAATACCCATGCCACGAAGGATTGCCCAGAACTCATTACAAAGTGGGAGGAAAGGACCAGATAGAGGGGGGCTAAGCTGGTTAATGCCGAACCTCATACCAACGACGGTCTTCCTACAACCAATATTAATATAGTCATAACAGGGGGAAAGAAGACAGGGGAGGATAGTAGCATGGAAAACCCACCCTTGATTGTTAGAGCAGCATCTCCAAAGAAAGTGTATCAGCCCGAGCGCCAAAAGTAGTATTATCATGAAGCGGCTAAGCTATTTGAGGCGATGACCGAAATGAGGGAAGACCAAAGACATAATGGCCACGTGCTTGACCATAACCAACCAATTGAAGAAGGTTTAAACTATTCCTGAAGATTGTCGAAGATGAATTCATGTTGAAGGAGTTGCGAAAAAGCTTAAAGGTTGCATTATCACTGGAGGAAGGGGAAGTGGAACGATCACTTGCCAAATTACCAGAAAACAATTCCAGAAGAGTGAGACAAAACAAGAAGAGAAGAAAAAAGGAATTCTGAATTAATTCTTAGGTTGTAATATTCCAGATAAGGGACATGATGCTAGACTTGAGATTAGATGTAAACATCTTAGCTAGGAAAACATGGGAGGAAATGGGGAAGCTGTAATTGAAATACTCACCAATTCAAATAAGAATGACGAACCAGTATTGTATACTACCGATTGGGATGATATGGCTTTAAACAAGAATGCAAAAAATTACAGAGATAACCATAAACACAAATATGCAGCGGAAATAATACTTGATTTCATTAATGTAAAATATTGGAATATGCTTACAAACATAAATGGAAATAAGCCAGCTAAGGCAATGGTAGCTTATATCTGAGAAGAGATGTGGTGGCTACATGCTTCTGAACTATCTTACAATGAAACTCGAAGGCCTATTTATTGTTGAGAAACAATGGAAAACCCTAAACATCCAAAAACCTAACCCTAGAAGTTGAAACACCAAAATGTGGGCCCCGTTTGGGTAAATTGGTACATCAACTTCCTGGGGTTGTAACTTTGGCATACGATCTCCGTTTGATATGCACAATATCTCATTAGAAAGATCTATCTGAGAAATACAACTTTGGGAAGAGAAACATTGATCCATGGACCCATGTTGCTCCTAGTTTTCCCAAAAGACGTCGTTTAGGGCCTCAAAACGGCTCCAAAGTTCAGGACCTGAAAAACTACTAAAAATAGTAAACTATGCTACAATTAAGGAAACTGAAAAGCTGAAAGAAACAATGGTGGGGTTCCAAGTGGACTTGGCAAGTGGCCACCAATATCCACCTGGATCATTCCTCCACCCTTAGGAAGCAATAGTCCCCATTGCGTTGAGTTCCTCCATGAGATGAGGAAATTTCTACTAAACTTGGTCCTTGGTGAGCCACTTGCCCTAGTAAAGGAGTTGGCTTGCTTTGAAAACTTGATACAATTGGATATTCTACTGGTGAGTGTGCTTGATCTGTGTGTCCATGATCTGATCAGTTGCAGCTTGTTCCATGCAATCTGGATTTAACTCTGTGGGTGTGATCTATTTTGCAATGTCGGATGTGTCTAGTAATGGTGGAAAGTATGGCCGAAGGTGGTCCACATTGAACACTAGGTGCAAGCCAAGGAATGGGGGAATGCTAAGCTCAAATGCATTGTCTCCCACAACCTTGGTAATGGTGTAAGGACCATATCAAAGTGGTCTGAGTTTCTGATAGCCTTCGGTAAGGCGCTCCTTTTACAAATGCAACTAGACTTTGTCGTGCACCTGAAACTTGTGTCGCATCCGATGTTGATCATGTCACTGCCTGTACTTGGCATTTGATTTCTCCATAATTTCATGGACCTGATAGCGAATATGTTGGATGTGCTCAATCAAGTTGTTTTCCTTATCTGTTTCTAACTGGACATGAGCCGAATCTGCATGAGTAGCTGCAAATGGCATGGCCACATCAATGGGACACAGTGGCTGGAATCCCAAGCCCACTTGAAAAGCATTGTGACCAGTCGAGATTTGGAGAGCCCGGTTGTAGCTGTGCTGAACATAGGGGAGGCTCTCGTCCCATGTGTGTGGATGCTTTGAGTTGTACACGCACAAGATGTGTACGATCATCCTAAGTGGGATGTATTGTTACATGTTCTCAATCATTATAATATACAGATAGTGTGGGGTTTTCAGCTGTATGCTTTCCCCGGATTACATACTGTGTTAATGTGCGCATGCGATTGATGTTTCAATGTTTTTAATTCCGCAAAATTGATGATCAACGTATAGGAGGTTATGTATTATGCATTCATTCCGCAATAGTGTATAATCGAGATAATCTCTGTGAATAAGTGTCATATTATTCAAAATTTCTACATGGTATCAGAGCTGTTGATCATCAGATCTATTATTAAGAAAGTGTTTACATTTTATTTCTTCAGGCAGAGTCTGTAATCGGGCTAGCTAGCCTCTGGATTCATCCTTCCTTTTGAAGGTGAGATATCTGGTAAAATCCCATATAGTCAATCTGTGTATGAGAAATACTTTGTTCTCATGAATTTTAGATCAGAAGCAGTTGAGTTTTGAGCTGGTGGAATTCGAATTTGCAGCAGTATTTTTTTGGTGTCAAAGTTGAAATGTCTTTCAATGGATTGCGATTGAAGTATGCTCTTGAGGGCAGCTCGAATTATATTGCATGGAAAGTGTTAGCATCCTATACCAATAGGTTTCATATTTCATGATTGGCTATGAAAGGTCCAAATATGCTCTGCTTTGATGATCCAAAGATCACATATTTCCAAGAGAATCCAATCTGTGCTTATAGCTTGATATGTACTTAAAATTTTGATGGATGGTCCAACAGTCTAATCTGGATCATTCCATGGTTTAAATTTGCAGTTGTAGATTAGAGAAGGAAGTCTGTCCAAACTGTTTAATCTTGGCAGACAAGTAGTTCAGGTAGAGAAGAACAGGCTCCCAACAGCTTAATCTGGGACCTTGGAAGAAATAAGGGTAGAAGTAGATAGAAAACAAAAGAAAAAGCCAAAGAAAAGAAAAGGCAGGTAAGGGTCTGCAAGTCCAAGTGCACCCTTCAAGAAGAAATAAAAAATGCTAGGCAAGTAGCTGGGTAAGTAGTTGGGGTTGCAGAAAGGTTATCTTTACCATTGCAGGTGTGTTAACTTTGTTTACCAAAGCAAAGTTAATCAATTGAGAAGGTGTTCTTCTTCATCAAGTTGCAGCAAACAGAAAGCATGACTAACCTCCCTTCTTCCCCTTTCCATTTCATTACTAACACTCCCTCATCAGCTGAGATTCATGGAAGAAGATTATGGTTTCATGGTGGTTCTTGTTTCTTCAAAAGCCACATTTCTTGTGTAAAAATCTTTTCATTTTGATCTACTCTTTAAGCCAAGTGTTTCACAAATAAACTTAGTGTTTTCTCCCTTCATTCACCCCCCCATCCATATTAACTCTAACTTTACTATATAAATCCCTTATATCACCTTTCCCCTACTAATATTAACACCATGGTGTATAAACCCCAAATTTTGTATAAATACCCCTCCCCTTGGCATTATAGCCATATGTTCTCTAAAAAAGGAATCAAATTGACATCTGGTCACTTGGATGAACCTATACCTCATCTCTCCCCCTTGCTTCAAGTCATTCCACTCATTAAACCATCATTTGCAAAGAAAAAACCCTATACAAGCCCCTTTCTACCCATAACCCCTTTGAAATCATGAAAAAATCCAAAAAACCCACTTCTGCCGCTTAACCAAAGTTTCGGCGCGTATAGTTGATTTTTCGAAATACATTGAAAAACCTTACTAAACACCATACCCCAATGATCCTCCGCCTAAGCGCGCATCCCGAAAATAAATATTAAATAATGCCGCACCTTTGCCATATCCACCGAGCATGTCATCGACCCGACCGCCGTCCGATCAAGCATCATGGATCCAACGGTCCTTATCGATATCGGAAGGGCCCCGACGTCCGACAGATACCTTCCGATATCTGTCATAAGGGTTACGTCATGCGGTCGCCACGCGCCTTCACCACAGCTCATCGGAGGTACGCCTGACAGATACCTCCCCCGTACCATAAGCGGTGCGATATGAAACCGCTGGCTGTTTCCGGTTTCAGTTATCCCGCCTGTACTGCGTCACCACCACGTCATCCCACGTCAGTGCCACCATGCCATCACGTCAACCGTTGCGCCCGACCTTCTGCCGATCTGTCCTGCCACTTCACCATCCTCGTGGACCAATCAGAGCCCGCCACCTCACCCATGACGTCAGCCGGCCCTGACTCCACCTATGACGTCAGAAGAAAAACGCGCCAAAAGTCCAAAAAAACCAATATAATAGCCAAATGTCGCGTTTTTCTCACTTTTCTACAAAAACGCCCGTTGCTCCTGCATGCGATTTTTACGACCAAAAGTCTACCAACCTGCAGAACCTGACCAGGAGACCGGCGGCGCACCATTTCCACAGTCATCCGCGACCATTGCTTACTCTTTACCAGGTATTCTCCACTGTAAATCCTTCACGTACCTGCTTTGTCTGAAAATTCCCTCAAAAGAACTTATAACGGAAAAACTCTTGAATTCACCGACAGAAATCCTTGCACTTGGCCCTTTTACAGTTGTGAACTCGAAGAATACTAGCCGAGCCTTGTTTGCCCATACTTTCACTAAAAATCAAGCTCTGTTCGCGCAATCGCGACAGACTCATTTAAACTGAGTTTAACCACTGAGAAAGACAGAGTGAGGCCAGGCATTGGTCTTATTTTAGCTTTAAACAGTATTTCAATTGCTGTTTATTAGAACTACTCTCTGTTCCTTATAAATTCACCTTCCCTGGTAAAGAGACACTCCTCTATACTGTCCTGCTCAATTGAAACCACTTTACACCTAATTCAGAATCCTCTTTGGCAAATGGAGACACCTGTAGTACTAAATGTTCAGCCTCTAAATGCCCCTCAAAGGAACTTGGAATGGCAAGCCTTGGCAGATATGGATTATCAGATTGCAGAAGAGATGTTGATGAGGACCAAGTTCCATATCCACCTGCTCAATGAACTTAAGGCCAAGCATGAAACTGGAGCAGATGTGTTGGGTATATGGGATTCTTTTCTTCCTATATTTAAGTTGCCTCAAGTCAATCAATTCCCTGATTTGATCCATCTTTGTGCTGAATACTATGACCCTACCCAGAGGTCTGTGTTGGATCCTTCTGGTTCTGCTCTCTTCTACATCACTCCTGAAGCCATCAGGAGCATGCTCTGCTTCAAAACTCAGAAAAAATTGGTCCCCTTGTCACTAGTAGACTTGATAAAACAAGGGAATAGATCGACAGATGCCCAAATCACTAAGTTAAATCAGTTATACATTGGCTCTGATTCTGTGCAATATCCTCCTCTGAACCAAGTATACCTTAACCAGTTGGGCAGGGACTTGGTAGATATGATTAGTCTGATTTTGGGCTATAGCTCAATAGAATTGGTAGACCAAACTGTGCCGGTGATGATGCTGATGTTCGCTCCGGGCAGACTTCCAGTTTGCTATGATTATGCCACCTACATCTCTGACAAAATGCATGAGCAGCTAATGAATCTATCCAGTGAAAAGATGTTCAGATACACCTCCTACATTTACCATTTGATCTTGTACCATCAATATGAGAGATTTCATTTTCCAATCAAAAGAATGGATGCCCAAGGCAATCCCAGATCAGTGGTCTATTGGTCCTCTGTCATCCACACTACACCTGAGTCTCCATACACTTACTGTGAATTCATAGATCTGTTCATCCATCCAGCTATGGCAATGCTGATGAGCTCACCTCCTCCGAGACTCACTGATGACATGCAGAGAATTCTTCAGCTATCCAAAGCTTACAGCATTGGGGATTGGTACTTCTACCAAAACCACACTGTCATCAGGATATATGGGTGTGATTTGCCTCCATTCAGATTACCTAAGTATGTGCCTATGAGGCTATTTGCCCTAGAGTACTTTAGGCAATTTGGCCGGGTTGATGTGCTTCACTTTTCAGGAAAAGGCAAAAAAGCACAGTTAAAGGTGAAAAGCCAACTTGGCCATTTTATCTATAACGAGAGGGAGCAAGGATGGAAGGAAGCAGATAGAAGGCTTGAGTCCCTTGGCCTGCAAACCAGTTTCCTATGGACACCCTATGACCCTAATCATTTTATAACCATGAGGAGGCTCAAATATAAGTTATCTGCCTATGATCACCATAGTATCCCTCACATTGAAAAATATGCAAACCAAGACAAATGGAGGAGAGGGACCTTAGAAGAGCCCATGTCACAAGAAGAGCTAAATCAGAGGGCACTAAGGAATCTAAGGAAGATGGCTGACCTTGAACTTTGTTCACAGGTATTCACACTTCCGAGCACACAAGTGGGAGCAGCTGCATCGTCCTCAACTGCCAAACAGCAAACTACCAAGGCCACTGAAAATATATCCAGCAAAGGCAAAGAAAAGGAAATGGAGACAAAACAATCACTCCATGGCAAGGAG
The DNA here is from genome assembly GCA_031772625.1 of Pinus tabuliformis. Lineage (NCBI taxonomy): Eukaryota > Viridiplantae > Streptophyta > Pinopsida > Pinales > Pinaceae > Pinus > Pinus tabuliformis. The sequence goes on along the minus strand of CM062806.1, from coordinate 490,384,649 downwards.
CAGCCACCTCCAGTGACTCAGCAGCAGGTGGATAAAGAAGTGCAGCAGCAGCAGGCAGAACAACAACAGCAACAGGGTACACAGCAAAGAGAAGGACAGCAGGAAAAGGAGCAGCCTACACAGCAAGAAGGGGCAGTTGAGGCCCAAAACCTCACTGACCAACAACCTCAAAACATAGTGCCTCCTAGGCAAGAAGCTGCCAATGAAACATCAGTCCTCCAAACTCCGCAAAGGGAGGATGTTAGTAGAAAAAGGGATAGAGAAACTCCCTTAACCACATCAGCAAGCCAGGGGGAGAAAAGACAGAGGATAAATACATTCTCTGAGGAAGAGATGCCTACAGGGCAATCTTTCGGTATGGGCATGCCTAGTATGGAGGCATCTGCAAGTTCCTTCCAGCAGGAACAAGAGAGAACAATGGGAGGAGAAGTCAGCTCCTCCGGCCAGCAGAAAGAAGGTGGACTCAGTATCAAACAACAGTTCATCGACATTAAGAGGAGAAATGAGCCCATCAAGAGACAGCTGTACAATCATCTGTTAAACATGGCTCCCACCAATCAGCAAAGACTCATGTCTGCCTTTGATGTAAATGAAGGCAAAATGATCATGAGTCATTTTATGCCAACAGCAGTGCAGCCCCAATCTTCCTCTGACTACTTAAGGACTAACCTGGAAGTCCTTGCCAAGGATATCCACCCATTGGACAAGATAGAACTGCATAAGCAAACGGGTGAGATGGTCTATGCTTCCCTAGCAGACCAAACATTGGATAACTACAGGCTACATAACAGCCTTAACAATACAGCCTCTCAGCTAGAGTTGGAGAGAGCATCATCCCAGGCAAAGGACAACAGGATCAGGGCCCTAGAAGACATAATCATAGAGATTGGGCATAATCCCAAAGACATCAAGGGCATACAGGAGATATTGAAACTGAGGGATGCAGATATGGCAGCTCTAAAGAGAAAAATCAAGCTCCCAGCCACTATTCACCCTCAGACAGATGAAGTGGCCCAACAAAGAACTGAAAAAGATGCCACTGATCTGTTGATATCTCTATATAAGCAGCTCCTCCAGACACAAGAGCAGCTGGGAGAATCAGAGGCTACAAAGGCAGCATTACAGGCATCTCTGAAACAGAGAGAAGAAGGGCAGACTTCCCAGCCTCCTCCTCAAATCATAAATCTTGAGGAAGCTGCCACAACTACTGTTCCTCCTCCTCAACAGACTGATCAAGCAGCACCTCCACCAACAGAGCAGGCCCCTAGCTTGGACATGCAAAAGCTAAAGAATGAAATTCAAATCCTGGAAGCTCAAATGTCTGAGTTAAATGAGACCAGGGATAAATTGGCCAAGGTAAATGATAGGTATGATAAATCCAAACAAGCTGTGGCAGAGAAGGACAGGGAGGTGAAAGCCCTAAAAAACAGGATAAAAGAGCTAGAAAATGAGCTCAAATTAGACAAAGTCATAGCTGGGCTTAAGGCAATGCTATGGGCCAACATTGGCCAGTCTATTACTGACCAATGGCAGTATATAGAGACAATCCATGAGCAGGTAGAGCTCATCCCAAAAGCACAAGCTGAAATTCACAAGTCAAGGGCTGCTCTAGGCAACATGCCTGAAATTGCCACCAGAATGATCAATGTGCTAAATAATAGAACAAGTACTCAGCTGGCAAACATGGGAATTCCCAATAGGACTGAGGCCATTCAGTTAATCAAAAGGGTTCTCACATTAAGAAATTTGGTGCAGACACTGGAGAGAAGAACCCAAGACATGCAGACCGAGGTAAAAAGATTCATGGATAAATTCCTGGTGCTGCAAAACAGAGGACTCCCTAGCTTACTGAACAGCGCAGGGAGACTGCTCATTCATGAGCAGTATGCCAAAAGAGTGAATGCATTTGCCACAAGTGAAATCAATGAGAAGCCCAGCAGCTCAGAAGAAACAGGGCCAGCTACAAGACAGACTATCTACAACAAGGTAGAAAATCTGTTTTTTATAATGAATGAGATCAATCACCTGTTTGATGTGGCACCCAATTTTTTCAAGTATACAGAGGCAGAGGAGACTATGGATGCAATTCTCAGGCATCAACTCCCTACGCAAGACTGGTGGGCAAATACAATACAGAAAATTTTATAGACAGGGAGCCACTCACCAAATTTTGTTTTTTAAAATATCAGTTGTCATGCAAAGCACAGTTTAAACAAAATCAGCATGCATCAAAGATTAAAGCTGAGCCAACTCAGCAAAGATTTTGGCCAACACAGCAAGAATAGGAAAACACAGCTGGCAAGCCGAGAAAATACAGCGCAACAAAAAGTAAAGACACATTATTCAGCGTTAAAGCAAAGCGGTTCAACCGACTCAATGACCTCCAAAGGTCAAATTATCCTCTGACAGACTTAAAGAGCATTTATGCTGCATTCAAAGTTGTAATAACTTCTTCTCTACTTTCTGAACGAATTTATGAAGATATTTTCTCTCTCAGATGACTCAATGCCTGAGATATTTTGTATAAGCATTCCTATAAAGTCCCCTTCGCATGAGCTTGCAAGGGTTGTTGTTGATTTCTCCTGAAGAAGTTTTTATGCTGTAATCCTTTCAGAAGTTAATAAAGAAAGTGATGGAATTTCTCGGATTTCTGAAGTGTTGAATGCGTTCTGGTGTCTGTTAAAAAGCTGCTGGATTCCTGTGTATTTCACCATACAATAAGTCTCTGTAACTCTCTCTGTTATGTATTTTGATTTGTTAAAATCCACATATGTTATCTAACTCTGCATATTTAGCAACTAGGAGAAAGAATAACTTTCAGGATTTATTCAGTGAATACCCTGAGTTCAATCTGCGTTGTTAATAAATGTTTTCTTCAGATGCAATCTTGATAAGTGTAATTCTTAATTGCTGCACTTTCAAAATACATCTTTCACAGTGACCTTTGTCACAGGAATTCAAGTTTTGCTCCTGTGCAGCGTGTTACACTTTCACCTCACCAGCTTAATAGAAAATTCTTAATTGCTTTCTGTTGGTTGACATACATCATCATTCAAGCTAAATTTGTTTGTCTAAGATACACAATAGGCCCTGCTGTTTGAACACCACCAATCCTACATTTCAAAGCATTTCACAACTCCAGACTCCATTGCCCAATGATATTTTACTCTCTAAAAACTGCATCTTAAGACCTGAAAGAAATCCTTCAACCAAAACATAAACCAAAACCTGAGCATAATATGCTAGCCTAAAACACCATCATAACAGAGACAAATCATAAAGAGAGAGCCCTCTCTGATTACAGTTTGGCTAGAGGCTGTGATCCAAAGATTGGTTAGTGGTTACCCCGGCCGTATTCCCTTGGGAGTCATAGGGAACAACCTGGGTGTTAACATAAATGGCGACTCCACTGGGGAGTGCTTGAGGTTTTTTAATTACTATATATCTTCCATAAGCTACTATCAAGCCTGAAATAAGTCAAGAGGCCTTTAAATCTGTTTCTGTATCACATTAACAGCTTTAGGGAGGAGCTTGTTTAGGGAATCTTCATCTTAGCTCTGAGAATATATAGCCATTCCAAAATCTTCATCTAGTCCTTTCAGATATAAAAATTTCCTACAAAATCCTAAAAAAAACAGTTAGAAACTGGCTCCTAAGAAAAATCCACGGCATACTAGGGAAAATCCTGACCCTAATCCACCTATCATTGTTAATAATCCAAATACCATCCCAAGAAACATTAGGAGGCAGCAAAAGCAGGAGCAGCCTGCTGATTTAACCTCAGATTCAGATCATCCTAGCCTTATATCTACTCCATGCAAGGTCCTTTTCCGGTCTACCCCTAGTTCCCCTAGTTCGCCTTCCACATCTCAAAGTCCTCCTCTCACATCTTCATCCACTGCACATATCCCCTTGACCAACCTTCTGGTTTCACCCCTACTTGTTACCCCTGTGATACCCACTGTTCCTATTATCCCAGCTGCCCCTGTTAATCCTCTAAATCCTGTAAATATGGCTAACAGATATGCACCCTTGCAGATACCAGCTAATGCTGCAGCTCTACCCCAAGATTACCAAACCAAAATTTCATATTTTGACTCCAATGGCCCTCTGACAGCTGCCCAGCATGCCAAGAGGATGCAAGACCATTTTGAGACCTATGAAATAGATGATGACAGTGTCAGAATGAGGATGTTTTTTCAAAGCCTAACTGGGGATGTAAGAACTTGGTTTAGATCCCTGAATGCAAACTCCATTACAACTCCTGCTGAACTGTATCAAGCCTTTACTAGTAGATGGGAGAAGAAGAAAGATCCTCTGCACATACTTGGGGAATATGACACTATCAAAAGAGGTCCCCAGGAGACTGTTTTGGAGTATTGTGCAAGATTTAACAATGTATATAACTCAATTCCACAGAATTTAAGGCCTCCTCCTGATTTAGCCTTGTACAAATTCCCTGATGGTTTTGACCCTGACATGGCCTATCAGTTGAAGGAAAGAGACTGTCAATCCCTTGAAGAGGCCCAAAGGGTTGCTGTCACAGTGGAAGCCAACCTAATTGCCAAAAGAAACAGGGCAAGGTTGGAAAAGAGGACTGTTTTCAAAGAGGAACCCTCTGCCTTTGATCAAAAGCTTGATGCCATACTTAATGGAATGAAAAGATTAGGTGATAGAGTGGAATCGGTTGAAAGAAAATCATCATGGGAAGCACCACAAAACAACCCTCCTAGGAATCCAAATTTTAGGAGAACTCAAAACCCAGGTATTGGCAAAACCAGTGCTGATCAAGACATAAGACCCCCTTTCCAAGAAAATTATGCAGAAACTTCCACTTCAGCAGAGCCTACTGAAGATCCGGAGATTAATTTAGTAGGTCTAGATGGTGAAAGTCAAGTTTTCTTAACACAAGAAGATCATGAGGATGAGGAAATCAAACTGTTCCAAACTAAATCAGGTGAATCCTTTGACTTTAAACAAGGCTATGACACTGCTGTTTATGAAGTCCATAAACAATACAAGCTGAGGAGCAGAACTGTGAATGTCAGCCAGCCTGAAAAGAAAAAGGATAATCAGCAGCCTGAAAGAGTTATAGTCACAGAACCTAATGACAAAATAAATTCACCTACAGAAGAAGTGATGGTTGAAGAGATCACTGAGCCACTGTCCTTAAGACAGCAGTCTCTGGCCACTTCATCCTCTCATCCTAATTTAAATGTTACTCCTCAAGAGATGGGTAAAAAGGATAAGTCCCAAAGTCAAGACAAAAATCAAGAAGAAGATGTAATGAACAAGGAAAGAACTGTCACCTATAACCCCAAGACCCAATCTGAAAAACCTTTTGATCTAGAAACAGAAATTGGCAAATTAAAGATAGCAATTCCTCTCTTAGAACTTGCCAAGCATGACATCTATAAACTACAGATCAAAAGGTCCCTTCAACTCACTAGTAACAAAGATGATGTCAATGTGATGGATGACACCCCAGAACTCCTGTTTGGCCCAGAAGTGGATGGAAAAACAGTAATCACAGGGGTACTGCCTTTCTATGTCAGTTTACATATTCATGATAAAATATTACATAATGCAATGTTTGACTCAGGTGCCTCTCACAATCTCATGCCAAAAGCAGTCATGGAGAGATTGAATTTAGACATAACAAGACCATATAAGGATCTGTTTTCCTTTGACTCCAGCCAAGTCAAGTGTCTAGGTCTCATAAAAGATTTATGCGTGTCTTTGGTTCAATACCCAAACAAGACAATCCTAATGGATGTGGTAGTTGCTGATATCCCACCTAAGTATGGGATGCTGTTATCAAGATCATGGGGAGCTAAACTCCAAGGTTCCCTGCAATTAGACATGTCATATGCCACCATCTCTGTTTTTGGGCAACCAAAAAGACTGTACAGAGAAACACTAATGAAGTACATGGTCAGCAGTGAAGAAAAGCCTCAAAATTTTCCTATATATGTTGTCCATTCAGACATAGACTCATACATTCTCTTCAATGACACCACAACTCCCCCAAAGGGTAAGGAGGACTCCAAGACACTCATACAAGAGGAAGACTCAAATGAAAGAATTATCACCCATGAAACAATAGTCAATCAAACACTAGATGTTGCTGCTGCCCTGGTTGTCAAGAACATCCAATCAAACGATGAGACTGCCCTAGAAGACAAGCTAGAGAAAAAACCACAACTGCTGCTCACATGGCCAGCCCATGAACAGATCATAAAATCTCCTTCCCAACAAGATATTCTATGGTTCCTTGAATTTGATGGCTCAGTCAACAAATTAGGGGCAGGAGCTGGAGTTTGGGTACACAATAAAGAAAATAGTCATGCAGAAGGCAGAGCCTATAGATTGAATTTCAGATGTACTAATAACATGGCAGAATATGAAGCTCTTTTACTAGGACTCAAGTTGGTAAAATTCTTACAAGCTGCCAGGGTTTCAATCATGGGCGATTCAGATTTAGTTATCCAACAAGTGAAAGGAAACTTTGTCACCAATGACAAAAGACTAAGGACTTATAGGTCTGCTGTTGCTGAGGTACTAAACTTTTTCTCTGAATTCCAAATTACTAAAATTCCCAGAACCCACAATCTACATGCTCATAGTTTAGCCACCTTTGCAAGTACCTGCAAGTTGCCCTTTGAGCCCCATCATTGTTTTACAGCTGAGGTAAAACACAGACCCTCCATTCCAAACAATGTTAATGATTGGCAAGTATTTGAGGATGACAAGCAAATAAACCATTTTTTAACCCTGCAGTAAGAATTTGCAGGACTAAATATTGACAATGAGACAGCAAGTCAATCACAAATACTTGAGACAGCAAGTCAATCACAAATATTTGATGGAGCATGTCCATCACGAATACAGTTTCAACAGACTACTCAGCCAATATCACCTAGAACTGCAAAACAAATGCTGAATCCAACTATTTTCAATATAGAAAACATCCAACAAATTCAACAAATTAACTGTGAAGAGGAAGTGTCCAATGCTGAAACTGAAATCATTGAGCTGAAAGAAAATTTTCTACCAATAGGCCTAACCCCACTAGAAGACATCTTTGACTCAAATGATATTCCCAGAAAACCAAAAATACAGCCCTTAAATGCAGCCATTGAAGAATGTAACATAGGTACAATTGACAAACCCAAGATAATTAAATTATCTGCTTCCTTACCTCCTGACCAAAAGCCAAAATACATTGACCTCTTTAAAGAGTTCCAGGATGTTTTTGCATGGAGCTATGAGGACCTAAAGTCCTATGACACCTCTGTAATCCAGCACACTATCCCTCTCAAACCTGATCAAAAGCCCTTTAAACAAAAACTGAGGAGAATCAATCCTATGCTTCTCCCAGCAATGGAACAAGAGGTACAAAAAATGTTCAAGGCAGGCATCATAGCACCAATCAGATTCTCTGAATGGATCTCCAACTTAGTCCCTACAAGAAAGAAGATTGGTGAAATTAGGCTGTGTGTGGACTTAAGGAATCTGAACCAAGTATCCTTAAAAGACAACTACCCCTTACCCAAGATGGATCACATTCTTCAAAGGGTGGTAGGGGCCTCAAGGATCTCATTACTGGATGGATTTTCAGGCTTCAATCAAATCCTAGTTCACCCTGATGATCAGGACAAAACAGCATTTACAACCCCATGGGGAACTTTCAAATATGTAAAGATGCCTTTTGGATTGAAAAATGCAGGGGCAACATTTCAAAGAGCAATGGACATTGCTTTTGCAAAGGAGATTCATGACTTTTTAGTCATTTACCTAGATGACCTTACACCTTTCTCAAAATCAGACCAAGAACATATAAAACATCTGAGACAGATCTTCCTAAAATGCAGAAAATATGGAATCTCCTTGAATCCTAAGAAGTCCCTCTTTGGTTTAGAAGAAGGCAAGCTATTGGGCCACATCATTTCTAAAGATGGCATTAGAATTGACCCAGATAGGATACAGGCTATCCTACAAATGCCTCACCCAAGAAATGTCAAAGAGTTGCAAGGATTCTTGGGAAAAATCAATTTCTTGAGAAGGTTTATCCCAAACTTAGCAGAACTAACCAGATTTTTAAATAACATGCTAAAGAAAGATTCAAAAGTAAAATGGACTATTGAAGCCAATCAAGCATTTGAAAGTATAAAATTGGCCCTTACCCAAACCCCAGTGTTGACCAACCCTCAGTTTGACAGAGAATTTATCATTTTCTCTTTTGCCTCCGAACATACTATTGCTGCTGTTCTATTACAAAAAGATGACCAAGGAAATGAGAAGCCAATTGCTTTCTTTAGCAAAGCTCTCAGAGATGCACCTTTAAAATATCAAATCATGGAAAAGCAAGCTTATGCTTTAGTCAAAGCCATTAAAGACTTTAGGATTTATACCCTTTATTCCCATGTTATAGCATATGTGCCAAGTCCTATTGTCAAAGACATTCTCACCCAAGAAAATTTAGAGGGCAGAAGAGGAAAATGGATTGCCAGCATTTTGGAATTTGACATTGAGATAAAACCTACAAAACTAATAAAAGGGCAAGGCTTGGCCAAATTAATGACAGAAACAAATTTTCAAGCCTTAGACATTAACCAGCTGGACAGTGAACCGGAGCTGGCGACTCCAAAGATCAATGTAGCCTTTGAACAATCCCCCTGGTACTCTGATATCTGTTATGTGTTACAAAACCTGTGTGCTCCCCCAGGACTGTCCAGAACTAAGTGTAGATTCTTAAAAATGAAAACCTCAAGATTTTGTGTGATGGATGGCAATCTGCTTTGGAAAAACCATGAAGGTATATTGCTGCACTGTTTAATTGAAAATGAAGCTGACAATATCATAAAAGAATTTCATGCAGGTGACTGTGGTGGGCACTTGTATTGGAAGTCCACTGTGGATAAAATATTAAGGGCTGGATATTACTGGCCCACCATGTTCTTTGATGTCAAGAAGTTCACCACCTCATGTCATAAATGTCAAGTGTTTGAGGGAAAGAGACAGTTGCTGCCACTTCCCTTGAGGCCTATTGCAACAGAGAGACCTTTTCAACAATGGGGATTGGATTTCATTGGGGAAATTCACCCCTCATCTTCAGGCCAACATAGATGGATCTTGACAGCCACAGACTACTTCACCAAGTGGATTGAAGCTGTCCCATGCAGACAAGCAAATGATTCAATAATTATTCAGTTCTTGGAGAACAACATATTGGCTAGATTTGGCTGTCCTGACAAAATAATAACAGACAATGTTGCTGCTTTCAGATCCAAGAAAATGGTGAACTTCTGCCATAAATTTCACATCACTCTGGGCCATTCCACTGCATACTATCCTCAAGGTAATGGCCTTGCTGAATCATCAAATAAAAGTCTGGTAAATATCATAAAAAAAGTACTTGAAGAGAACAAAAAGAATTGGCATAAGAAGCTTGTGAATGCCTTATGGGCAGATAGACTAACAACCAAGAGATCAATTGGGACCAGCCCATATGAGTTGGTTTATGGATTAGAGGCCAAGTTCCCCTCATCACTAGGAGTGCCTGTTATGAAACTTCTTCAAGAAAGCCAAGCTGAACCAAATGATATGCAAAGAAGAATCAATCAAATCATATGTCTGCAGCAAACTAGAGATCAAGTTTTCAGCAGAGTTCAAGTTCTACAAGAAAAACTAAAGAAGGCCTTTGATAGAAGAACTAAGGCAGAAGATTTTAACATTGGTGACAAAGTCCTCAAGTGGGATGCAAGAAGAGAAGACAAAGGAAAACATGGAAAATTTGACTCCCTTTGGAGAGGACCATTTGCTATCCAAGCAGTGCAAGGTAACAATACCTATTTCCTTAAAAGTCTGACTGAAACTGACTTGGATGAAGGTCCTGTCAATGGCAGGATGCTGAAGCATTATTTTGACTATTACCCATGAGTACAACCTGAGGTTCCCTTGTATATATGCAGATGTATATATTATTTTCTGTTTAGATTGTAAAAATGCAGTTTTTTCAAGTTTATTGACTGCCAGCGAAAGGTAAATAGAATTAGAGGTCTACCAAGAAGAAAAGCACACAATTTGGGCACTTCAAAGCAGCGAACCACAAGATGGGCAAGAGCAGTCAAGGGGCAAGGCAATCTGACCTGCTGTTCTTGGCCTTTCAAATGAAACACCATCCCCATGTGGAGCCACTGTTAGCTTCCTATACCAATAGGTTTCATATTTCATGATTGGCTATGAAAGGTCCAAATATGCTCTGCTTTGATGATCCAAAGATCACATATTTCCAAGAGAATCCAATCTGTGCTTATAGCTTGATATGTACTTAAAATTTTGATGGATGGTCCAACAGTCTAATCTGGATCATTCCATGGTTTAAATTTGCAGTTGTAGATTAGAGAAGGAAGTCTGTCCAAACTGTTTAATCTTGGCAGACAAGTAGTTCAGGTAGAGAAGAACAGGCTCCCAACAGCTTAATCTGGGACCTTGGAAGAAATAAGGGTAGAAGTAGATAGAAAAAAAAAGAAAAAGCCAAAGAAAAGAAAAGGCAGGTAAGGGTCTGCAAGTCCAAGTGCACCCTTCAAGAAGAGATAAAAAATGCTAGGCAAGTAGCTGGGTAAGTAGTTGGGGTTGCAGAAAGGTTATCTTTACCATTGCAGGTGTGTTAACTTTGTTTACCAAAGCAAAGTTAATCAATTGAGAAGGTGTTCTTCTTCATCAAGTTGCAGCAAACAGAAAGCATGACTAACCTCCCTTCTTCCCCTTTCCATTTCATTACTAACACTCCCTCATCAGCTGAGATTCATGGAAGAAGATTATGGTTTCATGGTGGTTCTTGTTTCTTCAAAAGCCACATTTCTTGTGTAAAAATCTTTTCATTTTGATCTACTCTTTAAGCCAAGTGTTTCACAAATAAACTTAGTGTTTTCTCCCTTCATTCACCCCCCCATCCATATTAACTCTAACTTTACTATATAAATCCCTTATATCACCTTTCCCCTACTAATATTAACACCATGGTGTATAAACCCCAAATTTTGTATAAATACCCCTCCCCTTGGCATTATAGCCATATGTTCTCTAAAAAAGGAATCAAATTGACATCTGGTCACTTGGATGAACCTATACCTCATCTCTCCCCCTTGCTTCAAGTCATTCCACTCATTAAACCATCATTTGCAAAGAAAAAACCCTATACAAGCCCCTTTCTACCCATAACCCCTTTGAAATCATGAAAAAATCCAAAAAACCCACTTCTGCCGCTTAAACAAAGTTTCGGCGCGTATAGTTGATTTTTCGAAATACATTGAAAAACCTTACTAAACACCATACCCCGATGATCCTTCGCCTAAGCGCGCATCCCGAAAATAAATATTAAATAATGCCGCACCTTTGCCATATCCATCGAGCATGTCATCGACCCGACCGCCGTCCGATCAAGCATGATGGATCCAACGGTCCTTATCGATATCGGAAGGGCCCCGACGTCCGACAGATACCTTCCGATATCTGTCAAAGGGTTACGTCATGCGGTCGCCACGCGCCTTCACCACAGCTCATCGGAGGTACGCCTGATAGATACCTCCCCTGTACCATAAGAGGTGCGATATGAAACCGCTGGCTGTTTCCGGTTTCAGTTATCCCGCCTGTACTGCGTCACCACCACGTCATCCCACGTCAGTGCCACCATGCCATCACGTCAACCGTTGCGCCCGACCTTCTGCCGATCTGTCCTGCCACTTCACCATCCTCGTGGACCAATCAGAGCCCGCCACCTCACCCATGATGTCAGCCGGCCCTGACTCCACCTATGACGTCATGCTGACGTCAGCAGAAAAACGCGCCAAAAGTCCAAAAAAACCAATATAATAGCCAAATGTCGTGTTTTTCTCACTTTTCTACAAAAACGCCCGTTGCTCCTGCATGCGATTTTTACGACCAAAAGTCTACCAACCTGCAGAACCTGACCAGGAGACCGGCGTCGCACCATTTCCACAGTCATCCGCGACCATTGCTTACTCTTTACCAGGTATTCTCCACTGTAAATCCTTCACGTACCTGCTTTGTCTGAAAATTCCCTCAAAAGAACTTATAACGAAAAAACTCTTGAATTCACCGGCAGACATCCTTGCACTTGGCCCTTTTACAGTTGTGAACTCGAAGAATACTAGCCGAGCCTTGTTTGCCCATACTTTCACTAAAAATCAAGCTCTGTTCGCGCAATCGCGACAGACTCATTTAAACTGAGTTTAACCACTGAGAAAGACAGAGTGAGGCCAGGCATTGGTCTTATTTTAGCTTTAAAGAGTATTTCAATTGCTGTTTATTAGAACTACTCTCTGTTCCTTATAAATTCACCTTCCCTGGTAAAGAGACACTCCTCTATACTGTCCTGCTCAATTGAAACCACTTTACACCTAATTCAGAATCCTCTTTGGCAATGGAGACACCTGTAGTACTAAATGTTCAGCCTCTAAATGCCCCTCAAAGGAACTTGGAATGGCAAGCCTTGGCAGATATGGATTATCAGATTGCAGAAGAGATGTTGATGAGGACCAAGTTCCATATCCACCTGCTCAATGAACTTAAGGCCAAGCATGAAACTGGAGCAGATGTGTTGGGTATATGGGATTCTTTTCTTCCTATATTTAAGTTGCCTCAAGTCAATCAATTCCCTGATTTGATCCATCTTTGTGCTGAATACTATGACCCTACCCAGAGGTCTGTGTTGGATCCTTCTGGTTCTGCTCTCTTCTACATCACTCCTGAAGCCATCAGGAGCATGCTCTGCTTCAAAACTCAGAAAAAATTGGTCCCCTTGTCACTAGTAGACTTGATAAAACAAGGGAATAGATCGACAGATGCCCAAATCACTAAGTTAAATCAGTTATACATTGGCTCTGATTCTGTGCAATATCCTCCTCTGAACCAAGTATACCTTAACCAGTTGGGCAGGGACTTGGTAGATATGATTAGTCCGATTTTGGGCTATAGCTCAATAGAATTGGTAGACCAAACTGTGTCGGTGATGATGCTGATGTTCGCTTCGGGCAGACTTCCAGTTTGCTATGATTATGCCACCTACATCTCTGACAAAATGCATGAGCAGCTAATGAATCTATCCAGAGAAAAGATGTTCAGATACACCTCCTACATTTACCATTTGATCTTGTACCATCAATATGAGAGATTTCATTTTCCAATCAAAAGAATGGATGCCCAAGGCAATCCCAGATCAGTGGTCTATTGGTCCTCTGTCTTCCACACTACACCTGAGTCTCCATACACTTACTGTGAATTCATAGATCTGTTCATCCATCCAGCTATGGCAATGCTGATGAGCTCACCTCCTCCGAGACTCACTGATGACATGCAGAGAATTCTTCAGCTATCCAAAGCTTACAGCATTGGGGATTGGTACTTCTACCAAAACCACACTGTCATCAGGATATATGGGTGTGATTTGCCTCCATTCAGATTACCTAAGTATGTGCCTATGAGGCTATTTGCCCTAGAGTACTTTAGGCAATTTGGCCGGGTTGATGTGCTTCACTTTTCAGGAAAAGGCAAAAAAGCACAGTTAAAGGTGAAAAGCCAACTTGGCCATTTTATCTATAACGAGAGGGAGCAAGGATGGAAGGAAGCAGATAGAATGCTTGAGTCCCTTGGCCTGCAAACCAGTTTCCTATGGACACCCTATGACCCTAATCATTTTATAACCATGAGGAGGCTCAAATATAAGTTATTTGCCTATGATCACCATAGTATCCCTCACATTGAAAAATATGCAAACCAAGACAAATGGAGGAGAGGGACCTTAGAAGAGCCCATGTCACAAGAAGAGCTAAATCAGAGGGAACTAAGGAATCTAAGGAAGATGTCTGACTTTGAACTTTGTTCACAGGTATTCACACTTCCGAGCACACAAGTGGGAGCAGCTGCATCCTCCTCAACTGCCAAACAGCAAACTACCAAGGCCACTGAAAATATATCCAGCAAAGGCAAAGAAAAGGAAATGGAGACAGAACAATCACTCCATGGCAAGGAGCAGCCACCTCCAGTGACTCAGCAGCAGGTGGATAAAGAAGTGCAGCAGCAGCAGGCAGAACAACAACAGCAACAGGGTACACAACAAAGAGAAGGACAGCAGGAAAAGGAGCAGCCTACACAGCAAGAAGGGGCAGTTGAGGCCCAAAACCTCACTGACCAACAACCTCAAAACATAGTGCCTCCTAGGCAAGAAGCTGCCAATGAAACATCAGTCCTCCAAACTCCACAAAGGGAGGATGTTAGTAGAAAAAGGGATAGAGAAACTCCCTTAACCACATCAGCAAGCCAGGGGGAGAAAAGACAGAGGATAAATACATTCTCTGAGGAAGAGATGCCTACAGGGCAATCTTTCGGTATGGGCATGCCTAGTATGGAGGCATCTGCAAGTTCCTTCCAGCAGGAACAAGAGAGAACAATGGGAGGAGAAGTCAGCTCCTCCGGCCAGCAGAAAGAAGGTGGACTCAGTATCAAACAACAGTTCATCGACATTAAGAGGAGAAATGAGCCCATCAAGAGACAGCTGTACAATCATCTGTTAAACATGGCTCCCACCAATCAGCAAAGACTCATGTCTGCCTTTGATGTAAATGAAGGCAAAATGATCATGAGTCATTTTATGCCAACAGCAGTGCAGCCCCAATCTTCCTCTGACTACTTAAGGACTAACCTGGAAGTCCTTGCCAAGGATATCCACCCATTGGACAAGATAGAACTGCATAAGAAAACGGGTGAGATGGTCTATGCTTCCCTAGCAGACCAAACATTGGATAACTACAGGCTACATAACAGCCTTAACAATACAACCTCTCAGCTAGAGTTGGAGAGAGCATCATCCCAGGCAAAGGACAACAGGATCAGGGCCCTAGAAGACATAATCATAGAGATTGGGCATAATCCCAAAGACATCAAGGGCATACAGGAGATATTGAAACTGAGGGATGCAGATATGGCAGCTCTAAAGAGAAAAATCAAGCTCCCAGCCACTATTCACCCTCAGACAGATGAAGTGGCCCAACAAAGAACTGAAAAAGATGCCACTGATCTGTTGATATCTCTATATAAGCAGCTCCTCCAGACACAAGAGCAGCTGGGAGAATCAGAGGCTGCAAAGGCAGCATTACAGGCATCTCTGAAACAGAGAGAAGAAGGGCAGACTTCCCAGCCTCCTCCTCAAATCATAAATCTTGAGGAAGCTGCCACAACTACTGTTCCTCCTCCTCAACAGACTGATCAAGCAGCACCTCCACCAACAGAGCAGGCCCCTAGCTTGGACATGCAAAAGCTAAAGAATGAAATTCAAATCCTGGAAGCTCAAATGTCTGAGTTAAATGAGACCAGGGATAAATTGGCCAAGGTAAATGATAGGTATGATAAATCCAAACAAGCTGTGGCAGAGAAGGACAGGGAGGTGAAAGCCCTAAAAAACAGGATAAAAGAGCTAGAAAATGAGCTCAAATTAGACAAAGTCATAGCTGGGCTTAAGGCAATGCTATGGGCCAACATTGGCCAGTCTATTACTGACCAATGGCAGTATATAGAGACAATCCATGAGCAGGTAGAGCTCATCCCAAAAGCACAAGCTGAAATTCACAAGTCAAGGGCTGCTCTAGGCAACATGCCTGAAATTGCCACCAGAATGATCAATGTGCTAAATAATAGAACAAGTACTCAACTGGAAAACATGGGAATTCCCAATAGGACTGAGGCCATTTAGTTAATCAAAAGGGTTCTCACATTAAGAAATTTGGTGCAGACACTGGAGAGAAGAACCAAAGACATGCAGACCGAGGTAAAAAGATTCATGGATAAATTCCTGGTGCTGCAAAACAGAGGACTCCCTAGCTTACTGAACAGCGCAGGGAGACTGCTCATTCATGAGCAGTATGCCAAAAGAGTGAATGCATTTGCCACAAGTGAAATCAATGAGAAGCCCAACAGCTCAGAAGAAACAGGGCCAGCTACAGGACAGACTATCTACAACAAGGTAGAAAATCTGTTTTTTATAATGAATGAGATCAATCACCTGTTTGATGTGGCACCCAATTTTTTCAAGTATACAGAGGCAGAGGAGACTATGGATGCAATTCTCAGGCATCAACTCCCTACGCAAGACTGGTGGGCAAATACAATACAGAAAATTTTATAGACAGGGAGCCACTCACCAAATTTTGTTTTTTAAAATATCAGTTGTCATGCAAAGCACAGTTTAAACAAAATCAACATGCATCAAAGATTAAAGCTGAGCCAACTCAGCAAAGATTTTGGCCAACACAGCAAGAATAGGAAAACACAGCTGGCAGAGCCGAGAAAATACAGCGCAGCAAAAAGTAAAGACACATTATTCAGCGTTAAAGCAAAGCGGTTCAACCGACTCAATGACCTCCAAAGGTCAAATTATCCTCTGACAGACTTAAAGAGCATTTATGCTGCATTCAAAGTTGTAATAACTTCTTTTCTACTTTCTGAACGAATTTATGAAGATATTTTCTCTCTCAGATGACTCAATGCCTGAGATATTTTGTATAAGCATTCCTATAAAGTCCCCTTCGCATGAGCTTGCAAGGGTTGTTGTTGATTTCTCCTGAAGAAGTTTTTATGTTGTAATCCTTTCAGAAGTTAATAAAGAAAGTGATGGAATTTCTCGGATTTCTGAAGTGTTGAATGCGTTCTGGTGTCTGTTAAAAAGCTGCTGGATTCCTGTGTATTTCACCATACAATAAGTCTCTGTAACTCTCTCTGTTATGTATTTTGATTTGTTAAAATCCACATATGTTATCTAACTCTGCATATTTAGCAACTAGGAGAAAGAATAACTTTCAGGATTTATTCAGTGAATACCCTGAGTTCAATCTGCGTTGTTAATAAATGTTTTCTTCAGATGCAATCTTGATAAGTGTAATTCTTAATTGCTGCACTTTCAAAATACATCTTTCACAGTGACCTTTGTCACAGGAATTCAAGTTTTGCTCCTGTGCAGCGTGTTACACTTTCACCTCACCAGCTTAATTGAAAATTCTTAATTGCTTTCTGTTGGTTGACATACATCATCATTCAAGCTAAATTTGTTTGTCTAAGATACACAATAGGCCCTGTTGTTTGAACACCACCAATGCTACATTTCAAAGCATTTCACAACTCCAGACTCCATTGCCCAATGATATTTTACTCTCTAAACACTACATCTTAAGACCTGAAAGAAATCCTTCAACCAAAACATAAACCAAAACTTGAGCATAATATGCTAGCCTAAAACACCATCATAACAGAGACAAACCATAAAGAGAGAGCCCTCTCTGATTACAGTTTGGCTAGAGGCTGTGATCCAAAGATTGGTTAGTGGTTACCCCGGCCGTATTCCCTTGGGAGTCATAGGGAACAACCTGGGTGTTAACAGAAAGACAGGATGGAGGCGGTGTTAGATGACAATTGGTTGAAGGAGTTCATAGAGGCTGAGGTCCAAAAATCTACTGATGCTGCTGAAGCTGTGGTTTGGCAAAAGAAGACAACAAAGTGTCAAAGTATTCTGTTGGAGGGCTTGAAGGATCACATTGTGTCCAGCCTGCATGGAAAGGCTTCTCCATACTTGATGTGAAAAGCGTTGACAGATCTATTCCAAAGCAAGAGCGATCAGAGGAAGTTGGCACTCAAGGATAAACTCAGAAACATTAAGTGTGAGAATGGAGATAGTATGCCCAGGTATCTCACGAAGTTCACCCAATGCCGGGATGAGCTGGGAAGTGTGGGGGTGACTATCGATGATGAGGACTTGGTGAGCTTGGCTCTCCTTGGTCTTCCGAAGAGTTGGCATTCCTATCAGGACTCTGTCAATGGTCGGGAGAAATTGCTAGGATGGGAGAGACTTTGGTCAGATCTTGTGCAAGAGGAGATCAAGCGGAATACCAGGGATGGATCTTCATCAAAGGCATCTGATGAAGAAGATTGCGCTTTGGCTACCAAAGCAAAGAAGGGGAAGGAGAAGGGTTCTCTTTCCGAATCCAATTCTTCCAATAATGGGAAGAAGGTTGACAAGTCGAAGGTGAGATGCTTTCGTTGTCATGAGTTGGGCCATTATGCTACTAATTGCCCAAAGAAGAAATCCAAGAAGGGATCCGGGGAAGGATCTGAAGGTGAGACACTTTCTTCACAGTTCGAGTTGGATTTCACACTCTTTGCAAGCATGGTTTCATCCATGGTGGGAAGTGGTTGTTTTCTTGACAGTGGAGCTTCTTTCCACATGACCGGTGACAAGAGTTTGTTCAGTACTTTGGAGGAGAAAGATATCCAGATACTCATATCGATGGGTAATGATGAGAAGTATAGTGTCTCAGGTGTAGGCACAGTTATTTTTCAGAGGGAGCATGGAGCTCGCCTTACCTTGACCGATGTCAAGTATGTACCAAGACTGAAGAGAAACTTGGTGTCGATCGCGATGTTGGAAGACAGAGGCTGTGATTTAGTCTTCAGTGAGGGAAAGGTTTTCCTTAGACACATCATCACTAGACAGGTGAAGCAGATTAGTTCACGGGTCAAGAACTTGTATGCTCTTGAGGTTAAAGATGCATGCAAAGCCTTGAGAAGCGAGGCAACTGATGGAGACTTGGTGGTTGAGAGGGAGCGTATATTACCTCTCAACATGTAGAGCCAGAAGAAGTCTCAGACGATTGTGGAGGAGCCACGATTGGTGCAGCAGCTTCAGGAGGTTGTGGAGCAGCCACAACAAGGGAAGCTAAGAGGAGATCGAGTAGAGACATCTACTCATGCAGAGACCTCCAGTAGGGGGTAACTTCGAGCCAAGTGGGCTGAGGGATCACATGCAGCCATACCTCTAGGTAGGAGGTGGGGCGATTTAGAGTGATCGCCCCAAGGAGGAGGGGCAGGATCGTTGAGGTACCCAACCTCTTGGATGAGACCTTACTACGGGAGCCCCGTTGTGGAGTAGCAGGAACTGACTGATTGGGTAGAGAAGATGTGGATGGAGCGGCAGAGAGAGCGATAGCGTAGGGAATCCCAGGAGAGCGCATAGCTAGCAGGCAGCAGCAATGCGAGAGGCAATAGTGTTTTGCACAGTGTTACGTGGTAGAGAGAGGTGTGCAATGGTGCGAGATGCATGGAGATGTTGCAGTAGCACAGATGTCAGAGAGGGATCACTTGTCAGCAGCAGGTAGAGCTTCAGCATCAGAGTATGTTCCTAGCCCAACAGAGTGGTCAGTTGGGAGTGTTTTTGTTCTGAGTGTTGTTGGAGCAAGTGGACCAAGCAAATGTGTTGCATGCAGAACATTCCAGAGTTTTAGGATAGGGGTTGCAGATAATCCATATCTTGTTGAGAGGGAGTTTTGAAAGTGCAACAAGATGATGGAGCTTAGTGGAAAGGAGTTGCCTTCACTAAGTGGGCCCACAAGCTATTTTTGGCGCAAAGTCTACTTTTAGACTATGTCTATTTTTAGACATATGGATCATGGTCTATGAGTTGCAGGATGCTATTTGTGGATGATTGGTCATGTTGGTAAAAATAGATGGATTTCCATTTTTAAACATATGGATTGTTTCTATTTTTAGACTGCGAGGCTAAAAATAGAACAGTTGAATATTATTAGCTCATAATAATATTTGGACTATAAACATTATCTTATCCTCTTGGAGCATTTCAGTTTGAGCTACAGATGTGGCACATGCAGCTGTCAGAAGGAAATACGCTTTTCTTGTGGGTCAGTTGAGCTATTGCATGGTGGACTTCAATTAGGACTCAAGTGGTTGAGTTTTGGTGGAGTTGATTGAGGAGTTGATGGAGTTGTGTTCAGTTTGACTTGGTTAAACTAGTTTTATTTAGTCTAATTGCAGAATACACTAGTGATAAGTGATGTGAATTAATTGTTAATTAATTCACTAATTATTAACTCATAAAGCAACTAAAGAATACATCAGTTAACTCATTGCATGGACAGTTCAGTGGAGACAGGTGTTAGAGGTTGAGATTGCTATCAGTTGTGACTATAGTTGTGCATGAGATCTTGCACAATCAATGGGATTGGGTAATGCCAATGAGGATTGTGTTGTTCAACCAAGGAAATACGAGTTTGTATCAACCATACTCATTCATTCTCATGCAGGATTGCACAGTGGAGGCAGGCAAGCACCAGAGGAGATTTGAACCTATGATTGATTCAGATCTGAGCTAGTTTGTGTGTAACAGGTGGAGATAGTACTGAGTACTTGTGAGGAGTATTGTACTATGTATTGTTACATGTTCTCAATCATTCTAATATACAAATAGTGTGGGGTTTTCAGCTGTATGCTTTCCCCGGATTACATACTGTGTTAATGTGCGCATGCGATTGATGTTTCATTGTTTTTAATTCCGTAAAATTGATGATCAACGTAGAGGAGGTTATGTATTATGCATGCATTCCGCAATAGTTTATAATTAGGATAATCTCTGTGAATAAGTGTCATATTATTCAAAATTTCTACACTCCCATTATGCACTCCTTTCGCCATTTTCTCTAGACTTCGAAGTAGGTAATAAGGGAAATTGACGCGTTTCCCTGATTCAAAATACAAAAGCAATAGCCTGATATGGTACATGAACGTTAATGTGTAACATCCCTCAAAATTTTTGTAATATGTACCCGATGTTTCACCATTTTTCGAGCATGGCGCTCTGCAGAAGCCCTTTCTTCCAGTCGAATTTGAGCTTTCGATCGACCACAAATTGATGCCATCTTTTCCTTTCGATCCTCTCCTTTTTGAACCATTTTTCATGCATGTTGACAAGCCTGTAGCTCGTGCTAGAGATTCGTCCATGACTTCTAATTCAAGTGAGCCTACTTTAGCTCGGCCCTCCTCGAATGTCTTTGCAAATTCTAGAGCCACGGCCGTATCGAACCCGTCGAATTTCTGCGAAAATGGGAGAAATCCTGATTCTTGCAATAGTGCAAGACTCCCTCAATACTCATTCATTTTCTCTATCTCCCTCACAAATGATGGTTCATGTATCACGAGCGCCATGTTTGTGTTGAATTCACCTCAATTCTCTGTCACATCTTTGGAGAGATTTCACACTGTGGAGTGTAAGGGAGTTACTAAGAATTTTATGATGGAGATCTGGTCATTCCACCATCTTGTTAATCGCTCCCATCCAATCATGTTCAATCATTACTTTATCCTCTTTGGGATGGATGCACACACGTATCAATTCTCTACGGGCAAGCAATAAGAACTGGAGGAGGCTGAAAATTTTGTGGTAGGAGTGTAACGGTCGTGGGGGATCGGATTATGAGGTAAGGCTATCATGAGCAAATGATGGCAGATCTTTTCAATAAAGGTAAGTGTAGGATTTTAGGTGGATCTATACTATCCCTGGTTGCCTCATACTTCACATAAGGTGTACTTCGGTACTCATTAAAAATATTAGACTTCAGAACCTAAAATATCTTTCACTTTAAATGATTTCTCCCTAAGTTAGTAAATGATAAAACAAAGTTTTAACCAAAATTTAAATAATACAATGCTATTATCTATCAATAAAAATTTTGCATCAAGCGCTTCTGTCTGTGTTCAAACAATTCTCTGCACTGCGTTTGTGTGCCTACACCAATCGTGCTTGGAATGATCCTGCTTGCACTAAGCTTACTTGCATTGCAACGTGCTTGCACTGAAACTGCTTGCACCAATCATGCGTGTTCCGGCACTAGGGATTTCTGTAGCATCGAAGAAAGAGGGGATAATAAAAAAATCTGATAGAACTTAGTTCTTTGGCTGGACTTTAAACATTTCCTTAATATAATAGAGAAGTTTTATTTGCCATTCTTTGGTGTTTCATGAGCATGCCTTCTGATATGACTATCAGATCTTGCGATCGATCCATGAGGGAACAAAGAAGTGGGAAGGGGTAATTTTCAGAATGGGAAGGAAAGTCATAACAGGGATTCCAAGAATAATACTACCAAGGGGGATAAATGAGAATGGAATGTGGGAAAAAATTCAAGGGAGAAAAGAGGGATTTTACAAAATTGGTTAGGGATAAATTTTTTTAGAAGGAAAAGGAGGGTGATTCATTATAGGATTCAGAAAAGAAAAATAGTTGGAATTATGAAACGGGAAAATAGAAGAAAGGCAAAATTTTATCTTCAAGGTCTGCCTACACTGGTGCCATAAGTGTCAGGCCAGGCAATAACTCCATTAGGCAGAAAACTGATTCATTTTTTCATTCAATCAAGTAGGACTATTATATACATGAGGGAGAGACTGTTCAATTCATCTCCCGATGACTGTTCACATTTCACATTTATTTATTTACAGATATTTACTCAATCACAAGGATTAGGTGTCAACATTCCCCCCTTAATATGAAGCGATGTTGGTGAGTCCAAGCATCGTTCTGAATCGTTCAAGCTTTTCTCTTCCAAGCGCTTTGGTGAATATGTCTGCAATTTGCTCATTTGTGGAACAATGACGAAGATGGATTGTTTTGGCCTCAACATGATGTTGAATCAGATGATATTTAGTATTGATGTGCTTTGTTCGATCATGGAACTTTGGGTTCTTGGCCAAATTTATTGTAGAGGTGTTGTCAATCGTGAGTGGATTCGATTGTACTTGTTTTACCTGCAAATATTAAAGAATTTTCTTGAGCCACACAATTTCTTTTGTTGCTTCAGCTGCTACCATGTATTCTGCTTCTGTTGTGGAATCTACTGGAACTGATTATTTTCGTGATCTCCAGGAGACAGCTCCTGATCCAAGACTCATAACATATCCTGAAGTAGATACCCAGGTTTCTTTGTCTCCATCAAAGTCTAAATCAGAGTATCCGATCAAGCTGAAGTCATCCACCTGTGTGTACTTGATTCCAAATTCTTGAGTTCCCTTCAAGTACTTTAGAACTCTTTTTGCAGCAGGCCAATGTCCCTCACAAGGCTTTTGCATAAACCTGGAGAGGATTCCAACAGCAAATGAAATGTCTAGTTTGGTAGTAGTTAGGTAGTTGAGACTTCCTACAAGCTGTCTATACTTTGTTGCATCCTCAAATTCCTTTCCTTCAATAGATGTGAGCTTTAAGTTTTGTTCCATTGGAGTAGTAAGAGGATTGCACTCTGTCATGCCAAACTTGTTCAACAAATCTCCAATGTATTTCTTTTGAGAAAGAAATATGGACTTTGGATGTTGGTTACTCCAATGCCAAGATAGTAATGAACATAGCCCAAATTAGTCATTTCAAAACTTTCCCCAATTCCTTCTTTATGGATGCAATGTAGATTCCATTGTTCCCTGTCATTAAAAGATCATCTACATATACCACAAGATATACAACTGTTTTGCCAAGTTTCTTGACAAATAAAGTTGCATCATCAAGATCAAAATGTTTGAAATTGAGTTTCAGAAGATGCTCAGTTAGTTTTTCATACCAGGCTCGCGGTGCTTGTTTGAGGCCATACAAGGACTTCACAAGTTTTCATACTTTATGTTCATGTCCTTTCACAGAAAATCCTTCAGGCTGGGACATAAAAACATTCTCTTTTAGATCTCCATTCAAGAAAGTGATTTTTACATTTGATGGACTTTCCAACCGTTCTGAGCTGCTAGTGCAAAGAGTGTCCGGATGGTAGCCCATTTTGCTGTGGGGGAAAAATTCTCCTCATAACGGATCCCTTCCTTCTGTGCAAAACCTTTTGCCACAAGCCTAGCTTTGTGCTTGTCAAGTGAGCCATCATCTTTGTACTTGTTCTTGTAGACCCACTTGCAACCAATTGGTTTGGCTCCAAATGGAAGATCAACCAGCTTCCAAGTGCCGTTCTTTATGAGGGCATCATACTTCTTTTGCATTTCTTCTTTCTATTTATCATGAGAAGCAGCTTCTTTGAAGGAAGTTGGTTCAAAATTTGTAGACAAGTTCAATTCACAATCATAAGAAACATCCATATCAACAGGTGAATTAGAGTCATCTATATCACCTCCATTTTGTTGGTTTGAATTTCTAGTTCCTGTTTTTCCAATTTCAACAGGATGAACACTTTCAAGTGTCTTCGTCAGCCACTTTTGGGGACCTTTTTGAGATGGTCCAGGCTGCTCTGTTGATTGAGTTGGGACTGAATCAAGATTGAGTCTCCCAATTCTATCAATTATATCACTTAAATCATCATCCGTTGTTGGAGTTTCATGCGGGGAAGAGTGTTCTTCAGAAGAAGATTCCACATGTTGATCTAGAAAAGGAATCCCCCCTTCAAGATGTGGAATCTGATTATCAAATTCTTGAAATGATTTTGTTTTTGCAAATCTATCCAAGTGATCAAGTTGCCGCTCAACAACATTGTCAGTTTCGGATGATTCAAGAAAAATGACATCTCTAGATACAACAAACTTTTTATTTACTTCATCATAGAGGCGGTATGCTTTGGAGGTGTTTGAATACCCCAGGAAGATACACTTACGACTTCTAGCACCAAGTTTGTTTCTATGTACCTTTGGTATCAAAGCATAACAGATGGAACCAAAGACCTTGAGATGTTTTACCGAAGGAACATGTCCATACCACAATTCATAAGGTGTCTTGTTTCTTATAGCATTAGATGGACATCTATTCTTTATATATGCAGCACATAGAACAGCATCAGCCCAAAACGTTATCTTTACATTTTTGAAGAAAAGCATGGATCGTACCATATTCAAGATTGTTCTATTCATTCTTTCAGCTACACCATTCTGTTGGGGATTATAAGGCACAGTTTCTTGATGTTTGATCCCATGTTGGCGAAGATAGTTTTCAACTTCATTTGATGTGTATTCTTTTCCATTATCAGTGCGAATAGACCCAATATGAGATTGTGCATCATTTTCAATCCATTTATGAAAATTCTTGAATGTTTGAAAAGCATCAGATTTGTTCTTCAATAAATAAACCCAACACATTCTGGTGTAGTCATCAATAAATGTCATGATATATTTATTTCCGTTTGCAGAAGGAACAGGGAGTGGACCACATAAATCTGAATGAATTAGTTCAAGATTCCTATGTTCTCTTGAATGTGAATCATGAAAATACTCTTTGCTATGCTTTCCTAGAATGCAAGCATCACATTGCTTAAGTTTCCTAGGAATTGTAGGCAAGCCAGCAACACCATTTTTCTTCAATAAGCGGAGACTGTCATAGTTTAAATGTCCAAATCTAGCATGCCATAATAAACTTGATGGAAGTGTACCTTCTTCATGATGAGAAATATATGAGAAATGTTGTGCATGAGCAGAGGTTTCTTGCAGTTTGAGAAGCCTTTCTTCTTCTATTCCCCTCATGACAAGTGAGTGGTCAGATGCTTTTCTTACCTCAAGCTTTCCATCAAACATATGAATGGAGTGACCTTGCTGGCAAATGTGGACCAAGGACAACAAGTTTCTCTTGAGATGTGGGAGATATAGAACATGATCTAGAAGAAAGTCTTGAAGACTAGGCAGTTTAAGCCTGATTGTGCCAATCCCTGATGGCTTGATTTTTGATTGATCTGCAAAGTATACTACTCCATCAACATTGTCAGTAAAATCTTCAAAAAAACTCTTTTCTATGAGTCATGTGACATGTTTCTCCTGAATCAAGCAACCAATCATTTTTCCAGGAAGCAAGTGAAGCATTAAACAAATCTTCATTTACTCCAATGTTACATTGTGCCTCAACATAGTGAGCGGATTCAGGTGCTTTAACTTTTTCTGTATCATCAGTTTTACCTTTCTGTTGATTTCTTTTCTGCTCAATTTTGTCCCATGGTAGCTTGCATGTAGAGGCATCATGTGATCCATTTCTTTTGCAGCGAATACAGTGTAAATCTGCCTTTTCTCCTTGAGAATGTCTGCCCCCCCGCCTCTGAAATATCTTCCTCTTCCTCTTTGTCCACCTCTTCCTCTTGTAGAATCTTGAGCAGGATGCTTTTCTTTATGAGCAAGGCACACAGTCTCTTCAGAAGATTCAGGGCCTGTCTTCTTTCCAAAAGCTTTCTCTCTTTCAGCAAACTTTTTCACAAGAGAGTCAGAGGTTATATCTTTGAGATTTCCATTTGCTTGCAAAGACTCAAGATAATTGGAGTAAGTAGGATAAAGTGCCTTGAGAAAAGCAATAAGAGGGATATCCAACTCAACCTTAGTGGAATTGATATTGTGCATTATATACTTTACTTCATATGAAAGAGCAAGAGGATCATTATTTTGCAGTTCAAGAGTGAAGAGTTTAATCATGAGTTGAACAACTTCAAGTGCAGAATGTGAGTCATAGAGTTCTTTCATCTTTTGTAAGGCTTCAAAGGCAGTTGAATATGACGAAATATGGCAACTCACCTCTTCATTTACAGATGCTGTGATTAATGCATAGGCTTTGCTGTTCTTGTTTTCCCAAATGACGAGCTCTTTGTTTGAGGTAGGCTGTATTGTGTCATTGTCTCCTTCTCCGACACACACTCCTTTCCACAACTCATTGAAGATGAGGGTGTGTTTTATCATCCAGGACCATTCAGGATAGTTCTCCTTGCCAGTGAGAACTATTCC
Organism: Pinus tabuliformis; assembly: GCA_031772625.1. Lineage (NCBI taxonomy): Eukaryota > Viridiplantae > Streptophyta > Pinopsida > Pinales > Pinaceae > Pinus > Pinus tabuliformis. The sequence continues at coordinate 490,358,069 of CM062806.1, read as the reverse complement.
TAGCATGGATATGATTGAATGCATTCTGTAAAAAAAAACTTTTGCTGATAGAAAAGAATACTTCTGCCAATATACAGTAAAAATGTACTCAAAAATTTCTGTGGGAAATGATTTTGGTTGTTTAATTCATATCACAGTCAATAATCAATCATTCACCACGAGCTCTACAAAGTTGGAGCAGCAACGGCATCAACCGCGAGCTCTACAAAGCTGGAGTAGCAACGACATCACAATTTCAAGTTCTGATGGAAGAAATCTCATGTAATCTGAGAATGTTTTAAACAAAACATTAAACATCTATATTCTAGAGTTGTTGCTTACAATTTGCGGCAACATAATAGTAGTACTAATGAAATCCGCAAATCTCACTAAAAAGACAAAAAAATCACCATAAATCCCTTTGATTCTCTAGACCTTGAAGCCACGACTATTTCTCTTACCACGAGCTGTCTCAAATTTCCTACCCTATGATCGAACATATGGTTTAGTGTGGCTGTGCGGAACACCTGGTGCTCTTCCAAAGTGCCTGACAGCCTCACGATGGCTCTTGGGGCCACGCAGCAAGACTTCCTTCCAAAGTGCTTGATAGCATTAAAACATATGGCAGCGTTAAAAAATATGGAACAACGTTAAAACATATGGGACAACGTTAAAAAATATGGGACAGGGACAATGTTAAAACATATGGGACAGTGTTAGATAGATAGCGTTCAAATAGAAAACGTTCAATAGACGAGCTTAAGTGTTTAAGAGACGAGCTTAAGGTATCAAATCATAAATCTGAATGAATAGAAAGCATTCAATAGACAAGCTTAAGCGTTCAAGACACGAGCTTAAGGTATCAAAGCATAAATCTGAATGAATAGAAAGCGTTCAATAGACAACGTTATCAATGATGCCGAGTCTTCCAACTCCCAACCTAATGGTGTGATTTGCAAATTAATGGTGCAACTGATGGACAGGCGGGGGCATAACAGAGTAAGGGCGACTAGATTTCAATTGAATGAACACAACGTTTCAATGAAGGGTATACATCGTTTCAATGGAATGAACACAACGTTTCAATGAACAACGTTTCAATTGAACATCGTTCAATCCAGCGTTGATACCAATACCATAACATAGCGTTTCGATGAACACAGTGTTTCAACCAGCGTTGATGTCAGAGTAGCATTCAATGGAATGGTGCGACTGGAACAAGTCAGAACCAGCGTTCAATTAAAATGTCAGAACATTCACAAAATTTTTTTTAACGTACAACGCTTCTTTCAGGACAGAATGGGCAGCGCTAGACAGGACAGCGCTTCAGAAGAGTAGGGCGCAGGTTTTATAAAAGGAATATGGCAGAACAGGCACTCAGTCAGTCAAGGGAGTTACAAGGCACATGAGCCCAAAAAAGGAGCTGGCTCTGATACCATGTCAGGCTAGGCAGTAACTCCATTAGGCAGAAAAATTGATTCATTTTTTCATTCAATTAGGTAGGACTATTATATACATGAGGGAGAGACTGTTCAGTTCATCTCCTGATGACTGTTCACATTTCACATTTATTTATTTACAGATATTTACCCAATCACAAGGATTAGGTGTCAATAGGAAGAAGTAATTGTGGCGGGAATTAAGCGTTTACTTCGGTAAAAATTTCCATGCTAGTTACCCCAAACATGGGTAAGAGCTATGTTCCTTGAACCTGCTTCTTCTTGGTGGCAGCCAACATATCTAAAAATCAAGTAACATTCCCTTTTTATCGAAATTTCGATCTTCCTATGAGCATGCTAGTTTTCAGGTTGATCCTTCTGTAATCACGCCAGTCAACTGATTTTCATAATTACAAGGAAAATTTTTATACTTTTTATTTTTGTCATTTATTTATTTATTATTTTTTTTCAACGAGGAAAAAAAGAATCAAATATTCAACAGGTTGGTGTTACCACCTACCAAATCCTTTTCAGATTGTTGTTGGACTTGCTGCATAAAATCTACTTTAGTAAGGGGCTGAAAATACACCTTCAATCTATGCCCATTTACCGGAACACAGAATTCCATCCATCAATAGTTTTAATTTCTACCGCTCCATTTTCAAAAACTTTGACCACCTCATAAGGTCCCATCTAGCATGTATGGAATTTCCCTTTAAAATATTTGAATCTAGAATCGTAAAGGAGTACCCAATCACCTGGTTGGAATTGCTTCTTTTGGATAGACTTGTCATGCCACTTCTTATGCTGCTGTTGAACCAAGATGTTCTATTGAACAACATCCCTTTGAAATTCATCTAACTTATTCAACTGTAGAAGACGTTGTTGTTGTGCTTCAGAGAGATCTAGTCCCAATTGAACTGCAGTGCTGAAAGTCTTGATCTGGAATTCTATCAGCAAGAGAAATTATTTCCTGTACACCATCTTATATGATGTGTGTCCTGTGTTGTTCCTCCAAGTGGTTCGATATGCCCACAAGGTTTCCTGTAATTTTCTAGCCCAATCCTTTCTGTGAATATTTACTGTCTTTGTGAGGATGGATTCAATCACCTTGTTTGTGGACTCCACCTGACCATTTGCTTGCGGGTGATATGGTGTAGATTTCCTGTGCCGAATTTTGTACTGCTCCATCACACCCTATACTAGATTAGAAATAAATTGTGGTTCATTGTCAAAACAATTTTATCTAGGCACACCAAATCTAGTAAATATATCAGTAAAAAGAAAATCAACAACAACTCTTTCAGTAGCAAAAGAAACAATGTTGGTTTCTACCCATTTTGTAATGAAATCTGTACAAACCAAAATATGATTTTTATTTAATGATGTTGGATTTATTGGTCCTACAAAATCATTGGCCCATTTTTCAAAAGGCTCAATCATAACTTGAGGACATAAAGGAATTTCATTGGTTTGATTAGGTTGGCAAATTTGTTGACAACTGTCACATCACTTGACATACTGTTTGGCATCCTTGAACAACGAAGTCCAAAAATAGCTAGCTCGTAACACTTTGTATGTAGTTTTCTTATCAGCAAAGTGACCCCAACAAGGTTCATCATGGGCATATTTTAAAATATCAAACACTCCTTCCTCTCTTACACATCTACGAATAATAAGATTTGCTCTAGTGTAAAAGAGGTATCCTTGAATCGAGGAATATGTAATGCTTTTCTGTATGATATTTCGCTTTTCACGAGCAGATAAGTGAGGTGGTACTTTTCTAGTGACTAAATAGTTAGCTATGTTAGCAAACCATGGGCATTTTGTTGACAGAGCAAAAATATGTTCGTTAGGAAAATCATCATCAACAGGAATTGCTTCACCGGGATTATTTAATCTTGAAAGATAATCTGCTACTATGTTAGATTTTCTCGGTCTATCAATGATGGTAATATTAAATTCCTGCAACAATAATAACCACCTAGTCACTCTACCACTAGTTAATGGTTTATTCATCAAATATCTTATTGTGGAATGGTCAGTATGCAGAAAGATTTCATATCCTGTAATATAATGTATGAATTTATTAATCGAACAAATTATAGCCAAAAAATCTTTCTCAGTAACCGTATAATTTAGTTTAGCGGGTGATAACTTTTTACTAAATAAATAAATAGCATAAGATTGTTTGTCTTATTCTTGTACTAAAGTTGTGCCAATAGCAGTATCTGAGGCATCATAGGAAATATGAAATAGCAGGGACCAGTTTGGTCCTCTCAATACTAGTGCCTGGACTAGGTTTTCCATCAATGTATCAAAGGACTATTGGCAAGCTGTGGACCAAGAAAGCTCACTATCTTTAGCCAAAAGTCGGAAAAAGGGGGTAGTTATCCTTGGAGAAATTCTCAATGAATCTCCTATAGTAACCTGCATGTCCTAGCAAACCTCTCACTCCCTTTGAGTTTTGGATATAGGAAGACTCAAAATAATTTCTGTTTTTGTAGGGTCAACATGGATACCTTTGTCAGAAATAAGATGGCCAAGAACCACTCCCACCTTGCACATTAATCTGCATTTTTTGTCACTCAAGCTGAGATGAGCTTCTTGGAAGTGAAGAAGAACTTTTTCTAGATTTTTGAGGGCTTCGTGAAATGAATCACCAAACATAGAAAAGTCATCCATATAGATTTCCACACACTCATGGTTAGCAAAAATGGCCAAGACTACCCTGGGGCATTACATAGCCCAAACAGAAGCACTCAGTAAGAAACTATACCCCACGGACATGTAAAAGTGGTTTTGTCTTGATCCTCGGGTGCAATCTATATTTGGTTATAACCACTAAAGCCATCTAGAAAAGAAAAGTACTTCTTACCAGCAAGGGTATCAAGTACCTGGTCGATGAAAGGAAGGGGGAAGTCATATTTGAGAGTGGCTTTATTTAATTCTCTATATTCAATACAAATGTGTCACCTCCCATCTTTTTTCGAGACTAATACCAATGGAGAGTCCCACTAGCTATCAGAAATAGGATGGATAAAATCAGCATCCAAGAGTTTTTGCAATTCTTCCTTTACAACATCTCTTAGAGCTGGGTTCATACACCTTTGGGGTTGTCGGATAGGTTGGGCTCCATCCTGAACATAGGCATGGTGGGTACAAGTTTAAGGAGGGATGCCTTTGATATCTTCATAGCCCCATTCAAAGGCATCAAGCTGGTTTCACAACAAATTCACAAGCTTCTCTTGTTGGGATGAATCCAAGTCTGAACTGATATGAAAGGATTTACCTGGACTAATCTCAACAAAAGTGGCATCAGGCTCAATAGTACACAGAGGTGTCGCTAGAGATGGTGGCGAGGGAGGTAGAGAATCATGAATTTCCTGAAAATCTAGACTAAGAATCTGACTCAATGAATCAAAATTGGGCATGGTGTCTAGATTGTTCAGGAATTCTTGAATCTCACCCTCCTGCGAGAACTTGAAATTCTGATGTATCAAGGATACAGGCTGAGTCTCCTCATCACTTCTGTAGTCTAACCATAAAGTGTCCCAAAGCTCCTAAATGGATCAAGCGGGTGGATACAAGGTGACCTTCTTCCTAGACTCTCCATGGGAAATATACATGTCCCCAGAATGACATCCGATATAAGCATTGGCCGTAGAAATCCATGGTTGTCCCAAGATCAAAGGATGTCATCCCATAGGATTCTTTGGCTGAAGCACAATGAAATTTGCGGGGTATTGCCAAGATTCTAAGGAAATGACAACATCATCCAACACCCCTTCCTACTTGATTTTAGATTTGTTTGCTAGTTCAAGCACAATGGGAGTAGGAAGAACATGGAACAATCCAAGTTGATCCATGGTTTGCTTGGTCATAACATTAATGGCTTCCCCCAGGTATATAAGTACATTGGAGACAAGGACATCACCTATCTGAATAGAGACAACAAGGTTTCCGGGTCTGATATATTTCTCCATGTGCATACACCCCATCATTAACTCTGCTGCTCTACCAACAAATTGAATAGTTTGAGGTTCTAATCTTCTCCTTCCTGACTTGTTGAGACAGAGTTCCCTAATTATTTTTGTGCAAATGGGGATCTCTTTAATGTATTGGAGAAAAGGTACCTTTATGAAAAGGTTCCTAAGCTCAGAAGCCAAGCTAGAATCGAGAATGGGGTCGTTCTTCTCCATGACTAATCTCTCCGGATAGGGAGGTCAGTTGGAAGAAGATGAAAAAGGCTCAGAAGGTACAGGGATAGGCTAGATGGTGTCATCTTTTTCAGAATGGCCAATAGTTTCCTCCTCACCTTTTTCGTCGATAATCACCACAGGCTGCTTTTAATTTCCTAAGGTTACTATCTTCCTCGATCTCAATTAGAGGTCATTGACTCCAACTGGCATGGATTGATATCTAGATGAGGAAATCAGGTTCATATAATGGATCATTTTCACTGCTTTGTTATTGGGGTTGGGTAAAGGTTAGGTAGGAAACTGAGGAGGTCAAAACAATGGAGGTAAAGTCAATGGTTGCATTGGCTGACTCAACTGAGATAATGATGGTTGTGGCATTGGGTGCTTATGTAGGAGGGTATGACGACATAGATGTAGGATAGGAATGGTGTGAATGGTTTGGTCCTCTCCATCCTTGTGGCCAAGATTGGGAGGGTTCTTCATAATGATATTGGTACCCATGCTGCCAATGTTGAGAGTGACTAGTGTTAGGATAGGAATATGAATGTGCATTATAACCAAAACAATGCGGTGGAGGTTTAGGAGCCATACCTGCACTTACTTGAGGCCAGTTTCTTTGTGCTCCCTTAGCATGCAATGATTCAGCTTCAGGTTGTCCTCCTTTAAGTACAACTTTCAGCCCAGGTATGGAGGGACATTTTCCTATGGCATGGTTGTCTGTACAAATTGCACATTCTCTTAAAAGATGCTTTCTTATACATTTTGGACAAAAAATAGACAATGACTCTTGTTCTTCTACAAGTTTTTGTTGAAACTTCAAAGATTCTATTTGTTTACTAACAATATTCATTATTTCAATTTTCATATTGTCCATTTTGTTTTCTAATCCAATAATCATAGCATCAGTAGATTCGGTTTTCTTATTTCTATTATGAATTCCTTTACCAGATCTATATTGGTTCCTCGAGAATTTCCTACACAAGTCACAGATTTGATCAAAAGATTTCTGAGCAATATCCCCTTGTCCTAATAGATTTAGATTATTCCTAGCATCATCAATAAGTGCTCGTAAGAACAAGGTTCTAATGGTACTTAGATCAAATTTGTGTTTTGACCATTGGAGGATGTACAAGAATCTCTCCAAGTAGTCCTCTAGAGTCTCATCATAATTTTGCACAATAGTAAATATTTCATCTTGAATATCTCTAGTTTTACAATATTCCTGATATTTTGATAAGAACACTCTCTTCATTTGTTCCCAAGAAGATATAGTGTTTCCTCCTAGTCCCATGAACTAGCGGAGTGCTGCGTCCTTGAGAGTTGCGGGAAACAACTTTAACTTCTGGGCATCCGATGAATAATCATAACTTCTACAAAAAATATCAAACTCAAATAAGAAAGAGTATGGGTCTTCATGTACCTTACCATAGAAATGAGGAAGAGTTGATGGTGAAATATTTTTTATTTGTACTTGTGTATCAGGATCCACAATTAGGAATCTAAAAGTGCACTGGTCCTCATTTACCTGATTTTCACCAGTTCCTTCTGCATGGTCTTCTTGGTGTTCCATTGTTGTTCTTCCATGCGAACTGCTCTCAACAGGCTGAGAAGGTTGAATATGGGTTCCAATAGTCCCCTTCTTCCCCTTTATGGCTTGTGTCACACCTGGACCACTGCTACCAAAGCTCAAGCAGATTGTTCCTCCACGATGAATCTGGGTTTGTATGGACTTTCTGCCTGCAAAAGAAGGCCCAATATGAGATTTTGTTTCAGATTTATTAGTATTTCTTTGGCCCCTAGTGGGCTTTGTATCCCTACCTCTTTTAGGAATTCATTTCAAAAAATGGCAAAACAAAATTCCAATAAAAATGTTGCAACTCAAATATAACTGGAGACCTATAAATTCCTTCAAGAAAATAGAAGCACACTGGAGGAAAAAATAATAGAAGACTTACCCCTATTGCAAAAAAGGAAAATTCTTAGCAATTCAAATCGCCTCCCCAGAAACGGCGCCAAAATGTTTGATGCAGGAATTTCACTTAAGCAAGCTCCTTCAACACTTAATTTTCAACTCGGGGGTTTCGTAAACTTGGAGATGAAGCACAAGTAATGATAGAAGTGGTATGAACCTTTCCTATTCTTATTCTTACTTCTCAAGAGAAAATTTGGAGAATCAAACAGAAAAATATCAAAGGCAATTAACACCAAAGTAATACTAGTGCTGGAATGTAAAAGTATGCATTTACAAAGAAATCAAATAAAGGAACTTTCACACTACTGTAAACAATCTTAATGGCTGAACTAAAACTCTATGTCTATCCTCAGTATAGGTGTTGGCAATTTAACAAGTTGGCCCTTGAAAATATCTGCCTTCTAAATGATTTTCCTTCTCACACTAAGTGGTCATTCATGTACACTTGCAATATGCTTGCACTAGTGTAGGTACAAAACTTATGTGAGAAGTATAACTTTCACTTATACTGAAGACTTATATTTTCCTATAGGGGCTTTAAGCCTCAAGGTGTGGAGCACTTCTGTTCCTGTAACAAGACACCGGTCCTTGCACCAGAACAGAGCTTCCTACACCAAATATTCCAATTTTCTTTTGGGAAGATAAAAAAGCATGTTAACTATAAAAGGAATTGCAAGTGCGAGTAGAATCTGAAATAATCTTGCACATGAAAAGAATGATTTAATCTACTGAATCTTACAAATAGAAATAAACTCTTAAGATAAAAACTATCTTCGAAACAAAATCAAATTTCCTTCAATCAAAGGGGTTTTGCATGTAAACAAATATAACTCGAAATGATTCACTGTAATATTCCAAATTACTTCTAGTCTTTCCCTTAAGTCGTGAAATGCAAATACAATTTGAGATATGCAACATTGTTCTTTTCTATTTCTTGAAGTTATCTTTAATCTTTAATAATTCAACTTTCAGTATTGGAGATGCCTTCTTTAGATAACAAATGCTTGCTTTGCAGAAATGGATTAAATCATGTAAAAGGAAAAGGATGAAATATTTGTTGTAAATAAACTATCGAACCAAGATGCAAGATCCTGCATGCACTAGTGCAGGAAGGATCTCATCTGCATTATCCAAGTGAAAGCAAACCAACAAAGAAATTACATGATACGATTTAATTTAACTTCCACACAACGGATCCATTCACACTTGACTATTTCAATGGAATAAATCAGAATTCATAGGCAATCACAAAATCGATATTCAAACCGTGCTTCAGTAAATGAATAAATTTAACACACCTTTAAGATAACAAGCAAGAGGGTAAATGAGATGGGTTGGCTGGGTCCTAGCCAACCAACTTATTTCCCATTTTAGGAAACGAAAACCTTCAGCATGTTATCAACACAACAATGAAGAATTACACGCAAAATGATAAAATCATGGCGTAGCTCCTTGTATTGATTTTGATCAACAAATTTACATGAGTGTCCAAATCCAACCCAGAACGAGGGCAATAAAAAAATTAAAAATAAACAAGAAATTACAATGATCTTCTATTGCTATAGCTATCGCTTACTAGTTAGTTCTATTTGAAATCTACATTTTATACAACCTTTCAGCCTGTTCCAAATCAAGCCTTTCGACTGAAACAAAATAACAAACAAAATTACAACTTAAGCTGATGGCTATAATAAGGTGTGAACTATTCATGGTCGTAGACTAATCTTCGGCCATATCCTCAATTGTCCTTTGCTTTGATTTCAATTCTAGATAATCGCAACTGAACTGGATAATGTAGACCAAAATGCCTGCGTGGAGTGATCAAACTATTATGGAGATCACATAACGGGTAGTTGTTGGCAGTGCAGGAATCTTCCTACACTAGATCAAGCTAGCATAACGATTAATACTTTAACTTATCAAATACTTTAGGAAAGTAAATATAAGTTACAAGGAATATTTGAATGCACGAAATCTACTTAAAATGATTAATTAAGCACTTAATAAACCTTAAACATGAAATATGAAGTTTATGTAGGAATAGACAATACTCTTGGACTAATGCAGGAATGAGGAGGTTTATGTAGAAAAATAGAGGTTAATGGTTGTGTTTTTATGATAGGAAGGGATAAAAATGGGGCATTTTGGCCTACCAACAGTATAAACTTGACAAGGGTGGCATCTCTTCACCGTTTCAATACAATCCTTGAAGATCGAAGGCCAAAAGTAGCATGCATGAAAAAGTTTTTGGGCGATTGCAAGCCTAGACAGATTACCACCACAAGCTCCACTGTGGAAATCATTAAGCACAAACTCAACTTCTTCTAAGGTTAAACAATTTCTAAGGATTGAATCAACCCCTTGATGATATAAAGTGTCACCTATAATAATATAGCTTTTAGCAAGGTGACATAATTTTATACGCTTATCCTTTGAAAAAGTGAGCGAAAACTTCGAATTTTGTAGATATATAATAATATCTCCATACCAAGGATATTGCAAAATATGTTCATCGGGAAAAGATTCCTCATAAACTATTTCTTCCTCACAGGGCAATTCTAAGATCAATTCTGCAAATACTAAGGATTTCATAGACTTAGCTAACATGAATTTGAGATCAAATTCTTGCAAAATGAAAATCCATCTATTGTATTTTCCCCCAATCACTTCCCTGTTGAGAACAAATTGAAATGGATTGACAGTTGCTAAGACGAAAGTTTTTTGAAGCATAATTTAATGTCTAAGTCGTTGGACAACATGGACATCTGCCAAAGCTAATTTCTCGATGGGAGAATAGTGCAATTTAGGGCCCATTAAGCCTCAGATCAGATAGTATATTACGTGCTCACATAAAGCATCATCCTCCTCAACCAGAACCATACCAATAGTTGATTCTGCTGTAGCGAGATATAAAAGGAATTCTCTACTATAATTAGGTGGACTCAACAAAGGAGCAGAGGTTAATGCATTTTTCAAAGCATCAAATGAGCATTGTGCGAAATCATCCCATAGAAATGGGACCCCATTATGAAGAAATATCATAAATCCTTTTGTAATCTCGGCGTAATTAGCTATAAATCTCCTTAAGAAATTGGTTTTTCCTTGAATACTTTGAATTTTATGAATAGAAGATGGGGGAGGCAACTGAAGTATTGACTCAACCTTGAACGGATCTACACGAATCCCTTTAGTCGACACAATGAATCCCAACAACTGACCAGATGTGATGGTGAAAACGCTCTTATTCAAATTCAACCCAATTTTATAAAAACAACATCGTTCAAACATCAATAGAAGATGTTTAGGATGATCTATTCTCTTTCGAGAACGAGAAGCTAAATCGTCCAAATAAGCTTCGATAAAAGGCTTGATATTGTGAAAAGCATATGACATGGCATACTGAAAGGTAGCTCCAACACTTTTAAGGCCAAAAGGAATATTTTTATGTGCCAATGTACCCCAGGGGAAAATAACAGTTGCCTTATGTTGATCTTCTGGACTAATAGTGATTTGATTATAACCGAAAAATCCGTCCATAAACGAGAAAATTTCGTTACCCACACATTCATCAATAATCTGATCAATAAAGGGTGTGGGTAATTATCCTTAGGACAAGCCTTATTTAGGTCCCTAAAGTGAATTCATACATGGATTATTCCTTGCTTCTTATCTATGGGGACTAGATTTGAGACCGACTCAGTTAAAGGAATGAGGTATATGAAACCCACCTTAAGCAACTTTTCAACCTCAACTTTAATAGCTGCTGCTTTTCTAGGGTTTACCGGTCGAAGCTTCTGGAAAATATGTTTTTCATTTTCATATGTCTTGATCTAATGCTAGACTATAGATGGATCTATCCCAGGCATTCCATCATAACACCAAGTGAACACATCCCGAAACTCTTTAAAGAGATCAATATAAGTTTGAATTTATTCAGGGGACATAGCTCCAATGAAGACATTTTCAATAATGTTGGGATTCCTAGATATGTTCATTAGAATAGTTTGTGAAATGAAAAACATGTTACCCTTGACCGAAACCTGTGCTAGAGCCAAAGGATTTAAAACTGCGTGAACATCACTAGTAGATGAAGAACTGGAAAGGCTTGAGTCTACTTATCACAAATGAGGGAGGAAATACGACAAATGTTGCAAATCATTCCACAGTCTTTGAACACCCATCATTTCTTCTAGAATAGTTTATTCATATGGAAAAAAATTATCTAAGCAATCCATAACAGAATTCGAATCTAGAGTCAAGGCTGGAGCCACATCCCCATCTAGCTCCTTGGTGAAAAAGGTGTAGGATCAAAGTCTATAGTGTTAACAATAGACTGATAAGCAATTTCAACTATGGACATAAGAAATGTCATTCCACCTACCTGCCCCTCATCTAATGTGGTGGTAGAATAGGGTAAGGGACAAGGATTCTAAAAATAATGAGTTCTAAAGAACTCCCTTCGAGAAGGTGCCTTGGAGGATGAAATAACATTAATTTTAGCAATATGAGCAGGAAATTCAAAGGTACCCATTAAGGAAGAGTACGTTCCAACTCCTAGATTCTCTATAGGCTTCTTCGTATTATTCACTAATGGAACAATAGATTTAGTTGATGCATTGGAATCACTTGGACAATAATCCATCTAATCAACCGTTACAATTCTCCCTTCATGAGGAAAGCACAAGATGTGGAATAATGATGATACAGTAGCATCCATCTCATAAATCCAATTTCTACCTAAAAGGAGATTGTAATCCATATTTGCATCAACTATTTCTACTTCAATATTTACAACCTTACCCCCAACATAGATGGGAAAGGCTGGAATAATCCCATGTGGTCTATGAGAATGACCATCAAATTTTGTTAATAGAGTAGGTGAAGGAACAACCTAAGGTGATCCAATAGCCTTCCAACATGATATAGACATTACACATGTGGAAGCTCCCTCATCAACTACGGTTTGAAAGATATTGGTCTTTCAATATGTAGACTTGATTTGAAAAGCCATATGATGTGGGAGTCTCTTCTTGATGTTTGACATGTCAAATGTAAGAACAAGAGAGTTTTTTGGATCAACTGCTCCAATCACAGTGAGAAATGCACTCCTTTGTGTTAGGCATGACTAGAGTACCTCTAACGCCAACATAACACAAGGACTCTAAGCCAAATCTTCTACAATAGAGTAATTCTGAGCTGCATTGGCATTGGGTTTAATTATCGAGCATTTTGTGGAGCCTTTGGACATCCAAGGGATAGACTCAACTATGGGCCTCTCGATATGGAGTGGCTCTGAAACATTAGGAGTAGACTTAGCCTTGGACGATTCTGATTCAACATAATAACGTGACCGTGTTGCAACATCAATATGTGAACTCATCATATAAACATTTGATGTATATTCCCCCTCCAGGTTGCCCCTAGTGGGGGTACCAGTACTAGAATTCGTGCTAGTAAGCAATTGTTTACCTTGGGGAAAAGGGTTAGTTAGCACAACTTGGGAGCTAGAAGACCCTTGCTGAACCAACAAGCACTGAGAATCTTGAATCTTAGGGAAAAGATGAGTCAAATGGTCACCATTGCATAACTTGCATGGAAACTTTACTTTCTTCTTAGACTCTTTTTTACCCCCTCCAGCATCATTTTCGGGTTTGTTTGCATTACCCTTCCCATCCTGATTCTTTTTCCTACCATGTCCTTTCTTCTTCCCATCGGATTTTTGGTTCCCTTTAGGGTTAGAAGTTTGAACGACATTTATAGATGAAGGTTGAGAAGGAATAGGCACTGATGGCGATGCCTACATATAAGAAGAAGTTTATAAAGACAAATGTTGCAATTGTTTTAACAGATTGGCCGTATTACTATCAATCGATCCGAATATCCAGTCGGCATGGGGACCTAGCTTTGGCTTGGCTAAACCAACCTTGGATCTAGGAGCATTAGGTAAAATTTTCTGAAGAACCCCAGAATGAGAATATATAAGTTCTAGCTAATGGAATCTAAAAATAGCATGTTCTTCGGTGAATACATCGGAGAGCAATACATCCTTATAAATTTCAGGTTGCAAATATTTGAGAAACCATTCAAGAAAGAATTCTTGTAGAATATCAGCTTTAACGAGCCTCTTCCTCTCCTCCATTCCTGGATATGATCCGAAATGTGGGTTGCCTGGTCCTAGTGGAAATTAGCTAATAGCTTAGTTCCAACATCATAACAAACGAGCAACTAAAAATGGTTTAAAAATATGGTAGCCAAATCACTGAACGAAGCAAAGGTGCCCCCTGGGAGTTCAATGTACCATTTAGCCTCATTCCTAGTTAGGGTGCATTGAAATAATCTCAACTTAATTGAATCATCTATTAGGGAGTTCGACGAAAACCATAAGTAGAAAGTGGTTATATGGTTGCCCGAATCTTCACGAGTCTTCCCTTAAAATATGGGTATATCCAATGGAAGTTTGGTTGGAACCGGAGTCTAGGCCGGGTTATATCGGATCGAATCATTAGTCAATTTGGATAGATATAGAAAGTTTAAAGTTGTCAGGAAAGGTAAGCACGAAGGACCCTAAGGATTCCACCCGGTCTGGGCAGAATTTCCAATGTTCTAAAAAGAATATCTTGGATTTGTGAAGGCACTAGGTTTCTTGAAGTAATTCGTAGAAAAACCTGAACCATAAGGGGAACCTTGTGGCCCAGAAAAAATTGGAGTTTGTTCAACTCTTGCTGAAAATTTTCCATATCTCGTGAAAATTCCCCCTAGAGAAGTGATCAATGGAGTAGAGAGCCCTTGGTAAGGGTTCCATGCATTAGCATAGGGATAAAAACTCTGGAATGAACTCATGGAGGAATATGGCATATTCCCTGGTTGGACAAAAAGGAACTGATTCCCAGCTCTAAGTCTGCTAAAAATTGATTTAGTCCATCCTTGGAAAGGATTATAGCTTTGACCCATGTAGGGAAAAGGTATTGATCCTAATGTTGGGTTAGAATGTGGTATATGACCACTGCCAAAAGGGAAACCATGAAAAGAAGCTAACCCACTTGTCATGGAAGTCATAGACATGGAAGCAACTGATGGAAAACTTAACGGAACTGAAGGAATTGCGCTAGTAGGAATTCCATAGGGAAAAGCTCTAGTGCTGGAGGAAAAATCGTCGGTGTCCTCACTCGAAGATGGAATGGAGGTAGAGCCAAAAATTTCAGTTCTAGTAGTGATTGAAAGTATGGAAATCATACCTCCTCCTTGTAATGATAAAGGAGTTTGTACACTAGTAGCACTCATAGTTGAAACCATGCTCCGAGTAGTGGCCATAAAAGGAAACTATTGAAATAGACTATGTCTCGAAGGCATGTGGGTTGGAATCCTGTTATATAATAAAACGTCTGAATAATCGGGAGGAAGAGGAGCAGTAGGAGTCAAAGGAGACTCAGGGAGTTCTTCAACCTCTATAACGTCTTTTGACTAGAAGAGGACTCTAGAAAGGACTGGAGTGTTCCTCTCCAACTTTATACTATACGAGGTCTATTCTGTGAATCAATAGCTTGAATCGGAGGATGAATCTCCATTGCGTATGTTGCCACTAATTGGAAATCATCGGCAAAATTTCTCCTACGCCTTCTAGAAGAAGGCTCAACACTAGTAGGTGAAATCCCACGAAGCCTCCTAGATTGACAAACTGGTCGATCAAGAGCTTCTAATTATTTTAAAGAGAACTAATTAAGGACTCAAAAAATTTATAAATCTAGGCCAACTAGAGCACAAAGAACTCTCTAGCAATGTCCCAAAAATATACGGTCAACCAAGTTACTTCCAAGTATTTCTGCTCCGGGTGATGAGGACTGGTCCCCAAAATACAAGAAAGTGAAATCAAGGACATTCTGAAAATAGTTTGGGATAATTATGGCGCAAGCATACTAGCAAAGGTAATATAAATAGTTACGCTGACCTCCAAACAAAATCCTTTGTCGGTGCAAGCACCCAAGCTTCACAAGTGTGCCCTCTAGAAGTAATAATGAATGTGATGCAACATCCACCTCAGGTGCCATGGGATTCCCCTTCGCAACCACTTATGTGATCCCTAAGAATAACAACTATGGGCACTAGTTCATATCAAAATTACGGGCAGAATAGTCTCAAGGCGGGATCCAACAAGTAGGAGAGGGGGTATCTCTCTTCCTTTCCTTCACTCTCCCTCGTGCTTGACTCCTAATCATGGAGCTTTCTCGGTCTTTCTAACGACATTGGATTTCACTCATTATTCAAAATCTATGTTCGATAGTTTGAGTGGCCTTGGAGAGTTAAATATCCACTCACCTATTCCAAGGCCCTAAAGAGCTAGACTTGTTGGTGTAACTAATGACAAATTAAAAAAGATCTAGTTCTTTTTATTTAAGCGCTTGATATTAGAGGGTTGTTCTCTAAGTCACACGTACAATGAGAGTGAAACTTATGGTGTTTTTTATGCAAAAGAAATCACTAGAAACTTAGCTATATGCCAATGCAACTATCTTCTTCAATGAAAATATATTTCTACATGGTTCTACAAAAAACTTGTATAAGCAAAATATTTCTTTTTTCTTTTCCAGAAATACACTCCACACACTCAAAATCTAACAAAAAAGACTAAAAATTCTTATAGTGCAAACTAACCTAATGCAAACTATAATGACGATGCAAAATCCTATGAATGCTCATATAACAAGAAAATGTGTTTCTTTACAAGATCGATAGGCCAACTTGACTACAAAGAGGGCATGCATTTGATGAAAAGCTTCCCTTGAAATCAAGCAAAACCAATCGAAAAAACAAAAAAAAAACAAAAAATCCACAATTGCTCAAAAACAACAAAGAAACCAGAAACAAAACTAAAAGAAAAAGAAAGGCAAGAACTTTGTTTTTGTCTTTTTCTTTTTAAAAGAACCCAAATAGATTTTGAGACTGCAAAAGTCTAATAAACTTCAAAGACCAAAAACAAGCATAAAGAGTCCCAAAATCCACAAGTTATGCACATCACCAATGTAATGATACTTGAAACGATAAAGGACCACATACTTGCATAAATTGATCTGAACAGTAGTACAAAGAACTTTAGAAAACCAAAATAACGTCAAGAAATACTTTCAAGATTGTCGAAGAGGCACTCAAAAACCATGAAAAACAAAATAGGTCAACCAAAAAGGAAAGAAAAGTAAAGCAATCTGAAAATTGGGTTATAAACAAAATTGCAATCAGTTTCTTGTTCTGCCAAGTCAGAACAACCAAGAACTTCCACAAGAAGCCTTGAACCCAAAGCCCAAACTGAAACCTTACTAAAAAAGAAAACCCTAGGTTAACTAGGTTTTTCAATAAGAGGAAGATTGAAGATTGAAGACTTGCAAGAAAGAAGAGCTTTACAGACAGTGAATGACCACAAAATAGAAAAAACCACTAGGCAACAAACTTAACTGGGCCAAATATTTTGAAAAATTAATTCAAAATAAGGTATACACGATTGTGTAAAGACACAAAAGCATGTATACGTGACTAAAACATAGGAAACTCGTGTATACATGATTTATTTGGAGAAACTAGCATGTATACGTTACTCTGTCCTTTGATAAAAGTGTATATAAAGCTCAATCAAGAAAAACAAAAAATTTAGGCCTGATCCAAAAGATCAGACTTGATGCCCAGGAAGAAAAAAATGTCACAAACATTGTAAAAGCAAGGAACCAGTCAAATAGGCCTTGATCAAGAAGAAACAACCCAATCAGGAAAAACAAGAATGTTTTCCCCAATGGAGTCACCAATTCTGTTATGGGTAAAGTCACCCTAGGGTCTTGGGTTGAGAACCCCAACAGAGCGGAGGGCTTACAACATAAAGAGGCATGAAAACAGGTAGTCCTAATACTTAAACTACTGAAGTAGGAAGAAGAGGTATTACCCGGAGGTCCTACGTTTGAGGTTGTTCCCATAGGGTCCAAACCCTCTGCTTCTTCCAATGCTTTAGAACCTGCAACTCATTCAAGCAAAGCATATACAACAATAGTAATAGAAAGCATGTTCATGATATAGGTGCTATGTCATATAAGCATGTAAGCAAAAAAGCATTAACATAAGATTCATAAGAAAATCATAACATAAATTAATGCATTAAGACCTTGAATATCAAGAACAAAATAACACCTCTTTATTGATGTAAACTCAAAAGTATGGAAGAACTACAACCTGAGTTGTCCATCGGCTCTACGAAAAATTGTCCTCCAGATCCGTCCCGCCTAGGCCTCAACAATCCTCCTCCATCGGTATACACAAGGATGTCATAAAGGGATGAACGACATCTAAAGAAGGAAATAGAGGTTTCCTATGAATTGGTAGTGCATGAGGCACAAGGATTTCTTCAGACTTGATTAGGGATGTAATCAACTATAATATCAATATCCAATATTTCTCTCCCTTTAGGCCATCCCATGGAGGTCTATTTATACTTTTCCAAATTAGTTTTTCAGTTGGGAAACAGTTGGGCCACGGGCTACATTAGGTAAGTAACAGGTAAAACCTTTAAACTCCACTCGAATTTAAGGAGATTATATATTTTGAAACGTTTTAACACATATACATGGGTTGGGTATAGACTGACCTATGTGTACACGTGATTTATACAGGGCAAAACAACATATGGGATTTAAAACATTGTTTTTTTAAATTTGGACCAAGTCTGGAATGGAAGAGTTGTCGACTTGCCGTAGGCCATAACACAAAGCATCAAATCTACCAAAGGTGGTAAATGGTGCTATAACAACTGGTTCTCTTAAAATTGATTTTTTTAGTACATTTTTCATTTTGAAGCCCATTTTTTACCTTAAAATTCCCATAATGGTCCCTCCTTTAGTTTCGAGGCATTTCAAGCTATTCTGGTAAGTGTAATGACTAGTATATGTTTGAATGTTAACATTAATTTATATGATATGTCATTGATTGATGCAAGGCTTAACGTTACTCGTAAATGCAACTGCAATTGTTGCATGTTCTTGAAGACAAGTTGATTTATATGTTCTTAACATAGTTACCGATCAAATGAGAAAGTGAACTGGTACCCGTTTTTTTGAGGTAGCAAAAAATCACCCGATTTTGAAAAGTGGTGATGCCAAAATACACTCTTTTTAGCATATTTTTGGCACTTTAAATTTTCTTATGTATCAAGTATGAACATTTTTTTTTGATGTTAGTGATTTTCATGCTGATTTTGAAAAGTTTTGATGCAACATCAACACATTTTTTTAAATGCTAGTGATTTTCATGTTGCTTTTGAAAAGTGTTGATGTAGCAACATCAACACATTTTTTTTAAGAGCTTATTTTTGACACTTTAAATTTTTTTATGTATAAAGTGTGAACATTTTTTTTTTGCTTGTGATTTTCAACTTGATTTTGAAAAGTGTTGATGAGCATCAACCCCTTTTTGTTTAGAGGGATTAATTTTTACACTTTAAACTTTCTAATGAATTAAGTATGGATAATATTTTTTAAATGTTTGTGATTTTCATGTTAGCTAAAAAAAAAATAACAAAAACATGACAAAAAAATCAAATACAAAAAAATATATATAAAAAGAAAAAAAAACAAAAAACCTATAAAAATGTAAAAAAAACATAAAACATGAAAATAAAACATAAAACATCACAAAAATAAAAATAATAAAAACATGTTAGTAATAAAACATAAAAATATATAAAAAATAAAATAAAAAAACATAACAAAAATAAAAAACATAAAAATAAAAATAAAAACATGACAAAAAAAAAAAGGAAACATCAAAATATAAATATAAAAAACATGAAAAAAACAAATCAAATACAAAAAATATATAAAAAAGGAAAAAACAAAAAACAAAAAACCTATAAAAATGTAAAAAAGAAACCAAAACTAACTCATAAAAAAAATTGAATAAAAAATTAATGAAGAAAAACAAAAAATAAATAAAATAAAAAATAAAAAATGATTTTTTTCAAAACAAATATATAATTTAAAGAAATACAAATTCATCTGCACAAAAAAAATCTAAAAACATATCTTTTAAGTTAACCAAAAAAAAAAAAAAAACCTCATTACCAAAAAAAACTTAAAATAATTACCAAATAAAATTAAAATAAAAAAATTAAGAAAAAATAATTTAAATAAAAAAATTATAAAAAAATATATTTAAATTAAATAATTTAAATAAACAAAATAAAAAATAAAAAATAAAATAAAATAAAAATTTAAGAATTATTTATTTTAAATTAAGATTATAAACATAAAGAAAAAACATAAAAAAAATGAAATAATAAAAATTTTAAAACAAAATTAAAAAAAAAACATTAAAAAAAAATTCAAAACAATTAAAAAATTAAAACAATTTAAAAATACATTTACAAAAAACAATAAAAAAAACAATTTAAAAAAATTTAAAAAATAATAAATAAAAACAAATTAAAAAAAAACAATTAATTAAAAAAAACAATTAATAAAAATAAAATAAAATAAAAATTGGGCACCTTGCCCTCCTGACCTCTCCCCTCTTCCATCCCCCAACCAGCCCCCACCACACCCCCCACGTTCACCCCCCTCCCTACTCCCTTCACTCCCCTCCACCACCCAGCCCTGAATGCACCCCCTGCCCTCACCCTTGGCTACCATCCCAAGTCACACCCTCACCTCCCTCTGCTCCCCTCTCCCCCGCCCACCCAACCTCCACCCCATGCCCCGCGCTCACCCCCTCCCTCCTCTCTCCGCTCCCCTCTCCCTCGCTCACATGGCCCTCACCCCACTCGCCGCCCTCACCCCATCCCCCTCCACTCCCCGCCCTCACCCCCTTCCCCTCCCTTCGCTCCCCTCTCACCTCCCCCACCCAACCCCCCTCCCCACCTCCTTCCCTCATCCCCCTCCCCTTCCCATCTTACCCCCCTCCCCTCCCCGCCCGGGCCCCCAGCCAGCTGCCAAGAGACTGTTCTCTGGGGGCCTGGGCGGGCAGGGGAGTCCTGGTAAAGGGGCGAGGGGGAGGTGGGTAAGGGGGGGAGGGAAGGGATGTAAGGGAAAGGGGTAGGGTGGGGGAGGCGAGTAGAAGGAGGGGGATGTTGTTGTAATTCGTAATTTTTTATTTTTTAATTGTTTTTTAATTTTTATTTTTTTTTAATTGGGGGTGTTGTTGTAATTTGTAATTGTTTTTTTTTAATTATTTTTATTTTTATTTATTTTTAATTGTTTTTTTTTTCAAATTGCTTCAAATTTTGTTTTGTTTTGTTTTTTTATTTTTTATTTTTTATAATTTTATTTTATTTTTGATAATTATTTAACATTTTTTTAAATGATGTTTTTATTTTTTAATTTTTTTCATAACCTAAAAAACAGACTTTTTAAAATTTTTATTTATATTTTCATATATATATATATATATATATATATATATATATATATATACATATTTGTTGTTTTTACTGTTATTTTAAAAAAATATTGAAAATTTATTGTGAAAAAAAACTTTATTCCAGCATCAACACTTTTCAATTTCAAGGTGTTTTTTCATGTTTTTTTGGGATTTTTGGGCTCGAGTACCCATTTTGAGGTAATAGTTCTCGTTTGATTGGCAACTATGTTTCTTATGGTTAAGTTAGAAATCCAACATTATGTGAATGTTAAGAATGATTCAAGACTTGTAGGGGAATTTATATGACTATGAATTACTATATGAGGCGCTTATCTAACTGTTATTATTAGTATTCTATTAAATAACCTGTTTGTGAATTGATGGTCTATTGCCATAAATTGAGCCTTTAGACCAAATTACTTATGAGAAGAATGAATTATATGCTATATGTTAAACAATGATTATGATAAACCTGTGTCACTGAGATGAAGTGGTGAAGTGTGTCCATGAATATACTCTCTGACTTATTATTATAGTATCTTCAGACTATTTGGGTAGCATAGTCTATAATAATTTGGTGAAATCTAGTCCTTGTATTATTTTCTTAATTTGCATAAGATCTGTTATAAGATATCCTATTAAGACCCTGGGTGTCCCATGGTAATGCCTTAATGCTCTAAAAGTTAGTGAAGAAGGTTTACTCTTGTTCCTAGAAGTCCTGTAGTTTGAAGGTAAATGTTCTACTTAACATAAATTACTGTAGAAATTCCTTTCTCTATAATTTTGTCTAAATTATGGATGCATCCCTGGTTGGACAACCTTGGAGAAAGATAATTATTCAAGGATATATACACATTTATAAGCCTTGAATGTTTGTTCCATCCATATATTTGGATAAGGTGGATTCCCACAATGTTGGCGGGTGTATCTGGGGATCCAGTGCTTAGCCAAATATTGCAAGGATACTTTTGTGTGAGGGTCAGATTTTGATTTTGGAAGTACATCTGAGGTGGGGCCATTGGGATGGTCAATGCATGATAATTGAACGTAATGTGATCTAGATTTTGGGAGTTATCCACTGTAGGGATTGTTGTGGGAAGCTTAGGCTTTCAGCTAGAAGTGAAAGGACCCATATTTTTACAAGGAGTATAGTACATCTGGAATGGGGCTCATTTGGGAGATTGATGCACAAGACCCAAATCTCTATTACGACCAAATATGCACTATACCAAATTTTGGATGGAGAGAAACATATCTAGAGTGGGCCTGTAATTGAACTTACTCATAACGAAACTTTTATCTCAAGTGGCCCCACTAGGGGAAATATTAGTGTGAAGGAAAATTGAAAACGGTTGGAGTTTGTAAGGCACATCTAAGGTGGAACCCACCAGACAAATTATTTGTAAGGGGCTAGATGTGGGACATGTACAAGATTTGTATGTAATAGAGAATGAACCTAGAATCCTTGGGTCTAGGGAATGTACCAATATGGAAAATTATGTGAATGTTGAATTTCCCTCGAGAGTGGATATAACTAGAGTTTCTGATTTACACCAAGAGGTTGGACATTATGGGGCTCATGGATTAAAATGATTTGCAAGCACCATGACAAGAGGGCCCTAGACTCATACTTGCCAAGTCTGGTTCCATTGGTGATGTGGGATTATTTGGGTGATGATTCAGTTCCTTGTGGGTCCCACATGGAGTCCATGTGGTAGCGTGTTGGGCCCTACTTTTGTACCCTTTTCCCACATCCTATCCCACTATTTTTACTATCACTTACCTTACTTTATGCTCTTTTCGTACCCTAAAACCACTCCACACTAATTAAACCATGATACTATAAAATGGAGGTAGGATTTATTAATAAGTGCTATTTTTGTTTGTATTTGTTTGGTTTAGTTAGATGCTAAATTTATTTATAACTCTTTATTCAATTTGAATGATCTATAAAAGGATTCTTGGATATAGGTAGACATTTGAAGTATGTGGAGAGGTCACAAAATGGTCCAACATACAGTCCAACAATGCATCAAGCATCCATTTTTGGAACCGCCATTATGTTCTCAGTTTTGCACTTAATGCAGTACTCTACTCAGCAGTGGGAAATCAGTCAACCATTAGCATCCCATACTAGTCCTTCTTGAAAATGGAATTAGTTTATTTGGTTCAAGGATAGTGACACGATTGGGATAAGTTTAGTTACAATTTGGGATAAATAATCTTGAAGATTTCACTTGGTTTAACTTAGTTGAATTCCAAATATTTTTACTCTCCTTAGTCAATCAGTTGTAACTATTTGATCGACCTGAACTCTTTAAAGGACCAATTTTTTGTATGTAAATATACACACATATATGCATGCAAAAATACATGTGTAGGATGAACTGGTTATTGTGGCATGACACTCTTTGATTTTGTTCTTTTAAAACTAAACTCTTGAACTGACATTTTATTGAAGTTTAAATATAATTATTGTCTCGACTTTTACTCTTATTTAAGTGTTCATATCTCTTTAATATGAAATTATTGAATTAACTTAGGATTGATGTAGGTTGTGGAAAGGGCCCACCATGGACCTTTATTGACACTTGTAACCATTTTAGTGTGTAGGAAGTGTGTTTTGATTTAGTAGATGGAACTACACTTAATTTCTCATTTGCTTTCATTAGTGACTTACATAATTCCTGGACTTAATTCTGTACTTAATTTTATTTAAAATGTTTTCATAGATTTGAGTTAAAGATAACAAGTGTAATGATAATGAGTCTTCACAAACCGTGGAACATCGTTATGAGAATACTCTCTACATGTTAACTTTGCGATTACTTTTCCAAATTCGTGAATGTTGGGAAATGAAGTTTCGATTAGAATGAATTTCTGAAGGAGTAAATTCCTATGTTTTAAATTGAATCTCTTGTCTTGAATGGGAGTGTTTCATTTCTTATGAATTTATATATAAGTGGAAGGAGACTCCTATAGCTTATGCTTTGTTTTAATATTCAAAATTGATTAGAGACAGAGTATCATTTTTTAGACTAGATTGTGTGTTAATGCTTCATAAATTGTATGTCATTTTTAGCATAGTTGTTTGATTTCCTGTGTGATATTTACTTGAATCATAGTGTAATAAACATTTGAATAGATAGCTAGTTATTTGTTTGATTTCATAAGAAGCTTTAATTATATTTATTTCTATTCATCATTAGATAACTTGAAGTTGTGTGTGTTGATTTAGATTAGTTCTAAGATTAGGAAATTGTCAGTTATGTCTTTTAAATGATGAGTTTTCTTTGAATTATGTGCCACATAAGGATTGATTTGAGTTATCATTGAGTTTGCTCTTGGTTCATAATACCCCGAGGATTAGCTTGTGCACTAGTTTGAATAGGGTTAATGTTAAATTCGTTTGAGAACATAATTAGTGATAGTTGTCTATCTTATTTTAGAATGAGTTTTTGAGTTAATATATCATGGTTAAGAACAAAATAGTGATTTGAGTTTTGAATAGAAAATAGATTTAACTGACAATAATTTAGATTACAATGAAATCAGCTTCTTGACATCGAAAATTTTGAGTGTGATCATTAGACATAGAGTTGAGAATTTCATACTTAGTTTCTACTAGAACTGTATAGCGTAGGTTTGAATCTGAATTGGAATGCATTGCAACTCGAATTTTACGAACTTCAATTGAAAATTTAATTTAAGGAATCCAAAGACATATAAAATCCCCAACATTTTTTCCATTGTTTCCGGGGATTCGCAAATGGTCCAGGTAATATTTTTCTTTAGATTTGATGTGTGGTAAGGATTTTGCAAGATGATTAGAGGGTGGAGAGTGTACAGGAAGACGTGAGTGAAGAGCCACGCATCCACTATGGTGGGGTTGCTCCAAAGTCTAGTTATCTTTAGTGAATTTTTGTAGTATTTTCTTTTTTCTTATGCCCAAAATTAAAGGTAGGCCTAGAGATAGTAAGGGTAGATTTATTAAAAGTACAAAATCAATTTTAGAACTATTTGGTTGCACAAAGACACCTCCTACTAATCTAGATGATCATTACACATGTATCAGAGAGGAGGGAGGAAGCTCCACCAGCAAGGTAGCAATAAAAAAAGGAATACTACATCAAAAAGAGGTAGAACAATCTCAAAGTATACCGCAACAAGGACAAACTATCTTGGGAGCTGCCGTAGGTACAAAATTGGTGGTAGTTTCACAAGTAGAATAATAAGTACGAGGAACTCAAAGGGACTTGGGACCTGGTTACATTAGGACCAATCCAGTTGAATCTTATTCTAGCTGCAATATTGTGCTTGGGATTACTCCTGAACCTGTAATAAAGATGGATAACAAAGGAAGTGATGAGGAGAACATAAATGGTGACTGAAACAAAGACAAAAATAATGGTGGGGCCAATGCTGGGGATAATGAAAAAATATAAACTTTACTTAATGGGAATAATGACTAGAGAGATGGGCAAAGAGGGGTGCCCAAGGAAAAATAAGAAGAAGAAGATACTACCTTTTGATTTCCAATACTGGACATCACCAGAAATATTACTATGAAGAACATACCTTTGGCATCTCTTCCGCTTTTTCATGGTACATCCTCTGTAGACCTTGCCTCTTTTTTTTTGAGTTTGATATTCTTTGCAAAAGTTATAATTACTATGATGATGCACAAGAGCTTAAACTATTCCCTACCACCTTAAAAGATTCAGCCCTAAGATGGTTCATGAGCTTGGGAAAGCACACCATTTACTCATGGGATGACATGAATTCTATCTTCCTTAATAAATATCAAGATTATTTTAAAAGTAGAGATGTTAATGATATTTTTAGGATGCAATAGATGGAGGATGAGAGTTTGGAGGAATACCTTGAGAGGTTCTTTTATAACTATCACAAATCATGAGTGGGTAATCTAGATGAGATAACCTTTAGGACTGCCTTTTTGAAGGGGTTAAGGGAAGAATGCATTGAAACACTAAATATCCTAAGTTATGGTGATATCTATAAGAAACCCTTTGCTAACATAGCTGAATTATGAAAAACCTATTCTAGAAGTCAAGCTAAGGTAGGAAAAAGGGTCTAAAACAACTCAAGGGATTAAGTTTCTAAGAATTCAAAACCAGTAGAAGGTGGTGTCACTAGAATTGAGCTGGGGAACCTCTTAGGGAACTTTAAAAAATGTATCTTAAACATCATTAGTGACCATATAGAAACTCTAAAAATTAAAAATAAACAAGAAGAAGAAAAGGCTACCTTGGTAGTTTTCTTTCCTAAATCTAGACGTAACCATGCTGAAAGAGAATGCCCTATTAATGTGGTACAGGCATTAGAGATCTGTAGACAAGACCACTCCATTGATCAATTCCCATCCCTCCCTAGATTACAAGATATTTACAACTGGGGGGGGGGGGGGGCGCGGGGGGAAGACTAGTGAGTTCCCTCAATCAACTCGAAAACCATCATGGAGGGGGCCAAACAATAATATGTATCAAGAGCCTAGTATGCAAGGTTTTTCTCAAAATCAGCCATGGAATTCTCAACCATCCTACCCTTCATGGCCTACACAACCACCTCAAAATTCACCTTGGAATCAAGGGTGGAGAGGAAATCCTTATGGGATTACATTTTAGCCTCAAAACCAAGCACCTCCATACCCTTAGTATCAATGTCCACCCTGCTTGACTTACGCATTTGATATCCCTCAATTTTAGCAAGGATATAAACCATCTTACTTTCAACAACCTTCATTTCCAATACCACCTCCAGTACAACAACCCTTGCCCTTACATTAAATCACTAATTCATCTTCAAAAAAAGTGAAAAAATAATTTAACCCTCCTCTCCCAACTCAACTACCCACACAACCAATTGCTAATCCTAATAATAGACCTTCTCAACCTATACAAGATATTGAGCTGCAACCTTTTCTCACTTATGCCATTATTTCCTTTCCTTTAAACAAAATTCAGTTAAGATCTGGAAAATGGTTAATAAAAATAAATCATTTGTAATAATTCAAGAGGAGGATCCTCATGTAGAACTTGAGGATAAAACAAATGAACAAATAGAAAATAAGAAAAACAGTGAAATGAAAGAACCACAAGAGCTTTTAGAACCTAGGGAGCCTCCTTATCTTGAGAGATTTCTCATGAAGAAAATTGAAACTCCCATGGAATATGACATGGAATTTGAATTGAGGAATGTTTGCATAAAAATTCCTTTGCTGTAAGCTATTAGAGACATTCCTATTTATACCAAGATCATTAGGGATCTTTGCATCAAAAATCTAGGAAGAAATAAAAGTAAAAATAAGAATATTAAAGTAATCAGTCAAATGTCAGAAATGATATCTGGATTACCACCAAAGTATGATGATCTAGAGAACCCTGTGTTAACCATCGAAATTAATGGAACTTTTCTACCCAATAATCTAGTGGACTTGTGAGAAACCATCAATGCAATGACTATGGAAACTATGACATTATTACAATTAAAATAAGTAAGGCCTACACCCATTGTGTTGGACTTGGCAAATAAGTCCATTGTTAAAACTATGGGGGTCCCAGAAGACATAGTGGTAACAATAGATTCTTGGGAATACCCAATTGATTTCATCATAATTTCTCCAAAAACTACTAAACCTAGACATCCAATAGTTTTAGGGCGCCCTTGGCTGGCCACTACTGATGTAGTTATTGGGTGCAGAAATGGGGAAATGACTATTTATAATGGGTCACAAATTCAAACATTAACTATTTTAAACCTGTCCAATTGGCTACTAAATTACCTCATTGGTTGGAAAATCCTATGGGGAAGAAGACTGTATGCTCTCCTTATTAACTCTAGAACAATCAAGAGGGCTTCAAGAACAGTCTGAAGAACATGTTTAGCAACAATTCTTGTCCGATATCAATTGCATAGATGATCCTGTTTCTTTTAATGGATATCATCATGTTTTCAACAACGAATTTTAGGAAACTTGTCACCCTATTTTGTTTGCATCATTTACGATGGAAGCCTTGGAAGAAAATAGTGAAGCAAGTGCTTAGCCTGTTGAAATCAGTGCTAGAAAAACGTTGTGCATTGGTACAGAGTTAAGTACAGAAAAAAAACAACATGTAATAGACATGATTCGAAAACATTCTAAAGCATTTGCTTAATATTATCTAGATATAAAAGGGATCCATCCTGATACTTGTACACATCACATTTACACGAATGAAGAAATTAAGCCTGTTAGGTAAACACAAAGATGAATGAATACATCTCTCAAAGAAATTTTCAAAGATGAATTGCAAAAACTATTTAGTGCGAATTTCATATATCCCATCTCTAACAGTAAATGGATATCTCCCTTGGTCGTAGTTCCTAAGAAAAATGGGAAATGGAAAATTTGTGTTGACTACATAGAGCTAAGAAAAAATAGCTCGTGGGATTAATTTCCTTTCCATTTTATTAATCAGGTGCTTGATACATTATCAGGGAAAAAATACTTCTCTTTCTTGGATGGGTACAACATAATTAGATTCAAATAGCCCCAGAAGACCAAGAGAAGACTACTTTTACCTGTCCCTGGGGCACCTATGCTTATCAAGTTCTTCCTTTTGGCCTGTACAATGCTCCAGCTACCTTTCAGAGATATGTCTTAGTTATTTTTGTTGATCTTATACATGACTGTGTGGAGGTCTATATGGACGAATTCACAGTGTATGGTGATGATTTCCAGTAGTCTGTGAAGAACTTGGAAAAAGTGTTGATTCGTTCAAGAAGCTCATTTGTCCCAGTTGGTAATATAAAATGTAAAATGATGCAAACAAAGGGAATTGTTTGGGACACCATGCGTCACAAGAAGGGATAAAAGCTGACCCTGAAAAAATTGAGGTAATATCACATATTTCATTCCCAACGTCACAAAAGGAGGTAAGAAGATTTTTGGGACATGTAGGGTACTATAGGAGATTTATTGAAAATTTCACTAAAATTGCAGCACCTATGTTTAAATTGCTTACTAAAGATGTTGATTTTCTATGGGATACTGATTGCCAAAATGAGTTTTAGGAACTAAAGGATAAATTGTCTATTGAGATAGTGCTGAGAGGACCTAATTGGTCTCTCCCTTTTCACATTTGTACTGATGCATCAGATTCAACCCTTGGCGCTATGTTAGGACAAAGGGAGAATCACATCCCTTATGATATTTATTTTGTTAGCAAAAATATATCACCTTCAGAATTAAATTACACAGTTACTAAAAAAGAATTACTAACAATAGTCCATGCTATCAACAAATTTAGGCAATATATTACTGTTTATGGAATTTTTGTCCATAATGATCACTTCACTATTAGGTTCCTTATGAATAAGCCAATTACTAATGGAATAATTACTATATTGTTACCCTTACTTTTGGAATTTAATATCACTATGATTGACAGGTCTGAACGAGAGAATTCATCCGCAAACTTCTTGTCCTGAATGAATATTGAACGAGACATAGATCTAGTGCTAGTTACAGATGACTCTTTGGATGAGAATTTATTTTTTATTTCAACACATACTCGGTTTTTTGATGTGGCTAACTATCTGGTATCAGGTAGGCTGCTACAAAATATATCCACTAGGGAGAAGCATAATATTGTGTAGTGAAGTGACAACTATTATTGGATAGAGGGGGACTTGTACCACACAAGGCCTGATTTAATCATGAGAAGATGTGTGCAGGAAGTTGAAATGTACAATGTCTTGAGAGCTTGCCACAATGAACCCTGTGGTGGAAATTTTGTAGAGAAAAGAACAACTTATAAGGTCCTACATGCAAGTTATTACTGTCCGACTCTTTTCAAATATGCCAAAAAGTTCGTTTCTAATTGTGATGCTTTCCAAAGAATTGGGAGGCATGTTCCAACTGATGAAATTCCTCTTCAAACTTAGTTATCAATAGAACCTTTTGAAAAGTGGGCATTGGATTTTGTGGGGCCCATTTATCCAATGTATAAGAAGAAGATATACATATTAGTTTGCACTGATTACGTGACAAAGTGGGTGGAAGCTAAGGCTTTATATTCTTCCACTAAGAAGTCTGTTGTAGATTTCCTCTTTGAAGATATCTTCACTCAGTCTAGGGTATCTAGAGATATTTTCACCGATCAGGGGACACAATTTACTTTCAAACTAGTGAAGGCTATTACTAAACAATATCAGATTAAGCACTGAAATTCTACTCCATACCACCCTCAGGCAAATAGACAGGTTCAACCTAAAAATAAAGTCTTGGAGTCCATCCTCACCAAGACAATTTAGCTTCACCATGGCGACTCGGCTAACAAATTTCCCAAAGTATTATGGGCTTATCGAATAACATGGAGGAATGTGAAAGGGAATACTACTTATGAGTTAGTATATGGGAAGCAAGTGTTACTTCCCATCGATTTTCAAGTAAAAACATTCTGAACTACTACTCAACTAGGAATGGATCTAAATGAGGCCCAGAAGCAAGTAATACTTTAGCTAAATGAACTTGACGAAATAAGACAAGATGCCTTTCAACAGACCATGTTAGTATAGGATCAAAGAGCTCGGTGGCATGATAAGTACATCATTAAAAAGGTATTTCAACCAGGAGATTGGGCATTGCTATATGATAGCAAATTTAAAAATTTCAAAGAGAAATTTTTAGCTAGATGGTTGGGACACTATGAAGTGGAGGAAGTTTTTAATAATGACTCAGTTAGGATAAAAAACCATTGATGATGATCAGATCCCATTTTTAGTAAATGGCCACAAATTGAAAATCTACCACCATCTGCTCTCTTGCCAAGAATATTTGCAAGATGTGATGCAGGATCCAGAAATGGAGTTGGTCCAAAAGGGGGACCCAACTCCTACTGGTTCCTCAAATTGATTTTATTTTTGTTGTCTATATATATATATATATATATATATGAACATAGTAGAAATAACAGTGGGTTGACCTTTTGTTTTCCTCCACAACTCACATAGAATAAAGATGAAATCTATCAAGGGTAAGTTTATTCCTTTATTCGAACTTGACAAATTATTTACAGAAAAGGACAATCTAGAGTTTACTATGAACATTTCAGACCCCTAAAATTGAATGTTCTAAGCATTGACTGACCCAAGCTCACAAATATTAATGGGACAACAATAGTTAGGGATCTGCTGAGTACATAATTATTCTTTTCTGGGCTCAACAGAATAAGTATGGAAAATAAACTCCCTAGAGTCTACTTTTGTTTTTTTAGACTCTCTAAAAATGAATACCCCAATCATTGGCTGACTCAGGCTCATTAAATTTATGATGAAGCAGTAGCTAGGGATCTATTAAGTACAAAATTATTCTTTTCCAGGCTCAGTAGAATAAGTACACAAAATAAATCCCCCTTGGAGTCTTCCTATGTGCATTTCAGACTCCCAAAAATTAAAATTACCCATGCAGGGATCATTCCAGGCCTCGTCAAAGTCCATGGAATGATGGCACCAGGTTATTATACAACAACTAGAAGTCAAATTTCAACCACAATTTCTATAGTTGGCCTACATGAAATTTGAAAGAAGATTTCTATTTATTTTTTAGTTCAGTCACAAATTTTCATAGTTTCCACGTTCAATGAGCAATTTCATAGGTTCTATACTTAATTAAGTACTACTCTTAGACTGAATTAAGTACTGAATGATTTCTTAGAAAACTACATGTCAAGTTCAGGAAAGGTATGTGGGAACCAACTTCAGCCTACTAGCATTAAAATCAAGAAAGGTGGTAAATTGTAAGTACCCTAGATTATTTATAATCATATGAACAAGTTTATCATTGTGTATTCGAAAAATGGAGAAGACACTAGGCCAAATACCAAGTTGTCCCTGTCATTATAATTCTTGAGTTCCTGAATATTAATGTGCAGTCAAATCAAGGTATGGGTAAATTTACATTTTCTAAGACTAATTCAAAGTATATGAATGATAAAACTTAGTGATAATCTAAATCCACTCATTGTAATGATTTACATATTTTCCCCATATTCTCTTGAATCTAAACCATCTTATCCCACTACCCTTCCCATTCATTTCTACGCGTGTGGTACAAATGTCAAGTACCTACTCATCATTAAAACAACCAATTGAAACCATAATTCAAAACCCTATAGCCCCCGTTTCAAACAAACCAACTGCCATGAACCCACATTCACTCAATTTTCCAAGAGTCTAGAATATGCTAAGTGTAAGGTGTTGTTTGAGGAGAAGGGATGGGTGGGTTTATTTAGAAATTCCAGGGTTATAACAATAAAGTAGCAATGGTCTTCACACAGAGTTTTGATGGGGAAGTTGCAAGGGTCAGGAGCCTGAAAATCAAAGTGATTGAGAATTCAATATTACCATTAACTAGTGATAAATATTTTAAAGGAGGGCCGCTCGAGCCAAATGATTGTGCTAAGTTCCTTAAGCTGACATAAAAGTCCATTAAATAGTAAAAAGGGATCTTGCAGAGCTACATGTAGGAGGAATGACACCCACTCATCACTGCATTACAAATATTTGTTACTTGTGAGGGGAGGTATGCCACAATTTTCCTTTGTCATATTAGGTAGCGCTTGCACTTTCTAGATGGTCAAGAAGTCAATTTTCTATTTTTCCTACATAGAAGTTTGTATAAGATCACTAGGGGTGTTCAGTCCATTGTAAAAAACCTTGAGACTAGCGTGTGTCATGATAGTATTATCAAGATGTTGGTTGTTCATGAGTTGAGTAGACAAAAGAAATCCTAGGGAAAAAATTTTGGTGGAAAATATTTCGGGGGAAGAAACCCAAATTAAAGGTAAACAGAGGCTCATTAGCCCTTGATCGGAGAAATTGGGTCAAGAATATGAGGCTCCTCCTAATTCCAATTGTAAATAAGGCTAGAGCCTTGCGATAAATCCTGTGTCTACAAGGGAGGAAAGGCATTCAATGAAGATTCTGAAGAAGTATGTAAACCTGATTTTATCTATAGAGAAATTTACCCTAGCTTCAAGAGGAAAAAAATGAAAGAGAAGTATGGAGCAAGAGTGAACTTGTTAATAAGGAAGTAGCAGCCGAGGAAGCCCAGCCAAGCAAACGGAAAAAGCCTCAGGTTGAGGTTGCGAAACTTGTTGTCTCACCAACATAAAAGAAGTATAAGGAAGCTAATGTCACCCCTAATAAGAAAAAGAGAAAGCTATTTAAGGAAGAGTAGGAGGTGACATCAGTGCTTGCAACACCAATGCTGAAGGAGAAAGTATTAGAGATTCTAACCTTGTCCCAAGGTCAATGTCATATGAGAAGCATGTCTAGACAAAAACAGTCCATTTCGATACTCAATACCAAGAACTTGTTACTATTATGTACTATACAGAATAGGAAATGAAAATCCCTTCTCCAGTAGTCGAGGGAGCAGGGATATTATGCCTAAGGAAGAGGGGCTGTTAAATAATTTCCAAGATATTTTGAGCACTTCACCACAATTGGGTCCAACTGAAAAAGGTTGAGGAAAGAAGAAGCGAGCATATAAGTATAAAAAGATCTAGATACTTGATGGGTCGACTCACAGAGGGAGTAGTTCATGGCAATAAATAATACCTGTTGAAAATACCCTGGTTCATGGTGATGGAGATTTACAACTATTGCTAGCTAAGTTATAGAAAAATAATGAAAAGCTTAAGGAAAAGTCTCATAAGTATAAGACGTTCTTTTGTTATGTGTAGATGGTTAATGAGTAATATCAGAACATGAATATATCCCTAGTGTCCAAGAATGATGCACTTATCCTAAGGAACAAGCACCTTATTAGTTGGAAACTGAAACAATAGAGGCATGTCAAGAATATTAGTTCCTAAGAGAGATCCCTGATATTTTGACAACCGTTAATAAAGGAAAATTGTGGTTTTGAAGTCTTAGTAAGTGCGATGGGAATTTGAAGGAAGGGATGACCTAATTTTTAATGACTGGTTGAAGTTTGAAAATGACAGCTGAATGAGGACATGCATCCCCTTTGGCATGGGGGGAAGTTGGGCCCTACTTTTTACCCTTTTCCCACATCTTATTAAACTTTTTTTACTATCATTTACCTTGCTTTACCCCCTTTTTGTACCCTAAAACCACTCCACACTAGTTAAACTATGATACTGTATAATGGAGGTAAGATTTATTAATAAGTGTTATTTTTGTATGTCTTTGTTTGGTTTAGGTAGATGTTAAATATATTTATAACTCCTGATTCTATTTGATTGATCTATAAAAGGACTCTTGGGTATAGGCAGACATTTAAAGTATGTGGACATGTTGCCAAATGGTTGAGCATATAGTCCAACAACTCATCAAGCAACTAGTTTTGGAACCACCATTCTGTACTCAGTTTTGCACTTAATGCAATACTCTACTCAATAGTGGGCTACCAGTCAACCATTGACATCCCATAATATTCCTTCTTCTTCTCGAATATGGAATTAGTTTCTTTGGTTCAAGGATAGTACCACGATTGGGACAAGTTCGGTTACACTATGGGAGAAATAATCTTGAATACTTTACTTGGATTAACTTACTTGAATCTTGGATATTTTTACTCTCCTTAGTCAATTTGTTGTCACTATTTGATCGACCCGGACTCTTTAAAATCACAATGTTTTGTATGTAAATATACACACATATATGCACACAAAAATACATGTTTAGGCTGACCTGGTGATTGTAGCATGACACTCTTTGATTTTGTTCTATTAAGATTGAACTCTTGAACTAAGGTTTTGTTGAAGATTTAATATATTTATTGTCTCAGCTTTTACTCTTATTTAAGCGTTCAAGTATCTTTAATTTGCAAGTATTGAATTAGCTTAGGATTTCTCTGGTTGTGGCAAGGGCCCACCACAAACCTTGATCGATTCCTATAACCATTTTATTGTGTAGGAAGTGTGTTTCGATTCAGTAGATAGAACTGCACTTAATTTCTCATTTTCTTTCATTAGCGACTTACAAAATTCCTACACTTAATTTCGTACTTAAGTTTATTTCAAATGTTTTCATAGATCTGAGTTAAAGATAACAAGTGTAATGTTGTTGAGTCTTCGCAAACCATGGAACATTGTTATGAGCATAATTTGTACATGTTAACTCTGTGATTACTCTTTTGAATTCGTGAATGCTAGGAAAGGAAGTTTCGATTTAGAATGAATTTCTTAAGGACTAAATTATTATGTTTTAAATTGTATCTCTTGCCTTGAATGGAAGTGTTTCATTTCTTATGAATTTATATCAGTAGAACAAGACTCGTGTATTTTATTCTTTGTTTGAATATTAAGAATTGATTAGAGACAAAGTATCATTTTTTAGAATAGCCTACATGTTAATGCTTCAGAAATTATCTGTCATTTTTAGTATAGTTGTTTGATTTCTTGTTTGTGATTTACTTGAATCATAGTGCAATAAACATTTGAATAGATAGCCGGTTATTTGTTTGATTTAATTACATTTATTTATGTTCATCATTAGATAACTTGAAGTTGTGTGTGCTGATTCAGATTAGTTATATGATTGGGAAATTGTCAGTTATGTCTTTTAAATGATGAGTTTTATTTGAATTAAGTAGCACATAAGGATTGATTTGAGTTATCATTGAGTTTACTGTTGGTTCATAGTACCACATGGATTAGCTTGTGCACTAGTTTTTAATAGGGTCAATATTAAATTATTTTGAGAATATAATTAGTGATAGTTGTCCATCTTATTTCTGAATGAGTTTTTGAGTTAATATATCATGGTTAATAACAAAATAGTTATTTGAGTTCTGAATAGAAAATAGATTTCGTTGACAGTAATTTAAATTACAATGAAATAGGCTTCTTCACTTCAACAATTATGGGTGTGATTATTAGACATGGAGTTGAGCATTTCGTACTAGAAATGTATAAGGTAAGTTTGAATCTAAACCAGAATGCATCGCAACTCGAAGTTTATGAACTCTAGTTGAGAGTTTAATTTAGGGAATCCAATGACATATAAAATCCCTAACATAACATATTTCTAGTACAATGAAAGTTAAGTGTCTAAATTTCAAATGGTCATAAATTTCAAACCAATAGTCAGTTTGAGATAAAGTTTATATTGTTGGAAAGTTCTTGATGAGTCAAGCACACTAGTGGAAATGGTTTTTAGTTTTAGCTAAGCTGAAAAAGTGGATATTTGTAACCCAATCTTCATAATATACCTTGGAGATCGGGTAAAAAATCGAACACCTTCCATAGCTTGAGAATAACTCAAGGGTGTGGAAGGGAGTGTTACAAAGTGGTATCAGAGTACACATGTTCAATATTTGGACAAGATGGGCTCAAGAACCTATGGAATCAGAGATTAAGGTTCAACATTGAACTTGAGGAGGCTTGTATGCAAATGATTAAGACTTATTCTAATAAGTAGCTTTTTATTTTGATGTTGTTTATTATAAAGGGTAACCTAAACTTTTAAACTTACATATTTCATGGTTACTAATTTTTTGTAAAACATTGAATTCATAATTATTGACTAGAATGGGTATAAACATGATTTATATGTTTTTTTCCTTTTTTTTTTAATTATTGGAATGTGCACCTGACATGGATTCTAGATGTGTGAACAACAAATCAACATCCTTCATATTAGCATATAAAGTATCGAAATGACAAGGTAACAAATCAATTTGTTATGTTGGCATAATTAACAACTATGTGTGTGTGAAATCACATAAGTAGATGATGAGCCCCAAAAATGGATAATTATTTGGGCTCATTCAACCTCCTAATTTGACTTAATCCACCATTCTCATTAGTTTATTGCATGTTTTTGATTATATTTATGCTAATAGAGTGAATTTGGTTAGTCATTATGCCAACAAGTCTAATGGGTGCTTTGTGTAGCCTTTTTGGTCAACTTGGAGACAAAATTGAAGGTCTTAATGAGCACTTGGCAGCCAAATTCGTGGGAGAACAAGGGAGAGGATTTGTAGGAAGGTGTCCCCTTCATTTATGGGCCCTTACCTCAAATTTTCCACCATCAGCTCGGAGTTCAAAGGCCACCAAATCAATTAGCACAAGGGCAGCCAAGCAAGTCAAGTAGGACTGCTGTTAACTACAAGTTTTGGGCAGCCGAGTCCCTAAATTTTAGGAGGACTGTTGGGGTCCTCAATTTGTATAAATAAGAAGGCTTAGGGCCTCATTTTGGTTAGCTAGTGGTTAGTCAATTTGTAGCTGGTAGTTAGTCATTTCATAGTCTTGTTGTAGTCATTTTGTAGTTCGATTTCTAGGCAATAGATTAGTTTTGCTGTCAGCTCATTTTCAAGTTCTCCTTGTGGACAGTTTTGATGTAACTCTTCATTTCTTGATCAATAAAGATGAATCCAGCTTTGCACCAGCTCTAAATCTCTATTAGGAGGCTGTAGCTCTTGGGGTTGGGCCCATCTCAAGCGCCCAATACCTCCTTTGATTACCTTTATGTGTTTTTGCTGCATTCTTAGAATAAAATCTGCTATTTAGATCTAACTCTTGTTTTGTTATTTAGTTTGTTTTTTATGTGTAAAATAGCTTTTCATGCTCAGATTTAGTTGATAGGTTGTTAACAGAAAAATCTTCAAGAAAAGGGCCAACAAACATCTGTGGTTTAACCTCTCCCTTAGTGGGATCAGGAGCTGTTACTAGGATGACTTTGCTGCCCACAAAAGCACTGACTTTGCTTTGCCATGCAATCATTAGTGTTTGGTTTTCATTTGCAAAAGTTGGTTACATGTTCAAATCTTTGAATGCTTCATTTCACAGTTAATATACATCGTTTCCTTGCAAATAAAGCTGTTGTCCATTCTTGTTACTGTTAGCTAGATCATATTAGGGTAGCATAACTAGATCTTTGTTTTCTTGCATGTCTTTGTTGGTTCAGTTGGAAACATAACTTGCAGAGCACCTGTTATCCTTCTCTATCTACCCATAATCCATCAGATAATCTGCTCCACCCCTTAGTCCATGATTCATACCCTTCATTTGCCATACTTTCCCCACCTTGCCCTAATTCCTACATTCTTGTGCA
Organism: Pinus tabuliformis; assembly: GCA_031772625.1. Taxonomy (NCBI): domain Eukaryota; kingdom Viridiplantae; phylum Streptophyta; class Pinopsida; order Pinales; family Pinaceae; genus Pinus; species Pinus tabuliformis. The sequence continues at coordinate 490,320,006 of CM062806.1, read as the reverse complement.
TCATCGCGTCCTCCATCCTTGAACAAATCCAATCGCTCCTTAGCCTCATCCACCAAGTCCTAGACCTCTTCACACCCCTATTTCACCTCCATACTCATTCCTCCATCTTTTTCCCTCCATCCATGCTCCAAAATCCCATTTCGAAACATCCTGTAGAAATCCTGAACATCCTGTAGAACCCCTGCAGACTTCCTGTAGAAGCTCATAAACATGGTTTCTTGGCAGCCAAACTTTGTGAGACTCTCTGGAAGGGTGTTAGGGACCCCTTAGACCCTCTCTGAACCTTCCCAACCTTTCCCAAGCATTTCTCCTCCCTGATCCACCTCTGCACAGTCAAAAATAGTTAGAAGCACATGCATGATAATTCCAACAACTTAAACAAAAATACAAAAATATGTTTTCTTCAGATATAGGTAGTCTAGACACATGTATTTTACCTTCATAGAGGTAATGGCATCTCTTTCAGTAGTTTGCATGCTCTCCTTTGCGTCAGTAGGACTAGCTGGTAGAATTAGGGTTTGTGTTTCTTTTTGGCTTTCAATTTCTTTTTGCAATTAGATTAGCTTCCTTCGAGTTAGCTTTCATCCATCAATTAAAAAGCTTCTTCTAAGAGCTCATAGAAGTTGGCTTAAGCTCCTAGTGGACTTGTGCCAGCTGACCAAGTGACAGCTGCGGCAAGAGCTAGTACTTGTGCATACAGCACCGTCGCTTCCAAGTTTGTTACGAACTACCGGGTTGATAAAATTAAAGAAGGGAGTTCCAGGAGTTGTAGCATTATTGCTACAATACTGGAGCCCACCATCTTTTTGGCGCCATTGCCGGGGAAGCGTCAGAGTATTGGTGATTGCTGCTATTCTTCTATTTTCTACTACAACCTTCTGCTAAGTAGTTTATTTCATTTCCATTATGCAATTTCATTTATGCAAAAGTAGATTAGCATTTCCTACTTTCATAGATTAGCATTTCAATTCGTAATTTCATTTCTGCAAGCGTAGATTAGCATTTCAATTCCGCAAGCGTAAACTAGCATTTCTTTCCTGCAATTTCATTAGAGAAAAATAGATTAGTCCTTTCCTGCTTTCAGTTCAATTCCACATTTTCATTTTAGCAAGATAGTTAGTTGCAGTTCAATCTATTTCAGTTTTGCAGGTAGAAGTAGAAAAAAGCAAAAATCAACCAAAAAGATTTCATTTCATGCCTTGTAGGAGTAGAGATAAGTTAGAAAAATCATTGCACAACTCCCCACTGCTTCACACAGCCAACCTTCTCTCTTCTTCGATGGCTGTGATTAAAGAACCCTTAGGTGGACAACAAGAAATATTTGAAGAACCTCAAGGGAAGAAGAAGAAGAAACCATTCCTTTGGAGCAAATGGCTACAAGCAGAAATGTTGGGAGCAGTACCTTGTCCAAAGATGAATTTGTAAATCAGCTGGAAGATTTCAAGAGTGATATGAGGCAGTTTCTTGCCATGCAACTGGATACCTGGCGGATCCAAAGGAAGCAAGAGGAAGCCAAGAGGGCTTTGGCCATTTTTTGTCCTAGGTGCACTAGAAAGCATCCTAGGAACGAATGTCCATTGTACTCCATAGAAGTGTGTTTTGTCTGTGAAGAATACCATCCTACAGATCAGTGCCCTTCCTTACCCAGAATCAAAGCTGCATATCAGAGAGCCAAAGGAGCCACTGAATCACTCTATTATATGAACCAAAGGAGGCCGCATGAACCTAGATCTTATCAGCAGGAACTGCAAGGGACATCCGAGACCTATTATGACCCCTATCAAGCCACTTTCATGCCTTCTTGGGGTCCCCCTACTCATCCTTCCTGGTTCACACCTCCTCCTTGTTCCTTCACAGATCCATATTATGCCCAACCAGCTGCTCATTCATTTCACTCTTATGCTCAGCCACAGCCTCAGTGGAATGCACCTTATCAGGAGTGGAGGCCCCAGTACAACTCTCATCCCGCTCATTTTCCTCCACCACCTGCTCATCCACAACCATCGCCTCCTCCTCCACCAAGGCAACCCCAAATGCCTACCCAACCACAATGCCATCCATCTCCATCTCAATTTCACACCTCCACTCAACTACCCGTACCATTTCCAAAGCCATACAATGGAGTAGCTCAACCCAATTGCAAAGCTGAGGCACAACATGTGCAAATGACTCCTTTTGAGCTCAATGATGTTCACCAAAGCTCAGGAAGAGTGTTGCAAAACAGAGATTATATTGACAACATTGAAGGACCAAAGGAAAAAGAAGATTCCAAAGAGGAGATCAAAGAACCATGGGCTGCACTTGATGAAGAGAAGAGATCAGAATCAGAGATCGAGAGAGTTCCCTCATGGTTACCATCAAATCCTCCATGTACTCAAGAGAAAGATCAGCAAAAAGAGGAAGATGAGAAGGTCATGATAGAAGGTGACATGAAGAATGATCCAGATCAGCAAAAGGACCATGGATATCAAAGCTATATTGAGATATGGTTTCAGACGGTCACTAAGTTGCAGCGGTACTCTCTTCCTCAGCTATGTTTGATCCCTTCAAAGTCAGATCATTTGGTCTCTAAAGTCCGGATAGTTGTCCAAGCATGCATTTCGAGCCTTCACATCATTTTTTCTCTAATCTCGATGTGCACATGGCTCCATTGGAAGTATTCTTATACTTGAAAATGATTTTGTTTTTCAAGTAGGGTAGGGTAGAAAAAAAAAAAGAAAAAAAGAGAAAAAAAAAGAAAAAGAAAAAATGAAAAAAGAGGAAAATAGAAATCTAAGGTGAAAACCTCCTCGGAGGCGCCTTAGATTGGCTCATTGATTGAAAACCTCCATGAGGCGGTCAATGGGTGGAAAAAAAAGAGAAAAGAGAATAAGATCTCTGGGTGAAAACCTCCCTTGGAGGCGCCCAGGGCAGGCAATTAGGGTGAAAACCTCCATGAGGCGCCCTAGTTGTTTTTCAAAAAAAAAGAGAAAAAGAAAAAGAAAAATAAATCTGATTTCCATTGAATGATTTCAGGTTGCAGCAATGACATTGCAGGTCAGGAGGATCACTCAAAGCAAAGACAAAGGAGTTTTTGTGCCTTCTAGAGGAGGTTCTATATTTCTACAGGAAACATCCTGTAGAACCTTCAAGCGAGACAGATTCGATTTTGGAAGGGGATCTAAAGCTTGGAATCCATTGGTTTTGCCTGCAAGCATCCATGTTCCCATTCCTCACCCTTTTCCATCATCTTTTCCACCTCATTGTGCTTCTTCATTTTGCTTCTACAGGAAGTTCCTGTAGAAATTGTAGGAAGCTAGAAATGGATTTCAAAAAGGTGGTTTGGTGAACATGGTAGCTTCCTCGGGGGTTCAGAAGTCCTCATGCAATCTTCCAACTCCTCCTCCATCCTCTCCATACCTGCATCACAGCCCAAATTCATTTTTCATACCATGCAACAAAAATGCAAAATGCCTTGAAGCAAAAATACCTAGAACAAAATTTGTTTTTGCCATAACTTGAAAACCATGCATCCATTTGAAAAACTGTTTTATGGGGAATTGTACAAGGGTGATGGAAACATGCCTGAGCAGTTTCAGCCAATTCCGGTGCACGGTTTCCAAGAAATTAGCCTCCATCGCCATCAGCCATTTTTGAATTTTCTCCATATCCGTGCATCCGTTTCAAAACCTGTTTCATGGGGATATGCATATGAGTGATGGTAACCTACCCAAGCAGTTTCAGTTGATTCCGATGCACGGTTTCCGAGAAATCGATCTCTGAAATCTTCAGCCATTTTCCATTTTTCTCGAAATCTGTGCATCCATTGATCACGATTTTGCTATGGGAGGTGCATAATGATGATAGGAACATGCTCAACAAGTTTCAGATCGATCCGGTTTACCGTTTGGGAGAAATGGCGAAAATAAGTTCTGGTCTGGTGAAAATTTAGCAGCAGCAGCTTCAAGGTGCAGATCTGAGCGTGGAAATGGACTCCTGCAGCATGCATCTAGCTAGAGGACACCTGCACAAGGAAAACAACCAAAAATTAGCAGCCAAGCCGCATGCAATCAGAAAAACCAATGCATGCAGCAAATGACAGGCCATAGCAACCATTTGACTTCAGGTACGTGACTAAAACTTGTTCCTCTGTTGCATGAATCTGATTGAAGAAATGCTTAAACAAATGGAATGGTGGAATTAAGGCACGAATATGGCAACATTGAGCCGATAGTTCCTTTTCCAATTCTCTAGCAATCAGTTGAGAATCATGCAGCGTACGTGTTAGTCAACTTACGTGAAAATTAAAAATAAAAATAAAAACAGACAGTGGTAGAGGCTTTAACTCCAGTGCAACTGATTAACAAGAAGAGGACATGCAGCTCATCACAGCACTGCGTTTGCATGTGTCCACGTACACTTGGCCACTTCACTCTCTCACGCAAATCACGCAGCAATTAAAGGCGGCTCAGCTAAAACTTATGAATTGTTGTTCGTCTGCACTTTCCACATCCTCAACTGAAGTGTGCACAATCAGTTAATTGGTTCTCTATCATCAACTCATTGATGGTTGTTTTATTTCTCTCCGAAATGGTTGCAATGATCATGATGCGAACATTGAACCGTGGAAGTTTAATGACAGCTATGCTGCTATTATGGGTGTTTATGGGTTTCTTTGCAGGGTATGCATTGTCACGTCTATATCAGATGTTCAAGGGCACAGAACAGAGGAGGAACACGCTGAAGACAACATTCTTGTTTCCAGGCATTTCCTTTTGCATTTTCTTTATTCTCAATGCACTGCTATGGGGAAAAAATCAGCTGGTGTAGTTCCTTTCGAGACTATGTTTGCCTCGGTCCTTTTATGGTTTGGAATTTCTGTGCCATTGGTCTTTGTGGGCAGTTACTTTGGCTACAAGGAACCTACAATTGAAGATCCAGCGAAGACCAATCAAATCCCCAGGCAGATTCCAGAGCAAGCTTGGTATAAGCATCCCATTTTCTCAATACCAATTGGAGGCATTTTGCCTTTTGGAGCTATATCCATTGGACTGTTCTTCAGATTAACTTCAATATGGCTGCATCAGTTCTACTGTATATTTGGGTTCCTGTTCATTGTCTTTGTGATCCTCATTGTTACATGTGCAGAGATCACCATTGTCTTGTGCCACTTTGAATTGTGCAGTGAAGATTACAACTGGTGGTGGAGATCTTATTTGACTGTTTCTATGCATGCCTTTGGTTTGTGCGGACAATATACTTATCAGTGAAGATTGACTGAGGCTCTGCACTCTGTCTGTGGGAGCTTAATTCCCTTTTTACAGTCGAGTTTGGGCAGTAAAAACATTATAACCAGGGAATTGGTATAGCAATATATATGTCTTTGATAGAAATCTGTCCTTTTTTTGATGTGCCAACCTAATACATTTTATCCTCTGCATCGGTGATAAAAGCACCATTTGATTTAAACTATGGATGTATTCCTACCATTCTGTTCCCCAACTACTTGTTAGCCCCAAATCCTTTGCAGTTTGCCATACTCATGTACCCAGATTGATGTTTAGACTGACACACCTGAGAAATCCTATCCTGAGGATCAAAAGAGGAAGACATAAAACAACAGTCCCTTTTTGCTCGAAGCATTGAAACAGGGCACTCTCACCAAACCAAACCAACCAGCTTACATCCTTTTTGGAGCAAGTTGAGTGTGGCACAAAATTGAAGAAAGGAAACACGCGGAGGCAAGAGAGGAAGGCAGTGGTAAGAAGACCCAGGATAGGCCATCACAGGAAAAGCCACAAGAACAACAAAAGGAAAAGCAAGAAAAAGGGCCAAATTGTTGAGGCCAAAACTGTGGGAGGAATGAAGGCACAAACACCAAGGGAGAAATGGTTTCAAACACGGGCAGAGAGGACTAAAAATGTCAAAACAAGTAGGGACACACCCAAGGCAACCACAACACAGGTCAAGGAGAAGGCATCTTCAGTCAAGCAGGCAAAAACATTGAAGACTGTTTCTACAGGAAGCCAGAACTCAACTACAGGACTTTCTACAGGAAGTTTGGAAAAAGGGCAGCAAAAGGAGAAATCGGCCGAGATTTTAGCTAAGGAGGAAGCACCTGTGTTGGCTAGCCTAAGCACATCAATCCCCTCCATGAACACTCATTCTTTTCAGTGTTCGGACACAATTTAGTCATGGTTCAACTTTCTACAGGAAGTTCTGTATTTTTACCAGAAACATCCTGTAGAAGCCTTTGGGTAGGCTAGAATCAATTATGGAGAGGGATTTGAAGCTTGAAGACTGTTGAGGAGACATGCAACCACTCTTTTCTTCCATCCTCCACTGGTTTCATCTCCTTTCGCCACCATTGCTGCCATCATATTGAATATACTTGCACGCTCATACCAAGGCTGAGAATTCACTAGGAAAAGGAACAGGCAGTGGGAAGAAGCAAAGAAGCATGGTTTCATGACAGAAAAGAGGACATCACTTCAGAAGCTTGGCATGACAAGGAGGCCACCAGGACCATCAAAGATGAGGAGAGAGATTGGTTGCTCAGAGGATGAGCAACACTTTCAGTGGGGGGTGATGATGAGCCCCAAAAATGGATAATTATTTGGGCTCATTCAACCTCCTAATTTGACTTAATCCACCATTCTCATTAGTTTATTGCATGTTTTTGATTATATTTATGCTAATAGAGTGAATTTGGTTAGTCATTATGCCAACAAGTCTAATGGGTGCTTTGTGTAGCCTTTTTGGTCAACTTGGAGACAAAATTGAAGGTCTTAATGAGCACTTGGCAGCCAAATTCGTGGGAGAACAAGGGAGAGGATTTGTAGGAAGGTGTCCCCTTCATTTATGGGCCCTTACCTCGAATTCTCCACCATCAGCTCGAAGTTCAAAGGCCACCAAATCAATTAGCACAAGGGCAGCCAAGCAAGTCAAGTAGGACTGCTGTTAACTACAAGTTTTGGGCAGCCGAGTCCCTAAATTTTAGGAGGACTGTTGGGGTCCTCAATTTGTATAAATAAGAAGGCTTAGGGCCTCATTTTGGTTAGCTAGTGGTTAGTCAATTTGTAGCTGGTAGTTAGTCATTTCATAGTCTTGTTGTAGTCATTTTGTAGTTCGATTTCTAGGCAATAGATTAGTTTTGCTGTCAACTCATTTTCAAGTTCTCCTTGTGGACAGTTTTGATGTAACTCTTCATTTCTTGATCAATAAAGATGAATCCAGCTTTGCACCAGCTCTAAATCTCTCTTAGGAGGCTGTAGCTCTTGGGGTTGGTCCCATCTCAAGCGCCCAATACCTCCTTTGATTACCTTTATGTGTTTTTGCTGCATTCTTAGAATAAAATCTGCTATTTAGATCTAACTCTTGTTTTGTTATTTAGTTTGTTTTTTATGTGTAAAATAGCTTTTCATGCTCAGATTTAGTTGATAGGTTGTTAACAGAAAAAGCTTCAAGAAAAGGGCCAACAAACATCTGTGGTTTCACCTCTCCCTTAGAGGGATCAGGAGCTGTGACTAGGATGACTTTGCTGCCCACAAAAGCACTGACTTTGCTTTGCCATGCAATCATTAGTGTTTGGTTTTCATTTGCAGAAGTTGGTTACATGTTCAGATATTTGAATGCTTCATTTCACAGTTAATATACATGGTTTCCTTGCAAATAAAGCTGTTGTCCATTCTTGTTACTGTTAGCTAGATCATATTAGGGTAGCATAACTAGATCTTTGTTTTCTTGCATGTCTTTGTTGGTTCAGTTGGAAACATAACTTGCAGAGCACCTGTTATCCTTCTCTATCTACCTAGAATCCATCAGATAATCTGCTCCACCCCTTAGTCCATGATTCGTACCCTTCATTTGCCATACTTTCCCCACCTTGCCCTAATTCCTACATTCTTGTGCATCATCGTGTCCTCCATCCTTGAACAAATCCAATCGCTCCTTAGCCTCATCCACCAAGTCTTAGACCTCTTCACACCCCTATTTCACCTCCACACTAATTCCTCCATCTTTTTCCCTCCATCCATGCTCCAAAATCCCATTTCGAAACATCCTGTAGAAGAATTACAAAACATCCTGTAGAAATCCTGAACATCCTGTAGAACCCCTGCAGACTTCCTGTAGAAGCTCATAAACACGGTTTCTTGGGTGCCAAACTTTGTGAGACTCTCTGGAAGGGTGTTAGGGACCCCTTAGACCCTCTCTGAACCTTCCCAACCTTTCCCAAGCATTTCTCCTCCCAGATCCACCTCTGCACAGTAAAAAATAGTTAGAAGCACATGCATGATAATTCCAACAACTTAAATAAAAATACAAAAAGATGTTTTCTTCATATATAGGTAGTCTAGACACATTTATTTTACCTTCATAGAAGTAATGGCATCTCTTTCAGTAGTTTTCATGCTCTCCTTTGCGTCAGTAGGACTAGCTGGTAGAATTAGGGTTTGCGTTTCTTTTTGGCTTTCAATTTCTTTTTGCAATTAGATTAGCTTCCTTCGAGTTAGCTTTCATCCATCAATTAAAAAGCTTATTCTAAGAGCTCATAGAAGTTGGCTTAAGCTCCTAGTGGACTTGTGCCAGCTGACCAAGTGACAGCTGCGGCAAGAGCTAGTACTTGTGCATACAGCACCGTCGCTTCCAAGTTTGTTACGAACTACCGGGTTGATAAAATTAAAGAAGGGAGTTCCAGGAGTTGTAGCATTATTGCTACAATACTGGAGCCCACCATTAGACACAATTGCAATAAGATAAACATGTAAGATCCTAACAAGATACCCTAGACAAGCCCAAGAAAATTTCAAAATTTTATGGCTAAGTGAAGAAGCCATAATTACAAGGGGGGCTATCTTAACTTATCTCATACTAGTTTAATATGTTTCTTTAATGTTTTGAGTAGTTTCATTTTCTTGTGACTAACAACATAGGCATCATAAATATGCAAGAGATGAAATATATTAGAGATATAACTCCAATGAACATATATTCAATAATGATATGCCAGACACATGAAGATATGCCAGGTTCATACTGTGATGGATGTGCATGCATAAAGAATTTGATTAGTATGTTTCCATAACATGGTTTAGATGACTAATAGTGGTTAATAGTAAACATGTAACCATCAGTAGGTTGAAAACATGATTAGGAAGCTAATGAAAGTGTTGCATGTAGTCTTGAGTAATCGTCGCTAAGGAAAATAAGGTGTTGAGGAGAGAATGGCACAGGTGACACATATGCATATTGATATGCATGTTGTGACAATGTTGTAAGTGCATTAATAAGAGGTTTTCTACCAGTCAGTGGTTTTCTCTAGATAAGTATTCTAAAAATGACTGATTAAGACCCTTGAACTTTATGCATAGTTAAATAATTGTTTGAATGCTTAATTAAGTGCATGATATGAGTATGTGCCTATGAGATTGCATGAAGGAATGATCATGTTTTAAGAAAATTGCATTATTAAAATGTGTGTTGAGATAGATGATGCACACAAGAGTGCAAAGAGGAGGGACCCCATAGCTATTACAAGGAATAAAAGCTCATAAAAATTTCAAACACTTGAACCAACAACCCATAATGTAGAAAGAAATGATAACTAAAGGGTTTGAGTTTGATGGGAACTAAGGAATGGTGTGTAGAGGGGATGTTTTGCTTCATTTTAATTTTTATTATTGACCATTCTTTTCTTTTTCTTTTTGTATATTGACTTTAAGCATGGTTGTTGGCTTGTTGGGGCCTGACCCAGGTTCAGAGTTAATTTAGCCAAACAAATCCTGGTACTACTGGCCCTTTCGGCAAGAGTCCGCGGAGTGTAGACTGAGGTCTCACTCGAAGTAGTATTGGAGGGTGCTAGAACTAGGTTTCCACACCTTGGAGATGTATAATGAGTTCAAGTGGTCCGCAGTTCGACCCTGCATGCACGTCGCTACTCGCAGCGTAATATGTTGCCTTCACATAATCCTACTCAAGGGTTAAACACTACGCTTTTGCATTATTACCCAAGACTTCATTGATATTCCACTATTAGTTGATTAACTTAGCCTACTTATGTGCTTTAAGCTATACTTAACAACATAAACCATTCATACTGGTGCATGCAGTAAATAAATAGTATATTTGCAATTTATATCAAACATGCATTAATCCAAGAACAAATATACAAGTATGATATCAAACTTCTCTTTATTAATCCCTTTTTCGATTAGAGACTTGACTCCGCCATGTGTACTAAGCTGCAAGGGTCCGCGCACTCAGCTGCAGACTACTAGGCCTCTGCACACTCAGCTGTAGAGCCTTCTCCTACTCTACGACCCAAGACACACTTAGTCGCTTAGACTCTTTCTTCTCTCTACTACTCCACTATCCCTATTTTTCTTTTACACTTAGAGCCTTGTTCTATTTATACAATCCCATGGTTCGTAGACCATGGGTAGGTCAACATTACATTACAAGAATAGGGTGGACAACCCTGTGACTCTATCATACATTTTGTGTTCAGGGCCCACAAGTCGCGAAGTCTTTACAATAATATCGAGTCAAAACTTGGGCTTTGAGTCCCAAAACATGCCTTGGGGGGATTTCATGCCCAATAGGCCCCCAACACAAAAATTGTGACTGACAGTCAAGTCACTTTGTCAGCACAATGATATTTGCATGGAGTCCCTCCAATTGTTCTCGAGTTGTGCTGAGGTCAGCAACACACTAAGCTACTGCTTGTTAGAGCTGCTACTTCCATTGTTCTGAGACCTCTATGTATGAACTGTTCCCATACATCTGTATCGAAATATGTTTATAGTCTCGTGGCTTTGTCCGGCTCCTTGGAGCACGAAGACTGTGCTTCTACTGGCTAGTCAGATAGCTGGCCCACCCATGTAGGGCGTCAAGCGGCTGCCATTCACTTTGCATGGGAAGGGTTCTCCATTTAGTTCGACTAACAGGACCACACTTCTATCTGTGACCTCCTTAACCATCTATGGTCCCAACCAATGCATTCTGAATTTTCCCAGAAATTTTTCAAATTTATTGTCATACAACATCACTAAGTCATTTACCTTGAATGTGTGCAACTTAATATGGCGATTGTGCAAGGCCTTTTCAGGCTGCTTTTTTACCTGCTGATGAAAACCAGCCAAGAACCGTTCCTCCTCAATTTCTTCCAATTATGGGAGCCTTTCCTCCAGAGCTTCGCAGTCCGTCATCCCTATGAGCGCTGCTATACACAAACTAGGTATGATATATTCCATCGGCATGACAGCTTCAATGCCATAAACTAACCGAAAAGGTGTTTGTCCTGTCAATTTCTTGCACGTTGTCCTATAAGCTTAGAGTACTGTGAGTATGCACAAGTCCCAATCACTTCGTTGCGCGTTGCACACTTTGGTTAGTGTAGTCTCAAGTATTTTGTTGAATGCTTCTACTGTCCCAGTATCTTGTGGGTTATATAGTGTACTTTTTTGATGATACACCTAGAACTCTTCTGTGAGCGCGTTGATGGTTTCATTTAGGAAGTGTGTTCTACAATAACTCATTAAGATTTTCGGACAGCCAAATCGGGTCAACATGTTTTCAAACAAAAACTTCACAGCCATAGTAGCCATGCAGTCTTTGATCGGTTGCGCTTCTGCCCAGCGTGTCAAGTACTCTGCCACAGTGATGATGTAGCGCGCACTCGTTTTTCCCTGAGGTTTGATAGGTCCCACAAAGTCGATTGCCCATTTCTCGAACGAATTTAACGTCATTTATGGATTCAATCACATCTCATCCCTCTGCGATGGTTTTCCGGTCCTTTGACATATATCGTAGGCCTTACAATGTGCTTTTGAATCCTGGTGAAGGGTTGGCCACCATAACCATGCGCGAAAAATCTTTTGTGCGGTTTCTCGTCCTGCATAGTCTCCTCCTGCAGCGCCCCCATGTGCTTCCATGAGGATTTGACTTTGTTCAAATTCAGGTATGTACCTTCGCAAGATCTCATCATTGCCCATTTTATATAGGTGCCCCACGATGGTAGAAAAATCCACAGCGCGCACCACCAATTCCTTCTTCTTTTGGATGGAGTATTCCTTTAGCGTGGTCCCTGTTGTCAGAAAGTGGATTATATCTTCGAAGTGTCCATTCGCAATGCACACAAAAAAGGGTTGTGCGTCAGGTAATCCTTCCTCTAAACTAGTAGGTTCCTCACCCGTCTCAATATGCAACAAGTGGTTTGGTCCTGCGTTCAGGCATCCAGGTTTTACAATGACCTCAAAGTCATATTCTTGGAACAATAAGAGCCACCTACAGATGTGCCCCCCCAACATAGGCTTATTGACCAAGTACTTTAGCACAGAATGGGCTGTATACATCTTGAAATGTCCTCCTAGAAAATAATGCCAGTATTTTTGGAGCGCGTACACCATCGCCAATCCCTCATGCTCGGTTGTGGAATAGTTCTTCTTGGCTTTGGACAATCTATGAGTTGAAAACATGATAGGGTGATCCAAGCCCTCTCTACCCTCTTGTGTGAGCACTGCTCCCAGTGCGATACACGACATATAAACATGGACATGAAACTCCACATCCCATTTTGGGAAAACCAGGATTGGTGTGGAGGCCAATTTCCCCATTAGGACATCCAAGCTCTTCATGCAATCATCATTCTAGAAAAATGTGAAATCATTTTTCAATAGTTTCTCCATTGGTGCGGTGATTTGGGCATAGCTTTTGATGTACTTCCTATAGTACCCTGTGTCCCAAGGTAGGGCACAACTGTTTAACACTTTGCGGGGCTTCCAAATTTAGAATCACTGCAATCTTCACGAGGTCCAGCATCAGTCCCTGTTTGCAGAGCACATATCCCAATAGGTTCCCAAAGGGAACAAGGAATGTGCACTTCTTAAGGTTCAACGCAATCTGGTGTCACCGATAAGTATCTAGGATCAAGTGTAAGCTTGCTACATGGTGCTTAACCAATCCAAAGATAGTCCAATCATCCAGATAGACCTATAGGAACTTGTGGATGTAATATTTGAATGCGTCAAAAACGATGTGCGAAAAGATGGCTGGTGCATTCTTCAACCCAAATGACATAATGGTGTATTGAAAGCAGCCCCATTCCATTATAAAGGTCCTCTTACTCCTGTCTTCTGGCACTATTTTGATCTAGTGGTACCCTGAGAACCCATTCGTGAAAGAGTATGCTTCTTGTTCACCAAAATTTTGCAATACTTCATCTGTGAATGGTGTCGGGAATGGGTCGTGTACACTGTTGGGTAGCGGAGGTCCCGCATAACAGTTTTGGGTCTGTTAGCCTAGAATTTAGGGTAAAATTATTGTAAACCTCTGGAATATGCGGAGTGCGAAATGTAAAAGGTTGAGTCAAAGGGTTGTTCGCCTAAGAAAGAATATAGAATAATAGGAAGTCAGTCGGTCTACAGACCATAGGAAGGTATAAATAGAGTGTAGCTCTATGGGGAAAAAGGCAGTTTTTTTTGTATGTTCTTGGATCTGAATGGTAATGGGTTTTTGAGAAGGAATGTCTGAAAGTGTCTGTAAGTCCAAGCCGAGGGTATTAGGTAGTAGATAGAGGCTCTGTAACTATGTGCGCAAAGGCCTGGAAGAGTCCGCAGCTGTGTGCATAGACCCCTGCAGCTAAGTGCGTAGGGAGGATATGGATTTATTAATGAAGAAGTTGAATAAAGATAAGTTGTTTCTAAAATACTGTGTTAAGTCTGAATTGTCGCGGATCTGGCTTTTGTATGTTTATTGTAACTGTTTGATCTATGCGCATATGCTTATAAATACATGAATCTGTATCTATTCTAAGTGCATGAATTGGTTAACTCTGATAAATGTTTGCTTAAAGACCACAATAAGTAGATTTAATACATAAACAACGCAATAATAATTAGTAAGGATTATTCTGGGTTCAGATCTATGTAGAACAGAGCAGCACGAAGCTGTGGAATGGTGCGTGAAATCTCCAGAACATGTCTACACATCCCAAGGGTACGGAAACTTGGTTCCAACACCCTCCCCTGCTACCTCGAGTGAGACCTCAGTCCACACTCCCTGGGCTGTTGTTGAAAGGGCTGGTAGTTGTGGGATTTGTTTGGCTAAGTAATTCTTCTGAACCTAGGTCAGGCCCATATAAGCCAACAAATGGTTTCGTTGCCGGGCCTGGGATCTGCCTAAGGGGTGTTTGATGTGGAACACAGGGAATCTATAGAAAAAGAATTGAAGGATCGAAGGGACTAGGAGCAGTAGTAGTACAATGATGAGCACGATCTAGCTACCAATATTCAAAGGAGCAGGAATCAAAGACCCAGAACAATTTTGGTCCGTGTTAACCTCAGTATGGAATGCACATAGAATTGTAGATGATAATATCAGAAAGGCTACCTTAGTTAGGTTACTGTAGGACCAAGCGCTGACATGGTACATAAAGTACTCAAGTGACCACCCAACTGTGGGGATGGTAGAAATCTAGACCGAACTAAAGAAAGAGTTTAGTCAGCAAATTCAGAAACACAGTCGATCATAAGGTTCAAGGAGATCACGATGATGCCTGGTGAAACCCCGTGGGATTTGGCCTAAAGACTGAAAAGTACTATTCGCGAGGTTAACATGACATTGATGGATGCGCAACACTGCGCTTGGTTTATGGCATCCTTTACACCACATCTGCGGATGGCTTTGTCACAACAGAATATCTCAACCCAGGCTAAAGCATTGGAGATAGCGATGAGGTTACACGAAACTCTGTTACAAGATCCGGGGTTGGGAGTTCAACAAATCCAAGCGTAGATCCAAAATTTATGTTTGGAAATGAAGAAGTTAAATCAAGAATAGGCACCATGACCAAAAGTTTGGGAGGAAGTATGGTGTATAAAGTGCAGGAGCCAGGGGCACGATAAAGATCACTGCCCAGTCTCAGTGAATTATGTGACAATGGGGGGACCAACACCGTTGCGACCAGAGGCAAAGGTAGGGCCAAGCACAACAACCCCACTCTGGTGCGCAATTTGTCAGGTGGGAGCAAAACATACCACCGATAACTGTCATCTACTGCCAAAATACAACCAGACCCCCCAACAGTTATTTTGCAACTTTCGTAGATCGGTGGGCCACGAGGAAAGAGACTGTCGTAGATAAAAATTAATAATGGACCAGTCACCTGCTTACAGAATGTAGACTGAGGCATGAGGTCAGGATCCAGCTGTGACGATTGCGCACGGTGGGTTCCAGGGTCATGGATGAGGACGGGGTGGAATGGGGCCAGGAAGGGGTCGTGGGCAACTAATCTATTACAACTGCGGAGGTCCAGGACATTACACACAGGATTGTACCAACCCAACTATAATTTCATGTAGTTACTATGAGCATTTTGATCATGAGCTGATAGATTTCCGTACGCTGATAGCATTAATTCATGAAAAAAGGGCAGAGCAACCAACAACGACCCAGAATGTGCAGATGATGAGGTCCGAACTCTGCGAGGAAGATCCCAAAGTAAACATGGCACTGAGAAGTGGCACAGCCACAGGAGCGGATAGAAGGAAATTAAGTAAGGAAGACATAGGGGTTGGTAAGGAGACATATTTGGAAGCTAGGGAGAGCTTTGTGGAGGTCTCTACCCAAGGTAGTAGGGATTAGCCTAAGTCGGACAACGATCCATCGATGATAACTACCTTTTTAGAGACATGTATAAAATTGCTTCATGACAAAAGGGCAGTTAAGGTCTTACAGGAATTGATAAATAGATGTGCAAGATGGAGTAACCCTCATGTAGTTCGAATGTTAGGAAGACATGCATCACAGACCGGGAGGGAAATGCGACTAACAGTGCAGATCGATGATTATGAGATGGATCAGGTCATTCTGGATCTGGGCTCAGATGCCAACGTACTGCCTAAACAGACTTGGGAGTGCATGGGTAAGCCTACACTACAATGGTCCCCTATCCAATTGTGGATGGAAAACCAGTAGAAGGTCCTGCCCATGGGAAGGCTGCAAGGAATTACGGTAGATATTGATGGCGCAAGTACTCAAACAGACTTTGAAGTGATTGAAATCATGGATGAAAGTACACCTTATCCTGCATTGTTAGGAATAGACTAGGCCATCAACATGAATGGGGTTATTAATTTAAAGAGGCAGACAATGATATTTGAAACAAAGTCACTCCACATAGTCATTCCGCTAGATCTAACTGAAGGACCGCGCTATATTGAACGTGTGCGCAAAAAAAAAAGAAATGATGAATTAGATGGTATCTACATAATGGATGCACAAAGGAAAGAATGGGTTATGACAATGGAGGATAGAAGAATATCACAGGGCTATGAAGAGTCCTGCACCACCGATTCAGATGAAGAAGACTAGCGGTGGCGGAACAGGTTGAACGGAGTGACCACACTACACTACAGTATGGTGACTAAATCTTTGTACTACGTAAGGGCCTAGGATCCCAAATTGTCGACGTATGATGGGCTGACAATAATATATGAATTCTTGACCAAATTTGAAATCGCAGTACCAGAGCACCAACGGTTTGATGCGTTGAGATGGGCGTTGCTCGTGACACCTGCGCGATGGTGGGGCACACATGAAGAGACTTTTGAAGATTGGCGTGGCTGCAGGCACATGATGAAGATAATATTTGGGAAACCGGAACTACGCATAATGGAGAAATACGATGGACGTGATGACCCGCACATGCACCTTATCAGATGGATTAAAGCCCACGGAGAGGAACATTAACCAGAATGGGTGCACTTATTTTATCACACCCTAGACATCATTCCCATAAACTGGTATACTGAAGTGGAGCTCCGACACGACATAGGCGAGTGGGATATCTCGCGCGAAGGGTTTTTGTCGACATTCTTCTTTGAATATCAATGGATGGATCCCGTGGACGACGCGCTACAGCTAGTAAAGGCCTCTATTTTCAAGACGCCATAGGAACTAGAAGAAACTGTGCAGCCCGACTAGTTGCGATAAATGAGCTAGGTTCTCGAATGTTATAATGTCCAGGTAGAAGATGATGAGGAAGATCCGTGAAACGTCAATATTTCGGAATTAGAGGGGAGCTGTGAGGTGCGTAGACCTGAAATTGAAGATCTAGATATCATGGCGCCGTTGAAAATGAGACAAGTTAATATCGGAATAGAAGAGGAGTCAAAGTATGCAACACTTGGGGACTATTGGGATGATGCCACAGTGGAGAAGGTCATCGAATTGCTTTGGGAATATCGAGATTTATTCCCAACAAAAATCACAGAGCTAAAAGGGATCCTAGGAGACCTGGGAATGATGAAGATAATGTGGAAGCCAGACATGAAACCAGTTAAGCAGTGACCCTACCGATTGAGTCCAAAATATGAAGCAAAGGTCCGCGAAGAATTGGACAAGATTCTAGCAGCAGGAATCATTGAACCAGTCGAGGAGTCTGACTGGGTAAGTCCGATGGTTGTGCAGGAGAAGAAATAGAAGGGTGAGATTCACATATGTGTGGATCTTCGGAAGCTCAATGATGCCTGTATTACCGATCCGTTTCCAACATCGTTTATAGATGAGGTACTGGAAACTGTGGGTGGGTAGGAAGCCTAATCCTTCACGGATGGGTTCTCAGGATACCACCAGATCAAGATCGTGCCAGAGGATAGGAGTAAAATAACGTTCGCCATCGAATGGGGTTGCTTTCAGTACACGGTGATGCCCTTTGGACTGAAGAATGCGCCAGTGATATTTTCAAAAATAGTGGTAATGACATTCAAGGAGTTTATACACAAGTTCTTAGAGGTCTATCTTGATGACTGCACTGTGTTCAGACTAGTTAAGAAACACGTAGCGAGCTTAAGATTGATGTTGGATACTTGCTGCTGACACCAGATTGCACTAAACCTAAAGAAGTGTACTTTTCTCGTCCCATTTGGGAACCTGTTGGGCCATGTGGTCTGTAAGCAAGGCCTGATGGTGGATCCAGCAAAGATAGCTATCATACTCAATATGCAAGTGCCATGAAGTGTCAAAAAACTACGCGCCACACTCGGACACACGGGCTACTATCGGAAGTTCATCAAAAGCTATGCCCAGATCATGGCTCCAATGGAACATTTGCTGAAGAAGGATGCTACTTATTGCTAGAATGACGAATGAAATAAAAGTCTGGGGACGCTTAAGGAAAAGATGGCATCCGCCCCTATATTGGTCTTTCTGAAATGGGACGTCAAATTTCATGTGCATGTCGACGCATCATGTATCGCATTGGGGGGGGGGTACATACTCAACTAGGAGCGGAGGGAATTGATCATCTGATTATGTTTGCAAGTCGTTGGTTGTCAAAATCTGAGAAGAATTACTCCACTACTGAGCGAGAGGGATTAGTGATGGTATACACACTTCAAAAATACTGCCGCTATCTATTCGACGACCACTTTAAGATGTATACCGATCACTCTGCTCTAAAATACCTAGTGAATAATCTTGTGTTGGAGGCACGCATTTGTAGGTGGTTGCTGTTATTCCAGGAATATGATTTCAAGTTCGTCGTAAAGTTGGGACATCTAAACGCAGGCCTAGATCACCTATCTCGAATTGAGACCGGTGAAGAACCCACAAATTTAGAGGACAGACTCTCGAATGCACAGCTGTATGCAGTACACGTAGTGGATGGCCACTTTTAGGATATAATCCATTTATTAACTATAGGAACCACACCGCAGGGATATTCTGTTCAACAGAAGAAGGAATTGGTGATACACACAGTAGACTTTATCGTGATTGTAGGGCACCTCTATAAAATGGGCAACGACTAAATATTACGTAGGTATGTTCCGGAGTTCGAGCAAGGACAGATCCTAGCTGAAGCACATGGGGGGGTTGCTAGCAGACATTATGCAGGTCGCGCCGCAGCCCCGAATATTCTTCACGCAGGATTATGGTGGCCCACTCTGCATTAGGATTTGAAAGCATACTGCCGAGCCTACTACGTATGTCAATGCATGAAGAAACCATCACGGAGAGATGAAATGTCGCTCTAGCCACAAATGACGCTACAACCATTTGGGAAGTGGGTCATCAACTTCGTAGGACCTATCGCACCATGAGGGAAGACGAGCGTGCGCTATATCATCACCGCGACAGAGTATTTGACTCAATGGGCAGAGGCACAACCGGTTAAGGATTACACGACTGTGACAACTACAAAGTTTTTGTTCAAGAACATACTGATAAGGTTTGGATGTCCCAAAATTCTCATGAGCGATTGAGAAACGCATTTTCTAAATGAAATGATCAGCACACTCATTGAGGAATTCTAGATATATCACCAACAAAGTACGCCATACCACCCACAAGCGAATGGGACCATTGAAGCATTCAAAAAAATCTTGGAGACTGCGTTGACCAAGGTCTGTAATGTGTATCAAAATGACTGGAACTTGCGAATCCCTACTGTGCTATGGGCCTACTAAACCACATGCAAGAAGTTGATGGGCCAGACACCGTTTCAATTAGTCTATGGCAAGGAGGTCATTATGCCTATGGAATATATTGTGCCTAGTATGTGAATAGCGGAAATAACAGGTATGGCAGACCGTGGGGCTTTGGAGGAATGAATCGCGTGGTTAGAGGAACTGGAGGAGGAACAGTTTTTGGCTAGATTCCATCAGCAAGTACAGAAACAGCGAGAGAAAGCCTGGCATGATTGCCATATCCAGGTGCGCACCTTCAAAGAGAATGATCTAGTATTGCCATACGACAGTAAGTTCAAGAAATTCCTTGGCAAACTCCGAATGCATTGGTTGGACCCTATGTCATCAAAGAATTTACTGATGGGGACCCCTTCCTATGAAAAGTGAATGGTAGTCACTTGAAGCTCTACGCGGGTGGGCTAACCACCTGACTAACCATTCGAGGGACAGTCTCACCGCTCCATCTGGTTGAAAGAGAGCACGGGATGGTAAAGTAGTATGGGGGAAAGAGGCTCGATTGCCAAGATACGTGTCGATTTGGCCCATCACCAAGATCGTGGTTGCGCGGTAAGAAGTGCGATGATGCATTGCTAAGAGGAGAGGTGACCATTCCTATCACTATTCATGACAAGATGTCTACATTATGGCAAAAGGGAGCGGTGATGGGAAATTAAGAGAAGGAGTACGAGTTAGATATAGAACGAGCTGCCACAGATTTTACATGAGGAAACCAGAACAAGTGAGAACTAGTGAATTTGAAATTCGAATCACTTATAAATCACCAAGGGGCATCCACCAGGCAACCTACACTTCTGGAAAACATATGTTGGTTTTCAATATGGAACTTTTCATTATCTCTACACAAGGAGTAAGCCTGAGGGTGGTGATATGGACGATGGAAAGGCAGGACTCTCTAAGGACCATGGTGTTGATAGCTGCTAGTGTCCCGCAAAGTGTAGCATCAATAGTAGGGGATGTACTGGAAAAGGGGACACACGAAGTAGAATTGGTTTGGATGTCGTCACCCCGCCCAGGGGTAGGTTGACGAACTATAACAAAAAAGAGAAAGGATGGAAAGACAGAGACCACTAGTAGCAATGCATTTAATAAGTCGTCTCTGAGGTACCTTGAGGATTGGGATTTCACAGACAACACCAAAGGTCTTGCAAAATTGCAACACAAGCTATAGCAGACTATGCGAAGAGCAGATACAAAGGTCAGAAGTGGCTACGGTGGTACAAGGAGGTCTCGTATTCTGCTCCCCCGCTCGAGCTAAAATCCTATGAGGGGGTGTTCCTATGTTAACCAAGCAGAGCAGAATGAGCATTATCGACTGCAAGAATAGGTAGAAATAATGAAGCAAGAGCCGGACGAAGCATTGTAGGAGACAACGAAGAAGCAGTAGGACGATAAGAATCACTCAGAGGGAGGTGAACTGCAAAGCCAAGGCAGTGCATCTCGCCACACCGACGAGTGACTCGAGACAATTCATGCTGATTGTGTTGGGGGACTGTTGGGTAGCAGAGGTCCCGCGTAACATTTTTGGGTATGATAGCCTAGAACTTAGGGTAAAAATATTGTAAAACTCTGGAATATGCGAAGCGTGAAATGTAAAAGGTCGAGTCAAAGGGATGTCCACCCAAGAAATAATATAGAATAATAGGAAGTAAGTCGGTCCGAAGACCATAGGAAGGTATAAATAGAGTGCAGCTCTATGGGGAAAAAGGCAGTTCTTTTTGTAAGTTCTTGGATCTGAATGGTAATGGGTTTTTGAGAAGGAAAGTCTGAAAGTGTCTGTAAGTCTGAGTCGAGGGTATCAGGTAGTAGATAAAGGCTCTGCAACTATGTGCGCAAAGGCCTGGAAGAGTTCGCAGGTTTGTGTGTAGACCCCTGCAACTGAGTGCACAGGGTAGATCTTGATGTATTGGTGAAGAAGTTGAATGAAGATAAGTTGTTTCTGAAATTTTGTGTTAAGTTTGAATTATCGCAGATCTAGATTTTGTATGTTTACTCTATCTGTTTTATCTATGCGCATATGCTTATAAATACATGAATCTGTGTATATTCTAAGTGTGAGAACTAGTTAACTTGATAAATGTTTGCTTAAAGACTACAATAAGTAGATTTAATACATAAACAACACAATAATATGTAGTAAGCATTATTCTGGGTTCACATTTGCACGGAACAAAGTAGCACAAAGTCGTGGAATGGTGCGCGAAACATCTAGATCACATCTAGACATCCCAAGGGTGCGGAAACTTGGTTCCAACACCCTCCCCTGCTACCTCAGGTGAGACCTCAGTTTTCGCTTCGCGGGCTGTTGCTGAAAGGGTCAGTAGCTACAGGATTTGTTTGGCTAAGTAATTCTTCCGAACCTGGGTTAGGCCCATATAAGCCAACATACACAGGCATCATTCAACTTCCTAAGGTCCACACATAGTATTATCTCTCCCTTCTGCTTTTTCTCCTATACTACCATAGGGCTCAGCAGTCGGATTCTTCCACCAGCTCAATAATTCTGGTTGTGAGCATTTTGTCTAGTTCTACGCAGGCCTTTTCCTTATACTTTGGATTCAAGTGGTAAAGCCTTTACTTGACCATCTTCGCGTTGGGTTTTAAGGTGATCTTCATCATTCCTAAGTCGCCAATGATCCCTTTTAGGTCTGAAATCTTGGTTGGGAATAAGTCTTGGTACTCACGAAGTAACTTAGTGACCTTATCGACCATGGAATCATCCCAATAATCACCGAGCATTGCATGCTTTGGTTCAACCTCCGTCCCAATGTTTACCTGCTTCATTTTTAGCGATGCAGTGATGTCAATATATTCAATCAATGGTTCTCGAAGCTTGTGAAAGCCTTCAATTTCTGGAATGTTAATATTCCATGGATCCTCATCCTCCTCCTCAGTATTTACATTGTAACAGTCTAGCACGCTGTTTAGCTGGGCCGCCCATTCTGGCTGAAGCACTTCCATTGGTTCCTGGGGTATTTTGAAGATAGCTGCTTTTATTGCGTGTAGCGCTTCATCAACAGTATCCCACCAATGATCCTCAAACATGAAGGTTAATAGGAATCCTTTGCGCAAGATATCCCATTCGCTTGTGCCATGGCAAAGTTCCATCTCAGTCTACCAATTCATGGGTATGATAGAATAGATGCACCCACTCAGGTTGTGGCTCTTCCCCATAGACCTTGGTCCATTTCGTGAGGTGTACACGTGGATCATCCCATCCATAATACTTGTCTTTTAGCCTCATATAAGGTTTCCCAAATCGTAGGCGCATCATTCTTCTGCATTCCTGCGAGTCCTCAAAATTCCACTCGTGCGTACCCCACCACCTTGCGGGTGTAGCGCGAAGTACCAATTTCAGAGCATCGAACTGTTTCTATTTTGGCACTTCTTTTTCAAATTGGTTCAGTAAATAATCCATCGTTGTCAACCCTTCATACATAGGCAAATCTCTTGCTTTCATTGCTACACGGTACAGTGACCTTATCGTCATGTTGCAGTTGAGCGTGGTTACCTCGTGTAACCAGTTCTGCCACCGTTCTATCTCTTCGTCTGAATTTTATGTGCCAGAGCTTTTGCGCTCCCATGAAATCCTATCATCCATTGTTGGATTCACCCAATCCTGCTCCCTAGAAATTATCTTGTAGATACAGTCTAGATCATCATCGTTGTCATAGTCGTGCACCGGCTCTATGTAGCGTGATCCTTCCGCAGGGTCTAAAGGTACCACTACGCTTAGTGAGCTTTGTTGGAAATAATATTGAGAGGGGGGGATGAATCAACATTAGCAAGTCAATAATTTTTCATTTCCATAATCAGATTCATATATGCTACTTCAGTTAATGGAACTCGCGTGTATACGCAACTGTGTTTAAGGCAACTAGCGTATATCCTGCAAACTTATGATTCAGTTAATTCATCATATGTTGTTCTTTAATCAGTGCATCAGAACCTTATAAACAGTAACCGGTGTAGTAAAAACAGAATAGAAAATCACACACATGAACATAAGATATAAGGTGGAAACCAAATGTGGGTGAAAACCGCCTGCTGCAATCGTCTCTATCTTTTTCAATAAGAAACTTTTTACGATTTTTGTACTGGTGCACTTTTATACCAGTATGTAGGCTTCTACCTGTAGAATGTTACAACCTTCTCTCATTCTCCGGCTTCTCTTGGAAGGGAGCTACAACCCCCTACCTCTTGTACTAGTTGATTTGTTTACTAGTACGTAGGTGTCCGCCTACAGAAGGCTACAACCTTCTCTTTTCCTTCTAGGGACCATGTTTCATAAATTTTCAGACTAGATCCATCAATAACATCATTCAATCATCAAATATATCTACATCAACCAATCTCCTTTGCACCAACCACAACCGAATCAATCAATAATTTTGAAAACCCTTCAATCTGATATTTCAGAATGCTGTAACCAGAATATAATAACCAGAACCCAAGCCAAAACCCAAAACACAGCAACAGCAAACAAAAGCAGCGAAAACATATTTTATGAGGTATACGCTACTTCCATGTGTCTGACCTGCGTGCATACGCTCTTTTCTCAAGGCGAACCTACGTACAAATCTACAAATCAAATTTAAGGTGTATACGCTATTTTGATATGCAGAACCAGTGTGTATACACACCTTTTCTAAAGTGAACCTACGTACAGATTTGTAAATGATGATTTAAACATTACAATAATTCCAGACTTCAGTTGTACCCAGATCATCATATTTACAGACTACAACATATGCCAGTTATTCAAATAAATGATCAAACCACATAAAGATACTTCACTTCAAGCCTTAAGATCTTGACCCACCATTAGATCTTATCCTTCATCAAGCACTAAGATTCATCCTTGGTTCAGATCTAGCTATGCACCATAACCCAATAACCTGTATACTAGATTTTTCTCTTCATCAGATATTCAATACTTGAGTGCCTTTGCCTAATGACCTTCTCCTCCTTTTATAGTCTTAGGCCTTACTCAATACCATGGACCAAATACCTTGGACCAAAACTTAGTTTTCCAAGATATACGTGCCTTTCATTCTATGAAAGTGCATGTGTACATATACGCTCCTTTTGGTCTGTTAACCCACATGTATATGCTACTTTGTCAAGGTGAACCTGCGTATACCTCTCTTTCCTCGTTCTATGAAGTCTGATTTGTAACTCTGTGTCGTTGACTTGCTGAACTATCATCTGTGTGAGTTGCCATCAAGGACAACACCTCTGTCATAGTGCCAAATCTGTGTCATAATGCCAACAATCTCCCCCTTTGGACTTGATGGCAACCCCAAGTCACTCTCCCCCTTTGTCATCAAGGGCAAAGGGTTATGATCCCCCTGAGTACATGTTGAATTCTTTGATATGCTGAAGTGTGTTGATTGAGCTCCACGATCGAGTCCATGCTCCCCCTGAATATAAGCAAAGTTTGCAAAAAGATGTTCTAAAAGAAGAACATGACTCTATACATACATCATAAATGACTTTCCTATCACCAATGACTCATACATACATCCATCTCATAAATCAAGTAGGGATATACCAAGTTTGACTCATCCACCAAACCAAGTGGGGATATACCAATTGTTTATACATGTCAAAACAAGAACATTACATCATTCATCCCATGCATAGTGGGGTAACAAAATAGGTCGTTTCATGACCTTTACATTAAAATATATACATGACATATATAACAGAGACCAAATATCTGAAAAAATACCATGATAATCATCAACAACTATTTGATCCAGACTTAAACAGGAACGCAACAAATTACAGAGATAACCATAAACACAAATATGTAGTGGAAATAATACTTCATTTCATTAATGTAAAACACTGAAATATGCTTACAAACAGTAATGGAAATAAACCAGCTAGGGCGATGGTAACTTATCTTTGAGAAGAGATGTGGTGGATACATGGCTCTAAACCATGTTACAATGAGGCTCGAAGGCCTATTTATTGTTTAGAAACAATGGAAAACCCTTAACATTGCAAAACCTAACCCTAGAAGATGAAACGCGAAACTGTGGGCCCCGTTTGGGTAAATTGGTACATCAACTTCCAGGGGTCGTAACTTTGGCATACGATCTACGTTTGACGCGTACAATAGCTCATTAGAAAGATCTATCTGAGCACCCAGATTTCCCAAAAAACGTCATTTAGGGCCTCAAAACGGCTCCGGAAGTTCAGGACCTAAAAAACTGCTAAAAATAGTAGGTTGTGCTACAATTAAGGAAACTAAAAATGCTGAGAGAAACAATGGTGGGGGTCCAGGTGGACTTGGTAGGTGGCCACCAAGATCCGCTTGGATCATTCCTCCCCCCTTAGGAAGCAATGGTCCCCATTGCGTTGAGTTCCTCCATGAGATGAGGAAACTTTTGCTGAACTTGGTCCCTGGTGAGCCACTTACCGTGGTGAAGGAGTTGGCCTGCTTTGACAACTCGATACAGTTGGATATTCTGTTGGTGAGTGTTCTTTATCTGTGTGTCCATGATCCGATCAGTTGCAACTTGTTCCATGCAATCTGGATTTAATTATGTGGGTGTGAGCTGTTCTGCAATGTCGGATGTGTCTAGAAATGGTGGAAAGTACGGCCGAAGGCGGTCCACATTGAACACTTGGTGCAGGCCAAGGAATGGGGGAATGTTGAGCTCAAATGCATTGTCTCCCATAGCATTAGTAATGGTGTAAGGACCATATCGAAGTGGTCTCAGTTTTCGATAGGCTCCAGTAAGGCGTTCCTTTTGCAAATGCAACCAGACTTTGTCGTGCCACACCTGCTAATCATGTCGCTACTTGTACTTGGCATTTGATTTCTCTAGAATGTCATGGACCTGCTGGCGAATATTTTGGATGTGCTCAATGAATCTAGTTGCCTTATCTATTTCGGACTGGACATGAGTCGAATCTATGTGAGTAGCTGCAAGTGGCATGGCCACGTCAATGGGGCATAGTGGCTGGAATCCCAAGCCCACCTAAAAAGGGCTGTGGCCAGTCAAGCTATGAAGAGCTCGGTTGTAGCTATGCTGAACATCGGGGAGGCTCTCATCCCATGTGCGTGGATGCTTTGAGTTGTACATGCGCAGAATGTGCACAATCATCCTATTGACAACCTCTGTCTAGCCATTAGTTTGAGGATGGAAGGATGTGGACTTAGTGAGTTTGGTGTCCAACACTGATCAGAGACTGGACCAAAATTTACTGAGGAATCGACTGTCAGGATCTAAGATGATAGACTGTTGGATCCCAAATTGCACCCACACTCATTCAAAGAAGAGTTTAGTAGTGGCTTCTGCTGTGATATTCTTCTTGCAGGCTGGCATAATGGCCATCTTCGAGAACCTGTCAACGACCACAAAAACATAGTCATTTCCATGCTTAGTGGAAGCAAGACCTGACATGTAATCCATGGAGATGGATTCCCAAGGTCGACTAGGGGTAGGCAGTGGGGCATAGAGGCCTTGCTTCTTGATGGTTGGTTTGGCAATGGCACAGGCAGTACATGATCTGATGTACTTCCCAACAACCTGTCGAAGATTCGGCCAATAGAAATACTTTTGCAGTACTGCCACCATTTTCTCGACCCCAAAATGCCCAGCATCCCGACTATAGTGTGCTTCCCAAATCATCTCGGCATGCTCGCTTGAAGGAACACAAAGGTGACCCAGGTGGCATAACAGGGAATCCTGGAGGTGAAAATCTAGAACATGCTGACCCTCTAAGAGTGTCTGATATGTGTGGCTAAATTCTGGGTCACTTTTGTAGAGAAGTGGCCAATCAGAAGTCTCGTGCCCACAAGAGTTGAGCACGGTGGTTAGCACCATGATCGGTGGTCGACTGAGGCAATCTGCAACATTATTGGTGCTGCCCTTCTTATACTTGGTATTCAAGTGGAATTGTTGCAGGTATGTAGACCACTTCTGATGGCGATCATTCTGCAATTTCCCTTGGGTCTGTATGAACTATAGGGGTCGTTGGTCTGTGTGGATGACCGTTTCCTTCCCCAAAATGTAATGCTTCCATTGTCGGCAGGCCTGCACAATGGAATACATCTCTTTATCATAAATGGGATACTTTCGGACTGTGTCTGAAAGTGTTTCATTGTGATATGCCACTGGATGCCCATGTTGAGTAAGGACTGCCCCAATAGCATAGTCAGAGGCATCTATCTCAACCTCAAATGGTTGTTGTAAATCTGGTAACGCGAGCATGGGTGCTGTACAGAGGTGATCTTTCAACTCTATGAATGCCTTCTGTTGAGATTCAGACCAAAAGAATTTTTCTTTCGTTCCTCACTTGGTGACTTGACTCAAGGGCCAAGTGATATGAGAAAACCCCAACACGAACCTGCGGTAGAAGTTGGCAAGACCTAGAAAGCTGTAGAGCTCTGTCAGAGTGGTTGGAGCTGGCTAATCCTGAATGAATTAGATCTTGGCAGGATCCACATGCACCCCCTGTTCATCAATAATGTATCCCAGATACTGAACCTGGGTCATGCCAAAAGTGCATTTCTCCAAAATGGCACATAGCTTGTGTTGCCGCAGTGTTTGGAGAACTTGTTGGATGTGGTGGAGGTGCTCTTCCCAACTCTGGCTGAAGATCAGAATGTCATCCAAGTATACCACTACAAATGAGTTGGTGAATGGCTGCAAGATGTCATCCATTAGCCTCATGAAGGTTGCAGGAGCATTTGTTAATCCGAAAGGCATAACCAACCATTCGAAAAGGCCCTCCTTGGCTTTGAAGGCAGTCTTCCACACATCAGAGGGTTCAATTGGTACCTGGTGATATCCTGACTTCAGATTGATCTTGCTGAAATATTTCACCCCCTTTAGCTAGTCCAGGAGGTCATCAATCTGTGGGATCGGGTACCTATTACGGACAGTGATCTTGTTCAGCACCCGATAGGCAATACTGAGTCTCCAAGTCCCATCCTTCTTCTGTACCAACACGATCGGGCTCCCACAAGGCGATGAACTCAGACAGATGTGACCTTTCTGCAGGAGCTCCTGAATCTACCTCTTGATTTCATCGTTCTCCAGAACGGAGCGCCGATAAATTGGTCCATTGGGTAGCGATGCACATGGGGTTAGATCGACGGAGTGCCTGACCTGACAATGCAGAGGAACCCCTTCGGGGGAGGTGAAGATGTCCTTGTACTCGTCCACGACCTTGTCCATCTGTAGTTGTCGTGCGAAGGGACCCTATCTAGAGGTCGTGGCCACCATATTCTTCTTTCCTTGAGGGCATATCATTAGGAAAACAAATTTCCTGGTTTTGGAAATGACCTTACTGCATTGTTTTGCAGTAATTAGAGAGATGGTGGTAGGCGGTGTTACCTCTGTTATTCTGTACAACTTATTTCCAAATGTAATAATAACAGCACGAGGCCTTGATTCATACATAGCATGTCACTTCCACAAGTATGGTTTTCCTAATAATACATCACAAACTTCAAGGGGAGCAATGTCACACAATACCTCATCTGTGAAGGGCTTGATGTTGTATGGAAGGCGACACTGTTGGCTCACACGAAGATCCCGTCCTTGGTGAAGCCACCCGATGGTGTACGATTGTGGATGTGCTATGGTGGGTAAGCCCAACCACTTCATGACCTCTACCGAAATGAGGTTCTTTCGGCTCCCGCTATCGACATTGAACTGTAGCAGGGAGCCCTTTACCCACATTTGGGAGTGGAAGAGACACTCCTCCTCCTCTGGATCTTCGGGTTGATTTTTCTAGATGTTTACGGTAGCAACAGTGGCGTTAGGATCCGCATCAATGATCTACTTCCCTTTGTCGTTCTCCTTGTCAGGTTTTGACTTAGAGTCGGAACATGCATCTGATTTTGAAACCTTTAGCTCAGCCACCAGTGACTGCTTGGCCCGACACTCACTTGTGTTGTGAGTGGAACTCTTATGAAACTCACACCATTTTCCCATGTCCTTTTTCGGCTTCGTGGTGCTGTTCTTTTCTTGTAGCTTTGGTGATTTGTCTTGGGTTGCCACGCCTTGGCTTTGTCCTTTGTTCTGTGGTTTAGGGGCACCTTTCCCTTGCTTTAGATTCGCAGATCCAATGTCTCGCTTCTTTTGTTTAAACTTCTGCTCGACCTTGACGGCATATTGGTATGCTGTGCTGAGCGAGGAGATGTTTAGGAATTCTAATTCTTCTTAGATGTACTTGTGCAGGCAGCCGTGGTATTTGAGTATCAAATGGTACTCCGAATCCTTGATACCCAACTTTGTGCGAAGGGTATGGAAAATATTGGTGAACTCCAGCACGTCTTGGTCCGTTCCTTGCCACAGTGTGGTCCACTTTATGTATTCATCCTCAGAGCTTCCGACAGGGTAGTACTGCTCCTTGATGTCATCCCAGAATGAATTTCAGGTGGGTGCGGCTGAAAATAGTGAGCCGGTACTTTCATCCTTCTACTCGTAGTAGGTTTCCCACCAGTCCTTGACGTGGGGGGCTGATTTGAGAAGAGCGAAAACAATCTTTTCCCGACTCGAAAACTCATGAACAGAAAAATAACCCTCTAGAAGATTTAACCATTTATCTACGGCATTTGCATCTATCTGACCCTCGAATATGGGGATTTCAAAATTAAATTGTACCTTAAAGGGCGTGGCGTTTCCAGAGTAGCTGCTAGAAGCCGATGTGTCGCTTCTGGGTAGCCGCTGAAGGATCTGGGCAAAGCTGTCCATTATTGTGTTCCGCTGTCGCTCGAGGGCTTCTTCAAGCAAGATTTTAATAAGATCTCCTGCCTTCTCATCTTTCTTCTCATCCGCCATGGGAGGTCGTCGGGATTTGCGAGGCTGGTCTTTCAAAGGTTCGACTAGTTCATGCGCTAACTCCTTATATCTCGACCTCGTTGGGGACATGCAAAGAAAAATATAGAAAAAGCAGACTACTCTGATACCACTGATTCGGACTTAAACAAGAACGCAACAAATTACAGAGATAACCATAAACAGAGATATGCAGTGGAAATAATACTTCATTTCATTAATGTAAAATACTGAAATATGCTTACAAACAGTAATGGAAATAAACTAGCTAGGGTGATGGTAGCTTATCTTTGAGAAGAGATGTGGTGGCTACATGCCTCTCAGTTGTGTTACAATGAGGCTCGAAGGCCTATTTATTGTTGAGAAACAATGGAAAACCCTTAACATTCCAAAACCTAACCCTAGAAGATGAAACGCCAAACTGTGGGCCCCGTTTGGGTAAATTGGTACATCAACTTCTCGGGGTCGTAACTTTGGAATACGATCTCCGTTTGATGCATACAATAGATTTTTAGAAAGATCTATCCGAGCACTACCACTTTGGGAAGGGCAACATCGGTCCATGGAACCCATGTTGCCCCCAGATTTCCCAAAAAATGTCATTTAGGGCCTCAAAACGGCTCCGAAAGTTTAGGACCTGAAAAATTGCTAAAAATAGTAGGTTGTGCTACAATTAAGGAAACTAAAAATGCTGAGAGAAACAATGGTGGGGGTATAGGTGGACTTGGTAGGTGGCCACCAAGATCCACTTGGATCACTATCATCAGCAACATTTTTCAATCAACATCCAGACCAGCAACCATGTTCTCCCTCTGAACTTGTTCCACCTGAATCAAAAAACAACTGTGTGAATCTATACCAAGATCTTCTAAGATAATGCCAACAATGCATTATTAGAAGTATATGCTCCCCCTGAACCTATGCCAAATGATCATTGTCAAACCTGATCATTTCATATAGTAGAAGAGTTATCAAGGCATCATCATCAATTAGATATACATCAAGTTATCAACAATCATCCACAGACTGTAACCATCATCAAGCAGAGCAGATAATTCACTTAACCATATCATAACCCTTTCATCCTAAGTCTGGCCCACTGCTTTTCCTCAAACCAACATATACACGACTGTATCCATGGAAACCAGCGTATGTATGCGACTACACTTCATGAAACTCGCGTATAACCACCTTTCTTTGAAACAGATAGGTTTTAATAGCAATATGATGCATCCAATACTCCCATCTTCTGTATGAGATATTCAAATGTCTCTCTGGGCAGTGGTTTGGTGAATATATCATCAACCTATTCTTTAGAGGGAACATACTCCAATTTGACCTTTTGTTCAAGCAATTGTTCACGTAGAAAATGATATTTGATGGGTATGTGCTTGGTCTTGGAATGCATGACTAGATTCTTTGAAATATTGATGGTACTTGTATTGTCACATAGAATGGAGATGGGTGGAGTGCATGTGATCTAAATGTCTTGCAATGTTTGCATCATCCAAAGGAGTTGTGTGCAGCAAGATGCAACAGTCACATATTTTGCTTCAGCTGTAGATAATGCAATTGAAATTTGTTTCTTGCTAAACCAAGACACTAATTTGGAACCCATATAGAATGCACCACCACTAGTGCTTTTTCTGTCATGAACGCTTCCTGCCCAATCTGCATCTATATATGCATGAAGTGTAAGATATTTATCTCTAGGATACCATAAACCATTTTTATGTGTTCCTTGAAGATATTTGAAAATACTTTTAACTGCCTGAAGGTGTGATTCCTTTGGATTTGCTTGGAATCTTCCAACTATTCCTATTGTATGCATGATGTCTGGTCAGGTACCTATTAGATAAACAAGACTGCCAATCATGGATCTGTAAGTTGGTTGATGTACTACTGTTGATTCATCATTTTATTTGAGACTGCATCTTGTTACCATTGGGGTATATACTGGTTTAGAATCTTCCATGTCGTATTTTTTCAAGTCTGTTTGAGATATTTGGTTTGTGACAAAAAAATACCATCTTTATTTTGTTGAACTTGTAGACCAAGAAAATATGTAAGCTCACCAAGCATGGAGATTTCAAATTCTTGTGCATTACCGAAGAAAAGTTCTGACTCATGACTTCTTCATTGCTACCAAGAATGATATTATCAACATACACAACAAGTATTAGCAATTTATTATTGTCAATATTTGTATATAGATTGCTATCAGCTAATCCCTTTGAAAAACCTTGTTGATGGAGATATTTGTCAAGACGGTAATACCAGGCCCTTGGGGCTTGTTTTAGACCATAGAGAGCCTTTCTAAGTCTGCATACAAGTTTTGCATCATTTCCAAGAATGAATCCGTTTGGTTGCTCAATATAGACATCTTCTTCTAAGTCTCCATTAAGAAAGGCATATTTTACATCCATTTGGTATACTTTGAATTTCTAAAAACTAGAAAGAGCAAGGAATATTCTTATGGCTTCAAGTTTAGCAACAGGTGCAAAAGTTTCTTCAAAATCTATACCTTCTTTTTGAGCATATCCTTTACAAACAAGTCTAGCCTTGTTTCTAATAACTTCTCCATTTTCATGCAACTTGTTTTTGAATATCCATTTAGTTCCTATGATATTCTTATCATGAGGTCTAGGAACTAATTCCAAAGTATTATTCTTTTCAATTTGCTCAAGTTCTTCATTCATGGCCTTGACCCAACATTCATCTTTCCATGCTTCATTTACATTTTGAGGTTCAGTGGAGGATAGAAATGCTAGATAGCTTGAAGATTCTGTAATAGTTCTTCTTGTTTGCACACCTACCTCTTTCTATCCCAAAATTTGAGTCTCTGGATGATTTTTCTGAACATACCTGGACGAAGCCTTTTCTTCTACCGTTATCTCTTCTTTTGGTGCTTCATTGGTTTCTTCTTCAGAATCAGTCTGATTTGATGTGGGAGGATAATCCTCATCTTCTTCATAGTCTTTGGTTTTTATTTGTTTTGGATTTTTGCACGCTTCATCAACCAGAGCTTCCAGACTACACACAGTTCTTCAGGTCTAGCACATATAGTGATGAGTTCTTGTAGCCCCTTCACTGCTTTGCTGTCACACAGTAGCTTCATGCATGTCTCCAAA
The DNA here is from genome assembly GCA_031772625.1 of Pinus tabuliformis. NCBI lineage: Eukaryota > Viridiplantae > Streptophyta > Pinopsida > Pinales > Pinaceae > Pinus > Pinus tabuliformis. The sequence goes on along the minus strand of CM062806.1, from coordinate 490,286,604 downwards.
AATGTAGTGAGCATTGATGGGTCCATTTTTGGTTCTAGTTTGTCTTTACTACCTAAAGTGGAGGCCTTCGTGAATCTCTTCTTAGCGCCTGTGAATGTCTCCTTCGCGTGCTACAAATCGAACTTTGGTTCCTTTGTTGGAGCCTTGCGAACCCAGGCACTCTCTTTAGGCTACTTTCCCTTGTCATCTCTTGTCACGATATGGCTTCAGATCATGATGTTTACATTTGGGTCCTCCTTACATGGCTCAGACCTCATCATTTGCAGGTTCTGAGTCAGGGACATTGGAGTGTTCCTTTATCACGCAACCTCGCTATCAGTGTGGGGCAATCCTCTGTCTCATGATCAAAATGGGTACAATATAAACATGATGGCCTCATTGGATTTGTACAATCACAGGCATAATGCCCTGGCCCTCCGCAATTGTAACAGATCAGTTGTCCGTGACCCCTTCCTGGTCCCATTACACCTCGACCTCGTATGCACTCCTGAAATCCATTGTGCGCTATCCCTACATTTTAATTGAGGGCTCACGTTTCAGTCTGAACTCTGTAGGTAGGAGTTCAATCCATAATTAGTTCATAACTTCTATAGGTACTCTCATCATGGCCTATTGACCTGCAAAAATTACAGAACAACTATTCGGACGTCTGCGTATACTTCTGTAATAGATGGTAGTTATTTGTAGCACGCTTCCCTCCTATCTGACAAATAGCGCACCATAATGCAGGTGCCACGCTCGGTCCTGTTTGTGCCTCTATTCTCAATGGCGTTGGCCCTCCTACCACTAGGTAGTTCGTGAAGACTGGACAATGGTTCTTGTCATGTCCCTAGCCTTTGCAATTTATGCACCATACCTCCTCGCATGTTTCTAGGCAAGCTGTCATGTCTTGTTTCAAGCTCTGCATCTCTGGACATAAGTTTTTCAACTGCGCATGGATCTGTTGGACTCCCAAGTTAGGATCTTGAATCAGGGTCTCATGTAGTCTCATTGCGATCTCCAAGGCCTTGGCCTAAGTTGAATCCTTCTGTTGTGATAGTGCATTCCTTAGATGCGGTGTTAGGGATGCTACAAACCATGCGTAGTATTTCCCATCCATCAAGGTCACGTTGGCTTCATGAATCATACACTTCTGTCTCTGATCCAACTCCCAGGGGGTCTCGCCTTGAAGCATCGCGATTTCGTTAAATCCTTGAATGTTTGCTAGCTTCACGATCCACTCATACAACTCAGAGGGGAAGGATGTAAAGAAAATTTCATGGATTTCCATATATAAGTAGCGCTCTAACCACGCTTCCTTCGATACTTGCGGATTCCTATTTTTCTGTGCCTTGAATTCGTGAATCTTTCTGTCTAACCACTCTTCAATTTCTTTCTTTTTCAGATTCCAGTGACACAACATCAAACATCTCTTATGCAGATCCCAGAAACGGAACCATTTGTTGGCTTGTTGGGGCCTGACCCAGGTTTAGAGTTGATTTAGCTAAAAAAATCCCGGTACTATTGGCCCTTTTGGCAACAGTCCATGGAGTGTGGACTGAGGTCTCACCTAAAGTAGTATGGGAGGGTGCTAGAACCATGTTTCTACAACCTGGAGATGTCTGATGAGTTCAAGTGGTTTGCAGTTCGACCCTGCCCGCACGTCGCTACGCACACTTTCCCGTACCTTGCAGCCTAAAATGTTGCCTTCATGCAACCCTACTCAAGGGTTGAATTCTGTGCTTCTATGTTATTACCCAACACTTCATTGATATTCCATTTTTAGTTGATTAACTTAGCCTACTTGCGTGCTTTAAGTTATAGTTAAAAACATAAACCATTCATGCAAGTGCATGCAGTAAATAAACAATATATTTGCAATTTATATCAAACATGCATTAATCTAGGAAGAAATATACAAATATGATATCAAACTTCTCTTTATTAATCCCTTCTTCAGTCACAGATTCAACTCTACCCTATGTACTCAACTGCAGGGGTCCGCGCACTCAGCTGCAGACTACTAGGCCTCTGCGCACTCAGCTGCAGAGCCTTCTTCTACTCTACGACCCAAGATACACTTAGTCACTTAGACTCTTTCTTCTCTCTACTACTCCTTTATCCCTCTTTTTCTTTTACACATAGAGCCTCACTCTATTTATATAATCCCATGGTCTGCGGACCATGGGCAAGACAACATTACAATATAAGACTAGGGCGGACAACCCTGTGACTCTATCATACATTTCGTGCTGTGCGCCTGCAATTTGCGGAGTCTTTACAACAATGCCGGGTCAAAACTTGGGCTTTGAGCCCCAAAACATGCCTTGGGGGGATTCCATGCCCAATAATGGCCATACTGCTTTATATTTTTGTCATGTGTTTCCATTGTGGAATTTATCTATTTTTCATTCTTTCTTCTTGCATTTTGTGGTTTGGTATTTCTTTGTTCGTTGGGTGAGAGAAAAGGGAAGTAAAGGAGCTCACCAAGAAGAGATAAATAAAACCCAATTAGAGGTGAAAAACCCTGATTAAACCTTGTAAATTAGATAAATAACAATAATAACATAAGATGACATAGTAACTATATATACCTATTTGAGTCCACTTAAATAAAATGAACAACATTTTAACAACCATGAAAATGGCATAATATGGGAGATACCTTAACCAAAATTGTGCATGGCTGATATATATGCATTCTTTATTTTATGAATAAGAGAAACTGCAATGAAGGTATTGAATGATGCTATTTAAGTTGAAAAATTAGTTTTGAGAACCATCATAGTAGGGAAAGGATTAATATGAAAACTATGTGAATGGTATACTACTTGCTATGCTTTGAGAAATACATTGAATTTGTTTAATGAATTCCATGCTACATGGTCCATTGGGCAAGTGTGTAAAGTGACCTATTGTTGTTAACTACCATTGTTAATGTGCTTATGCTTATGCTTCTCACCTTTGTTGTGTGCATGAATAAAAATGACAAAGGCTGTAAATTGGGAGCATATGAATAAAATGAATGAAGACATGCTAGGAGAGAATGAAAGTGAAAATGCCTTTATGAATTTTTTTATTGAAATCTATAAATCATTAAATTAATATATCTATGACTAATGTGTCATGCCAATACAATGTCAAGAACTACTAAAAATTGGAACAAGAAAAATGGTTCCAACCAACTATACATTTAAAAATACTTCAACCAACTATACATTTAAAAATAACTCAGCTAAAAGTGTTGGTAATGATAACCAAATAAATAAGTCAAGCAATAATTATAGGTAAAAACAGTAAAGGAAAGGATTTGGGTAAGAATTATTTTAGTTGAATTTGAAAACTATTATTTAAAATTAATGAATTCTTTGCATGGATACAAGGAAGTAGTATTGTTTAGGTGAGAAGCCTTTGGTTTGAAGTATTTCAATGATGAATGTTAATCTTATCAAGAATTTAGAGATAGGAATCTCTCTTTTTTGGCTCATTGGTCTACTGGAATAAATGTTTGATTGCATTATGAAATTCTTGGAATAAATGTGATGCACATGTATAGTGCAATGAAAATTTCAATTCAATTTATTTGAATTTAGTTGGAATGATAGAATTATTATGTGTGTAATAAATTTTGAGATCAATTATGACGTTTGTAAATTTTGTAACAAAAATATCTTATACATATCCATATGCACTGACAAAGTATTTGTTGATTGAAAGATCATATTGCAGGGTAGTGTTAGAATGGGGTGGAGGATCAAAGCTACCATGATAAATAACACTACCTGAAAAGGAGCCCAACATCATGACTAAATATCTCATGCCTATGAGATGAGATCAAGTTGATGAAGCAAAGGTGGGAAATTAAAATTTATGGTTTGAAATTTTGAGCATACCTCATGGAAAACTATATGTTGTGACATAGGTAAAAAAATAGAGCTTAGAGCTCATGAATAAGACTATCATATGGCATTTCCACTCTTTGGAACTTTTTTTATATAATAAGGGAAAGTCATAACTTGGACCTTCACTATAAGAATCCATGAGAAGTGTAGTGGAGCACGTTAGACTATGACTTGGCCATAAGATTCCATACACATGTCATTAGGGCATGCCATATTTGTACTTGGCTAAAAGACTCTAATAATCACCTCATGCAGGAAATCCTTTGGCCTAACAAACTAGCTACAATGGGGTTGCATGGGTCCATAAAGGTGATTAGTTGATGGGAGCTTGTCGATAGAAGACTACCTTGGTGGTATATGATATTTCCACCGTCACTGGGAGGTGAGAAAGAGAGGGTACTCTACCATGGTGGTAGATGATATTGGAGGTGTAATGATATTTCTATCGAAAAATGACTACCTTGATGGTAGATGCCACACTCGTTCGGAGGCGAGTGAGAGGGGGGGACTAATGGGACTTGTACGAAAAGATTACATGGAGTAGTATATGTACCACTGAGTTCTTGATTTGGTTGATAAACCACTCAAAGAGTTGCACTTGAAGATGGAGTTGGATGAAGACAACATGGAGCATATACACCATTGAGCGCTTGATCTAGTCTGATAAACCACTTAGTTCTTTTAAAACTAAGAAAATGTGTAACTACAAAGATAAGTATCATTTATCGGTTTAAAGAAACTTTTGTTAAGTTATGATTTGATATGCTTTATTTATGATTAAATATGTTAATTTATGTTGTAAAATTTTATGATTACATCATATGACTCACATTCCTATGATGCAGTTGAATTAATGAATTGTCTAGAATAAATATATGAGGTTGATTACAAATAAATAAAAATATAACAACTTAAATTAGAGGATGCAACAACAACATAATGGAGTTGAATACCTCGGGACAAGGCCATTATGGTGACACTGGAACCCTTTGATATGCATTGATCACCATCAGGTATGACATGACACATGTGTTGTATTAATAAATTAAGGCAAAGGGATGCCTTGGATTTGAAGATTCTTCCTATGTGAGGGAGCATTCACAAGGGACATGCCTCCTAAGGGACTGAGGAAGAAGAGAAGGGGATGCATGAACTTGTATGATGGGTGATTGCACGGAAGAGGAAACTAATCACCCGAGGGGTTGATGAAGTAGAGAAGAGGATCCCTAAATTTGGAAGGTGTGTGATCTTAGAAGATTCATGTGCATACTCATTGGGATTAGAGATGTATTGGGTGTGTCCTAGGATGTAATGAGATAAGTTTGTTCCTTGAAGGGGCATTAAGGACAATGGATATCACAGTTAGACACTAGAAGTAGATTGCCCTCTGAAATCAAGTAATTGATTAGGTCAAGGTGCAATGGAAGCACTTTGGGCCAGGTAAATCCACTTGGGAAATGACTTTCAAATGAGGATATCATACCCATTTTTGTTTTCTTTATAAGAAAATGTAAATGTAAATGTAAAATGAGTTGCGTATATAATTCTTGTTGTTGAATTTTTGTGTTCTGAATATAGAAAAATGAGGACAATGTTCCTCTAAGTGGGGTGGGGTTTGTTACAACACGTTTTTATACCCCCAATGTAAAATCCACCATGTGTGTTTGTTTATATAAATAAATGTAAAAATGTAAAATATGGTTGAGTTGGAGGAGGGGTAACAAATTCAAAGGTCTTAGGAGGAGGAGTTTCTTGTGTTGTTTTAACCACACCCACCTAATTTAATTGTTCTCACTTATCCCTTGGATAATAAAATATGGTATGCACAATAAATAGTGATGTAGTATGGGTTGTGTGAGTTGAGGACAAACCCATACTATTCTGGTCCTTGTGGGGTGTGTGGAAAATCAACACATAAGAGGAAAAGGAACAAAAAATAGGTGAATGGGGGAGCATGTAGAGATAGTAGAAGAGAAAAAAAAGAGAGGAAAACACCCAAAGTAAGAGGGAATAAGGAGATGTAGAGGACCATAAAGAGGTACAGAAAAGAGGGTGCAACAAGAACACCTAAAGTGTTGTAGAAAACCTGAGATGTGAGATGGGGAAACCTTTTCCTGGTATTCTGGTGTGACCTTGTAGAGGGATCGACATTGAAATTGGTCATGAACGTTCAATGGGAAAGGTGGATTCAATCAGTATTTTCTTGGGGATAAAAATCCACCTTGACAGTAAATCATACCCCTGGGATGAGTAGTGTTTCAGTAAGCTTTGGATGAATCCCTATAGTTGAGTCTTAAGACGTAGAGAGTTCATTGTGGTGCTTTCTATAGGAGGAAATTGATAAATAACCTAGAAATTTCTCTCCCTCTCTATCATGGTTAGTCTGTTGTTGATGTAAAAATTCCCTTGAGAAACAAACTTCTCAGACTCTGAATATGGCTCAGGGGTTGTCAAATCCAAGAAATATTCTAGTGCAGTTGGCCAATGGTTGGGTGGAGAGTTTTAGTTCCTCATTCAATTTCCAACCATTTCAAGCTATTCAAGTAAGTGTAATGACTTATATATGCCTAAATGCGAATGATTAATTTATATGATATGCCATTTATTGATTTAAGCCTTAACATTACTCTTGAATGGCTTCTGCAATTGTTGCTTGACCTTGAAGAGAAGTTTATTTATATGTTCTTATGGTTAAGTTATAATTCCAACATTACATAAATGTTAAGAATGATTCATGACTTGCAGGGGAATTTATATGGTTGAGAATAATTGTATGAGGTTAGTTATCTCACTGTTATTATTAGTATTCTTTTGCACAACATGCTTGTGAATTGATGGTCCACTACCATAAATTGAGCCTTAAGGAGAAATTACTTATGAGTAGAATGAATTAGATGTTGTGTGTTAAAAAATGATTATGATAAATATACGTCATTGAGATGGAAGTGGTGAAGCGAGCCCATGAATATACACTATGGCTTATTATTGTAGTATCTTAAGACTCTTTGGGTATCATGGCATGTAATAATTTGGTGAAATCTTGTCCTTGGAGACTTTTCTTTATTTTCATAAAATCATGTATAAGATAGCCTATTAATACCTTGAATGTCTTATGGTCATGAATTAATGCTAATGCTCTTAAATTTAGTGAACATGGTTTACCCTGATTTCTAAAAGTCTTGTAGTTTCAAGGTAAACATTCTACTTAATAGAAATTCTGATAGAAATTCCTTTCTCTGTAAGTTTGATAGAAATATAGATGAAATCGAGGCCATATGTCCTTGGAATAATATATGTATCTAAGCCTAGATACCCCTTTCTAAGCCTCAAGGTATTGTTTCATCCATATATCTGGATAAGGTGGATTCCATATTTTGGAAGTACATCTGGGGTCGGGACATTGGGATGGTTAATACACTGTTGGCCTAATGGGGCTTGACCCAGGTTTAGAAATGACTTAGCTAAGCAAATCCTGGTACTACTGGCCCTTTCGGCAACAGTCCGTAGAGTGTAGATTGAGGTCTCACCCGTAGTATGGGAGGGTGCTAGAACTAGGTTTCTGCACCCTGGGATGTCTGATATGTTTGGATTAGTATGCGGTCAAACCTTGTGCTATGTGCACCAGTGGGCACTTCATGGCCTATGCTACTGTCTTTGCGTAGTCCTATTCGCAGCGCGATCCATGTTATTTACAAAAGTCTTGCCTAATTATGCACTGTCAACTGATCACTTAGATTATTTTTATATATAAGCATTTTGAACCATACAAGCATTCACTTAACTACGTGCATTAAATAAATAGAGTAAAATAAATACATAACAACAGAATAATGATTCAGACTAGATGCATAGAATTTGGATAAACTTCTCTTTATTAATCTTCAATCTCAGCTATAGACTTGACACTGCCCTATGAACTCAGCTGCATGGGTCTGCGTACTTCGTTGTGAACTCTACTAGGCATCTACACACTTAGCTGCAGAGCCTCTATCTACTACTATGACCCAATACCCTTCTAATCCAACTTTAAGCTCAAACCATGCCTTCGCTATTCTCTCGTTCATTCCTTATGTTTACACTTAGAGCCTCTCTCTATTTATACAATCCCATGGTCTGCGGACTATGGGTAGGCCGACATGACTTTACATTACATTACAATATTTTAGGGTGGACAACCCTATGAATCATCCTATACTTCATGCTCCATGCACGCAATTGGCCGAGTGTTACAATACACTTGACCAAAATTTGGGCTTTGATCCCCAAAAACATGCTGCAGGGGATCCCATGCCCAACAGGTCCCCAACACAATCATCGTGACTCGTCTCGAGTCACTCGGTTGGTGCGATGATCTTGGCATGGAGCCCCTCCAACTGTGCCTGAGCTACGCGGAGGTCCGCAATGCACCGTTTTGGAGTCTGCTGGATCTGCTCCACTCTTTCAGCCAAAGTCTCACTGTTAGGGACAATTCCCTGTTGTAAGGCATGTATGGCTTCATCTGTGTAAGCTTTCCTTTGATGTCGGCAGTGATGAGGAAGGCCTTGTCAATCCAAGGCTGGATGAATGCTTTAAGGACTGCCTCTTTCTGCTGCGTTACATCCACCTATTCCTTCAAGACCTTCACCTGTTGTAGCTTCACCAGCCATTGGTTCAAGACAATTGTCTGCACCATTCCACGCACACTGTCATATTGCGCGTGAAGCTCCCACACATTCGTTTCCAGGTGTTGTATGTTCGGGTCCTCCTGTATTGAAGTGAGGACCGCGAAGGATTATTCCAACATAGTGGTGCAGGTTTGTACTGCTTGTCCTATTTCCTCTAGCCCTTTTTGGATAGTGCCAGCACGCTATTCCCTAACTTCTTGGGGCATGGATGACTGTGGCTTTAATCGCAATTTGACAATCTAAAGGTTGAGGTCTAGTTGTATCCTCGTTGCTTCCTCCTTTTCCTCACGGAATCCACTGGCCAATTTGTGAATTCGCACTCCAACTGGTAGGTCTGTCGCAATTTCTAGCTCTAGAATGTAGTGACATGCTTCCTCTACCATTTGCTCCAGTTGTTGATTCTGCACAAGTACTTCATCACGATGTAGACTAAGTTTCTCAATGTTGATCCTCTGTTCATTGAGCATCTGTACTGCGAGTCCTTCCCTAGCTCGGAGTTTTTCTATCGCTCCATCCTGCAACTGATATAATGTATCCTGCAGAAGGGCAGCCAATTTTAGGTGAAGTCCCTTGATTATTCCCACCACGGCTCTATCCTTCACGCTTTCCACTGTTAGTGATCCTTCTGAAATCACTATGGTGTTGGCCATTTTAGCACACAGCAATTGCTCTGCTGTTGATGTACCTGCAGCACCGTAGGTGGCTACCATTCCTTCCTGTGGGGGTGCACCTGAAGTTCCTGTAGCTGCAACCTGAGGGCCCCCAACACATTTTGTTGCTCCGTCAATACTTCCTGGAGCGCTTCCCAGGTGACCTCGTGAACTATGTCGCCGATGTTGTAGAGGTCACCCTCTGTCAATGTAATGGGTTCACTGTCCAATTTGGAAGCCTTGGTCTTCTTCCACGAGCCTACTCTTATCATACCACATGGCTATTTCAGTTGTGTAGATGTTGTGCTTGGGTCCACACCTTCCACTATGTCCTTTTCTCTCTATCCAGTGGTCAATTATGGACCTCCTTCCTCCCATGTCATGGTGGCCCCTATTTTCTATGCTACTGCTACTTTTTTGGTAGCCTTGGTCTTTTCTACGGTGACCTTCGCTGCCTCATGGGCAGCCCTTACCTCTGCGACCAACTGCATGTTGTGCTTCTGCTGAGGCAACTGGTGGACTTGCAGCTTGGTGGCATCCTTATGTTTTTGTATCGCTGTTTTATCGTGCTCCGCCAGATCCAGGGTGCGCCACTCGGGAGGCCATGAGTCGAGGACGGAGAAAATGACATCATTAATTGTGATGAAAGGAAGTTTGGTCAAGTTCTGTGCCGGATCCTTATGCGCTTTGATATACACATTGTGCATATCCGCCTTGAAGTCTGCAAAGCTCCGTAGACTATTGTACACTGCGGGGGATAGGCATGGCCTTCTGTTAATCCACATCCAGATGCTTGCCTCCATGAGCACCCAGAAGATCTTACTCTCGCAGATCCACATGGTGTCCTTCAAAGCCCAGAGCGACGCATATTTGGCAGCCTCCAGCAAGTCCTGTTCAATATGAGAAAACTGACTGTCCTCAGGCAGTTCCCCTGTCACTAGTAAGATGGACAAGAGCAGCCATGCATAGTGGAAGGTCTTGCCCTACTCCTAAACTTCCTTGTAGTTGGTCAAAAAATCTTCACAGAGGAATTCAACTCATTTGCACTGGACTCCCTCCATGCACTGTTCGGCTAGCGCAACCATAGGCGCTGGTACCTCGTCGCTGCGACATTTTCTCATCACCTTTCCGGCCAACAGTTAGGTAGCTGCGAGCACCACTTTGTCTTTAATACTACGATGACATAGCCTCTCTTATTATTTCCCTATTTTTACTTCTTTTTCATGGCCTCTGCAAGAGACAAATCTCCACTTTTGCCAACTATCTTTGCAGGGTCCCTTCCCTTACAGGGAAGCCGAGAATTCCTGTGGATAAGCTCTGCCGTGATGGGAATGGGTTCCTCCAGCCACAAGTACCCATTGTGTACTATGAAAAGTAGCTACCTGATGATAAAGATCGTAATTAGTGCGCGGTGAAAATGCAGAATCCATAGTAGGTGGAGTAGCCTGGCCTTCTGCACACCGCACAACCATTTCTGCAGTTCTAGCACTGTAACAGACCCCTCCTTGCTTTGTTTCACGAGGTTCTCAGTTTGTAAATGTCGAAACTTTTCACTGTCTGTGATGAGATCTAGTATTGTAGCAATAATGTCGCAACTCCTGGGGCTTCCTTCTTTACTTTTATCAACCCGGTAGTTTGTAACAAACTTGGAAGCGATGGTGCTATATGCACAAGTACTAGATCTTACTGCAGGCTATCACTTGATTAGCTGCCACAAGTCCACTAGGAGCTTAAGCCAACTTCTATGAATTCTCAGAAGAAGCTTTTAACTGTGATGGAAGAAAGCTAACTCTACAGGGGCTATTCTACTTGCAGAAAGAGAAGGAAAATTGAAATGAAATGCAAACCCTCGCAAACCCTAGTTTACCCACTAACCCTACGTTTGCAAGAAAAGAGATGGAAACCAATGAAGTGAGTGCCATTTGATTACTAAAAAGGTATATTGCATTTATTCAAGCTACTTCTGAAAAGAAATGGAAATAAATCATATTTTTGTACTTTTGAGTATTTTTATGTGGAATTATTAAGCTTGTGATTTGACTAGTTGTGATTGTGCAGAGGGTTGGTGGCAAAGAAAGATGGAGTTGGATTTTGTAGAAGGTGAGGAAGATATGGAGAGGTCCTAAGAAGTCCTTAGTACCCTTCTGGAGACTTCCATTGCGATCAGACTTCAAAAAATCACTCGCAGTAAATTCTACAGGAGGCTGCAAGGGATCTACAAGAGGTTCTACAAGAGGATCTACAGGAGGAGGCTGAAAGTGGTTTTTTGAGGTTTGGACGTGGAAAAATGATGGGAAAAGGGAAATGAAGACTGGATGAAGGTATTTATGAGTCTAGAACTTGTCAAGGAAGATCAAGAATGAAGGAGATGGTTGGATTTGTTCAAAGGGCAAGAAAGCAACTTTGTGAAAAAACGCAAAAATTAGGGCAGATTGGCGAAATGTGGTGAATGAGTGGGGAAATCTTGGAGAAGTGAGTTGGTGCTAGCTATTTGATGGAGGGATGGTGAGCTGAGATGTCCTACAATAGATCTACACATTCACTTAGCAAAACTGACCATAGAAAGAACTAAAAACAGAGTTTTGTCTATCTTAACCTAATTTCTGACCTAAAACTAGAGAAATGCTGAACAGTATCTTATGAACAAAAAATCATGTGAGAAAACCATGGTAAATGAACAAGAAATGATCTAGGCATATGAATCCAAACTAATATCAACTTCTACAACTCGAAATATCACACTAGCAGTTGCATTGGAAGAGCAAAAACTATGTTTTTGGTGGCAGCAATAGTGCCTTGATCTCAAATCATGGTCCCATGGAGGGAGAGAGGAGATCAATACCTTCTGTTGAACTTTTTGGACCTTTTTTCGTCACTACAACAAACTACTTAAGCAACTTGAAGCAAAAAAAACTATTCTAACCATCAAAAGCAACCTAATCTAATGAAGCAAAATGAGTATATGCAACAGAAATTAACTCCTGAAGAGAAACAAAACATATAAATACACAAAGGAGGTGCTGGGAAGCTTGGGTTGGGCCCTAACCCAAGAGCTTCAGCCCTCTAGAAAATATCAGTGCTGGTTCAAAACTTGGTTCATCTTCATTTATCAAAAAAATAACAGTTACATCCCAAAAACTGTCTTCAAAAATCTCGAAAATGAGCTGAGTACAATGCTGCACAAAAGTGTGAAAATATACTAAGAAATGGCTAACCTACTGAGGCTTGAAGCCTTCTTATCTATACAAGTGGGGACTCCCAATAGTCCTCCTGAACTTAAGGAACTTGGCTACCTAGAACTGAAGATAACAGCAACCCTACTTGACTTGCTTGGCTGCCTCTTGGAATCATTAATGTGGGCCTTTGTACTCCGAGCTGCTGATGGAGAATTTGAGGAAGGGGTCATTAATGAAGGAGACACCCCTCCTACAAGTCCTCATCCCTGTTTCCTCGAGTTTGGCTGCCATTTTTCTCATAAATTCCTAGTCCTTGTCCAAAATTGTCCAAAAAATCTGTAATAAATACTCATTAGACTACATGGGAAAGTGACTATCCCCATTCACTCTATTGACATAAATATATTCAAAAAATGCACAAAAATATTGAGAATGGTGGATTAAATGAAAATAATAGGCTGAAGGAGCCCATATAGTTACCCATTTCTGGGGCTTATCATCACCCCCCTGCTGAATGGGTTTCTCATCCTCTGAGCAACTAATCTAGTTCTTCATCTTTAATAGCTCTAACAGATTCCCTAACATCCCAAGCCTCTGATGTGATGTCTTCCTCTCTATCATGGAAACCTACTTTCCTATCCACTTCCTCCCATTTTTTATATTCTTCCTCCTCCTTAACCTCTTCCAACAGTCCTAGCAGCAGTGGAGGACTGAATTTAAGACCAATCCAGTTGGCTTTCAAGCTTTGCATTGATTGTTTATATAGGACCACTCTCCTCATAGCTTCCCTCATTCTGGTTGGGGAGTGATACTCCATGATCCTTAGGCTATGTGACAATGTATTCCACCTTCTCATGTAGGCATGAAGGCAGTCATCGCCAAACAATCTCTCCATATCTTCAAAATGATAAATAACCTGTGCTTGCTTGTCAACATAGTCAAGAAGAACTTGAGGATTGGCTGCCAGGTGTTGGTGGGCATAAATGAAAGCTAAGGGGTCTTCTGGTTCTACCCTTATCATCAGGGGCTCACTTAGCTCTTTTTCCATGATTTTCTGAATTTCTACTGCTCTCTTTTCTTCATGGCTCAACCAAGAAGCCATAGCCATGAGCTGCAAATCTCCCAATGCAGCATTTGGATCCCATAAATTCATGTCAGGAAGTGCCATGTTGTGTAGGTAAAATTCAGCTAGCTTTGCTTTATCCTTGGCTGAATTATTATCACATAAATGCATAAATTGCCCATAATCCTGAAATGGCATTGTGCCCCTCTAGGCCAGTGTGTTAATCTGGAATTGGAGCCACTGATCTTTGAGATACAGTGAATAGGATCTAGCTATATGTCTACACTGCAAGGTCTTCATTGCTCAGCTGGCCATGTAGGCCATCTGGGCTTCCTTTTCCTGTAGCTGCCTTGTCAAAATCAGCACTTTAGTTTCTGCCTGAGATTCTTTTTCTTGCTGCTGCTTCATCAGTGTCTCACTATCTGTCTGTGTAGAATTTTGAATAATATGACACTTATTCACATAGATTATCCCGATTGTACACTATTGGGATACCGACCTTTAGATCCTTGGATTCTGAAACTAGGATGCTTTCAACACCCCAGTAGAATCCTTGGATCATATCGATCATGCCCTGTGGGGAGATGTATGTCCACATGGGTGCTATAACAAATAGGTACAATGTTTTCTTATTAAATATCGAGCTGCAGTGGGGGGTTGCGGACATATGACTTAGAACTATGCAATTCAAGCAACCAAACGGAATAATGGCCCCGCTTTCATTGGCAGGGAAAGAGATTTAAGCTTAGGGTTGAACTTACCAGCAGCCACCCGCATTTCTACAACCCACCTAGTCTGGAGGTGGGCGAATCCATCAATCGGAACCTAAATATATTTATTGTATTGCCCATATAACTCAGATGGTTGCCCCTCTCACTCTGATGCTTGGCCATCTCACTCTGATGACTGAGATCCCAATTATATATGTCATTTTCAGACAATGAAAGAGAAAGCTTCTGAAGCACATCTCTATCTCTATTCCCGTCTGAAAGGCCATTTACGTACGTTTTACGGCTACTTTAAACGCCCAAGCTGGGGACCTAGCCGGGGACCTAAGAAATAGCCTAAAATGGCCATTTTCACTTCATTTTCACTTGGCGGAGGTTTTCACATATTCCCTACTAATTCGACCATTTTAGCTTGGCGGAGGTTTTAGCAGAATACACTCTTAGTTTTGGATTATCTCGATTGTTCAAAGTGGCTCCATGACAATAGCGTATATAAAGAAACGGCATCTCCATGAGCATGAAGGAAAGTAAGGTACAGATCCGTGCAGCTGTTCTCTCTTCCAGGAAGAGGTATGGGGAAGGGTACAAAATGAAAGGATAATTACGGCGAACGAAGTGGAAGGACCTAACTCAAACTATACTACTTTTTTCTACGGGGGCTTGTAATCAGGTGGCTTCCTTCCGTCCGGCTTGTAACCAGGTGGCTTCCTTCCATCCTATGGCTTCCACGATCACTGAAGCTTCCACGGTCTCTGTGGCTTCCTTTCGTCCCGTGGTCCCTCAGGTTTCGCACCACCCCTTTTCGTTCTTTTAGCCCCTCTTTTCACTCCCATATAAGTTTCCAACATGCACAATACATAATCTCCTCTACGTTGATCATCAATTTTGCGGAATTAAAAACAATGAAACATCAATTGCATGCACACATTAACACAGTATGTAACCCGAGGAAAGCATACAGCTGAAAACCCCACACTATCTGTATATTATAATGATTGAGAACATGTAACAACACATAGTACAATACTCCTCACAAGTACTCAGTACTATCTCCACCTGTTACACACAAAACTAGCTCAGATCTGATCAATCACAGCTTAAATCTCCTCCACTGCTTTGCTTTCCTCGACTGCACAATCCTGCAAGAGAATCACGTGAGCACAAGCTACAATTGCCTTGATATTTGCCCACACTGCGCAATCCTCATTGGCATTACTCAATCCATGCATGTGCAAATCTCATGCAAACTGATAGTCACAACTCACCCTTTCACTTACCTCTAACACCTGGCTTTGTTGAACTGTCCATGCATTGAGTTAACTGATGTATTCTTTAGTTTCTTTATGAGTTAATAATTAGTGAATTAATTAACAATCAATTCACACAACTCATCACTAGTGTATTCTTTAGTTAGAATAAATACAACTAGTTTAACCAAGTCAAACTGAACACAACTCCATCAACTCCACATCCAACTCCACAGAACTCACATGCATGAGTTCTAACTGAAGTCCTCCATGCAATAGCTCAACTAACACATAAGAAAAGCGTATTTCCTTCTGGCGGTTGCATGTTCCACATCTGTAGCTCGAACTGAAGTGCTCCAGGAGAATAACATAATGTTTAGAGTCCAAATATTACTAAGGGCTAATAATATTTGACTATTTCTATTTTTAGCCTGGCAGTTTAAAAATAGACTCTGATCACTCTGCTGTGAACCAAAGATAGAAGTCCATATATTTTTCCCAACATGACCAATCATCCATAAACAACATCTTGCAACTCATAGACCATGATCCATATGTACAAAAATAGACATAGTCTAAAAATAGACTTTGCGCCAAAAATACCCTGTGGGCCCACTTAGTGAACGCGACTTCTTTTCACTAAGCTCCATCATCTTGTTGCATTTTCAACACTCCCTCTCAACAAGATATGGATTATCTGCAACCCCTATCCTGCAACTCTGGAATGTTCTGCATGTAACACATTTGCCCGGTCCACTTGCTCCAACAACACTTGGAACAAAAACACTCCAACTGACCACTTTGTTGGGCTAGGAACATACTCTGATGCTGAAGCTCTACCTGCTACTGACAAGTGCCCCCTCTGACATCTGTGCTACTGCAAAATCTCCATGCATCTCGCACCATTACACACCTCTCTGTGCCACTTAGCACTGTGCAAAACACTTGTGCCTCTCGTATTGCTGCAGCCTGCTAGCTATGCGCTGTCCTGGGATTCCCTGCACTGTCGCTCTCTCTGCCACTCCATCCGCATTTGTCTCTACCCAGTTAGTCAATTCCTGCTACTCCACATTGGGGCTCCCATAGCAAGGTCTCATCCAAGAGGTTGGGTACCTCAAGGATCTTGCCCTTCCTCCTTAGGACTATCACTATATATCGCCGCACCTCCTACCTGGAGGTATGGCTGCATGTGATCCCTCAACCCACCTGGCTCGAAGTTTCCCCCTACTGGAGGTCCTACATGAGTAGATGTCTCTACTCGATCTCCTCTCAGCTTCCCTTGTTGTGGCTGCTCCACAACCTCCTAAAGTTGTTGCACCAATCGTGGCTCCTCCACAATCGTCTGAGACTTCTTCTGGCTCTGCATGTTGAGAGGTAATATACGCTCCCTCTCAACCACCAAGTCTCCATCAGTTGCCTCACTGCCAAGGCTTTGCATGCATCTTGAACCTAAAGAGCATATAGGTTATTGACCCGTGAACCAATCTGCTTCACCTGTCTAGTGATGATGTGTCTAAGGAAAACCTTTCCCTTACTGAAGACTACATCATAGCCTCTGTCTTCCAACATCATGATCGACACCAAGTTTCTCTTCAGTCCTGGTACATACTTGACATCGGTCAAGGTAAGATGATCTCCATTCTCCCTCTGAAAAATAACCGTGCCTACACCTGAGACACTATACTTCTCATCATTACCCATCGCTATGAGTATCTGGAGATCTTTCTCCTCCAAAGTACTGAAAAAACTCTTGTCACCAGTCATGTGGAAAGAAGCTCCACTGTCAAGAAACCAGCCACTTCCCACCATGGATGAAACCATGCATGCGAAGAGTGTGAAATCCAACTCAAATTGTGAAGCAAGTGCCTCACCTTCAGATCCTTCCCCAGATCCCTTCTTGGATTTCTTCTTTGGGCAATTAGTAGCATAATGGCCCAACTCATGACAACGAAAGCATCTCACCTTCGACTTGTCAACCTTCTTCCCATCATTGGAAGAACTGGATTCGGAAAGAGAACCCTTCACCTTCCCCTTCTTCACCTTACTTGCTAAGGCACAGTTCTCCTCATCATGAATGCATGAAGAACTGCCTCTGGTGCTAGGTCTCATCTCCTCTTGCACAAGATCTGACCAAAGTCACTCCCTCCTAGCAATTTCTCCCGACCATTGATATAGTCCTGATAGGAATGCCAACTCTTCAGAAGACCAAGGAGAGCTAAGCTCACCAAGTCCTCATCATCAACAGTTACCCCCACACTTCCCAGCTCATCCCGGCACTGGGTGAACTTTGTGAGATACCTGGGCATACTGTCTCCATTCTCACACTTAGATGTTTCTAAGTTTATCCTTGAGCGCCATTCCAGCAGCTCAAAACTCAACCGCTTCTGATCTAAAATTCATGAGAAAAAAGTATTTCTTGTACAAAGATCGACTGTATGGGCATTCACCGGATATCTCACCTTCCAAAAGAAGGATGAATCTAGAAGCTACATGGACCGATTACAGACTCTGCCTGAAGAAATAAAATGTAAACACTTTCTGAATAATAGATCTGATGATCAATCCCACTTTGATATCCTGTAGAACGTTTTCTACAAATAAACCAGCTCTGATACCATGTAGAAATTTTGAATAATATGACACTTATTCATAGATATTATCCCAATTATACACTATTGCGGAATACATGAACAATACATAATCTCCTCTACATTGATCATCAATTTTGCGGAATTAAAAACAATGAAACATCAATCACATGCGCACATTAACACAATATGTAACCCAGGGAAAGCATATAGCTGAAAACCCCACACTATCTGTATATTATAATGATTGGGAACATGTAACAATACATAGTACAATACTCCTCACAAGTACTCAGTACTATCTCCACCTGTTACACACAAAACTAGCTCAGATCTGATCAATCACAACTCAAATCTCCTCCACTACTTTGCCTGCCTCCACTACACAATACTGCAAGATAATCACGTGAGCACAAGCTACAATTGCCTTGATATTGGCCCACACTGCGCAATCCTCATTGGCATTACTCAATCCATGCATGTGCAAATCTCATGCACAACTGATAGTCACAACTCACCCTTTCACTTACGTCTAACACCTGTCTCTGTTGAACTGTCCATGCACTAAGTTAACTGATGTATTCTTTAGTTTCTTTATGAGTTAATAATTAGTGAATTAATTAACAATCAATTCACACAACTCATCACTAGTGTATTCTTTAGTTAGACTAAATACAACTAGTTTAACCAAGTCAAGCTGAACACAACTCCATTAACTCCACATCCAACTCCACAGAACTCACATGCATGAGTTCTAACTGAAGTCCTCCATGCAATAGCTCAACTAACACATAAGAAAAGTGTATTTCCTTCTAGCAGTTGCATGTGCTACATCCGTAGCTCGAACTGAAGTGCTCCAAGAGAATAAGATAATGTTTAGAGTCCAAATATTACTAAGGGCTAATAATATTTTACTGTTTCTATTTTTAGCGTGGCAGTCTAAAAATAGACTCTGATCACTCCATTTTGAACCAAAAATAGAAGTCCATTTATTTTTCCCAACATGACCAATCATCCATAAATAGCATCCTGCAACTCACATACCATGATCCATATGTCTAAAAATAGACATAGTCTAAAAATAGGCTTTGTGCCAAAAATACCCTGTGGGCCCACTTAGTGAAGGCGACTTCTTTTCACTAAGCTCCATCATCTTGTTGCATTTTCAATAGTCTATAGTTCTTCTTCTTGCTACTGTTTCTCTGTTGCTTCACTATCTTCCTGGGGTCCCTCTTTTTGTTGTTGTCCTTCCAAGATTGGTAGCTTATTTCCTCCTTGAGGTCCCCTTTCCTGTAGCTGCTTTTTCAACAGTTCATTTTCTTCCTGTAGTTGAGCTCTTCTAATGCTCTCTGTGTGCCTTACCATGCCCAATTCTCTGCTCATCTCTCTCAACTTGTTTTCCATGTGCCCTATATCTTCAACCCCTTTAGATTTGGAAATCTGCATCTAGGTGTGGGTCCTGACTCGTTCCTTTTCTAGTTCGAAGAAAAGAGGCACTATGAATTTTTGTGGGATGATCTTCCCACCTTCTAGAAGATTGTAATAGGAGCCTAAATTAGGCTGAGGGCTTGGATAAGGTATTTCTTTTGCCTTACCTTCCTCTTGTGACTGTTCTTCTGCCTTCTTTTGCAATTTTTTAGTTTCTTTGAGCTTGGCCAGTGTCTCCTGTAGAGAGGTTTGTGCCTCTTGTAGCACTGCTTTGGAGTCCATCAATTTGATCCTTTCCTTCCAGATGGAGGTCTTAGGACTCCCTCTCTCGTAGGTGATAGAGATTTTGGAGGGAGATTCCTCTCTTGTCACAGTAGGTGCATCCTCAATGATAATGGGTTCTTTTGATGGTGGTATGGGCTTGCCTACCTTAATTCTGGTGCTCCTCTAGGCCTTGAAATACATAGATGTATGTCTTTTTCTTTCCCCTTTTGCTTAGATGGAGTGCTCAATGCAGTAAGGACAGCTGCTGCTTCCCTTGCTAGTGTCTCAGGGGACACTTCTTCTTGTTGTTCTTCTTCTCCTTCCTCTGCAGTTTTGCCTATGTCAACTGCTTTTGTTTTTGTTTCTGTTGTCTCTGGTGGTGTTTTCTCCTTTTCTTGCTGAGTCTCTGCCTTTCTTGTGGCATTCTTTTTTTAAGCTTTATTAGGCTTCTTCTTCTCAACTTTTTTTCTCTTCCTCTTCTCTGATTTTGATGTTGTTTTCTTTTCTACCTTAGGTTCAGCTGTGGTTTTGTTTGGTTTCTCCTCTTCTTTCTGTTTCTCCTCTTTTTCTTCTTCTATTTGAATTTTTTGTGCTTCTTCATGAATTTCCTTCTCAAGTTCCTCTTTCTGCTCCTCCTCTTCACTGCTAGATGGGCTAAGGTCATCAGTAAGAGTTTTGATGTAATCTTCTCTAGACATGTTCCTGAAAGTTTCCCAGGCTATAGGGATGGTGTGTGTGTAGGGCATCCTCTACCAATAATTTGATGAGCCCATGGTGGGCCAGTTGGTCTGGAACCCCTGCATTCAGCTTGGTGCCACATTATATCAAATATTGGAGGAGGAAATATAGGAAACTGAGTTCTCTAGCTGCAGGTAGGTCCATCCCATATCTCAATTCATGCAATAACCTGAAGTGATAACCATAAACTCTACTGAAGCTTCCTTCATAAGAGATATATTTCATGACTGGTAGCTAACCTGATCCCATGGATGAGGTAAACTTGTCTTTCTGACCCCATTCTTATCCTCTACAGGATGTTCATCAGGCTAAAAAAATGTCTTTTTAGCAACCTATCCTAATGGTTTTTCTTCTTTGCTCCAAGGGAGCCCAAGTGGAAGACCTGTGATTTTACTCATAAATTCTGGTGTAAGATCCATGGTCAAACCCTTGAAACTGACTGTAGCATGGGTTTTTGAATGTGGCCTTAAGGACATTAAAATTCCTTTGTCACCTCCTCATCATATCCATGAATTCTCTCAAAGAAAGTCATCCAATTTTCCCTAGTGAAGGGGGCCACCACTTCTGGGTGCTCATGCAATTTGTTGGATTTCAAAGGCTCCTTTCTCATAAAACCTCTTGGCATGGTGTTTAGTAACTTCTGAAAATTCTCAGGTGAGGAAGAAGGCAACAACTTTCAAAACTAGAAACACAGGAATAGCTGAGGTTTTTTTTTTCTGAAACCAGAGAGGGAATTTCTCATGTTCTTTTTTCACAACATCAATTTGCAAATTTTCCCTCCCTTCAACCCAGTTTCAACCTAAATTTACTTCTTGGATTTTGGAAGAAATCAATATTTTGACAGAACATAGAATATATAAAACAATGTTTTTTTCATAGAGTAGACAGACTTGCAAATTCTTTTTTTTCATAGGCTTAGTTTCTATGGTTGCATCCATTTTTTCTTTACAGGAGAATACAGGAAAGGGAAAAAAAACATAGATTTTTGAGAGCAGAGAAGAAAATTGATATACTGTATGGAATTTAGGGAAACACAGGCAGACTTTTGAGCTCTCTTTCTTTTCTCTTTTCAACCCAATACTTTGCTTCTAATCCAACACCTTGTATAGATATATCACATGCAGAGTGGGTTTCTGAGCCTACCTCTTTTCAAGCTCGAATTTGATAAAAATTCTGAATTCTTCCTCTGCAGAGCTGCTCTTTGGCCCTCCTGTAGAAAGGCTCATGTAGATAGTGTTTCTACTCCTGTAGAATGTGATAGTGCTCCTGTAGGTTTTGAAAAACTGGTAGAAAATGACTGGTTCGTTGTTCTGAAGGTGGTAGGTGAGTGCTACAGTAGAGAACTCGTCAATGCAAATGAAAACAAAAGGTGGTGGAGGTTTAGACCGCACTATACTTAAGCTAATGGCGTAATCTGTGGTGACGAGGTGAGGTGGCAGGATGGGTACATTATCCCCATCTAGACCATTGGTCCTACGCCAGTGTCATTATGGTTTTTCATGTTGCCTGCCCGCCATCACTTCCATCATTCCCGTTACACTGCCACCACTACCGGTTCTGAGTTTCTTCTTCCCGAGTTGATGGGCCACACGTGCTAACTGCCTCTTTTAATCTGCTATTTGAACTGGACGAGGCTCATTTGAACTCAACGAGGGTGGTTTGAACTGAACGAGGGTGGCCAGTTAGCTGGCCACCGATTCCATTTAATCGTGACCATCCCAATAGTTCATGTAGTTCTTAAATAATATTCATTCAACAGAGGAACGATTTTTAGCCACTTACCTGTTAGTCGCTGCTATGCTCTGCATGCTCGGACTTTGGCACTTCATTTTCTCATTGCTGTTGCTGCTAGTGCTCATGGCCTCTGAACTGGTGACTAGTGCTGGTGATTTTTCGGTCAGGCTCTACTCCTTGCATGTTCCATACATCTTGGTTGTGCTGACCTTGTCTCTGGAGCTTGTTTTTTAAATGGATCAGTTGCTACAAGAATCCTGCAAGATTTCCTATAGTTGCTTCTCCCTCCAAAATTTTAGGCTGATGCTTAAGGAGGGGCTGAAGAGACAAATGAAGGAGGTTCTGAATCAAAGGAATAATAGTTGGTAGGAATCAGGTAAAAACAAGTGAAGAATTCTTCTGTTTTATTCATTATCTAAAAAAAAACAAAAGAAACAAAATTCTGTGTTTTTTTGTGTGCAGGGGAGAAAAATCAAGTTGAAATGTGGGTGTGCATGGATGGAATGGAGAATTAGGAGGATGGATGGTGGAAAGAAGGTCCACAGGCCTTCTGAACAAATTTCTAGCCCTCAGATTCTTTTCTAAACTCAATCTTGAGCTATTTGTGATTTCTACAAGAGCCTCCTATAGAATGCACAGAGTTTCCTATAGGATGCGAACTCTTCGGAACAAGTGAGACCAAGGCCTAGAAAAAGATAATGGCGATGGAGGAATGGACTATGAAGGGTGTATGCAACCTGGCCATGTCCTTTCTTTTCCTCTATGACCCTCCTACAATTTGCAATGCATTCAAAAGAAGTTAGTTTTTTTCTATTTTTTTTCTTTTTTTTCTTTTTATGAGATAGCTGGGGTGCCTCCAGGAGGTTTTCACCCTCATTGCCTACCCTGAGTGCCTCCAAGAGGTTTTCACCCAGGGATATTTTATTCCTTTTTTTTTTCCCTCTATTTTTTTTTGTTTGCTCAAGGTGTGGGTGGAGTGGAGACAGGGACTTGCTCCACTACCAACACTATTTTACCTAGATTCTCAATGAAATCCTGCTTGGAAAGGGGCTTCTTGTAGATCTTCAACCTATGCCCATTGATGAGCATGGGGATGGCTTCTTCATCAATGGTCCAGATCAGGACTGAACCATTGTCATTGCATTTTTCTACTGTGTATGGTCCCAGCCATCTTGTCCTCAGTTTTCCATTGAAATCTTTATATCTTGAATCATACAATAGCACCCAATCTCCTTGCTGGAATTGTTTTTCTTTGAGGTGTCTGTCATGTCATATTTTTCTTTGAAGTTGGACTACTTTTGAGTGGAGAAGGGCCTACAATCTGTGTTCATCCAATCCATTTAGCTAAATCAATCTCTCCTTTTGTGCATGGCTGAGATCTAGGTCTAGCTGAGCTGCCATCCTTAATGTGTTATATTCAAACTCTATTGACAGCAGAGCCTTCTTCCCATAGACCAGCTCATAGGGTGTGAATCTTGTGGTGGTTTTCCAGGTGGTGTTATAGGCCCAAGTGGCCTCAACCAATCGATTTTCCCAATCTTTTCTGCTGCTACTCACTACCCTAGTCAAAATCCCTTCCAAAGCTCTGTTAGTGACTTCCACCTATCCATTTGCTTGCGAATGATAAGGGGTGGAAGTTCTGTGCTTAATCTTGTGATGTGTGAGCAAGTTTTCAACCAGATTGGAGGTAAACTGACTCCCTTGGTCTGTGACTAACTCTCTTGGATAGCCAAACTTGTAGAAGATATTTTCCCTCAAAAACTCATCTACTTTTTCTTCTGTTGCTGCCTTGATTGCCTTGGTTTCAGCCCATTTTGTCAGATAATCAGTAAACACAATCATGCAAGACTTCTATTTTGAAGGAGGGTTTATAGGACCCATAAATTCCATGCCCCGCTTCGCAAATGGCTTGAAAGTCACTTGAGGTTGCAGGGGCATCTCATCCCTTGGAGTAGGTTTCCCCATCCTTTGACATCGGTCACATTGGCTGATATATCTCCTAACATCTTAATGAAGAGTGGGCCAATAGTAACCTACTTGCAAAATTTTTGAAGGAATTCCTCTTTGCTGCAAAATGGACCCCACAGGGCCCATCATGACAGGATAGGAGGATGTCAAAAACTTTTTCCTGCCTGACACATCACCTCAAAATTTGATCTGGGCCAAGTTTAAAAAGATTGCCCCCAATCCAAGTGAATGGGGAACTTTTCTTCACGATATTGCTCTTCTCTTTTGAGGATAGGTGCGGTGGAAATTATGCTGAAACCAAGTAATTTGCTATATCATCAAACCATGGACAGAGTACTAAAATAGCAAATAGGTGTTCATCTAGCATTTGATCATCCACCATTCCTTCTTCACTTGCAGGTAAATCTAGTCTAGACAGAAAATCAACAACAACATTTTCCTTACCTGGCTTATCAACAATGGTCAAATAAAATTGCTGCAATAAAAGTAACCATCTAATGATATGAGCATTTACATCTGGTTTATTCATAAAATACCTAATTGCATCATGATCAGTGTGTACGAATGTTTGATAGCCGGTGATGTAGTGTCTGAACTTATTTAGGGAATGGACTACAACTAGGAGCTCCTTTTCGGTTATAGTGTAGTTGTTTAGTTCTGCCTTAGACAAATTTTTACTTACAAAATATATGGCATAAGGCAGCTTCCCATCAACTTGCCCTAGGGCCGCTCCTATATCTTTGTTCGAGGCATCTGTGTGAATGTGGAAAGGTAGGGCCCAGTTTGGACCTCTCAAAATTGGGGCAAATACCAGTTTACCTTTCGAGGCATCCAGAGCCTCTTGACAGTTGTCAGTCCATATGAACTCAACATCTTTTCCCAAAAGACCAAACAATGGAGAGTCTAGCTTACTAAAATCCTTAATGAATCTTCTATAATACCTTGCTAAGCCAAGAAAACTCCGAACATCTCTTACGTTTTGAGGAGGTGAGACCCTTTGGATGATAACAATCTTGTTGGGATCCACCTGTAATCCTTGCTGAGAAATTGTATGACCTAGCACGATCCCTTCATTCGTCAGGAATTCACATTTTTCAAGACTGAGGGATAGGTACATTTCAATACACTTGGATAGAACTTTCCCCAGGTTAGTCAAAGCTTTCTGGAAGTTAGAACCATAAGGGGTATAGTCATCCATATAGATTTCCACTGAATCATGAACCAGTTCAGCAAATATGTTCAGTACTTCCCTCTGGAAAGTGGTGGGAGCATTGCACAAGCTAAAAGGAAGGACCTGTATGCAAAAGTACCCAAAGGACAAGTGAAAGTGGTCTTATCTTGGTCTTCCGAGCTGATTTGGATCTGGTTGTACCCACTAAACCCATCTAGGAAGGAGAAGAACTTCTTCCCTGCCAGGCCATCTAAGACTTGATCTGTGAAAGGCAAAGGGAAATGGTCCTTCTTGGTGGCCTTGTTTAGTTCCCGATAATCTACACAAATTCTCCACTTCCCGATTTTCTTTGGCACTAGCACCAAAGGAGAAACCCATTCATTGTCAGAGATGGGGTAGATGAATCCTGCATCCAAAAACTTTTGTAGTTCTTCTTTTACAATGTCCTTAAGGGCTGGATTCATTCTTCTTTGAGGCTACCTGACTGGTTTACAATCTTCTTTAATGTAATTGTGATGAGTATAGACTGAAGGGTGGACTCCCTTCATCTCCTTATAGCTCCAAGCAAAAGCATCCAAGTGATTTTTCAATAAGCTACACAGTTCTTTCTCCTGAGAGGTGGATAGGGATGAGTTGATCTTCAAGGTTCTTTTGAGCTGAATTCCACATTCTTAACTTGGAGAGAGGTCAGATCAGCCACACAGAGATCAACTAAAGGATTGTCTTGGGTTTCTTCCAACAACTCTTCTAATGGCAACACACTGGGGGGTGGATTATGAATCAAGTTCTCAATAAGATCATCCTCAGTTTGTGGACCCCCCATGGTAGCCTCTACTATACATAATGGTGCAGAATAGACTTCATCCTCATCTTCCGCCTCCAATGATAGAGGTAAGTCATGTTCTAGCAGAGGTTGGGCAGGAGGATATAGGACTAGCTGTTTGGACATATGCCCGTTCTTGATTGTCATGTTCCCAGCTCGACAACTGATGTAGGCATCTACAGTAGCCAACCAAGGTCTTCCTAGGATGAGAGGATACCCAGTGAGCTTTTCCTTTGGCTGGAGAACTAGGAAATCAGCAAGGTACTCCCAGGAATCAATAGAGACCATTACATCTTCCACAATCCCCTCAGGGGTCATGGTGGAGCAGTCTACTAACTGCAGTACTGTTGAGGTCTTTCTCAGGGAACCCTGAAGGTTGAGTTTGAGCATAGTGTCCCTGGTCATCACATTAATGGAAACCCCTAGATCAATCAAGGTATGGGGGATTACGGTGCCATTGATGTGGACATCGACTACAGGACTCCCAAGGTCTAGATATTTCAGATAGATTACCTGCCCCAACATCAGGTCGGACAGTTGTCCTATGACATTGATAGTTGGGGCATCTCTCTTACGCCTGCCTGGGTGCCTGAAGCACTTCTCCTTGATCATCTTGTTGTATATAAGCACATCCTTTATGGCTTGGAGAAGTGGTATCTTTACACATAACTGTTTCAATTCTCCCAGAAGTTCAGCTTCATCTGTGGTCAGTTGTGTGGTTCCAGTTAGTCTCTCAGGAAAGGGTGGAATGAATTTTGGTTCACTTTCCTATTTTTCTTTCTCATCCTCCTTAGGAGGAGGTTGGCTATTTGGGAGAACCTTCCTATATCGTAGGTTAATCTCCTGAATCTCCACAGCATAGGTCGGGCATGGTGTTTCTCCAATATATACCTGTTGGGCCTGTCTGTTGTTAGGGTTCAGGTTTGATTGAGTAGGTATTTGGGGTTGTCTTCGTGCAGCAGGAGGTAATGGTTGTGGTTGAGCAGGTGGTGGAGGCAAAAGAGTGGGAGGAGAGTTGTACTGGGGTCTCCACCCCTGATTAGGTGCATTCCACTGAGGCTGTGGCCGAGCATAAGAGTGAAAGGAACGAGCAATTGGCGGAGCCTGGTATTGAGGAGGATACGACCAAGGAGGGGGTGTGGACCAGGAATGATGAGTAGGAGGACCCTAAGAAGGCATGGAAGTGGCTTGATTGGGGTTGTAATAGGTCTGGGATGTCCCTTGCATTCCCTACTGGTAAGGTCTGGGTCCATGTCGCCTCCTTTGGTTCATGAAATAGAGTGGTTCAGTGGCTCCTTTAGCCCCCTAATATGAAGCTTTAATTTTGAGCAAGGAAGGGCACGGATTCATAAGATGGTCTTCTTCATAGACTAAACACACTCCTATAGAGTGCAATGGACATTCGTTCCTAGGATGCTTTCTAGTGCACCTGGGACAAAAGATGGCCAAAGCCCTCTCAGCTTCCTCTTGTTTCCTTTTGATATGTAAGGTATCCATTTGCATGGCAAGCATCTACCTCACCTCGCTCTTGAAATCCTCCAGCCGATTCTCAAGTTCATTTCTAAGGGTTGACTTCCCCTGCCTCTCTTTCTAGCTGACCTGGAATGGTTTCTAAACACAGTATTTATGTCATCATAAGGTAGTTGGTAGATGTCTCCCCTAGCCAACTTGGGGTCAAGTGTGCACCTGGCCCTTTTATAACTGAGTTGAAACCTCTCTTCATAGTCTTCTAAAGATTCATCACTTTCCATGGTCATTCAGAAGATTTCTTCCTTGGTATCCTTTGACCTACAGTAGTCCCAGTATTTGTTGTTAAAGGCTTGCTGCATATGGGCCCAAGTTGTGATATTGTTTCCAGGTAACCCCATGAACCAGCGCAATGCTGCATCCTTGAGGGTAGAAGGAAACAGTTTCAACTTCTGCTCGTCCTCTGCATAGTCATAGGTTCGACAGAGAATAGAAAATTCAAACAAGAAGGTATTAGGATCTTCGGTAGTCAGTCCGTGGAAGTGAGGTAAGGCTGAAGGGCTTATGTTTTTCATTTTTGTGTCCCCATTGGTCTCTCAAATAGGAAAGGCACATTCTATTCTTTCCCCATTTCCTCTAACGTTTCTGTTTTCAGTCATGGTCTCAGGAGAAATGATTTCTTGCTCTTCTTCTGTTATAGGATCTTCGTATATCTCTGGAGGTTCACCTATAGGTTCTTCTGGATCACTGCCACCAAAGAAGAGAGAAGGGTGACTTAGTGATGTGGTGGGGTGTTGGGTAGGAATTTTCCTGAATTGTCTCTGTTCCTACAAGGCATGAAAGGAAATCTCTTTTTCTTGGGTGATTTTTGTTTTTCTTTGCTTGTACCTGCAAAACTAAAATGGATTGAACGACAAATTGCAACTAACTGAAATAAACCTTGCTGAAATGGAAATTGCAGAATTGAAATGAAAGCAGGAGATGACTAATCTACTTTGCTGAAATGAAATTGCAGAATTGAAAGGAAAGTAGGAAATTCCTAATCTATGCTTGTTGAAATGAAATTGCAGAATTGAAATGAAACAACTACTCTACTTTTGCTGAAATAAACTACTTAGCAGAATGTTGCAGTAGAAAATAGAAGAAAAGCAGTAATAAAAAAATACTCTAACGCTTCCATGGCAACAGCGCCAAAAAGAGTGGTAAGCTATAGTATTGCAAAAATGATGTTGCAACTCCTGGGGCTTCCTTCTTTACTTTTATCAACCCGGTAGTTCGTAACAAACTTGGAAGCGGTGGTGTTGTATGCACAAGTACTAGCTCTTATTGCAGGCTGTCACTTGATCAACTGGCGCAAGTCCGCTAGGAGCGTAAGCCAACTTCTATGAATTCTCAGAAGAAGCTTTTAACTATTATGGAAGAAAGCTAACTCTACAGGGGTTATTCTACTTGCAGAAAGAGAAGGAAAAATTAAATGAAATGCAAACCCTAGCAAACCCTAGTTTACCCACTAACCCTACCTTTGTAAGAAAAGAGATGGAAACCAATGAAGTGAGTGCCATTTGATTACTAAAAAGGTAAATTGCATTTATTCAAGCTACTTCTGAAAAGAAATGGAAAGAAATCATATTTTTGCACTTTTGAGTATTTTTATGTGGAATTATTATGCTTGTGATTTGACTAGTTTTGACTATGCAGAGGGTTGGTGGCAAAGGAAAATGGAGTTGGATTTTGCAGAAGGTGAGGAAGGTATCAAACTTCAAAAAATCACCCGCAAGAAATTCTACAAGACGCTATAGGGGATCTACAGGAGGAGGCCGAAAGTGGTATTTTGAAGTTTGGACATGGAAAAACGATGGGAAAAGGGAAATAAAGGCTGGATGAAGCTGTTGAGGGGTCTAGAACTTGTCAAGGAAGATAAGGAATGAAGGAGATGGTTGGATTTGTTCAAAGGGCAAGAAAGCAACTTTGTGAAAAAACACAGAAATTACGGCAGATTGGCGAAATATGGCAAATGAGTGGGGAAATCTTGGAGAAGTGAGTTGGTGCTGGCTGTTTGATGGAGGGATGGTGAGCTGAGATGTCCTACAATAGATCTGCACATTCACTTAGCAAAATTGACCATAAAAAGAACTAAAAACAAAGTTTTGTCTATCTTAACCTAATTTCTGACCTAAAACCAGAGAAATGATGAACAATACCTTATAATAGAAAAGCATGCGAGAAAACCATGGTAAATGAACAGGAAACGATCTAAGCATGTGAATCCAAACTAATATCAACTTCTCCAACTCGAAATATCACACTAGTAGTTGCATTGGAAGAGCAAAAAATATGTTTTTGGTGGCAACAATAGTGCTTTGACCTCAAATCATGGTCTGAAGGAGGGAGAGATGAGATCAGGACCTACTGTTGACCTTTTTGGACCTTTTTTTGTCACTGCAGCAAAATACTTAAGCAAGTTGAAGCAAAAATAACTATTCTAACCATAAAAAGCAGACTAATCTAATGAAGTAAAATAAGTATATGCAGCAGAAATTAACTCTTGAATAGAAAAAAAACATATAAATACAAAAAGGAGGTGCTGGGAAGCTTTGGTTGGGCCCTAAACCAAGAGTTTCAGCCCTCCAGAAAAGATCAGTGCTGGTTCAAAACTTGGTTCATCTTCATTTATCAAAAAATAGCAGTTAAATCCCAAAAACTGTCTTCAAAAATCTCTAAAATGAGTTGAGTACAATGCTACACAAAAGTGCGAAAATATACTAAGAAATGGCTAACCTATTGAGGCTTGAAGCCTTCTTATTTATACAAGTGGGGACTCCCAAAAGTCCTCCTATACTTAAGGAACTCGGCTGCCTAGAATTGAAGATAATAGCAACCCTACTTCACTTGCGCGACCGCCCCTTGGAATCATCAAAGTGGGCCTTTGTACTTCAAGCTGCTGATGGAGAATTCAAGGAAAGGGTCATTAATGAAGGATACACACCTCCTACAAGTCCTCATCCCTATTTCCTCGAGTTTGGTTGCCATTTTGCTCATAAATTCCTGGTCCTTGTCCAAAATTGTCTAAAAAATCTGCAATAAATACTCATTAGACTACATGGCAAAGTGACTATCCCCATTCACTCTATTGACATAAATATATTCAAAAAATGCACAAAACTATTGATAATGGCGGATTAAATGAAAATAATAGGCAAAATGAGCCCATATAGTTACCCATTTCTGGGGCTCATCAGTCTGCGAGGTCCCAGACTTCAAATTTCATTGTGGGCACTCAACCCAGGGCCGATCCTTCGAACATAATTCCATCTAGGAGGAGCGGGGTTTGGAGTGCGCTTTTAGTGGCATCCAAATCCTTGGGTACCTTAACTTTTCATTTCCGTGGAGGAACGTACTCAGGCAGTTTTGTGGCAGTGCGCACCAGCTGGATGTCTTTTGTCATCTCTTCATCTGCCTCTATCTCATCTACAAGAGCCTGTAGGTCCTCCTCCTCAACATCTGTGTCAAGGTTAATAGCCTTTCCCTTTTCTTCCATGGAAAGTTTACTAAACCGTGGATTTCACGGGGACATGCGGACTGGTGTCACTGCCTGTTTTTCCTTCTTGGTCCTCGGTGTCCGAGGTGATTTTGGAATTTCTAGCGCATCCCCCACCTGTGTTATAGGGCTCTGTGTGGCTTTCTTGGCTGTATTCTCTACAAATAAAACACATCTCCTGGTAGTTTTCATCTTGTTTCGAACCATTTGTGGTTGTTCACAAGCTTGGAGGCTCAAATACCGCTTGGCGCTCAAGACTCTGTGTTCTTCGTAACAACTCAAATCTCGAACGAACAAGTTTTGTCTTGTGGCCAACCTTCGGCATTTTATAGCGTCTTTCAAATTTGAATTTGACTGCTCCCCCCACTTCTGAGTCATTAATTCATTCTTGGTGGCAGATCGTCCCAAATCTAGCTCTCAATTCATGTGTTAATTGCCCACTGCCCGCTCCTCTTTGTCTTAAATTGGACATCTTGTCATGAACAGTGACACCAACGGTCACTTCCTAGCCTACCTGCACGACAGTGGAACCCCCTAAGCACGGGTGTGACCCTTGTGACATGTTGATCCTGCGTGCAACTCTCTTGTTGTGGAGATCGCACACAGACACTTTTATAGTCCTGCACTCTCTTTCAATTTCCTAGAGCGCTGAGACTGTGCTCCCTACAGATAGTCAGGTAGTCGCACCACCTGCACGAGACTCCAATTCACCTTCCAGCCTAGTCCGTGGGCACCCCTTAATTACCCTTGTGACAGTCAAAACTGCCCATCCTCCCTTATGTATTGCACTCCCCTGGTTACTATGGTTGGTAAGGTACGGTCGTAGCCATGGTAGCAGAGTCATAAATTCTCGACGAAAATCTTCTAATGCAGTAGTATGGCTGTCCATATCTAGCCTTGTCATCCTTGGTTTCTCAACGAGACATGCTTGCACGATCTCATTTTCCAGTTGTTTGATCTCAGTGTCCATTAACATGCTTTTCTTTCTCAATCATACGTAGTCTTCTTTGAGTTCTTGAAATCTAAGGTTCCCTCGCCAAATGGCTTCCTGAATCCTTATATGTTCTCCCTCACGTAACTGTAAGATTCCTTCATCCTGGTCTTTGTGTACCACCCCAACTGCGGGAGCAATTACATGAGGATTCCTTTCTTCCAAATTTTTGGTTTCGACTCTGTTCCGCATCTTTGGAATCATCTGCACGCTCAGGTTTTTGCACATGGTCCTATAGGCCCATCGAACCGTTGGCACGTGCAGGTCCCAATCAGTTCGTCTTTCCTGGTGAACCCTGTTCAGGACTCCGCACACCTTATTGAATGCTTCCACGTGGAAAATTTGTAGTGTGCATTGCCTTTCTTGCTGTTGCATCCGGATCCGAATTTTAATCTTGAGTTTGGGGTGAGCTTGTGTGGGTTGTACAACATTTGTCTGTACCCATCGAGAAAGGTGGGTTTGCAAGTTGTTCCACCCCTATTGACTGACTTTTATTCGAAGCTGGGGGATTCCAAACCGTAGGTGCATCATCCTTTTGCATCCGCGCCAGTCCTCAAAATTTCCTTGGTGCGTACACCACCATCATGCTGGTGTTGTGTGCACTGCCCACTTCAGTGCATCGACCCGCTGCTGTTCTGGTATTGCACTTTCAAATTTTCTCAGAAATTCATCCACCGCTATCAATCCATCATATGTCGGCATCTCCCTTGCCTCTGTTGTCACACAATACAATGATCTAATCATCATGTTGTAATTAAGTGTTGTTACTTTGTGCAGCCAATTTTGACATCGTTCTACTTCTTTGTCTGAATCTGAAGTGCAGGAGCTTTTGCAATCCCACGAGATTCTCCCATCTGTAGTCAGATTCACCCAATCCTAGTCTTGTGCAATTATCTTGTAAATACAATCAATATCATCATCACTATCATTGTCGCGCACTGGTTCAGTGTAGCGTGCTCCTTGGGCTGGATCCAGTGGGACTACTATGCGTAGTGACTTTTTCTGGAAGATCATTTTGCACTTCTTTAGGTTAGTTACTTCATTCATATCGGTAGCCCAGTTGATTCCTAGTAGTGCAAGATAGGGATTGTTGTCATCGACAATCTCTATCACTTCAAAATCTACCTATGCACTTGCACCTTCAATATCAACTGTCACCCCTTGCAATCTCCCCATGGGAAAAATCTTTTGGCGGTTTGACATTTGTAACTGAATAGGGGACCATTGTAATGCAGGTCTACCCATGCGTTCCCATGTTTGCTTCAGTAAGACATTCACGTCTAAACCCAGATATAGGATTACCTGATCCATTTCATACTCACCAATCTGCGCAGTCAACCTCATTTCCCTTCTAGTGCGCAATGCATGCTTCCCTAGTTTCCAGACTACATGCGACTTTCCTGACCCTGCACATCTGGTGATTAGTTCCTATAGTCCCTTAATTGCCTTGCTGTCGCACAACAGTTTCATGCATGTCTCCAGAAAGGTAGTGATCATTGAAGGATCCATTCCTGGTTCTGGTTGATCCTTACTACCTGAAGTGGAGGCCTCCGTGAAGCTCTTCTTAGCTTCCATGAATGTCTCCTTTGCATGTTATAAGTCAAATTCAGGTTCCTTTGTAGGAGCCTTGTGAAGCCACGTACTTTCCTCTGGCTGCTTCCCCTTATTCTCTCCCATGGTCGTACCGCTTCTGTGCATCATGTTTACATTCGTGTCTTCTTCACGTGGCTCAGACCTCATCATTTGTATATTCTGAGTCAGAGGAGGCTGGAATACCCCTCTTTCATGCATCCTCGTGATCAACTTAGGACAATCTATTGTTTCATGATCAAACTAAGCACAATACGAACATGATATCCTTGTTTGGTTGGTACAATCATGAGCATAGTTCCCCGACCCTCCACAATTGTAACAAATTAGTTGTTCGTGCCCCTTTCCTGGTCCCATTCCACCTCATCCTCAACCACACCCCTAAAATCCAATGCATGCCATACCTGCATCTGGGTTGAGGGCTCGCATTTTGGTCTTCATCCTAAAGGCAAGGGTCTGATCCATCATTAGTTTGTAACTGCGGCAAGTGCACTCATCGTGGCCTACCAATCTGCAGAAATTACAAAAAAAAATCTGGGGTGTTTATGTATACTTCTGCAACAAATTACAGTTGTTCGTTGTGTGTTTCCCTACTATCTAACATATCGCGCACCATAAAGCAGGTGTCGCGCTCGACCTTGCCTGTGCCTCCAGTCTCAATGGCATTGGCCCTCCTCCTCCTAAGTAGTTCACGAACACTAGACAATGATCTTTGTCATGGCCTTGGCCTTTGCATTTTATGCACCATACTTCCTTGCGCGCCTCTGGCGACATTGCCATATCCTGCTTTAGACTTTTTATTTCCAGACACAGATTCTATAGTTGCGTGTGGATTTGTTGGATTCCCAACCTAGTGTCTTGTATCGGTGTCTCATGTAATCTCATTTCCATTTCCAACGCTTTGGCCTAGGTGGAATGTTTTTTTTTGTGAGAGTGTCGTCCTCAAGTGCAGTGTTAGAGATGCTACAAAAGATGTGCGATGTTTCCCATCCATCAACATCATATTGGCTTCTTGGATCATACTCTTCAGCCGTTGATCTAGATCCCAAGGAGTCTCGCCTGGGAGCATCGCGATCTCTATAAACCTGATCGTTGATTTTGTTTCTGACTTTGGCCTGCTAAATTCCTTGTTCTGTGTGGCCTAGATCTCTGCTATCCCTATGTTTGGGTGGTCATTAGAATACTTGATATACCATGTTAATGCACGATCCTACAACGCACTCACCAATGTAGCCTTCTTAATATTGTCATCCATGACACCTTGTGCTTCCCATACTGCTCTTACCACGAACCAGAATTGGTTCAGATCTTCATTCCCCACTCCTCTGAATACTGGTAATTTGATCGCGCTCACCATACTAAACTGGAGGTGGTGGAGGCAGAGTGGGTGGAGATGGAGGTGAGGGGGGTGAAACGGGTGGCGATGTGGGTGGAGGTGGTAGCCGCGAAATTCTTTGTCTTATCAAACTGACCGCACTTCTCAGAGAAACCTTCGCAAGCTCGTCCTCACTTTCCCGCGAGGGTGAAATTAAGGAACTGTTTTCCAAACTTTCACTAATTTTGTAGATCTTTCCACTCCGCATAGTCCCAAACATTAATTTACTCACATAACCCGCTTTTCACACAATAAAATCTTAATCTAAGTGTTCAAATATTTAATATATTTACCTCACGGTCTCTTGAGAAAACATCGTTCTACCTCACTGTAACTAACGATTGTCTCTGCTACAAACTCAGTGATAAATCCCCCTATTATTCAGCTGAGCCAATGATCCATAGCTCGCACGATCTTGTCTTCTGATGCATCTAGTCTGCGCACTAATTCTGGAGTCCACACTATTGGTTTGTCGAGCCTACACCTTCCCTGGCTGTTAGCTAACTTCGCGATCCACTCATATAGGTCAGAAGGAAAGGATGCGAAGAAAATTTCATGGATTTCCGTATACACGTAGTGCTCTAACCACTATTCCTTAGATACTCACGGAGTTCTGTTTTCCTGTGTCGCGAACTCGTGAATCTTCTTGTCCACCCACTCTTCAATTTCCTTCTTTGTTGGGTTCCAGTGGCACGACATCAGATATCCCTTATGTAGATCCTAGTCCCGGAAATGGAACGATTTGTTGGCTTAATGGGGCCTGACCCAGGTTCAGAAGTCATTTAGCCAAGCAAATCCTGGTACTACTGGCCCTTTCAACAACAGTTCGTGGAGCGCAGACTGAGGTCTCACCTAAAGTGGTATGGGAGGGTGCTAGAACCAGGTTTCCGCACCATGGGGATGTCTGATATGTTTGGATGAGTACGCGATCCAACCTTGTGCTACGTGCACCAGTGGGCACTTCGCAGTGTGTGCTATTGTCTTTGCACAGTCCTATTCGCAGCGTGATCTATGTTATTTACGCAAGTCTTGCGTAATTATGCACTATTAGCTGATTACTTAGATTATTTTCATATATAAGTATTCTGAAGCATACTAGAATTCACTTAACTGCGCACATTAAATAAACAAAGTAAAAGCAATACATAACAATAGAATAACGATTCAGACTAGATTCAGAGAATTTGGATAAACCTCTCTTCATTAATCTTCAATCTCAGTTACAGACTCGACATCGCCCTGCGCACTCAACCACAG
Organism: Pinus tabuliformis; assembly: GCA_031772625.1. Classification (NCBI taxonomy): domain Eukaryota; kingdom Viridiplantae; phylum Streptophyta; class Pinopsida; order Pinales; family Pinaceae; genus Pinus; species Pinus tabuliformis. The sequence goes on along the minus strand of CM062806.1, from coordinate 490,250,263 downwards.
GGGTCCACGAACTCAGCTGTGGACTCTACTAGGCCTCTGCACACTCAGCTACAAATCCTCTATCTACTACTACAACCCAATACCCTTCTAATCCAACTTTAATCTCAAACCATGTCTTTGATATTGTCTCTTTCATTCCTTATCTTTACACTTAGAGCCTCGCTCTATTTATACAATCCCATGGTCCGTGGACCATGGGTAGGTCGACACAACTTTACATTACATTACAATATTTTAGGGTGGACATCACTATGACTCATCCTAGACTTCACACTCCACGCCCGCAATTCGTAGAGTCTTACAATACACTTGACCAAAAATTGGGCTTTGAGCCCCAAAAACATGCTGTGGGGGATCCCATGCCCAACATACACGAGACCCATATGTAAAGTGATTTGAATTTTGGGAGTTATCTAGAGTAGGGACCACTATGGGAAGCATAGGCTCTAAGTCAAACGTGAAGGGACCTAGATTTCAACAAGGAGTGTAGTGTATCCAAGATGGGGCCTATTTGGAAGATTGATGTGGAAGACCCAAATCTCTGTTAAGGCTAGATACATGAAGTATAACAATCCTTGGTTGATTTTCCATGTTAATAAAAATAAGACGAAGGTCATGGGACACACATTCCAAGTTGAATGTTGGGAAAACACTTTAGTGGGAATCACTTATGGTTCAATAATGGTTGTGGGAATTGGCAAAGGAAAAAAATAAAATAATTGACATTTAATTATGAAAATAAAAGAAAATAGGAGAAAAGGAAGGGGAAGATACATAAATTTGCATGCAAGGGAAATTAAAGGAAAAAGAAGAAAAATGAGACATCAATAATAAAAAGGCATTAGAGAATCATTTTCCCATATTTTGCCCATGTTTAGAGCAGGTGTAGTAAAGGAAAGAGAACAAAGACTTGGACAAACAAGCGAAGGAAGGAAAAGGAAAAGAAATGTAAATCAAGGAGAAGGTTGGATAAGAAAATTCAATAGGTAGATCTTGTAGGTAACAACTTGCATGTGTGATTTCCTTTCTGGGATGTGAATGCATGGCATATACATTTATTTATTTGGTTCAATTGATTTTGTTGGCATGGTTTTTTCCTCGAGTGACAATGTTTTCAGCTTTGCCTTGCTATTTCCTAGATAGCCATGGTGTGATGAAACTCATTCTTGTTTGATCGTTATATTACCAAAAGTTTTTGGAACTGGATGAGGAGATCTCAAGAAAATCACAAGGATTAGGGTTGGATATGGTTTTATCTAGGAAGTCTTCGACAGGTGGGTGGAGGTAGAAAAATTACTCAAGGTATGGTGAAGAAATTATGAGGCATCCAAGCTTGGTTTGGCTTTGTGATATCGGGACCATCTTAGGTGAGATCACAGTAGCCTTAGGGTGGAGGTGGTTTAACCATTGGAGTCCCTATTTGATTATGTCTTGGTTTATACCATGACATCCCACATTCATGCTAGGAATATGGAATATGGGTGATTGGTTGAAAGAAATATTTGGTTCAACCTAATCGATGGTTGGGTGGTACTTGGAAGTACCTAACTTGGTTGGATTTTTCATAAGTTAATAATAGTTATTCATCTAATGTGATCAATGGGCACATGTACTTGTTATTATGGTGATTTTATGGCAGATTTTTCATGACCTCTATTCTATTTATATGTTGGTTATATGCATGGTTATATGATGTTATCTGGCTATGGATCTTGTTCATGATTATATAAGTTATTGAATGGTTGATGAATGCATGGGCTAACAAGTGTTATTGCAACTATCTTGAGAGGGAATTAAACCTTCTTGGTGATTCTAAGATGAAATTTAGAAGTTTATGATTAGATATACATTCATGACCTGTAGCTTATATGTTTATCATATGTTTGACAAAAGGTCTATCCTAGATTAGGCATGGATAGGTAAAGTTCTTATTCATTTTTTGAATGGTTAACATTGTTAGAATCTTTTTTATGTGTATGGAAAGTTACAGGAAGTTCTAGGAAGTGGTTTGGAGTTTAGCATGAAAATGTTGCTCATATTTCAGAATCATTGACACAAAACTAGAGTTTTTGGGTCATAACCACATGGAAGTAGACTTATGCGTGTTGATGGAACCTTATAATCACATGCATGTTATGTTGTGGGTCCAGTTGGGGTGTTAGGCTTATGGAAAAGAAATTCCAACTCAAGATCTGATCATTAGAGGTTGTGGACTCACTTCTAAGTGATCTAGTGCTCCTAAGAGGTATCAATAACTTTTCGGATTTCAGGCCCCACAAACTTGGATTTTGGGTCATTTCATAGTATCACTTAGCTCATGTTTACCCTAGGGAGCTTATAAAGTGGGTAAATGTGGGGTGGGGCATTATAGAGTGGGATCAAAGTGAGGTTACAACATTGGACCTCAGGGTAAAATCAAATCATCATACATGTCGTATATGTTGGCATGCATGTATGATGGTTAATTTTTTTTATATGCATCGTGGTTATATTCATGTCTGTCATTCTACTGTTGTTGTGGTTACATGCATGGTAGATGCTAGTTTATTAGTGTCATCATATGAACATGCATTGGTTAGTCATGCATGATAGTAACTTGTTATTATATGAATTTCGGTCGTATGCATGAGGATTATTGTCATGGCGGGTTCTTTCATGACAATTAAGTTCTTGATGTTATTATGTATCGTGCTAATCTAGACCGACTTGCACATATGTGATATCCTCCCCTAAGATAAACTGAGGCATGTTGTTGATTATGTCTTATATTTGGGTTATCTAACATGGTATGTTGTAGGACAATAGAAGATCAGATATGAAGAAAAGAATGGTGGACTACAATTCACATGACTCCCCTTACAGGCTTGATGTGAATTCTATGGAATGGGAAAGGTCAATTGTGCAACAAGGAGAATATTATTCTCTCGATGTGACCGATACACTGAGGAGTTTGAGGGTAGAGATTAAAATTTGTAAGGAATATGATAATAGACTGATGGACGCACAAGAAATACTTGTCAGAGCTCATGAAAATAAAGAAGTGGTTAATCTAGTAATCCTTTAGAGTCTTTCAGATTTGCAGAAGTAGGGACAACTGTGGATCTATCATGGATAGGAGGAAAAGACAAATGGGGCATATGGTAGAAATTATCGATCATGACATAAGTTAGACAAGGATGATACAGTCAGAGGTGGTAGATCCTTGGATACACCTGACAGGCGGGCTAACACTAATGGATTTTATTCCATCTCCATTTATGACAGATACCATAGTCATTACCGCCAACATCTCTATAGGAGGAGTGAGAGGGGGTACTTTCCAGGTGAGTTCACGAAAGCCAAGATAGCTACCCTCAGTCTTAAAGGAAAAGAAAATATTTGGTGGGAAGATGTGAAGCATGTCCGAGAAATTAGATAAGAGGAGTTGATTTGGGATGAGTTTAGAGTCTCTTTAGGAAGAAGTACCTATCTAAGGGGTATTATGATAGAAATACCAGGGAATTTGTAATTTCGGGATGTAGGTGATAAGGAAATTGTGTATCTATATAAGAAGTTAAATGTAGCTGAGGGAGGACATGGGTATCAATTGTGGGTAGAAGAATAAAGGTAATTGTAGAGAACCACTATGGTGTAGAACTTGTGGTGGAGATCATTGTAGGAAGGATTTCCCTTTGTATCAGAGTGGCACAGTGGATGTGTGGCATGCCTAAGATCTACAGTGCATAGGATGCATAGACAGTTTTGGATGTAGGTCACAAAATTCCCTGAATCTATGCACTAGTGGATAATAGGCAGAAAGGTGACCAAGTATCCATCATTGAGGTGGAGATGGAACTAGGGGTATAGTTCTAGGCAAAGCCTCAAGCATCTTGCAGTAGAAGGAGTTCATACTCCGGGACCACGTAATAAAGCAATTTAAACTGCATGGAAGCACTTTAGGGTCAAGGAAGCTACATGGAAGATGATTGATCAGATGCAGGCATGAAAACCGGTTTCCATATATAAATGAATTCGTCAAGGGAATTGAGATACCTTGGGAGATGATATGTGGAGGTGTTTAGTTGCAAGGAAATGTGTTGAGTAGAATATATTGTTATATTTTTTTTTGAAATGACAGTTGTGTGTTTATGGCAGTATGATGCAGGGAATTGCATGGAAAAAATACATCCATAAGTCTTGAAGAAGGTTCTGGTTGATATTTCCTTTAGAAGCAATAGGGACCATGGGGGTTGAGTCATGTTGTCTATTGATATTTTTGTTCTTTTGGTGATTTTTTATTTGTTTGCGCTTGATTTGTGGTTTTGATTGTGTTTGGTGCATGGCCATGCCACTTTGTTTGTGTTGTTGTATTGTTGTTTGGTTTTCCTTGTTTTCTTTATCTTTCCTTTTATTCTCCCCTTTTATGTTTTAAGGGCCTTGGGAATTAGTTGAGGAAAGAAGAAAGACTAATGGAGATCAAGGAGAGTTGAATGAAACCAAACCAATAATGTAAGACCCAGATGAACCCTGGTGCATGAATAAAGGGTATTTGAAGGCAAGAATATGACAGCCAATTGGGCTGGATGGGTCCATTGGGGTAAATGGAAAGTGGCAGGAAAATCATGAGAAAGGTAATCAGGAAAGGTTAAGTAAAAATATTTTAGGCATCGAATGCCTTGGTTATGTTGGGAACTATTGTTATCAATGGTGTGCATGTGTTGCATGGATAAACAGGGTTCTCTTAACCTTGACCTTATGAACACTGGTAATTTTGTTGTCATCATGATTATGCTAATCTCTCTCTCTCTCTCTCTCTCTCTCTATATATATATATATATATATATATATATATATATATATATATATGTATGTATTTATGTATGTGTGTATGTATGTATGTATTTATTCCATTATTTGACATGGTCGTCAAGGATCCTTGTAGAAGAATGATGGTTTTATAAAGGTGAATGGCATGAAAAGGTTCCTGATTTTATGAGGAATCAAGTGGGTAGAGTAGCCCTAGAGGACCTATTAGGTTAGTATCATGAAGATATGATTTTGATATTATGTGCTTATAAGTATGCCTATGTCCATGTTATGGACAGTCAATGTTGAAGGATACATCAACGAAATGAAAGTAGTGTGATTTGTGGCATGTTGGGATACACATGGATAGTGGAAAGAGCCATGGACCCGAGACTTAGGTTATGGATGCATATAGTAAGGAATGGTAAAGGCACTAGAGGAAAGGTTTCCTAGTAGAGACAATGTGGTCTCTAGATATGCATTACAATTGTTGTGTATATGTTGTACATGTTGTGTTGTCATTGTGTAGTCATTGTATCGTTTACATGTTATGTTGTCATTGTACTGTGACATGTTTATTCATTGTACGTGTGTTGTTATTGTACACTGGGTATAGGTGTATGTGTTATACAGCAAATTGACCCCCTCATCAACTCAGAGGGGAAAGACATGATAGCTAAAGCAAAGACCAAGATCACATGCCTTGTTTCCACAGTAACGCTGGCTATGCACTGAAAAACTACTTTATAAAGCTTCTCTGTAAGCCTAAGGGTGCGTTAGTGACCATATTAACTCTAGTTTCTAGTTTGGGAACAACGTTAGTGGATCCTAATGAAGTTCTAAGGGTCAAAGGAGCGACTTGACTCATAAATATCTAGATATGTGCTCCTAAATCTACTCAAGAAAAGCAAGGAAACATCTCAAGTTCGACCTATTTGAGGGATTTCTAATCCTAATGAAGGGGGAAAATGGGAAGGAGCTGAAAAGCATGGTAACTTCATTACTTTTACCCTAAGGAACTCATGGAGGAACATGGCAACCCTAAATCAATTGCTACATAAGAAAAGCTATGGCTATGGTGATAGAGGTCAGATAAATTGAAAGGATAGCATACTTGATTGTTGAGCATTGTCTCAAATCGGAAGAAGTTGGTGAGAAGGGTGAGAAAGAGAAGATGGAGGGGTAAGGGAAGGCTGATGCAATAGATGGTTGTAATCACTCTTCTAGCATTAATATAGAACTGTAGTTGTACTGTCTACTTTGTGGTGTTGGTACTATCATTCATTAGCTTGTTTTTCTAATACCTTTTTAGCATGAATAGCTTAGTTATGTGTAAATAGATGTTGTTTTATGTATTCATGTATTAGTTATCAAGGTTGTATGTTGTGATTATTCTTGTCTCTTCTATGTGCAGGACTTGATCTAGACTTGGCTCAGGGGACTTCCACCTAGTTGCATTGTTGTCTCCAAAAAATCTACATGGAGGCTTGAGGTAATTTATTTGTCCTACTTTGATAGTTAGTTATTGTTTATGAACATGCATGTAACTTTGTGATGGTTATCTTCATCCTCCATACACCGTGCATTTTATCTTATAGAAGAATTGACGACTCCACTAGAGACTATACATCTAGTTCCTGGTTTACCCAGACAGTTCTCGATTTCCTCCTCCTTCTAAGACATCCATATACTTCTGCATTCCCTTTTTGACCCACAAAAACCTTGCTGCATTCTACCTTCACATATTTAGCCTTGAATCTGATCCAAAAGGCCCTATTTTGAGCTGTTTTCCCACACTAACACAGGTTAGCAGACTACATAGTGCTTTATAAGGCTCTGTGTCTGCATACACAAAGGATTAGTGGACCCAGTAACTCTCTGTGGCCATTACTACAGAGCGTTAGTCCCTTAAAATCTTGATATACAGTTGTGTTCGCAAAACTCAAGGGCATAGGAAACCTACTTATGGACTGAAAGAGGGTCTGCAACTACATTTTATTAGCAAGATCAATGTCCTAAAAGATTATTTTTTTTTAGGAAATAAGTTTTTCTTTCTTAAAACATTTTTTATGAAAGAAAGATCCGTATTTTTTATTCATTCTTTTGTTTAGCTAGTTAAAAGCTACTCTATTTTGGTTTCAAATAGTTGTTAGGAAAGCATTGGAAATATTTATGTTGGTTATGCATGTGTTATAATGACTAAGGTGGAACAAATATGAATATGTGAAATACTCTCACCTGCAGAATACAACTTGTTTTCATCGAATTGAATATTTTTTAAAGCATTGTCTTGTGCATGATTTTTGAGTCAGAGTCCCACCACATTTCATACGTCAACTCCCCTATCAAAGACACTGAAAAAGTACACATAAAATTTACCTAAAATCAATCAGTAACTCTTTATTGAGCAAACAAACATTAGTTCAGGCTAGGATCTTGGGATAGGCAGTGTGAGTAAACTTCCCAAGATTAGAAACCAAAACTAGTGTCATTAAAAGAGAGAAAATTCCTTCTGCACTCATACTACCATGGTCACTCCAGTCAAATCAGAGCTAAATACAAGACAACATCGAATTGTAAGTGAAGGTAGCTCACCTTTTCTTGCAACTCCTTTGGGTATTCTATGTATTGGGGATCCCTTCGGGGATTTTAGAGCTGAGTCAGGGACTAAAGTATCCTGACCACATAGCGTACTGTCTGCGACTATTTCCCTCTTGATAGTGTCTATGATCTGAGGTATTCTTAATGGCCATGCTTTTAGAGACTTACACATGGTGACTGGGGCGGACTGTCTTGGAATCTAAAATAGACATACCTACTCTATCTTCATTTTTTGGGAGGGTGCTCATCTTCACGAGAGTACTTGGCCCCTCAATTTGAGGTTTAGGCGAAGCTCTAGAGTAACCGTAACTATACATTTGGCCAACCCTCTCTATTATTCATTGTGATACTGGGTTTCATCTCCAATGATCGGTGCTTATCAGACATGGTCATTTCCCTCTGTTTGCTTAATGATCAACTTAGTGTATTTTTTATATTTTTTAGGTACCTGTGTGCTATCATTGAGACTTTAACTAATATCACGATAAAATTTATTTATAAAAATTAACGGTCACTGTGGCTACATCTGGCCCTCATCGTTAATCTAGACGATTTTCAGGACTTCCTCCACTCATTGTGGAAGATCCGTCGAGCTCTAGTGAACCGAATTCCCCATCTTCGGCGAATCAGTCTCCTAGATCTCACATAGAATCTGTTTGGACAACCGATGATTCAAGTTTTCCGAAGGATTTCTTTACCGAAGGATTTCTTCCTCCCTTTAACCCTCCACTCAGGAATTTCTTGGACCCACTCTTGGTTCCACCTAGCTGCATTGTGCTCTCCAGCAAACCTACACGGAGGCTTGAGGTAATGAATCTGTCTTGCTTTGATAGTTAGTTATTGTTTATGGACATGCATGTAGCTTTGTGAAAACTTCATATAATCTTACAGTCTGCCAAGGGTCCCAGGAAGACCCTTGAGGGTATCTCCATTCTCCATACACCGTGCATTTTATCCTATAGAAGAATTGGCGACTCCACTGGGGACTATACATTAGTTCCTTGTTCACCTGGAAAGTTCCTAATTTCATCCTCCTTATAGACCTTCCTATACTTCTGCATTCCTTTTCTGGACCATCAAGACCTTGCAACATTCTTCCCTCATATATTCAACCCTAGATCTGATCCCCAAAGCCCTATTTTGAACTCTTTTCCAACACTAACACAGGTTAGCAGAGTGAATAGAGCTTTATAGAGCTCTGTGTCGACACAAACAGTGCGTTAGTACCTCTAGTAACTCTCTGTGGCCTCTAGAACAGAGCGTTCGTCACCCAAATTTTGACATGCAACTATGTCTGTAACCCCAAAAGAGATGGGAAACTTGCTCATGGACTGATAAAGGATCTGCAACTGTATTTTGTTAGGAATATTTGTGTCCTAAAAGAATTTTTTTTTAGGAAATAGTTTTTTTTTCTTTCTTAAAAGTTTTTATAAAGGAAAAATAAAAGTTTTTTATTCATTATTCTGCTTAGCTCGTTAAAATCTGCTTTATTTGGTTTCAAATAAGTTGTTAGAAAGCATTGAAAAAAATTAGCAGTTATGCTAGTGTTATAATGACTAGGATGCATGGAACAAATTTGAATTCATGAAAGACTCTCCCTTGTAGAATACAACTTATTTCATCGAATTTAATATTTTCAAGCATTGTCTTTTACATGATTTTGATTTAGAGTCCCACCAAATATAATACATCAACACCCCTACTGAAGACACTAAAAAAGTACACATAAAATCTACCTAAAATAAATCAGTAACTCTTTATAGAGCAAACAAACATTAGTTCAGGCTAGGATCTTGGGATAGGCAGTGTGAGTAAACTGCCCAAGATCAGAAACCAAAACTAGTGTCATTAAAAGAGAGAAAATTCCTTCTGCACTCATACTACCGGGACCACTCCAGTAAAAGCGGAGCTAAATACAAGACAACATCAGACTGTAAGTGAAGGTAGCCTACCTTCGCTTACAACTCCTTTGGGTATTCTGTGTATTGGGGATCCCTTCGGGGATTTCAGAGTTGAGTCGAGGACTCAGGTATCCTACCCACACAACATACTGTCTGTGACTATGTCCCCCCAGATAGTGTCTGTGATCTGAGGTATCATTAGTGGCTATACTTTTAGGGACTTACACAAGGTGACTGGGGCAGGTTTCCTTGGTACCTAACACAAACAGGCCTACACTGTCTTCAGTTTTTGGGAGGGTGCTAATCTTCACGAGAGTACATGGCCCCTCAAACTGAGGTTCGGGTGAAGCTCTAGAGTAATCGTAATTGTACATTGGCCAGCCCTCTCTGTTATTCATTGTGATACTGGGTTTCATCTCCAGTGATTGGCGCTTATCAAACAAGGTCATTTCCCTCTGTTTTTTGATTGATTCACTTAGTGTATTTTTTATTTTTTAGCTGCCTGAGTGTTATCATTGAGACTTTAATAAACATCACGATAAAATTTATTGATAAAAATTATCGGCCACCGTGGCTACATCCGACCCTCGTCATCAATCTAGACAATTGTTAGGAATTCCTCCACTCATTGTGGAGGATCCGCTGAGCTCTAGTGAATCGGATTCCCCATCTTCGAGAAATCAGTCTCCGAGATCTCACACAGAATCTGTTTGAACAACTGATGATTCAAGCTTACCAGAGGATTTTTTTACTGAAGGATTTCTTCCTCCCTATAACCCTTCGATCACAAATATGTTCGACCCACTCTTGGTTCGTGTTGCACTTGTACCCCCTTTGTCTTCAGTTGGAACACTTCCACCCATCCTGTCAACAACTAATGGGTTGTGGAACGTTTTGGACACTTTTGGTCCCCTACCACTTCCCCAATCGAAAGTCACTACCACATCGCTTATGGAAAACCCTTCTATCCCATTTTACCCAGGTACAAACCCTCACATGACACCCTCCATGAGTGGAACCCAGTCAATGCCAAGTTCCACTTAGTGTCACAATGTATACCTTTGACACATGCTACATAAAACACTCATTGTAACGCTCAATATAGCACTATTAGCGCAGTTCCCATCCACCAACAATATGGTCAGTAGCCATTGTACATTTCAAACCCCCATATTCAAGTATCTAGGGGTATTCCCAATATGCACATACCGGCGGGGAACGTTACAGTTCCCCCTCCATTCTCAGGCATGCATGGTCAGTCATTGACTGACATGAGCATTCCTTATGTCAATCAAGGACATATGGTTAGTTCTGTGGCGGGCGGGAATCCCCAAGGAGGTCCCAACCAATCCATGGGGATCCCTACTCACAAATTCAAATGAATCAAGGGGGCACTGATTATCCTGGGGGTAATTCTATACCTCAACATCAGATTACCCATAGAAATCCACACTACAACACCATACCCCAAGGCAACTATGATACCACGTAGCCTATGTATAATATTGGGACTCAAACGATGGGAGGATTGCAAGGTTCCTCAAGTCATCTGTCATCGCCTTTGTCCGAGTCAGGGGCACCACACACCTTGCCTTTCTTGGCAACGTTGGATATCCCCGACTTGTACAAACTTACAAATGACCACATCTATCATAACTTACTTTTGCCGTCAATCTTGCATAAAATAACAACAAACATCCCCAAGTTCAAAGGGAAACAAGGGGAGGATCCATATCACCACCTATCATCTTTGGTGTGTTTCCAACTCCATGGTGGATGATAGTGTCCGATTATGTCTTTTTCCCCTCACCCTCATTGGCAACGCAGCTAAGTGGTACATTGAGTTACCACACACTTCAGTAAATACCTTTCACGCTCTAGCGATGGAATTCTTAAAGTACTTCCAGCTACCCATTTGCTACAAGACTAGGACAGAGCTCCTCACTTCATTACGTCAAGATACCGCCACCCACATCCCTAATCATATACATGAATAGAGACATAGGCGGAGGTTAGTCAAATCTCCCCTCCCAACTATCTCTTATCGGACTGGTTCTGCAAGTCCCTACTCCCACAAATCGCTAAAGATGTCACTTTAGGTGGTGCAACCATAGAAGACCAATTCATATGTCATGCCCAACACTTAGATATGATATATTTGTAGTTTGGCACTCTTTATGACGTAATCCCCATGCCCCTCATAACTCCAATGTTTCCTCTACTCAGCACCCTGGAGCGCACGCCGATGGGATTATCAGTGCAACCTCTGGGGCTGCTGTAAAACAACTCAGTGGTCACATTGCCTAGATGTTAGTGGACCCCTCTACCAAATCGATTGCTCTTCCTACCACCATGATAAACTTTGTGTAGTCTACGCAAAAACCCGGTGGTAAGAACAAGAAGAATAAGAAAAAGACCGCTCCTTCTAAGGAGCAATCAACAAAGCAAAAAAACCCAAAAAAGAAGGCCATTGCGCCCCCTGATGATGGAAAGGATAAACTCGCTAAATTCCCTTGCAAAATCTGTGCTGAAGACAACATGACCTATTGCTACCCGCATCTTCAAGAATGCACAGACTACATTGCTAAAAGGGATACTGGTAGGACCCCCGCTGTCCTTAATAATCCTTTCCCTGCTCAACAATAGCAAAACCTTATTTCAAACCAACCCCAACCCCCGCAAGGGGGCAATGGTGGTTCGCAACATCCTTCAGCTGGTGAAGGATATTCTACCCTTTACACCTTTGAAACAGTAGATCTGCAAACAAGGGCCAAATCCTATGGAGCTCCTGTTGCTCATGTAGAGGAACCTTTCTCAATTCAAAACCCACTGCTGCCCAACGATTTGCATATCGAATGACCAGTTGCTGACCTTGTAATTTGGCCCCCCATAGGGGCACTTCGATGCACAACACACAATACATCTGTGCGTGCTGCCCAAAATTACAACATTGTAGAAGACTTGGAACAAGCGTCGTTGGCTATGTCAGTGCTCAAAGTATTACAAACATGCCCAGCACAAAGGAAATCTTTTCTTTTAGATATTGGTGAGTATCGATCCACAGGATTCCATGCTTGCAATTTTCGACATGGAAAAGTGTAAACCTCCCCTTTCCCACAAGCTTGCATTTCAAGTGCAAATTTTTTTGAAAGGTAAAGGTATACATAGAACTGTCATTGACAAAGGTGCTTCTACCTTCATTATGTCGGCTTCATGTTGTCTCCCTCTAGGTTCTCCAACCCTATCCCCGCCATTGAATTCCATTAATGCTTTAGATGGCCACACTTTCATCCCAAAAGGTTACCTAGCTAGCTACCCCATCACTCTGTATGGGAAAACGGTAACGGTAGACATAGAAGTCGTAGATAAAAAATTCAACTATAATCTCTTGCTGGGTCGCAGTTGGACATATACCATGATGGCCATCGTATCTACTGTCTTTTGCATCATTCTATTTCCATTGGATGGAAAGGCAGTTATAGTTTATCAGTTGTCTTTCTGCACCCCTGATTATTCCCTGTTACCAAGTGGCTCTGTACCCCTATTAGGTGGTTTACCTGACTCTTAAATTAGTATTGGTACTGGTCTACTAAAGGCTTCTTCCCTCATGGGTTGTTTCCCTCTTCAGCCACCCAAGGTTTCACAAATGATCAATATGATTTCATCTATTCCTCATGAACAAACCAATCCATGGATCCTATAGGCTCCTTCAGACATGGACACATATGGAGAACAAATATCGCTATCACCAGCTAAATTGGCCTACCAAACCATTCAATCTGCATCCATATCTCTAGTCACGTTGGTTATGGCCAATGGTACCACTGCCCCTCCCATCAACGCTCCTTCTTTCGATCCACTCAATCAAGTCCTACCTATGGACGAAGCTATTCGAGAAATCATGAGTTTAGAAGAGCGACCTTGGGAGGATTCGTACCATCATGTTTCGATATATGTTTTAGACACGATGCCTCTTCAAATCCTATCCCTTGACATAGCAGAAATCGTTTCCTCACCCTATATGACCATCCAAACTTTGGAGGTTGAATGAAACATGGGGACTATTTCAATGACATTGGTCATCGATATTTCTGTCAAGACAGGAATTGTGGAAAACATCCAGATTGGAGAAGATTGCAATCCTGAGGAAATTCCAAGCTTCACCTACCTTTTTAAGGAATTTTGCGATGTATTCGCTTGGTCTTATGAGGAAATTCCTGGCATAGATCCATCTCTTGTCAAGCATGAGATCAAGCTTTACGACAATGCTCAACCTCTCCGTCAAAGGCTTCGACTGGTCCATCCCCGCAAAACAACAACCATAAAAAATGAAGTAGAAAAATTGTTACATGCTAGTTTCATCTATCCTGTTCCTTTAACAGAATGGGTTTCCAATCTGGTTCCTATCGAAAAAAAACAAGGAACCATTTGTGTATGTGTTGACTATCGAGACTTGAAAGCTGCATGTCCCAAGCATAATTATCTGACACCGTTTATCGATCAAATCATCTACGACTGCATTGGTTGTGAATGATTTTCATTCATGGATGGATTCTCAGGTTACAACCAGATTGTTATAAAACCCAAAGACCAGCACAAAACCGCGTTCGTCTTCCCATGGGGCATCTTTTCTTATCGCAAACTCCCATTCCGTTTAAAGAATGCTCGAGCAAATTTTCAAAGAGCCATGGACTACACATTTCACGATATTAGGCATATAGTTCAAGATTAGTTGGATGACCTTCCATCCCATTCCAAGCAACGAACGCAACACCTAAACCATTTAAGAGAAATCTTTCTAAGGTGCCTGTTTTACAACATCCACCTGAATCTGCATAAATGTGTTTTCTTTGTCAAGTCTGGATGCTTACCTGGATTCATTGTCTCCAAGTATGGGATTAGGGTTGATCCCGATAAGGTAAAGGCAATTACTCAATTGTCTGAACCACAATCCATTCTATAGCTCCAACGTTTGCAAGGGAAAGCAAGCTTTTTACGATGATTCATCGTAAATTATGCTGAGTTGACGAAAGGCTTTATGTACCTACTTAAGAAGGGGGTGTCGTATCTATTGGATGATCAAGCTCAACGATCATTTGATGCCTTGAAAAAGGTGCTTATATCAGCCCCACTCCTTAGCGCTCCCAACTATGGTCGTGACTTTCTTCTATACCTGGCAGCCTCACCATCCTCTCTTAGAATGGTCTTGGTTCAAACTCATGATGACCGGAGTGAACATGTGATGTATTATCTATCCAAAGGCCTCGCTGGGCCTGAACTTAGATATTCACATGTGGAAAAGATATCATTGGCAGTCATCTTTGCTGTCAACTGATTCTGACACTACATCCTACTACGACAGACTGTTGTCATCGCCTTAGAGAAACCCATGAGACATATTTTGTCTCGTCAAGTAATTGTAGGAAAATATTCAAAACGAATCATCATCCTCCAACAATTTGATTTGGTTTTCACAGCTGCCAAGGTGAAGAATTTCTTAGTCTTCGCTGAACTTTTGTCGGACCTTCCCATCGTCAATCCTAACGAGATAGCCCACGGTCCTCTTCTGGATGAGGCTATCTATCTTATCAACACCACTGACCCTTGGTATAGTGACATTCTTATCTACATCCAAGCATAAGGGTTCTGCCCCGAACTATCAACAGGCGACCATCGTCGCATCTACCACCAGGCACGACACCATCTAGTGATTAAAGATACATTATATCGTTGTGGTGCGGATATAGTTCTTTGACGTTGTGACTCACTCATGAAGAGACAGAACATATTTTAAATGACTGCCATGCTGGGGCATGTGGTGGTGATCTTTCTGGCATATCTACTACACAGAAAAGCTTGCACACATGCTATTATTGGCTGACCTTGTTCAAAGATTGTGTCAAGGCCATCCAGCAATGCCATCCTTGTCAAGTGTACACAAAGAAAATGCATGCTCCTCTGGCCCTACTACACCCAATGATCTTTGTTGGCCCCTTTGCCAAACGAGGGATAGACTTCATAACTTGCAATTCTGTTTCCTCTACTGGACACAACTATATCATAGTAGTTGTGGACTATTTCACAAAATGGGCCGAAGCCCTTCCCACCTATAGAGCCGATGGATAAACCACAATACTATTCTTGTTCAATCAGGTTATCTGTCATTTTGGTGTACCCCACACAATTGTTACAGACGATGGATCTCATTTCCAGAACCATATGATGTCTGATTTAACATTGCTGCTTGGTTTTCGTTAGGATAAATCATCCTCCTACTACCCCCAAGCTAATGGTAAAGTAGAAGCCATCAATAGAGTCTTAAAGACCATGATGCATAGTTTGGTAGGAAATCATAAAACCAATTGGCTCGAATGTTATATCCGACGCTATGGGCATACCAAACTTCAGTAAAAACTCCCACAGGCTTTACACCTTTTCAACTCGCTTACAACCTGGAAGCAATTTTACCCATCGAGTGTCAGATCCCTTCCCTGCAAATGGTCGTTAAACTCCTACCCAGCACTACTGCTGAAGAAGAACACTTACTATACCTTAATCAACTGGATGAAACCCATCGATATGTCGAATTGGCACTTGAGGCTCACAAGCACTGGGTAAAAACTCAATATGACAAAAAGTTCAAGCCTCGTTCTTACTAAGAAGGAAATCTTGTTTTGCTCTATGATAAAAAACATGACCTCTTGGGGGCAAGAACACTTCAACCCTTATGGCTAGGTCCCTATGTCATCAAGAAAGTCCTCCCAAAAGGGGCATATGAACTACAGGACTGGAAAGGAGTCCCACTCGCTGAGCCCAGAAATGGGCTCTATCTGAAAAATTATTATGCCTAGTATTGCACTAGGCATGTGCTTTGTAATTTTATGTATTTATAAGTTTTTCTTCCCTTTTTGGTGTGATTGGATTGTTTTGATATTTATTGGATTATTTGTCTCATAAATCCTTCTCGCAATGCAGATGTCTTCGTTACCCTTAGCATACGTAGGATACACGGATGGTGCCAATCGTCGCACACGGCACATTGCATTAGCTACTTGGGTCATCTACGCACCTAAGTCAGAACTATTTTGTTCTAGAGGAGTCTTTCTTGGTATCGCCACCAACAATATTGCCAAGTACATGTCCATAATTTCACTTCTCATGGAAGCGTCATCAAGGGACATCTCCAATTTGGTGGTTAGGTTAGACTCCCAACTAGTTGTGATGCAATTGACAAATCATTATCACATTCATATTCAACCTTGTTACGTCATTATTTAAGTGTACGACTCCTGGAACGTCAATTTGAAATAATCACATATGAACACATTCCTAGAGAATTTAATGCGGTTGCTGATTCAATAACTAACTATGTATTAGATTGGCATCTGTCTCATTCACTATAGAAGCATGCATGAAAATTCAAAATTTACTGAGTTAAAACTTTTACAAAAACATTTAAAAAACATTGACGCCATCAAAATACGAAAATGTATATATATAGATATATGTATATATATATATATATATATATATATATATATATATATATATATATATATATATATATATATATATATATATATAGATAGATCAAAATCTAGTCTTTTACATCGAAATATTCCAAAACTTGGATGTTTTAAGTACAAAATGGCTACTAAGCCCAGCTACAAACACCTGTTGGCTACACCAAAACACCTGCTAAAAAGAGCCTATTGCTCCTGAAATGCTAAAACTGCTCTAGCTATCCTCCAAAGAGGAACCCAGAAACCGCTCAGGTACACCGATTTTGTGCTTTTGCATATGAGCGGGAATCTCCCTCATAGGAGCGGGGGGGCACCCATGCTCAAGCCCTCTAGGTTCCTCAGAACCTCACGAAGATTTTTGGCATCACCCCCCCAATAGGTAGTTGGCCTCCTCATCACATATGGTGGGGTTTGCCTGCAGGTTGTAATGGCGCCACATCTGTGTTAAGCATAAAGCTTCATGTCAGTACTTATTTAACCTATAAAAACATTACATAAACATTCAAAATCTAAAAAATACTTAAAGTACTTTCAAAAAATCATTGTCACCTTAAGGACCCCATTTGGTCCTGAGCGGTAGCATCAAGTCAGGGTCACTGGTAAAGTCCATGCCCTCATAAGCGTAGTCATCAATCATCACAATTTGGCCACAAAGCCATTGGAAGAAATCTTCCTCGAAGAAATGCCGGATCGGTCCTCCTCCTGTGCGAGGATCAAGTGATGACCATCACCCCTACCTTAGCTCCCTCATATCAAAGGGACCTAAGCTCATCCTTGGGTGCATAACAGGTACCCTCTCAAGAATGAATGAAACTATCAGAATAAGATACCCAAAACTATGTTGGGTATGAGTTTTGCATGTTTTCAACTCTACCTTCAACTGATGAAGCACTGCGTCACACCAATTGAACATCTATGGCTGGACACAGTCAACTGCAAGCAATATTTGGGCCTTTGTTGCAGCGTAGGGACTCTTTGACCCCTCCAACTGCACAATCAACCATAAAATTGACTCTATTGCTGACTAGTCTGCTCTCAAGGATACAGTAGGATTGCACTAGCTCTAGGGTAGATCATGGATCTAGCATACCCCCAGTGAGGTTACATGTGCCCCATAGCACGATAGCCCAGTTAAAAAGTATATGTCATCACGGTTAATATCCAGCACCTGATTTGCAATCCTGAACACTTGCTCATATTCATCCTAGCACTGGATAATCCATCTCAATAAATCCTTTTGCCGTTTCATCAGCTCCAACTTTGCATACTTCAGTAAACCGCAACGCCACAATGCAAGTATGCATGTTGGATCGTTTCGCATCAATAATTCCTGGCTATCATGGGCCTGTTCTCTCCATAGTCTAGTCATTATGGCCTAAAACCTGCACAAAATAACCCTAAAAACATTCAAAATGGGGCAAAATAGCTTCAGGAATCCTTGCATGAGGTTTTAAACTGTGCCCTTAAGCTTTAGCACTCCCCCTAGTAGTACATAGGGAGGATTAGCGCCCTCCAGTAGGTCGTATATGGCATTTAATGCTCCTTACAAGCCATCTGGAGGGCATTAGTGCATAAACACTGCTTTAGGGAACCTCAAATCTACAAAAATCCACTGCTGAAACTGCTAAGAAAGGTTAAGAAATGCATAGAGCAAGGTTTTAGCCTCTACTTGGGACTGACGACATGTTGAATGGTCGCTCGGATCTCCTGCAATGGTCGGTGGAAAATTTGCTCCTCTTTAGCTCCAAAATGCTCTCACAATTCTCAAATAGTGAAAATGGTGAATGTGAAAGCTCAAAACACTTGCTTATATTTATTTTTGGAGACATGATTTTTTCAAATCATTAAAGAGAAAGTAGTCCATTACCCATGATTTTTTATCATGCATGAACCCATATGAATAGGAATTGCTACTTTTTATACTTTTTCTGCTTTTGATGAAAGTACCTTCAGGAATGAAATGCAGTAAAAGCTACATGCAATTCTCAAAGAGCGCTTTTCTTTTATGGGATATTTTCTCACTCTCAAAAACTTAAAAATCCTCAAGTTTGTCATTGTTGTGCTCGTTAAAAATATACGACAACGGTCTGAGCAACTCTTTTTTGGTCTTTTTCTAGCTCATTAAATTGAAAAAAACCATTAGAGCATTCTTTTTAGGTGCTTTTTTCTCACTCATAAAACTGAAAAAATGCTGAGTTTTTTCTTTAGGCTCGTTAAACATTTATAAAGATGACCTGAGCATTCTTTTAGGTACTTTTCTTGCTCGTTAAACTGAAAAATCCCGAGTTTTTGTCACCGGGCTCGTCAAAAATCTACGGCAGTAACAAGAGAACTTGCTTTTTTGGGACCATTTCTCTCTCTTAAATCGAAAAATCCTCGAATTTTCCCCCTTCTTCGGGCTCATTAAATCTACGAAGAAGGAATGAACAGTTCTTTTACCTCTTTTTCCTTGCTCAATAAACTGAAAAAGATACCTTGAGTTTTCTTCGTTTGACTCGTTAAAATTTGATGAAGGTATTGAGTTTGTCGCACGTGACTCATTAAAAATTCATGATGAAAAATGAGTTTTGTCCATCTCCTTGTACTTGTGACAAAATGAGGTCAACATCTATTGAACATAGGTTTCTCTTTATCCGGATTCAATAGATTAACTCACGGAAAAGTAACTGATCCAGGTATACTATTAACCTTTTGTCACACCAAGTTAACAACCATGACAAAGGGACCACCATGGAGTCATTCTTTACGATCTTTTCAGACTCTCTAAATATGAAAAGACCACCGAGTTATCTCGTCTGGACTCATTAAATTAAATAGACAAGATATAGAGTCGCTCTTTTTACGATCCTTTTCAGACTCTCAAAACGTGAAAAGATCAATGAGTTTACGTGTATGGACTCATTAAACTAATCAGATAGGGCATAGAGTAGCTCTTTTAGCGGTCCTTTTCAGAATCTTAAAATATGAAAAGATCGACGAGTTTACCCGTCTGGACTCACTAAACTAATCAGGTGGGGAAAGTAGACAATACAATTGCATTCAATATTAGAAAGCATGGTTTGGCAGTAGTTATTCCCTTGAACATGGCACTCCCTCAGATAAACTTTCCTTATGACGGCCTCTCAATATGAATCCTACCATCCTATGAGTTTAGCCTAAATACCCCAATGTTCCTGCATCTTTGTATCCTAACACTCTTTGGTGTTCATGAGTCTAGTGCTGCATGGTTAAAATCATTGTCATGCCTTCTATTGTTCAAGGGTTAACCTTTTGTTTTCTCCATCAACCCATCAAGCATATCCTTTCATCATGCACTCTCTTGTTTAGACCCAATGCTAAAAAATTCCTCAAAAAACAAATCATTCTTGTCTCGTTTTGTGTCGATTGATGTAGGACACATTATTTCCTACCTTTTGATAGGTATCTTCCTATCGACTTCACCACTCCATCTAGGAATACAACCCAAAAACACATTTAGTGCCTTGGTACTTGCAGACATTAGTGGCAGGTCGCCTTGTGTTTGATCAGGGGTTCTCATTATTGGCTCCTGGTTAAGCGATTCTACGGGTGTTCGACAAAAAAAACATCTTTCACACTCATTAGATTGTACTGTGCATCTTAGGGACCATCACCATTATTGGTGGCCTTCCTCACGTCTATTAACAGTCTCCATTATTGACTAGTAACCATATGATTTTGTGCATGTTCGACATCAATGCATATATTCGCATGTATTGATCTATGCTGTTCGGTGAAGCAGAAATCAAGACCTTGGGTAGAGGTTTGCATTAATCAACCTTTCTTCCTCTCCCAAGTTGCGTATATTGTTTTTTGGAGACAACTCATCAGAATGACCCTATTATGACAGCGGATCTGCATTGTGCTTATCGGTGGCCAACAATGTCATATCTCTTTTATGAGAAAATCACTCTGACATAGCTACTGAGCATGGGAATGCCCGACTTGGGACATTATTTTAGTAGGTATATATATGTGTGTGTGTGTGTGTGCGTATGTTGTATCAAGTTTCCCATACCACCGAAGCTCCGATCCTCTCTCTTTTTTTGTTGAAGAGGGAAAATTATAGTTAAGTAAAGTATTTCAGTGATCATTGCAGCCTTTGATCTCACACTTTAGGGGGTATATGTTATACAGCAAATTGACCCCCTCATTAGCTCAGAGGGGAAAGACATGATAGCTGAAGCAAAGACCAAGATCACATGCCTTGCTTCCACACTAATCCTAGCTATGCATTGAAAACCTACTTTATAAAGCTTCTCTGTAAGCCTAAGGGTGCTTTAGTGACCCTAATAACTCTAGTTGCTAGTTCGGGAACAATGTTAGTGGATCCTAATGAAGTTATAAGGGTCAAAGGAGCGAATTGACTCATAAATATCTAGATATTTGCTCCTAAATCTACTCAAGAAAAGTAAGGAAACATCTCAAGTTTGACCTATTTGAAGGATTTCTAATGCTAATGAAGGAGGCAAATGGGAAAGAGCTGAAAAGCATGGCAACTTCATTTCTTTTACCCTAAGGAACTCATGGAGGAACTTGGGAACCCTAACTCAATTGCTACATAAGCAAAGCTAGGGCTATGGTGATAGAGGTCAAATCATTTGAAAGGAAAGCATACTTGATTGTTGAGCATTGTCTCAAATCAGAATAAGTTGGTGAGAAGGGAGAGAGAGAGAATCTGGAGGGGTAAGGGAAGGTTGATGCAACAAATGGTTGTAATCACTCTTCCAACATTAATATAGAACTGTAGTTGTACTGTCTACTCCATCGTGTTGGTATTATCATACATTAGCTTGTTTGTCCAATACCTTTTAGCATGAGTAGCTTAGTTATGTGTAAACAGATGTTCTTTTATGTATTCATGTATTAGTTATCAAGGTTGTATGCTCTGATTATGCTTGTCTCTTCTATGTGCAGGACTTGATCTAGAGCTGGCTCAAGGGACTTCCTATTTGTCCTACTTTGATAGTTAGTTATTGTTTATGAACATGCTTGTAACTTTGTGACGGTTGCAGATAATTTTACAGTCTGCCAAAGGTTCCGGGAAGACCTTTGAGGGTATCTTCATTCTCCATACACCACGCATTTTATCATATAGCAGTATGCCTGGTGTTGTACACTGGGTGTAGGTGTATGTATTGTTTTGTAAACCGAGTGTGGGTATATGTGTGGTGTTGTAAACTGGGTGTAGGTGTATGCATTGTGTTGTACACTATGTATGTGTATGTGTTGTGAAGGGGATTGGTTTTCGAGTTCCCTATGGTTGTGGGTTGGAACAAATTCTCTAGAGCCCTAGAAAAATTTGGGTTCCTCGGAGGCTATGGGTTGATTTACTAGTCCCTAGAGGTTGTGGGTTGAGTTATGATTTCCTGGAGCCATGAAAAAATTGGGAAAGAGACCAATATTGAGTTGTTTTATTGAGGGTAAAGGAAATTTAGTCTCTAGATTCCTTTGATACTGATATTAAGGGAGGAGGCAGTATAATATCTAGATTCCCTTATGTTAGAGTCGGTCTGGTCAGTCCTCCGTCAGAGATCAAAACTCTTTATGCATTTCATTTTTAGGTGTCCTGATCCATTCACTCAGCTGAATTCCGCTAGGGGCATGCCATAATCTGACGGAAAAGGTCATGCTAGTCATTTCCCCTCATGTTTGGCTCCTACTGGCTTAGCTCTTTTGTCAATGATCACCAAAGTCCATGACACTCAAGGTCTGGTCCTTTATTGGAAAAAGGTCATTTTCGATCATTAGGTCTAGGGATTTATCAGTTTGGTCTTTAAATATGTCCAGTAAATCTATGCAGGCTAGAGAGAGACCCTTACAAAGTAATGATTCACAGAGTTTCATCGTCATATTGATAGACTTCGACTGTTCTTCAAAACTCTGTTTTGAAGAAAAGTCAAACAGTGTCATTGGTGATAAAAGTTTCAAAGAGATCGACAGTTGATTTCTCCAGGCGTAGTCATGGTTTCTGTGGCCAAATTCCCTGTCATGCAATCCCTGCAAAGAGTGTCGAAAATTTCATCATTTGAGCTAAAATTTCAGAGGAAAAGTGAAAATCAGGGTTGTTTTAAGTCAATGAAAAAGTGTCAAAACATAACATTAGAAAAATGGGTTTTTGAAAAAGCAAAATTTAACCCATGATTTCAAAGACTTTATATACAAGTTCCCACCAAAATCAAAGTCATTGTGCAAATCAAATGCGTAAGGAGACATTGCAAACTATTTGAGTGTGCAGCGTGGTGTTTGGAGCAAAGTTGGAGGCGGTTTACAGGGCGCGACGCATATAGACAGGGGCGCGGCGCACATAGAGCTGGGCCGCAGTGTAATTTTCCAACGGGCACGACACACACCCAGGGCGTGGTGCACACAGAGGAAGCGCTCAGAACCTTGCCAAACTTCCTCAAATCTTTTGTGAAGCCCATCAAATTGCAAGGTAGGCTCTATAAAATCACTGGTTCATCAAATTTTATGAGTGATATGGTGGTTTATGCCCATGATTGAACGCAACAAATTTCATAAAATCAACCACAAGTAAATGCCAAAAAGTCATTGTTGCTAGGGTTGTATAAGTGTAGTGTTGATGCCAAGGTTCCATTTTCCCTTCCTTACCATTTTTACCTATCCCCCTATGCTATTGTTTCCTATTCCCACTACCCTAAAATACTACCAAACTCATATTCCTTATCCCTCCACTATTTGGTCAATACAAACACCAAACCCTACCTCATTAAAACCCCAAAAAATCTACCCTATCAAATACCCAAACCCCCTACATATCCCTAAACAAATTTCTCCCCATAACCCTATTCCCATCGCATTACTCCCCTCCTAATACTCCCTTTGTTTCATTGTTCCCCTTGGTGGCATATATCACAAAAACAATACCCGGCTTCACCATCATCAAAGGGTAGCCTAAGTACAGTACATAAACAGTAGTCATGGCATCTGAGGGTTCATCATAGTATGAGGTGGAAACTCACAGTGATACAACTTTAGTAGAACAGGCTCCCAGGAGACATCACAAGAGTGGCAAACATGTTAGGGATGAGCCAAACACCCTCATTGAATTGTAGGCATGCCCTCTTGCTATGTCATGTTTCCAGCACCTAGCATGTCTTGAATTTTGTCAAAGGGTGGCTAATGTTAGAGTTCATCATGAGTTGGCCCGTATTTTTGTGCTTCATCTACATGGAGGTCAGTCTATCTTAGCCGGGGTCACATTCACATTGACACCTGAAACTATCTCAGTGGCAACAGGCATACCAAATGTTGGAGAACAGTGGCATAAGAAGAAGAAAGTGGATAGGAAATACTATGAGCCTTACATTAAGGCCAGTTGTTTGAGGCATCTCACAAGAGTCTTCCCATTCAGATATTTTAAAGATGAGTATGCTCCGCTCATGAAATTGATCATGAAGTACTTCAGTTGTGAGGGGAGGTTCTCTCGCCTATATGCCTATCACATCAGGTTGCTCATGCACTTTACCAGGGTGCGGATGATGAACCTCCCATTTTTCATTTGCAGGAACATAGAGAGGATGAACAATTTCATGCAGCATAAGACCCCTCAGCAGCAGCTTAACAGTGTTTATCACTTTGCTCTTATCCGGATTTTGGTCGATCATCAGTTGGGATTGCAGGGCATTGCCTCGGAGGACTTCATCTCCCGTGACTTCTTCAGCACTCCACAGGTAGTATTAGAGGCAGAGCATGAGATAGGTGGTCCTTCTCATCAGTATGAGTGCCATGAGGCCGCTACTATGCCAGTATTCATCACCTATCAGAGAGGCAGTAGACATTTGTTTGCAGCGGCAAAGCGAGTGTTATCTCCACCCGGGGTGGAAGGGGCCTCGCTTCCTACATCGATGACACAGGAACAGGAAATAGGTAAGGAGCCAATGCATGATGAGGTGCCTTCAGGTGAGCCATCCATTGAACGAGAGATAGAATTCGTTCTCCTTCATGATGATGAGACAGATACAGAACCGACAAATGCAGAGCTTAGAGAGATCATCCAGGAGCGAAAATCAGAGATTGAGGCCTTATTCCTTGACTTGGAGAGGGATAAGTGGAACATGAAATACCTGGAGCAGAGAAACAAGCACCTTGGGGATCAACAGGTGATTATGGAGCTACAAAACATTCATGAGCATCGCCAAGCTGCACAAAGGAGAAGAGTTGAGCTCACATCATTGGAGCAAGAGATCAATGAGGACCGGGAGGCCAATCTCGAGAGTGTTAACATGCACTTGGAGAGGTTGCTGGACAAGGCCAACAAGGACCATGCCTTACTGAGACACATGGCCTTCCATTACAGGGAACGAAATATGAGTGCAAAGGTCCGGATAAAGAGCTTAAAGGAAAAATTGAGCAAAGCAACAAAAGAGGCAAAAGAGGAAAAAGAGCAAGATCGGCTTCGAATCTTGGCTGAAGCTTCCTTGGCATAGCATAGCACTTCATAGAGGACCTCCAGCCCAAATTTCAAGAAATTTGGGGAAATTTTGGTCACATGACAAAATTTTGGGCAAAACACAGGTTTTTTCTCCCTGTGGTGCGGCGCTAAAAATTGGGAGCTCCAAATGAAGAATGGTTTGCATTTTTGGATTCAACATGAAAAATCACGACTACTGGTGCTTGGACAAGAAATTTTGGCAAGATCTGAGTCTCCAGGAGGTCAAAAACACCCAAAAAATGACCTCTCTACCCCTATTTTGACACACAAGAAGCAGTCTTGGGAGAATGAAGATTTTGAGGGGAAAATGAGCACCAAATTAAGAATGTCCACTTGGGTTAGAAATTAGATAGGACAGGCTTTCCAACAAGCACAACACATTTTGGACTCCTGCAAGTGCCTAAAAATATGCTCCAAAGTGGCACGGCACACACAGAAAATGGCGCGGTGCATACAGGAAAAAAGCCCAATTTTACCTCCGTTTCGCAAAATTCGATTCACCACTTCTCCAAGTGGGCCCACTCATCTAAATTTTAGTTTTTTGGCACCTAAGGTGGTATTTAAAGTATTTTCACTCTAGATTGGCTTCTATCGAAGTGGCAAAGGAAGGCAAATGGTCACCCAAGCCATTTGTCATGTTTGTAACGCTGCACCTGTAGCTAATGGTTGTCTTTGCACTTCCATTTTGTAATGGTTCAAGTAACTCCCCAACCCCTGGGCATTCTATCTCTTCATGGAACATTCTATATATTGTATGAAAACTATTTGCAAAGGGTTGGTTGGCTTGTAATTTCTGGGAGACTATGGGAGAGAAGCTCAGTTCTTCATTGTATATTTTGACAGAGGATTAATGAAAGGCAACGGCTCTGTTTCATGAGATTCATGTGGTTGTGAGTGTAGAAAATGTGTCTCTTATGTTTCATATGTATTTTGTAATGTTTCACAGTTCATTCCATATTCATTTGCAGTGAAATTTTCTAAGTTAGATAAGGTAGAATTCATTTTTATTGCTCTGCCTGTGGGAAAATTTCATGTTCAGTGTTCTTCTTCTGTTGAAAAGGATTCATGTACTTATGCCCTTTTCACCCTCCTATGCAATTCCTCCATTCTGCGTTATTTCAAACTAAATTGCTAGACTTTCTGCCTGTCTTGCCTCACGAAGTAATCTGTGCCTTTGTATTAAATTCTCTGCTCATTGCTGCCCGTTGGTCCCATACCATCCCAGAAACTCAGTCATTCATAAAAAATTGCTTTCTTGTATCCATATTTACTTACTAGCCTAAGATCAATATTTCACTATTAGTCATCTCAGACCATTCTGTTTACTTATTTGCTGAGCGTGACTCGGAGAGAGCCCTCTCCTGTTCAAGTAGGGCTAGCTACTAGACTGAGCATGGTTTGTGGTTACCTTGAATTTTGCCTTCCTTCAGCCTAAGGAAGATTTAGGTAATAACATAGTGGAAACCATACTGGGGAACGAAATCAAATCCCCTTACTTCTAATAATTCTAAGCTTCCGGATGATAAGTTTAGGATTGGATAGGCTGAGTAAGTTGGTTGTGTCCTGTGATTTTTCTCAATAGCACGCTGGCTTCGAGATGATATACCAGAGCCAATCCAGACCTGGATCCTCCTCATATCTACGAAAACCCCAACTTGATTCCAAGACTCCTTCGTCAAGAGAGCACTACAACTCCCATGTTTAAATCCCATTCATGTCCTGACATTTTTGAGTATCTTGAAGAGCTTGAGTTTGACGAACGGTTTGAAATATCATTGTTCGAGTCTAAATCTGAAAGGGTTGTTGACTATACTGTCCCCGATCCATAATTTCTTGTAGATCTAGAAACCGAAAGAGCTAACCGGTTAATTGATAATTATATTGTGACACAACCTCAAACTCCAATTGCTAGCCCCTTACAAACTGTGCAAACTCCTCCAACACCTCCAAGGCCAAATCCACCAAGAGTGATGGCTGCTTGTTTTGCCTCAAGTTCTAGATGACATGCCCGCAGATTATCAAAGAAAAATCCCATTTTTTGATGGCACTTCTAACAACATTACTGCTTAGAAACATGTGGACAAAATGGCAGATTTCTATGAACTTCATGAGATCGATGCAGAGAATGTGGCAATGAGACTCTTTGTACAAACATTTGTAGGTGAAGAGAGGAAATGGTTCAGAGGTTTGCCGGCAACCCATATCACTACCTTGGCTGACCACAAAGAAAATTTTTAAACTGATGGGAAGTGAAAAAGAATCCTCTTCAAATTCTGGCTGAATATGAGCAAATCAAACAAAACGCCGGTGAGTCGGTCCAAGACTATTGTGTTAGATTCAATTCAGTTTATAACGAAATTTCAGATCATCTAAATCCACCTATGGGACTAGCTATGATGAAATTTCCGGATGGTTTTGATGCTGACATGGCCTACCAACTAAGAGAGAGAGAACTGGCCACAATGGAAGACATGCAGAAAATCGCGGTCAGCGTTGAAGCAAATATGTTGTCCAAGAGAGCTAGAGCCAAAGCAGAAAAGAAAGTCACAGTTAAGGAAGAGTCTTCTTCGATGGATCAATTACTCAAGAAGGTAAAGCAGATGCTTGAAAGGGTGAAACTTGACAACCCAGAGCCACAAGTTAGAAATCCTAACTTTCGTGGTCAACAACAACCACAATATAGAATAAGACAGAGAGATCAGCAAGCCCAAGAGCAGACAGCACAACAGCCAATACAAACACCTTTGCAGCAAAATTTTGTGCATGGACTGGAGTCAGATGAGGACAGGAATATAATAGGTGAAGAAAACCACCTCTTTACTCCTAATGATTTGCCTATTTATCTCACTGAGGAGGAGGAGTATGCAGAAAGTTCGACTGTACACAAAGACGTAGATTTCATTCTAGCAAGTGACACTTTTTTAGAAGAAGAATCAGAGGAGTATCAAAGAGGGTATATGAATGCTCTGTCCGCCCAGCAGCAGTGATATTCACTTAGAAACAGAGATGTGCCTATCAAACCAATTCAGAAAAGGAAGGAGGTTGAGGCATCAAAGAATGATTCATCAGTTACACAAAGGAAAGGAAAGGAGGTGGTTGGTCCAGAGAGCAGCAAATCACCATCAGAAGAACAATCACATCAGCAAGTTGCCTCAAAAGAAAAGGAAAAGAAAGAAATCCTAGTCAAAGAGGTAGAAAAGATTCCCACTTTTAATTTAGAGAATGAGATTTCTAAATTAAAGGTATCCATCCCCTTGACTGAAATAATGAGGAACAACAATTATAGAGGACAAATATCTAAGATGTTGAATTTGGACCCAATGTCTGACATGGTGAATGTCGAAGATGATCAACCTGAAATTATTTTTGGGCCAGCATCGAATGGTGAGTCTCCTGATAGTGATGTTCCACCCTTTTATATCAGTTTAAGATTGCATGATTTTGTGTTACATAATGCCATGTTCGATTCTGGAGCTTCTCACAATCTCATGCCCAAAGCTATCATGGATAAGCTTGGTCTGGATATCACCCGGTAATACCATGATCTCTATTCATTTGATTCCAACAGAGTAAGATGTATAGGACTCATCAAAGACTTGGTTGTGAGTCTGGATTAGCTCCCAATGAAGAATGCTTTGATGGATGTTGTTGTAGTAGATATTCCTCCCAGGTTTGGCATGTTTCTTTCCAGGTCTTGGGTAGCGAAATTGAAAGGGACACTATAGCTAGATTTCTCCTATGCAACGATCCCAGTGTTTGGACAAATGAGGAAATTGTATCGGGAACAAAAAATGAAATACATGATCACAGGCAAGGAGAAACCAATAAATCATCCAATTAACTATGTACATACAGATTTAGAGTCTTTTGTTTTGTATTCAGATAGTTTTAATGATATAGATAGTTAGTTAGTTGAAGCAGATGATGTTCCAGAAATAACAGAAAATTTCAGAGAAATTTTAAAGAAAGAAGGACAAAAACAGCAGAACAATGTTGGGCAATCAACTGAAAGTAATGGACAGCAAGCAGACAAGGCACAACAAACAGATTTTCAGCACTTGCAAGAGGAGGAAGAAGGTTTGTGGACCATGGGTTTCGATGGAGCAGTGTGAAATGATGGCGCTGGAATTGGAATTTGGGTACGCAGTCCTCTCTCCGCTCTAAACAAAGTGCCTAGTAACGTACAAGTATGCTCTTACAATTTGGCTTTTGAGTGTTCAAACAATGAAGCCGAGTATGAAGCTTTGATTGCTGGCCTAAAGATCCTAAGAAAGCTGAATGCTAAGAGGATTTCAGTATATGGCGACTCCGAATTGGTAATTAAGCAGGTCAGAGATGAGTATCAAGAAAAGCATCCTAGGATGCGTGCTTACCGTAATGTAGTTCTAGACATCCTAAAATTATTTTCAGAATACACATCAACATGCGTGCCTCGTATAAAAGATAGTATTGCTGACACTCTTGCCAAGGAAGCAAGTAGTTTGAAGATCCCAATGAACTCTAGCAATAAATTTGAAATCCATGTCAAGCATCGTCCAACCATTCCAGACAATCAGAGATATTGGCAAGTGTTTCAAGATGATGAGGAGATTAATGATTTTCTGCAAAACAAAGGCAAGTTCAAAGAGACCTCAATCGATATAGAAAATGACAATGGTAAAGGGAATGGTACAGATGAGGTGCAGATCAATGAAATGGACGTGTTGCAGCTGAAGAATAATGTTATTCCTAAAGGCTTGATACCTGTAGAGGAACTTTTTGATCAAGATGATGTAGCGTGCAAGCCAACATTGTAGCCAACAGAGAAGGGTGTGGATGAGGTCAACATCGGAACAACTGCTAATCCTAAGTTGGTAAAATTGTCCAAAGCATTGCCGCCAAAGATCAAGGACAAATACATCAGTTTGCTGGCTTCATTTGCAGATATGTTTGTTTGGGACTATTTTGACTTAAAGACATATGATACCAATATAATTCAGCACACTATACCCATCAAGCCCAATCAAAAACCATTCAGAAAAAAGTTAAGGAGGCTAAATCCAAAGTTGCTGCAATCTATTGAAAAGGAGGTAAATAGGTTGTACAAATCAGGGATCATTGTGCCCATCAGATTTTCGGATTGGATCTCTAACTTGGTGCCCGTACGAAAGAAGACAGGTGAAATCCGCTTATGCATTGATTTTAGAAATCTCAATAAAGTCTCATTGAAGGAAAACTATCCACTGCCCAAAAAGGACCATATGCTTCAGCGAGTAGTGGGAGCATCTCGAATGTCACTACTTGATGGTTATTCCGGATATAACCAAATTTCTGTCCATGAAGATGACCGAGACAAGACAACATTCACCACTCCATGGGGAACCTTTCATTACACTAAAATGCCTTTCGGTTTGAAGAATTCAGGTGCCACTTTTCAGCGTGCAATGGACTTGGCTTTTGCAAATGAGAAGGATGTATTTTTGGTGGTGTACCTGGATGATTTGACAGTGTTTGCCAAATCTAATGAAGAGCACATGTACCATCTAAAAACTATCTTCCAAAAGTGCAGAAAATATGGTTTGTCGCTGAATCCGAAGAAGAGCTTGTTCGCCATGGAGGAAGGAAAACTACTCGGGCACATTATCTCAAAAGATGGCATTCGTATTGACCCAGCATGTGTGCAAGCAATTCAATAAATCGATCTGCCCCGGAATAAAAAAGAGATACAATCATTCAATGGTAAGATGAATTTCCTACGTCGCTTTGTGCCTAATCTCGCTGAACACCTAAGAGAGATGACAAACATGCTTAAGAGGAACAACGAAGTGAAATGGACAGAGGAGGCTGTAAAATCTTTCAATTTGGTCAAATTGGCTCTTTCTTCAGCCCCAGTTCTAGGCAGCCTGGACTACACTCAGGATTTCATATTGTTTTCATTTGCTTTGGAGCACACTATGGCAGCTGTATTATTGCAGAAAAGAGATAATCATGAAAGACCCATTGCATTCTTTAGAAGAGCTATAAGAGATGCAACCTTAAAGTATAACATCATTGAGAAGCAAGCCCTGGCACTTGTGAAGGCATTGAAAGATTTCCGGGTATATATTCTACATTCTCATATTGTGGCCTATGTTCCTAACGCTGCTGTAAAAGATGTTTTAGTGCAGACCGATCCAGAAGGAAGACGAGGAAAATGGATTGCAGCCTTGCTGGAATATGATGTGGAAATAAAGCCTACAAAGCTGGTTAAAGGACAGGGATTGGCGAAGTTAATGGCCGAATCAAACTTGCACGCCTTGGACATAAATTTGATCGCTGCTATGTCCGATGAGAATGAGGAAGGGTCTTCAATTCAGGTATCTGAAATGTTTTCTCTCTCTCCATGGTATTCAGATATCATATATGTGCTTAAAAATTTGTCACCATCGCCCAGCATGCCTAAAAACAAATCGAGAACACTCAAATTCAAAGTTGCCAAGTTTTGCATTCTAAATTTTGCACTGTATTGGAAATATCCCGGTGGCATTTTGTTAAATTGTTTGGTGGAAGAAGAAGCACAAAAAGTTATGGAGGATTTCCACGGAGGAGAATGTGTTGGTCACCTTTTTTGGAAATCAACAGCAAATAAAATTCTGAGAGCAGGGTACTATTGGCCAACATTGTTTGCTGATGTATACAAGATGGTCAAGCACTGTCATAAATGTTATATTTTTGAAGGGAAGCAGAAGTTACAGCCTTTTCCACTTAAGCCTATCGAGGTGAGCGCTCCTTTCCAGCAATGGGGGTTGGATTTCATTGGTGAAATTCATCGCGCTTCTTCCAGTCAACACAGGTGGATCCTCACAACGATAGATTATTTCACGAAATGGATCGAGGCAATTCCCACCAGACAAGCTATAGATGCGGTAATCATTTCATTCCTTGAAAATAACATATTGTCTCGTTTTGGTAGCCCGAATAAGTTAATCACCGATAACGCAGCTGTTATAGACATTTTTGTGCCTTACAACTCCAAGCATGAAATGTCCATAAACCAAGGGCTCCTAAGTCCCTAAAAGTGTTGTTCTAACCCCTAAAGGAACAAGGTCAACAAATTATAGCTTCTCCCAGAAGTTCTCCACCAGAAACTGCTCAGAATAAGTCAAAACAGATCATTTCAGCTGCTCCACTGGCTAGGTGCGTTGCATAGCACCTAAATACACTGGCTAGATGCGTTGCAACACACCTAAATGCACTATGAGGGTGCGTTGGGTGAGAAATGACAAATGGCAGTGTCATTCCGCGAGGTGGAGAGGCAATGGAAGCTTATAGAATCTTCTCCTATGACACTTGCCTCACTGAATTCGACCAAGGATGAGTAAGAGACCTTCAGTCTCCAAGTGGAAGCAAGAACTGACAGAGAGAAGACACTAATCAAATCACAAGTTGACTCATCCTCCTTACACATATCTATATATGGATCCCTCATCCCAGAGATCCAGAGGCTGGAATTTTGCACATTGTAAGGAATTGCTGTTGGTTTTGAGACAAACATCAGAGTATTGGGTGATTTATGCTTTGTTGGAGGTGAAGAGGGGCTTCTTTGCTGGGAGGTTAATGTTGGGTCAGGAATCATCGGTTGTAACTCCTCCTGGATCTTCTTGTTTATCAATAAAAACTATTTGAGTTTTTCCTCCATGCTTTTGTATCATTGATGCTTGTTACATTTGTATGGTTAACTTAAATCTGATCCTAAGTTGTTTATGAACATAGATCCATTTCTTTGTATAGTGTTCTTCTTCTGTGATCTTACAGGTACTCGGTGAAGCTGGGCAAGTAAGGGAGCAGGTAGCTGGAAGCTGTCAAAGAAGAGAGGGATTGGATCAAAGGATTAGCGCAAGACACAGGTTGGTTCTTTCTATTCCTCTCTATCTATAGTTCATAAAGGAAATACAAAAGTAGTTTTCTCTGTTTGTTTCTAAGGCAACTGTCACACCTTAGTGGGATAGAGCAGTTCTAAATTGACACTTTTCCCGATAACAAAATGGCGACTCCAGTGGGGAAGATTGTCTAATTAGTTTGTTTGTGTATCTCTTTGTTGTTTGTTTCATAAACTTATAAGTGGCGTTCGAACTGCATTTGCCATAACAAATGCAAAGTAGACATCTGCTGCTTCAATCCATTCACTGGATTTGTTTATGATTTGAACAGCTGATTCACAAACTATCTGATTGCCCTTGTGATAGCTCTTAGACCCTCCTTAGATCTACCCCTGATTGTGCATTACTGATTGTTTTTACTCGGCCAAAAACCAAAGACTAAACTGCAAACTGTGACCCAGAACCCGGACAGATTCTCGTTTCTGGCCCAGCGCAGGTACTGTGAAGAGATCCTGCATTTCAACGCACTTCCCGAAAGGGCAACCTGCGCTGCAATGCAGTTTCTCTGTGTTACAGGTGCGTTGATCAGACTAGCCCTGTGCAGCTGAGGTTCTTGTGCTTCATTCTTTCCAGTTTTGTCTCTGAATTTTGCTGCCTGTGATCAGTATATGTCTGTTTAAAACCCCTTTTCCTTACTGTTATTCCGCCTCCTTTGTACAAAAGAACTGTAGATGTTTTTGTGTGTTTGTTGAGTCGTTTACAGTTTTCCATTGCAAAAGTAGAATAATCGTACTATCGTCCTTTGATTTAGATCTGTCGCAAGTGTCGATTTCGATCATAGGAGAAAGTTTGATTGCTGTTGATGGTTGATTATACTTTTACTATTGCCTTTGGTCTGAATTTGTGATTTTCTAGTGTCAAAAATGAGTGTTCATTTCAAAATCGTAAAGTGTCGTAATCGTCTCTATCTTTTGATTTCGAAAAGAAGCTTGTTTGTGTTTTTCGCTTGAAAGCAAATTCAGATTTGTACACCAAATTTCTTTTTAGCATCAATACTAAGAAAGTCGAAAACAAATACATGCATGTGCATTTGCATATAGACAGTCTGTTTGGCATTGATTTAGGAAAGTGCATTTACAGTGTGCTCCTTGCTCTTTGTGAAAAGATTGTGTCTTTCTTTTCCTCTAGTAGCTAGGATTTTCATTGCACAAAAGAGATAAAAGTTTGTTTATCATCTTTAGATTGCATTTTAGGAATTACATCTACATCTCGTGGTGAACCCAAAAGGCAAA
Source organism: Pinus tabuliformis (assembly GCA_031772625.1). Lineage (NCBI taxonomy): Eukaryota > Viridiplantae > Streptophyta > Pinopsida > Pinales > Pinaceae > Pinus > Pinus tabuliformis. The sequence goes on along the minus strand of CM062806.1, from coordinate 490,215,850 downwards.
CTTCATAAGCAAGATCAACTTAAAATAAATTCAATGAATCTAACAACGCTTTGGAACTTAACGCACAACATTTAGAGGTCTAGGCTAGAGACATATTCCGGCGTCGTAAAGCCTGGTAACTGTTGTCCTCACTGATGGTTGGGTGATTCCTCCACTTTGAGACGATAAGTACCAGTACGGACTTGTGCTCCCACGTACCGTCGAGTATATTTTGGGAGACCCCTATAGGCTTAAATCCTTTATCCATAGGAAGCCGTGTCTGCCGCCTTATCGATCGCAATGCACTGAACACAACATTCGGGAAGATTGACTGCCGTACCGTAAAAAGTATTCTGCAGTTTTGCGATTGGTTTGGTACTCCCTCTACCTAGACCTCTAGAGCAGTCCCTTTCGTTCCTTTTCAGACTCCTTAATGGAAAAGGTCCATCTGAGCACTTGTCACTTCAGGCTCATTAAAAATCGAAGGAGACTAGAGTCATCTTTTGTTTTTTCTCGACTCTTAAAAACTGAAAAAACAAGTTGTGTCAAAGCGTATAAAATTTATTTTAAATGGAATATTCATACCCCTTTCCTACGTTGATCTTGGGTTGAGAAAATGGAGTCTACCAACCAAGGAATTCCCCTTGGAGGAAATCCTAGTCCCTTCTCCTCTTGGGGAGATGTTGGTGCACCCCATATGGCCACATTGTCGCTTCCAGGTCTGACAATTGGTTTGCCTGTATGGATTTCTCAACCTCTGTCGTTCAGAACACCACTATTCCTGAACAATCGAATCAGCAATTAGACGAGTCCAGAGTTGCCCACCAACCTTCTACTTCCTCTAATTCTTCCTCTCCTCCTTCCTCTTCGCTTGATAGGGCTGGTAAAGCCAAAGGTCAAGTTCCTAAGGAGAAGAAGGAAAAGAAGAAGAAAGAGAAGAAGAAGAAGGAGCCAAAGGCGAATGGGGGAAAATGAGCGTCGTCTAACGAAAATCCACACACTGCACCGACCAGGCCTAAATCGCCATGTGTCATTTGCAAAGGAGACCACTTTCATAGAGATTGTCCTTGCATCCCTCAGATATTAAGGGACTGGTCTCCTCGTTTGCACAACCCGGTGACGTCAACCTCTGATGATCATGTTGAAAGCACACCATCAACTAGTGAAAGTGAAGCCCCAGGACAAAAAGGGAAATGTAGATTTCCTTGTAAACTGTGTGAAGGCGATCATGCCGTCCACCGTTGTTCTTTCTTAGACCAAGCTAAAAGAGTTTTGGATGATCGTCCGGTTTCACCTTTACGACTTCCTCCTGGATATAAAAAACTCTTGCCGAGTCCGTCACTAGTTGAAAATCTGGCTGGCCCGCTCAGGTGGTCGGCTGAAGCACCTATCATTGAAGATAAACCATCTAGATCCATACCAGACGAAAGTCAAAAGGTCAATGCGGCAGTTGACCCGGTCTTGCCTTCAGAGATTTCATCTTCAGATGATACAGTCACTGAAGAGAACAAGGATGACACCGTCCAAATTCTCTTCATAAACACAGACTCCGACGAACATGGGGGCAATTTACCCGTTCCTTTACCACAGGAAGGAAGTTCGTCAGAGCCGTACCCGATCGTCTATTCGGTCCCACCTCCAAGCAACCTAGTTTTCTCCTTCGACTGGAATCAACTAGGCAGACCCCGTTTACTAGCAAGCGTACCATTCCGAATTATCATTCAAATATATAGAATGGTTATGGCTGGTACCATCATAGATGAAGGGGCTTCTGTGAGTATCCTTTCCTCAACTGCTTGGAAAGCGCTTGGTTCACCATCGCTTTTGCCTGAGATGAGAAATCTGACGGGCTTTGATAAAGGAACCAGTCGACCTTTAGGGATCCTTCCCGATGTGCCCATAACATTGAGAAGGAAAAGAGTTCGCATGAACGTAATGGTAGTTCAAGGACCCCTGGATTACAATCTACTCCTTGGACGAGACTATATTTATTGCATGGAAGCAATTGTCTCCTCACTCTTTAGAGTAATGTGTTTTCCGCACGAAGGAAGAGTGGTCAAGCTCGTGGACCAGCTTTCATTTCCCGGATCATACAGAGCAAATAGTCATATACCGTCCCTGAATGGTCTTTTCACGCAAGAAATGTCTCAATCCCTAGTCCGTCCACCCGATGAGCGCGAGTGATTCGGGAGGACATGACTAAAACCCAGGGGGCATGCACCCTGGTCTGCTTCGGCAGGAAAACTTCAGGTATAGGGTAGGTTTCCGCGGGAGAATATGACTAGTCTGTACCCCGTCCATGAGTGGAAAAGAGGGTTATTCTAGAACAAGATTCTCTTGTCAAAGTTATGTGAGTGGAGTAGCCTCCTTCACTCACCTTTGTTTATCTCGGTAGACATCGCCAGAGAAGTGTTTTGTTTACGCTGTGAATAGAACAATCTTTGGGTAACCTGAAAGAGGTATACCCTTCCTGATAAAACAAATGTTTTGTCAGCTCGAATAGAGGGTGACCTTGAAACTCTGTTTTATACCTGGGGGCATGCAAACCTTTTGGAGTGCAAGCGAAGGGCGACTATTTATTTTTTAAAATTTTTAGGACCTCTAACCCTTTAAACTCGTAGGATTGGTCGTCTCCTAACTTGCATAAAGAAAGGATGTGGGGCAAAACTCTAAAAGTTGCCGTTTTTATATGAGACATTCTTATCATACGACTGGATTAATCGAGCAATGTTACCGCAAGGTTCAAGCTCGTTAAAAAATAAACCCGCACCGAGCAAATGTTTCCACCCGCGTTTAAGCTCGTTAAAAAATGAACTATTCCCCGGTAAATAACCACCGTGAATGTAGTACTTCAGCCATTAAAGCCTTGGTCGTGTTTGCACCGTCACCTCCAATTTTTCATTGGCCGATCATTCACCTCCATTTGATTGTTTACCCATTTTGAGGAACAACTGCAAAGAGTGATTTCACTAGCCATCCTTGTGACACTGCCGTGATTGGAAAATTCCAAACCTTACCTGGAATCAGCTGCTACCCGTTTTATCACTCGTTCCTCAAAAGACGAGTCTTCTTTAAGCTCTTTTCAACTGACTCGTAAAATATGAAAAGATTGTCGAGTCCTTGGCCTTCCAGCTCGTTAAAGGGACAGGAAGTGTTATCCCTCATCTAGATTTTAATCTTTTTGGACCTGAGGGATTATTGCACAAAAAGATCGAGCGCTTGTTTTGTTCGGCTCGTTAAAACTATCGAAAATTCATCCCTTCTGTATTGTTTTATACTTTTTCGGACTTAAGGGATTAGATGACGAAAAAGGAATTTTGGAGTTACCTTTACGTACCTTTTTAGACTCTCTAAAAATGAAAAGGACCGAGTTATCTTTGTCGTTAAACTCGTTAAAAAGATTAATAGCGACAAACTTGTCTTTAGACGAGAACGAGTTTCACTATCGCTAGGCTCGTTAAAACATAGCACTAGGTTTTCCCGAAGGGAAAATTATAGAACAAGCATATGTTATCCTCCTCATGCTTGACAAAAATAAAGAGGTACTGGTCAGCAATGACTGGGGAAAAATTGGGAAGAAAACTCAAAGAATCTTTATTGGTAGCAAGTCGCTCTTGAACATGACACTTCCACTCCGTGTCCGAGTCGGGTTGGGTTGTTTCATTCACCGGTCACATCACCATGGTCACACCATACCATCCACATTTGGGGTTAATGTTACCAATCCATCACATCAGTGTCGCCGACATGTTCAAGAGAAGTCATCCAGAGAGGCCACCTGTGTCCCACCCACTACCATACATTATACTCCATTCTGTCATGACCGCCACCCTGAACCGTATATCATCAGATCGTTTTCACCTCCATCAAAATCATTTGCTCCGTTCCGTGTCATTGATGTGGGATTCATTAAGGCCCTCCTATGACAGATCACTTCTTGTCGACATCAGCTCATTATCCAAGAAGTTGGTCTAGGAACACCCCATTCAGTACTTTGAAGCTTGCATGCCTCAATGGCAAGTTTCTCACTTCCGGCGACAGGTTTACATCAATGACCTTTGACCGAAAGATTTTGCGTGGTGTTCGACGCCAAGTCCTTTATTCACACCACGTGAATTGTACTGTAGTACCTTGAGGATCATTATCATTATCGGTGATTCCTCTCGCGCTTGTTAATAGTTTACATCATTGACTGGTAATCAAGCGATGTCTTTCCATGTTCGACTCCATAACATTTCTCACATGGATCGACTTGTACTTCGAGTGAAGATCGGAAGAGATTGAAGACCCCGGATCTAGTTTCATCCATCCGGGCTGCGATATATACCAGGGAAATAAAGACATTAAATGTACAGCATTGCAGCACAGATAATCATCCTACCAAAAGGATGATGGCTCTATCAGAATCATCAGTCTACAATCAGACGATTGTCTGTCCTATGTACATGAAAATGAATTTATAAAGCTGAGCATGGGAATGCCCGCCTCAGCTAGATCATGAAAAACAGTATGAAGATAATGTATTGTATTGTATCTTATTACAGGTCTCCTCCCAGCATTGAAAGAACTTCGGATCCTCATAATAAAGCATTTCACCCGATTAACGACCTCATACTTTAGGGGGCAACTGTTATAGACATTTTTGTGCCTTACAAATCCAAGCATGAAATGTCCATAAACCAAGGGCTCCTAAGTCCCTAAAAGTGTTGTTCTAACCCCTAAAGGAACAAGGTCAACAAATTACAGCTTCTCCCAGAAGTTCTCCACCAGAAACTGCTCAGAATAAGTCAAAACAGGATCATTTCAGCTGCTCCACTGGCTAGGTGCGTTGCATAGCACCTAAATACACTGGCTAGGTGCATTGCAACGCACCTAAATGCACTATGAGGGTGCGTTGGGTGAGAAATGACAAATGGCAGTGTCATTCCGCGAGGTGGAGAGACAATGGAAGCTTCCAGAATCTTCTCCTATGACACTTGCCTCACTGAATTCGACCAAGGATGAGTAAGAGACCTTCAGTATCCAAGCGGAAGCAAGAACTAATAGAGAGAAGAAACTAATCAAATCACAAGCTGACTCATCCTCCTTACACATATCTATATATGGATCCCTCATCCCAGAGATCCAGAGGCTGGAATTTTGCACATTGTAAGGAGATGTTGTTGGTTTTGAGACAAACATCAGAGTATTGGGTGATTTATGCTTTGTTGGAGGTGAAGAGGGGATTCTTTGCTGGGAGGTTGATGCTGGGTCAGGAATCATCGGTTGTAACTCCTCCTGGATCTTCTTGTTTATCAATAAAAACTATTTGAGTTTTTCCTCCATGCTTTTGTATCATTGATGCTTGTTACATTTGTATGGTTAACTTAAATCTGATCCTAAGTTGTTTATGAATATATATCCATGTCTTTTTATAGTGTTCTTCTTTTGTGATCTTACAGGTACTCGGTGAAGCTGGGCAAGTAAGGGAGCAGGTAGCTGGAAGCTGTCAAAGAAGAGAGGGATTGGATCAAAGGATTAGCGCAAGACACAGGTTGGTTCTTTCTATTCCTCTCTATCTATAGTTCATAAAGAAATACAAAAGTAGTTTTCTCTGTTTTTTTCTAAGGCAGCTGTCACACCTTAGTGGGATAGAGCAGTTCTAAATTGACACTTTTCCCGGTAACAGTAGGAGCTTTCAAATCAAAAAGGATGGTAGAGTTTTGTCATAAATATCACATCATTTTGGGTCACTCAACTGCCTATCATCCGCAAGGCAATGGATTGGCAGAGTCTTCGAACAAATCATTGGTCAACATCATCAAGAAGCTGCTGGAAATAAATAAGAAGAGCTGGCATAAGAGGTTGGTCCATGCACTTTGGGCAGATCGGGTCAGTCAGAAAAAATCCATTGATATGTCACCATTTGAGATCGTTTACGAAGTTGATACAGTATTCCCTACCTCTCTCGCTGCCCCGGTAGTCAGACTTCTTGAGGAGGCCAGCAGTGAAGAAGATCCCATGCAGAGAAGGTTGAATCAAATGGTCCACTTGCAGCAAACAAGAGAAGAAGTTTTCAAGAACACATCCAAATTGCAGGAGAAGATCAAGAAAATTTATGACAGAAAAGAAAAGGCAGATAAATTTCAGTTGGATGATGTGGTGCTGAAGTGGGATGCAAGGAATGAGGAGAAAGGTAAGCACGCAAAGTTCGAGAATCTTTGGAAAGGTCCTTTCAAGATTGCAACATATAGGGGTCAAAATGCCTTTCTTCTGAAGGAAATGAACGGGGAAGATTGTCCAGGAGGGCCGATCAATGGTCGCATGATCAAGCGGTACCATTTCTGAATTATTAACGTTGCTTCCACTGTCATTGTAAATACTATTTTTATTTCAGTTTGGTTTGAGTTTGTCATGTTAGTCTTTAAGTCATTTCAATGTCAAGTTTGAGTTAATTTTTTGGTCATTTTAGTTTCAAAAATGAGTAAGAGTCTTGTGTTGTTAGTTGAAAAAATTACTCCATAGCCCAATGGACGAAGGCACTGTCTAGCTCTTCCAGAGATCTTTTGTTCTTGGCACCTCCAAGGAGCTACCATCCCCCATTGGAGCCAATGTTAGAGTCGGTCAGGTCAGTCCTCCGTAAGAGATCAAAACTCTTTATGCATTTCATTTTTAGGTGTCCCGCTCCATTCACTCAGCTGCATTCTGCTAGGGGCATGCCATAATCTAATAGAAAAGTTCATGCTAGTTATTTCCCCTTATGTCTGGCTCCTATTGGCTTAGCTCTTTTGTCAATGATCACCAAAGTCCATGACAGTCAAGGTTTGGTCCTTTATTGGACAAAGGTCATTTTCGATCATTAGGTCTAGGGATTTATCAATTTGGTCTTTAAATATGTCCAGTAAAGCCATGCAGGCCAGAGAGAGGCCCTTACAAAGTAATGATTCATAGAGTTTCATCGTCATATTGATAGACTTCGATTGTTCTTCAAAACTCTGTTTTGAAGAAAAGTCAAACAGTGTCATTGGTGATAAAATTTTCAAAGAGATCAACAGTTGATTTCTCCAGGCGCAGTCATGGTTTCCGTGGCCAAATGCCCTGTCATGCAATCCTTGCAAAGAGTGCCGAAAATTTCATCATTTGAGCTAAAATTTTAGAGGAAAAGTGAAAATCAGGGTTGTTTTAAGTCAATGAAAAAGTGTCAAAACATAACATTAGAAAAATGGGTTTTTGAAAAAGCAAAATTTAACCCATGACTTTTAAGACTTTATATACAAGTTCCCACTCAAAGTCATTTTGCAAATCAAGTGCGTAAAGGGACATTGCAAACTGTTTGAGTGTGCATCGTGGTGTTTGGAGGAAAGTTGGAGGCGGTTTACAGGACCTGGCGCATATAGACAGGGGCGCAGCGCACACAGAGGGAGTGGCGCACACAGAGCCGGCCCGTAGTGTAATTTTCCAATGGGCACGATGCACACCCAGGGCGTAGCGCACTGGGTTTTGCGCACGACGCACACAGAGCCGCCCCGGAGTGTAATTTTCCAACGGGCACGACGCACACCCAGGGCGTAACGCACTGGGTTTTGCGTGCAACGCACACAGAGGAAGCGCTCAGATCTTGCCAAACTTCCTCAAATCTTTTGTGAAGCCCATCAAATTGCAAGGTAGGCTCTATAACATCACTGGTTCATCAAATTTTATGAGTGATATGGTGGTTTATGCCCATGATTGAATGCAACAAATTTCATAAAACCAACCACAAGAAAATGCCAAAAATTCATTGTTGCTAGGGTTGTATAAGTGTAGTGTTGATGCCAAGGTTCCATTTTCCCTTCCTTACCATTTTTCCCTATCCCCCTATGCTATTGTTTCCTATTCCCACTACCCTAAAATACTACCAAAATCATATTCCTTATCCCTCCACTATTTGGTCAATACAAACACCAAACCCTACCTCATTAAAACCCTAAAAACCTACCCTATCAAATACCCAAACCCCCTACATATCCCTAAACAAATTTCTCCCCATAACCCCTATTCCCATCACATTACTCCCCTCCTAATACTCCCTTTATTTCATTGTTCCCTTTGGTGGAAGATATCACAAAAACAACACCCAACTTCACCATCATCAAAGGGCAGCCTAAGTACAATACATAAACAACAGTCATGGCATCTGAGGGTTCATCAGAGTATGAGGTGGAAACTCACAGTGATACAACTTCAGGAGAACAGGCTCCCAAGAGACATCACAAGAGTGGCAAACATGTTAGGGATGAGCCAAACACCCTCACTGAATTGCAAGCATGCCCTCTTGCAATGTCATGTTTCCAGCACCTAGCATGTTTTGAATTTTGTCAAAGGGTGGCTAATGTTAGAGTTCATCATGAGTTGGCCCGTCTTTTTGTGCTTCATCTACATGGAGGTCAGTCTATCTTAGCCGGGGTCACCTTCACATTGACACCCGAAACTATTTCAGTGGCAACAGGCATACCAAATTTTGGAGAATAGTGGCATAAGAAGAAGAAGGTGGATATGCAATACTATGAGCCTTACATTAAGGCCAGTTGTTTGAGGCATCTCACAAGAGTCTTCCCATTCATATATTTGAAAGATGAGTATGCTCCGCTCATGAAATTGATCATGAAGTACTTCAGTTGTGAGGGGAGGTTCTCTCGCCTATATACCTATCACATTAGGTTTCTCATGCACTTTACCAGGGTGCGGATGATGAACCTCCCATTTTTCATTTGCAAGAACATAGAGAGGATGAACAATTTCATGCAGCATAAGACCCCTCAGCAGCAACTTAACAATGTTTATCACTTTGCTCTTATTCGGATTTTGGTGGATCATCAGTTGGGATTGCAGGGCATTGCTTGGGAGGACTTCATCTCCCGTGACTTCTTCAGCACTCCACAGGTAGTATCAGAGGCAGAGCATGAGATAGGTGGTCCTTCTCATCAGTATGAGTGCCATGAGGCTGCTACTATGCCAGTATTCATCACCTATCAGAGAGGCAGTAGACATTTGTTTGCAGCGATAAAGCGAGTGTTATCTCCACCCGGGGTGGAAGGGGCCTCGCTTCCTACATCGACGACACCAGGAACAGGACAGAGGTAAGCAGCCAATGCATGATGAGGGGCCTTTAGGTGAGCCATTAGGTGAACAAGAGACAGAATTTGTTCTCCTTCATGATGATAAGACAGATATAGAACCGAAAAATGCAGAGCTTAGAGAGATCATCCAGGAGCAAAAATCAGAGATTGAGGCCTTATCCCTTGACTTGGAGAGGGATAAGTGGAACATGAAATACTTGGAGTAGAGAAACAAGCACCTTGGGGATCAACAGGTGATTATGGAGCTACAAAACATTCATGAGCATCGCCAAGCTGCACAAAGGAGAAGAGTTGAGCTCACATCATTGGAGCAAGAGATCAATGGGGACCAGGAGGCCAATCTCGAGAGCGTTAACATGCACTTGGAGAGGCTGCTGGACAAGGCCGACAAGGACCATGCCTTACTGAGACACATGGCCTTCCATTACAGGGCACACAATATGAGTGCAAAGACCCGGATAAAGAACTTGAAGGCAAAATTGATCAAAGCAACAAAAGAGGCAAAAGAGGAAAAAGAGAAAGGTCGGCTTTGAATATTGGCTGAAGCTTCCTTGGCACAAAATAGCAGTTTAGAGAGGACCTCCAGCCCAAATTTCAAGAAATTTGGGGAAATTTTGGTCACATGACAAATTTTTGGGCAAAACACAGGTTTTTTTATCTCGCTAAAAATTGCGAGATCCAAATGAAGAATGGTTTGCATCTTTGGATTCCGCATGAAAAATCATGACTACTGGTGCTTGGACAAGAAATTTGGGCAAGATCTGAGTCTCCAGGAGGTCAAAAACACCCAAAAAATGACCTCTCTGCCCCTATTTTGACACACAGGAAGCAGTCTTGGGAGAATGAAGATTTGGAGGGGGAAATGAGCACCAAATTTAGAAATTCCACTTGGATTAGAAAGTAGACAAGATAGGATTTCCAACAAGCACACTTGGGCACATTTTGAACTCCTACAAGTGCCTCAAAGTAGGCTCCAAAGTGGCGCGGCGCACAAAGAAAATAACGCGGCGCATACAGGAAAAAAAGCCTAATTTTACCTCCGTTTCGCGAAATTTCGATTCGCGACTTCTCCAAGTGGGCCCGCTCATCTACATTTAAGTTTTTTGGCACCTAAGGTGGCATTTAAAGTATTTTCACTCCATATTGGCTTCTATCCAAGTGGCAAAGGAAGGCAAACGGTCACCCAAGCCATTTGTCATGTTTGTAACGCTTCACCTGTAGCTAATGGTTGACTTTCCACTTCCATTTTGTAATGATTCGAGTAACTCCCCAACCCCTGGGTGTTCTATCTCTTCATGGCACATTCTATTTATTGTATGCAAACTATTTGCAAAGGGTTGGTTGGCTTGTAATTTCTGGGAGACTGTGGGAGAGAAACTCAGTTCTTCATTGTATATTTTGACAGAGGATTAATGAAAGGCAGCAGCTCTGTTTCATGAGATTCATGTGGTTGTGAGTGTAGCAAATGTGTCTCTTATGTTTCATATGTATTTCGTAATGTTTCACAGTTCATTCCATATTCATTTCCAGTGAAATTTTCTAATTTAGATAAGGTAGAATTCATTTTTATTGCTCTGCCTGTGGGAAAATTTCATGTTCAGTGTTCTTCTTCTGTTGAAAAGGATTCATGTACTTATGCCCTTTTCACCCTCCTACGAAATTCCTCCATTCCGCATTATTTCAAACTAAATTGCTAGACTTTCCGCCTATCTTTCCTCACGAAGTAATCTTTGCCTTTGTATTAAATTCCCTGCTCATTGCTACCCATTGGTTCCATACCATCCCAGAAACTCAGTCATACATAAAAAATTGCTTTCTTGTATCCATATTTACTTACTAGCCTAAGATCAATATTTCACTGTTAGTCATCTCAAACCATTCCGTTTACTTATTTGCTGAGCGTGACTTAGAGAGAGCCCTCTCCTGTTCTGGTAGGGCTAGCTACCAGACTGAGCGTGGTTTGTGGTTACTCTGAATTTTGCCTTCCTTCAGCCTAAGGAAGATTTAGGTGATAACACCTTATTTCTTTGGAAGAGAATAGAATAGACGACACTAGGTTCTTTCCAGGTTTTGCAACCAATCCAATGTCCGTATGTGATCAAAGAGAAGAGAAGGCACTGGGTGCTTTTCGGGTTTGGAAGCTGATTCAATGTGTGTACGAAAAGGACAAAGTAAAAAGGTAGAAGAAAAGAAACATTTGAAAGATAAGTATAAATATTTTATTTAAGTTTTTAATTATGCACATGATCTATGATTATAATTTATGATAGTTTAGTTTTGAGCTAAACGAATGTGATATGTTTATACATTATGATTTAATTAAAGAGCTATCTTGACTTGTTGTGATATGAAGTAAACATAATTTCAAGTGTACCTTATTGACGGGCCACCAATGAGTTATGATTTGAATTTATTTCAATTCCTTTTACATTTAATTGAAATTGTGTTCTTCGTATAGGAAAGCATGGGAAATACCTAGTTTGGGGTGGTTGGAACTGGTTGCAAGAGAAGTAGCAACAAGAATAAAAGGAATTGGAACATGTGATAGTGTGATGATAAAGCATTCAGGAGTAGGGCCATTGTGGGACACTGATACACAATAGTATCCATTGATGTCCATGGGCATTCTATGACCAGTGTGATGGCTTTGAGGTAGGGATATGCCTTCGATTTTGGACCTTTCGATGTGAGGAAACCTTGCCAAGGGATGGATCACCCGAGGGATTGTGTAGAAGAGAAGGGGATGTTGGGGAACTTGAAAGGCGAGTGACTGCACATAAGGGGGTGACCTAATTTCCTGAGGGACTTTGTAGAAAAGAAGGGAAGTCTTAGGAATACATTTTTTTTGGTCATTAATGTTGGGATGGGGTCCCCTGGTCTAGTTTTGGGGTAAAAGCCCAAGTTTTGATATAAAGTTTGATAAAAAGATGTAAAGTCTCTGTAAATTGTGGATGCATAGTGCGTAGTTAGTTAGGAGTCAAAAAGGGTTTTTACCCTCGTTTATGTAAAGTTGAGTTAGTTTTTGAGATCTACCCATGGTCTGCGGACCATGGAATTGTATAAATAGGTGTGTCTTAGTGAGTTTAAGGTAGATATATGTCTTTGTTTATGGGTACGACGAATGGAGTCTTAGAGAGTTAGCTTAGGGAAGCAAGTATTAGAGGAGGAAAAGGCTCTACAGCTGAGTGTGCAGAGGCCTAGAGTAGAGTCCACAACTGAGTGCGTAGACCCCTACAACTGGGTGCATAGGGAAGTTTTGAGTCTGTAACCTTACATTGAAGATCAATAAAGAAGATTGTTGGAGAAATTCATGTGTTTACCTATTTACTTATGTTTCTTATGTTTATGATATATATTATGATGAAACAATGTCTTTATGAAAAAATAATGTATTACTGCGTTAATCTATTGGATGAATCTCTTTAATTGAACAGAATGCATGTTAAGTGTTTACGTGAAGGTTATAATACTTTCTATTAAGTTTATTAAGCACTGAAAGCAAGCCTATGTAGATTCCGATCTAAGATTAGTCTATGATGCGTGTAAGTAGATAACCTATCTATTAAAGGTCCATAGAATTCCATCATAGATCTTCGCGGAGGTCTAGGGGCCAATTGAGGTAAATTGTAGCGTTAATCCCTAAGGGATTAGAGATCCATGTGGAGGTAGATCTAAGACATAAGAGGACATCACACTGATCTCTGGATGTGGAAACTTGGTTCCAACATCACCCCATATTTCTTTAGGTGAGACTTCAGTCCATGCTATGCGGGTTGATGCCGAAAGGGCCAGTAGTGTAGGGTTTTGTTTGGCACAACTAACTCTAAACCTAGGTCAGGACCCACTAAGCCAACAAATGGTTCTGTTGCTGGGATCGGGATCTGCATAAAGAGATGTGTGATGTCGCATCACTGGAATTTGACCAAAAAGGAAATTGAGAAGTGGTGGATAGGAATATCCATGAATTCACAACATAGGGGAACAAAAATCCGTGCCTAAAAAAGAGCAGTGGTTGGACAAATATTTGTACACAGAAATACATGAATTTTCTTTTGCACCTTCTCGATCGAACTATACGAGTGGATAGCTATGTTGGTAGACAACCAAGGAAGGTGGAGGCTTGACGGTCCAATAGTGTGGATTGCGAAGCTAGTGCGGAGGTTGGAAGATTCTGAAGATAAGATCACATGTGTTTTTGATCACTGGCTTGATCGAGTCATAGGAGGATTTGTAACAGAATTCGCAGTTGATACCTTAGTCAGTCATAGTGAAGCAGAGCAATGCTTCTTCCAAGGACCGTGAGGTAAGTATTTGAGAGCTTTGAATACCTGGATTAAGATGCTCTTGTGTGAAAAGTGGGTTATGCCATTACCTTGATGTTTGGATCTACGCAAAGTGGATGAAGCTTTAGAAATCAAGAAAAAATAGGGCCTGAATATAGCCCATTGATTGGACCTCCTTCAAGTGACTAAGAGGGAGCAGTATAGACCTCATCACGGAGCACTGTCCAATTGATAAGGCAGGGTTTTCCGCAAACACATCGTCCATCCACACCACCTCCACAACATACACCTTCGCCCACACTGCCACCACCACCACTATCATTCAACATGTCGAATATGATGAAGTTGTCAATTTTCAAGGGCATAGGAAGTGAGTATGTGGGTTCCTTTTGGTTTGTTGCGAAGGCTGTGTGGACAACACAATAAATTACGGATGATAATATAAATAAGGCATTGTTGGTTACCTCTCTACAGGATCACGCGTTGACATGGTACATTAAGTACTGCACCAATAATCTGTTGGCATCATTAGTAGACACTTAGGCCGCTTTGAACAAAGAATTTAGTAAGCTTAAGTATGACTCACAATCAATAATTGGATTCAAGGAAATCACGATGAGGGTCAGTGAAATGCCCTGGGAGTTAGATCAAATATTAAAGTGTGTGATCCATGAAGCTAATATGAAACTCACAGATAGTTAGTATCGCGAATGATTTATAGCCTCGCTCCTGCCCCACCTAAGGATTTCTTTATCACAAGAGAAGATAGGGACTCAGAGGAAGCTCTGGAAATCACGATGAGATTACATGAAATGCTGATTTAGGACACATCTTTGGGAGTCCAACAAATTCACTCACAGTTTCAAAACCTCTTCCTGGAATTGTAGAGCTTTAAAAAGAGAAGGATGCTAGGCTGGAGGTACGTGAGCAAGTTTGGTGCGTGAAGTGTAAAAGCCAGGGGCATGATAAGGACCACTGCCCTGTCTTTGTGAATTACATTATAGGGGGAGGACAGATGCCCCTAAGGCAGGAAGCTCCAGCACGCCCAAGTATGGGACCCATGCTATGGTGCACTATTTTTCAGGTGGCCGGAAAACACATAACATATAATTGTCATTTGCTGCAAAAGTTTGTGCAGACACCACAACAATTGTTGTGATTTCTACAAATTGGTGGGCCATGATAAGTGCCACAACTGTAGCTATGAATTGTTGATGGAGAGGACGCTTATGTACCGAATGCAATCAGAAATTTGACCTCTGGATCAAGGCACTGGAGGAGTGTGTGAAGTATATGAGGGGTGCAGACAAGGTCAAGGAGGAGGAGGACCTAGTAGAGGTCATGGACAGGTCATTTTCTATAATTGCGGTACACCGGGGAACTACACGCGGGAGTGTCTGAATCAGACATGCCCGTCATGTCCATACTACACTCAGTTTGACCACACAATATAAGAATTCCCTATTTTGATAAGTAAGATGTAGGAGAAGAAGGTGCAACCTACTCGAAACTAATGTGAATATCATGCTAAGAAGTGGAATAACGACTAGTGATGATAGAGGAAAACAACCTGAAGAAAGTGGGTCAGTCCACAAGGCCCTAGAAAAGGAAGCTGGCATCGATCTAGAATGTGCAAAGGAGGCATTTATGGAGGTGAAGAAAATATTCACTGAGGCATCCACCTTAGGCAGTCAGGATAAGCTACCAGAAACCAGCACACCCATAGAGATTGATCCCTTTGTGCTCACCACGTTTTTGGAGACTTGTATGAAATTGTTGCACGATAGCAAGGCTGTGAAGGGGCTACAGGAATTGATAAACAAGTGTTCTGGTAAGGAAAATACTCCTAATGGAAATCACATAGTTAGGAATATTGGAAAATAAAAGGCAAGAATAGGGCACAAGATGTGACTCACCGCACAAATAGGAGACTATGAGATGGACTAGGTTATTTTGGATATGGGGTCTGATGCAAACGTTTTGCCTAAATAGACATGGGAGAGAATGGGGAGTCCTGCACTACAGTGGTCTCCGATTCAATTGAGATGGTGAACCAGCAAAAGATTATCCCTATGGGATGAATGCATGGAGTCACTGTAGATATATAAGGTGCGAGCGCGCTGGCTGATTTTGAAGTGATAGAAATTGTTGATGACAACAATCCATACCCCATGCTCCTCAGAATTGACTGGGCTATTGATATGAATGGGGTCATCAACCTAAAGAAGCGGAAAATATCGTTTGAAATAAAATCTCTCGACATTGTAGTACCGTTGGACCCTGCAAAAGGACTGTGCTATATTGAACTGGTCCGTAACTATGAAGAAAGTGATGACGACTTAGATCAAATTTACAAAGTTACAATGCGAGACTAATATTGGATTAATTGAACATCTAATGGATGAATTGCATGGGATCGCAAGAGCTCCCATACCTCAAATTCAGATGAAAAATTGGAGCATCAAAAAAATAGGTGGCATGAAGTATCTATGCTGTGATGCAACATGATGACTAAATCACTACTCTATGTGTCATCGGAGGTAAGAAATTTACCTTATTATGATGGTTTAACTGACATAGATAATTTTTTGGATTCTTTTGAATAAGAAGTCCCTGAGGATCATCACTTCAAAGCACTCGATTTGGCATTGTGTGCTACACCCACATGATGGTGGGGTACGCACAAGGATAGCTTTGAAGAATGGAGAGATTACAGGAGTATGATGAGGTTGTGATTTGGTCACCCAAAAGTTCAGCTGACTGAGAAGTATGATGGGAGAAATGATTCACGAGATCATTTAGTGAAATGGACTAAAGTTTGTGGAATAGATCTACAACCAGAATGAGTGCACTTATTCTATCACACTCTGGATATAATCCCTATGAATTGGTACTTGGAAATGGAGCTCTGCCATGGCACCATGGAGTGGGATGTATTAAGGGAAGGATTCTTAATGACCTTCAGTTTTGAAGATGGGTTTGAAAGCATTGATGAAGCTCTGCAAGAGGTTAAGGAAGCGATGTTTAGAATACCAAAGAACCCTTTGGAGCTCGTTCAGTGAGACTAGAGCACCCAGCTGCATCATGCGTTGGAATACTATAATGTGACTGCTAAAGGGGAGGATGAGGATCCAAGAATTATCAATATTGTAGAGGCAAAAGGCCATCACGCAGTTGAAGTTCCACAGATAGAGAACCTGGACATCACTGCGCCATCGACAATTAGGCAAGTGAACATTGGTACTGAAGCAGAGCCAAAATTTGCAAATACGGGGATTACTGGAATGATGCCACAATGGATAAAGTTGTTGAGTTGCTCCGCGAATATTAGGATTTTTTTCCTACAAAATTTTCGGACCTAAAAGGCATCATAGGTGACTTGGGGTGTGATGAAAATTACCTTGAATCCAGATGTGAAGCCTATTAAGTAGAGGCCATATCACCTTAATCCCAAATACAAGGAAAAGGTCTGCTTATAGTTGGATAAGATGCTTGAGGCAGGCATTATCGAACCTATGGAGGAATCTGATTGGGTGAGCCCAAGGGTAGTCCAAGAAAAGAAATAGAAGGGAGAAATACAGATTTGTGTAGATCGTAGGAAGCTTAATGATGTTTGCGTCCATGATCCTTTTCCAACACCATTTACTGATGAGGTACTGGAAAATGTTGGAGGGCAGGAGGCCTACTCATTCACTGATGGATTCTTTGGATACCATTAAATTAAGATCGCGCCAAAAGACAAGAGTAAAACAACCTTCATGATGGAATGGGTTTGTTTCCAATATATTGTGATGCCATTTGGGCTCAAGAATGCGCTAGTGATATTCTCTCGCGTAGTCATTGCAACATTCAAGGAGTTTATTCACAAGTTCTTGGAGGTGTATTTTGATGATTGGACAGTGTTTGGATTAGTAAAGTGCCATGTAGCTAGTCTATGCTTAATGTTGGATATGTGTCGAAGATATTAGATCACGCTGAACCTAAAGAAGTGTCTATTTTGTGTCCCCTTTGGGATTTTGCTGGGTCATGTGGTGTGCAAGAAAGGAATAATTGTGGACCCTGCTAAGATCGCGGTAATAGTCAATTTGGAGACCTAGAGGAGTGTCAAATAGCTGCCTGTATTGCTGGGCCATACTGGATATTATCGAAAGTTCATCAAGGCTTATGCTCAGATTACGGTTCCTATGGGGAAGCTATTGAAGAAGGATGCTACATTCTGTTGGGATGAAGAATGTTATCGTAGTCTAGATGCATTGAAAGAAAAGATTGTCACCGCATCGATCTTGGTCTTCCTAGATTGGAAGAAGGAATTCCATGTGCACGTTGATACCTCGTGTATTGTGTTGGGGGTAGTGCTAACACATGTCGGTGAAGGTGAGATGGATCACCCTATAGCATTTGCGAGAATAAAGTTATCAAAGGCTGAGAAGAATTACTCGACAAAAGAGCACGAAGGATTGGCTATGGTGTATTCACTCCAAAAGTTTAGACACTATCTGTTGGCCAGACATTTCAAGATGTACACAAACCATTCTGCCTTGAAGTACCTAGTCAATAAGCCTATGTTGGGGGGGGGGGGGGGGGTGTGGTGGAAGATATGCAGATGCCTATGGCTATTTCAAGAATATGACTTTGAGATAATTGTGAAGCCAAGAAGGTTGAATGTAGGACCTGACCATTTGTCACGAACTGAAATAGGGGAGGAGCCTACTAATTTGGAGGAAGGGTTGGTCGATGCGCAGCTCTTCACAGTGCACGTAGTGGATAACCATCTTGTAGATGTTATCCACTTTTTGACTACAGGTATGGCTCCAGAAGGATATACTAGTCAGTAGAAGAAAGAATTAATAATGCGCGTGATAGATTTCTTAGTAATTGCAGGACATTTATATAATATGGGCTCAGACGAGATACTCCGATGATATGTGCATGATTTTGAACAGATAGAATCCTTGCTAAATATTATGGAGGAGCTATGAGAGGACATTATGCAGGGAAAGAAACAATGCAGAAGATTTTGTGCGTAAGTTTGTGGTGGCCTATGTTACATAAGGATACCAAAACATATTGTAGGGCATGTGATGCATGTCAAAGATGGGAAGACCATCATGAAGTGATGAGCTGCCACTGAACCCTAAGGTGTCATTGCAGCCATTTGAGAAATGGGCAATTGACTTTGTAGGACTAATTCATCCCCTAGGCAAGAAGACAGGTGCGTGCTATATCATCACCACGATAAAGTACCTAACCAGATGGGTGGAGGCACAACCTATGAAGGATTATACATTGGCCACAACAACAAAGATATTATTTGAGTAAGTGTTAACCAGATTCGGTTGCCCAAAAATCTTGATGAGTGATCACGGTACACACTTCCTCAATGAAATGATCAGCATGCTGACTAAAGAGTTCCAGGTTTATCATCAGAAGAGCACACCATATCATCCTCAATCTAATGGAATATTTGAGGCCTTTAATAAGATCTTAGAGAATTCCCTGAAAAAGATTTGCAATACGTAGCGAAATGATTGGGATGTGCACGTACCCACAATACTGTGGGCATACAGGACTACTTGAAAAAAGCTATCAAGTCAGGCACCTTTTTGATTGGTCTAAGGTGTAGAAGCTGTGATTCCTATGGAATATATTGTGCCTAGTCTATGCATAGTGGATTTCACAGGGATGGCAGACTGTGGAGCCTTGGAAGAGTAGCTCGCACAGCTGATGGAGCTTGAAGAAGATCAATTCTTGGCTGGATTCCATTAGTAAGTGCAGAAGGAATGTGAAAAAGCAAGGCATGATTAACACATCAAGTTGTGCACGTTCAAGGTAAGTGATTTGGTTTTATTATATGATAGTAAGGATCTACATGAGCTACAGATCTAGACAAGCAAAATACAGGTGGGCGCAGGTCAAGTGAGTGCTGCACAGACGAGATTAGCATCGGGGATAAGTCAGGCTACAGAGCTAGTAAGGACAGTGGACCTTCGAACAATTACTCTACTAGAATGGTCCCTAAGAGAGGAATCAGTCGATGACAAGATCATCATAAGTACCCTGAAGAACATCGGCCTCAATATTGCAACACTCCCTAATGAATTTCTTCATGCCTTGCAGACAGGAGTGAAAACAGAACTGAGAGCTTGAGAGTAGTGCGCTCTCAGTTTAATAAGAGAGTACTGGGTGAATAATGAACAAATGTTCATCGAGAAGACACAGGCCCTGAAGGAAAGGGATACTATCTAGGCACAGAGTTCCCAGTTGGTGGTTGTGGTTGCATAGGCATGAAGAACAGTGTTAGAGTTGCACATACATGAGGACATACAACTAGAGGCTAAGATCCAAAAACTAGTTGTAGACATCTGCGATGCAAAGGAAGAGGTGTCAAGAGTTCAATTTGAACTCAACATGAAAATCATGGAGCTGCAGCTCAAGTCACAACCTTTGACTTCGCCCGAGGTAGGGAGCAGCGCGAAGCTGCCATCAAGGAAGGGATGGCTATTGTGAATGTTGCGGTCGTTGACAACACAAATTTGTTTGAACGAGAAATGGAGTTGGTAACGACCCTATAGGAAGACCCCAACTTGTAGATATTGAGTACAAATATCTACAAGCTCCAAAAGTAGTATGACGAGGTTAGGGTGATGATGTGCTCCATTGCTACAACACAGCGCCTCGCCAAGTTGCCAAAGGGGAAGCAGCTCCTTGCACAAGTGGAAGTAGCTCAGAAAGATAGCTTGTGCTTAAGTCCAGGTTAGGCCCTTGGTTGGAAGAATCCTACCAAGTCTCCACCAACATTCAGGAGAAGCTGATGAACTTGCATCTCACACAACAAAAGATCAAGTTGGCCAGCAAAGGACCAACTATAGGGCAACTCGTTGAACAAGTGAAGCACGCAACTAAACAAAGTGTTGTTGAGGTAGCAGTTGTATAGGTGGAGCTGGTGGATCTTTGCAGCAAGAACCTGCTACCAATTGAGTGAATCAAGGGCGAGTCATGACCTTTGTGTTGGGGGCCTGTTGGGTTGGGGTGCCTTGGGTCAGTTTTGGGGTAAAAGCCCAAGTTTTGAGGTAAAGTTTGATAAAAATATGTAAAGTATCTATGAACTGTGGATGCGGAGCACGTAGTTAGTTAGAAGCCAGAAAGGGTCTTTACCCTCATTTATGTAAAGTTGAAATGGGTTTTGAGATCTACCCATGGTCTGCAGACCATGGGATTGTATAAATAGGTGTGTCTTAGTGAGTCTAAGGCAGATCTATGTCTTTGTCTATGGGTACAACGAATGGAGTCTTAGAGAGTTAGCGTAGGGAAGCAAGTCTTAGAGGAGGAAAAGGCTCTACAAAAAAGTGCGCAGAGGCCTATAGTAGAGTCCACAGCTGAGTGCATGGACCCCTACAGCTAAGTACGCAGGAAAGTTTTGAGTCTGTAACCTTACATTGAATATCAATAGAGAAGACTGTTGGAGAAATTCATGTGTTTACCTGTTTACTTCTATTTCTTATGTTTATGATATATATTATGATGAAAGAATGTATTTATGAATTAATAATGTATTGACGCGTGAATATATTGGATGAATCTCTTTAATTGAATGCAATGCATGTCAAGTGTTTATGCGAAGGTTATAATACTTTATGTTAAGTTTATTAAGAACCTAAAGCAAGTCTATTTAGATTTCGATATGAGATTACTCTATGAGGTGTGTAAGTACGTAACCTATATGTTAGAGTTCTGCAAAAATCGATCGTAGACCTTTGTGGAGATCTAGGGGCCAATTGAGGGAAATTACAGCACTAAGCCCTAAGGGCTTAGAGATCTACATGGAGGAAGATCTGAGATATAAGAGGACATCACACTAATCATTGGATGCGGAAACTTGGTTCCATTATCTCCCCATATTTATTTGGGTGATACTTTAGTCCGCGCTACGTGGGTTGATGCCAAAAGGTCCAGTAGTTTATCGTTTTTTTGGCACAACTAACTTTGAACTTGAGTTAGGTTCCACTATGCCAATAATTAGCATTTCCTAATGTAATTCGAAACACGTTGGGAGTGTGCCCTAGAACAATGAACCGGTAAATGTTCACTAAGAGAGCAAATAGCCCAAGGATTTTAGCACTGGAAATTTGATGTGGAATTTGACTTTAGTAGTGGATTTTGGAATTCTTGGGAAGGAGGTGAATCCTGGTATTACTTGAGGGTGGAGGTGTGAACCTCTAGATCCCTTGTCATAGATGAGAGCATCATATCCTTTTATTTGTTGGTTAAAATAAAATGTACATATATATGTGTGTATATTATCATAAATATTGTGTCGAGTTGTGTTTGTAATAATCTATGGATAGTAAGTTTATTTTTTGGTTGAAGCAAATCTGTATAAGTATATGTATATCTATATAATTGTAAATATGCACCAAACTAGTTTTATAAAGCTCAATAAGTGGTATGTTGTTTTGTTTCAACAATTTACATTGTAAATACAACATCGATATGTGTTATAAAGCTCCATAAGTGGTATGTATTATTGGTCATAAGTGTCATAAAACACTAAATACTGTGTTCTCCCAAGGGGGAGGCGTTTGTAACAAACCCTGGCTAATTTTCCACGTAAATAAAAATAAGACCAAGGTCATGGGAAGATGAGTGCTAGTATTGTAGCAAGAATGCCACAACGTCTCCTGGGGCTACCAACTTTACTTCATCAACCCACGGTTCGTACAAAATTGGAGGTGACAGTGTTGTATACACAAATAGATGTAATGGTCTCCTTTTGTCATTATTCAACTAGGGCAATAGACCACTAGGGTTTGTCAAGCCAGTCTTCTATTGAATAGAAGAAGTCTGACTACCAATTGGAGAAGGGAAAATTATCCTAAATTAAAGAAAAGAAATGCTTCCTATTTTAAATAATGAGAGACTAAATTGGCATATTCTTTTAAAGTAACATGAAATCCTCTATCTACTCATTGACACATTTTGCTTGCAAAAGAAACCTAGTTTAACTCTATTTATCAGATGTGATGATTTAAACTAACTAAGCATGAAGTATGATCTAGGGAGCATTAAGTACTGCATGCATGTGCTAGTTAGGAAATAAAAATAACTCTTTTTATTTATCTTTTCATTTTATGAATGAAAATGCTAATCTTTCCTTGTTCTTTGGTAGGGGAGACAAGTATGAAGGGAGAGGGTTAGAATGGTCTTAATGGCATGGAAGTCAAGTAGAGGCCTAATCCTAGCTTCAATGATGATTTTTCTCAATTCGGGCTCAAAATAGGCTGCTATAGGATTTACTACATGAAAACTATGGAATGTCAGTTCTCCTAAAGGATCCCCTGTTTTACTACAGGAACATGCTGAAAGCTTAGGAAGTGGTTTAGAAGGTGGAATGAAGCTTGGGAAAGGTAGATAATGAGAGAATATAGCATGAAGTGGGTGAACACTACATAGAGCTCAAGCAAGTATTTCAAGATGGTTAGATTTTCTCATTGGAAATGGAAATTTTTGCTTAAAAACCAATAACTCGGATTGATATTTTAGTGGATTTTGGTGACATGGGTGGACACGTTTTGGATAAGGAAACTGAGACGAGGTTTCCCTGCAATGTAGAAGCTCCTACACATTCTTTTTGCATCTATACACAAATGAAACTATACATGGGAAAGATTTATTAAATGGAAGAAAGCAAAACTATTACTATCTAATGGCTAAGTGCATGAATGGAAGCGCTATGAAATCGATACAATACCTAAGAGATCAAAAATGAAAATTTCATCTTATCCTAAGAAACTTAAAGATAATGACCTTCTCATGAAGGAACACTAGTTTATGAAGCAAAGAAAGAACTCTATTTTTGGACTATATGAAAGTGTCCCTCAAGTCATGATCCCAAAAGAGAGAGATGAGGTGAAAACCACTATCACCAGCTTTTCTAAAAAATCCTATTTCACTATGATACCATTGTTCTATCTATCCACAAATGGAAGCAAACTAATTAATATTATCAATACTTGCAAATTAACAACATCAAAATTCATTCAACAGCTACTATGAATGTAATCCTAGCATACATATACAAGAAGAGGAACCTCTGCTGCTAGGGTTGGGCTTCAACCCAAGAGCTTTAACCCTCTGAGTCAAATTAGTGTTGGATCAAGGGAATGCTTCTCATTTTCATTAAAATATGAAAAATAGACAAGAGTGATTAGTCACAAAGTTTCAACTTCGAAAATGCTTCTTGGTTACAATGAACAAAAATCTGAATCTTAATGAGGCTCTATGCCTTCTTATTTATACAATTGAAGTTACCAACTACTTCCTTAAATTTAGGGAGGCTCAGATCCCAATCTCAAGATCAATTGGTCTTCAATTGTCACTGTCTTGGCTGCTAATGATCTTAATGGCACGAATGCCTGCAACTCTGAGTTGATGAGATTTGATGGAGGAATCTTCGAGTGAGTGAGGAGTTAAGGAGGGAGATCCCATCTGTTGGCTTAGTGGGTCCTGCCCCAAGTTTAGAGTTAGTTTCGCCAAAGAAATCCCTGCACTACTTGCCCTTTTGGCATCAATTTGCAGAGTGCAAACTGAAGTATCACTCGAAGCAGGATGGGAGGATACTGGAACCATGTTTCTGCACCTAGAGATCAATGTGATGTCGTTTTGTGTGCTAGATCTGTCTTCATGTAAATCGATAAGCCCTTATGGCTTATTGATGTAACTTCCTTTAGTCAACCTCTAGACCTCCTCGAAGGTTTACAACTGGATTTTGTGGACCCTGAACAGGGGAATTAACTACTTATGTGCAGCATAGATTTCTCTTAACCCAGTATTTGCTCAAATCTACTTAAATGTTCGATAACTTTAACAAACACCGATATAATATTAGCATAAACACTTAACATCAAAGACTCAATATTTTCCTACGCACATAGCTGTAGGTGTCTGCACACTCAGTTGCGGACACTACTCTCAGCCTCTATGCAAACAACGGCAAATCCTTTTCCTCTTCTAAGAATTCTATGATCTTCCTTCTATTGACCCATTACATTCATCTTCATCATCCTTATCCTTATTATACTCTCTAAGACACACCTATTTATACAATCCCATGGTCTACGGACCATGGGTAGATCCTCAAAAGCTGACTCAAGTTACATAAAATAAGGGTAAAACCCTTTTTGACTCTTTACTAACTACACACTCTACAACCACAATTTGCGGGGAATATACATCTTGATACACCAAAACTTGGACTTTTTCCCCAAAACTGACCCAGGGAACCCTATCCCAACAGGCCTACATCAAAAAGATCATGACTCACCCTAGAGTCACTCGATTGGTGTGGAGATATTATTGCGAAGGCCTCCCAACTCCACCTGTACCACTGCTACTTCAGCCATGCTCTATGGGGTTGCCCACTTCACCTATTCGGTCAGCTATTCTATGGCTGGTTCTATGCTATCCTGCTTGATCTTCTATTGAGTAAGTTGCAAGTTTGCGAAATTTTCCTTGATGTTGGTGGAGACTTGTTAAGATTCTTCCAACCAAGGATCCAACTGTACCTTAAGCATTGCTTCCTTTTTCTGCGTTGTTTCTACTTGTTGAAGGAGTTTCTTCCCCTCCTGCAATTTGGTGAGGCATTGTGTTGTAGCCACTGAGTGTGCCATCACTCACACTTCATCATACTGTTGTTGAAGCTTGTGGATCTCTGTCTTTAATCGCTGCAGGTTGGGATCTTCCTGCAAGGTCATTACTACTTCCATGGCCTACTCAAACAATGTTGTGTAGTCCACTACTGTGGCATCCATTGTAGCTACTCCATCCTTAGCAGCAGCTTCGCTTTGTTCCCTAACTTCTGGCATGGTCGACGGCTGAGACTTGAGCTCCAATTATGTGATCTTCATATTCAATTCGAACTGAACTCAGACCACGTCTACTTTGGCATTGCAGACATCCGTTGCAAGATTCTTGATCTTGGCCTCAAGCAGTGCTTCCTCAGGGATGTGCAACTCTAGAATTGTCCTCCATGCTTCTCACACCGCGGCCGCTAGTTGGGCACTCTGCAGCTGGATCGTCTCTTTTTATTTCAAGGCCTCTGTCTTTTGGGTGAACATTTGCTCGTTGTTCACCCAGTATTCGCTTATGAGGCTGCTCCCACGTTGCTCCCTCGCTCTTAACCTCGTTGCCATATCTGTCTGCACTGTGTGAAGATATTCATTGGGGAGTGCTTCGAGGTTGAGACTGATGTTATTTAAAGTACTCACGATGACCTTGTCATTGGTAGACTCCATGCTCAATGATCCTTCGGGTAGCACGACTGCTCAGAGATCAACTGATCTGACCATTTCTACAGCCTGATTGGTTCCTGGTGCCAAGCTTGTTTGTGCAGTGCTTACCTGCCCTGTGCCCGCCTATATCCATCTAGTCTAGATCTACAACTCGTGCATATCCTTTTGGATAATACTTAGTGACATGTTACACAGTAATTTGTCACTCTCTTCACTCCAGTCTTCCTACTGTGTCATGTGTCCAAGTCATACATGATCATATTAGACAAATGCTCTCTGATGTTGCCAAATGACCCACTTTTCCTAAGTTATCTGCCTCATCGCGTCTGTTGGCTTAATAAACACGTTGAAGGGTGATCTAAAATAGTCCAGAAGCGTTGCCATCATGGAAGTACACCTGATTCCCGCGATGGTCCAATTTTATGTGCCAGTGCGAGGACGTTTGTAATATTTAGCGATGACCTAACTAGCTACGTTATTCAATAGCGATGTTAGCACAGAAGATCAGTTATGCCCCTGCGATGATCCAGATTGGGCGAATTTGTTCCAACAGTCGGCCTTCCAGATGACTCCAGACCTAGTTGTTGGCATAGTTTGTGTCGCCCTCCTTTCTCTGGCGAGGTTTTTTCGTCATTTGTGCTACCTTCCTTGGAGATAAGCTCACTCTTCCACCTTTCATGGGGACTCCCTCTCATATTTAAACTCTCACCATTGCTATGTGCTGCTAGTTTTGGGAATAGTTGCTGATAGTTGGCTAGTGGATCAGTGTTGTTAGTGTTTGTGAGTTTGCTAGATAGCTGGTGTGAGTGTGACAAGTGTGGGATTATTGATAGCTTATGGAAGGTTGTGAAGTGCCCTTAATCTTATGTAAAACTTGTGAGTGAGAGAGACTTGTATGTTGGGAGATCCATCTTCAAAGAGTGAATGCTTGAGGAACATGCTGGCTGGACCCTTCTGAGAAGGCTTGTGACATCAAGACTTTGGTTGTAAGCTTACTCTTATTTCATTATTAATACAATTAATGATGTTTTCCTATGTCTTGTATGTAATATAGTTGATAGCTCATGACTTCTTGACTTTGTGAGTAAATAGATCATTGTTGTTCTGGTTACGTGCTTTGTTGTATTTCCTTTACATTGTTTCAGGTTGATCACTCATTAGGAGAAGGAAGCGGAAGCTGGAGGAGCACAACGGAACTCCATCGACCACTGGTTGAGGTAGGCCTCCAACTATGACTGTTTAAGGAAATCTATTGTTGATCTGTCCTTGTTTGTGACTAGACCCACTCTAGGGCTAGAGGGGTTGCCTCTGTCCGCAGAGGGAACACTTTCCTGCATCACAAATTGGCGACTCCACTGGGAAAATTTGGCCTTTGTTCTTTTCTTGTTTACTCTTGCCTTGAATTTTTTGTTTTGGTCCCTTTTGAAGTTTTGGGGATTAGTTACCGGTCTTCTGAGTTTACTAGCTTGATCTAGGAAATGCCCTTATTTGATTGAAGGATTGACTATTTTTGATTTGGGAGTTTTTGGTTCGCCTGTTACTGATTTGAACATCATCATGGCTTTAAATTTAACAATCGTGTTGTCATCGTGCTCACCCTTTTGTAGTATCCTGTTCATCGCGTTATTATGCCTAATAGTCGCAACGGTTCTGTAAATTGGACCATCGCAGAAAAGCCATGTACTCCCACGCTAACATCACTCTGTTGCTGTGTGTTCTTTATCAACACTTGTTGCTTGTGTATTACCTGCGCTGATTGATGTAGAATTGATTTTTTCAATTCTTCCTCCTAAGTCCATCAATCCTGCTACTCCCTTGTTGTTCTCACTTGTTTGATGACTTGTTTTTCATTGTTTATAGGTTGAGGCACTCTCTTGAATGACTCTTGTTCTTTTGTTTCCGTGACCTAGTTTCATTATTTCAAGTCTTTTGGATCAGTTTGGCTTGGTTGCTTGTTTTCTCAAAGATTTGTTTGCAACTTGCTGTTGGTTTGATTGAGCCTTCCCCTTTGCTTGCTTTTGGTTAATTGTTTAGTGATTTTTATTGGACCAATCTTTGGTATTGATTCGATTTCTCTTCACTACCCAGATATAGATTAAAATTGTTTGGATCAACCGTTTTTCCACATTTGCTTGTTTCTTATTTGTTTCTTTTAGAATTAGAGACATAAAAATTAAAAGTTTGCATTCATTTAGCATATGAAAGTGAAAGTACATTTTCATTACGAATTGTCATGTTTGAGAAATTGGAAGGCAAATTTTAAATCTTTCATTAGTTGTATCGATGCATCGTGAGATTAGTGTATTGATGCATTGTGTTTATTAGTGTTTGCATTCGCTTATCTTGGTTTGGGAATGAACTCTCTACTTTTCTGTAAGTAGGTGTTCATCGAAATGAAAGATGCTTTACTCATTCTAGCTGCATCCTAGGTTTTTGATATACATACGGTAGGGCCTGAAAATTGAAACATAATTCAAGATCAACTTTAAAATGAACTGAATAAACCTAACAATGCATTGGAACATAACACACACTATTAAGAGGTCTAGGCTAGAGACGTGCTCCGACATCGTTAAACCTAGTCACTTTTGTTTCCACTCAAGGTTGGGTGATTCCTCCTTCTGTGACTCAATAGTGGTCTAGTACGGAATTGCGCTCCCATGTACCGTCGAGTATATGCTGGGAGACCCCACTAGGTTATCATCCTTTATCCATTGGAAGCCGTGTCTTCTGCCTTACAAGCCGTAACGCACCGAACACAACATTCGGCAAGATTGACAGCCGTACGGAAAGTCCTTGGTTTTCATATGACTGCCAAGGTGTATATGAAGTTTTATGGATTTTTTTGGTAAACCTTTTGTCTAGTTCTCCAGAGTAGTCACTTTCATTCCTTTTCGGACTCCTTAAAAGAAAAGATCCATCTGAGCACTTGTCCTTTCAGGCTCATTAAACCTCGAAAGAGATAGAGTCACCTTTTTGTCCTTTTCTCTACTCTTGAAACATGAAAAGGTCAAGTTTTGTTCCTGCGTCATAAAATTTATTTTCCCACGAAATATTCCAAGTAATAGTTTGAGTTCTTAGTTGTGGGAAGAGTGTTTTTTCTGGCTCGTTCCTGATGGCAACATTCCCTGAGTCTATTGGCCAAGGTCTTTCCCCAGATGGGAATCCTAGTCCATTTCCACCTTTTGGAAATGTCGGTGCTCTGTATATGGAAACATTGTCTTTGCCTGGGTTAACCATCGGTTTGCCCGTATGGTTATTTTCAACCTCGGTGGTCCCGAGTGTCATAACTCCTGTTCCACCGTCTACTTCGTCTGAACCATGACACGATGATTCAAAGGTTTAGCCTACGCCTTCTTCCCCCGTTTCTTCCTTCTCCTCTCCTCCTTCGCCTGGTGAAAGTTTCACATCTAGTAACCAGGAGACTAAGAAGAAGAAGAAGAAGATGAAGAAGAAGAAGAAGTCCGATAAACATGAGGCCATCTGTGCAGCTACTGCTCCGAGTACATCTCAGGTCGGAACACCTTCTGCTCCTCCATGGAAGGTTCAGTTTCCTTGTAAATTGTGCTTGGGTGACCATCTTCTTCGTGATTGTCCTAGCATTCCTAGGATCTTAGAAGTATAGTCTCATGATCCGGCTCATCCCTCATTGTCCTCTGAATCTTGTGGCGATGCTACCCTATCAACTGGCAATGGTAAGAAGAAAGGGAAGATTCGATTCTCCCGTAGGCTATGTGAAGGCAACCATCCCCTTCACCTTTGTCCACTCATGGATAAAGCTTCCACCATTTTGAAAAGTCTTACAGCTTCTTCACCCCAACTTCCCATTGGTTATCAGAGAATCTCTTCAGACCCTCTCCCCATAGACAAAGAAATTCACTTAGATTCTTCTCTTGTCTGTCCTCCTCTTTCCAAACCTAGCTATGCTACGCCTATTCTAGACCAACCATTGGTCGGAAAGAGTGTCGACTTGGGTTCACCACCTATTGATCACTCTGTTTCAGAAGTGCGTCATGCTCATGTTCTTCTCATCTCGTCAGATTCTCCTGAGTCTGAGAATGACACTCCTATCCCTGCTAATCACGAGAGTCCTTCTTCAGTTCTTGTAGAGCAAGGGGGAAATCATACGACTCCCCCACCAAGTAGTTCAGTCGTTTCCTTCGATTGGAGTCATTTGACCGCCTTCCGCCTTCCATCCCATGTGCCTTTCCAGATTACAGTACATGCCTATGATAAGGCAGTACCTGGCACTATCTTGGATGAGGGTGCATCTGTCAGTGTTATGCCTTCCACTACTTGGCAAGCTTTGGGTTCCCCATAGCTTGTGTCGGTTGCACAAAATCTATTAGCATTTGACGGAGGAACCAGTCAACCATTAGGGATCCTCCCGAAGCTTCCTGTTACTTTGGGGGAAAAAACCGTCTATATAGACGTTATGGTTGTCCAAGGTGCTTTAGATTTCAGTCTTCTCCTTGGCTGTAACTATGTTTATGCCATGGGGGCCCTTGTCTCTTCACTTTTCCGTGTGGTTTTTTTTCCACACAACGAAAGAATGGTGACCATAGATCAATTATCATTCTCTAGTCCCCCAGTGCCTCCTGCATAGCCATCGTCCCCAATTGATTCTTGCTCGCAAGCAGTACCTTCCTTGCCATAGGTCAATTATGTGGCTACCCGTTCCGTCTCCACCTCTGGTGATGATCATGCAAATGGTCTCGTACATCATGTACTGGGGGCATTGGAACCTGATCTGTCATTAGTGCATCATGACATGTATTCCTCCCAGAGTGCGTTTCTTCAATCCCACGAAGACCTCTTGGGAGACATGTTCTTGTGTGGCCCATGAACAGGGTACGAGGATAGTTTGTTCCTGTGTCAACCTCGTTAAAAAATGAAACAAGGGGTGCCAAGGATAGTTCTTTTCTTGTGTCGACCTCGTTAAAAAATGAAACAAGGTGCATGAGGATAGTTTGTTCCTGTCTCAACCTCGTTAAAAAATGAAACAAGGGTACGAAGATAGTTTGTTCCTATGTCAACCTCATTAAAAAATGAAACAACTCCTCCTTTTCCAAATCGAGTCTTTGATTAAGATCTCTTAAAATCCAAGTCGAGTCTTTCCAAGATCTCGAATGTGAACCTTCATTCCATCCACCTTGTTGAATGCAATGAAGCTTGGGGACATGTACATCGATTTGCGTCATTATGTTGGGGGCATGCGAACTTATAACAAGCATAGTTTTTCATTTCAAGCTTGTGTAAACATGAAACCGAATCCAAGCAGAGTTCTCCATGGTTCAAGCTTGTGTAAAAATGAACCCATACCTGATTTACACCTCATGATTGTCGGTTTTATCTGCTAAATTCTGCTAGATGAGCCTTGGTTGTTTCATTCAATTGGCACCATCTCTTTAGCTAATCATATGCTTTCACTTGGTTGTTTATCCTTTCCCGAGGAACTGCAGCGATGGGTGGTTTTATTAGCCGGCTTCTTGACCATTACATGTTTTGAGTAGTTCCACCATTGCCGGAACCAGTTGCTACCCTTTATACCACTCGTTCCTCTAGGATGAGTCTCCTTTAAGCTCTTTCCTAACTCGTAAAAGATGAAAATATTGCCGAGTATTTTTCCCTTTTTGACTCGTTAAAGAGAATAAAAATGGAGGTCCGCTTTCAGCTCTTTTCCAACCATTTAAAGACGAAAATATTGCCAAGTTTTCCCTCTTGACTCGTTAAAAGAAATAAGAGGCGATTGACTTTAAGCTCTTTTCCGACTGTGTAAAAAAGAAAATATTGCTGGGCCTTTGTCATTTCAAGCTCGTTATTGGTTATGAAATGACGTGATTTCGATCACTTTTCTACTTTTTCAGGTCGAATTCACTAGTTATGAAAAGTACTCCTGGATCATAATGGTCGGGTGGTTCTTTCAAGTATCGTTTTATACTTTTTCGGGCTCGAGAGACACAAATTTACAAAAAAGGACCCCCGTGAAGTTTTCTTTTCTGTGTCTTTTTCAAACTCTCTAAACATGAAAAAGACTCCAAGTTTCACCTATGTCAGACTCGTTAAACTTTGATGACATTGGACTCGTCACCATGACGAGACTCGAGCTTCTCCTTCCTAGGGCTCGTTAAACTATTACTAGGTTGGACTCAACAACAGGTTTATCATTGATTGTCTATGGTAGCTAGTCACTCTTGAGCATTGACACTTTTGCTTCTTGTCAAGTTGGGACATCCATATGTCGTCATTTGGCCTTCCACAGGTTTGGGTTGTCATTTAGCCTCATTCCATCTGATTCACGTTGTCTTCATCGAGCCTCTAATCCCTTGGTATCTGAATGCTACCACCCTCCGGAGTCGTGTCGCCGACATGTTCAAGAGTATAATCCTTCTGCATTTTACACCCTTGCCTTTTCCTCTTATACTCTGTTTCACCATCTACCACTTGTTGCTTATCTCGTGTCATTGATGGGGGAAACATTATGGCCCTCCTGCGACAGGTCATCTCCTGTCAACATCAGCTCATTATACAGGAGATTGATCTAGCGATCCACTTTGGTACCTTAGAGTTTGCATGCTTCAATGGAAAGTTCTTCGCACCTGACAGCCAACTTTCATCATTGGTCGTCGATTGGGTGATTCCACAAGTGTTCGACTTCAGCTCCTTTTTCACATTTCGTGGATTGTGCTAGCTAGGACCTTGAGAACCATTGGCTTTATTGGTGGTTTCTCTTGTGCTTGTTAACGGTTTTCATCATTGACCGGTAATCAAGCGATTTTCTATCATGCTCGACCTCAGCACATCTATTCACATGTTAGGATTTGTACTATGATCAGATGGGTTCAAGACCCCGAACTCAGATTACATATGTTCGAGCTGCGTGGATTGGTTTATGATTACATGAATCATTGATGGATGGCTGCGACCATACCTAAGTCTTCATGGATGGCTACCACCATACCTTTATCATCATCATGGTCTCATTAGCTGGATGGCTGCGTCCATACCACAGACCTGTTTTGTATGTCTTTTGGATGGCTACACCCATGCCTAGACTACATGTATTTCATTATCAGATATATCAGGTGTACTTGCGTGCAAGTTCTTCCAGATGGTTTTATCGCTTAGTCAGTTTCGTAAAGCATTTCACCCCTCCCTCTCTCTCAAGCTTCATACTTTAGGGGGCATCTGTTACATCGTAATTTGTCACTGTCTTCACTCCAATCTTCCTACTGTGTCATGTGTCCAAGTCATACATGCTCATATTAGACAAATGCTCTCTGATGTTGCCAAATGACCCACTTTTCCTAAGTTATCTGCCTCATCGCGTCTGCTGGCTTAATAAACGTGCTGAAGAGCGCTCTAAAATAGTCCAGAAGCACTGCCATTGTAGAAGTACACCTGATTCCTGCAATGGTACAATTTTATGTGCCAGCGCGAGGTCATTTGTAATATTCAGCGATGACTTGACTAGCTACGTTATTCAATAGCGATGTCAGCATAGAAGATCAGTTATGCCCCAACGATGATCCAAATTGGGTGAATTTGTTCCAACAATCGGCCTTCCAGATGACTCCAGACTTGGTTGTTGGCATAGTTTGGGTCGCCCTCCTTTCTCTGGCGAGGCTGTTCTGTCATTTGTGCTACCTTCCTTGGAGATAAGATCACTCTTCCACCTTTCATGAGGACTCCCTCTCCTATTTAAACTCTCACCATTGCTATGTGCTGCTAATTTTCGGAATAGTTGCTAATAGTTGGCTAGTGGAGCAGTGTTGTTAGTGTTTTTGAGTTTGCTAGATAGCTGGTGTGAGTGTGACAAGTGTGGGATTTTTGATAGCTTGTGGAAGGTTGTTAAGTGCCCTTAATCTTGTGTAAAACTTGTGAGTGAGAGAGACTTGTATGGTTGGAGATCCATCTTCAAAGAGTGAATGCTTGAGGAATATGCTGGCTGGACCCTTCTAAGAAGGCTTGTGACGTCAAGACTATGGTTGTAAGCTTACTCTTATTTCATTATTAATACAATCAATGATGTTTTCCTATGTCTTGTATGTAATATACTTGATAGCTCATGACTTCTTGACTTTGTGAGTACATAGATCATTATTGTTCTGGTTACGTGCTTTGTTGTATTTCCTTTGCATTGTTTCACGTTGATCACTCATTAGGAGAAGGAAGCAGAAGCTGGAGTAGCGCAATGGAACTCCATCAACCACCGGTTGAGGTAGGGCTCCAACTATGACTGTTTAAGGAAAACTATTGTTGATGTGTCCTTGTTTGTGACTAGACCCACTCTAGGGCTAGAGGGGTTGCCTTTGTCCGTAGAGGGAACACTTTCCTGCATCACAAATTGGCGACTCCACTGGGGAGATTTGGCCTTTGTTCTTTTCTTGTTTACTCTTACCTTGAATTTCTTTTTTTTTGTCTCTTTTGAAGTTTTGGGGATTAGTTACCGATCTTCTGAGTTTCTTGGCCTGATCTGGGAAATGCCCTTATTTGATTGAAGGATTGATTGTTTTTTATTTGGGAGGTTTTGGTTTGCCTGTTACTTTTTTGAACATCATTGTGACTTTATATTTAACAATCACACTGTCATCGTGCTCACCATTTTTTAGTATCCTGTTCATCGCGTTATTACGCCTAACAGTCACGACGGTTCTGTAAATCGGAACATCGTGGAAAAGCCGTGTACTCCCGCGCTGACATCGCTCTGTTGCTGCTGTGTGTTTTTTATCAGCACTTGTTGCTTGTGTATTACCCGTGTTGATTGATGTAGAATTTATTTTTTCAATTCTGCCTCCTGAGTCCATCAGTCCTGCTAGTCCCTTGCTATTATCACTTGTTTGATGACTTGTTTTTCACTGTTTATAGGTTGAGGCACTCTCTTGAATGAATCTTGTTCTTTTGTTTCCGTGACCTAGTTTCATTGTTCAAGTCTTTTGGATCAGTTTGGCTTGGTTGCTTGTTTTCTCAAAGATTCGTTTGCAGCTTGTTGTTGGTTTTATCGAGCCTTCCCTTTGCTTGCTTTTGGTTGATTTTTTAGTGATTGTTATTGAACGAATCTTTGGTATTGATTCGATTTCTCTTCACTACCCAGACATAGATTACAGTTGTTTGGATCAATCGTTTTTCCACATTTGCTTGTTTCTTATTTATTTATTTTACAATTAGAGACATCAAAATTAAAAGTTTTCATTTATTTAGCATATGAAAGTGAAAGTACATTTGCATTACGAATTTTCATGTTTGAGAAATTGGAAGGCAAATTTTAAATCTTTCATAGTAGTATCGATGCATCGTGAGATTAGTGTATTGATGCATTGTGTTTATTAGTGTTTGCATTCGCTTATCTTGTTTTGGGAATGAACTCTCTACCTTTCTGTAAGTTGGTGTTCATCGAAATGAAAGATGCTTTACTCATTCTAGCTGCATCCTAGGTTTTTGATATACATACAGTAGGGCCTGAAAACTGAAACATAATTCAAGATCAACTTTAAAATGAATTGAATAAACCTAACAACGCATTGGAACATAACGCACACTATTTAGAGGTTTGGGCTAGAGACATGCTCCGGCATCGTTAAACCTAGTCACTTTTGTTTCCACTCAAGGTTGGGTGATTCCTCCTTCTGTGACTCAATAGTTGTCTAGTACGGAATTGCGCTCCCATGTACCGTTGAGTATATGCTGGGAGACCCCACTAGGTTATAATACTTTATCCATAGGAAGCTGTGTCTGCCACCTTAAAATCCATAACGCATTGAACATAGCATTCGGGAAGATTGACTGCCATACGGAAAGTCCTTGGTTTTCATATGACTGCCAAAGTGTATATGCAGTTTTACGGATTTGTCTGGTAAACCTTTTGCCTAGTTCTCTAGAGTAGTCACTTTTGTTCCTTTTCAGACTCCTTAAAAGAAAAGGTCCATCTGAGCACTTGTCCTTTCAGGCTCATTAAACCTCAAAAGAGATAGAGTCACCTTTTTGTCCTTTTCTCGACTCTTGAAACATGAAAAGGTCAAGTTTTGTTCTTGAGTCATAAAATTTATTTGCCCACGAAATATTCCTGGTAATAGTTCGAGTTCTTGGTTGTACGAAGAGTGTTTCTTCCGGCTCATTCTGATGGCAACATTCCCCAAGTCTACTGGCCAAGGTCTTTCCCCAGATGGGAATCGTAGTCCGTTTCCACCTTTTGGAAATGCTGGTGCTCCGTATATGGCAACATTTTCTTTGCCTGGGTTAACCATTGGTTTGCCCGTATGGTTATTTTCAACCTCGGTGGTCTCGAGTGTCATAAATCCTGTTCCACCATCTACTTCATCTGAACCACGACACGATGATTCCAAGGTTGAGCCTACGTCTTCTTCCCCTGTTTCTTCCTCCTCCTCTCCTCCTTCGCCTGGTGAAAGTTTCACATCTAGTAACCAGGAGACTAAGAAGAAGAAGAAGAGGTTTAATAAACGTGAGGCCATCTGTGCAGCTACTGATCCGAGTACATCTTAGGTTGGAACACCTTCCGCTCCTCTGCGGAAGGTTCAGTTTCCTTGTAAATTGTGCAAGGGTGACCATCATGATTGTCCTGGCATTCCTAGGATCTTAGAAGTATGGTATCATGATCCGGATCGTCCCTCATTGTCCTTTGAAGCTCGTGGCGATGCTACCCTATCAACTGGAAACGGTAAGAAGAAATGGAAGATTCGATTCCCCTGTAGGCTATGTGAAGGCAACCATCCCCTTCACCTTTGTCCACTCATGGATAAAGGTTCCGCCGTTTTGAAAAGTCTTACAGCTTCTTCACCCCAACTTCCCGTTGGTTATCAGAGGCTTTCTTCAGACCCTCTCCCCATTGACAAAGAAATTGACTTAGATTCTTCTCTTGTCTGTCCTCCTCTTTCTGAACATAGTTGTGCTACGCCTGTTCCAGACCAACCATTTGTCGGAAAGAGTGTCGACTTGGGTTCACCACCTATTGATCACTCTATTTCGGAAGAGTGTCATGCTCATGTTCTTCTCGCCTCGTCAGATTCTCCTGAGTCCGAGATGACACTCCCATCCCTGCTGATCACGAGAGTCCTTCGGTTCTTGTAGAGTAGTGGGGCAATCATATGATTCCCCCACCAAGTAGTTCAGTCGTTTCCTTTGACTGGAGTCATTTGACCACCTTCCGCCTTCCATCCCATGTGCCTTTCTAGATTATTATACATGCTTATGATAAGGCAGTACTTGGCACTGTCTTGGATGAGGGTGCATCTGTTAGTCTTATGCCTTCCACTACTTGGCAAGCTTTGGGTTCCCCACAGCTTGTGCCGGTTGCACAAAATCTATTAGCATTTGACGGAGGAACCAGTCAACCGTTAGGGATCCTCCCGAAGCTTCCTGTTACTTTGGGGGAAAAAACTGTCTATATAGACGTTATGGTTGTCCAACGTGCTTTAGATTTTAGTCTTCTCCTTGGCCATGACTATGTTTATGCCATGGGGGCCCTTTTCTCTTCACTTTTCCGTGTGGTTTGTTTTCCACACGATAGAAGAATGGTGAACATAGATCAATTAGCATTCTTTAGTCCCCCGGTGCCTCCTGCGCAGCGGTCGTCCCCTATCGATTCTTGCTCGCAAGAAGTACCTTCCTTGCCACATGTCAATTATGTGGCTACCCGTTCTATCTCTGCCTCTACTGATGATCATGCAAATGGTCTCGTACATCATGTACTAGGGGCATTGGAACCCGATCTGTCATTGGTGCATCATGACATGTTTTCCTCCTAGAGTGTGTTTCTTCCATCCCACGAAGACCTCTTGGGAGCCATGTTCTCGTGTGGCCCATGAACATGGTACGAGGATACTTTGTTCCTGTGTCAACCTCATTAAAAAATGAAACAAGGAGTGCCGAGGATAGTTCTTTTCTTATGTCGACCTCATTAAAAAATGAAACAAGGTGGATGAGGATAGTTTGTTCCTGTCTTAACCTCATTAAAAAATGAAACAAAGGTACAAGGATAGTTTGTTCCTGTGTCAACCTAATTAAAAAATGAAACAACTCCTTTTGCAAATCGAGTCTTTGATTAAGATCTCGTAAAATCCAAGTCGAGTCTTTCCAAGATCTCGAATGTGAACCTTCATTCCATCCACCTCATTGAATGCAATGAAGCTTGGGGGGCATGTACCTCGATTTGCGTCATTATGATAAGGGCATGCGAACTTATAACAAGCATAGTTTTTCGTTTCAAGTTTGTGTAAACATGAAACCGAATCCAAGCAGAGTTCTCCATGGTTCAAGCTTGTGTAAAAATGAACCCATACCTAATTTACACCTCGTGATTGTCATTTTTATCTGCTAAATTCCGCTAGATGATCCTTGGTTGTTTCATTCCATCGCCACCATCTCTTTGGCTAATCATATGCTTTCACTTGGTTGTTTATCCTTTCCTGAGGAACTGCAGCGATGAGTGGTTTTATTAGCCAGCCTCTTGACCATTACATGTTTTGAGTAGTTCCACCATTGCCGGAACTAGTTGCTACCCTTTATACCACTTTTTCCTCTAGAACGAGTCTCCTTTAAGCTCTTTTCTGACTCATAAAAGATGAAAAGATTGCCGAGTATTTTTCCCTTTTTGATTCGTTAAAGAGAATAAAAATGGAGGTCCGCTTTAAGATCTTTCCTGACCGTTTAAAGATGAAAAGATTGCTGAGTTTTCCCTCTTGACTCATTAAAAGAAATAAGAGGCGGTCGACTTTAAGCTCTTTTTCAACTGTGTAAAAACAAAAAGATTGCCGGGCCTTTGTCATTTCAAGCTCATTATTGGTTATGAAATGACGTGATTTTGATCACTTTTCTACTTTTTTGGGTCGAAGTCACTAGTTACAAAAAGTACTCCTCGATCGTAATGGTCGGTCGGTTCTTTCGAGTATCGTTTTATACTTTTTCGAGCTCGAGAGACACAAATTTATGAAAAAGGACCCCCCTGGAGTTTTCTTTTCCGTGTCTTTTTCAAACTCTCTAAACATGAAAAAGAATCCAAGTTTCACCTATGTCAGACTTGTTAAATTCTGATGACATTGGACTCGTCACCATGACGAGACTCGAGCTTCTCCTTCCTAGGGCTCGTTAAACTATTACTAGGTTGGACTCAACAGTAGGTTTATCATTGATTGTCTATGGCAGCTAGTCACTCTTGAACATCGACACTTTTGCCTCTTGTCGGGTTTGGACATCCATACGTCGTCATTTGGCCTTCTGCGGGTTTGGGTTGCCATTTAGCCTCATTCCATTTGATTCATGCCGTCTTCATCGAGCCTCTGATCCCTTGGTATCTGAATGCTGCCACCCTCTGAAGTCGTGTCACCGACATGTTCAAGAGTATAATCCTTCTGCTGTTTACACCTTCGCCTTTTCCTCTGATACTCTGTTTCACCATCTACCACTTGTTCCTTATCTCATGTTGTTGATGGGGGAAAAATTATGGCCCTCCTACAACGGGTTGTCTCCTGTCGACATCAGCTCATTATCAAAGAGATTGATCTAGCGATCGCCTTTGGTACCTTAGAGCTTGCATGCCTCAATGGCAAGTTCTTTGCACCTGACGGCCGACTTTCATCATTGGTCATC
This sequence comes from Pinus tabuliformis, assembly GCA_031772625.1. Classification (NCBI taxonomy): domain Eukaryota; kingdom Viridiplantae; phylum Streptophyta; class Pinopsida; order Pinales; family Pinaceae; genus Pinus; species Pinus tabuliformis. The sequence goes on along the minus strand of CM062806.1, from coordinate 490,176,601 downwards.
AATTGGGTGATTCCACGAGTGTTCGAATTCATCTCCTTTTTCACACTTTGTGGATTGTGCTAGTTAGGACCTTGAGAACCATTGGAATTATTGGTGGTTTCTCTCGTGCTTGTTAACAGTTTTCATCATTGACCGGTAATCAAGCGATTTTCTATCATGCTCGACCTCAGCACATCTATTCGCATGTTAGGATTTGTACTATGATCGGATGGGTTCAAGACCCTGAACTCAGATTACATATGTTCGAGCTGCGTGGATTGGTTTATGATTACATGACTCATTGATGGATGGCTGCAACCATACCTGAGTCTTCATGGATGGATACGACCATACCTTTATCATCATCATGGTCTCATTAGCTAGATGGCTGGGTCCATACCATAGATCTATTTTGTATGTCTTTTGGATGGCTGCGCCCATGCCTAGACTACATGTATTTCATTATCAGAGATATCAGTTGTACTTGCGTGCAGGTTCTTCTAGATGGTGTTACAACTCAGTCAGTTTCATAAAGCATTTCACCCCTCCCTCTCTCTCGGGCTTCATACTTTAGGGGGCATCTATTACACAGTAATTTATCACTGTCTTCACTCCAGTCTTCCTATTGTGTCATGTGTCCAAGTCATACATGCTCATATTATACAAATGCTCTCTGATGTTTCCAAATGACCCACTTTTCCTAAGTTATCTACCTCATCGCATCTATTGGCTTAATAAACATGTTTAAGGGCGCTCGAAAACAGTCTAGAAGTGTTGCCATCGCGGAAGTAGACCTAATTCCTACGATGGTCTGATTTTATGTGCCAGCGCAAGGTCGTTTGTAATCTTCAGTGATGACCTGACTAGCTACGTTATTCAATAGCGATGTCAACGTGGAAGATTAGTTATGCCCCCGCGATGATCTAGATTGGGCGAATTTGTTCCAACAATCGGCCTTCCAGATGACTTCAGACCTAGTTGTTGGCATAGTTTGTGTCGCCCTCCTTTCTCTAGCGAGGCTATTCCATCATTTGTCCTACCTTGCTTGGAGATAAGCTCACTCTTCCACCTTTCATGGGGACTCCCTCTCATATTTAAACTCTCACCATTGCTATGTGTTGCTAGTTTTGGGAATAGTTGCAAATAGTTGGCTAGTGGAGCAGTGCTGTTAGTGTTTGTGAGTTTGCTAGATAGCTGGTGTGAGTGTGACAAGTGTGGGATTGTTGATAGCTCGTGTAAGGTTTTGAAGTCCCCTTAATCTTGTGTAAAACTTGTGAGTGAGAGAGACTTGTATGTTGGGAGATCCATCTTCAAAGAGTGAATGCTTGAGGAACATGCTGGCTAGACCCTTCTAAGATCCATCATGCACCAAGGTTAGCAATTTCTTGATACAAATGAGATTAATGTTATAGTGGTGGTAGTGGGGTACCTAGAGCAGGTTTAGCGACCCTAACGGATTCACTCCACGAATCCATTCCATTGGCTCCAATGAGGTGACACCAGATTATTTATAGCACACCCTCTTCATATAGTTATCTGTCGCGAGGTGGGGGAACCTCTCATGGTCTACCGAATTCCAGTCTTCTAGTTTTAAATGGGGAACCCATGCCAAATGCGTACGTTCAAATGTGATGCTCTCAAGTAGCAAGGGCATGTGAATCAGGAATTTCTCTACGTCTAGATCCTTAGTGATCTTCACTTTTCCCTTATGCGAAGGGATATAATCTGGCAATTTGGAGATGGGCTCCATGCCCTTGGCATCGATATCCTCAATGCCCTCTTCAGCCTCCAAATCTACCACTTTCTCCTTATCCTTCGCAAGCTGTCTTTCTTTCTTTTGGGCTTGGATAGGAGAGTGCTTCCTTGGCTACTTGTGCGTCGACATCGGCCTCTTCTGCTTGTATTTCTTGGGTTGGGAACCTCATGTACTGGTTTAGGCTTCGGCCTATGTGACCTCAGTGTCGTAGGCACAAGAGCCGAAGCCTCCATGCTCACAACCTCTGGAGGAGATACTTCAGAGGTGATAGTCCCTCTAGTGCTTGCAGTTTCACCTAGTCCACACATAGTGCTGAGAATAAACTACTGGGTTTCGTTAGGTAAAGTGTCAAACACCGAGCTAGCAACCAAATATATGAAAACCTAAGGATTCATAAACGATGGACAACACAGTGCAAACATTCTAAAAATGCAAAGTGTTCTTTGCTGGACGACCACATGTAATTTATAGGAAAATTTGAATTCAAATTCGACCGTTCCCCCCAAAATCTGTCCATAAATGATGATTTGGCAGCAAATATCCAAAGATTTTAGTCTTAAATTTAGCCTTAAATGTCGCCCCCCTCTCCTTTTAACTGTCTCCTAGCTATCAAATCATGAATAGTGACTGTAATGGTCATTTTCTAACTGTGCTACATGGTACCTCCCTCTGTAGTGCAACTCCCTTTGTGCCTCTTCTAGTACTTTGACATCACCCTTTTTCATGCAGCCCTCTAGCTGCCTAGTTCTACAAACTAGGAAGTGTAGTTTATAGTCTCGTGCTTCCTCGCAACTACCTAGAGCGCTAAGACTAGGCTATTGTCATGTAGTCATTGGGTCGAATCCCCTATGTATGGCTTCAATCAGCTTCTATTTACCCTTCTCGGAAATGGATCTCCATTCAACTTTGTGAGATGAATTGCACCACCATCTGTAATTTCTTTGATGACATATGGTCCCAACTAGTGTATCTGAAACTTTCCTGGAAACCTAGCAAACTTATTGTCATATAATAAAACCAAGTCATTTACCTTGAAGGTGCATAGTTTGATGTGCCATTCATACCAAGATTTTTCACATTCCTTATGAACTTGTTGATGGAATCCAACCAAAAATTGATGTTCCTTGGGCTCCATTAGCTGCATGGGCCTCTCTTCTAAGGCTCCACAGTTTTACATTGCTATGAAATCCACTATGCATAGACTAGGCACGATATACTCCATAGGAATCACAGCTTCTACGTCATAAACTAGCTGAAAAGCTGTTTGAACTGTGAGATTTTTGAAAGTAGTTATGTATGCCTATAATATTGCTGGTACGTGCATGTTCCAATCATTCCGATGTGCATTGCAAATATTTGTCAGCGAATTCTCCAATATCTTATTGAAAGCATCAACTATTCCATAGGCCCGAGGATGATAGGGTGTACGTTTCTGATGGTAAACCTAGAACTTTTTTCAACGCATTGATCATTTCATTGAGAAAATATGTACCGTGATCACTAATCAAAACCTTTAGGCAACTGAACCTGGTCAACACATATTCAAACAAAAAATTTGCAACTATTTCCCCTGTACAGTCCTTCACACTTTGTGTCTCCGCCCATCTAGTCAAATATTTTGTTGCGGTGATGATATAGCGCACACCAGTTTTCTTGCATGGGGGTTGAATCAACCCTACAAAATCAATTGCCCATTTCTCAAATGGTTGCAACCACCTGTGGATTCAAATGTAGCTCATCCCTTCATGATGGTCTGCCCGTTCTCTGACATGCATCACATGCTTTACAATACGCTTTAGAATCTTTATGTAGTGTCAGCCACCATAACCCAACACATGAAACCTTTTGCATTATTTCTTTCCCTGCATAATGCCCTCCCACAGCTCCTCCATGAGCTTCTGTGAGGATACTATTCCACTCAAAATTAGGCACATAACATCAAAGTATCTCGTCTGATCCCATTATGTACAAATTCCTGACAATTACTAAGAAATCTGTCACGCACACCACCAAATATCTCTTCTGCTAACTGGTGTATCCTTCTAGAGTCGTCTCTGTAGTCAAGATATGGATAATATCCACGAAATGGTTATCTTCTATGCGCAACATGAAGAGCTGCATGTTAGGCAACCCTTCCTCCAAATTAGTAGGCTCCTCTCCTGTCTCAATGTGCGATAGATGGTAAGGTCCTGCATTCAACCTTCATGGATTCACAATTACCTCAAAATCATATTCTTGAAACAACAGCAGCCATATGCATATTTCCCTCCCCAACATAGGCTTATTGACTAGATACTTCAATGCAGAATGGTCTATGTACATATTGAAATGTATTCCCAATAGGTAATGTCTAAATTTTTGGAGCACGTACACCATAGCCAATCCTTCGCACTTTGTTGTCAAATAATTATTTTCAACCTTTGACAACTTCCTGCTTGCAAACACTCACAAGGGCTTCACTCAATGAACCTCCAACATGGCACGATAGTTCATGGCATACTAAACAATACCCTTAATTTGACTACATATTGGAAAATACCTTTAAAAATCTCATCATTTAACCCCCTGTCAATACAAACCTAATACACCTTCCCAATTTTAAAAACCCCTACTTTCACTAGATATTGTAGGTATCCATTTTTTCATTAACATTTTTTATTCCCCTTTATATTTTTCATTGAATTTCAACTCCATTTTTTATACCTGCCAATATAAAAATCCTTTACCCCCTATTATATGCTCAATATATCGTGTCGTTTTTTACTCAATATATATCCCCCAATATGAATGCACATGGTATGGTATTGATCCCCCAGTGAAGCCCCTGTGGAAATGCTATAGGATGATCCATCTCCCCTTCACCAACCTGTGTCAACACTGCTCCTAGTGCAATACACAAGGAATGAACGTGCACATGGAATTCCTTCTTCCAGTCTGGGAATACCAATATTGGTGCGGTGACCATTTTTTCTTTCAATACATCTAGACTGGGATGACATTCATCATCCCAACTGAATGTAGCATCCTTCTTCAACAACTTATCCATAGGTGCAGTAATCTGAGCATAATTGTTGATGAATTTTCAACAGTATCCAGTATGGCCCAGCGTTGCACTCAGCTATTTGACATTTCTTGGCACCTCCAAATTGACTATCACTGCAATCATAACAGGGTCCACCATTAGTCCTTGCTTGCACACCACATGAGCCAGAAAAATTATGAAAGGGACACAGAACAACAATTTCTTCAGTTTCAGTGCGATATGATACCTTCAGCATGTATCTAACATCAAGCATAAACTAGCTACATGGTGCTTTACTAACCCAAACATCGTCTAGTCATCAAAATATACCTCCAGGAATTTATGAATGAATTCTTTGAACGTCGCGATAACTACACATGAGAAGATTGCCGACACATTTTTAAGTCCAAATGGAATCACTATGTACTGGAAACATCCCCATTCTATCACGAAGGAGATCTTACTCCTGTCTTCCGGCACGATCTTAATATGATGGTACCCAGAGAACCCATCAATGAATGAGTAGGCCTCCTACCCTCCAGCAATATCTAGTACTTCATTTGTATATGGCGTCGAAAAAGGATCATGAACACAGGCATCGTCGAGCTTCCTGAGATCTATGCAAATCCATATTTCTCCCTTCTATTTCTTTTCCTAGACTACCATTGGGCTCATCCAATCAGACTCCTCCACTGGTTCAATAATACTTGCCTCAAGCATCTTATCCAATTCTAAGTGGACCTTTTCCTTGTATTTGGGATTAAGGTGATATGGCCTCTGCTCAATCGGCTTCCATTAAATTGGAAACTAGGGCAAACATCCATGTGGGTTAGCTTATTTATGGCAGCTGATAATTTTATTGGATCCCTCTCGTCGAGAGGTGTAGGATTGATCCAAAGATCATTCGATTCCGACAAGTATTTATGGAGATATGAATTTATTTTGTTTATGTAATTATTATCAAGCCGACCAGCTCTTATGTAGGCTCTAGAAGCCAAAACGTCATGTCTATTCAACCTTACGCTTTTAGTATAAATAAGAGAGGATGTGAAGTCTTTTAGACACACTCTTCATGTGATCTCCTCCTCACCATGTCTTTGAGTTTTGGTGAAGGAGAGACACAATGAAAATATGCTGGCCCAAGAGTGATGCCCTAACCACAGGAAGCCGCAGACATATGAGGATGATCTACGCAGTAGAAGAGACCTAATACATTGTCCAGAAGTCTAATATGCAGGTCCTATCCTACGCAGTCAAGGAGGCTCCCATTACGCAGATCAGGAAGACTTATACGTTGTTCATAATGGAGACATATACGCTATACACTGTTCATTATGGATACGCTGGTCATTGAATGCTATACGCTGTTTTGGAAGCAGGGGAGAAAGACTCCCTACACACAGTGACTGTCATATGGAAGACGCGGTCATAACCATAGTCACGAGGAGGTGGAGCCGCAGTTAACATGGAGCTGCAGTCACGAAGAAAGTCGCAGTCTTGGTAAGGGAAGCTACTGTCATGAATATCACAGTCAAGCCGCAGTGATGAAGAGTCAAGCCGCAGAAAGTTCTAGTGATGGAGAGGGAAGCCGCAGTAGGAGCCGCAATCAAGTGTAAGGGTGCCACAATCATGGTAACCCGCAGTAGCAATTTGGAAAATCAAGTCTCAGATAAGGACGTTGTATTTATATGAGTTATGGGCTATTTATAGTCTCGGACATAACCACAGTGAGCTGCTATATTAATGAAGCCCTTTCGATGGTCTCAACAATAATGGGTAGAAGCATTCATGACTGTGATCATTCTATACGCAGTCACCTACTTGATGATCTCTATCTTTCTCACCACTACAGTCTAGACATGGTGTGAGGAGAAGGGTCAAAACAATACCATCTAGGCATAGCTACAGATATCTTTGGTGAGAGAGCAAACAATACTCTCAGCGGTTCTGTCATAGAAGATTGAGTTGACCTTAATCTCATTCCACTACTGGGCTAGGCCACAGGCCATAGCCAACAGTTGGAGACCCTTTCTAATAGTTGCGTTGAAGAAAAGCAGTGCTATAAGGCAGCATGATGAACATGATGCATCGACAGCATGATGCATGGGTAGCATGATGTATGAGATCATGGAAATGAAGGGCACCATGATGATGGATAAGATCATGGACATGAGAAACGTGATTAGTGAAGTATGGTGCAGTATGAGTGGTACAGCAAGAGAACCAGATGCAGCACGATGATAGGTGAAGGAGTCACCTTGGAGAATCAGTTGAAGCAGAATGTCTTCAACTGATCTCATTGTTATAGAAGATGATCTATGCTTAGATCTAGACAAGTCAAAGTGTTGACTTCTATTGTAATTGTACTCTCTCTCTCTCTCTCTCTTTCTCTACTAAACTTTGAAGATAAAAGAAGATTTGATCAAAGGGTTTCCCCACACATTGTGGGGTTTGTCCCTGGCTTGCGCCATATCTTGTGTCCTCTTGTCTTGGCTTGTCTTATGCATATTATATTTATGTTCTATCTGCAGTTTATCGTAATGCTGATGTGATTGCTAACTGTGAAAATTTAAATAAATTGGTCTAGCATAGAACATACCAAAAATTAACATGGTATCGGAGCTGAGGTGAAGACAATGCCCAAGCAAGAGTGAAAGAGCAATCACCAAATACAGTTGGGACAAGACAAAAGGATCAATGGGTTCCTCATAATTCACCTAGGGTGAAGTCAAAGCAGAGAATGCTATCAGAATGGCGCAGCGGAAGATTCTGATGGTCCATCTTAAGATCACTTCATTGGGAAGTTCAGATCTAAGGGTGGAAGGAAAGGCAGATGCCTTGTTGAAATAAGTTCGGCCGTTATGCGAAGGAGTGTCGGAATGGCAGAAACACATCTCTTGATGAAGATAACAATCATTCTTGGGACATCTTTAATGATCAAAAGAATGACTGGTAATGCAGGTCATCAAGGAAATGGTCGACTCTTCCACGAAAGCAAGGAACCCCAAAATCTCTTTTATGTACCTGATCGAACGTGGTGTCCATCTCAGAAATGGAAGTCAAAGGTTATAGGGTGGCACTTATCGATGGAAAGGTACGTGTTTGAAAATAGATCTTTTAAAGATGTTTTTGAGTTCAGGGTTGTATCAAGTTGCAGGAAGTCCACTAGGGACCATGTCCATTGACTCAGCTCCAGAGGTCTGTGAGTCAGATGGTGACTAGGATGCCTGAATTCAAAAAGAAGCATGAAGGTACATGTCTGAAATGTACCGAAGGAAATTATTATAAGGGGACCATTCCCCTCATGCAGCAGGTTCACAGGTTTGGAACAACCCAAGGAGTTTGGGAATCATGATCAAGGAATCTCATGTATATAGGTGGAAGAAAGCCCTTTATGGCTTGAAGAAAAACACCTCGGGCATAGTATGAGAGGATTGATAGCTGTCTAATGCAGCTGAGATTCACTAGGAGTGAAACCAATCCAAACCATTTCTCGAAGGTTGTGGATGATAAACCTCTCGTACCAGCACCTATGTCTGACAGGTGCAGACCCTCTCATTTATAGAAGACAGAGGGAGTTGGAGTCTGAATGTGGGAAGATAAGCTGCAAGCTTGTGACTGCCTAGAGGATCTTAACTTTCAGAAGTTATATGGTAATGATGTCGGACAAGATTTGGGAAATGCCTTTGAGTTTCATAAACTCATTCGCATTGATGTTCTTGGAGAACCTCCGTTCGAACATATGTGTTGCAGTTAGCATGGTGAGCTCATATTTGGTTGAGCCTCACTGGATTGGTACCAAGAATCTTCTGAGATATCTTCAGGGGCACAATCTCTCATGGATTGAGATACACTGCCGAAAATATGAAACCACATGATTATTCGAATGATGAGTGGGCAGGCAGTGTGGAGGATCACTAGAGCACTTTTCAGTGTTGGTTCTCTTTGGATTCTGCTTCGATGCAGGAAGCAGAAGTCGGTCACTATAAGCACCGCCAAGACCGAATACATGGCTATGAGTATGATCTTGTATGAAGCTGCATGGTTGCGGAATTTCTTAGGAATCCTGTATTCGACAATTGCTCCAACGGACAGACATCAGATACTACCTTATCTGGGATATGGAAATTCGATGAGCAAGGAGGCTCCATCGCTCTGAGATGATATACAGGTTGCTAAAGCCCCGGGGGAAAGATCAAATTTGTGATTTTCCCGAATGACTTGGAGTCATCAAGAGACCTTTGTAAAAGGGTCCTTCATGTTGCATACATTGAGCTTTGGGAGCTCTGTGGGGCTTACAGAATCTACTAGAGCAACATACGACCACAGGGTGACTCACCCTCCCCTGGTGGTGCACATTGGAACAAGATGATTCGCTCTCTTGTGGGACAAGATGATTCGCTCTCTTGTGGAACAAGATGATTTGCTCTCCTGTGTAGCAGGATTGATGTGTTCTCCTGTGAGGCCTAGATTGATGTGTTCTCCTGTGAGGACAGGATTGATTAAGTTCTCCTGTCGAGGCATCCTACCCATGCAGTCTGGGACTCATGGGAAGTACCTCTCATCTGATCAATGAGAAGGGAAATGAAGTTAGGGACCATAGTAGTACCGATGGACGCATCGTTGTATCTACCGTACTCCCTACGTTAGGATGTCCTCCATTGATCTAGGATCAATAGTACTAGTCTGGGACCAGTGGTAGGAGTTGTACATACTATGATGCTGACTTCGGGTCGGCTAAGACTGGTCTGGGACCAGTGGTACATACTCCGAGACTGACTTCGTGTCAGTGCAAGACTGGTCTGGAACCAGTGAGAGTGGTACATACTATGACGCTGACTTTGGGTCAGTTGAGACTGGTCTGGGACCAATGGTATGCACTCTGAGTCTGACTTCGGGTCAGTGGAGAATGGTATGAGACATTCTCGATCAATTCTTCTTCTTCATAGTTCAACAGAGCTAGCAGAGTAGAGATAGCAGAGCCAGCAGAGCTGAGTAGAGTAGAGCTAGCAGAACCAGCAGAGCTAAGAAGAGCAGAGCAGAGCAGAGCCAGCAGAGCAGAGCTAGCAGAGCCAGCAGAGCTGAGAAGAGCAGAGCCAGCAGAGCTGAGCAGAGCAGAGCAGAGCCAACAGAGCTGAGCAAAGCAGAGCAGAGCTAGCAGAGCCAACAGAGCTGAGTAGAGCAGAGCTAGCAGAGCCAGCAGAGCTGAGCAGAGCTAAGCAAAGCCAGCAGAGCTGAGTAGAGTAGAGCAGAGCCAACAGAGCTGAGCAAAGATGAGCAGAGCAGTGCAGGGCACTGATGGAAGAGATAGTACAGTTGGACATATGGATCAGCAGATGGAGTTCCCCCTAGTTAAGAGGGAGTGTTAAATTGGCAACTAGGGCAAAAATCCATGTGGGTCAGCTTATTTATGGCAGTTGATAATTTTATTGGATCCCTCTCGTCGAGAGGTGTAGGATTGATCCAAAGATCATCCGATTCCGATAAGTATTTATGGAGATATGAATTTATTTTGTTTATGTAATTATTATCAAGCCGACCAGCTCTTATGTAGGCTCTAGAAGCCAAAACGTCATGTCTATTCAACCTTACGCTTTTAGTATAAATAAGAGAGGATGTGAAGTCTTTTAGACACACTCTTCATGTGATCTCCTCCTCACCACGTCTTTGGGTTTTGGTGAAGGAGAGACACAATGAAAATACGTTGGGCCAAGAGTGATGCCCTAACCGCAGGAAGCCGCAGGCATATGAGGATGATCTACGCAGTAGACAGAGACCTAATACATTTTCTAGAAGTCTAATATGCAGGTCCTATCCTACGTAGTCAAGGAGGCTCCCATTACACAGACCAGGAAGACTTATACGCTATTCATAATGGAGACATATATGCTATACACTGTTCATTATGGATACGCTGGTCATTGAATGCTATACGCTGTTCTTATACGCTGTTTTGGAAGCAGGGGAGAGAGACTCCCTACACACAGTGACTGTCATATGGAAGCTGCGATCATAACCACAGTCACGAGGAGGTGGAGCTGCAGTTAACATGGAGCTGCAGTCACGAAGAAAGTCACAGTCTTGGTAAGGGAAGCTACTGTCATGAAGATCACAGTCAAGCCGTAGTGATGAAGAGTCAAGCCGCAGAAAGTTGTAGTGATGGAGAGGGAAGTCGCAGTAGGAGCCGCAATCAAGTGTAAGGGTGCCACAGTCATGGTAACCCGCAGTATCAATTTGGAAAATCAAGTCTCAGATAAGGACGTTGTATTTATATGAGTTATGGGCTATTTATAGTCTGGGACATAACCACAGTGAGCCGTTATCTTAATGAAGCCCTTTCGATGGTCTCAACAATAATGGGTAGAAGCATTCATGACTGTGATCATTCTATACGCAGTCACCTACTTGATGATCACTATCTTTCTCACCACTACAGTCTAGACATGGTGTGAGGAGAAGGGTCAGAACAATACCATCTGGGCATAGCTACAGATATCTTTGGTGAGAGAGCAAACAATACTCTCAGCGGTTCTATCCTAGAAGATTGAGGAGACCTTAATCTCATTCCACTATTGGGCTAGGCCGCAAGCCATAGCCAACAGTTGGAGGCCCTTTCTAATAGTTGTGTTGAAGAAAAGCAATGCTATAAGGTAGCATGATGAACATGATGCATCGACAGCATGATGCATGGGTAGCATGATGTATGAGATCATGGAAATGAAGGGCAGCATGATGATGGATAAGATCATGGACATGAGCATCGTGATTAGTGAAGTATGGTGTAGTATGAGTGGTACAGCAAGAGAACCAGATGCAGCACGATGATAGGTGAAGGAGTCACCTTGGAGAATCAGTTGAAGCAGAATGTCTTCAACTGATCTCATTGTTATAGAAGATGATCTATGCTTAGATCTAGACAAGTCAAAGCGTTGACATCTATTGTAATTGTACTCTCTCTCTCTCTCTTTCTCTACTGAACTTTGAATATAAAAGAAGATTTGATCAAAGGGTTTCCCCACACATTGTGGGGTTTGTCCCTGGCTTGCACCATATCTTGTGTCCTCTTGTCTTGGCTTGTCTTCTGCATATTATATTTATGTTCTATCTGCAGTTTATCGTAATGCTGATGTGATTGCTAACTGTGAAAATTTAAATAAATTTCTATAGCATAGAACATACCAAAACTTAACAGCTTCATGTGCAGTTTCATGGTAATTTTCATCACACCCAAGTCTCCTATGATATCTTTCAGGTCTGAAAATTTTGTAGGAAACAAATCCTAATATTCGCGGAGCAACTCAATGAATTTATTCACTATAGAGTCATCCCAGTAATCCCCAATCTTCGCAAATTTCAGTTCTGCTTTTGTGCTAATGTTTACTTGCCTAGTTTTCAATGGCACGGTGATGTTTGGATTCTCTATCTGCGGACCCTCGACCTCATGGTGACCTTCTGATTCTGGGATGTTAATATTTCTTGGATCCTCATCCTCCCCTTCTACAGTCATTTTATAGCATTCTAGTGCATGGTGTAGCTGGGTTCTCCAATTTGGTTGAATCAATTCCAAACGACCTTGTAGTATTATAAAGATTTCTCCCTTAAACTCCTGTAGCACCTATTCAATGCTTCGAATCTATCCTCAAAACTAAATGTCATCAAGAATCCTTGTCTCAAAATGTCCCACTCCACGGTGCTATGGTGGAGCTTCGTTTCTAGGTACCAGTTCATAGGGATTATGTCCAAAGTGTGACAAAATAAGTGCACCAATCTGGTTATGGCTCCACCCCATAGACTTTGGTCCAATTTCCCAAATGGTTGCACAAATCACTTCTTCCATCATACTTATCAATTAATCACACTTTTGGGTGATTGAATCGTAATCTCATCATCCTCCTATACTTGTGCCATTCTTCAAACCGGTCTTTCTGTGTACCCCACCATTGCGTGGGCTAGCGTGTAGTGCCAAATCCAATGATTGGAAATGATGGTTCTCAAGTACTTCTCTTTCATAGGCATCCAAAAACTTATCTACATCAGTTAAACCATCATAATAAGGCAAATTTCTTACCTCTGATGATACACAATGTAGCGATTTAGTCATCATATTGCAGCACAACGTAGACACTTCGTGCAACCTATTATGCCAATGCTCCAATTCTTCATCTGAATCTGAGGTACAAGAGCTTTTGCGGTCCCATGAAATTTGTCCATCAGCTATCGGATTGACCCAGTATTGGTCTCACGTTGTTATTATATATATCTAGTCCAAATCATCATCACTTTCTTCATAGTCGTGGACTGTTAGATATAACGTGGTCCTCGTGCAGGGTCCAATGGTACTACCACGCAGAGCAATTTTATTTCAAATGACATTGTCTACTTCTTCAAGTTGACAAACCCATTCATATCGGTAGCCCAATCTATACCAAGGAGTGCGGGGTATGGGTTTCTATCATGAACAATTTCTATCTCTTCAAAATCAGCCAACGTGCTCGCACCTTCTATATCAATGGTAACTCAATGTAGACATCTTATAGGGATAATCTTTTGTTGGTTTTCCATCCTCAGTTGAACCAGAGACCACTGTAGCACAAGTCTCTCCATTCTCTCCCAGGTCTGCTTAGGCAACATGTTTACATCAGAACCCAAATCCAAAATAACTTGGTCATTCTCATAGTCTCCTATTTTCACATTAAGCCTCATCTCATGCCGTGTCCTTGCCTTATGCTTACCAATCTTTCTGATTACATGGGGTCCATCGGGAGTGACTCCCTTACTAGTGCACTTATTTATCAACTCTTGTAGGCACTTTACAACCCTGCTATCGCGCAGTAATTTCATACATGTCTCCAAAAAGGTAGTAAGCATAGAGGGGTCAACCTTTGTAGGTGTGCTAGGTCCTGGTGGTTTTTCCTGGCACCATAAGGTAGATTCCTCAATGAAGCTTTTCTTTTCCTCCATAAATGTCCTTCACGTGCTCTAGACTGAAACTAGTCTCCTTTTCCGAGGCCTTGCAGACCCGTTCACTTTCTTCAAGTTGTTTCCATTTATCCTCACTAGTCATCATTCTACTTCGCAGCACAATATTCACATTGGTATCCTCCTTGTGGGGTTCATCCCTTATCATCTGTAAGTTTTGGGTAGGTTGTTGAGGATGTGCCTTCTTCTCCTGCATCTTAGCTATCAATATAGGATATTCTTTTATTTCGTGATAAAACTGAGTGCAGTGTCAACATGATGGTCATGTCTGGCTCATACACTACCATGCGTAGTGTCCTAACATTCCACAATTATAGGAAATAACTTGTCCTTGAACTCTACTAGGTCCTCCTCCTCTGCGGCCTCGTCTGCGCCCCTAATATCCGCTGTGCATCACCCAGTGCCCTGATCCAGAGGCCAATTTTCTACCTACATTCAGTATGTAGGCGTCCTTTTCATCATTAATTTGTAGCTATGGAAATGGCACTCATCATGGCCCATCGATTTATAGAAATCACAGAATAATTGTTGGGGTGTCTACACAAACTTTTGCAGGAAATGAAAATTATTTGTTACATGTTTTCCAGCCACCTAACAGATAATGCACCATAGCACGGGTCCTGTACTTGGTCCAACTAGAAATTCCTACCTCAGGGGCATTGGCCCTCCCCCTGTAATATAATTCACAAAGACAGGAAAATGATCTTTATTGCGCCCCTAGCTTTTACACTTAAGGCACCAAACTTCTTCATGCACCTCCGGCCGAGCCGCTTTTTATTTTTTCAAACTCTACAACTCCAAGTAGAGGTTCTACAACTCTGCATGAATCTATTGAACTCCCAAAGAAGCATCATGGATAGGTGTCTCATGCAATCTCATCGTGATTTACAGAGCTTCCACCTAAGTTCTGATATTTTGTTGTGACAAAAAAATCCTTAAGTCGGGTAGGAGCATGGTGGTAAAATAATCATTGTTCCAGCACTTTAGTCTTTTATCCAGCTCCTAGGGAATTTTTCGGGTCCTCATAGTGATTTCCTTGAAACCAACCATTGATTGCATTTCAGACTTAGGCTTACCGAATTGTTGTTTAGAGTGGTCTAAGTGTCTGCTAATGATGCTAGCGGGTTATCGGTGCAGTACTTAATGTACCATGTCAACGAATGATCTTGTAGAGTAGTAACCAACTGTACCTTCTTTATATTATCATTTGTAATATGTTGTGCTGTCCATATGGCATTCACAACAAACCAAAACTGATCCAGATCATTGCTTCCTAATCCCTTGAAAATTGGAAACTTCATCGTATTTGACATATTGAATGGTGGCAGTGGTGGTGGCGATGTGGGCGAAGGTGTATGTTATGGAGACGAAGGTGGAGGTGGTGTGGGCAGATGATATATTCGTGGAAAACCTAGCCTTATCAATTGGACAGCGCTTCGTGGTGAGTGTTGTACCGCTCCCTCATCATCACTTGAAGGAGGTTCAATCAACATACTATCTTTAGGGCCTGTTCTTCCCTTATCTCTAAAGACCTTCCCACTTCGTGTAGATACAAACATCAAGATAGTGGCATAACCTACTTTTCACACAAGAGCATTTTAAGCCAAGTATTCAACGATTTCAAATACTTACCTCGCAGTCCCTTGAAGAAGCATCGCTCTGCTTCATTGTAGATAACTGAGGTGTCGACTGCGAATTTTGTCACAAATCCTTCTATGACTTAGTCAAGCCAGTATCGATAGCACACACATTCTTATCTTCATAAGCTTCCAACCTCTGCATTAGCTATGGCGTCCACACTATCGGACCATCAAGCCTCCACCTTCCTTGACCATCTGCCAATTTAGCGATCCAATCGTATAATTCAATCGGGAAGGTGCAGGAGAAACTTTTGTGTATCTCTGTGTACAGATATATTCCCAACAACTATTCTTTTGTGAGGCATGGATTTTTGTTTTCTTGTGCCACAAATTTGTGGATTTTTCTATCCAACCACTTCTCAATTTTCTTCTTTGTAGGATTCTAGTGATGTGACATCACACATCTCTTTATGCAGATCTTGGTCCGGGCAACAAAACCATTTGTTGTCTTGGTGGTTCCTAACCCAGGTTCAAAGCTAGTTGTGCCAAACAAATCCTTACGCTACTGGCCATTTTGACATCAATCTGCGGAGTGCAGACTGAACTATCACCCAAAGCAGTATGGGAGGACGCAACAGCCAAATTTCTGCAGCGAGAGATCAGTGTGATGTCATTTTCTCCCTAGATCTATATTCGCGTAGATCGATAAGCCCTTATGGCTTATCGATGTAACTTCCTTTATTCAACCTCTAGACCTCCATGAAGGTCTACAATTGGATTTTGTAGACCCTAAACAGGCGAATTAACTACTTACGTGCATCATAGATTACTCTTAACCCAATATTTACTCAGATCTACTTAAGTGTTTGATAAATTTAACATAAAAATATATAATATTTTCATAAACACTTAACATCAAAGACTCAAGACTTCCCTACCTACTCAGCTGTAGGGGTCTGTGCACTCAACTACGGACACTACTCTAGGCCTCTGCGCACACAACTGCAGAGCCTTTTCCTCTTCTAAGACTTCTATGATCTTCCTTCTATTGACCCATTACATTCATCTTCGTCATCCTTATCCTCCTTAGACTCTCTAAGACACACCTATTTATACAATCCCATGGTCCTCAGACCGTGGGTAGATCTTGAAAAGCCGACTCAAGTTACATAAAAGAAGGGTAAAACCATTTTTGACTCTTTACTAACTACGCGCTCCGTGACCACAATTTCTAGAGACTTTGCATATTTATACATCAAAACTTGGGCTTTTGCCCCAAAACTGACCAAGGGGACCATATCCCAACACCATCTCATAAAAAATCCCTCTCGCTTGTCTCCTTCACATTCCTACACTTTAATTAGCCAAAATTTGCTCCAAAAACTGGAATCAATGCACATTAGACCACTAGACATGACATCTCATCTTTACCCTTCTCATTAAGCGAAATATAAGAAAACTTGTAAAGGATTATGAGAAAACCTGATTTTATTAAGCCGGAGAGTTGTATTAAGGTCCATATAATTTACCCATTGAAGAGCCTCATAATCACCCCTACTAAAAGTGTTGCTCATCCTCTAAGAAAATCAATCTATGTCCATCTCTTTCACTACTTTGGTGGCCTCCCTGACATTACAGGCTTCTCGTGTAGTCTCCTCCTCTTATGGATAAAACCCTGAATGCTTCTCTATCTCCTCCCACTGCTTTCTTGCTTCTTCCTCCTTTCTCCCTTCTAACATACCCAGAAGCAATGGTGTACTGAGTTTCAAGCTAATCCAGTTGACTTTGAGTCTCCACAATGCTTGCTTATACATTGGGGTCCTTTCTAGCGCATCGTCATTCTGTTAGGAGAACGATACTCCCTGATCTTTAGGCTGTAAGGAAAGGTGTTCCACCTCCTTTGGAAGGGTTATTGGCTTTCATCCCTTAGCAATCTCAACATGTCCTAGAAATGAGTGACTACTTTCTCTTGTGTAGCTAGGTATCTTGGTGCAAGCTAGGGATCATTGGCAATGAGGTTGTGGGTACTAATGAAAACCATGGAGTTGGGTTGTTCTGCTCTGATGAAAAGGGGTTTTGTGTCTTCTCTTGCCAATACCATTTTTACTCCTGTAGCTATGGCCTCCTCATGATTCATCCATGATTCCAAGACCATGAGTTGTAAGTCCCCTAGCTTTGGATTAGGTCCCCACATATTCAAATCTGTTATGGCCAAGTTATGTAGGTAGAACATATATCTTGGCTCTGTCCTCTAGGGTGCTTTGGTCACAGAGGTCAATGAACCACCTATACTCTTGGAAGGGCATAGTTCCTCTTTGTGCAAGGGTTTTTATCTGAAAATGAAACAATTGTTCTTTGAGGTATAAGGAATATGATTTTTCTGGCATCCTACATTGTAGTGCCTCCATGGAGAGACTTTCGATAGTTTCCAATTGGCCCTCCTTCTCCTATAGTTGCCTCCTTAGCCATGTGTTCTCAACCTCTAGTTGAGATTTCATCACTCTTTCCCTGTCTCTTATTCTACTCATCTCTCTGCCCATTTCTATCAATTTTTCTTCCATATGGCCTACATCCTCTACAATTTTTGATTTAACAATTTTCATCCAACGATGTGTCCTTTATCTCTCTTTTTCAAGTTCAAAGAATAGAGGGATGAAAAAAAATTTGGTATCACTCTGCCCCCCTCGATGAATCTTTAATAGGAGTTGAGGTTTGTTTGTGGGCTAGGTTCCTTCAGCTCCTAGGACTCTCCCTTTACCATTTCTTGAGTATTTTCTGCCACTTTTCCTTCCCTTTCCCCTTGTAGTCTTTCCTTATCTTGTTTTTTTGTTTCCTGTAGTTTTGAAATGGTTTCTTGTAGGATTGTTTTTCCTTCCTGTAGGCCTATATGTGTTTCCTATAGGATACCTTTACCTTTTTGAAAAGGGGTCAAAGGTCCTTTAACTTATTTTGTTGAGGTTGACCTGGTGATAGGCCTCCTAACATAGGTGATTAGTGACCTTGGGAAAGCTTATTGTAATGTGCCTTCTTCACCTCTCTTTCCTAGAGGGACTAACTTCTCTTGTTCTTTTGGTGAGTCCTCTATGATAATGGGAACCTTGGTAGGGGTTTGAGGTGTCCCTTGTTTTATCCTGGTGATCTTCCTTGTTCTGAAATAAAGGGGAGTCTGACTCTACCTCTTTCCTCTTGATTTGATAGGTTTACTTAGGGCAGTTAAAGAAGTTGTTGCCTCCTTCTTTGTGGGCTCCAGAGACACCCTTCGATATTCCCCTTCTTCCTTGCTTCTGTATTTCAGGACCTTGTTCATCTTGTTGTGATTCATCCTTTGTCTCATTTATTTCTGCCTCCTCTTCTTCAAGCTCATCTTTCTCTTCTTCATGTTCTTCTTTCTCAGGCTCTTCTTAGGGCTCTTCTTCTTCTTCAGGATCTTGTTCTTCTTCAGGTTATTCTCCCTCTTCTTCCTCACTAGAAGTATGGTCTATGTCATACTTAATGGCTTGAAATTCATCTTCTTCATTCATGTCTGTAAATGTTGACCATATAGTAGGGGTTATCAAATTGTTTAGAGCATCTTCTAGGATGATTTTGATCAATTCATGATGTTCTAGCTGCTGATGCTTCCCTTCTTGTACGTTGATGCTCATGTCTATCATTGATTGTAACAAAAAGTAAGTCACACTAAGTCTTCTATGAGGGGGTATCTCTTCTCCAAATCTCATCTCATGGAGGAATCTAAACTGGTACCCATAGACTATATTGAATGTACCCTCACTGGAAATATACTTGATGATGTGATAGCTTACTTCATTCCAAGGGTGTTACATAGTAATTTGTCACTGTCTTCACTCTAGTCTTCCTACTGTGTCATGTGTCTTGAGTCATTCATGATCATGTTAGACAAATGCTCTCTAATGTTGCCAAATGACCCACTTTTCCAAAGGTTTCTGCCTCATTGCGTCTGTTGGCTAAATAAACGCGTTGAAGGGCACTCCAAGACAGTCCTGAAGCGCTACCATCGCGGAAGTACACATGATTCCCACAATGGTCAGATTTTAGGTGCTAGTGCAACTGTCGCTTGTAATCTTGAGCGATGACCTGACTAGCTACGTTATCCAATAGCGATGTCAGCGCGGAAGGTCAGTTATGTGCCCGCGATGATCCATATTGGGCGAATTTGTTCCAACAGTCAGCCTTCTAGATGACTCCAGACCTGGTTGTTGGTCTAGTTTATGTCGCCCTCCTTTCTCTAGCATGGATGTTCCGTCATTTGTGCTACCTTCTTTGGAGATAAACTCATCCTCCCACATTTCATGGAGACTCCTTCTCCTATTTAAACTCCCACCATTGCTATGTGTTGTGAGTTTTGGAGTTCTTAGTCTTTGGAGTGGTTGTTGATAGTGCTATTAGTATTTGTGAGTTTGCTAGATAGCTGGTGTGAGTGTGACAAGTGTGGGATTGTTGATAACTTGAGGAAGGTTGTGAAGTGCCCTTAATCTTGTGCAAAACTTGTGAGTGAGAGAGACTTGTATGTTGGGAGATCCATATTCAAAGAGTGAATGCTTGAGGAACATGTTGGCTGGATCCCTTATGAGAAGGTTTGTGACGTCAAGACTTTGGTTGTAAGCATACTCTTATTTAATTATTAATGCAATCAATGATGTTTTCCTATGTCTTATATGTAATGTACTTGATAGCTCATGACTTCTTGACTTTGTGAGTAAATAGATCATTGTTGTTCCAGTTACATGCTTTGTTGTATTTCCTTTGCACTGTTTCAGGTTTATTACTCATTAGGAGAAGGAAGCGGAAGCTGGAGCAGTGCAACGGAACTCCATTGACCACCGGTTGAGGTAGACCTCCAACTATGACTGTTTAAGGAAAGCTATTGTTGATCTGTCCTTGTTTGTGACTAGACCCACTCTAGGGCTAGAGGGGTTGCCTCTGTCCACAGAGGGAACACTTTCCTACATCACAAAGGGTATGGATTTATTTCCCTTCTAACCCCATTTTTCTTCAATTGGTTCTTCTCCTTCCAAGAAAAATCCTTGCTTGGAAACAATGTTGCTAGTTTTGTCCTCTTTTCACCACTGCAACTCTAAAGGAAGTGTGGTGATCCTGCTTATGCTCTTAGGGGTAATTGTTACGGACAATCCCCTCCCTACAACACTGGCACTAGCTCTAGCCAAGGTGTTGGCTTGTATGGGCCTGACCCAGGTTCAGAGGTGATTCAGCCAAGAAAATCCCAGTACTACTAGCACTTTCGGCAACAGTCCCTGGGGCGCTGACTGAGGTCTCACCCGAAGTAGTATGGGAGGGTGCTAGAACTAGGTTTCCACACCCTGGGGATGTCTGCTAAGCTTATGGTGGTCTGCTGCTTGACCCTACACGCACATCGCTACGCGCACCTATTAGTCCCTCACAACCTGTGAAGCTACCTTTGTGCAGCCCTGCCTGGGGCGCGATCCATATTTTACCCAAGTTCCTTGCAATTTAATCTATTATTACCCAATTACTTAACTTATTTGTGTAAGACTTGTGATGATTAATAGTATATCCAACAATCATATAAGTGCGTGTGATAAACAAAACAATATAACTGTAAAGAAGGAAATACACAAGCAGATGCACAGAAAATGGAATCAACTTCTCTTTATTATTCTTCGTTCAAGATTAGAGACTTGACACCGCCCTACGCACTCAGCTACAGGGGTTCAGGCACTCAGTTGCACACTCTACTAGGCCTCTACGCACTCAGCTACAGAGCCTCTTCCTAGTACTACGACCCAATACACTTAGAATCTTACTCTATGCTTGAACCATTCTTATTCATCTCTCCAATTCCCTGCTCTATCTTTACAACTTAGAGCCTTGCTCTATTTATATAATCCCATGGTCTGCGGACCATGGGTAGGCTGACATGACATTACATTACATTAAAATACTTAGGGAGGACAACCCTATGACTCAACCTATACTTCATGCTTTGCAATGGTAATTCGCAGAATCTTACAATACATTTGACCAAAACTTGGG
This sequence comes from Pinus tabuliformis, assembly GCA_031772625.1. Lineage (NCBI taxonomy): Eukaryota > Viridiplantae > Streptophyta > Pinopsida > Pinales > Pinaceae > Pinus > Pinus tabuliformis. The sequence goes on along the minus strand of CM062806.1, from coordinate 490,155,252 downwards.
CTTTGAGCCCCAAAACATGCTATGGGGGGATTCCATGCCCAACAAGCCCCCAACACAATCATCGTGACTTGTCCCCAATTCACTTAGTCGGCGTGATGATCTAGGTGTGGAGTCCCTCCAATTGATCTCGTACTACTCAGAGGTCCATTGTGCACTGTTCTGTGGTTTGTTGGACCTGCTGAATGCACACTTTTGATGCTTCTTTGTGGGGATCAAATCCCCACCTTAGCATGTAGAGCCCCTGCATCTATGCAAGCTTTCCCTCAATATCTGCCATAATGGTGAAGGCCTCATCAATCCATGGCTGGATGTGTGCTTTAAGAAGTGCCTCTTTCTGTCTTGTGGCATCCACCTGCTCTTTCAGTTCCCTTGCTTGCTACATCTTCGCGAGCAGTTGAGTGAGGACGATTGTCTAAACAGTTCCCCTTACATTGTCATACTGCTCCTGAAGCTCGTGTGCCCCTGTTTCCAGGTGTTGTATGTTGGGGTCCTCATGCAAGGATGTGAGGACTCCAAAGGCTTGGTCCAACATACCAGTACAGTCCTGCACTGCCCGTCCAATTTCTTCCAATCCTATTTGAATAGCGCTAACGAGCTGCTTTTTAACTTTCAAAGGTGTGGAAGGTTGCAACTTCAACCACAGCTCAGGAATCTAGAGGTTCAGCTCCAGCTGCACTCACGTTGTTTCCTCGCGCGCTTTTCGGACTCCACTTGCCAAACAGTGGATCCATATTTCTGTTGGTAAGTATGTAGCAATGGACAACTCTAGGACTCGTCGACATGCTTCATCAACTGTCTGCACTATCTGCTGGTTTTGTGACACCAGTTCATCACGCTGAAGGCTGATAGGTTTGATGTTGATCCTTTGCTCACTCATCACCTGAATCACATGACCCTCCTTGGCATGGAGCTCTGCTGTTATTCCATCCTGCAGTTGGTAAATTGTGTCGCCTAGAGAGCAGCTAAATTAAGGCCAAGTCCCTTGATCCTACCAACTATGGCTCTATTTTTTTCATTCTCTGCTGCTAGCGCCCCTTCCAGTAGCACTATGGTGTTGGCCAATTTTCCGCGTAGCAGTTTCTCTGCTACTGACATGTAGGCTGCAGCGTAGGTGGTTACGATTCCTTCCTATGGGGGCCGCACCTGTAGTTCCTGCAGCTACGCCCTTAGGCCCCCCAACACAATCTGCTACTATGACATGGCTTCTTGGAGTGCTTCCTTGGTGACCTCGTGATCCATGTCACTAATGTTGTAGAGGTCACCTTTTTTTAACATGATTAGGTTGAAGGTCAATTTGGAGGCCTTGAAATTCTTCCGTGGACCCGATCTCTCTGTGACACACAACCTTTTCAGTTGGGTAGAAGTTGTGCCTGGGTCCGTGCCTTATTTTGCAAGGTCTGTGTCCTTTGCCTCTTATCCTGTAGACAGTTCCTGCCCCTCCTCTTGCTGCGTTGTTGTGGCCCTTGTTGTCTACGCTGCTGCTGCTACTTCGGTGACTATTTCCTGCTCTGCAGCTTCCTTTACTACCTCACGAACTACCCTTACCTTTGTTGCCATTTTTTCATTCCGCCTCTTTTCAACCTCATCCTTTCTTCTATGGGTTGTTGTCCTATCCAACTCTGCCAATTTTTGGGTGTGCCACTCGGGAGGCCATGATTCTAACACTGAAAAAAATTGCATCATTAATGGCGATGAAGGGGAGCTTGGTCCACTGCTGCACTGGATCCTTGCGTGCCTTGATGTAGATGTTGTGCATGTTTGGCTTAAAGCCTACAAAGCTTCGCAGGCTGTTGTAGATTGTGGGGGACAGGTACGACCTCCTATTAATCCACATCTGGATGCTCTCCTTCACGATCACCCAGAAGATCTTTGTCTCGCGAATCCTCTTCACATCCTTTGTAGCCTAGAGTGATGCATATTTTGCGGCCTCTGGTAAGTCCTGTTCAATGCTGGGGAACTGACTGTCCGCTGGCAGTTCTCCCGCTACTAGCAGAATGGACAAGAGAAACCACACGTAGTGGAAGGTATTACCCTACTCCTAGGCTTCTTTGCAGTTGGTCAAGAATTCCTTGCAGAGGAACTCCACCCAGTTTAATTGGACCCCCTCTACATATTTTTCAGCCAACACAACTACCGGTGCTGGTACTTCATCACCGCAACATTTTCTCATTACCTTCCCAACCAAGAATTGGGTGGCTACACACACCCCCTTATCTTTGATGCTACTGATTGCGTAACCCCTCTTTTTCTTCTTGAGCTTGTATTTCTTCTTCATGGCTTCTATGAGAGCCAAATTGCCACTTTTTCCTACTATCGTCATGGGGTCCTTTCCCTTACAAGGAAGCAAAGAAATTCTATGGATGCGATCCACCATGATGGGAATATGCTCCTCCAGCCATAAGTACCCATCGTGCACCAGGCACAGCAGCTGCCTGATGATGAAAATAGTGATGGGCACATGGTGAAAGTGTGGAATCCATAGCAGATGAACCAATCTGGCCTTCTCCACACTGCACAACCATTTCCATGGCTATAATGTTGTGACTAGCCCCTCCATGCTCTCCTTCATGAGGCTCTCCGTCTCTAAGTGTGGGAACTTCTCGCTATCCGTGAGGTCCCAATCTCCAAACTTCATTGTGGGCACGCAGCACAAGTGCAAGTCCTCAAACACAATTCCATCAGGCAAGAGCGGGGTTTGGAGTGTGCTCTTGGTGGCATCCAGATCCTTTGGTATCTTAGTTTTCCCTTTTCATGGAGGGACATACTTGAGCAATTTTGCTGTAGAGCGCATCGGTTGGATGTCCTATTCCATTTCCTCTACTTCCTCTATTGCATTGACAAGAGATTATAGGTCCTCCTCCTCGTCATCTATCTCAATGGTGATAGCCTTTCCCTTTTCTTCCATTGAGAGCTTACTGAACCATGGATTCTACGGGGACATGCGGATTGGGCCCATTGCATGCTTATCTTTTTTCGGCCTTGGTGTCTAAGGTAATTTTTGGATTTTCGGTGCATCCCCAGCATCTTCAGGAACATCATGTATCATGGGGTTCTGCACGACCTCGTTGGCGATTCTTTCTACAACGCCCAAACCTCTCTTGGTAGCCACGATCCTGTTCTAATGGTATGCAATCGTTCACGAAATTCGAGGCTCGAATATCGCTCAGCACTAAAACACTCTAGGCTCTAATCAACTGCTAAAATCTCAAGTGAACAGGTGTTGTCCTCTAGCTAGCCACTGGAGTTTTATAGTGCCTTATGAGTTCAAATTTGACCGTTCCCCCCAATTCTGGGCCATTAATGCTTTCTTGGTGGTAGATTGTCCCAAATCTTGCACTTAATTCGTGTCTTAAATTTCCGTCACCCACTCCCTTTTGCCTTAAATCAGACATCCCTTCATGAATAGTGACACCAACGGTCACTTCCCAGCCTACTCGCGTGGCAGCACAACCCCCCGTGCGCAGCTGCGAACCTTGTGACAGGCTGATTTTATGCGCATCTCCCTTATCGCGTAGCTCCCAAACAGACTCTTTTATAGTCTCGCACTCTCTTTCAACTGCCTGGAGCGCTAAGACTATGCTCCCTACGGCTAGTCAGGTGGTTGCACCACCTGTGCGAGACTTCAACTCACCTTCCAGTATAGTCCGCGAAACTCCTAAGTTTCCCTCGCGACAACCAACATCGTGTGTTCTACTGTATGTAGTGCACTCCCCTGGTTATCGTGTTTGGTGAGGTGTGGTCGTAACCATGGTAGCAGAGTCATAAATTCTAGGTGACAATCTTCTAGGTGATGATCTCGTTTTCTAGCCTCTTAATCTCAACGTCCATCAGAATGCTTTTCTTCCTTAATCATACCCGGTCCTTTTCAAATTCCCGAAGTCTAAGGTTCCCTCGCCGATTTGCCTCCTGACCACCAAAATTCTCAGGTACTTCATCTGTGAATGATGTCGGGAATGGATCATGTATACAGGCATCATTCAGCTTCCTGAGGTCCCCACATATTCTTATTTTGCCCTTCTATTTTTTCTCCTGTACTACCATAGGACTCACCCAGTTGGATTCTTCTACTGGTTCAATAATTTCGGCTACAAACATCTTGTCTAATTCAGCATGAACCTTCTCTTTATACTTGGGATTCAAGCAGTAAGGTCGCTGATTGACCGACTTTGTGTTGGGTTTCAAGGTGATCTTCATCATCCCTAAGTTGCCATTGATCCCTTTTAAGTTCGTAATTTTGTTTGGGAACAAGTTTTGGTATTCGCAGAGTAACTCATCGACCTTATTCACTGTGGCATCATGCCAATAGTCCCCAAGCGTTGCATACTTTGACTCCGTCTTTTTTCCAATGTTTACCTGCTTTGTTTTTAGTGGCTCGGTGATGTCAGGATCCTCAATTGATGGTCCTTGAACCTTGCGATAGCCTTTTGTTTATGGAATATTAATATTTCATGGGTCCTCATCATCATCCTCAACATTTACATTATAACACTCTAGCACGTATCTTAATTGTGTCACCCATTCTGGCTTAAGTACTTCCATTGGCTCCTATGGTATTTTGAAGATAGCGGCATTTACTACCTGTAGCGCATCGTCAACAGTATCTAACCAACAATCTTCAAACATGAAGGTTAACAAAAATCCCTCACGTAATACATTCCATTCACTCGTACCATGGCAGAGCTCCATCTCATTATACCAATTCATGGGTATGACATCCAGGGTATGGTAGAATAAATGTACCCATTCAAGCTGTGGCTCTTCCCTATAGACCTTGGTCCATTTCGCGAGGCGTGTGCATGGATCATCTGTCCCGTCATATTTTTCTACTAGCCATATCGGTGGTTTTCCAAATCATAGGCACATCATTCTTCTACATCCGTGCCAGTCCTCAAAACATCCTTGATTCGTACCCCACCATCGTGCAGGCATTGCACGCAACACCCACTTCAGAGCATCGAATCACTGCTATTCTATTACTACGCTTTCAAATTTTCTCAGGAATTCATCCACCATTGTCAACCCATCATATGTTGGTAGTTCCCTTGCTTCTCTTATCACATAGCGTAGTGATCTAACCATCATGTTGCAATTAAGCGTTGTTACTTCGTGTAGCCAATTCTGCCATTGCTCCGCTTCTTCGTCTGAATCTGAAGTGCAGGAGCTTTAGCACTCCCACGAAATTCTTCCATATGTAGCTGGATTCACCCAATCCTATTCTCACGTAGTTATCTTGTAAATACAATCGAGATCATCATCGCTATCATCGTCATGCACCAGTTCAGTGTATCGCGCTCCTTCGGCTAGATCTAGTGATACTACTATGCGTAGTGACTTTTTCTCAAAGATCATTTTGCGCTTCTTCATATTTATGACTCCATTCATATTGGTGGTCCAGTCTATTCCTAGTAGCACAGGATAGGGATTACTATCACTGACAATTTCTATCACTTCAAAATCTGCTTGCGTGCTCACACCTTCAATATCTACTGTTACCCCTTGCAATCTTCCCATGGGAAAGATCTTCTGCTGGTTCTCCATTCGTAGTTGAATAGGATACCATTGTAGCATGGGTATGCCCATGCATTCCCATGTTTGTTTTGGTAGTACATTCACATCCAATCTAAGATCCAGGATTATCTTATCCATTTCATACTCGTCGATTTTCACAGTCAACCTCATTTCCCTTCTGGTGCACGATGTATGTTTTCCAATTTTCCGGACCACGCGCAGTTCTCCTGATCTTGCGCACCAAGTGATAAGTTCCTGTAGTCATTTGACTACCTTGCTGTCGCATAGCAGTTTCATGCATGTCTCGAGAAAGGTAGTGAGCATTGAAGGATCCATCTGTGGTTCTAGTTGATCCTTACTACCTGAAGTGGAGGCCTCCGTGAAGCTCTTCTTAGCTTCCATGAATGTCTCCTTCGTACATTTTAAATCAAATTCGGGTTCCTTTGTAGGAACCTTGCCAACCCAAGCACTTTCTTCTGGCTGCTTCCCTCTATCATCGCCCATGGTCATATTTCTCCTGAGCATCATGTTTACATTTGGGTCTTCTTCGTGTAGCTTAGACCTCATCATCTACAAATTCTGAGTCAGAGAGGTCTGGAGTACCCCTTTTTCATGCATCCTCGCTATCAGCGAAGGGCAGTCTTCTACCTGATGATGAAATAGAGTACAGTACAGACATGATGTCCTTGTTGGGTTTGTATAATCATGGGCATAGTGCCCTGGCCCTCCGCAATTGTAACAAATTAGTTGTTCGCGCCCCCATGCTGGTCCCATTCCACCTCGACCTTGATCACGCCCATGAAATCCGGTGCATCCCCTTCTTGGTCCCATTCTGCCTCAACCTCGACCACGCCCTTGAAATCCGGCATGCACCATTCCTACATTTGGGTTGAGGGCTCGTATTTTGGTCTGCACCCTATAGGCAGGAGTCTGATCCATCATTAGTTCATAGCTTTAGCAGGTATGTTCATCATGGCCTACCGACTTGCAGAAATTAAAAAACAATTGCTTGGACATCTGTGTATACTTCTACAATAGATGAAAATATTACATTTTCCCCCTATCTGACAGATCATGCACCATAATGCAGGTGTCGTGCTTGGTCGTGCCTGCACCTTAGGTCTTAACGGCATCAGCCCTCCTCCCGCTAAGTAATTCATGAATACTAGACAGTGGTCCTCGTCATGTCCTTGGACTTTGCATTTTATGCACCATACTTCCGCACATGCCTCTTGCTGAGGTGTCTTGTCTTGTTTCAAACTCTGCATCTCCAAACATAGATTCTGTAGTTGTGCATGGATTTGTTGGACTCCTAGCCTAGGGTCTTGTATAGGGGTCTCATGCAATCTCATTTCCATCTCCAAAGCTTCGACCTGGGTGGAAAGCTTTTGCTGTGACAGTGCCACCCTTAAGTGCAGCGTAAGTTATGCAACAAACCATGCGCGTTATTGTCCATATGTCAAATTCATATTAGCTTCGTGAATCGTACCCTTCAACCTTTGGTCCAAATCCTAGTGGGTCTCGCCTGGGAGCATCGCGATCTCCTTAAACCCGATGATTGATTTTGTTTCTAACTTTGGCCTGCTAAATTCCCTATTCAGCGCAGCCTGGATTTCTACGATTCCTGCGTTTGGATGGTCATTAGAATGCTTGATGTACCATGTTAATGCATGATCCTGCAGCGCGCTCACCAGCGTAGCCTTCTTAATATTGTCATCCACGTCACCTTGTGCTTCCCATACTGCTCTTACCACGAACCAAAATTGGTCCGGATCTTCATTCCCTACTCCTTTGAATACTGATAGTTTGATCACACTTGCCATATTGAACTGTGGTGGTGGCAGAGGTGGGGTGGGTGGGGATGAGGGTGAGAGGGTGAGGCGGTTGGTGGTGTGGGTGGAGGTAGTAAATGTGGAATGCGCTGCCTTATCATACTAACCATGCTTCGCAGAGAAACTTTCGTAAGCTCTTCCTCACTTTCACGTGAGGGTGAAATTAAGGGACTGGTTTCTAATTCTTCACTACCGCCGCTTCTATAGATATTCCCACTTCGTGTAGCCCCAAACATTAATTTATCCACATAACCCTCTTTTCACACAATAACATCTTAATCCAAGTGTTCAAAGATTTAATATAATTACCTCGCGATCTCTTGAGGAAACGTCACTCCGCCTCATTATAGCTGACGGTCATGTCTATCATGAACCCAGTGATAAATCCTCCTATAACTTGGTCACGCCAATGGTCCATAGCTCACGCTATCTTATCTCCTGATGCTTCTAGTCTACGCATTAATTCTGGAGTCCACACTATTGGTTTGTCGATCCTACACCTTCCCTGACTGTCTGTTAGCTTCATTATCCACTCATATAGCTTAGAAGGAAAGGATGAAAAGAAAATTTCATGGATTTCCATATACAAGTACTGCTCCAATCACTGTTCCTTAGATACTCACGGATTTCTGTTTTCCTACACTGTGAACTCAGGAATCTTCTTATCCAACCACTCTTCAATTTCTTTCTTTGTTTGATTCTAGTGGCACAACATCAGACATCCCTTATGTAGATCCTGGTCCCGACAACGGAACCATTTATTGGCTTGTATGGGCCTGACCCAGGTTCAAAGGTGATTTAGCCACGCAAATCCCAGTACTACTGGCCCTTTTGGCAACAATTCACAGAGCGCGAATTGAGGTCTCACCCAAAGTAGATTGGAAGGGTGCTAGAATGAGGTTTTCGCACCCTAGGGATGTTTGATGAGCTTCTAGTGGTCCGCGGCTTGACCATACGCATACATTGCTACGCGCACCTATTAGTCCCTCGCAACCTGTGAAGCTGCCTTCGCGCAGCCCTATGCGGGGCGCAATCCATATTTTACCCAAGTTCCTTGCAATTTAATCTATTATTACCCAATTACTTAACTTATCTATGTAAGAATTGTGATAGTTAACAATCTATCCAGTAATCATATAAGTGCGCGCGATAAACAAAATAGTATAACTGTAAAGAAGGAAATACACAAGCAGATGCACAGAAATTGGAATCAACTTCTCTTTATTATTCTTTGTTCAAGATTACAGACTCGAAACTACCCTGCACACTCAGCTACAGGGGTCTGCGCACTCAGCTGCGGACTCTACTAGGCCTCTGCACACTCAGCTACAGAGCCTCTTCCTACTACTACGACCCAATACACTTAGAATCTTACTCTATGCTTGAACCATTCGTATTCATCTCTCCAATTCCCTACGCTATCTTTACAACTTAGAGCCTTGCTCTATTTATACAATCCCATGGTCCACAAACCATGGGTAGGCTGACATGACATTACATTACATTACAATACTTAGGGCGGACAACCCTATGACTCGACCTATACTTCGCGCTCCGCAATGGCAATTCACAGAGTCTTACAATACATTTGACCAAAACTTGGGCTTTGAGCCCCAAAACATGCTTTGGGGGGGATTCCATGCCCAACACAAGTGTATGAGTGACATTGCAAATTCCCTAGATACATCATCATCATATCCCCTAAGTAGCTTGAAGAACCCCAACCATTGATGCCTTATAAAGATTTCTACAACAGGAGGATGTTGGTGTATTATGGTTGTTCTTATGGGCTCCCTTTTGTTGAAACCCCCTGTCATATTTTCTCTCTATCAACCTGTTTGTATAAGGTTTGGGTGGTTGTAGCTCAATAAATTCTCTAGATGATGAAAGCTTAAATTTTACCCTACATAATCTTCCACATAATTCTATCTATCTCTATGCACACTGCAAATACTTAAAAGAAATGATAATTTCTTTCATTTTTCTCTTTACAAATGAAAACATAGAGATATGGCACCTACCTTTCTCTACAATTCTCTGGTGATGATAATTCTTGAATTTCTGGCCCTAGGCACCCACTTACATCATTTGTGACAATTTTATGCGTTTCCTATAGCTTTCTTGTAGTTTCCTCTAGATGCTCATTGTTTCCTGTAAGTTCTCACTTCAGGTAGGCCAAGACTAACTTTTCCTTTGTATGGATTCTCGAGGTTATATCCACTCTCAAACTATCGAGATATACAATGCTTTTCATGGAAGTTAATGAATATTTCTATTTATCGATGATTTCGTTGAGTGATGTTCTAGCTGGCTGAGTACATATTTCTCCTTTTGGAATGTTGGTCCCACTGCTAGTTGATCATGCCACCATTCCTCGTAATCATCTCCCACTTTTGTTCACCGTAACTTGACCACCTTTCAGATTTATTCCACTTTTGATGTTACCTTGCCACGTGTCTTGTTGACTAACACTTTACTTTTCGTTATCAGACAGAGGATGGCCAAGTTAATTGGCCAACTTCAGTTATAAAATCAACTTCCTACATATTCCTATAGTTTGATGATATTTGTACTTATGAGAGAGTATTGGTGAGGTGACATACCTGTTGGTCCTTTGCCTTGCTGATGCATGTTGGATAGTGGTGTTGTTGTGTTTCTCATGACCCAGGTACATCTTCTTGACTGTTTTTTCTCTTGTTTGTTGATCTTAGCATGTTGATGGGTTGTTTTCTTGATGATGTGCAGGTGTTGCCTTCCTCTGTTTCTGCTGAGTTCTAGAGGATTTTCATCGTGCTTATAGTTATGCTCCTCCTATTTCAATCATTGTGCTGAAGGATAGGCTTGGAGTTGTTGTTTCTTCAGAATAGGCTGCTACAGGATTTCCTACAGGAAACTTACAGGATGTCCTGTAGCTACCCTTTTTTTGAATTTTTGTGTCTTTTCTCTGCTTGGAGGGGGAATAGGTATTGGAATGAGTGGAAGGTGTGGATATGGAGTGGTAGGTGAGGTAGGTTTCTGGTGGCATGTCTCTTTAATGTTCTTTTCTCCTTTTTCTTCATTTTTTCTATTTTTTTAACTTGATTTTCTTTTGATGGAAATAGGGGGTGACATTGTCATGAAGGGGGTTGGCTGAGGTGTGGTGAAGTCAATGGCCTTCTTTTTTTAATCCCAAAACAAACCTGCATAATAATTTCTCCATTAGACTGCCTTTCCTGTGGATTTTTAGGACTTCCTGTAGTACTACATGAAACTCCTGTAGTAATTACTGGAAATCTTGTAGAAAGCACAAAATTGCTTGAAATTTGAATTTTTCTGTTGTTGGAGATGAGTATGGATGGAGGAACATGGGGATTATGGAGGAGATGAAATGGATAAGGAAAATAATGGGGTTTTGTAGGGCTTGCTGCCCTCTAATCTCTGTGTCCATTATCTTCTTGAAAACCTGCAAAAACCAGAATTGTTATGAGTGGGTAGGTTTGAGGTCCCTGCCATTATTTTCTTGCCTTTTTTTTTGGAAAGACAACCAGGTTTCCTCAAAGTAGGTTTTCATATTGGTGGCCTTCCCTGGGCACCTTAGAAGATGTTTTCACCCAGATGTCTTTATTTTCCATTTTTCGTTTTTTTTTTTAAACACTCTTGGGCTACCTCAAGGAGGTTTTCAACCTAAGAGTGTGACTCAGGTGCCTCATGGATGTTTTCACCTGGGTCTCTTTATTTTTTTCTTCTTTTTTTTCAAAATTTCAATAGACCTCAAGAACTTGGTGAGGTGGAATCCGAGACTCCTTTGAAAAACTCGTTTTGTAGAATTTCAACCTGTACCCATGGACAAGAAAAGGGATACCTTCTTCATCGATGGTTCTTATCTGAAAAACACCATTATCATGGCACTTTTCTATCACATATGGTCCCAACCATCTGGTCATCAACTTTCCTTTGAAATCTTTGTACCGGGAGTCATACAATAGGGCCCAATTGCCTTCTTGAAACAATTTGTTGGGTCCCTATAATACTAGTGATTACCTCATTACTATTGTAGTTATACCCCTTATCTATATTGTTGTTCCCCTATTACCCCCATGTTGTTATTTCTGTGCCCCATAGAATCCCTCTATTGTTATTTTTGTGGCTTTATATTATTATTGTTAGGTTGGCTGGATTATATTGTGACTCCTTAGACTCCTATATATAGAAAGGAGGTTTTGTCATTTGTATCATCCAAGAATTGTTCATTTATGTAATGTAAAGGAGGTTGCCCCCTCGAAGAGGCTGAATTCTAAGCCGTTGATCTATCTTTTCTATCTTTTCTTGAGCTGGTTTCATAACATTTGGTATCAGAGCTTTGGATTCTAGGGTTTCGCTACTCCAAACAGGTCATCGTGGAATTTTCGCTATAACTTTTTTTCTATGACGTTTTAGAAGTCGCAACAAAAAACCATTTGAGAAGAAATCGCGCTGAACCTTGGGTCCAAATTTCAAAGCTTTTCGTGTGATATTTTCGGAGATATGATCTGAGGAAGTTGGTCTTTTTGCAGACTCCTGAATTACATTCAAAACAGGTGACCTGGGGAAAATCGTCATAACATTCTCTCTGGGGATCGGATTGAAATTTAATAAGAAGGTACAGAAAGAGGACGGACTGTAGTTTCTTGTATGTGTGTTTCAGATACAAAGGTTGAAACAATGACTCGTGGCACGTCGTACAATTTCGCTCTACTGAATTAGTCTAAAAGCAAGTCACTGTGGGAGATTTCACATAACTCTTCCTTGGAGAATCCAATTTGGGTCAGACTTGTGGCATTGGAAAGAGGAAACAGAAGGCTACTACAGGTCGCAATTTTAGAATTGGATGATCCGAAATTACAGAGTTACATCAGATTCAATATCAGGCTTCTATAAAGTGAAAAAAGGTGTGTAGTTTTTTTTTAAATTTTTGTGTAAGCTTGGTTTAACGGAATTCAAAGGGCATAGTAAAGCATTATTATCGGTAACTGATGCCCCGAGGAAAGAAAATGCAAACACCTAGTAAGGAACCTGAAAGCTCTAGCATGACTCATGAAGAAGAGGAAGAAATGCTACATGATATATCAAAATTACAAGAACAAGTGCAACAAATGTCACACTCACAAAAGCTAACAGAAGCTAAGATAAGTGGTGTGGAATCTAAGATAAATGGCGTGGAATTGAAGATAAACAGCGTGGAATCTAAGATAAATGGCGTGGAATCTAATATAAAGGGCATGTAAGCTAAGATGGATGATTTGAAGACGGATTTGAAGACAGACATGGCAAATTTGAAGACAGATTTGACAAATTTCCTACAAGAAATACTTACTAATGGTGAAAAGGTTGTAAAGGAAACTCATGATGTGAACAAAAGTAATGTTAATCATGATTCCGTAGACGCTAATTTTGGATCAAAGACCCACCATATTCCAAAAATCGATATGAGGAAGTTTGATGGCAAGGATCCCACCACATGGATATTACAGATGGAGCAGTTCTTCGATCTCAATAATGTGCAAAACACACAAAAGGTACGTATGGCAACTGTATATTTGGAACCAAATCAGTTTGTATGGTATCAATGGCTTTGCTCTTGTAAAAAATTTATCACTTGGGCAATTTTTACGGAAGAATTGATAGCACATTATGAAGATACAAAAAGCAACACTTTTTTTAGCCAATTGATAAGTCTCAAACAAAAGGGTTTAGTAATGGAGCACATTGAGGAGTTCCAAAAATTGAACATAAGGGTAAAAGATATTCCAGAGGAGCATAGGATTGATGTGTTCATAGGGTCTTTAAAGGAAAATATCCAACATGATGTTCGCCTTTGGGAACCTGATTCATTAGAGAAGGCATTCAGGTTAGCAAGAAAAATGGAAAGCAAAATTATGGCAACCAGGAGCATACCACTCACAACTATAAAGATGGAAGTGTTGTTGCCCCTAGTCTTCCACAACCTATAAGGTTGACACCACAACAATTGGAAGAAAAAAGAGCAAAAGGGCTTTGTTACGGTTGTGATAGCAAATACACTAAAGGTCATAAGTGTGCTGAGAAGAAATTATTCTACATAGATTGTGAAGAGGAAGAAGAAAAGGAGCAAGAAAGGTCAAAAGAAGAAGATATACTCCAGGAACAAAGCCTAGATGAAGAACAAATAAATCTGACCATATCTTGTAATGCATTGGCGGGAATTACCACTCCTCAAACCATCAAGATAGAAGGACAAATCAAGAAGAAAAAGGTAATAGTGTTGATTGATTCAGGAAGCACCCACAATTTTATTCATTGTAGGGTAGCAAAAGAATTGAATTGCTTCCTATATCCAGCACCAGAGTGTCAAGTGATGATTGCAAATGGAGGAACAATAAATTTCTCTGGAAGGTGCCATAATATCAAGCTATCCATGGGAGAATATGTATTGACTAGCCCAATGCTTTCCATTCCAATGGGAGGTGCTGATGTTGTACTAGGAGTCCAATGGCTACAATCCTTGGGTACAATAGCTTTTAATTTTCAAGAACTTTTCATCAAATTTTCTATGGAAGGAAAGGAAGTTGAATTAAGGGGTATTGTAGGGAAACCAGGAAAGATAATCAGCTCTAATGGTATGACAAAGCTTCTAAAAAAGGAGCAAAGAGGTGTAATTGCACAATTATGTTGGCTAGATGTTTCCACATCGGAATCATTTATTTCTCCAGATCTCCAAAAGGTCCTGGACATTCATTCCAAGGTATTTGAGACTCCTAAAGGTCTCCCACCTATGCGTGATCATGATCATGTTATTCATCTGATTCCAGGAAGTGTTCCTCCAAACATCAGGCCGTACAGATATCCCTATGTCCAAAAAAGTGAAATTGAACGTATGGTTGCAGAAATGCTAGAGGCTGGTATAATTCAACCAAGTCAAAGTTCTTTCTCTGCTCCAGTAGTATTGGTGCACAAGAAGGATGGATCATGGCGCATGTGTCCGGATTATAGGGAGCTCAACAAGCTCACTATTAAAGATAAGTTCCCCATTCCTGTCATTGATGAATTACTGGATGAATTGCATGGATCAATTTACTTCACCAAGTTGGATCTTCGTTCAGGATATCATCAAATCAGAATGAAGATTGAAGACATTCCGAAAACGACATTTAGAACTCATGAGGGTCATTATGAATTTTTGGTCATGCCTTTTGGCCTTACTAATGCACCTTCAACATTTCAAGGTTTGATGAATTCAATTTTCAAACCATTCCTTAGAAAATTTGTGTTAGTATTTTTTGATGATATACTAATCTACAGCAAGTCTTGGAAGGATCATGTTGAACATGTTGACAGGGTGCTAAAACTATTGGAGGAGAAACAATTATATGCAAAAATATCCAAATGTTTCTTTGGAGTCCAGTAGGTGGAATATTTGGGTCATATTGTATCTCACGAAGGAGTTAAGGTAGACCCTAGCAAAATTAAAGCCATTAAGGAATGGAAAATCCCCACATCCATAAAGCATCTGTGAGGATTTCTTGGGTTGACAGGGTATTATCGCAAGTTTTTTAAGAATTATGGGAGAATAGCAGCACCTCTAACAACATTATTGAAGAAAGATGCATTTTCATGGACTCCAGAAGCAACAAAGGCCTTTGAACATCTTAAAGAGGCAATGTGCCAAGCACCGGTCTTAGCTACACCAGACTTCACAAAAACCTTTATTGTGGAATGTGATGCTTCAAGAAATGGAATTGATGCTGTTCTAATGCAAGATGAAAGACCCATTGCTTTTGAAAGTCGTCTAATCAAGGGAAATTTTTTAAGCAAAGCTATTTATGAGAAGGAAATGTTCGCAATACTCCATGCACTTAAGAAATGGCGACCCTACCTAATGGGAAGACATTTCAAGGTAAAAACAGATCATGATAGCCTTAAATACTTTTTAGAACAAAGATTATCCTCTGAAGAGCAACAAAAGTGGG
Organism: Pinus tabuliformis; assembly: GCA_031772625.1. Lineage (NCBI taxonomy): Eukaryota > Viridiplantae > Streptophyta > Pinopsida > Pinales > Pinaceae > Pinus > Pinus tabuliformis. The sequence goes on along the minus strand of CM062806.1, from coordinate 490,139,948 downwards.
TCACAAAGATGTTGGGTTATGACTTTGAAATCATCTACAAAAAAGGGAAGCAAAATGTGGTGGCAGATGCACTCTTAAGAAAGGATGAGGATGTGGAAGCATTGTTGTGCGCCATTTCTATTATCCAACCAGATTGGATAAACGAAGCAAGGGAGGAATGGAAGAATGATGAAGAAGTGTGGGCACTTATTCGAAATCTACAACAAGATTCTAGTATGTCTGATACATTTAGCTGGCAAAATGATTCGTTATGGTACAAAGATCGCTTATACCTTTGTAAGAATTCCCAACTAAAACAAAAGATTCTTATGGAATTGCACACTTCTCCCTTAGGAGGGCACTCAGGATTTTTAAAAACTTACCACAGGGTTAAGAAGGAATTTTTTTGGGATGGACTTAAATCAAATATTCAAAAGTTTGTGGCGGAATTTTTGGTTTGCCAACAAAATAAAGTTGAAACAATTAAGACACCGGGTCTATTAAAACCTTTATCCATTCGAAGCCAACGTTGGGAGGAGGTTTTAATGGATTTTATCACAGGTTTACCCAAGTTTGAGGGAAAGAGTGTCATCATGGTGGTAGTTGACAGACTTACCAAGTATGCACATTTTTTTGCATTATCACATCCATTTAAAGCCAGTACAGTTTCTATTGCATTTATGGAAACAATTCAAAAGCTACATGGAAACCCAAAGATTATTGTAAGTGACAGAGATCCCATTTTCACTGGAAATTTTTGGACAGAATTATTTTCTTGTCTTGGTACTCAGTTAGCTCATAGCTCATCTTATCATCCTCAATCTGATGGGCAAACTGAGATAGTAAACAAATGTTTGGAAGGATATCTTCGTTGCTTTGTATCTGATAAACAGACATAATGGGTCAAATGGTTGCCTCTAGCTGAATGGTGGTATAACACTTCCTTTGATACAACAACAAAAATGGCCCCATTTATGGCACTTTATGGGTATCAACCACCATCCATCACATCATACTTAAGAGAAAATTTGAAGGTTCAGGCAGTGGAACATCACATCGAACATCAACAACAAGTCCTCCAACTCTTAAAGGATAACCTCGTGTTGGCACAAAATAGAATGAAACAACAGGCAGATCAACATCACAGTGAAAGAAGTTTTGATGTAGGTGATTGGGTATTCCTACAGCTACAACCATATAAGCAAATGTCCCTAAAGCAAGCTAAGAAGGATAATAAATTATCACCAAAGTATTATGGTCCGTACAAGGTGTTGCAAAAGATTGGTACTATGGCATACAAATTGGAGCTTCCTGCAGCTTCTCGATTGCACCCAGTTTTCCATGTTTCATGTTTAAAGAAGGTTATAGGCAACAAGCTCTCAGTGCAAACAATATTGCCAGAACTTGATGAGGAAGGAAAAATTATATTGGAACCGGAAGTGGTCACAGAAACAAGAACTCGACAGCTACGAAATCGATCAATTTCAGAATATCTTATCAAGTGGAAGAACTTATCCGCTGAAGATTCCACATGGGAGGATGAGACTTTTATGCAGAAATATCCAGAACTACTCAAGCATTGAGGACAACACTTTTTTGAAGGAGAGGGGCATGTTGGGTCCCTATAATACTAGTGATTACCCCATTACTATTGTAGTTATACCCCTTATTTATATTGTTGTGCCTCTATTACCCCCATGTTGTTATTTCTGTGCCCCATAGAATCCCTCTATTGTTATTTTTGTGGCTTTATATTATTATTGTTAGGTTGGCTGGATTATATTGTGACTCCTTAGACTCCTATATATAGAAAGGAGGTTTTGTCATTTGTATCATCCAAGAATTGTTCATTTATGTAATGTAAAGGAGGTTGCCCCCTCGAAGAGGCTGAATTCTAAGCCGTTGATCTATCTTTTCTATCTTTTCTTGAGCTGGTTTCATAACACAATTTGTCTTTGATATTTTTGTCATGCCATATTTTCCTTTGTACTTGAGTCAATTCTATGTTTAGGACAACCTACATCCTTAATTCATCTAACCCATTTGGCTGGAGCAATATCTATTGTTGTGCCCTTGTGACATCTAGATCCAATTGTGCTGCCATCCTTAAGGTCTTGTACTCAAATTCAATGGACAACAGAGCCTTCTTCCCATAGACCAAATCATAATGGGTGAAGCCAGTGGTGGTCTTCCAAGTTGTATTATAGTCCCAAGTGGCCTCCACTAGTATTTATGCCCAATCCTTCATGCAACTGCTAACCACACTGGTCAAAATGATTTCCAATGCTCTGTTGGTGACTTCTACTTGTCTATTAGCTTGAGGGTGGCAAGGAGTGGACTTTTTGTGCTTTATTTTATGTTGTCTTAACAGATCCTCAATCATGTGTGAGGTGAATTGACTACCTTGATCAGTGACAAAACTCTCTAGGGTATCCAAGCTTGTAAAATACATTCTCCCTCAAGAGTTCAACTACTTTTTTCTTTGTGGCTACCTTGACAGCTTTGGCTTCAGCCTACTTTGTTAAGTAGTTGGTGCACACAATGATGTACTTTTTATATCTGAATGGAGGATCAATGGGCCCAATGAAATCCATTGCCCACTTTTCAAATGTCTTGAAAGACACTTGAGGTTGCAAAGGCATTTCATTCCTAGGGGTAGGTTTCCCCATCCATTGGCATCAATCACACTAGTGGTATACCATCTTGCATCCTAGTGGAGAGTGGGCTAGTAATAGCTAGCTTGTAGTACCTTGAATGTTGTCCTTTTGGCTGCAAAGTGACCTCCAAAAGGCCCATCATGACAGGCCAGAAGGATGTCAAAAAATTCCTCCTTCTTGACACATCTTCTTAGAATTTGATCTAGGCCCAACTTGAAGCGATTTCCCCCAATCCAAGTGAATGGGGCGCTTTTCTTTATAATTCTGCTCTTCTCCTTGGAGGATAGATTTGGAGAGAATTGTACAGCTACTAAATAGTTGGCTATGCCAGAAAACCACAGAGAGAGAATTGAAATATAAAATAAATGCTCATCTGGTATCCGATCATCAACCATTCCTTCCTCACCTGCAAGCAAAGTCACTCTAAACAAAAAATATGCAACTACATTTTCTCTACCAGACTTATCAATAATAGTTAGGTCAAATTTTTGTAAAAAAAATAACCATCTAATAATTCGAGCATTCACATCATGTTTTTTCATCAAATATTTAACAGAAGCATGTTTGGTATGTACAAATGTCTGGTATTTAGTAATGTAATGTCTAAATTTATTCAATGAATGGACAACAAGTAGGAGCTCTTTTTCAGACACTGTGTAGTTTAACTCGGCTTTGGACAAATTTTTGCTGGTGAAATAAATGGAATAAGGTATTTTTTCATCTATTACTTTCTGAGAGGCATCAACATGTGTATGAAAAGGAAGAGCCCAATTTTGGACTTGGAGAATAGGTGTAGTAGTCAACTTGTCCTTTAGGGTTTCTAGGTGTTGGCTTATATGGGCCTGGCCTAGGTTCGGAAGAGTTATTTAACCAAACTGTTAAAATTTGCAACTAGGGGAAAAATTCATGTCAGTCATCTTATTCATGGCTAATAATATTTTTATTAGATTCCTCTCATCGAGAGGTGTAGGATTGATATAAAGATCATCTGATTCTGATAAGTATTCATGGAGATATGAATTTATTTTGATTATGGAATTATTATCAAGCCAACCTACAACTCATGTAGGCTCAGAAGCCCAACAGTCGCATCTATTCAAACACCAAAGTTGTGTATAAATACGGGAGGAATTTTCCTCATTTGGACTCACTCATCTCATCACATCTCTCTCTCTCTACTACGCAGAAAAGAGTCTCTTGTCTACTACACAGAAAACGGTCTCTCTCTCACACATGTGAAGCCGGAAGCTACTGAAACTGAAGCTGCAAGTGCAGAAGTAAAGTTTGAATTGTGTGGACCAGAAGATATCTTCATTTGAAATATGTTGTAGGCTCATCTGAACCTCCTCTGAAAACCAAAAATTTTGGTGGTGGAATCAAGTCAATCCGATGGACAATTTGCAAGATATCGACTGCCCTAGTTTGAAGGAAGCTGCTGAAACTGAAGCTACAAATGAAGAAGTAAAGTTTGACCTTCCTAGATGAGAAGATATCCTCATCTAAACTACACTATAGGTTCATCTAAACCTCCTCTGAAAGCCACAACTTTTGGTGGTGGAATCAAGTCAATCCGACGGACAGTTTGCAAGATATTGAATGCCCTATTTTGAAGGAAGCTTCTGAAACTGATGCTGCAACTATAGAAGTAAAGTTTGACCTACGTGGACCAGAATATCTCCTCATCTAAACTATGTTGTAGGTTCATCTAAACCTCCTATAAAATCCACAACATTTTGTGGTGGAATCAAGCCGATCCGATGGTCGGTTTGTGAGATATCGTTTGCTCTAGTTTGATGATGAAGCCGCTAATGCTGATGCTGCTAATCTAGGGTTTGCTACTGCTGAGATAAATCAGATTTATTATACTATCTCTCTCTATTAAATTATTGAAGATAAAAGAAGATTTGATCAAATCGTTTCCCCACACATTGTTGGGTTTGTCCTTGGCTAGCCGCCACATCTTGTGTCTCTTGTCTTGGCTTGTTTTCTGTCGATCATTTAATGTTCTATCTGCACTTTACTTAATGTACATGTGATTGCTAATCTATGGAATATAATAAGAAAAAGAAGTAAACTGTTATAAGCATAGAACATACCATAACTCAACATGGTATCGGAGCTGAGGTGAAGACAAAGCCCGAGCAAGAGCAAGAGCAATCACCGAAGAGAATATTGGCAAGGCTATCCTAAAAGAACTATGGGTTCCTCAACACTCTTTTCTGCCGAAGACAAGCTCCGTGAGAAAGCTGACTATCATGGATGGAAGATGTCTATCGATCTAACCCTAGAAGATCAAGGAGTGTTGGACCATGTAAGAGGCAATATTATGGAGCCTCCATCAAATGCATCCGCTGCTGGCTAGAACAAATGGAAGAACGGAGAAGTCAAAACAAAGAAGATCATCCGGGACTCTAACGACAAGCACTTGATGGCATACATCTCTGAACTGGACACCTCCAAGGAAATCTACGATAGACTAGTGAGTTTATTTAAAGTTAATGATGTAAATCAAGTTTTGTTTCTTAGAAATAAGTTGAAGGATATTAAGAAGGGTAAAGATGAGAGTATGCAATCATACTTCTTAAGGATCACAAGGAAATGGCACTCATGACTCTTGGAGGATTACCATCTGAATGGTACGTGTTCAGTACTACTCTTCTGAACAATAATGTAATTCCTGGTTTCGAGGAATTAATGGCTAGATGCATTCAAGAAGAAACAACGGTAGAAGAGCAAGAAATGCCCATGCCTAAAGGTCCTCCTGCTGCCTTTTCTTCTCATTCTAAGGAAAGAAATAATTCCGCGACTAAATCAAAAGGAAAGGCTGGACCTAAGGGTGGAAGAAAAGGATGATGTTACATCTATGATAAAGTAGGTCACTATGCAAGGGAGTGCCCTGATAGAAAGGACTCACACCGGGACGATGATCAAAATAATTTTGATGGCAATCAAAGGAATGACAAATTCAATATCAAAGGTAAGAGGAGAGTTGGGAATCAAGGAAGAGGACAACCATTCAAGAAGGCTAGAAATTCCAGGATGTATTAAATGCACCTGACCTAAAAAAGAACCTGGTGTCCATCTTGATAATGGAAGACAAAGGCTACAACGTAACCTTCAATGACGGCAAGGTACGCATATGAAAAAATAATGTTAAAGATGCCTTTTCTCTTGGGTTTTGTGTTGATTCATTATACCAGGTCGATGGAAGACTGCTAGGTGTCATGTCTTATGACACATCTCTTTAGTCCGAACTTTGGCATCGGAGGTTTTCCCACCTTCATTATAAAGCTCTACTCTTTGTAAGACAAATGGTGACAGGTGTTAGGGCCTAAATCTACCTCAAGCTAAGAAAGGCGAGCCTAGGGTAACATCAAACCACTCTTAACCTGGTAGCTAGCCCTACCAGGTCGGGAGAGGGCTCTCTCCTTGTAAATCTCAATGAAAATATATCAACTAAGGCTTGAGATGACTGATATAAAAAATAATTTTAGGCTAGGTATATGCTCAGAGGAATTTTGATTGATTTTAATGGTTGGTTGCTGGATTAGATGAGGAAGGCAGCTTTGGGTCCGGGAAATCAACTTAGATTTGCAGAGGTTTCTATGGGGTGAGGTAGGTAAGTGTTTTAGCACATTTAAATGAATGTGATGGTGAGTCTAAAGAATGGTGAGGAGTTGGAGAGGGCATGCAAGTTTCGTGAGTCCTCTTCACACAACAAAAAACATTTAAAACTAAATAAACCCTAAGGCAGAGCATTGAAACACCAATGGATTCCACCCTTTAATCTTGATTCATTTAGTTATGCATAAAAAGAGAGATTATGGAACATATACACATAATATAAAATGAATAACTAAGGAGAAAACAATGCTAATTCACATTACCACAAGAATCCCACAAAATGCTGCAAAACTCATTTCCCCTCCAAACTGCAGAAGTGATTTACAATAGTGCTCAATACATCCACAAGAGTCCAACCTTGACAAATGACTAAGAAAGTACAATATATAGGCCTAAAACCACCTATGCTAGCCATCAAGGGTCGAATCCATGAGTTAAGGAGCTGTTTCAACAAGATCTAAACTGGGAACTAAAAAATAGGTAATGAAACAACTTGCCTCTAAAACTATGGAAATTGATTCATTCAGTTCAAAACCACCTAAAATTGATGCACCTACCTCCTTAAGTCAATTTTAATCATTTTTACATCAAAGTACATCAATTTACATCATGAATTTGAAAATGAGAGAGAAAAAGTCAAACTGATAGAAAACTAGGTGAAAATTTTGAGTTTTGAGCAAAATTGGCAAAATTTTCTCCTATGCGTAGCGCCGCTAAGTCTATGCATAGCGCTTTTTCCAGGCTAGTTTTGGAAGGCTTTGCGAAGTCCAAATTAGGTTCAGGATAGCTCATTGGAAAACTTGAAGAGTATACTTTCTGGGACAACTTGAATTTTTTGATATGGAGTCCATTTTCTCCTCCAAAAATGCAATCTCCCAAGACTTCTACCTGTGTGGCAAAAAAGTGGCAGAGAGGGCACTTTTTGGGTGTTTTTTGCCCTTTTGGAGACCTAAAACTTGTCCAACATTCTCAACCATTTTTGAGCATGCATATTTTTTCATGTTGATTCCAAATATGTAAGCCATTTTTCAAGAAGTTGCCTCCATCAAAAGTGTAGCGATAGTGGCGCTACGCACCTGTTGGAAAAGCCTGTGTCAAAAATTTCTATGCGTAGCGCCACTGATTCTGTGCATGGTGCCATTTTCAGATCAAGTTTTGGAGGCCTTACTAGTTTCCAAATTCGGTGCACAATAGTGCGTTGGAAAGCTTATCGAGTCTACTTTCCAACACAACTTGAATATTTCAATTTGAAGCTCACTTTCCCTGTCAAAAGTCAACTCTCCCAATACTGGTCAAAATGTGCAAAATGAGGTTGCCTAAAGGCAGAGTGCTGTTGCAGTCAACTTTTGAAGGTCTTCCTCAACTCCAAATTCAGCTCATGATAGCTAATTTTAAATATATTTATGTATAGTTATCATTTAACTCATCAAGCAAGTCATTTGGCCAACCAAGCTAGGAGAAATCTTGATTTTCCTAAGGTCACTTTAGAGGTGCATCAATTCTCCTGAGGCAATTGTATTTTTGACATTTCTATAAAACCATGACACCTGTGTAAAAAGTGAAGGAGGCTTTTCTTCCTTGGACTATTATGGACAAAAAAATCTCTCAGGTTTTCCAAATTCATGTTTTCTTGCTCAAAAACATCATTTGAGTAAAACCTATCCCGATGTGTGGAACAGGGGATTTATCGAAATGAAGTGAAATGAAGGGGATAAGGGGCTTCTAAATTCTTGAGAAAATTTTGGTAAGTAGGGAGGGATGTCAGGAAACATGGGAAAGTGTAATTTCAAATATTTAGTGAGGGGAAGGGGTCCAAAAGGGAAAAACACAAGCCTAGCCTAGAAAATTGCCAAATTGTTGCAAGAAACTAGGGTTTGTGGGAAATGAGGCATTTGAGGGATATCAGTGATGGGAAGTGTTTAATAAGGTACATTAACGATAGGGGAAGGTGTATGAACATCAGGACACAATTTTTGTTGATGATTTGACCATACAAGAGAAATTACCTTCAAAACCCTAGAAGAGGGAAATGAGTCTCACCCAAGCACAACTAAAACATGAACAAGGTGTAAAATGACCCATTAGAACCTGAAATGATGATGACAACCCTTTGAATGATGGTACACTCAGCTGAATGGTGACATGGAATGACATTTGGACAACTTTGAAAGGAGTGAAAACAAACCCTGGACCTAATACCTAGTGACCAAATTTTACTTGAAAACTCACTGAAATGACCAAATTTGACCTTGACACCCTAAGACCACTTTGTAAGAGAATATTTGATCACTGGTGGAAGGATTCAAAGACTGACACTAACATTGGCTCTAATGGGGACGGTAGCTCTTTGGAGGTGCCAAGAACCGTAGATCTTTGGGAGAGAAGACCAGTGCCTTATCCATTGGGCAATATGGAATCAACATCTTGGCAACAAAAACATCAAAACTCAAGACTCAAGACTCATAACTGAAATGAGTAAGAACAAAGACTAGCTCAAAACTGAAGCAAGACACTCAAAATTTAAAACTAGACATTCAATAGCTGAAACTAGACATGCAGCAGCTGAAACTAGACACTCAAAACTAACGAAAACAAAAAATGACTCAAGACTAAAACACATCTGACAAACTGGAAAATATGCTCAAAATGGATCTTATTCAATAAAACCTAATCTAACTGTTCCATTCATCACCCGATCAAGTGAAGTGAAATAATCAATGCAACCAAGTAAGCATTCTGGTTGTTGTTGGAATTCTTCGCAAGTGCTTGCTTATGAACAACAAGAAAGAACTACTGAAAGGCAACTCCCATGAAAACTTGTAAACATATCCGTTGAATGATATGGATTCTCTATCTCACTCCAAAAACACTGCATAAGGATCTTGAAATTCATGTACACTGGGACTTAGCTCATCCAATGGATTACTTTTCTTCTCCTCATACCATAAATGCAAACTTTCATGTAAGCTTTCTAACGAGACTCCTATTGAAAATGACAAAGAAACCGACTATTGAATTAAGTTTGTATTAGTACACATTTCAAGCTCACAGATAGATAATGGAGAAGGACTTTGACTACAGACATCATCTAACACATCAGCTATTGGATCGTGAAAAACTTGAAAACACTGCTGCAACCCATTTTCTATTGGTTCCGATGAGATTACATGATTTCCTACAGGCTTCTCATTTGAAGATATACTATGCAATTTTCCCTTCAAAAACTGAAATGATTCAAAACAGAAAGGTACGGAATCTTCTTGCATCATTTGATCACGTGGTCCAGCTTCCAAGTCTTCATCTGTTTCCTGACATTCAATGGCATTTGGGGGGCTACAAATTCGGATATGAGAAATCTTGAAAAAAGTTTTCATTGCCCTCAAGATGGTCCAAATCAAGAATTGTCGATAGTTGATTTCTGATTGCATGAAAGTTGTCTCTGATAAACTGAAATGAAGCAAAACAAAAAGGCAAAGATCCTTCACTTACTTCAAAATTTGCTGCACTTTCCTCATCATTTCCATAGCTGATATGTAATGGCTAATCACTATACTCGAACTACTGAAAGTGAACTTCCTCCTTCCACAAACCAATTGTTCATTTGTCTGCAAGATGAGATTTTGTTTGGAGAACATAATCATCATCATAATACTAATCAAACTGAGGCAAATCATCAGTATAAAAGACATCATCAAGCATGCATGTCATATCAATAGATCTCTCTTCTCCAAGATGATCTATAAAACAATCATTATCAAATCTATGACAATTGGGATAAGAAACAAAATGTTTTGGATCAAAAACTTGTTCTTCTTCAATCAGCAAACCATTGGATTGAACATCATAATCGTTCCTTGCAGTGATCTTTTGCATCATCTCTTCCACTGCACTTACCAAAATATCGAGCTTTACCTCTAAAGATGTTGATTCCTCTGGATCTATGTTTTTCATCTCTTCTTCCTTCAACTTTTCCCTTCTAATCAGCAAATGAGCCTCTACATCTACTACATTGTTTTGCATCTCTTCAAGTGTTGCAAGGTTCCTTTCTCTCAGCTGAAACTCCATTTCTAGATCAAAAGCATACGGATAGTGCAAAAGAGCGGATCCAAGAGGAGGTCTTATGTTAACCGACATCGAAAAGTAGACTTGACTAAATCTGGCAGAAAACTGTTGTACTGTCTCCCCTAGTAGTCTTTTCAGCTGGTTATACTCTTCTATAATAAATAAAGGGTTCTATTTGACCACCCACCTGTCGAGGAAAACTTTGATGAACTGTTGGTAATCTGAGATGCTCGCATCAAGTAGGATTTTGAACCAATTCTTGACTTTGCCTTGCAAAGAAAGAGCAAAAAGCCTAATACTAACATCTTCTTCATCAACTTCAAAAAGATCAAGAAAAGACTCAAAATTCAACACATGTCTCTCAACAGTGATGTTGTCGCATTCACCATCAAATCTTGGTAGATATAGGGCATGATTTTTAGGGAAAGCATGGTATATAGGAGGTAAAATCAAAGGCTTATATCGATCTAGAATTTACAAGGTAAAGGGGTATGTGCAGAAGGTGTAGAATCAGTCTTGGTCTCTTGAGGCTCATCAATTTGAAGACAGTCATCACAAGCTTCAGAAAAAGGGTCTTGATCAAGCTCAAAGGCATGCAAATATTTGGTATTCACAATCTTCAAAGGGAAGGAATCAAATGCAGGCCGAGGATATTTTCTCAAATACAATATACTTTGTAAAGCCTTCTTGACATTCTCAGGAAAAGAGAAGAAATAATTTATAACAAAGAACAAAATGTATTGGATGAAATTCCAACTTGAATACCTGATCTCTCCATATTTTACTTTCATGTTTTTGCTGGTCAGGTACATTCTCTAATGGAGTCCTTGGATCTGATCTCGAAACTGATTTAGAGTCGCCAAGTGAATGATTTCAGCCTTCCTATGTCTGATCGTTTTCCACCATCAACAATTAGATCTGAACTTGATTACATTTCCCTGAGGAACATAATGTTACGTTCTCTAGCAGAGTCGCCACTATGTTAGGGCCTAAATCTACCTCAGGCTTAGAAAGGCAGGTCTAGGTAACTTCAAACCACGCTTATCTTGGTAGCTAGACCTACCAGGTTGGGAGAGGGCTCTCTCCTTGTCAATCTCAATGAAAATATATCAAGTAAAGCTTGAGATGACTGATATAAAAACTAATTTTAGGCTAGGTATATGCTCAGAGGAATTTTGATTTATTTTAATAGTTGGTTGCTGGATCAGACGAGGAAGGAAGCCTTGGGTCCGGGAAATCAACTCAGATTTGCAGAGGTTTCTGTGGGGCAAGGTAATCAAGTGTTTTAGCACTTTGAAATGAATGTGATGGTGAATCTAAAGACTAGTGAGGAGTTGGAGAAGGCATGCAAGTTTCGTGAGTCCTCTTCAAACAGTAGAAAACATTTAAAACTAAATAAACCCCAAGGCAGAGTATTGAAACACCATTGGATTCCACCCTTTAATCTTGATTCATTTAGTTATGCAGAAAAAGAGAGATGATGACACATATACACATAAGATAAACTGAATAAGAAAGGATAAAAAAATGCTAATTTACATTACCACAAGAATCCCACAAAATGCTGCAATACCCTGGTTCATTTCCCTGCCAAACCAGAGAAGTGATTTACAATAGTGCTCAACGCATCCATAAGAGTCCAACCTTGACAAATGACTAAGAAAGTACAAGATATAGGCCTCAAACCACCTATGCTAGCCATCAGGGGTCGAATGTTGGCATTATGATACATATGTTGTACTTGATGGCAACCCACTCATCTCAGATGATAAATTATAGTGCAGCAAAGTTCGCGCACTTTCATGAAGAGAAAAGTTTATTTCATGTAGAGAAAAGTTCACACACTTTTATGCAGAGAAAAGTTTATTTCATGTAGAGAAAAGTTCACGCACTTTTATGCAGAGAAAAGTTTATTTCATGTAGAGAAAATTTCATGCACTTTTATGCAGCGAAAAGTTTATTTCATGTAGAGAAAAGTTCATGCACTTTTATGCAGAGAAAAGTTCACGCACTTTTATGCAGAGAAAAGTTTATTTCATGTAAAGAAAAAGTTCACGCACTTTCATGCAGAGAAAAGTTCCTTTCATGAAGAGAAAATTTCACGCACTTTCATGGTTGGCTCATGGTATTAGTCCGATAGTTTTTGATCCTATGGTTTTGGTCCGTGGTATTGCATCCAAAAGTGTTGATCTCACGCACTTTCATGGTTGGTTCATGGTATTAGTCCTATAGTTTTTGATCCTATGGTTTTGGCTCGTGGTATTGCATCCAAAAGTATTGATCTCATGCTCTTTCATGTTTGGTTCATGGTATTAGTCCAACAGTTTTTTTTTGATCCTATGGTTTTGGACCGTGGTATTGTGGAAGGCCTAAGACTATAAAAGAGGAAGGAGATCATTTGGCAAAGTATCATCGAATGAATTGAATATCTAATAAGTGCTAGATCTGAAATATTTGTGATTGGGTTATGGTGCAGATCTGGATCTGAATGAAGGAGGAACCTTAGCGCATAAAGAAGGATAAGTTCTTTTGATGGGTCATAATCTTTATGCTTGAATAATAGTATCTTTGCATGATTTTGATCTGTTATATGAGGCACATGCTTGATCTATAAATCTGACAATCTGGGTTAATTAGTGTCTGAATATTTGAAAGAAGGAATTATCCTTTATAGATCTGTACGCAGGTTTCAGGTTGTCTTTAAATTATGATCTAGCTGCCTCTGTCTATTGCTGCAGTATTCTGGGTTTAGAATTTGGTGTGTGGTTACTGTTACTGTGTTCTCGGTACAATTGTCAGAGAAGTGTTTACTTGATTCAGTGCTAATTGGGAAAAGGAGATTGTTTGATGCAGATATACTTGATGATTGATTGATGTTCATGGATCCAGTCTGAAAATTTATGAAACGTGGTCCCTGGAAGAAAGAGAAGGTTGTAGCCTTCAGTAGGCCAGCACCTACGTACTAGTATCTTGGCTAGTACAAGAGCTAAGGGGGTTGTATCTCCCTTCCAGGAGAAGCTGGAGAACGAGAGAGAGTTGTAGCTCTCTGCAGGTTGTAGCCTGCGTACTGGTAAAGGACTGCACCAGTACAAAATCATTGTAAAAGGAGTTTCTTATTAAAAGAAGATAGAGACATATTGCAACAGGTGGTTTTCACCCACATTGGGTTTCCACCTTATATCTGGTGTTCTTTTGTGTGACTATTTGCTTTTCTTGTTCCTGTTCATTATTTTATGATACTGACATACAAAGTAATGATCAATATTTGAAGAATTATTCAAAGTATAAATAAGGAAGATATATTGAAAATAATTTGATAATACTGATTCACCCCCCCTCTCAGTATTATTTCCAACAATTGGTATCAGAGCAGGTCCTTTTGAAGAAGCTTGATCGCTTGAAGGAAGATCTAACATCCTGAGCAACTACGAGAGGGAAGCATCAATCAGGCCACCGATTTTTGATGTGACAAACTTCGTATATTGGAAGGTAAGAGTTACTGCCTATCTTCAATATTTGGGTACAGAAGTATGGGACATTATAGAAACAGGGTATACTTTTCCATCAGCTACTCCTACAGATTCAGCTGAGAAGAAGAAATATGAAACAAATGCAAAGGCGGTTAATACTCTTCTAGGATGTCTATCTCAATCTGAATTCGTGAAGGTTATGCAATATAAATCCGCAAAAGAAATATGGGACAAGATTGTTTTGAGCTACGAAGGAGATGAACAGGTAAAACATGCAAAACTTCAAACCCTCAGGATTCAGTATGAGAATCTCAGAATGTATAATGATGAAAGTGTGGCTAACTATTTCCTTCGGGTAGATGAGATTGTTAATTGTATGAAAAACTTGGGTGAAGAAATAAAAGAGGTTGTTGTGGTTGAAAAAGTCCTAAGATCATTGTCCCCCAAGTTTGAATCTAAAGTATCTGCAATAGAAGAAAATGAAAATCTACGAACTCTTACTATCTCTCAGCTACACGGAATTCTAACTGCTTATGAAATGAGAAAAGGAGGTCCATCAGACAGGAGAGAAGCTGCTTTTAAGGCTTCAGACAAAGGAGACTACTATGAATCAAGTCACGTGCCAGAAGAAGAAGAAGAATCAAATTTTGTCAGAGATCTTCAACGGGGTACTGGAAGGTTCAGAGGTAAGCTACCTTTTAAATGTTTTGCTTGTGGAAGAGTAGGTCATTATGCTGCCAAATGTCCTCATAAGGATAAGATTGACAAAGGAAAGGAACCTGCTAGATGGAACAAGAAACAGAATGCAAATAAGAAAAGTTACTACACTCATGAAGACAGTGATGGTCTATCAAATAGTGATGAAGATGAACGAGGTAATGACTATAAACTTTTAATGGCATTTGAAGATGATGATTACATGGATGCTATAGATGTGGATAGTTTTTATGAAGAGATTTCTAGACTTAAGACATGTATAGAAGAAAAGAATATGATCATTGATACTCTACAATTTCAAATTGATGAAAAAGAAAAATATCTTGAAAAGTTAGAAGGTGAAATTGTTGGCCTTAGAAAAGAAATTGAGAAAACAAAGGCTATTAATCTTAAGTTTGTCAAAGGATCTGAAACTCTGGATGAGATCATCAATGTACAGCGTTCTCCGCTAAACAAGACAGGTCTGGGGTATAATGGAGAAACATCTCAAGCATCCACCTCAAAGAGTTATCTTGATGCAGCAAGAAGGAATGAGCAAAAGCACAATGGAGATCACCAAGTAAAGCAGGGACGAATTACATCAAGAACGAACAAAGACTATCAGGTAAACCAGGGGCAATCTGTCTTAAGGATGAAAAAAAGCTACAACCAGCCACAGGTAAAATCTTCTCAATTTGCTTCAAGAATGGATGACAATAGAAATTACAATCATTTGGGTGGTAGATTTGATAATCGCAGAAGTTTCTTCAATGGGCAATGTTTCTCTTGCCATAACTTTGGTCACAAAGTAGCTCAATGTGTTGCATATAAAACAATCATGACTAGAGAAGCTCAAAAACAAAGAAGTATGATCGGGATTACAAAAAGGACCTATAACAACTTTTCGGCTCTTGAAAATGAAGTTGAATGTTCTATTTGCAATAACTTTGGTCATGAAGATTCTGAATGTAGGAGCAGGTTTCAGCAGACAAAGGAACAAGCCTCAAGCACCAGAACATGGAGAATAAAGGAACCACAAATAGAAAGATGTGGGATAGCCTTTTATGCAGAGGGACAGGAAAATCTATGGTACATCGACAATGGATGTTCGAAGCATATGACAGGTGATAAAGAAAAACTTGAATCATATTCTGCTTTAGAAAAGGGAAAGAAAGTTTCTTTTGGAAATGATACTCCAGCAGCTATAAAAGGAAAAGGCACAACTCAGTTAAAAGAAAAGGTCAAAGCTGGAAATGTTTTGTATGTTGATGGCTTGAAGCATAACCTTCTGAGTGTCAGTCAGATGTGCGATCAAGGAACCGAGGTAATACTTCGATCAAATGGATGTAGCGTTCGTGATCTTGATACAGGGAAAACAGTGATCAAAGGTAGAAGAACTCCAAATAATCTATACATATTTGAAGAAGGACAACAACAATGCTATTTGAGCAAGGATGATGAACATTGGTTATGGCACCGGAGGTTGGGGCATCTAAGCTTTTCACAAATAAGGAAGGCATGCAAATATCAGGCAGTTCGTGGTCTTCCAGATATCAAAATTTCAGACAACACTATATGCAAATCATGTCAGTTTGGTAAGCAAACTAGAACCAACTTCCCGGAGAAGGAAGGATCAGCCAGCAGGCCTCTTGAACTAGTCCATACAGATGTATGTGGTCCTTTCAGGATGAGGTCACCTCGAGGAGAAGAATACTTGATATTATTCATTGACGATTTCTCCAGGTTTGTTTGGTTAGGACTTTTGAAGCACAAAGACGAAGCATTCGAAAAATTCAAATCCTTCAAAGCCTTGGTTGAAAATGAATCAGGTTACAAAATTAAGTGCCTCAGGTCCGACAGAGGTGGGGAGTTTACCTCAAATGAATTTTTCGATTTCTGTGAAGAACATGGGATAAGAAGGGAATTCTCTACAGCTAGAACTCCTCAGCAAAATGGAGTGGTGGAAAGGATGAACAAAACAGTCCAACAAATGGCCCGTGCTATTCTTGATGAGTCCGGAACTCCCGCAACTTTCTGGGGTGAAGCTGCATATGCTGCGGTTGTTATTCTCAATAAAACAAATGTCTGAGTGAACAACACTCAAACTCCTCATGAACTCTGGTATGGTGAGACTCCTTCGGTAAAACACTTCAAAATCTTTGGGAGCAAATGCTATATTAAGAATACTGATGAGCAACTTGGCAAACTTGAACCTAGAGCAGATGAAGGCATTCTTCTTGGTTATTCTCCACACAGCAAAGCATATAAGTGCTACAATAAAAGACTTGGAAGAATTGTTGACAGCATTAATGTAGTGGTTGATGAAAAAGGATACATTCCTAGGCAAGTAAATCATGAAAATATCGAAGAAGATGAAGACTACCCTCAAAGACAGAATGATGAAGAAGAGGAACCTCAAGAAGCACCAGAGGAACAGATAAGGGTAGAAGAGAAGACTCCATCTAGGTACGTTCAGAAGAATCATCCAGAATCTCAGATTTTGGGGCAAAAAGAAGCAGGTGTACAAACAAGAAGAACAATTGCAGAAGCTTCAAGCTATTTGGCATTACTCTCATCCACTGAACCACAAAATGTAAAAGAGGCATGCAAAGATGAATGTTGGGTCAAAGCAATGGATGAAGAACTTGAGCAGATCGAAAATAACAACACTTGGGAGTTGGTTCTTAGACCAAAGGATAAGAATGTTATAGGGACAAAATGGGTCTTCAAAAATAAGTTGAATGAAAATGGGGAAGTAATTAGAAACAAGGCAAGACTTGTTTGTAAAGGGTATGCGCAGTAAGAAGGAATATATTTTGAGGAAACTTTTGCTCCTGTTGCAAGACTTGAGGCCATCCGAATGTTCCTTGCTCTCTCAAGCTTTCAAAAGTTCAAAGTATTTCAAATGGACGTGAAATCAGCCTTTCTGAATGGAGACTTAGAAGAAGAAGTATACATTGAGCAGCTAGATGGGTTCATTCTTGGAAATGATCCAAATCTTGTATGCAGACTGAAAAAGGCTCTCTATGGTATTAAACAAGCTCCAAGGGCTTGGTACTATCGTTTAGACAAATATCTTCATCAACAAGGTTTTTCAAAAGGATCAGCAGATAGCAATCTTTATATAAAAATTGAAAATAAAAAATTGCTAATACTTGTTGTGTATGTAGATGACATTATCTTTGGCAGCAATGAAGAATCTATGAGTCAAAGCTTTGCCTTGGTGATGCAGAAAGAATTCGAAATGTCCTTGCTTGGAGAATTGACATATTTTCTTGGCCTGCAAATCCAACAAAAGGAAGGAGGGATCTTCTTTTCTCAAACCAAGTATCTCAAGCAGATTTTGAAGAAATATGGCATGGAAGATGCAAAACCAGTATGTACACCCATGGTCACAGGATGTAGCCTCAGTGCAAATGATGAATCAGCAGCAGTACATCAACCAACATACAGATCTATGATTGGAAGTCTACTTTATTTGACAGGTACCCGACCAGACATCATGCATGCAGTGGGAATAGTTGGAAGATTTCAGGAAAACCCAAAGGAAACTCATCTTCAGGCAGTAAAGAGAATCTTCAAATATCTTCAAGGGACTCAAAATTATGGCTTATGGTATCCTAGAGATACAGATCTCACACTTCATGCTTATACTGATGCAGATTGGCCCGGAAGCGTGGATGACAGGAAGAGCACAAGTGGTGGTGCATTCTTTATGGGTTCCATATTAGTATCTTGGTTCAGCAAGAAATAGAGTTCGATTGCCTTGTCTACAGCTGAAGCAGAATATGTTGCTGCTGCATCTTGCTGCATTCAACTCCTTTGGATGATGCAGACCCTGCAGGATTTTCAAATCACTTGTGCACCACCTATCTCCATCTTATGTGATAATACAAGTGCAATCAGCATTTCAAAGAACCCAGTCATGCACTCAAAAACCACGCACATACCAATCAAGTATCACTTTCTCCGGGAACAAGTGCTTGAACAAAAGGTCAAGTTGGAGTATGTTCCTTCTAAGGAACAGGTTGCTGATATACTCACCAAACCATTGCCTAGGGAGACCTTTGAATACCTCAGGCAAAAGCTGGGGGTTGTTGATGTATCATCTTGTTGTTGAATCTCTTCTGATTGTTGGTTGTACGCAAGGTTCATCTGAAGTATATGCGTACATTGGTCGAAGATCGAATGGCACAGGTTCAGGGGGAGCATATCATGCATTGTTGGCATTATGGAGGAAGTACAGAAGGAGATCATGGATGCTGGTCTGAATATTGCTGCAATACGTCTCTATCTCTTTCATGGTCATTTATGGTGTTTGATGGATTATGGTTCTTCTTTGCAGATCTGGTTTATAGTCAGGGGGAGCATGTTCTTAGGGGGAGCATAACCCTTTGCCCTTGATGTCAAAGGGGGAGAGTGATTGGTTGTTGTTGCCATCAAGTCCAAAGGGGGAGATTGTTGGCATTATGATACATATGTTGTACTTGATGGCAACCCACTCATCTCAGATGATAAATTATAGTGCAGCAAAGTTCATGCACTTTCATGAAGAGAAAAGTTTATTTCATGTAGAGAAAAGTTCACGCACTTTTATGCAGAGAAAAGTTTATTTCATGTAGAGAAAAGTTCACCCACTTTTACGCAGAGAAAAGTTTATTTCATGTAGAGAAAAGTTCACGCACTTTTATGCAGAGAAAAGTTTATTTCATGTAGAGAAAAGTTCACGCATTTTTATGCAGAGAAAAGTTTATTTCATGGAGAGAAAAGTTCACGCACTTTTATGCAGAGAAAAGTTTATTTCATGTAGAGAAAAAGTTCACGCACTTTCATGCAGAGAAAAGTTCCTTTCATGAAGAGAAAATTTCACGCACTTTCATGGTTGGCTCATGGTATTAGTCCGACAGTTTTGGTCCGTGGTATTGCATCCAAAAGTGTTGATCTCATGCACTTTCATGGTTGGTTCATGGTATTAGTCCTATAGTTTTTGATCCTATGGTTTTGGCTCGTGGTATTGCATCCAAAAGTATTGATCTCATGCTCTTTCATGGTTGGTTCATGGTATTAGTCCAACAGTTTTTTTTTGATCCTATGGTTTTGGACCGTGGTATTGTGGAAGGCCTAAGACTATAAAAGAGGAAGGAGATCATTTGGCAAAGTATCATCGAATGAATTGAATATCTAATAAGTGCTAGATCTGAAATATTTGTGATTGGGTTATGGTGCAGATCTGGATCTGAATGAAGGAGGAACCTTAGCGCATAAAGAAGGATAAGTTCTTTTGATGGGTCATAATCTTTATGCTTGAATAATAGTATCTTTGCATGATTTTGATCTATTATATGAGGCACATGCTTGATCTATAAATCTGATAATTTGGGTTAATTAGTGTCTGAATATTTGAAAGAAGGAATTATCCTTTATAGATCTGCACGCAGGTTTCAGGTTGTCTTTAAATTATGATCTAGCTGCCTCTGTCTATTGCTGCAGTATTCTGGGTTTAGAATTCGGTGTGTGGTTACTGTTACTGTGTTCTGGGTACAGCTGTCAGAGAAGTGTTTACTTGATTCAGTGCTAATTGGGAAAAGGAGATTGTTTGATGCAGATATACTTGATGATTGATTGATGTTCATGGATCCAGTCTGAAAATTTATGAAACGTGGTCCCTGGAAGAAAGAGAAGGTTGTAGCCTTCAGTAGGCCAGCACCTATGTACTAGTATCTTGGCTAGTACAAGAGCTAAGGGGATTGTAGCTCCCTTCCAGGAGAAGCTGGAGAACGAGAGAGAGTTTTAGCTCTCTGCAGGTTGTAGCCTGCGTACTGGTAAAGGACTGCACTAGTACAAAATCATTGTAAAAGGAGTTTCTTATTAAAAGAAGATAGAGACATATTGCAGCAGGTGGTTTTCACCCACATTGGGTTTCCACCTTATATCTAGTGTTCTTTTGTGTGACTATTTGCTTTTCTTGTTCCTGCTCATTATTTTATGATACTGACATACAAAGTAATGATCAATATTTGAAGAATTATTCAAAGTATAAATAAGGAAGATATATTGAAAAGAATTTGATAATACTGATTCACCCCCCCTCTCAGTATTATTTCCAACATCGAATCCAAGAGTTAAGGAGTTGTTTCAACAAGATCTAAACTAGGAACTGAAAAATAGGTAGTGGAACAACTTGCCTCTAAAACTATGGAAACTTATTCATTCAATTGAAAACCACCTAAAACTGATGTATCTACCTCCTTAAGTCAATTTTCATCATTTTTACATCAAATTAAATTGATATACATCAATTTACATCATGAATTTGACCATGAGAGAGAAAAAGTGAAACTGATAGAAAACTAGGCGAAATTTTTGAGTTTTGAGCAAAATTGGCAAAATTTTCTCCTATGCGTAACGCCATTGATTCTATGCATAGCAATTTTTCTAGGAAACTTTTGGAAGGCTTCCCGAAGTCCAAATCAGGTGAAGGATAGCTCATTGGAAATCTTGATGAGTCTACTTTCTGGGACAACTTGAATTTTTTGATTTGGAGTCCATTTTCCCCTCCAAAAATGCAATCTCCCAAGACTGCTTCCTATGTGGAAAAAAAGTGGCAGAGAGGGCACTTTTTGGGTGTTTTTTTCCCTTTTGGAGACCTAAAAATTTTCCAAAATTCTCAGCCATTTCTGAGCATGCATATTTTTTCCTGTTGATTCCAAATCTGTAATCCATTTTTCAAGAAGATGCCTCCATCAAAAGCGTAGCACCAGTGGTGCTACACACCTGTTGGAAAAGCTTGCGTTAAAAATTTCTATGTGTAGTGCCACTGATTCTATGCATTGCATTGTTTTCAGATCCAGTTTTGGAGCCCTTCCTGGTGTCCAAATTGGGTGAACAATAGCTCTTTGGAAATATTATTAAGTCTACTTTCCAACACAGCTTGAATTTTTCAATTTGGAGTTCATTTGCCCTGTCAAAACTCAAATATCCCAAGACTGGTCAAAATGTGCAAAATGAGGCTGCCTAAAGGCAGAGTGCTATTGCAGTCAACTTTTGAAGGTCTTCTTCAACTCCAAATATGACCACTTCCAAAGGGAAAACCCTGAAAGAAATCTGATCCACTCATCATGGACGTGGAGGCGGTTAATGGTACATTCAATGGAACTGAAGGAATACCTTGAGAGGGCATTCCAAAAGGGAAGAATCCAAAACTGTATGCATTGACTTGAGAACTTACACTCATCGACGAAATGAAATTAGACCCAAATAAGGATGTGCTAGCAGTAGACCCAAATAAGGATGTAGAGGGGATGGAAATAGTTCCTCCCCCTTGCATTCATATGGGAGTCTGCATACTTGTAGCACTCGTGGTGGATGCCATGCTTCTAGCAATGATTATCGAAGGGATAGATGTGTGTGGACTTGGGCTTGAAGGCCTGTGAGTTGGAGTTCAAACGTATAACAATACTTCTGGATAATCAGAAGGGAGAGGAGAATTCGAAGCCGCAATTGACTCTGAAATCTCTTCTACCTCAATACTATCTTCCAACTAGAAGAGCACTCGAGAAAGAACTAGTGTGTTCCTCTCTAGCTCTGTAGTGGTACTAGGTCTATCTTGCGAACTAATGCCCCCAAGTGGAGGATCAATCCTTGATGCGCTTGCTGCCACTGGCTGAAAACCACTGGCAGAATCACTCATACACCTTCTAGGAGAAGGCTCTGGACTCACAGGTGAAAACCCATGAAGTCTATGGGACCGTCAAGGTGGTCAGTCAGCCACTTTGAATTATTTTTATAAGATGTACTTAAAGACTCAAGAAAATTGAAAGCTAGGCTGACTAGGAGCATAGAACACACACTAAAAATGTCCCTAAAGAATTCAGAAATCAAATAACTTCCGAGTATTTCCACTCCGGGTGATTAGGACTGGACACCAAAATACAAGAAAGTGAAAAATAAGGGCCTTCCGAAAATAGATTGGGGTAATTACGCCCAAAGTCTACTAGCGAAGGTATCAGAGGTAGTTACACTGACCTCCAGACAACAACCTTTACTGGTGCAAGCCCCCAAGCTTCACAAGGGTGCCCTCCAGAAGTACCACTGAACGTGATGCAACATCAACCTCAGGTGCCATAGGATTCCCCTCTGCAGCCACATATGTAGAGCCCTAGGATAGGCAACTAAAGATACCAGCTCGCATAAGAAGTTAGGCGAAACAGTCATGAGGTAAGATCCAACAAGTAAGAGAGGGGGTATCTCTCGTCCTTATCTTCACAAACCCTTGTGCTTAACTCCCAGTCACAGAGCTTTCCCGGTCTCCCTAACGATATTGGATTTCACTCTTTATTCAAAATTATATGTTTTACAGTTTAGAATGGCCTTGGAGAGTTTACTCTCCTCTCACCTAATCCAAGGCCCTAAATAAACCTAAAACTTATTGGTGTATCTGATCGACAATATAAAAAGTTCTAGTTTATTTTATTAAGCGCTTGATTTTAAGTGGATGTTATTTTAAGTCAAAGGGACAATATGGAAATGAAACTGATGTTGTTTTTATGACGCAAAAGCAATTAATGAAAAACTAACTTATATGCAATGCACTTGTTTGTTCTTCGATGAAAAGCAACTTATACTTGGGTTCTAAGAAACTTCTATAAAGCAAAAAACTTTTCTTTTTCTTTTCTTATAGCAGACTTCACACTCACAAAAACTAAAAGACTATTGATGCTTTAATAATGCAAAGCTACCCTATTGCAAGGTGTATATGATAATGCAAAATTCTAGATTACTCTAAAAAGAGATGAAAGCAATTGTTTAAAATTTTTTAATAAGACAACTTAAATGTTTGAAGAGAATGCAAGTTTCAAATACAAATTTTCCTCCAAATAAGCAAGGCAAATCTTGAAAAATCACAATTCAATTTCACAAAACCAAAGAAACCAAAATAAAATTCGGCAAAAGAAAGCAAAGACAATGTTTTTGAAGAACTTTTCTTTTTCAAGAAGCAATATAAACAACTTTTCAAAAGCACTAAAAATGCCACCAAAGACTCAAAGACCGAAATAAAAGCACAAGGAAACTTTGTAAGTTACCAATTAAACACGAAGGAAAAATTAAACAAAAAGGTGTTTCAACTTGCACTAAATGATCTAAAAGTAGTAAAAAGAGCTTTGAGAAACTGATCAAGAAATCAAGAAAGGCACACTTTCAAATTTATCAACAAGAAACTTTTGAAAAGAAAGAAAAAGATGTATGGCCACAAAATGGCGGAAAGAAAAGCAAGTAGACCAATAATGAAGTTTGACACAAAGATTGAAAGCAACCTTCTGTTCTGGAAGACCAGAACAATCAAGAACCTTTATAAGAAGCCTTGTGCATTCAAACAAAAATCACAAAACTCACTCTAAAGCAAACCTAGGCCAAGACTCTTTCAAAGTAGAAGAGAATTCGAAATAGTAAGCTCACTGGATAATGAAATTGTAAAGATAGAACTTGACCACTTAGAAACCATACAGACCAAGAAACAAACCTTCCTGAGGTAGAAAGATTTGAAAAAGCATGCAAAAACTGTATACGCGACTGTGTCCCTACACAACAGCTACATGTACACACGCTTCTGACAAAAGAAACTCGTGTATACATGGCTTCAATTCACAGAAACATGTGTGTGGACACTTCTGCAAATAGACAAAGATGCGAGTATAAAGTTTTACAGGAAAAATAAAAAATGAGGCCTGATGAAAAAGATCAGACATGAAGTCTGAGTTCCTACAGGAGCAGGCAATACTGACACAACAAGAAAACAGAGAATTAAGCCTTGATTCACACTGAACAACCCAAACTAGGAATAACAAGATTTTTATCCCCAATGGAGTCGCTAATTCTGTTAAGGGAATAAATCCCCTAGGGCTTTGGATCAGAACCCCAATATATCAAGAGTAATCTATAAACACAAGGGTGATATTTGGAGCTATAACACAAGGGTGCTCTGCAGAGAACTGTCCCTGACCAAGCTTGCGTTGATTCCTGAGAAGCCACTCAAGAGTCATCTAACCTCAATTTTTGACCAAATAACACTTCAACAAGGCTAAAATATAATCAATGAAAGGAAGTAAGGTTTGCTAGAGTGTAAAAGGATGTGGATAAGCTACTTGCAATGATGATCATTCCCTAATGGTGTCACCAATTTGTTTTCGAGAATTTGGTATCTACGGATAAATGCTAATTCCCTAGATAAGTAGCCATATCTAGAACAATAGTTTAAAGCACTGTAGCCTTTTACTATAAGCAATAGGTAAGACAAAGAAGATGAGAAGACATACTTGTGGTTCCACTTTCCTCTTGTCTCCTTTGTATCGATCATGTCGCTCATTCCGTACTTAACATGCTTGAGAAGTACTTCTAAACATCAACAGGAGACTAAGAACTGATCAAAGCAAAAGATCTATTGAATACAAGTAAATGGAATTAGATACATTCACACATATACACATCATATAACAAGATAAGCATATGGGAAAAAGGTTCAAATACTTTATTGAAATAGAAAAAGGAATTACAACCATTAAGTCTGATTTGAAGTCACTCCTCCAGCTTTGGTTCCATCCACATCACATCATCAGCATGATAATCTAGCAACATAACGACACTTACAATAGTCTGAATTCTCAAACTAACATTATCTCCTTACAATCATCAAAGTCCAGCCCTTTAACACTTAGATGAGTGCTCACTTGATAAGAATATGGAGGAGGTTTTGTCATCAATGAGGGTATTGAATGACCTTCCAAACTTAGAGTTAGTTTCCATGGAGGAAGGGTGTTGGGCAATTTATTGGGCTTAAATTGCTGCATTAAATTATCAACCAGGGAAACTCGTAAGCTTGTGATGGTGCCAGAAAAATATATGCAAGAGTAGGAAACTAACTCTATGTCTAATGAAATTATTTAAGATTCAATACAATATGCAAGGGAAGAGGCTCCTAACTAAGGAGGTCCTGGTTGTCCTTCCCTACAGTATCATAGAGAAATCATTCATAAAACCAAAAACTTGAAATAAAGACAAGAGAATGAACTTTAATTGTTGTTCAGATTCAAAGAGAGAGAAAGACTAACTTAGTCTCTTGATTGTCCTCTCATGTACTAATCCAAACTAAACTAAGATTCATCCATAAACATAAGAAATGAAATAACTTAAAACTTAAAAGCATAAAAGAATGAATTTCAATTACCATATAAATCAATGGAGAGAGAGCCTAACTTAGACTCTTGGTATCTCCTCATATGATACTTGAAACATAAAAGCAAAAGAATGAATTTTAATTATCATACAAATCAAATAGAGAGAGAGTCTAACTTAGACTCTTGGTTGTTCTCTCATATGCTGATAAGATTCTAATTTAAAACTCATTCATCAATCATAAACAAATCAAATCCTCAAACATCTAAGCAATTAAATGAAATAAGATCTAATATGAAATAACATGTTTCTCTCATCCTTTTAGAGTGAGCTCAATTCTCTTAAGAACAAGACAAATTATTCCATATACTACATTAAGAAAACTTATATCTAAAACTACATAAATTCATATCCTACATTCACACAATTTATATCTAAAACTACATAATGGAAAGATATGAAAAATGAAGCCTTATTCTATTCCATCATCAATTGGATACAATGCTCTAAGAGTCCTCCTTTTGGAATGGAGGAGGTACTCCTATTTATACAATGAGAGGAGATAACAAACTCATAATGATGATCCATTAATCTCTCTTTTAGTTCCATACATTTCTCAACCATCTAGACACATAACCCTATCCTCCATGATTTCCTCCATGAGGTCCATGATCTTCTCCATGATCTTTTCCATGAGGTTTATCTTATCAAATTCGAATTTGATCATTCAAGGCCACATAAAGGTGTCTTGGAAGCTTCCTTGGAACCTACACATGTCACCAAAACAACCCACTTTCCATATATAAAGTAAAATATATTATTTTCTAATATTTAATCAAGAATTTCTCTCAAAAATGCTTAAAAATAAACAATATTTGGAAAATATAAATGAGACCCATTAATGGTGAATAGTAGGGAAAATGGAGTGACAAGGTGATGAATAGTGAGCGAAATAATGGAAGCATAGGTGAAAAATGTATGGTAATGAGTGCCATTTTTGGAGCCCAACATACTCCCCAACTGAAGTTCTTGCATGTCCTCATGCAAGCTACTACAATGATTTATTTGATTTGATTCTTAAATGAGCTTCTTTTTACAAGATGCTTGGTTCTTGTGTAACAAAAATCTTTCAATCATGGAATTCCTTTTAACTTTGCACATCTTTGGATAACTTTTATTTGTTTGCAAAGCATTGACATATTTTAATGATTGGTTCTTGTGTTACAATCATTATTTACTTTGATCTCTTCTTAATGATTGGTTCTTGTGTTACAATCATTATTTACTTTGATCTCTTTTTAATGATTGGTTCTTGTGTTTACAATCATTATTTACTTTGTTGAGATCAATCATATGCTCATCATTTTGTAGTAGTTTTTATTGTGGGAAGACTATGTGGGTTAAGATGTAATATGAATGAGGAAAAAGAATGAAGCGTGAAATTCCCCCCTCCCCAACTGATGGTTTTTGGAAATTTTAAATGAGAAAGGAAATAGTGAAATAGTGGAATATTTTCCAAATATCATCATTTTAGCATCTAAAAAGAATTTCAAGATTAAAGGTTAGAAAACATCATACCTTACTTACCTAAGGAAGTGGATGAATCATGCATGTTCAGCTGCCACAATTCTGATCTGAATCTGCTTCTTCAAGTTGTGGATGAAAGATGGGTCTGTGTTGTCGTATCGGCTGTTGGATCCTCTGCTACTAGATGATGAATCTGAGGAGTCTGTTGAACATGGCTGAAAGTTGTATCTGCTGCTGGATGATGAATATGATGAGTCTGCTGAATATGGCTGAAAATCTATAAGGCTTGGAAGGTATATAAAATATATAAGTTACATTTCCCTCCCAGCCTTATTGATTGACTTGTCCTCAAGTGATGGCAAACTGAAAAACAATGAAAAGAAATTGGCTTCATCTGCTACAAAATATGGGTCTTCAAGTCTTCAACGCTCGATGGCACAAATCTTACTATGTGATTAAATGTGTCGATGTCGAACATAGTAAGAAGTTGTTGACTTAGTGGCCGTTAATGAATGCCCCTAGCCAACACAAGAGCTCCCACCATTGATTCCAATGGGAGTCAGGATGCCTAACACATCTTTGTAGGTACGAATAAATTTGTCGTGGTCGAGTCACCTACAAGATCCAACGAACAAGGGATATTAATGGACTCCCATTGTTCATTGGCAAGAGTACTTGCAATTAAGGCATGCAAGCCTCTAGGTGTTTTTTTCAATGATACTTAGACTCTAGGACTTTGACTCAAGCAAAGTTTTATTGCGGAAATGAAGGGGAATGGTAATGACATGGAAAATGGAAATAAACTTGTAAGGAATGGATGTAATGAAATGCATGGTGTATGAAATAAGAACTCTTGCTGTGAAAAATGGATATGGAGATTGTATGCTTTATGGACATGGACAATGGGTGGAAAATCTTTTGCAAAATGGGAGTGCAAAATAATGGTTCTGGACATGGATTTGTCTTTAGAATGTTTCATGACATTAGTCATTTGAAGACCAATTGTGCGCACAATGTAATCTCCTTAGTGAATACTTGGTTATCATGTAACCTGTAAAAACTTGGTACAAAGAAAACATAAGTGTGCTCATGAAGAAATGGCCAGTTGCTTCATGATTCTTACGCAAAAATTTCATACCAAATAAAACAAATTAAGGACAGACAAAGTGTTAAAGTTGACTTAATCATGATATTAATATCAATCCATTTGTGAAATTAACCTTGAAGAGTAATACTCCCGGTTTGTGTCAGCTGACTTCTGTGCATGGTGAAAAGTTTGGCATCATAGATTTGTTGTGTCCTGCAGATTAGTATGTTATAAAAGCATACAACAATATCAATTTGCCAACTCTAAACAAGTTAGTCAGCATTTAAATAATCCACCAAATGTTCTTTTAAATTATGCTTCCAAATGTTCCATTCTTTATTTTCAAGTCTGCGTGAATTTTGTGAAAAGTGTGTTTGTTTGTTTGTGTTTTTTTTATTTTTATTTTTTATTATTATTATTTTTTTATCTTGTTCTCATGATTTTCTCAATTTTCGTGCCTCCAAAGTTTTTCATCCTGTTCTTGTAATTCCCCTGATTCTCTCAATTTTCATGCTCCCAAAATTTCGTTTTATGCCAGCACATGCCAATCCTTCTAAACAACAATATTTTTTTTTTATTATTATTTATTTATTTTTTTTTTTTTTTGAAACTTGATAACAGAAGATAATATATGATCATAATATATTAATATAGTTAATACAATCATATTAATATATTAAATTACTATATTAATATAATTAATTCAATCATATTAATATATTAATATAATTAATATATTATTACAATCATATATATAGATATTAATACAAATCAAATATTAACTAAATATATCAAATGTAATCAATCAAAATATATACAAAATAAAAAAACAAATCACACAACAAAATACAAATATAATAATAAATTAATATATTAATACATTTAATATATCAATATATTAATTATAATAACAACGTTAATATATTTTATAATGCAATTATAAAAGATATTAATATAATTAATACAATTAATATATTAATATATTAATAACAATCATTAATTAATAATATAACTAACAAATATTTACAACAAATTATAATTAAAATTATTATATCAATATATTAATATAATTAATATATTAACCTATTAAAGCAGAATCATAACAAATTAAATAAAAACAAAATAAACCTAAAAATATAAAACAAACCAAAATATATGCAGAACAAAAAGGATGGCAGCCCTGTGGAAGATTTTTTTTTGTTGAGCATTGTATACCTCATTGATGAAGCTCGTGGCGAGCTTGTAAAATGATTTCTTAGAATATAATAAATCACTCCCATCTGTGCTTCAATGCTCGCTATTGCACTCTGCTGACCAGGAGCATCATCCGTGACGCCATATTTTTCGAGATCCTCAGGGGTGGCTGAACGTGAGGAGACGGATTTCTTGGTGATGGAAGGAGAAATATCCCCGGCGAGGGACTTAAGCTGATCCGCGCGCTTGGAGGCCTCGATCTTGATTTGATCGGCTTTCTTGGTGGCCTCGACGGCGATCTCCTTTGATTTCTTGGCAGTCTCCACGGCGATTTCCTGCGACAACTTGGCAGCCTCCTTCGCGATTTCCTGAGACTTCTTGGCTGCTTCCTTTGCAAAATCCCGGGCTACCTGAAACCATGAATCCATGGCTGGCTGGCTGATCGACCAACCCTAGCCAACGTGCATTTGGGACTTTTATCAATTTTGAAAGGATTCCGAGAGGAGTTTCGCAGAAGCCTGTACAGTGGAGTCGAGAGGGACTGACTCGAGTCTACCTAGCACCAACAGCAGGCGAAGAAAGTTGCCTTCTTGAAATAAGTTTTCTGTTTTTGTTTTATTCTCATGCGTCCACCTCCAGTTAGCCTTTGCATTAACATCCCTTAAAAAAAAATCGATTGTTTTTCACTATTTAATGCGGAATTAAGGGTTAAGGTTTTGGTGCAAAAATGACCAAGGCAGAGACAGGGTATACTGTAGCTTCCGACAATAAAGCGGTTAGTGATGATGTTGAACATCCTATCCCCTTCGTGGAAACGGCTATTGGAATCACTGTTGGCCTTGTGGAAGGATTTCAAAGATCGAGCTTCTACAAAACCCCCGAGGACTTAAAATGATGCCCTCTTATGTTCTCTTCATGGGTGATAGCCCTTTGAGTGGAATAAGTGCAGAAACGCCCAACGAAGAGAAGGAATTGCTTTCAGGAAATGCAATTTTGAATGTGAAAAGACTAATTGGCAGGATGGACATCGATCCTGTTGTTCACAAGAGCAAGAAATTGCCATTTATGGTTAAACTTTGGATAGTGGTGTGCGCCCCTTTATTGCAGCGTTGACAAATTCTGGAGGTGTGCGTTGTATTAACAATGCCTGATTCCTTTAACCAGTTTCCAGCGAACTCGTGTTGAGAGGGCTTGTGCTATGGCTGGATTGCATGTTCTTCGCTTGATGCCAGAACCCATAGTAGTAGCCCTGCTTTGCGCATTTTTTAATTATCTAATTGCTTGCTGTAGGGGCTCAAGCTGCAAGTTCACAAGATATTCAAGGCACCATAGATCTGATGTGCACTTCCTCAGAAACACAAACTAATGATTCTCGTAATCGATTTTTTTATTTTTTATTTATGGTTGTTGTTATTTAATGTGTTACTGCTTTTTTTTTTTTTAATATCTAAAAAAAACAAAAGAAATGGTTATTATTTTTTTTATGTATGAGATATGTGTATATTTCATACATATATTATTATTATTTTGTGGAATTTTATTTTATTTATTATTATTTTTTTTA
Source organism: Pinus tabuliformis (assembly GCA_031772625.1). NCBI lineage: Eukaryota > Viridiplantae > Streptophyta > Pinopsida > Pinales > Pinaceae > Pinus > Pinus tabuliformis. Next base: position 490,108,919 of record CM062806.1, on the reverse strand, counting down.
ATCTAAAAGTAAAAACAAAATTTTTTATTAAGTCTAAAAAAAACTAAATGTCATCTAAAAAAATTTTAAGATTTTTTTTTTTATTCACAAAATTCTCTATTGTCTTTTTGCAAATTAATTCTCCAGCAAGAGTATTTTTATTTGAACAAAATCAATAGATTTTCTGATCTTCCTGATCGCACGAAGCGTAGGAAGAGAGCATACTAATCGCTTGATTCGTTTTTATTCATGCAGGGGGGTTTTAAAAAGGACTAAATTTAAAACTAGCTACATACTAAAACATCAGAAAACTCAAACTTAAACTTCTTTGTGAAGATCCTGCTGTCACCAGGTCTCACAAGTTATTTTGTCTAAAGAAAAATACTAGTACTAAATTAAATTTCTAATGCCTAATCCCTTAGCACCATCCCTGGCAACGACGCCAAAATGTTGGGCAATTTATTGGGCTTAAATTGCTGCATTAAATTATCAACCAGGGAAACTCGTAAGCTTGTGATGGTGCCAGCAAAATATATGCAAGAGTAGGCAACTAACTCTATGTCTAATGAAATTATTTAAGATTCAATACAATATGCAAGGGAAGAGGCTCCTAACTAAGGAGGTCCTGGTTGTCCTTCCCTACAGTATCATAGAGAAATCATTCATAAAACTAGAAACTTGAAATAAAGACAAGAGAATGAACTTTAATTGTTGTTCAGATTCAAAGAGAGAGAAAGACTAACTTAGTCTCTTGATTGTCCTCTCATGTATTAATCCAAACTAAACTAAGATTCATCCATAAACATAAGAAATGAAATAACTTAAAACTTAAAAGCATAAAAGAATGAATTTCAATTACCATATAAATCAATGGAGAGAGAGCCTAACTTAGACTCTTGGTATCTCCTCATATGATACTTGAAACATAAAAGCAAAAGAATGAATTTTAATTATCATACAAATCAAATAGAGAGAGAGTCTAACTTAGACTCTTAGTTGTTCTCTCATATGCTGATAAGATTCTAATTTAAAACTCATTCATCAATCATAAACAAATCAAATCCTCAAACATCTAAGCAATTAAATGAAATAAGATCTAATATGAAATAACATGTTTCTCTCATCCTTTTAGAGTGAGCTCAATTCTCTTAAGAACAAGACAAATTATTCCATATACTACATTAAGAAAACTTATATCTAAAACTACATAAATTCATATCCTACATTCACACAATTTATGTCTAAAACTACATAATGGAAAGATATGAAAAATGAAGCCTTATTCTATTCCATCATCAATTGGATACAATGCTCTAAGAGTCCTCCTTTTGGAATGGAGGAGGTACTCCTATTTATACAATGAGAGGAGATAACAAACTCATAATGATGATCCATTAATCTCTCTTTTAGTTCCATACATTTCTCAACCATCTAGACACATAACCCTATCCTCCATGGTTTCCTCCATGAGGTCCATGATCTTCTCCATGATCTTTTCCATGAGGTTTATCTTATCAAATTCGAATTTGATCATTCAAGGCCACATAAAGGTGTCTTGGAAGCTTCCTTGGAACCTACACATGTCACCAAAACAACCCACTTTCCATATATAAAGTAAAATATATTATTTTCTAATATTTAATCAAGAATTTCTCTCAAAAATGCTTAAAAATAAACAATATTTGGAAAATATAAATGAGACCCATTAATGGTGAATAGTAGGGAAAATGGAGTGACAAGGTGATGAATAGTGAGCGAAATAATGGAAGCATAGGTGAAAAATGTATGGTAATGAGTGCCATTTTTGGAACCCAACAAAGGGATGAGAGGATAGGAGGTTAATGGATCCTTAGCCTATCCAATTTCAAGCTCATCGGAATTGATAAGAGGTGGGATCCTTCTATAATGATCTAGAACCATGGAATATTTCCAGAACCCTACGTAAATTTCGCTCAATCTTGCCCAATGCAGGTCAAAGTGGGCCTAAGTGCACTACAGAGCATCCTTACATGGGCCTACCTGCACTGGTCCTTCAAGGAGTCATTTCACGATGTCTTCAGGCCATGAAACTGTCTAGGAAGGATGGATTCAATAGGTTAACTTGTTTAGGGCATGTAGCAACTAAAATTAGGGTTTGGTGAGCCCTAAAACACTGATCTAGATGATGGGAGTGATGTGCCCAAATGGATTTGTAACAGATATGTACCCGAGTTTGAAAGAAGTAGCATCCTCATGGACACTCATGGGGGCACCACGGGAGGACATTATGCAGGGAGAGTGATCGCGCAGAAGATTCCACGCACAGGGTTGTGGTGGCCAACCCTCCATCAGGACTCAAAAGTGTATTGTAAGGCCTGCGATGTATGTCAAAGTACTGTCAGGCCATCGCGAAGGGATGAGATGCCTTTGAATCCTCAAATGATGTTGTAGCCCTTTGAAAAATGGGCAATAGATTTTGTGGGACCCATTTAGCCCCAAGGAAAGGCACGAGCGAGGTACATTATCACCGCAACGGAGTATTTGACTAGGTGGGAAGAGACACAGCCTGTGAAGGATTGCACGAATGCGACTGTTATAAAGTTCCCCTTTGAGCATGTACTAACGTGATTTGGATATCTAAAGATCCTGATGAGTGATCGCAGTATGCACTTTCTGAATGAGATGATCAGTGTGCTAATGGAGGAATTTCAAGTATATCACCAAAAGAGCACGCCTTATCACCCACAAGCTAATGTGATAGTGGAAGCATTCAATAAAGTGCTGGAGAACGTATTGACCAAGGTTTGCAATGCTCAACGAAGTGATTGGGACCTGTGCATACTTGCAGTAATATGGGCTTATCAAATGACATGCAAGAAGTTGACTGGACAAACCCCTTTTAACCTTGTCTATGGTGTTGAAGTGGTAATGCCTATGGAATATATTTTGCCTAGCCTGTGCATAGTAGTGCTAACAGGTATGACGGATCACAGAGCCCTGGAGGAAAGGCTCACACAACTAAATGAGCTTGAGGAAGAGAGATTTCTAGCTAGATTTCACCAACAAGTCCGAAAGCAGCGCAAAAAGGCATGGCATGATCAACATATTAAGTTGCGCACCTTTAAGGTAAATGACCTGGTTTTGTTACATGACAATAAATTTGATAAGTTTCTAGGAAAGTTCAAGATGCACTGGTTAGGGCCTTATGTCATCAAGGAGATTACAGACGGAGGAGCGGTACAGCTGGTCAAATTGAATGGAGATCCCTTCCCAGAAAAGGTTAATGGAAGTCGATTAAAGCCATACTCTGGTGGTCTAACCATGTGACTAGATGAAGGTAGCACAGTCTTAGCGCTCTAGGCAGCTGAAAGGAGGGGTGAGACTATAAACTACACTGCACGGGTTGGGGAGCTGAGTGATTGGAGGATGGTACGAAGCAAGGAAGTGTCACAGGGTCCGCGGCAACGTGGAGGGAGTTGCGCTACCCAGGAAGAAATTGCACAGGTTGGCTGGAAAGTGACTGTTAAGGCCACGTTTCATGATTTGATGGTTGAAATGCAGCCAAATGGTGTGGGCATCCAGCATTTAAGATGAAATTTATGGCTCAAATCCTTGAAAATATGTTGCCAATCCAGAATTAATGAACCGAATTCAAAATGCCCTATAAACTACAAGTGGTTATTCAGTGAAAAACACTTCGCATTTTCAGAATTGTGTTTTTGAGCTCTCAGGCACCCATGAACCAAAAATTCTTCGAGACTTTCAAGGAGACTCCTAAATTTGGAAACTTTCCAGAGATAATGTGAGCACTGCTAGAAAGTGTTATGTCAGCACCAGTAGAAATTATAAACACTGAGCAAGTAGTAGAGGAGGTGGCACAGGAAATGGAAATAGAGGCAGAAGCAGCTGCTCCAAAAGTGGCCGAGGTGCTCGGTGAAGTCCCTAAATTGTCAAGGACGTCGAGACTGAAGCCGACCCCAACCAAGGAAACCGTGAAGGATAAGAAGGAAAAGAAGCTTGCCATATCCATGCACGCATTGCCAAGAAGAAACCCACTAAAGCCTACTGCGTAGGAAAAGGGGAAAGCCATAAACTTAGAACCAGAGGAGCCGATACCCCTCATTAATAGGTTGATTCACTTGATCACTTGATTGCCATATATGGGAGAGAATCCAGCCATGATCTTTGGTGGAAAAAATGGTGAGAAGGCTCTCGCAGAGTCAATGAAAGAGAAATTTAAACTGGTGAATAAGCCGCACAGATACGCTATATCTAGTATATGCGACCCCGCTGTGAAGGTAGCAATGTAGATATTAGCGAGGAAGGTAATGAGGTAGTGTCGCACTGATGAGGTTCCGACACTTGTCGTCACACTCGTAGCATAGTGCATTGAAGGAGTCCAGTTCAACTCGTCAAACTACCTTCACAGAGAGTTCCTGGCAAACTACCACGAAGCACAAGAGTTCAGCAAGACGTTCCACTACACGTGGCTCTTACTGTCAATTGCGCTGGTAGTGTGGGAGCTTCCAGAGGACAACCAGTTCCCTCCAGTCATGCCACACCTCCGTAAAGTAGTGAAGTATGCTTTGCTATGGGCAACCAAGGATGTGTAGCAAGTCAAGGATAGCAAGATCTTTTGGATCTTGATGGAAATGAATATTCGGATGGCCATCAATCACAAGCCATGATTTTTTCCTACTTTGTATGCCAACCTGCAAGGCTACACCAAATTCAAGGCTAAATTCCATTGAGAATCCATTAGGGCGCGGAAGGACCCTAGGTAGAAATGGCATAAATTGTCGTATTTGGCAACGGATGATGCCATTGATGCAGTGCTTAATCAATGGCCGACAGAGTGGTGCCCTACAATAGATTTGGCAATGGGAGGAAGCAAGTCCACCGCACAGAAGAAAAAGGAGGAGGTCAAGCTTAAGATGACACAGATGGCCAAGAAGAGGAAAAAGGAAGCCGTTGATAAGGTTCAAGCAGAGCATGATGCCGTGAAGCAGACAGGAGGGACAGAGCGAGGCTCTGACAAAGGCGCGAGGTTGCCTTCACCTGAGACCAAGGAGGAAACAGATGAACAGCATGGCACTGACACTCAGGACATGTCCAACCACATCAAGCACCCAAGAGAGCTAGAGAAAGGAGGGACCAGGAAGAAATCAAAGGTGACCAAGAGCTCACTGTACCCGATCACACTAAGAGAGGGCCATTTACATGATATCAGTGACACAGTGAGGGACGTCGCCATGGAGGCCCTACAGTAGTTTGAACAGCAGCAAAAAATCATCTTAGGGGCCATCAAGACACGGTTGCAGGAGTTGCAGACCCGTGCATCGCAGGCTGGTACAATGTCTACCAGCCTGGCTATCGGCACTTCAGAGGCTGTTGATATGCTGCACATGAAGACATCCAATGTATTAGTGTTGCCAGATGGAGCGCTAACCACAGAGAAGGAGGTTGAAAAGCCCACTGTTAGCACCCTGAAGGGAGTAGGGCTGAACCTGGAAGTGCTCCCGTGTGAAGCACTCCACCTCTTACAGGATGGACTATGTGTAGAACTGAGGGCCCGAGAGCACCACACCCTCTAGGTGATCAGCAAACAGTGGGTCAATAACGAGTAGATAGCCCTACAGAGAAATGTTGACATCATAGCTGAGACCGAGGTGACCAATAAGAGAAAGCATATTTTGCAAGTCATTGAGGAGGCATGGAGAATGGTACCAAATTTGGCCATTCTCGAAGATGAGCTAGTCAAGGTATGCATCTGCAAGTTGGCCATAGGGGTGCTTGACACTTGGACTAAGATAATGCGGGTTCAATTAGAGTTGAACCTGTAGATTACAAAGTTACAATTGAGGGCCCAGCCTTCAACTCCACCAGAAGTGAAGGAAAAGTAGGCGACCGCTGTCACAGAAGCAGTAGTGACGATGGACAGTGCAGTAGCAGACTACAAGTAGTTGTTTGAGCAGTCATTTTAGATCCTGAGTAGCTTACATGAGGACCCCAATGTTCAAAGGTTGGAGACGGAAGTGATGAGCCCCAGAAATGAGTAATTATATGGGCTCATTCAGCCTCCTAATTCGACTTAATCCACCATTCCCATTATTTTATTGCATGTTTTTTATTATATTTATGCTAATAGAGTGAATTGGGTTAGTCATTATGCCAACAAGTCTAATGTGTGCTTTATGCAGATTTTTGGTTAATTTTGAGATAAAATCAATGGTTTAAATGAGCACTTGGTAGCCAAATTCGTGGAAGAACAAGGGAGAGGATTTGTAGGAAGGTGTCCCCTTCATTTATGAGGCCTTACCTTGAATTATCCATCAAAAAAACTCGGAGCACAAGGGGCAGCCGAGCAAGTCAAGTAGGACTGCTATTAACTGCAAGTGTTGGCAGCCAAGTCCCTAAAGTTTAGGAGGACTATTGGGGTCCTCAATTTGTATAAACAAGAAGCTTAGGACCTCATTTCAGTTAGCTAGTTTGTAGTTCAATGTTAGTCATTTTTTAGTCAGTTTTTAGTCATTTGTTAGTTAGATTTTACTTAGTAGGTTAGCTCTGCATTTCAGCACATTTTCGAGCTTTTTCTTGTAGATAGTTTTTGGGATGTAACTATTCTTTTGATCAATAAAGATGAATCCAGCTTTTCACCAGCTCTAATCTTCCTTAGGAGGCTGTAGCTCTTGGGGTTGGGCCCAAATCAAGTGCATGGTACCTCCTTTGTGTACTTTGATGTGTCTTTGCTGCATTCTTAGAATAAAATTTGTTATTTAGATTGCTTTTGATGATTGAAATAGCTTTTCATGTTCAGGTTGATTTGATAGGTTGGTAGCAGAAAAGATCTTCGAAAAAGGCCATCAAGCAACCATTGATCTCACCTCCCCCTCCTCGGGACCATGAGCTAAGACCAAGGTGTCCTTGCTGCCATAAAAACACTATTCTTACTTCTTCATGCAATTGCTAGAGTTAGATTTTTAGTTAGGAAAGTTGATACCAGTTGTACTTGCATGTTCAAAATCTGTTCTTGCTTAGATTTCATAGTTATCTTACATGATTTGTTGCCGATAAACTTCTGTTCATCATGCTTATGGTTTCTAGGTCAAATTAGGTCAAAATAGCTAGATCTTTGGTTTTCTTAATCTTTGTTGATTAGTTTTGGAAAATAATGTGAAAAACACCTGTGATGCCTTCCTGTCGATCCTTCCTTCATCATCCCTCCTGCTCCAACCTCTAATTCCAGATCCCTTACCTTCATTCGCCACCCTTTTCCAATTTGACCTAATTCCCATATCTTTGTGCAACCTTGCTCCCTCCATCCTTGAACCAAATCCGATTGCCTTAACCACTCCTCATCCTCATTCACCAAGTCCTAGACCTCCTCACACCCTTATCTCACCTCCATACCCACTTCTTCACCTTATTTTCACCATCAGCCCTTCAAAATTCCCTTTCGAAACATCTTGTAGAAACATCCTGTAGAAGCTACAGTACATCTTGTAGAACCCCTGCAGACTTCCTATAGAAGCTCACGGAAGCGGTTTCTTGAGATTCGATCACTGTGAAACTCTCTGGAAAGGTGCTAGGGACCCCTTAGGCCCTCTTCTCACCTTCTCAACCTCCTGCAAGCATTTCCTTTAGCCAATCAACCTCTACACAGAAAAAATATTCAAAGCACATGCATAATAACTCTGCGAAATTACTCAAAAATGAAAAAAGATGTTTTCTTCATATTTCTCTTCAGAAGTAGCTTAGTCACATGAATTTTACCTTTCTAGAAGTAAATGGCATCCATTTTTGTATCTTTCATCCTTTTACTTGCACCAATAGGGTTGGTCGGTAAAACTAGGGTTTGCTAGGGTTTGCATTTCCTTTCAGCTTTCCTCTTCTTTTTGCAAGTAGATTAGCCTCCTTTGAGTTAGCTTTCGTCCATCATATTTAAAATCTTCTTCTAAGAGCTCATAGAAGTTGGCTTAAGCTCCTATCGGACTTGTGCCATCTGATCAAGTGACAGCTGTGGCAAGAGCTAGTACTTGTGCATATAACATCATCGCTTCCAAGTTTGTTACAAACTACCATGTTGATAAAAGTAAAGAATGGAGCCCTATGAGTTGCAACATTATTGCTGCAATACTGGGGCTCACCATCTTTTTGGCACCATTGCCGGAGAAGCGTTAGAGTATTGGTGATTGTTGCTTTTCTTATATTTTCTACTACAACCTTCTGCTAGGTAGTTTATTTCAGCAAACGTAGAGTAGATTGTTTCATTTCCATTCTACAATTTCATTTCTGCAAAAGTAGATTAGACATTTCTGGCTTTCATAGATTAGCATTTCAATTCCGCAATTTCAATTCTGCAAGCGTAGATTAGCATTTGAATTCTGCAATTTCAATTTTGCAAGCACAACTTAGCATTTCATTCCTGCAATTTCATTTCAGCAAAATAGATTAGTCCTTTCCTGCTTTCATTTCACGCATTTTCATTTCAACAAGATATATTTTAGTTAGTTGTAGTTCAATCTATTTCAGTTTTGTAGGTACAAGCGGAAAAAAAAAACAAAAATCAACCAAAAATATTTCCTTTCATGCCTTATAGGAGTAGAGATAAGTCAGAAAAATGTTTACACAACACCCACACTTCTTCACGCAGCCAACCTTCTCTCTTCTTCGATGGTTGTGATTAAGAGGAACCCCTAGGTGGACAAAAAGACATATTTGAAGAACCTCTATGGGAGAAGAAGAAGAAAACATTCCTCTGGAGTAAATGGCTACAAGCAGAAATGTTGGGAGAAGTACCTTATCAAAAAACGAATTTGCAAATCAGATGGAAGATTTCAAGAGCGAGGTGAGGCAGTTTCTTGTCATGCAAATGGATACCTTGCGGATCCAAAGGAAGCAAGAGGAATTCGAGAGGGATTTGGCCATATTTTGTCCTAGGTGCACTAGAAAGCATCCTAGGAACGAATGTCGATTGCACTCCATAGAAGTGTGTTTTGTCTGTGAAAGAGATCATCCTATGAATCAGTGCCCCTCCTTGCCTAGACTTAAGGCTACATATCAGAGGGCCAAAGGAGCCACTGCACCACTCTATTATATGAACCAAAGGAGGCCACATGGATCCATACCTTACCAGCAGTAAATGCAAGGGACATCCCAGACCTATTACAACCCCTATCAAGCCACTTCCATGCCTTCTTGGGGTTCCCCTACTCATCCTTCCTGGTCCACACCTCCTCCTTTGTCCTTCACATCTCCATATTATGCCCAACCAAATGCTCATCCATTTCACCCCTACGTTTAGCCACAGCCTCAGTTGAATGCACCTCATCAGGGGTGGAGGCCCCAACATAACTCTCCTCCCGCTCCTTTGCCTCCACCACCTGCCCAACCACAACCCCATCCACATCCATTTCAAATATACACCCCCACTCAACTACCCGTACCACCATTTCCAAACCCGCACATTGGAATAGCTCAACCCAATTACATTGTTGAGGCACAAAATTTCCAAACAACTCCTTTTGAGCTCAATGATGTTCACCATAGCTCAGGAAGAGTATTGCAAGGAAGAGATTATATTGACAGTATTGAAGGACCACATCCAGCAAAAGAAGATTCAAGAGAGGAGATCAAAGAACCATGGGCTGCACTTGATGAAGAGAAGACATCAGAATCAGAGATCGAGAGAGTTCCCTCATGGTTACCATCAAATCTTCCATGTATTCAAGAGAAAAATCAACAAAAAGAGGAAGATGAGAAGGTCATGGTAGAAGGTGACATGAAACATGATCCAGATCGACAAAAGGACCAAGGATATTAGAGCTATATTGAGGTATGGTTCCAGATGGTCACTAAGTTGCAGTAGTACTCTCTTCCTTAGCTATGCTTGATCCCTTCAAAGTCAAATCATTTGGTCTCTGAAATCCGGATACCTGTCAAAGCATGCATTTCAAGCCTCCACATCATTTTGTCTATAATCTCGATGTGCACATGGCTCCATTGGAAGTATTCTTATACTTGAAAATGATTTTGTTTTTCAAGTAGGGTAGGGTAGAAAAAGAAAGGAAGAAAAAAGAAAAAATGAAAATAAGAGGAAAATAAAAATCTAAGGTGAAAACCTCCTCGGAGGCACCTTAGATTGGCTCATTGATTTAAAACCTCCATGAGGCAGTCAATGGGTTGGAAAAAAAGGGAAAAGAAAAAAGAATAAGATCCCTGGGTGAAAACCTCCTTTGGAGGTGCCCAGGGCAGGCAATTAGGGTGAAAACCTCCATGAGGTGCTCTAGTTGTTTTCAAAAAAAAAGAGAAAAAGAAAGAAGAAAAGAGAGAAAGAAAAATAAACCTAATTTCGATTGAATAATTGCAGGCTGTAGCAAGGACATTGTGGGTTAGGAGGATCGCTCAAAGCAAAGACAGAGCAAGTTCTGTGTCTTCTACAAGAAGCCTACAAACAAGCCAAAATTGATCTCTGAAGAGGACCCAACGGCTGGGAATATGTCCATGAGGCCTGCAAACATCCATGTTTCCATCCCTCACCCTTCTCCATTATTTTTTCCATCTCATTGTGCTTCTTTCCTAAAAACTGGGTGTTCTATAGGAAGTTCCTATAGAAATTACAAGAAGCTAGGAATGGATTTTAAAAGGTAGTTTGGCGAACATGATAGCTTCCTAAAGAGTTCATAAGTCCTCCTACAATCTTCAAACCTCTCTCCCATCAATTCCAAGTCTGCATTATAGGCCAAGCTCATTTTTTCTCAATGTGCAAAAAAACTACAGAATGCTTTGAAGCAAAAATACATAGAACAAAAATTTGATTTTTCCCTCACGTGAAAACCGTGCATCCATTTACAAAACCGTTTTATGTGGAGTTGTATAGGGATGATGGCAACATGCCCAAGCAATTTCAGCCAATTCCAGTGCACAGTTTCCAAGAAATTAGCCTCCATCACCTTCAACCATTTTTGCATTTTCTCCATATCCGTGCATCCATTTCAAAACCTGTTTCATGGGGAGATGCATATAGGTGATAGTAACCTACCCAAGTAGTTTTAGCCAATTCCGATGCACAGTTTTCGAGAAGTTGACCTCTGTCTTCTTCAGCCAATTTTAGTTTTTATCAATATCCATGCATCCATTGACCACAATTTTGCTATGGGAGGTGCATAACGATGATAGAAGCATGCTCAGAATGTTTTAGGTCAATCCGATCTATCGTTTGGGAGCTATGGAGAAAACAAGTTGTTGTCTTGTAAAAATTTAGCATCAACAGCATGAGGGTCCAAATCTGAATGTTGATGCAGGCTCCTGTAGCGTAGATCGAGCCAGAGGATACCTACATCAGAAAATAAGCCATGTATCAGCAAACAGACCAGCATGCATCCACAGAATATGAGCATGCAGCAAGAAAAAGGACCAAGCAGCACGTCGACTTACAGGTAAGTGTCTAAACCAATTCCTCTATTTGCATTTGTATGATTCGAAAGTGCATAAATGAATGAAATGGTGGGATTAAGCCAGGAAGCTAGAAATTTAACCTGACATCCTTAGCCAGTCTGATTGCACTCATCCGGAGGTCACCCAAGATGTGTATAGTCATTCACGGGAAATTTAAAAAAAAAACAGGTGGTGGCAGATGTTGAACTCCAATGCAATTGATGGTAAGGAATTACAAGAAGAAAACATCCAGTCCCATGATGACACTACAGTAGGGACCAACAGTCCGAATAATGTCAACACACATTTCTGCCACCTCATCTTCTCACACGAATCACGCTACTGTTAAACGATGCTCGGCTGAAACTCTCACCACTTTTTGTTCAGTACGCCTTCACGAAATTCACAACTGAAGCACGCGTCCACCAACTCTAGATCAGCTAACCAATGGTCCTTTGCAAGATTCCTGCCTGATTTTTTGAGATTTCTACCGATTTTTTAAAAAAAATCTCCCACCTATCGGGCTCTACAGGAAGCACAATTTCGTTCTACAAGAAACGAGAGCCTTCTACAGGAAGGCTTCTATAGGAAAGGCAGAATCAACCATGCAGAAAAAAACTCGGGATTTTTAGCGAATTTCAAGCTCAAAACGAGGAAGGCTCAGGAAAACTTCTTTGTGTACGATTTGTTTATGCAAGGTGGTGAATAAAACATGGCATCAGATTGAAAAATCAGTGAAAAATCTGCCTATGTATTGGAAGTAAAATGTTTGCCTATGTATTGCACTGAGTGTCCCAGTTTTTCTGCATCAAAATTCTCCTCCACATTTCCTTTTTTAAAATTCTCCATAGGGAAGATATATGCAGCTGTGGAGGCCAGCCTGTGTGTGATTTTTTTTTTTGAATTTGCATATCTGTATGTGTGCTGAGAAGAAAACTTGATCTCAGTGCTCTGCCTGTAAAAACAAAATTCTTCCTTTCATAAGCAAATAGTCGAGTTCTGGGTGACAGCGGTCTTAAAACAAGGGAATTGTTGCTAGTTGATATTGGACACATGAAAAATTCCTTCTTGGGTTCAGAAAAAAATCAAATTCAGTAATCCTCTGCTTCATTGATTGACTGTGTTTCTTTCCCACTTGAGCATTTTCTTTTCTGGTTACAACACAAACTCAACACCATGCCAATTGAATAAAGTAAGAAAACCAATGGTGAAGGAACATAGGATATTCAACCACAACAAGGATAGAAAGAAAAAGGGGGGAGAGGGCCAGATTGTTGAGCCTAACACAGAGCAAGAAACAAGATGCAGAGGAGAGCAGAGAAGGCAGAAAGACCCCAAGTGAAGGCTGTCACAGCCAAAGCAGTCACACCAAAACAAAAGGGAAAGACAGATCCTGAAATGGCTGCAATACAGACAGAAACAGTTGACACAGGGACTTCTACAGGAAGCATGGAAAAAGAATAGCAAAGGGGGAAATCACTTGAAATATTGGCAAGAGAGGCAGCAGTTATGCTTGCCGCCTTAAAAACACCTCCAAAATAGAAAGGGAAGCGAAAGAGGCAAACCTCCATGTACTTTAAAGAAAGAAGGAGCACATGGATCAAAGTAGGAAGACCCCAGCCGCAGTCAAAGGAGCCAATTATCATTGAGGACAGAACACCTAAACCAAAAGAGGGGTCTCCTTCAAAGATATCCGTCACCTATGAATGAGGAAGCCCAAAAACTTCCACCTAGAGAGAGAGACTGAAGACAATGGACTCAAAGACACCTCTACAGGAAACTCGGGCTAAGCTAAAATAGACCGAGAAATTGGAGGAAAAGGTGGCCAAACAATCACAGGAAGAAGAAAGGACAAAGGAAATATTGGAACCAAGCCCTCAGCCTAGCTTGGGCTCATACTACAACTTGTTAGAAGCTAGGAAGATAATTCCTCAGAAATTTGCGGTACCACTCTTCTTTGCACTAGAACAAGAAAGGGTGAGGACTCAGACTTGGATGAGGATTGCCAAGTCCAAGGGTGTGGCAGACAAGGTCACCTGGAAGAACAACTCTAGGAATCAAGAAGGGAATTGGCCATGGCAAGGCATGTGGGAAGCAGTCAAAGGACCAAACCACATGAGGAGAATGAGCTGTTGAAATAGTAGTTACAGCTACAGGGAAATCATAACGAAGATAGGCCCTCAATTTCGGCATAACAGCAGCAACAAGAAGGGCCTCCAGCAAACAAGGAAACATCTAATGAATAGCAGAGAGAGGACAAGCTGCAGGCTGAGGTTGAGGCTTTAACAAAACTGCTACAGGAAAAGGAGCACAGGCAGTGAGAGGAAGTAGAGAGAAAAGCAGGGTTTCATGATCGAGAAGAGGACATCACATCAGAATCCTGGGATGTGAGAGAGGCAGTCAAAGCAATCAAAGATGAAGAGATAGATTAGTTGCTCAGATGATGAGCAACACTTTCAGTAGGGGGTGATGATGAGCCCCAGAAATGAGTAATTATATGGGCTCATTCAGCCTCCTAATTCGACTTAATCCACCATTCCCATTAGTTTATTGCATTTTTTTTATTATATTTATGCTAATAGAGTGAATTGGGTTAGTCATTATGCCAACAAGTCTAATGTGTGCTTTATGCAGATTTTTGGTCAATTTTGAGACAAAATCAAAGGTTTAAATGAGAACTTGGCAGCCAAATTCGTGGAAGAACAAGGGAGAGGATTTGTAGGAAGGTGTCCCTTTCATTTATGAGGCCTTACCTTGAATTCTCCATAAAAAAAACTCAGAGCACAAGGGGCAGCCAAGCAAGTCAAGTACGACTGCTGTTAACTGCAAGTTTTGGCAACCGAGTCCCTAAAGTTTAGGAGGACTGTTGGGGTCCTCAATTTGTATAAATAAGAAGGCTTAGGGCCTCATTTCAGTTAGCCAGTTTGTAGTTCGATGTTATTAATTTTTTAGTCAGTTTTTAGTCATTTGTTAGTTAGATTTTAGTCAGTAGGTTAGCTCTGCATTTCAACACATTTTTGAGCTTTTTCTTGTAGACATTTTTTGGGATGTAGCTATTCTTTTGATCAATAAAGATGAATCCAGCTTTACACCAGCTCTAATATTCCTTAGGAGGTTGTAGCTCTTGGGGTTGGGCACAAATCAAGTGCCTAGTACCTCCTTTGTGTACTTTGATGTGTCTTTGCTGCATTCTTAGAATAAAATTTGTTATTTAGGTTAAAATCTTACTTTGTTATTTAGGTTGAGTTTGATGATTGAAATAGATTTTCATGTTCAAGTTGATTTGATAGGTTGGTAGCAGAAAATATCTTCGAAAAAGGCTATCAAGCAACCCTTGATCTCACCTCCTCCTCCTCGGGACCATGAGCTGAGACCAAGGTGTCCTTGTTGCCATAAAAACATTGTTCTTGCTTCTTCATGCAATTGCTAGTGTTAGACTTTTAGTTAGGAAAGTTGATACCAGTTGTACTTGCATGTTTAGAATCTGTTCTTGCTTAGCTTTCATAGTTATCTTACATGATTTGCTGCCAATAAACTTCTGTTCATCATGCTTATGGTTTCTAGGTCAAATTTGGTCAAAATAGCTAGATCTTTGGTTTTCTTAATCTTTGTTGATTAGTTTTGGAAAATAATGTGCAAAACACCTGTGATTCCTTCCTATCTATCCTTCCTTCATCATCCCTCCTACTCCAACCTCTAGTTCCAGATTCCTTACCTTCATTCGCCACCCTTTTCCAATTTGACCTAATTCCCATATCTTTGTGCAACCTTTCTCCCTCCATCCTCAAACCAAATCCGATTGCCTTAACCACTCCTCATCCTCATTCACCAAGTCCTAGACCTCTTCACACCCTTATCTCACCTCCATACCCACTATTTCACCTTTTTTCCTCCATTAGCCCTTCAAAATTCCCTTTCGGAACATCTTGTAGAAACATCTTGTAGAAGCTACAGTACATCCTGTAGAACCCCTGCAGACTTCCTGTAGAAGCTCACCAAAGCGGTTTCTTGAGATATGATCACTGTGAAACTATCTGGAAGGGTTCTAGGGACCCCTTAGGCCCTCTTATCACCTTCCCAACCTCCTGCAAGCATTTCCTTTCGCCAATCAACCTCTGCACATAAAAAATAGTCAAAGCACATGCATAATAACTCTGCGAAATTACTCAAAAATGAAAAAAGATGTTTTCTTCATATTTCTCTTTAGAAGTAGCTTAGTCACATGCATTTTACCTTTCTAGAATTCAATGGCATCCATTTCTGTAGCTTTCATCTTTTTACTTGCACCAGTAGGGTTAGTCGGTAAAACTAGGGTTTGTTAGGGTTTGCATTTCCTTTCAGCTTTCCGCTTCTTTTTGTAAGTAGAATAGCCTCCTTTGAGTTAGTTTTCATCCATAATATTTAAAAGCTTCTTCTAAGAGCTCATAGAAGTTGGCTTAAGCTCTTAGCGGACTTGTTCTAGCTGAACAAGTGACAGCTGCGGTAAGAGCTAGTACTTGTGCATATAGCACCGTCGCTTCCAATTTTGTTATGAACTACCATGTTGATAAAAGTAAAGAAAGGAGCCCTAGGAGTTGCAGCATTATTGCTGCAATATTGTAGCTCACCAGGAAGCATGCAAGCTACAACAGTGCTACGATGAGGTTAAGGGCACAGCGTGAACCATCGCACTAACATAGAGACTAGCCAAGCTGCAGGAGGCCAAGTAGCTGAAGGAACAAGTGGACGCAACGCTGCATAAGGAAGAAGTACTCAAAGCAAGACTAAAGCCTTGGATGGATGAGGCTTATGCAGTAACAAGGACAATCGAAGGCAAGCTTGTGACTCTACAGGCAACACAACAAAAGCTCCAGGCTGACAGTGAAGAGCAGTGATCGAGAAGACAATGGAAGATGCGAAGCAAGCAGCAACTCAGTGCACGGTCGAGGTTGTAGTCATACGGGTCAAGCTAGAAGGACTTCATGCAAATATCTACATGCCTACTAAGTGACTCAAGGGTGGGTCATGATATTTGTGTTGGGGGATGATTGGGAATGGGATCCCCCAAAGGATAGTTTTAGGGCTAAAAGCCCATATTTTGGTCAAACTTTGTAAGAAACTTGTAAAGACTCTGCATTTTGTGGTCGTGGAGTGTGTAGTTGTTCTAAGTCATAAAGGGTTTTCCACCTTTATATTTGTAAAGTAAAGTCAGCTGTAAGAGATCTACCCATGGTCCACAAACCATGGGATTGTATAAAAAGAGCTAAGCTCTAAGTAGTTTTAGAGAAACAGAATGTAAGAGAGTGATAGCTCTAAAGTAAGAAGTATAAGTTTTGGATTGTACCGTAGGTAGAGGCTCTGTAGCTGAGTGCACAGAGGCCTATAGTGGAAGTCCGCAGCTGAGTGCACAGACCCTTGTAGCTGTGTGCGCAGGGTGAATAGAGTCTGTAATCACTTGAAGAGATTAATAAATAGAAGTATTCTGCAATTTTTGTGTCTTTCTTCCGATTAATGCATCTTATCATTTTATGTTTTAATTTCCTTTATAATTCTTATGTAATGCGCGAATGTGTATGATTATATTGGATAACTAAATGCATATAAGAATATCTATTTACGCAGTGCTAATTGTGAGTAACTATTAAGATAAGTATGACACTTGGAGCAATCTAGGAATATGCACGGTACGTTGTCTTGGCAGTGCAAAAGGGTCTAGATCAATGGTTAAGGCTATGCGAAGGACAGCCGAACCCTTTTGCGGAGGTATAGAAGGATGGAATAGAAGGCTCATCTGACAAGCCCTAGAGTGAACTGACCTACGTGAAGGTAGGAATAAAGGGAATAACATGACATCATGACCATCTCAAGGTGCAAAAACTTGGTTCCAACATCCCCCCATACTACTTTAGGTGAGACTTCGATATGCACTCCGCGGGCTGATGCCGAAAGGGCGATTAGTGTAGGGATTTGTTTGGCTAAATAAAGTTAAACTTGGGTGAGGCCCCCTCAAGCTGACAAAGTGGAGGAAGTTGAAGTCGAGGGTTTTGACCCTATCACTAAGTTACCTGAATACATTCCTCCGCACAAGGGAAAGACCAAAGTGCCAAAGGACATTGATGAAAGCAAGGTCGCCTTACACACACCTCCACAACCAGATGAAATTGTATTTGAAGGACCGTGATTAGGGCAAGTTCCTCTATTGAAACTGGAATATTGGGACTTATCTAACCATGAGAAGTTCCTGCACTTGGCGACAGAGCAGCTAATGTGCCGCGTTGTTGACACAACCGTCGAGATGACTACATTGGAACCGCGAAAGTGGCTAAGGGGACTAGACAAGGTAGGCCTGCTCAACTTGCTACGGGTGTCGCACTACAATCACACCCCCATTATAGTATTGGTCATCAAGTAACTGCTATGCTTGGTGCATGATGGGTGTTTGTGGCTAGAGGAGCTGATGCCCATCACCGACAGATTGATCCATAGGATCATGCAGCTACCCTACATAGGGGAAAATCTGGCCACGATGTTTGGCAGAAAAGGTGGCGAGCAGACCCTTGTGGAGGTCATGAAGGAGAAATTAAAGCTCATGAAGAAGCCGTGAGGCTATGCCATCTTGAGTATCTACAACCCTGCGGTCAAGGTAGCCACGCAGATTTTGGCAGGAAAGGTTATGAGGAAGTGTCGCACAGATGAAGTGTCGGCACCAGTTGTCACACTAGCAGCTCAATGCACTAAAGGAGTCCAGTTTAATTTGGTATGGTATCTCTGTGGTGAGTTCCTTGCAAACTTCCACGAGGCACAGGAGCTTAGCAAGACCTTCCACTATGCGTGGCTCTTGTTGTCTATTGTGTTGGTAGCTTGGGAGCTGAAGGAAGACAGTAAATTCCCCTCAGTCACACCGGACCTACTAGAAGCAGTGAAGTACACTTCATTGTGGGTGACCAAGGATGCTTAGTGCATTAAGGATAGTAATATCTTCTTGATCTTGATGGAAATGAACATCCGCATGGCTATCAATCATAAACCATGATTATCACCTACTTTGTTTGCCAAACTGCAGCAGTATGCGGAGTTCAAGGTAGACTTTCATCGTGTATCGATCAAGGCAGAGAAGGACCCTTAGCAAACATGGTATGACTTGCCTTACTTGGAAATGGACGACGTGATTGATGCAGTACTTGATCGCTCGCTGGCAAAGTGGCACACTACCTCAAACATGGTGGTGGGGTCAAGCAAGTCCATCGTGCAGCAAAAAAAGGAGGAGGCCAACCTCAAGATGACACAGCTGGCAGAGAAAAGGAATAAGGATGCCACTAACAAGGCCCAGGAAAAGTGAAATGCCATCGAGCAGGTGGAAAAGCAGACAGGTGAAATAGAGCATGGCTCTGACAAAGGCGTGAGGTCGCCTTCACCCGAAACAAAGGAAGAAATGGATGAGAAAATAGAGCAGCAGGGAACAAACCCACAAATAGTGTCATACCACATCAAACATCCAAGAGAACAAGAAAAAGTGGGGCTGTGGAAGAAATCCAAGGCCAGTAAGGAATTGCTGGACCGAATCACCCTTATAGAGGGAGATTTGAATGATATTGGAGACACGGTGCGGGATGTCACCACGGAGGTCCTACAGTAGTTTGACCAGCAACAACAACAACTATTGGGGGCCATTCAGAGGGGTTTGCATGAGCTGAAGATTCGTGCATCATAGGTTAGCACATTGTCCACCAGCCTAGCTATCGGTACTTCAGAAGCTGCTGAGATGCTGCATGCGAAGGACTCCCGAGTGATAGTGTTGTTGGATGGAGAACTGACCACAAAAAATTAATCTTACAGGCCCACTATCAGCACCCTCAAGGGAGTGGGGTTAAACTTGGCAACGCTCCTTGGCGAGGCGCTCCACCTACTACAAGATGGAGTGATTGTAGCTGATGACCTGCGAATAGTGCGTTGTGCAGATAATCAGTGAACAACAAATAAATAATGTGTAGGTGGCCCTACAATGAGACTCTTCCATCACTGTCGTAACTGAGGTAACCAACTGAAACAAGAACATAGTTTAGGTCATGGAGGGGGTGTGCCCAATGGTCCCTGATTTGGCCATTCCTAAGGGAGAACCGGTCAAGGTGTGTGTTCGCAAGCTTGCTACAGGTATGTGCGATGCTCACACAAAGTTGGCTAATGTTCAATTGGAGTTGAGCCTAAAGATTGTAGATTTACAATTGAAGGCCTAGCCTTCAACTTTTCCAGAAGTAAAGGAGCAGTGTGCAACCGTTGTCACAGAGGTGATAGCGGCAGTTACAGTGCAGTAGAAAACTGCACATGACTTTTTGAACAGTCGTTTGAGGGACTGACAAGCTTGCAAGAGGATCCCAATGTACAGTGGCTGGAAAAAGAGGCGTGAGAACTACAACAACTCTATGATGAAGTAAAAGGTACAGTGCGCACCGTCGCTCTCACACAGAGACTGGTGAAACTACAGAAGGCTAACACATTGAAGGAACGGGTCGATGTAGCACAACACAAGGAGGCAGTGCTAAAGGTGTGCATGAAGCCCTAGTTGGACGAAGCTTATTCGGTCACGACCTCCATTGAAGGAAAGCTTGCTAATCTACAAGTGACTCAGTAGAAGATTCAGGCTGACAGTTCAAGACCAGCAATAGAGTAGCTGGTTGAAGAGGTGAAGCAGGTAGTTTCACAGTGCATCGTCGAGGTTGTCATCATACAGGTCAAGATAGGAGGTCTTCACACCAAGATCTCTGCACCTGCAGAGTGACTCGAGGGCGAGTCACCATGTTTATGTTGGGAGCCTGTTGGGAACGGGTTCCCCCAAGGACAGTTTTGGGGCTAAAAGCCCATGTTTTGGGACAATTTTGTAATAAAGTTGTAAATTCTCTACATTTTGTGGTCGCGGAGTGCAAAGGTGTCAAGAGTCATAAAGCACTATCTACCCTTATTTTGTAAACTGTAAAGTTGACTGTAAAGATCCACCCATGGTCCTCAGACCATGGGATTGTATAAAAAGGAGCTAAGTAAGTAAGCTCTAAGTAGTTGATAGTGAAGAATGAAGTAAGGAGTTAAGCATTAGAGTCTAAGTGTTCTCAGGTCTTGGCATAGGTAGAGGTTCTGCAGCTGAGTGCGTAGAGTCCTAGGGTGGAAGTCTGCAGCTGAGTGCGCAGACCCCTGTAGCTATGTGCATAGGGTGGATGGAGTCTGTATTAACTTAAAGATATAAATAAAGAGAAGTATTTCATAATTACTATGTATTTAGTTCTTGTTAAGGTATCTGCTTATATTGCATTTTGGGTTTAATTTATAATGATTATGGTATGTATGAATATATTTGACTATATTGGTTAATTGAACGCAAGTAAGAATATCAGTTTACGTGGTGCTAACTATGATTGATTAGTAAGATAAGTAGAACACTTAAGATAACTTGGGAACCTATATAGTACGTTGTCATAGCTACATGGATGTACCTGGATCACAGGTTAACGTTGCGTGAAGGTAAATCATACACCTTTGCGAAGGTACTAGAGGGCAGAATAAAGGGTAGACTGATAGAGCCCTTAGTGACCTTCGTGAAAGTAGGGGCTAAGGGTAAAAACTAACATCATGACCATCTCAGGGTGCGGAAACTTGGTTCTAGCATCCCCCCATACTTCTTCAGGTGAGACTTCGGTCTGTGCTCTGGGAGCTGATGCCAAAAGGGCCAGTAGTGTAGAGATTTTTTTGGCTAACTAATGTTGAACCTGTGTCAAGCCCCACGAAGCCAACAAATTGTTTTGTTGCCAGGACCAGAATTTACATAAGAGATGTGTGATGTCGTATCACTAGAATCCAACTAAGAAAGAGGTTGAAGACTGGTTGGATAGGAAGATCCATGAATTCCCAGTGCAGGAGACCCAAAATCCACGGTTGACAACGGAACAGTGGTTGGACAGGTACCTATATACAAAAATCCATGAGATCTTTTTATTTTCCTTTCTAGTTGAGTTATATGAGTGGATCACAAAGCTAGCAGATAGACAAGGAAGGTGGAGACTTGATGGTCTTATTGTTTAGGCCCCGAAGCTAATATAGAGACTTGAAGCCTATGAGGATAAGATCGCCTGCGCTGTCGATCATTGGCTCGATCGCATCATAGGAGGATTTGTGATTGAATTCGCAGTCGATACCT
Organism: Pinus tabuliformis; assembly: GCA_031772625.1. Lineage (NCBI taxonomy): Eukaryota > Viridiplantae > Streptophyta > Pinopsida > Pinales > Pinaceae > Pinus > Pinus tabuliformis. The sequence continues at coordinate 490,087,363 of CM062806.1, read as the reverse complement.
CAGTGACTTACAGTGAGGTAGAGTGACACTTTTTCAAAGGTCCGTGAGGTAAGTACTTGAAGTCTTTAAATACCTAGATTAAGATGTTATTGTGCGAAAAATGGATTATGCAGCTACCTTGATGTTCAAAGCTACGCAAAGTGGAAAGAATTATAGGAACGAAGGAAGAAAGGGTCCTGAATATATCCCACTAATTTCACCTCCGTTGGGTGTTGAAGAGGGAGTAGCTTAGGCTTCTCCATGAAGTGCAATTTAGTTAATAAAATAGGGATTCCCATGACTGCCACCTCCAACTTCACCACTGTCACTTGCGACTTCGCCCACACCACCACCACCTCCACCACAGCTCAACATGGAAAGTTCAGTGAAGTTGGTTGTGTTCAAAGGCTTGGGAAATGAGGACTCAGACCAGTTATGGTTCATCGTAAAAGATGTATGGGAAGCTCAAGGTGTCACAGAAAATCACACGAAGAAGGAAACATTGGTTAGCGCTTTGCAGGATCACGCGCTAGCTTGGTACATCAAGTACTCTAATGATAACCCCAATGCTGGGTTGGTAGAGATCCAGACCACGCTAAATAAAGTGTTCAGTAGGCCTAAATCCGAGGCACAGTTGATTGTGGGGTTCAAGGAAATCATGATGGAACTAGGTGAGACACCTTGGGAATTGGATCATAGATTGAAGTGTAAAATTCACAAATCTAATATGAACTTAATAGATGGACAACACCATGAATGGTTCATGGCTTTGCTCCTGCCTCACCTAAGCGTTTCACTGTCACAATAGAAGATTATGACTCAGGTAGAGGCCTTGGAGATTGCCATAAGATTGCATGAAACCCCGATGCAAGATCTAAATCTGGGGATTTAGCAGATCCATGCATAGTTGCAAAATCTTTGCCTCGAAATGCAAAGTTTGAAACAAGACTGAATAGTTTTACAGGAGGCACATGAAGAGATATGGTGCTTAAGTCTAAAGGTCATGGGCATGACAAAGACCACCACCTAGTCTCTGTGAACTATATTGCAGGAGGAGCACTGATGCCTTTGAGGCTAGAAGCCCAAGTAGGACCAAGCACAGGGCCTGCATTGTTGTGCGCTATATGTCAGGGTAGCAGGGAAACATACAACTAATAATTGTCATTTTTCGTATAAGTTTTTACAAACACCGCAGCAACAATTCTGAAACTTATACAAGTCAATAGGGCATGATGAGCGTAACTACTGAAGTTATGAATTGATGTTGGACAGAACACCCACCTATAGAGTTCAGATAGAAACGCGGCCTCTTGACCAAATCAATGGGATGGTGCGAACATGCTTTCAGGGGCGTGGACGAGGCCAAGGCAGAGGAGGACTTGGCAGAGGTTGGGGATAGATGATCTATTACAATTATGAAGGACCAGGACACTATACCTGTGAATGCACTAACCAACACATCCATCATGAAAATATTGTACTTAGTTTGATCATGAGACATAGGATTGTCTTATGCTGATAGTGAGGATACACAACAAAGGGGTGCTACCACCTTAGTCAACTCTAAACCTACAGATGGTGAGGGTTGAGCCTTGCGAAGAGGATCCGAATGTGAATATAGTGCTCTAAAGTGGAATTGTAATGGGCGATCACAAAGGGAAATAGCCTGAAGATAGTGCATGGGTTCACAAAGCTTTTGCAAAGGAGGCTGAATTTGATTTGGAGCATGCACGCAAATCGTTCATGGAAGCAAATAAGAGCTTCGCTGAGGCCACTACCTCAGGGATATGGGGTCGGTATGTTCAAGAAATGGACCCTTCTATGCTTACGACCTTTCTAGAGACCTACATGAAGCTGATGTGTGATAGTAAGGTTGTGAATGGGTTACAGGAACTTACAAATAGATGCACCGGAAACGCTCCAAGTGAACCACGTGTGGTATGGAAGATTGGTAAGCATAAAGCAAGGACAGGGCATGAAATGAGACTGACCGCGTAGATAGGAGAATATGAAATGGATTAGGTTATTCTGGATCTGGGGTCAGACGTGAACGCTTTACCAAAACAGACTTAGGAGTGGATGGGGAGACCCATGCTGCAGTGGTATCAAATTCAGTTAAGGATGGCAAATCAACAGAAGATCATCCCCATGGGACAACTGCAAGGAGTAACTATAGATATTGAAGTCCTGAGCACATTGGTTGACTTTGAAGTGATAGATATTGTGGATGACAGCAACCCCTATCCTGCACTCCTTGGCATTGATTGGACTACTGACATGAATGGGGTAATCAACCTAAAGAAGCGAAAGATGATATTTGAACAGAAATTGCTTTGTGTAATAGTACCCCTAGATATTGCTGAAGGATCATGCTATACTGAAGCAGTCCGCGATTATGAAACCGATGATGATTGGGAGTGCATATATAAGATAACAGCGCAAGACCAAGATTGGGTGAATCCAATAGCGGATGGACGAATTACATGGGATTGTGAGAGTTCCTACACCTCAGACTCTGATGAAGAATTAGAGTGCTAGAAGAATCAACTACAGGAAGTAACCACCCTAATTTGTAACATGATGACCCGGTCGCTGTGCTATGTGTCATTAGAAGTAAGAAATATGCCCACTTATGATGGCTTGAATGATGTGTATGTGTTTTTGGATGCAATTGAGAAGGAAGTACCAGAGAAGTAGTGCTTCCAGCCTTTGGACTATGCACTACGCGATACACCAGCGAGATGGTGGGGTACGCACAAGAGTAGTTTTGATGATTAGCGCGAGTGTAGGAGGATGATGCAAACATGCTTTGGGAAGCCAAAGGTATGAATGATAGAAAAATATGATCAGAAGGATGATCTAGATGCACACTTGGCAAAATGGGATAAGGCTTATGAAGCGAAGCCCCAACCTGAATGGGTGCACTTGTTTTGTCATACCTTAGATGTCATCCTGATGAACTGGTACTTGGAGACAGAACTCCACCATGGCATAGGTGGATGGGATATTTTGCGTGAAGGATTCATAATGAAGTTCAGCTTCGAAGAAGGGTTTGACTATATTGATGAAGCAATACAAAAAGTTAAAGCAACAATCTGTAGGATACCGCAGGATCATTTGGATCTGGTTCAACCCGCTTGGACCAATCAATTGAGCCACGCACTGGAATGCTATAATGTGACTGTTGAAGAAGAATACGAGGACCCACGAAAGATTAATATCCCTAAAACTAAGGGTCACAGCGAGGTTGAGGGACCATAGGTCAAGAATCCTAATATAACCGCGCCACTAAAAATGAAACAAGTAAATATTGGTACAAAGGCGGAGCCCAAATTCACGAAGATTGGAGATTACTGGGATGACGCGACAGTAGATAAGGTCACCAAATTGCTCCGTGAATACCAGGATTTTTTCCCTACCAAGTTCACGGAGTTAAAGGGGATAATAGGAGACATGGGCATTATGAAGATCATGTTAAAACCTGACGCGAAGTTGGTTAAGCAAAGACCTTACCGTCTCAATCCAAAGTATAAGGAGAAGGTCCTCTTAGAGCTAGACAAGATGCTCGCGGTAGGAATCATTGAGCCCATAGAAGAATCTGATTGGGTGAGCCCAATGGTGGTACAGGAAAAGAATCAAAAGGATGAAATAAGGATATGTGTAGATCTCAGGAAGTTGAATGGCACTTGCATACATGATCCTTTCCCAACTCCATTCACTTATGAGGTATTGGATAATGCAGGTGGCTAGAAAGCATACTCCTTCACTGATGGGTTCTCTGGGTACCATCAGATCAAAATCGTGCCTAAAGATAGAAGCAAGATGACCTTTGCAACTGAATGAGGATGCTTCTAGTACACTGTAATGCCTTTCAGATTGAAGAATGCGCCTGCGATTTTTTCGCGCATAGTCATTGCTGCATTCAAAGAATTCATTCATAAGTTTATGGAGGTGTACTTTGATGACTGGACTGTGTTTGGGCTGGTGAAATGCCATGTGGAAAGTTTACGCTTGATGCTAGATACTTGTCAAAGGTACCAGATTGCACTCAATCTGAAGATATGCCTGTTTTGTGTGCCTTTGGGATTCTTTTGGGTCTTGTGGTTTGTAGACAGGGAATGATGGTAGATCTTGTGAAGATCACAGTGATACTTAACTTGGAGGCACCAAGGAGTGTGAAACAGCTGCGTGCAACCTTGGAACATACTAGGTACTACAGGAAGTTTATCAAGGACTATGCCCAGATCACCAAACCTATGGAGAAGTTGTTGTAAAATGATGTCACGTTCTGTTGGAACAAGGACTGTTAGAAAATCTTGGATGTATTGAAAGGAAAAATGGTCACCACGTTGATCTTAATCTTCCTGGATTGGAAGAAGGAGTTTCATGTACATGTAGATGCGTCATGTATAACATTGGGATCAGTCCTAACATAGGCTGGTGGAGGAGAATCGGACCATCTAATATCATTCACAAGCAGGAGGTTATCCAAGGCTCAGAAGAACTATTCCACCACCAAACACGAAGGGTTAGCCATGGTATACGTGCTCTAGAATTTTAGACACTATTTGTTGGGTGGACATTTTAAAATGTATACGGATCATTCTACATTGGAATACCTGGTCAATAAGGTTGTCTTGGGGAGGAGAATCTGTAGGTGGTTGTTATTGTTCCAGCAATATGATTTTGAAGTTATTATGAATCATGGACCACTGAATGTGGGACCAAACAATCTATCACGCATTGAAACGGGGGAAGAGCCCACTAATTTGGAGGGATTGCTTGATGCGCAGCTATTTGTAGTGCACGTCACGGATGGACACTTCGAAGACATCAGACACTTCCTAAAGACAAGAACTACCCTGGAAGGTTACATTTTCCAGCAGAAAAAGGAGTTAGTGGTACGCGCAGTAGAATTTTCTGTCATTGCCAGACATCTATACAAAACAGGGTCTGATGAAGTATTACGACGATATGTACCAGAGTTTGAAAGGAGCAGTATCATCGCAAACACTCATGGGGATGCTATGGGAGGCCATTATGTAGGAAGAGTGACCACACAGAAGATTCTACATGCAGGGTTGTGGTGGCCATCCCTTCATCAAGATTCAAAATCTTATTGCAAGGTGTGTGATGTGTGTCAAAGGACTAGCAAGCCATCGTGGAGAGATGAGTTGCCTTTGAGCCCACAGATGACGTTACAACCTTTCAAGAAATGGGTGATAGATTTTGTGGGACCCATTCATCCCCAAGGAAAGAAGACAGGAGTGCGATACATTATCACCGGAACTGAGTATTTGGCTCGATGGGTGGAGGCACCACTTGTGAAGGATTACATAGGCGTGACTGTTGTGAAGTTCCTATTTGAGTATGTACTGACATGATTTGGGTGTCCAAAGATTTTGATGAGTGATCATGGTATGCACTTTCTGAACAAAATGATCAGTGCGCTGACGGAGGAATTTTAGGTATATCACCAGAAAAGCATGCCTTATCACCCACAGGCTAATGAGATGGTGAAGCATTCAATAAGGTTTTAGAGAACGTGCTAACCAAGGTTTGCAATGCTCAACGAAGTGATTGGGACATGTGCATACCTGCAGTACTATGGGCCTATCGAACAACATAGACACCCTTTAGGCTTGTATATGGTGTTGAAGTAGTGATGCCCATGGAATAAATTGTGCCTATTCTACACATAGTAGCACTCACGGATATGATGGATTGTAGAGCCTTGAAAGAGAGGCTTGTGCAACTTGCTGAGCTTGAGGAAGAAAGATTTTTGGCTAGATTTCACCAACAGGTCCAAAAGCAGCGCAAAAAAGCATGGCATGATCGACACATTAAGTTGCGCACCTTTAAGGTAAATGATCTAGTTTTTTAATATGATAACAAGTTTGATATATTTCCAAGGAAATTCAGAATGCACTGGCTAGGGCCCTATGTCATTAAGGAGATTACCGACGATGGAGTAGTTCAGTTGGTTAAATTGAATGGAGATCCCTTCCCAGGAAAGGTGAATTGCACTAATTGAAGCCATACACCAGTGATCCGGCCAGGTGGCTATATGAAGCTAGCATAGTCTTAACACTCTAGGTAGCTGAAGGAGGTGCGGGAATATAAACTACACTTCCCGAGTTGGGGAACTACATGATTGGAGGATTGTGTGGAACGAGGAAATGTCACAGGGTTCGAGACAACGCGATGAGAATTGCGCTACCCAAGGAGAAATCGCACAGGTCAGTCGGAAAGTGACCATTAAAGTCACTATTCATGATTTGAGGGTAAGAATGCAGCCAAATGGAGTGGGCGGTTGGAATTTAAGACAAACTTTATGGGTAAGATCCTTGGAAATCTGTCGCCAATCTAGAATTAAGGAACCGAATTTGGGGGGAACAGTCAGATTTGAATTCAAAATGGCCTATAAATTAAAGGTGGAGGCCCAACGAAAAACAATTGGCATTTTGAACATTGCGTTGGTGAGCTCTCAGATGTGAATTATCCATGCATTCCTTGAAGCATTTCTTGACTACCCACTGTTTGATCAATTCCCAGAATAAAACCGCAATTTCATCTATGATTTTATCCTATGATTCGAAGCTATGGACACTGAAGCAGTGACAGCCGAGGGGGCTATCTCGGAGGTTGTTAGGGAGGCAGAGGGAGCTGCTCCAGAGGTTGTAGAGGTATTAGTTGAAGTCCCAAAATCACCATGGACACCAAGACCGAAGCTAACCTCAACCAAGGAGAGTGTGAAGGATAATAAGGGCAAGCAGGCTACAATACTGGTGCGTGCGTCACCTAGAAGAAACCCAACAAAGGACAAGACCACCACACAGGAAAAGGGAAAAGCCATTAACTTGGAGCTGGAGGAGGAAGAAATTGAGGATATCTCGATGGATGATGAGGAGTTGGGTGTGGAAGTTTGTTGGGAACAGGATCCCCCAAAGGACAGTTTTGGGGCTCAAAGCCCATATTTTGGTCTAATTTTGTAAGAAACTTGTAAAGACTTCGCATTTTGTGGTTACGGAGTGTGTAGTTGTTATAAGTCATAAAGGGTTGTCCGCCCTTAGTTTTGTAAAGTAAAGTCGGTTGTAAGAGATCTACCCATGGTCCGTCGACCATGGGATTATATAAAAATAGCTAAGATCTAAGTAGTTTTAGAGACACAGGATGTAAGAGAGTGATAGCTCTGAAGTAAGAAGTCTAAGTTTTGGGTCATAGCGCAGGTCGAGGCTCTGCAGTTGAGTGATCAGAGGCCTACAGTGGAAGTACACATCTGAGTGCGTGGACCCCTGTAGCTGTGTGTGCAGGGTGAATAGAGTTTGTAATCACTTGAAGAGATTAATAAAGAGAAGTATTCTGCAAATTCTATGTCTTTGTTCCGATTAATTCATATTATCATTTTATTTATGAATTTCCTTTATAATGCTTATGTGATGTGCTTTGTATGATTATATTGGATAACTAAACTCATATAAGAATATCTATCTACGTGGTGCTAACTGTTAGTAACTATTAAGATAAGTAAGACGCTTGGAGAAATCTAGGAATCTGCACAGTATGGTGCCTTGGCAGTGCAAAAGGGTCTAGATCAAGGGTTAAGGCTGTGTGAAGGACAGCTGAGTCCTTTTGTGGAGGTATAGAAGGATGGAATAGAAGGCTCGTCTAACAAGCCCTAGAGTAAATTGACCTGCGCGAAGGTAGGGATAAAGGGAATAAAACGACATCATGACCATCTCAAGGTGCGAAAACTTGGTTCCATCATCCCCCCATACTGCTTCAGGTGAGACTTCAGTCTGCGCTCCATGGGTTGATGCCGAAAGGGCCAATAGTGTAGGGATTTGTTTGGCTACCTAAAGTTGAAACTAGATCAGGTCCCCTCAAGACCTGGGTTCAGCGTTAGTTAGCCAAACAAATCCCTACACTACTGGCCCTTTAGGCATCAGCCGAAGGAGCGCAGACTAAAGTCTCACCTGAACCAGTATGGGGAGATGCTGGTGTTATGTTTCTATAACAATAGGTGTCATAATTTATGGTTGACTTGGTTTAGCTATGAAATACGTACATACCTTTGCTTGCTGCAAATGTTTTCCATATTTGTAAAAAAATCAAAAAATTAAAAAATGTAAAGAGGGTATGTCCTAGAAAAAGAATAAAAGGACAAAAAGAATGAAAAGGTCAGAAAAAATGAAAAATGAACCCCAAAAAGAAAATACCATGAAAGTGTGCAAGCCCAAATGCCACTACTATTTCACTTTTTGTATAAATGATTGTGTGCAACTTGTTACTTATGCAACAATCCATGGTAACCAAATAGTTTAATCTTGGTTTTTCCATGTTTTGAATGTCATGCTTAGAGATAGAGAATAAAATCTGATTAAATTGTTTAACCTTGGAAGATAATTAGATTAGGTAGAGTGAATAGAAGGAGCTCAACTGTTTAATCTGAGCCCTTGGATGTAATAAGGATAGACTTAGTTAGAATACCATTGTAAAAGAAAAGAAAAGGTTTTGATAAGGGTTTGCCAGTTTAAGTGCACCCTAATAAAAGAAGAAAATATGGTAGGATAAGTAGGTAGGGTAAGTAGATGATTGGTTGCAGAATTATGTATGATGAATGATTATCCAAATATCAAGTCATATACTTTCATCATCAAAAGCACTTAAAGATATGGATGACAATGAAGAAATTTACATCATGGACAAAAGTCAAACTAATTAACTTCCTCACTCATTTTCTCCTAAATTTTACTAATTTCCCACAAGTATTAAAGGCACCAACAACCTGAAAGTTAAAGGGGCTCAGAGCATTTCTGTGACTTCTAGAGGGACCGGACCCTCAGCCCAATAACTTGTAAGGCCTAAGTGCTAAAGCCCCTTCATCAAAACACCCCCTTCATAATTCATCCATTCCCTTCAAATCCTTCTCCCAAAGTAAATCACTCTTTTACTTGGGAAAAATAAATGGTTCTTTATAAAATCCCCCCCAAACACATTTTAGCCTAAGTCATAATGTTGGATGATGAATGTATTTTTGGAAACATTTACTTAGTGCATTTTCTTTTCCATGGTCATATTAACTCTTAAATATTATTATTTATTTAACTCCCAAAAAAAATTACCCTTTCCCGTATTATTAATAAAAATCCAAAAATAAATAAATATCACGTCCTGATGGTTTGGAAAATAAACCATAATAAAATTAATTAAGTTGGATTAATTAATCGAACCACGATTAATTAAGAACCAAAACCCCCGATACACTAAAAAGGAATTAATTAATCACCTGGATTAATTAATAGCCTCTCTGCCAATCATATCATCCCTGATATAATTAAAGTCATTTAATTATGTTGATTATGCCATTGGGCCCCCTCCGTTAACTCCCTAACACTTTCCGCTGTCGACTGTCATTCGATCTGCCTTCCCTTATCCAACAACTCTCGCTCATGTCACGCAGGCCTTTTGGTTGAATGTTAACCACCCAATATAAGTTGTTTTGACTTTTCACCGATGCTATGTGTCATTCAATTTGTGGCATCACGCGACCCTATGCCAAACCCACCATCCTTCCAAAAGTTGTGCGATGAAAACCAGTACCACTCTCACTTACCACATCCATTAAACGACAAAGTGTCCCATTGGTTAGTTGACACCAACTGTCGTTTTCCCATTCACCCACCAAAAGACATTGACTTTGTGCATAAAACAAAAATATTCATTGCTTTCCCTTTTTACCAAGAAACGAAAAATCTGCCTTCCATGCATGCACAGAGTACGTCCAGACCAACAACTTACTCCCAACCGCCAACTACCATCAGTTGCTGAACTCCAGGCCACTGCAGACTATTGTCTGCACCCTGCAAGGCCTTCACCATAGCCATTTGCCCCGACAATCAACCATAAACAGGTATTTACTGCATTTCCTTCTCAGAAACCCTGTTTTTGTACTGAAACCTCCACTAAATTACTCTAAACTCAAGTAATCCAGTACAATTAAGCTGTTTCTTAGCCCCAAGGCTTCCCCAAGCACCTTTTTTATCTAAAAACCTTGAAAACCCCAAATTTCTTCCTTGAATACACAAGAACCAAGGATGGAAGCTCCTATCGCTTTAAATGTCACACCAATCACTACTCCCCACAGGGATTTGAACCACCTTCCCTTGGCCGATAAATATTTTCAAATCAAGGACCTTACTTTTGATGAAACCCCCTTGAAGCTATACTGCAAGTATCAGGACAATTATCTGAACAATGCTGATAAAATAGGTCTTTGGGAGTCAGACCTACCTAAATAGCAATTCCCCACTATCCATATTTTCCCATATATTGTCCACCAATGCCATGCAAACTACGACCCCAATATGAGAGCTGTAATGTCCCCTTATCAGAAAGTCCTTTTCACGATTGCAGTTGAGTCTATAAATGAAATGTTCCAATTACAGCCTGGCTAGGACCTCACTCCCCTTTCCATTGCCGATTTACTTGAAAAATCTTCAAGGTTGTCAAGTTTTGAAATCAACCAAGTCAGTGATACTTTCATTGAAGAAAAATATAGATTAAAATACCCCCCTCTTTACATGTCATGTGCCTTTACTGGTTTGGACAGGGATATTGTCACCATGTTTTCTTGCATTATGGGTTTTACCACTAGTGAGTATGTAGATGAAATGACCTTTGCCTACATGTCTATTTTCACCCCTGGTCAACCTCCTCCAGCCAAATTTGACTATGCTGCATTCATTTCTAATAAGATGCATGACCAATTCATGAGATTAGAGAACGAGAGAGTATTTAAATATTCTTCAGTCCTGTATCATCTTTTCCTCTACTACCAAACTGATAAATTCCCTTTCTCTATACAAAATCTTGACACGAGAGGGAACCCTAGGTCAGTCATCTTCTGGACTTCCATTTTTCACTATTCACATTCTTCTCCCCATCCTTATACAGATTTTATTAATCAATTTGTGCATCAAGTAACTACCATGTTGAGAGGAAGTCCTTGTCCCAGAATCAGTGATGATATTAAGAGAATTCTTCAGTTATCCAAGAAAGACAACGTTGGGGACTGGTACTTGTACCAGAACCATATCAAGATCAAAATTTATGGGTGTGAGTTGCCTCCCTTTAAACTGCCCAAAAACCTCCCCATGCGATTATTTTCCCTAGAGTACTATAGGCAAATGATCAATTCTGATGAAATCCACTTTATGAAGGTTAAGAAGAAAGCTCAGCTAAGGATAAAGGATCACCTAGGCCCATTTATTTGCAACAAAATAAAAGCAGGGAAAGAGGCAGAGGAAATCCTTGAGATAATGAGATTGAAAAAGAGTTTCATCTAGCCTTATGATCCTCATAGCTTCATTTGTGATAGAAGGAAGAAGCATAAACTATCCCCCTACATCCATCATAGAATCCTAGAGATAGAACAATATGAAAAACAAAATGAATGGGTGGAGGGAACACTTATAGAGCAAGATAGTACACAAGTTGAAGTAGAAAATTTTATGAAAGATTTGGAAAGAAGACTTGATCTGTATTCCTTTGTACAGGTGCCTGGAGAATCTTCACAGGGACCAACGTAAGAGCATAGTGCACAAACATCAGGACAACCAGAGACTTCAAGACAAGAAAAATATTTAGAGTCACAGAGCATTTCTGAGGAGTTGACCCAGAATGATACAAACATGGGAAACCCTCCAGTATTGCAGACCACTGTTAATGAGGATTGAATTCAAAAAATAAGTAGGAATGAGGCTAGCCCCTCTATAGTGCCATTGGACCAGGTATATGTAAAGAGACAGAGATTGAATCCTCTGTCTGAAAAGAAATATGAAGAGACAAGAAGTGACATAGTGCAGACAACACTAGCAGGCGAGACACCATCCACCTCTCAAACATAGGCAGTAAGCATGTAGCCAAGTGTAGAAGTGTCATCATTAAGGACAACTTCAGAGCAAAGCCAAGATTTGAAAGAAAAGTACAAAGAGATTAAGGCTAGGAATGAGAAGCTAAAAGCTCAAACCTATGCCAAATATCTGAAAATGGCTCCTACAAATCAGACAAGTTTGATGTTGACCTTTGACATCAAAGAGGGAAAGATGCAGATGAGATTTTTGAAGCCAACAATACAATAGCCAAAGTCCATGCCTGATTATTGAAAAACAAATTTTGAAGTTCTTGCCAGAGACATCCACCCAATTGATCAGATTGAGCTCCATAAGCAAATGGGTGAGATGGTCTATTCCACATTGACCAGTAAAGTCATCACTGCACATCAATTATAGAATTCTTTGAGTAATACTACAACATAGTTACAGTTAGAAAAATCCTCTTCTCAGGCTAAGGACACCATGATAAAATCATTAGAATACCTGGTGATTGAGTTGGGACATGATCCCAAAGATGTTAAAGCAGCTGAAATCTTGATAAAGAAAAAGAAGGATGACATTGATGCACTCAGGAAACAACTTAAACTCTCTCCCCTCATACATCCACAAACTGCAGAAGTAATTGAGAAACAAAACGAGGAAGAACTTATGGACTTGGTCCTTACTTTGAATGAGCAGTTGAAAGAAACAGAGCAATAAATAGAAAAAGCTTTGCAGTCCGAACAGGGTGAGATGACCACAATTCCTTAGACCGTGATACCCACAATTTCTATAGCAGTGCCATCTACTATTGCGACATATTTGGCACCCAACATTCCCCTAGCAACAGCTCTGCCAGTAACAACAATATCAAGTACATCAGAAGCAGCAGTAACTTCAACAAAGCAAACCGAGGATTTAAAAAAAGTCCATGGAGGAAATGAAAATCCAAGCAACTAAAATAAAGAAACTAAAAGAAATGGTTATCAGATTGGAGAACAAGTATGAGCTATCATAGATTAATTACACTGAAGAAGAGAGAAAAAGTAGAAGGATGAATGAAACAATCAATACATTAGAGAAGGACTTAACACTGGAAAAGCCTTTGAGAGATATTAGCGAGATTTTATGGACCAATATCATTGATTCCATCAATGATATTTAGTCTTCTATCTAGATCATTTTTTAACAGACTGAGTTAGTTAAACTAGCTACAAAGGCTATACAGAAGACTAGGGAAGAATTGGGAGAAAAACCTGAAGAGGCAACCCAATTGATCAACTTCTTGAATAGCAAAAGCAAGCACCAGTTGGAACAATGGGATATCGAGGATAGAACGGGTACTATCCTTGAAATTAAGAAAGTTCTTACTAAAAATAACCTAATGCTTAACCTAGAAAAAAGATGTCAAAGTATTCAAGCGGAAATAGATGATTTTATGTTAAAATATGACATTCTAAGGGATAAAGGACTTCCAAGCCCACTCTTCATAAATGAAAAACTGATGACTCATGATGACTACATTGATAAACTGCACAAACAAGCTAGAAATCAAGCCATCTCTTCTACTGTGAAAGCACTACCTACAGGAAAAGTGTTGTATGATGGTTTAGAAAATATTTTTTATAGTGAACATGAAGTGAAACACCTATTTACAATCCATCCAAATTTTTCAAAATACACTGAAGCTGACAAAGTGTACAGGAAATTGATTAGGATGAAGATACCAAATGAAGAATGGTGGACTGATATGACCGATATCCTATAATTTACAATGGTAACTCTGAGGTAAATAGAAAATATTTACTGAGGTAAAGTCTGGTAAATAGGTAAAGAGTATCAAGAATAGGTAAAGGTTATCCGTAGGAAAAAGTAAGCAAAGATCCAACACACAATTACTAAAGCAACAGCAAGAGGTAAATCCAAGTTTCAACCTCCCACTCATTCACAAATAAAGGGACAGCAACAATTAGTTTTCCATCTGTCTCTATATTTTTGTAAAAGATATTGTGTATTCCCCATAATAAATCTCATGTGGTTATGAGATATTTTTGATGTAATTTTTTTATAAATACTTCTCCATTCGAAGTATTGTGGGTGGATTCTATAACATCTCTGTAAATCTAAGCTATCAAGCTGAGAAAGCTGTTGTACTCAAATCTAGCTTTTCGCTAGAAAAGGAATGAAAGTTGAGGACATTTCATCAGATTCCCATGCAGTATAATTACAAATAAGTATTATATCCTTGTGGTTTTATTTTCTTTCTATATGTTTCAATGTTCATCTTAAATCTAAGTGGTAAAATAGTCAAAGTATATCAAAATTAGCTTTATTGTTGTTTGCTATCAACAGTCTACCATTTCTATGTTTTCTTCTAAACTATCTCGATAAAGGAATTCTTAACTGCTCTATCCTTGTAGTTTTTCTGTAATAATTCCCTGGTATAGGATTCTTAATTACCCTCTACTAGTTGACATATCTTCCTTTCCTCTTTCTAATCCTAACTTGAGGATTCTTGATTGCCCTCTAGTTTTGAGAAGAAATATCATCCATTCAAGCCCCAAAGTTTGTTTTTATTCTGTTATCCTGCCTGTTGAATTCATACCTCAGCAATTTGATTTAATCCAGTGAATTATCCCTGATTGACTCCATATCCCAATGGCCTAAAAGCCTAGTTCGTCCATTTGTTTCAGAACTCCACCACTCTCAAACAAAACAACCTCACTGAACATATACTAGCCTAAAATCTTTTTGAACATAGCTAAATCATAAAGAGGGAGCCCTCTCTGGACTTAGGTGGGCTAGCACCCAAGTCTAAAAGTTGGTTTGTAGTTACCTTGGATCCTTTCCTTCTTTTAATAACTTCTAAGGAAAATCTGAGTGATAACATAGTGGCGACTCCACTTGGGAAGAAATAATCCTTAGTTGAAACAAACCTTTAAGAAACCTAAAAAGCTTGATGTAATTTTTGTATAAATACTTCTCCATTCAAAATATTGTGGGTGGGTTCTATAACATCTCTGTAAACCTATGTTGTCAAGTTGAGAAAGTTGTTGTACTCAAATCTAGATTTTTGCTGGAAAAAGAATGAAATTTGAGGACATTTCATCAGATTCTAGTGCAATATAATTACAAATAAGTATTCTATCCTTATGATTCTATGTGCTTTCTATATGTTTCAATGTTTCATGCATCTTAAATCTAAATGGTAAGATAGTCAAAGTATATCAGAATTAGCTTTATTGCTCTCTATTATCAACAATCTACCATTTCTATGTTTTCTTCTAAACTATCTCGATAAAGGAATTATTAACTGCTCCTCGATCCCTGTAGTTTTTCTCTAATAAGTCCCTGGTATAGGATTCTTAATTGTCCTCTGCTAGTTGACATATCTTCCTTTCATCTTTCTAATCCTAACCTGAGGATTCTTGATTTCCCTCTAGTTTTGAGCAGAAATGTCATCCATTTAAGCCCCAAAGTTTGTTTTTATTCTATTATCTTGCCTGTTGAACTCATACCTCAGCAATTTGACTTAATCCAGTGAATTATACCTGATTGACTCCATAGCCCAATGGCCTAAAAGCCTAGTTTTCCCATTTTTTCAATAACTTCACCACTCTCAAACAAAACAACCTCACTGAACATTAATACTAGCCTAAAATCTTTTCGAACATAGCTAAATCATAAAGAGAGAGCCCTCTCTAGACTTAGCTGGGCTAGCACCCGAGTCTAAAAGTTGGTTTGTAGTGACCTTGGATCCTTTCCTTCTTTTAATAACTTCTAAGGGAAATCTGAGTGATAACATAGTGGCGATTCCGTTGGGGAAGAACTAATCCTCAGTTGAAACAAACCTTTAAGAAACCTAAAAAGCTTGATTTGAAATATCTTAAAGGAGTGATAGAAGTTATTTTGAAAAATCCATAAAAGAATAGCATTGAAAAGCTTGAAATCTGGCTTCAGGAAGAACTCATTACACTAGGGCTAACCCTGA
The DNA here is from genome assembly GCA_031772625.1 of Pinus tabuliformis. Taxonomy (NCBI): domain Eukaryota; kingdom Viridiplantae; phylum Streptophyta; class Pinopsida; order Pinales; family Pinaceae; genus Pinus; species Pinus tabuliformis. The sequence continues at coordinate 490,071,517 of CM062806.1, read as the reverse complement.
TCCAAATCCTCCCCCTGTGTTTGAAAATCCTAACCTGATTCCAAGAATCATTAGAAGACAAGAAAGTTCATTGAGCCCCATACCTTTGTTCAGATCACATTCATGTCCTGTTGAGTGGCTTTTCCTAGAATATCTTCCTTTTGATGAACATTTTGAACTCTCTCTGTTTAGAACCACATCTGACAGTGAACTATTGGATTTAGTCCAAGATCCATAATTCCTCAAAGAACTTGAAACCCAACGAGCCAATTTGTCAATTGATCGATATCTGCAGAATTCCACTCAATCAACTCTTACCACTAATAGAACACCGGAAATTTCTGAAACTAATTCTCTTTCTACTAGTTCATCACTATTTCTTCACTCTTTTGAAATCCATTCCACCCCTCCCTTCATCCCTTTACCTCCTCCCCAGCCAATCATCACACAAAAAACCACTACCACCTCTAGTTCTTCCTCCACAACCCAAACACCTCCTATTGCCCCAACTCCCATTCATACTACTACCCAACCTAGAATCATGGCCAATAGATATGCTCCCCTTGTGATGCATGCTCCCATAGGTGCCATGCCTCAGGACTATCAGAGTAAAATTACTACTTTTGATGGCACTGGAACCTACACAACTTAGCAACACACTAAGAAAATGACCAACTATTTTGAGATATATGAAATTGACACAGTTGACGTTCAAATGAGAATTTTTGTTCAGAGTCTGACTGGGGAAGTTAGAACTTGGTTTAGATCTTTAGCCCCCCAAAGTATAGATAGCTTAAGAGTTCTCTACCAACAATTCTTGAATAGGCGGGAGAAAAGGAAGGGCACCCTACAGATTTTATCTGAATATGAGAACCTTAAAAGGGGACCTCATGAAACCATTCAGGACTATTGCACTAGGTTCAATAGTGTTTATAGTGCCATTCCACTCGACCTTAGACCCCCACCTGGTTTATCCCTGATCAAATTTCCTGATGGATTTGATTTAGATATGGCTTTCCAGTTAAGAGAAAGGAACCCCCCCACTCTGGAAGAAATGGAGAGTGTAGTAGTAAGTGTTGAGGCTAACCTACTTTCCAAAAGAGCCAAAGCTAGGAACGAGAGAAGAATACCTACAAAAGAAGATAATACACCCTTTGAACAAAATTTGGATGCCATAACTTAAAGGAATGGATAGATTGTTGGAAAAAGTTGAAATAATTGAAAGAAAATCTCCTTGGGATGGCCAACAAGCTAATTCAGGGAGAAATCTTAATTTTAGAAAAAATCAAAACCAAATTGCTGGAAAGAATATTTCTGACTAGAATATCAGACCACCTTTCCAAGAAAACTATGCAGAGGCCTCCCACTCAGAAGACCCTGAACAAGACACTCAGATAAGTTTAATGGGTCTAGATGATGAGGAAGATGTCTTCTTGACTTAGGACGACTAGGAGTCCCATGTGCTGCAACAATTCCAAACCCAAACAGGAGAGTCATTTGATTTCAGACAAGGATATGACTTTGTTATTTTTGAGGTACATAAGCAGTATAATTTAAGAAGCAGAAAAAGTAGAGACGCCCCAAAACCAAACTAGAAAATAGGTCCTAATCAACCTAAAAAGGGTAAAATAGTTCGAGTGACAAAAACACTTCAGATCCTTTCAAGAACAAATCAAATCCCTCCAAACCCACCATAGAAGATGTTTCTGATAATCAGTCCAACAATGAACAACCTTCCACTTCATTTCCCTCCAAGGAAATAGTGGAAGAGTCTCCAAAGATCGTGTTAGAAAAATCAGCAAAGAATGTCACAAATCCTGAAAAAGAAGAAAACATAGAAAACAATGCTGCTAGAAATCCAAAAGTTCAAACAAAAAAAGTAATCCTGCCCTTTAATCTTGGATCAGAGGTAGCCAAGCTTAAAATTTCAGTTCCTTTGACAGAATTGGTAAAACATGATACTTACAGGTCTCAGATAAACAAATCATTGAAAATCACTGAAAAGGAAGATTTTGTAAATCTCTTTGATGACCAGCCCAAGTTAATTTTTGGCCCTGAGGTAAACGGGAAACTAATGGAAGGAGGGATACTGCCTTTCTATGTTAGTTTCAATAACCATGACAATATTTTGCATAATGCCATGTTTGACTCTGGTGCTTTGCACAATCTCATGCCCAAATCGATTATGGAGAAACTTAACTTAGACATTGCTAGACCCTATAGGGATTTATTTTCCTTTGATTCGAGTCAAGTTAGGTGTTTAGGACTTATTAAGGACTTTTTCGTTTCTCTGGTCCAATACCCTGCCAAAACTATACTCATGGACATAGTGGTAGTAGACATTCCACCCAACTATGGCATGTTGTTATCCAGATCTTGGGGTGCCAAAATTCAAGGGTCTCTACAATTAGACATGTTGTACACCACCATATTTGTTTTTGGACAACCAAAGAAGCTATATAGAGAAAGTTTAATGAAGTATGTAGTGAGTAGTCAGGAGAGACCTCAAAACATTCCTATTTACTCAGTGCATTCTGATATGGATTCCTTCATTCTCTATAATAAAGAAACTAATCGAGAATATACTCTAGATGACATAGCAGCAGAACCAAAAGAAATTAAAAAATCTAAAGATACAGAAGTAGAACCAAAAGAAATTGTAAAAGAAAAGTTAACTGTCCAAATTAAAGAGATATCGGATGACATAGAAAATCCAGATACCTTAGCTAAGAAAGATTCCACTACTCCAGATACAAATTATGAACATGAAATTTTATGGAATTTAGAGTTTGATGGTTCAGTAAACAAACTAGGTGTAGGGGCAGGGGTATGGATATATAACTTAGAGAATGATCATGCAGAGTGACACGCCTATAGGTTAAATTTCAAATGTACAAACAATATGGCAGAATACGAAGCACTCCTGCTAGGCCTCAAGTTAGTCAAAGGATTAGGAGCTATAAGGGTATCAATCATGGGAGATTCTGAACTGATAGTAAAACAAATTAATGGAGTTTACATAACCAGAGACCCTAGATTAGGACTTTATAGAGGTATAGTTGTAGATATCCTTAGCACCTTTTTAGAAACCAAGCTTGCAACCATTCCTAGAAAACATAACAAGCAAGCTCATAGCCTGGCTATGTTTGCTAGCACTTGCAAATTTCCTTTTCATCCCAATCACCAGTATACTGCTGAGGTTAGGCACAGGCCAGCTATACCTGATAATCTTAAGAACTGGAAAGTTTTTGAAAACGATAAGCAGATTAATCACTTTGTGACATTAGATGAACAATTTGCTAGCATTAATATAGATGTAGACATAATTTCATATTTTAATCACACTAATGAGTTAGACATTAACAAATTGGAAGAAAACTCAATAAACATGCTTCACCCTACTAAATTCATGAAAACAGATATTCAAGACTTAAAGCAAATGGATATTGATGAAATAATTGATGATGAAACTGAAGTCATAAATCTCAAAGATAACCAATTACCCAAGGGATTAACTCCTTTGGAGGACTTATTTGACTCCAATGATATTCCTAAAAAGCCTAAGATGGAGCCCTTGAAAGTGGACATTGAAGAATGCAACATAGGAACTCAAGAGAATATTAAGTTGATAAAATTGTCCAAATCATTACCCCCTGATGAAAAGTTGAAATATATTGAGCTAATGAAAGAATTCCAGGATGTTTTTTCCTGTAGTTACGAAGACTTAAAAACCTATGATACCAATATTATACAACACACTATCCCTTTGAAAGAAGATCATAAACCTTTTACGCAAAAGTTAAGAAGAATTAATCATGTTTCATTACCTTACATTGAAAAGGACATCAAACAAATGTGTGAAGAAGGAATCATTGCCCCCATTAGGTTTTCAGATTGGGTGTCTAATCTTGTCCCTACAAGAAAGGAAACAGGAGAAATCAGACTGTGTGTTGACCTTAGAAATGTGAACAAAGTCTCACTCAAAGACAATTATCCCTTACCTAAAATGGATCACATACTGCAAAGGGTAGTAGGTTCTACAAGGATTTCACTTTTAGATGGATTCGCTGGTTACAACCAAATTTTAGTCCATCCTGATGGCCAAGCAAAAATTGCATTCACAACACCATGGGGCACCTCCATGTATGTCAAAATGCCCTTTGGATTGAAAAATGTAGGGACCACCTTTGAAAGAGCAATGGATATTGCCTTTGCAAAGGAAATCCATGACTTCTTGGTTATATACCTTGATGATATTACAATGTTTTCTAAGTAAGATCAACAACACTTGGATCATCTTAGGCAAGTTTTTCTTAAATGTAGGAAATATGGCATTTCTTTGAACCCAAAGAAGTCTTTATTTGGTTTGGAAGAAGGAAAATTGTTAGGCCACATTATCTCTAAATATGGAATCTGGATTGACCCAACCAGGATTGAAGCTATCTTGCAGATACCTCACCCAAGAAACATTAAATAACTTCAAGCATTTTTAGGGAAAATAATTTTTTTAAGAAGATTCATCTCTAACTTAGCTGAACTAATTAGATTATTGAATAATATGTTGAAAAGAGATTCAGCTATTAAGTGGATAGTAGAGGCTAAAAAATCATTCGAAGAAATAAAATTAGCCTTAACTCGAACACCAGTCCTTACAAACCCAAAATTTGATAGAGACTTCATTATCTTTTCCTTTGCATCAGAACACACCATAGCTGTAGTCTTACTACAAAAGGATGATCAAGGATGTGAAAAACCAATAGCCTTTTTTAGTAAAGCTCTTATGGATGCCTCATTAAGGTATAAAATAATGGAGAGACAAGCTTTTTCTTTGGTAAAAGCTATTAAGGATTTCAGAGTGTATATTTTGTATTATCATGTAATAGCGTATGTTCCTAATGCTGTAGTCAAAGATATCCTGATACAGGATGGAGTTGATGGCAAGAGGGGAAAATGGATAGCTACTATTTTGGAATATGATATGGAGATAAAACCTAAGCCAAACTTATGGCAGAAACAAATTGCCAAGCCCTAGACATAAATCCTATCACAGAACTAGATAACGAATAGGAGATGGCGACTCCACAGATCAGCCAACCCTTTCTAGATTCCCCCTAGTATGTTGATATTATATATGTTCTACAAAACCTATGTTCTACAAAACCTGCAGGCTCCTATAGGGTTATCCAGAACTAAGAGTAGGTTTTTGAAAATGAAAGCTTCAAAATTTTGCATTATGGATAATAATTTGTTTTGGAAAAATCATGAAGGTATTTTTTTGAACTGTTTATTAAAAGAAGAATCTAACAAAGCACTCCAAGAATTTCATGCAGGGGATTGTGGTGAACATCTCTACTGGAAATCGACTGCTGATAAAATTCTAAGAGCTAGATTTTACTGGTCAACCTTGTTTTCAGATGTTAAAAAATTTGTAACTTCCTTCCATAAATGCCAGATCTTCGAAGGCAAAAGAAAACTTTTACCCTTTCCTTTGAAACCTATTTCCACAGAAAAACCTTTTTAATAATGGGGTCTTGAATTCATTGGAGAAATCCATCCACCCTCTTCTTCTCATCATAAATGGATACTCACTGCAACTGATTACTTTACCAAATGGATAGAAGCTATTCCCTCTAGACAAGCCACTAATACTATAATAATAGGTTTTCTAGAGACTAATATTCTATCTAGGTTTGGTTGTCCTAACAAAATCATCACAGATAATGCTGCAACCTTCAAGTCAAAGAAAATGATTGATTTCTGTCACAAGTATCATATAACACTTGGTCATTCCACAACTTACTATCCTCAAGGGAATGGACTTACGTAATCCTCCAATAAAATTCTAATGAATATTATCAAAAAAATATTGGAAGACAATAAGAAAACTTGGAACAAGAAATTAACAAATTCTTTGTGGGCAGATAGGCTTACAACTAAGAAATCCATTGGAACCAGTCCCTATGAGTTAGTGTATGGAATGGAGGTAGTTTTCCCCTGATCTTTAGGAGTTCCAGTCATGAAATTACTTCAAGAAGCCCAAGTGGAACCAAATGATATACAGAGGAGAATTAACCAGACTATCCATTTACAACAAACCAGGGAGGAAGTATACAACAGAGCCTAAGTACTGCAAGAAAAACTTAAGAAGATTTTTGACAAAAGGACCAAAGCAGAAGACTTCTATCTGGGAGAAAAAGTGTTAAAGTGGGATTCAAGAAGAGAGGACAAAGGGAAACATGGGAAGTTTGACTTCCTATGGAAAGGTCCATACATAATATATGCCTTCAGAGGAAATAATTCATATTTTCTTAAAGAATTGGATGGTGCAAAGACCGAAGGAGGACTAGTTAATGGTCGGATTTTAAAGCACTACATTAACCCAATTTACTAATTTTGACAGTTCAGTTGTACGTACTATATCCTTCATAATGTTTAGTGTTGATTGGATGGTAAAAGTTTTGAATTTGAAGCCCGAAGAGAAGGACCTAAGCTTCAGAAGTATTATTGTCATACATACCAATAAAGCAGCAGGGAAAAGGAGATTTGTAGAGCACAATCAAAGTCTTTCAAAGGCCATTGATCTACAGTTCTTTACTTTCCACCAAGGAAAGCCATCCCCAAGTGGAGCCATTGTTATTTTCCTATACCAATAGGTGTCATAATTTATGATTGACTTGGTTTAGCTCTGAAATATTTACATACCTTTGCTTGCTGCAAATCTTTTCCATATTTGTAAAAAATCAAAAAATTAAAAAATGTAAAGAGGGTATGTCCTAGAAAAAGTATAAAAGGACAAAAAGAATGAAAAGGTCAGAAAAAATGAAAAATGAAATCCAAAAGCAAAAGACCATGAAAGTGTGCAAGCCCAAATGCCACTACTATTTCACTTTTTGTATAAATGATTGTGTGCAACTTGTTACTTATGCAACAATCCATGGTAACCAAATAGTTTAGTCTTGGTTATTCCATGTTTTGAATGTCATGCTTAGAGATGGAGAATAAAATCTGACCAAACTGTTTAACCTTGGCAGGTAATTAGATTAGGTAGAGTGAATAGAAGGAGCTCAACTGTTTAATCTGAGCCCTTGGATGTAATAAGGTTAGACTTAGTTAGAACACCATTGTAAAAGGAAAGAAAAGGTTTTGATAAGGGTTTGACAGTTTAAGTGCACCCTAATAAAAGAAGAAAAAATGGCAGGATAAGTAGGTAGGGTAAGTAGATGATTGGTTGCAGAATTATGTATGATGAATGATTATCCAAATATCAAGTCATATACTTTCATCATCAAAAGCACTTAAAGATATGGATGACAATGAAGACATTTACATCATGGACAAATGTCAAACTAATTAACTTCCTCACTCATTTTCTCCCTAAATTTTACTAATTTCCCACAAGTATTAAAGGCACCAACAACCTGAAAGTTAAAGGGGCTCAGATCATTTCTTTGACTTCTAGAGGGACCAAACCCTCGGCCCAAAACTTGTAAGGCCTAAGTTCTAAAGCCCCTTCATCAAAATTCACCCCCTCCATAATTCATTCATTCCCTTCAAATCCCTTTCCCAAAGTAAAATCACTCTTTTACTTAGAAAAATAAATGGTTCTTTATAAAAACCCCCCCAAACACATTTTAGCCTAAGTCATAATGTTGGATAATGAATGTATTTTCAGAAACATTTACTTAGCGCATTTTCTTTTCCATGGTCATATTAACTCTTAAATCTTTTATTTATTTAAGTCCTATAACAAATTACCCTTTCCCGTAGTATTAATAAAAATCCCAAAATAAATAAATATCATGTCCCAATGGTTTTGAAAATAAACCATAATAAAGTTAATTAAGTTGGATTAATTAATTGAACCGTGATTAATTAAGAGCCAAAACCCCCGATACATTAAAAAGGAATTAATTAATCACCTGGATTAATTAATAGCCTCTTTGCCAATCATATCATCGCTAATATAATTAAAGTCATTTAATTATGTTGATTATGCCATTGGGCCCCATCCATTAACTCCCTAACACTTTCTGCTGCTGACTGTCGTTCGATCTACCTTCCCTCATCCAACGACTCTCGCTCATATCGCGCGGGCCTTTTGGTCGAACGTTAACCACCCGATATAAGTTGTTTTGACTTTTCGTTGATGCTACGTGTCATTCAATTTGTGGCATCACGTGACCCTCTACCAAAACCACCAACCTCCCAAAAGTTGTGCGATGAAAACCATTACCACTCTCACTTACCGCCTCTGTTAAACAACAAAGTGTCCCATCGGTTAGTTAACACCAACTGTCGTTTTCCCATTCACCCACCAAAAGTCATTGACTTTGTGCATAAAACAAAAATATTCATTGTTTTCCCTTTTTACCAAGAAAAGAAACTTTTGCCTTCCATGCATGCACAGAGTACGTCTAGACCAGCAACTTACTCCCAACCGCCAACTACCATCAGTTGCTAAACTCCAGGCCATTGCAGACCACTGTGTGCACCCTACAAAGCCTTCACCATAGCCATTTGTCCTGACAGTCAACCATAAATAGGTATTTACCGCATTTCCTTCTCAAAAACCCTATTTTTGTATTGAAACCTCCTCTAAATTGCTCTAAACTCAAGTAATCCAGTACAATTAAGTTGTTTCTTAGCCCCAAGGCTTCCCCAAGCACCTTTTTTATCTAAAAACCTTGAAAACCCCAACTTTCTTCCTTGAATACACAAGAACCAAGGATGGAAGCTCCTATCACCCTAAATGTCACACCAATCACTACTTCCCACAGGGATTTGAACCACCTTCCCTTGGCCGATAAAGATTTTCAAATCAAGGACCTTACTTTTGATGAAACCCCCTTGAATCTATACTACAAGTATCGGGACAATTATCTGAAAAATGCTGATAAAATAGGTCTTTGGGAGTCAAACCTACCTAAATATCAATTCCCCACTATCCATATTTTCCCAGATATTGTCCACCAATCCATGCAAACTACGACCCCAATATGAGAGCTGTAATGTCACCTGATCAGAAAGTCCTTTTCACCATTACGGCTGAGTCTATAAATGAAATGTTGCAATTACAGCCTGGCCAGGACCTCACTCCCCTTTCCATTGCCGATTTACTTGAAATATCTTCAAGGCTGTCCAGTTCCGAAATTAACCAAGTTAGTCATACTTTCATTGAAGAAAAACACAGATCAAAGACCCCCCTCCTTACATGTCATGTGCCTTTACTAGTTTGGGCAGGGATATTGTCACCATGATTTCTTGCATTATGGGTTTTACCACTAGTGAGTATGTAAATGAAATGACCTTTGCCTACATGTCTATTTTCACCCCTGGCTAACCTCCTGTAGCCAAATTTGACTATGCTTCATTCATTGTTGATAAGATGCATGACCAATTCATGAGATTAGAGAATGAGAGAGTATTTAAATATTCTTCAGTCCTGTATCATCTTTTCCTCTACTACCAAACTGATAAATTCACTTTCTCTGTAAATAATCTTGACACCAAAGGGAACCCTAGGTCAGTCATCTTCTAGACTTCGATTTTTCAATATTCACATTCTTCTCCCCATCCTTATACAGATTTTATTGATCAAATTGTGCATCCAGTACTACCATGTTGAGAGGAAGTCCCCCTCCTAGAATCATTGATGATATTAAGAGAATTCTTCAGTTATCCAAGCAATACAAGGTTGGGGATTGGTACTTTTACCAGAACCATAACGAGATCAGAATTTATGGGTGTGAGCTGCCTCCCTTTAGACTTCCTAAATACCTCCCCATGTTATTATTTGCCCTGGAGTACTACAGGAAAATGATCAATTTTGATGAAATCCACTTTATGAAGGCTAAGAAGAAAGCTTGGCTAAGGATAAAGGATCACCTAGGCCCATTTATTTGCAACAACAGAAAAGCAGGGAAAGAGGCAGAGGAAATCCTTGAGAGATTGAAATTGAGAAAGAGTTTCATTTGGTGATATGATCCTCATAGCTTCATTTGTGATAGAAGGCAGAAGCATAAACTATCCCCCTACATCCATCATTTAATCCCAGAGATAGAACAGTATGCAAATCAAAATGAATGGGTGGAGGGAACACTTATAGAGAAAGATAGTACACAAGTTGAAGTAGAAAATGTTATGAAAGATTTGGAAAGAAGACTTGGTCTGGATTCCTTTGTACAGGTTCCTAGAGAATCTTCACAGAGACCAACAGAGGAGCATAGTGCACAAACATTAGGACAACCAGAGACTTCAAGATAGGGAAAAGATTCAGGGTCACAAAGAATTTCTGAGGAGTTGACCCAGACTGATACAAACATGGGCAACCCTCCAGCATTATAGACCCCTCTTAATGAGGAGCAAATTCAAAAAAGAAGTAGGAATGAGGCTAGCCCCTCTATAGTGCCATTGGACCAAGCAATACAAGGTTGGGGATTGGTACTTTTACCAGAACCATAATGAGATCAGAATTTATGGGTGTGAGCTGCCTCCCTTTAAACTGCCCAAATACCTCCCCATGCGATTATTTGCCCTGGAGTACTACAGGAAAATGATCAATTTTGATGAAATCCACTTTATGAAGGCTAAGAAGAAAGCTTGGCTAAGGATAAAGGATCACCTAGGCCCATTTATTTGCAACAACAGAAAAACAGGGAAAGAGGCAGAGGAAATCCTCGAGAGATTGAGATTGAAAAAGAGTTTCATTTGGTGATATAATCCTCATAGCTTCATTTGTGACAGAAGGCAGAAGCATAAACTATCCCCCTACATCCATCATTTAATCCCAGAGATAGAACAGTATGCAAATCAAAATGAATGGGTAGAGGGAACACTTATAGAGAAAGATAGTACACAAGTTGAAGTAGAAAATGTTATGAAAGATTTGGAAAGAAGACTTGATCTGGATTCCTTTGTATAGGTTCCTAGAGAATCTTCACAGAGGCCAACAGAGGATCATAGTGCACAAACATCGAGACAGCCAGAGACTTTAGGATAGGGAAAAGATTCAGGGTCACAGAGAATTTCTGAGGGGTTGACCCAGACTGATACAAACATGGGCAACCCTCTAGTATTGTAGACCCCTCTTAATGAGGAGCAAATTCAAAAAAGAAGTAGGAATGAGGCTAGCCCCTCTATAGTGCCATTGGACCAGATATATGTAAAGAGATAGAGATTGAACCCTCTGTCCAAACAAGAATATGAAGAGACAAGAAGTGACACAGTGCAGACAACACTAGTAGGGGAGACACCATTCACCTCTCAAACACAGGCACTAAGCAGGAAACCAAGTGTAGAAGTGTCATCATTAAGGATAGCTTCAGAGTAGAGCCAGTATTTGAAATAAAAGTACGAAGAGATTAATGCTAGGAATGAGAAGCTCAAAGCTCAAACCTATGCCAAATATCTGAAAAATGGCTCCTACAAATCAGACAAGGTTGATTTCAGCCTTTGACATCAAAGAGGGAAAGATGCAAATGAGATTTTTGAAGCCAACAGTACAACAGCCAAAGTACATGGCTGATTATTTAAAAACAAATTTTGAAGTTCTTGCCAAGGACATCCACCCAATTGATCAGATTGAGCTCCATAAGAAAATGGGTGAGATGGTCTATTCCACATTGACTAGTAAAGCCATCACTGCACATTAGTTGCAAAATTCTCTGAGTAATACTATAGCATAGTTACAGTTAGAAAAAGCCTCTTCTCAGGCTAAGGACACCAGGATAAAATCATTAGAAGACCCATTGATTGAGTTGGGACATGATCCCAAAGATGTTAAAGTAGTTGAAAGCTTGATAAAGAAAAAGAATGATGACATTGCTTGTTATGAAACCAGCTCAAGAAAAGATAGAAAAGATAGATCAACACCTTAAATTCAGCCTCTTCGAGGGGGAAACCTCCTTTACATTACATAAATGAACAATTCTTGGATGATTCAAATGAAAAAACCTCCTTTCTATATATAGGAGTCTAACGAGTCACAATATAATCCAGCCGACCTAACAATAATAATATAAAGCCACAAAAATAACAATAGAGGGATTCTATGGGGCACAGTAATAACAATATGGGGGCAATAGGGGCACAACAATATTAATAAGGGGTATAACTACAATGGTAATGGGGTAATCACTAGTATTATAGGGACCCAACGTGCCCCTCTCCTTCAAAAAAGTGTTGTCCTCAACACTTGAGTAGTTTTGGATACTTCTGCATAAAATTCTCATCCTCCCATGTGGAATCATCAGCAGATAAGTTCTTCAACTTGATAAGATACTCTGAAATTGATCGATTTCGTAGCCATCGAGTTCTTGTTTTTGTGACTGCTTCCGGTTCCAATATAATTTTTCCTTCCTCGTCAAGTTCTGGCAATATTTTTTGAACTGGGAGCTTGTCGCCTATAACCTTCTTTAAACATGAAGCATGGAAAAATGGGTGCAATCGAGAAGCTGCAGGAAGCTCCAATTTATATGCCATAGTACCAATCATTTGCAACACCTTGTACGAACCATAATATTTTGGTGATAATTTATTATCCTTCTTAGCTTGCTTGAGGGACATTTGCTTATATGGTTGTAGCCATAGGAATACCCAATCACCTACATCAAAACTTCTTTCACTGCGATGTTGATCTACCTGTTGTTTCATTCTATTCTTTGCCAACACGAGGTTATCATTTAAGAGTTGGAGGACTTGTTGTTGATGTTCGATGTGATGTTCCACTGCCTGAACCTTAGAATTTTCTCTTAAATATAATGTGATGGATGGTGGTTGATACCCATAAAGTGCCATAAGTGGGGTCATTTTTGTTGATGTATGGAAGGAAGTGTTATACCACCATTCAGCCAGAGGTAGCCATTTGACCAATTGTGTCTATTTATCAGGTACAAAGCAACGAAGATATCCTTTCAAACATTTTTTTACTATCTCAGTTTGCCCATCAGATTGAGGATGATAAGATGAGCTATGAGCTAACTGAGTACCAAGACAGGAAAATAATTCTATCCAAAAATTTCCCGTGTAAATGGGATCTCTGTCACTTACAATAATATTTGGGTTTCTGGTGGGCTCCAGTATTGTAGCAATAATGCTACAACTCCTGGAGCTTCCTTCTCTAATTTTATCAACCCGGTAGTTCGTAACAAACTTGGAAGCGACGGTGCTGTATGCACAAGTACTAGCTCTTGTCGCAGCTGTCACTTGGTCAGCTGGCACAAGTCCGCTAGGGCTCAAGCCAACTTCTATGAGTTCTCAGAAGAAGATTTTTAACCGATGAACGAAAGCTATCTCAAAGGAAATTAACCTACTGTAGGAAGGAACTGAAAGCCAACAAGAATCACAAACCCTAGCAAACCCTAATTCTACCAGCTGGTCCTGCTGATGCAAAAGGTGGGAATGCAAACTACTGAAAAAGATGCCATTACTTCTAGGAAGGTGAGATGCATGTGTCTAGACTACTTTGATCTAAAGAAAACATATTTTTGTATTTTTGTTCAAGTTGTTGGAATTATTATGTGTGTGCTTCTAACTGAGTCTTGACTGTGCAGGGATAGATCAAGGAGGGAAATGCTTGGAAAAGGTCAGGAAGGCTCAAAGAGGGTCTAAGGAATCCCTAACATCCTTTCAGAGAAGTTCACCAAGTCTGGATGCCAAGCAACCGTGTTTATGAGCTTCTACAGGAAGTCTGCAGGGGTTCTACAGGATGTTCAGGATTTCTACAGGAAGTTCAGTAATTCCTACAGGATGTTCTGCAATCGGATTTTTGGGTGATGGATGAGTGGAAGAGGCTGTATGGATGGATAGGGAGGTAGGAGGGGAGCTTGTGATGGCCTATGGACAGAGAGATGAGATGAAGAGGGGGTGTGCAAAGCTGGTTGGTCTAGAAGAGGGTAGAGGGAATGGAAGGCCGAAAAGGTAGAATCACGTGGGTGATAGAAGAGTTAGGAGGCAAGTGATCTAACTGGGAGATGAGTAGGTGGCCTAGGCATGACTGAGAAGGATAAGGGAGTGAGGGAGTAGTACTGCACAGTGTAAATGAAACAAATCATCCATGTTTTGCACATAACCGAAATTTCATCAACCTATTCTAACTGTTTCGATAAAACCAAAGAACAACAACGTGATTTTTAAGGAAAATCATGCATGGTAATGAAGCAAAGAATCATTCCACAAGATCTGAACGCATGGACACTGCTACAAACGAGAGAATTGCATCAAAGATTGCATGGACATGTAAAACAGTGTTTTTGGTGGGTGGCACGGTCTGCAATTCCAGTCCCTAAACAGAGGTGGAAGTGAGTGTGCAGTCAACCCTTTTTGGAACTCTGATTAACTCCAATCTCCTTACTCTAATCTAAACTACTGAAGAAACTCTGTTCATAAAACTAACCTACTTAACCACACCAAGAAATTTAACTCAACAAACTGTGTTTCCAAATGCATGTAAAGGAAAAGAAATACAATGCTGAAAGAAAGGTAACAATACAAAGGAAGGAAGCCTTAGGCTCTCAGGTTGGGCCCAACCTCGAGAGCTATGGCTCCTTTAAGAACTCAGAACTGAACTCAAATCTGCCTGCTTTTCATTAAAAGATAATAGTCATAAGTCAAATAACATGCCACAAATGCTTACAAAAGAGCAAAATAGAGCTATCAGCTCGTAGTTCAGAATATGCAACAAGGTTTCAAAAAAGCCCCCATCGAAGGCTACAGCCTCATCATTTATACATTACGAGGGCCAAGCTGGCCTCCTAAATTAGTGGGGTTTGGCTGACCAAACTAAGAGTAATCTGCTGCTTCCTCAAAATCCGTTTGCCTGCCTTCTAGCTCAGTGGTGGTGGCTGTTGGAGCTCGGAGTTGGGGGTGAAGATCACGAGGAAGGCCATTCAATGCTGTGGACAACCTTCCTACAAAATCTCAATCCCATCTTGGCTGTCTCCTAGCCCTCATCTGCGTGGTTTTGCTCCATTAAATGTCAAAAAACCTGAAATAAACATGTGTTAGCCACCTAGGAATAGTGACTGCCCTCATTCGTACAAATGACATAAATATACTAAAAAATGATGCATAAGTTATGAAAAATGAAGGGTTGAGCAAGGGTAGTTAGGCCAAATGAGCCCAAAATGTTACCAAATTTGGGGCTCATCATCACCCCCCAGCTAAAATGATTGCTCGTCCTTGAGCAACTAATCCAGCTCCTCATCCTTCATTGCCTTTACTGCCACCCTCACATCCCAAGCTTCTGCAGTAGTGTCCTCCTTACTGACATGGAACCTAGCCTTTCTTTCCACCTCTTCCCACTGTTCATGCTCATCTTTCTCCGTGCTGCCTTCCATCAATCCTAACAGCAGAGGTGGGCTTAGCTTGAGGCCAATCCAGCTGGCCTGGAGGTTTTGCATGGATTTCTTATAAAGGGACACCCGTACTAGAGCTTCCCTCATTCGAGTTGGAGTATGATATTGTCTGATTTTTAGACTGTGGGCCAATGTATTCCATCGGCGGGTGCAATCTTGAACACAGTTGTCCCCTAGCAGTCTCTCCATATCCTCGAAATGCACTATGGCCTGGGCCTGCTGATCCATATATTTCAATAAAGCTTGAGGGTTGGTGGATAAGTGTTGGTGTGCCGATATTAATGCAGTTGGATCCCCTGGTTCTGCTCTAATTAGTAATGGCTCATTCAGCTCTCGGTTCATGACCGCTTTGGCTTCTGCTGCTCTTTTGTCTTCATGGTTCAACCATGAGGCAAATGCCATTAACTGCATATCCCCTAAGACCGTGTTGGGATCCCATGAAGTCACATTAGGAAGGGCCAAATTATGGAGGCAGAACTCCGATATTTTGGCCTTATCCTCTGATGAACTGGTATTGCATAATTCAGTGAACTGCTGTGGGTCTTGGAGCTGAGAGATACCCCTTTGCGCCAAGGTATTGATTTGAAATTATAGCCATTGGTCTCTCAGGTACAGGCCATAGGATTTGGCCGGCTGTCTGCATTGTATAGCATCCATGGCCCAACTGGCCATGCAGGCCAATTGTGCCTCTTTCTGCTGTAGCTGCTGTTTGAGAGCTTGTACCTCAATTTGTGCTTGCAGCTCCCCTTCCTGTAGATGTGTGGTTGGCTCCCCAAGACCGACTTGCAGTTCCTCTTTGCCTTGCTGTTCTGCTGTGATGTCCCCTGAGGATGTGCCTGTTCCTCTCCTCAGCTCCTGTAGCTGCAGTCTAAGTTTTTCGTTTTCTTCCTGTAGGAACACCCGCTGGCAATTTGCCACGTGTTTAGCCATAGCTAATTCCTTTCTTGCCTCCTTGAGTTGCTCCTCCAAGGGGCCTATGTCTGCCACACCTTTTTATTTGGCTATTTTCATCCACGTGTGGGTTCGTACTCTCTCTTCCTCCAATGCAAAGAACAGTGGCACAGTGAATTTCTGTGGTATAATTTTGCCAGCTTCTAAGAAGTTATAATATGAGCTCAGACTTGGCTGAGGGCTAGGCTACGGAATATGCTCTTTCTCTTCCTCTCTTGGTGGCTCTACTTCGTCCTCCCTCGGTGGTGATGAGGGTGCTTCTCCTTCCATCCTCTCTGTCTCCTTAAGTCGGGCTAAGGTTTCCTATAGAGCAGCCTCAGCATCCTGTAGCCGGGCTTTTGAGGCCAACTGGTCCAACCTCTCTTTCCAAGTAGTTGTTTTCGGGCTCCCCCTCTCATAGGTGACTGATATCTTTGAAGGGGACCTCTCCCTGGGCGAAGTAGGGGCATCCTATATAGTGATTGGGCTGCTGGAGGGAGGCTGTGGCTTGCCCGTTTTTATTCTCACACTTCTCCTAGCTTTAAAATATAGATGGGCCTCCCTTTTTCTCTTCTCCTTTGGCTTAGGAGGTGTACTGAGGGCGGCCAGCACAACTGCTGCCTCCCTTGCAAGAATGTCGGCTTTCTTTTCCTTGGGTTTTCCTTTCTCAGGGCTTCCTGTAGAAGGCCCTTTTTCAGCTGATTTCTGGCTTCCTGTAGAAGCCGGTTTTGGTTTTCCTGTAGAAACAGGTGGCACCGTTTTAGTTTGTTTTGTTGAGTGGGTTTTGCTTTTTGACTTGGTCGAGGCTGCTGTCGAGGTGCCTTTACTGACGTGGACCTGCTCAGTCTTGTCCACCTTGCTTTGTAATATTTTCTCTCTGGCCGTCAACATGGGTGTGTCATCCTTCTCTTTGGCACCCTTTTCCTCTTGTTTCTCATTTTTCTCTTTCTTCGGTGCTTTGGCCGTGGGTCTCTGGCCTTTTTCTTTCCTCTATGCGGGTACTGACTCCTTCTCCTCGCTGCTGGAGGAACCAAGCTCTTCGGTCAACATTTTTATATCGCCATCCTTAGTCAAATTCCGGAAGGCTTCCCACGAGAGAGGGACTTTGTATGTGTGGAGTGCATCCTCCATGAGGAGTTTAATGAGCCCGTGATGAGCTACCTGGTCTGGTGTGCCTTCTCTCAACTTGGTGGCACATTCAGTCATAGGCTGCAGTAGAAAGTAGGGAATACTTAGTTTTTTCTCTGCAGGTAGGTCCATCTGATGCCTTAATTCTGTGAGTAGACGAAAATGGTACCCATACACAATGCTAAACCGACCTTCGCAGGTGATGTATTTCATAATTTGGAGGCTGACTTCGCTCCAAAGTGGCAGTAAGCTAGTTCTGCGAACCCCGTTCTTATCTTCTGAGAATTGCTCCTCTGGTGGAAAGAATTCCTTCTTAGCCTTCTGGCCTAATTTCCTCTCTTCTTTGTCCCATGGTACCCCCATTGGGAGCTCAGTAACTCGGCTGATGAACTGTGGGGTGAGTCTGAGACTCAAACCCCTGAAATTGATGGTGGCCAATGTTTTTGATTTTGGCTTTAGAGCCCGCAAGAACTCCTCTGCCACCTCATCATCATATCCTTGTAATTTGTCGCAGAACGACATCCATTGCGCGCGAGTGAACAACTCTACCACCTCAGGGTTCTCTCTTAATTTCTTTGAGTCGGTCGGTTCCTTTCTGATGAACCCACCCGGCATGGTGAAGACCTGCTATGTTAGCTGGAGGTGGCGGATGCATATTCAAAGATTAGCCTTTTGGGACAGAGCGTAGAATTACGCCTCTGCCACGCACACAATTCACGAAGACTATCTACAGATGAGCCTTAACAGGGCTTAATTACAAATCATATCCTGTAGGAAACCTTACATACACTTCGACGACAATTCATGCAAATGGCAGACAACACTTGCAATTTTTATGATCAGACTGTAGAACGTTGACTCCACCACCCTCGAAACCAATTGCATGGGAGGCATAGGTTCAGGCTTACCTTTTTAATTCGCCACCTTTGACGTGAAGAGCCCAATTTTCCTCGTGGCAGTGAGCTTCCTGTAGCGGAGCTTTCCTGTAGAAGCAGTGCACGGGTTCTGGAGAGCACTGCAGTGGTTCTGCGCCTTCTGTACTGCTATCAGACGTTCGAACAGGCCGAAGACTTGGAATGTCGAGCTTCAGAGGAATTCGGATGCTCACTCGACTTCTAAACGGCTGATGATAAATGCGTGGGGTGGCAATCTAGCCGATAGATTTGAATCCGGCGGAATCCGTGGCGCGAGGGTGAGCTGTCCCTGCCGGACCGTTGGACGACGTCATCTACTCATTCCACTGCAAGTTCCCTGACTGTTGCATCATTCTCCACAGATCCGCTGCCGCCATTTCTGTTAAAACGCGCTTCTCCCCGACTGGACAGTTCTCACGTGTCCACTACCCGTTCTTCTTGCCACGACCACCATTCTACACATTCGACTAGACCATCCGACTGGTCGACGTGGCCAGTTGAATGGCCATACGACTGCTCAACCCGTTCATTTCATACTTGCAAACATTTCAAAGTAGTATTCATGTAATTCGACGAAAGAAAGGGCGAGGCACTTACCTGTGCGACCGCGACATGATTTTCCAGGCTTCAGGACGACGATGACTAGATTTGCTTGCTGCTGCTATTTGCGCAGGCCCGGAGGTCCTTCCTTTTCACAGGCTGCTGATGATGAGGCTTGTGACTCGGCTACATGTTCCCACTTTATTATTGCATGTTGCAGGTGATTGAATGGTGTACACTCTAGTTGGCTGAACTGCTACGGGATTCCTGTAGGATGTCCTGTAGCAGTTTTTCCTCCTCAGGTGCATGCTGAACGGTGAAGATAGTGGCATCACGATCACGCTCGCAGGGCCCTTGGATAGCTGTGATGAGTATTGCATGGCATCTCGGCATCTTTTTTCATTTAAGAATCGCTTCCTCTTGATAATTCAATGATCTGTTTTGATTGTGCAGGTACTTTTATTGCATGTCAGCTGGGGTGGTAGAAGGAGGTGACAGCAGTGTGTGATGGAGAAAATAGTAGCTTGCATGCCTCCCCACACCTTGGTCATTAGATCTCCCCACACAATTAGTTCTGGGCCGTCCAAAACTTCTACAGGAAGTTTCTTGTAGAAATACAGAACTTCCTGTAGAAAGTCTGTAGCTTCCTGTAGAAGACTAAGTTGTGATGAAATCGTGCCCATACCTTGGAGAAGATGAGTGTTTTCGGAGGAGGTGCTGGCGAGGTCACCTGGCAGCATAATAAGGACCCTTGTCTTTGAGTTGAGGGACCTCTTCTTCCTTCATAAAATACCTGCAACCTGCATGCATTGCCACATTGTGAACTTGCTGTCCCTGTTTTTTTTTTTTTTTTTTGAAAGACAGCAAGGGTGCCTCAATGAGGTTTTCACCCTTGCCATCTGCCTTAAGCGCCTCAGAGAGGTTTTCACTCAAGGGTCTTTTTCAAACCTTTTTTTTTTTTTTGTGAAAGACAGCAGGGGTGCCTCAATGAGGTTTTCACCCCTACCATCTGCCTTGGGAGCCTCAGAGAGGTTTTCACCCAAGGATCTTTATTTATTTATTTTTATTTTTTTAAGATCTTCAGGGTATGCCCAAAACAGAGGCAGAACCCTTCTCTATGACCAGCACTGATTTCTCCACAATTTTGATGAATTCTTGTCTTGAGAGAGGTTTCCTGTAGATCTTCAGTCGATGCCCATTGACAAGCATGGGGATGGCCTCCTCATCAATGGTCCGAATAAGAACAGATCCATTGTCATGACATTTTTCCACTGCATATGGTCCCAGCCATCTGGTTCTCAGCTTCCCCTTGAAATCTTTATGCCTGGAATCATACAACAACGCCCAATCTCCTGGCTGAAATTGCTTGTCATTGAGGTGTTGGTCATGCCACACCTTCCTCTGAAGTTGAACCACTTCTAAGTGAAGAAGGGCCTGCATTCGGTGCTCGTCCAATCCATTCAGCTGCAATAACCTTTCTTGTTGGGCATGGCTGAGATCTAGGTCCAGCTGAGCTGCCATCCTCAAAGTGTTGTATTCAAATTCAATTGACAGTAAAGCTCTCTTCCCATAGACCAGCCCATAAGGTGTGAAGCCGCTTGTGGTCTTCCAAGTGGTGTTGTAAGCCCATGTGGCCTCAACCAGGCGATCTGCCCAATCTTTCCTACTGCTGCTCACCACCTTAGTCAAAATCCCTTCCAATGCTCTATTGGTGACTTCCACTTGCCCATTTGCCTGAGGATGATAGGGGGTCGAAGTCCTATGCTTGATTTTTTGATGAGCTAGTAGGTCTTCAATTAAGTTGGATGTGAACTGGCTTCCTTGATCCGTGACTAGCTCTCTTGGGTAGCCAAATTTGTAGAAGATGTTTTCTCTTAAGAACTCAGCCACCTTTTCTTCTGTCGCTGCTTTGATTGCCTTAGTTTCTGCCCACTTTGTCAGGTAGTCTGTGCACACAATGATGTAAGACCTTTGCCTCGAAGGAGGGTTGATTGGACCCACAAAATCCATACCCCACTTCTCAAATGGCTCAAGAGTCACTTGAGGTTGGAGAAGCATCTCATCCCTTTGAGTCGGTTTCCCCATCCTTTGGCATTGGTCACATTGGCTGATATACCTTCTGACATCTTGATGAAGTGTGGGCCAATAGTAACCTGCCTGCAGGATTTTGAAGGCAGTCCTCTTTGCTGCAAAGTGTCCTCCACAAGACCCATCATGACAGGTGAGGAGGATATCAAAGACTTCCTCCTCCCTTACACAATGCCTTAAGATCTGATCAGGGCCAAGCTTGAACAGGTTGCCCCCGATCCAAGTGAATGAGGCACTTTTTCTGACGATTCTGCTCTTCTCTCTTGAGGATAGGTGCGGAGGGAACTGTGCTGAAACAAGGTAGTTTGCTATATCAGCAAACCATGGAGAGAGTACTGAAATAGAAAACAGATGTTCATCAGGCATCTGGTCATCCACCGTTCCATCCTCATCTGCGGACAAATCCAATCTAGACAAAAAGTCAGCAACAACATTTTCTTTACCCGGTTTATCAACGATAGTCAAATCAAACTGCTGCAACAAAAGTAACCATCTAATAATACGAGCATTCACATCTGGTTTATTCATTAAATATCTAATTGCAGCATGATCAGTATGTACAAAGGTTTGATAGCCAGTGATATAATGTCGGAACTTGTTCAGTGCATGGACCACGGCCAAGAATTCTTTCTCAGTTACAGTGTAGTTCAGTTCTGCTTTGGATAAGTTTTTGCTAACAAAGTAAATGGCATATGGAAGTTTTTGTTCAACTTGCCTTAAGGCTGCCCCTATGGCTTTGTTCGAGGCATCAGTGTGGATGTGGAAAGGTAGGGCCCAGTTTGGACCTCTCAAGATTGGGGCAGACACCAACTTGTCCTTTAATTCATTCAGAGCCCTCTGACAATCGTCAGTCCATTTAAACTCCACATCTTTTGCCAAGAGGCCAAACAATGGCGAGGCTAGCTTGCTGAAGTCTTTAATGAATCTCCTGTAATACCCTGCTAATCCTAAGAAACTCCGAACATCCCTTACCTTTTGAGGAGGTGGAACCTTCTTGATGAGAGCAATTTTGTTAGGATCCACCTGTAATCCTTGGCAAGAAATGGTATGGCCTAGCACGGTCCCTTCAGTCATCAAGAATTCACATTTTTCAGGACTAAGGGACAGGTTCATCTCAATGCATTTGGTTAGGACTTTTCCCAGATTGGACAATTCTTCCTGGAAGTTGGACCCATAAGGAGTGAAGTCATCCATATAGATTTCCACCGCATCATGGACCAGCTCAGAAAAGATGCTCAAGACGGCTCTCTCGAAGGTAGCAGGAGCATTGCATAGTCCAAAGGGAAGAACTCGGTAGGCAAAGGTACCCCAAGGACAAGTGAAGGTGGTCTTATCTTGGTCTTCCGGGCTGATTTGGATTTGGTTGTACCCGCTAAACCCATCTAGGAAAGAGAAAAACTTCTTTCCTGCTAGTCCATCCAACACTTGATCTATGAAAGGTAGAGGAAAATGGTCTTTCTTGGTAGCTTTGTTCAGTTCTCGGTAGTCCACACAGATTCTCCACTTACCATTTTTCTTGGGAACCAACACCAGAGGGGACACCCATTCTCTATCTGAGATGGGGTAAATGAATCCGGCATCCAACAGTTTTTGCAATTCTTCCTTGACGATGTCCTTAAGGGTTGGATTCATTCTCCTCTGGGGTTGCCTAACCGGTTTACAATCCTCTTTGATGTAGATGTGATGGGTACAGACTGAAGGATGGACTCCTTTCATCTCCTTATAGCTCCAAGCAAAAGCATCTAGATGACTGGACAACAGACTACACAGCTCCTTTTCCTGGGAAGGAGATAGGGAGGAGCTGATATTTAACGTTCTCTCAGGGCCGAACTCCACATTTTTGAATCTGGGAGTGACAGGGTTGGTCGCACAAAGGTCCACTAAGGTGCTGGCTTGGGCATCCTCCACCAATTCCTCTAAGGACAGTGCACTGGGAGGTGGATTCTGGATCAAGGTCTCAATCAAATCATCCTTGGTTGGGGGGTCTCCCATGGTGGTGTCTAGGGTGCACAAAGGTGCTGAGTACACCTCATCCTCTTCTCCTTCCTCCAACCAAAGTGGTAAGTCATGCTCTAATGAGGGTTGTGCAGGAGGGTATAGGACTAGCTGCTTGGACATAGGACCATTTTTGATGGTCATGTTTCCTGCACGACAGCTTATGTAAGCATCTGCAGTGGCTAACCAAGGCCTTCCCAAAATAAGAGGGTATCCAGTAAGCTTTGCCTTTGGTTGCAGAACCAAGAAATCTGCAGGGTATTTCCAAGAGTCAACAGAGACCAAGACATCCTCCACAATCCCTTCGGGAGTCACGGTGGAGCGATCTGCTAGTTGTAGGACTGTCGAGGTCTTCCTCAAGGAACCTTGAAGGTTGAGTTTGAGCATGGTATCTCTGGTCATCACATTAATGGCAGCTCCCAGATCAATCAAGGTGTGAGGTATGATGGTGCCATTGATGTGGACATCTACTACAGGACTCCCAGGATCTAGATACTTTGGGCAGATGACTTGTCCCAACATAAGGTCAGACAGTTGTCCTATGACATTGATGGTTGAAGCATCTCTCTTTCGCCTGCCTGGGTGTCTGAAACACTTTTCCTTAACCAGTTTGTTGTATATCGGTACATCTTTGATGGCTTGGAGAAGTGGTATTTTCACACACAACTGTTTGAGCTCTCCCAGAAGCTCATCCTCCTCTGGGTTGGGTTGTGTGGTGGCCATTAGTCTCTTAGGAAAGGGTGGAATAGCCTTTGGTTCACTTTCCTGTTTATCTTACTCGTCCTCTGGGGGAGGAGGTTGGCGATCCGGAAGAGTCTTTCCAGATCGCAGATTGATCTCCTGGATCTCCACAGCATAGGTGGGGCATGATGTTTCCCCAGTATATACCTACTGGGCCTGTCTGTTGTTGGGGTTTGGGTTCGGTTGAGCAGGCATTTGAGGTTGCCTTGGAGGAGCAGGAGGTAATGGTTGTGGTTGAACTGGTGGTGGAGGCAAAATGGCGGGAGGAGTGTTGTACTGGGGCCTCCACCCCGATTGAGGTGCATTCCACTGAGGCTGTGGCTGGGCATGTGAGTGATACGAATGAGTAGTGGGTTGAGTATGGTACTGAGGTGGGTAAGACCATGGAGGAGGCACAGACCAGGAAGGATGAGCAGGGGGACCCCAGGAAGGCATATGAGTAGATTGGTTGGGGCTCTAATAAGCTTGGGGTGCCCCTTGCATCCCCTGCTGGTAAGGTCTAGGTCCTTGTGACCTCCTTTGGTTGAGGAAATAGAGAGGTTCAATGGGGGCTTCTGTCCCTTGATACATGGCTTTAAGCCCAGGTAAGGTTGGACATTGGTTTGTGGGGTGGTCCTCCTCACAAACAAAACATACTTCAACCGAATGTAATGGGCATTCGTTCTTAGGGTGTTTCCTTGTACACCTAGGGCAGAAGATAGCCAAGGCCCTCTCAGCGTCTTCTTTCTTCTGCTGGATCTTGAATGTATCAAGTTGCATGGAAATGGTCTGTCTCACCTCACTCTTGAGATCCTCTAATTGATTTGCAAACTCATGTTTGGAGAAAGGAATACCAGCTGAGAGGAGGTTTCCTCTACCTCGTTTCCGGGCTGCCCTAGAGTGGTTTCTAAACACAGTCTTTATGTCCTCATAAGGTAGTTGGTAAATATCTCCTCCAGCTAACATGTGAAGGGTATCTAAGAGGTCTTCAGGGACTCCTCGGAGCAGGACCAACTTGAGGGATTCAGGGTCAAGTGTGCACCTGGCCCGTTTATAGCTAAGTTGGAACCTTTCCTCGTAATCCTCTAAGGACTCATCATTTCCCATGGTCATCCGAAAGATTTCTCCCTTGGTTTCCTTGGACCTACAGTAGTCCCGGTATTTGGTATTGAAAGCTTGCTGCATCTGAGCCCAAGTGGTGATACTGTTCCCAGGTAAGCCCATGAACCAGCGTAATGCTGCATCCTTAAGGGTTGAGGGGAAGAGTTTCAACTTCTGCTCATCTTCGGTATAGTCATAGGTTCGACAAAGGACAACAAACTCAAACAGGAAGGTATTAGGATCTTCGGTAGTCAGTCCATGGAAGTGAGGTAAAGCAGAAGGGCTTATGTTCTTCATTTTCATGTCTCCATTGGTCTCTCAGATGGGGAAGGCACCTTCTATTCTCTCATCTTCTCCCCTATTGTCAGCCATAGCTTCAGATGGAATGGTCTCTAACTCTTCTTCTGCTATAGGATCTTCGTATATCTCAGGAGGTTCACCTATAGGTTCTTCTGGATCACTGTCACCAAAGAAGAGAGAAGGGTGACTCAGTGATGTGGTGGGGGTGTTGGGTAAGAATTTGCCTGTTTTATCTCGATTCCTACGAGGCATGAAATGGAAAGACTTTTGATTGCTTTTGTTTTTTTTTCTGGTACCTGCAAAAACTGAAACAGATTGATCTACAGCTAACTATCTTGCTGAAATGAAAATGTAGAATTGAAATGAAAGCAGGAAAGAACTAATCTACTTTGCTCAAATGAAATTGCAGGAATGGAAATGCTAGTCTACGCTTGCAGAATTGAAATGCTAATCTACGCTTGCAAAAATGAAATTGCGGAATTGAAATGTTAATCTATGAAAGCAGGAAATGTCTATGCTACTTTTGCAGAATGGAAATGAAATAAACTACTTGGCAGAAGGCGAGAGTAGGAAAATAGAAGAAAAGCAACAATTACTAATACTCTGACGCTTCCCTGGCAACGGCGCCAAAAAGATGGTGGGCTCCAGTATTGTAGCAATAATGCTACAACTCCTGGAGCTTCCTTCTCTAATTTTATCAACCTGATAGTTCGTAACAAACTTGGAAGCGACGGTGCTGTATGCACAAGTACTAGCTCTTGTCGCAGCTGTCACTTGGTCAGTTGGCACAAGTCTGCTAGGGCTCAAGCCAACTTCTATGAGTTCTCAAAAGAAGCTTTTTAACCGATGAACGAAAGCTATCTCAAAGGAAATTAACCTACTGTAGGAAGGAACTGAAAGCCAACAAGAATCACAAACCCTAGCAAACCCTAATTCTACCAGCTAGTCCTGCTAATGCAAAAGGTGGGAATGCAAACTACTGAAAGAGATGCCATTACTTATAGGAAGGTGAGATGCATGTGTCTAGACTACTTTGATCTAAAGAAAACATATTTTTGTATTTTTGTTCAAGTTGTTGGAATTATTATGTGTGTGCTTCTAACTGGGTCTTGACTGTGCAGGGATAGATCAAGGAGGGAAATGCTTGGAAAAGGTCAGGAAGGCTCAGAGAGGGTCTAAGGAATCCCTAACATCCTTTCAGAGAAGTTCACCAAGTCTGGATGCCAAGCAACCGTGTTTATGAGCTTCTACAGGAAGTCTGCAGGGGTTCTACAGGATGTTCAGGATTTCTACAGGAAGTTCAGTAATTCCTACAGGATGTTCTGCAATCGGATTTTTGGGTGATGGATGAGTGGAAGAGGCTGTATGGATGGATAGGGAGGTAGGAGGGGACCTTGTGATGGCCTATGGATAGAGAGATGAGATGAAGAGTGGGTGTGCAAAGCTGGTTGGTCTAGAAGAGGGTAGAGGGAATGGAAGGCCGAAAAGGTAGAATCACGTGGGTGATAGAAGAGTTAGGAGGCAAGTGATCTAACTGGGAGATGAGTAGGTGGCCTAGGCACGGTTGAGAAGGATAAGGGAGTGAGGGAGTAGTACTACACAGTGTAAATGAAACAAATCATCCATGTTTTGCACATAACCGAAATTTCATCAACCTATTCTAACTGTTTCGATAAAACCAAAGAACAACAACGTGATTTTTAGGGAAAATCATGCATGGTAATGAAGCAAAGAATCATTCCACAAGATCTGAACGCATGGACACTGCTACAAACGAAAGCATTGCATCAAAGATTGCATGGACATGTAAAACAGTGTTTTCGGTGGGTGGCACGGTCTGCAATTCCAGTCCCTAAACAGAGGTGGAAGTGAGTGTGCAGTCAACCCTTTTTGGAACTCTGATTAACTCCAATCTCCTTACTCTAATCTAAACTACTGAAGCAACTATGTTCATAAAACTAACCTACTTAACCACACCAAGAAATTTAACTCAGCAAACTGTGTTTCCAAATGCATGTAAAGGAAAAGAAATACAATGCTGAAAGAAAGGTAACAATACAAAGGAAGGAAGCCTTAGGCTCTCAGGTTGGGCCCAACCCCGAGAGCTATGGCTCCTTTAAGAACTTAGAACTGAACTCAAATCTGCCTGCTTTTCATTAAAAGATAATAGTCATAAGTCAAATAACATGCCACAAATGCTTACAAAAGAGAAAAACAGAGCTATCAGCTCGTAGTTCAGAATATGCAACAAGGTTTCAAAAAAGTACCCATCGAAGGCTACAGCCTCATCATTTATACATTACGAGGGCCAAGCTGGCCTCCTAAATTAGTGGGGTTTGGCTGACCAAACTAAGAGTAATCTGCTGCTTCCTCAAAATCCGTTTGGCTGCCTTCTAGCTCGGTGGTGGTGGCTGTTGGAGCTCGGAGTTGGGGTGAAGATCACGAGGAAGGCCATTCAATACTGTGGACAACCTTCCTACAAAATCTCAATCCCATCTTGGCTGTCTCCTAGCCCTCATCTGCGTGGTTTTGCTCCATTAAATGTCAAAAAACCTGAAATAAACATGTGTTAGCCACCTAGGAATAGTGACTGCCCTCATTCGTACAAATGACATAAATATACTAAAAAATGATGCATAAGTTATGAAAAATGAAGGGTTGAGCAAGGGTAGTTAGGCCAAATGAGCCCAAAATGTTACCAAATTTGGGGCTCATCAGTTTCCATGTAGCTTTTGAATTGTTTCCATAAATGCAGTAGAAACTGTACTAGCTTTAAATGGATGTGTTAATGCACAAAAGTGTGCATACTTGGTAAGTCTGTCAACTACCACCATGATGACACTCTTTCCCTCAGACTTGGGTAAACCTGTGATAAAATCCATTGAAACCTCCTCCCAACGTTGGCTTGGAATGGATAAAGGTTGTAATAGACCCGGTGTCTTAATTGTTTCAACTTTATTTTGTTGGCAAACCAAACATTCCGCCACAAACTTTTGAATATCTGATTTAAGGCCATCCCAAAAAAATTCCTTCTTAACCCTATGGTAAGTTTTTAAAAATCCTGAGTGCCCTCCTAAGGGAGAAGTGTGCAATTCCATAAGAATCGTTTGTTTTAGCTGGGAATTCTTATAGAGGTATAAGCAATCTTTGTACCATAACGAATCATTTTGCCAGCTAAATGTATCAGACGTACTAGAATCTTGTTGGAGCTTTCGAATAAGTGCCCACACTTCTTTGTCATTCTTCCATTCCTCCCTTGCTTCGTTTATCCAATCTGGTTGGATAATAGAAATGGCACACAACAATGCTTCCACATCCTCATCCTTTCTTGAGAGTGCATCTGCCACCACATTTTGCTTCCCTTTTTTGTAGATGATTTCAAAGTCATAACCGAACATCTTTGTGACCCACCTATGTTGCTCTTCAGAGGATAATCTTTGTTCTAAAAAGTATTTAAGGCTAGCATGATCCATTTTTACCTTGAAGTGTCTTACCATTAGGTAGGGTCACCATTTCTTAAGTGCATGTAGTATTGACAACATTTCCTTCTCACAAATAGCTTTGTGTAAAAACTTTCTCTTGATTGGACGACTTTCAAAAGAAATGGGTCTTTCATCTTGCATTAAAACATCACCAATTCCATTTCCTAAAGCATCGTATTCCATAATAAAGCTTTTTGTGAAGTCTGGTGTAGCTAAGACCGGTGCTTGGCACATTACCTCTTTAAGATGTTCAAAGGCCTTTGTTGCTTCTAGAGTCCATAAAAATGCATCTTTCTTCAATAATGTTGTTAGAGGTGTTACTATTCTCCCATAATTCTTAACAAACTTGGGATAATACCCTGTCAACCTGAGAAATCCTTGCAAATACTCTATGGATGTGGGGATTTTCCATTCCTTAATGGATTTAATTTTGCTAGGGTCTACCTTAACTCCTTCATGAGATACAATATGACCCAGATATTCCACCTCTTGTACTCCAAAGAAACATTTGGATATTTTTGCATATAATTATTTCTCCTCCAATAGTTGTAGCACCCTGTCAACATGTTCAACATGATCCTTCCAAGACTTGTTGTAGATTAGTATATCATCAAAAAATACTAACACAAATTTTCTAAGGGTGGGTTTGAAAATGGAATTCATCAAACCTTGAAATGTAGAAGGTGCATTGGTAAGGCCAAAAGGCATGACCAAAAATGCATAATGACCCTCATGAGTTATAAATGTTATTTTTAGAATGTCTTCAGTATTCATTCTAATTTGATGCTATCTTGAATGAAGATCCAACTTGGTGAAGTAAATTGATCCATACAATTCATCCAGTAATTCATCAATGACAGGAATGGGAAATGTATCTTTAATAGTGAGCTTGTTGAGCTCCCTATAATCTAGACACATGCGCTATGATCCATCCTTCTTGTGCACCAATGCTACTGGAGCAGAGAAAGAACTTTGACTAGCTTGACTTATACCAGCCTCTTGCATTTTTGCAACCATACATTCAATTTCACTTTTTTGGGCATAGGGATATCTGTACGGCCTGATATTTGGAGGAACACTTCCTAGAATCATATGAATAGCATGATCATGATCACGAATGGGTGGGAGACCTTTTGGAGTCTCAAATACCTTGGAATGATTGTCAATGACTTTTTGGAGATCCGGAGAAATAGATGATTTCGATGTGGAAACATCTAGCTAACATAATTGTCCAATTACACCTCTTTGTTCCTTTTTTAGAAGCTTTGTGATACTGTTAGAGTTGATTATCTTTCCCGGTTTCCCTACAATACCCCTTGATTTGACTTCCTTTCCTTCCATAGAAAATTTGATGAAAAGTTCTTGAAAATTAAAAGCTATTGTACCCAAGGATTGTAGCCATTGGACTCCTAGTGCAACATCAGCACCTCCCATTGGAATGGAAAGCATTGGGCTAGTCAATATATATTCTCCCATGGATAACTTGATATTATGGCACTTTCCAGAGCAATTTATTCTTCCTCCATTTGCAATCATCACTTGACACTCTGGTGCTGGATATAGGAAGCAATTCAATTCTTTTGCCACCTTACAATGAATAAAATTGTGGGTGCTTCCTGAATCAATCAACACTATTACCTTTTTCTTCTTGATTTGTCCTTCTATCTTGATGGTTTGAGGAGTGGTAATTCCCACCAATGCATTACAAGATATGGTCGGATTTATTTGTTCTTCATCTAGGCTTTTTTCTTGGAGTATATCCTCTTCTTTTGACTTTTCTTGCTCCTTTTCTTCTTCCTCTTCACAATCTATGTAGAATAATTTCTTCTCAGCACACTTATGACCTTTAGTGTATTTGCTATCACAACTGTAAAAAAGCCCTTTTGCTCTTTTTTCTTCCAATTTTTGTGGTGTCAAACTTATAGGTTGTGGAAGACTAGGGGCAACAACACTTCCATCTTTATAGTTGTGAGTGGTATGCTTCCTGGTTGCCATAATTTTGCTTTCCATTTTTCTTGCTAACCTGAATGCCTTCTCTAATGAATCAGGTTCCCAAAGGTGAACATCATGTTGGATATTATCCTTTAAAGACCCTATGAACACATCAATCTTATGCTCCTCTGGAATATCTTTTACCCTTATGTTCAATTTTTGGAATTCCTCAATGTGCTCCATTATTGAACCCTTTTGTTTGAGACTTATCAACTGGCTAAAAAAAGTGTTGCTTTTTGTATCCTCATAATGTGCTATCAATTCTTACGTAAAAATTGCCCAAGTGATGAATTGTTTACGAGAGCAAAGCCATTGATACCATACAAACTGATTTGGTTCCAAATATAAAGTTGCCATACATACCTTTTGTGTGTTTTGCACATTATTGAGATCGAAGAATTGCTCCATCTGTAATATCCATGTGGTGGGATCCTTACCATCAAACTTCCTCATATCGATTTTTGGAATATGGTGGGTCTTCGATCCAACATTAGAGTCTATGGAATCATGATTAACATTTCTTTTGTTCACATCATGAGTTTCCTTTACAACCTTTTCACCATTAGTAAGTATTTCTTGTAGAAAATTTGTCAAATCTGTCTTCAAATCTGCCATGTCTGTCTTCAAATCTACCATGTCTCTCTTCAAATCTATCTTTGAATCATCCATCTTAGCTTCCATGCCCTTTATCTTAGATTCCATGCCATTTATCTTAGCTTCTGTTAGCTTTTGTGAGCATGACATTTGTTGCACTTGTTCTTGTAATTTTGATATATCATGTAGCATTTCTTCCTCTTCTTCATGAGTCATGCTAGAGCTTTCAGGTTCCTTACTAGGTGTTTACATTTTCTTTCCTTGGGGCATCAGTTACCGATAATAATTCTTTACTATGCCCTTTGAATTCCTTCAAACCAAGCTTACGCAAAAATTTAAAAAAAAACTACACACCTTTTTTCACTTTGTAGAAGCGTGATATTGAATCTAAAGTATCTCTGTAAATTTAGATCCTCCAGTTATGAAATTGTGACCTGTAGTAGCCTTCTGTGTCCTCTTTCCAATGCCACAAGTCTGACCCAAATTGGATTCTCCAAGGAAGAGTTATGCGAAATCTCCCACAGTGACTTGATTATAGACTAGTTCAGTAGAGCGAACTTGTACGACAGGCCACGAGTCACTGTTTCGACCTTTGGATCTAAAAAATGTATACAAGAAACTACAGTCCATCCTCTTTCTGTAACTTCTTACAAAATTTTAATCTGATCCCCAGAGAGAAAGTTATGACGATTTTCCCCAGGTCACCTGTTTGGAATGTAATTCGGGAGTCTGCAAAAAGACCAACTTCCTTAGATCATATCTCTGCTAATATAGCACGAAAAGCTCTGAAATTCAGAAATGAGGTTCAGTGCGATTTCTTCTCAAATGGGTTTTTTTTTGCAACTTCTAAAACGTCGCAGGAAAAAAATTATAGCGAAAATGCCATGATGACTTGTTTGGAACAATGAAACACTAGAATCCAAAGCTCTGATACCAAATGTTATGAAACTAGCTCAAGAAAAGATAGAAAAGATAGATCAACACCTTAGAATTCAGCCTCTTCGAGGGGGAAACCTCCTTTACATTACATAAATGAAAAATTCTTGGATGATTCAAATGACAAAACCTCCTTTCTATATATAGGAGTCTAAGGAGTCACAATATAATCCAGCCGACCTAACAATAATAATATAAAGCCACAAATATAACAATAGAGGGATTCTATGGGGCACAGTAATAAAAATATGGGGGCAATAGGGGCACAACAATATTAATAAGGGGTATAGCTATAATGGTAATGGGGTAATCACTAGTATTATAGGGACCCAACATTGCTGCACTCAGGAAACAACTCAAACTCCCTCCCCTCATACATCCATAAACTACATAAGTAATTGAGAAACAAAACGAGGAAGAAATTATGGACTTGGTCCTTAAGTTGAATGAGCAATTGAAAGAAACAGAGCAAGAACTAGAAAAAGCTTTGCAGTCCAAACAGGGTGAGCCGACCACCATTCCTCAGACTATGATACCCACAATTTCTATAATAGTGTCATCTACTATTGCAACATCTTTGGCACCCAACATTCCCCTAGCAACAGCTCTGCTAGTAACAACAACAGTAAGTACATCAGAAGAAGCAGTAACTTCAACAAAGAAAACAGAGGATTTAATAAATTCCATGGAGGAAATGAAAATCCAAGCAACTGAAATAAAGAAACTAAAATAAATGGTTATCAGCTTGGAAAACAAGTATGAGCTATCACAGATTAATTACACTGAAGAAGAGAGAAAAGGTAGAAGGATGACTGAAACAATCAAGACAATAGAGAAGGACTTAAAATTGGAAAAGCCTTTGAGAGATATTAGAGAGATTTTATGGACCAATATCATTGATTCCATCAATGATATTTGGTCTTCTATCAAGATCATTTTTTAACAGACTGAGTTAGTTAAAACTAGCTACAGAGGCTATACAGAAGACCAGGGAAGAATTGGGAGAAAAACCTGAAGAGGCAACCCAAGTGATCAACTTCTTGAATAGCAAAAGCAAGCACTAGTTGGAACAATGGGTTATTGAGGATTGAACTAGTACTATCTTTGAAATTAAGAAAGTTCTTACTAAAAATAACTTAATGCTTAACCTGGAAAAAAGATGTCAAAGTATTCAAGAGGACATAGATGATTTTATGTTAAAATATGACATTCCAAGGGATAAAGGACTTCCAAGCCCACTGGTCATAAATTAAAAACGGATGACTCATGATGACTACATTGATAAACTTCACAAACAAGCGAGAAATCAAGCCAGATCTTCTACAATGAAAGCACTACCTATAGGAAAAGTGTTGTATGATGGTTTGGAAAATCTTTTTTATATTGAACATGAAGTGAAACACCTATTTACGGTCCAGCCCAATTTTGAAAAATACACTGAAGCTGACGAAGTGTATAGGAAATTAATCAAGATGAAGATACCAAATGAATAATGGTGGACTAATATGACCGATATCCTATAATTTACAATGGTAACTCTGAGGTAAATAGAAAATATTTACTGAGGTAAAGTCTGGTAAACAGGTAAAGAGTATCAAGAATAAGCAAAGAGTATCAGTAGGAAAAAGGAAGAAAATATCCAGCACACAACTACTAAAGCAACAGCAAGAGGAAAATCCGAGTTTCAACCTCCAGCTCATTCACAAATAAATGGACAGCAGCAATCGGTTTTCCATCTGTCTCTATCTTTTTGTAAAAGATATTTTGTATTCCCTATAATAAATCTCAAGTGGTTATGAGATATTTTTGATGTAATTTTTGTATAAATACTTCTCCATTTAAAGTATTGTGGGTGGATTCTATAACATCTCTGTAAATCTATGTTGTCAAGCTGAGAAAGTTGTTGTACTCAAATCTGGATTTTTGCTGGAAAAGGAATGAACTTTGAGGACATTTCATCATATTCCCGTGCAATATAATTACAAATAAGTATTCTATCCTTGTGATTTTATGTGCTTTCTATATATTTCAATTTTCCATGCATCTTAAATCTAAATGGTAAAATAGTCAAAGTATATCAGAATTATCTTTATTGCTCTCTTTTATCAACAGTCTAGCATTTCTATGTTTTCTTCTAAACTATCTCAATAAAGGAATTCTTAACTGCTCCTCTATCCCTGTAGTTTTTCTCTAATAAGTCCCTGGTATAGGATTCTTAATTGCCCTCTGCTAGTTGACATATCTCCCTTTCCTCTTTCTAATCCTAACTTGAGGATTCTTGATTTCCCTCTAGTTTTGAGCAGAAATATCATCCATTCAAACCCCAAAGTTTGTTTTTATTCTGTTATCCTGCCTGTTGAACTCATACCTCAGCAGTTTGACTTAATCCAGGGAATTATCCCTGATTGACTCCATAGCCCAATGGCCTAAAAGCCTAGTTTTCCCATTTGTTTCAGAACTCCACCACTCTCAAACAAAAAAACCTCAGTGAACATTAATACTAGCCTAAAATCTTTTCGAACATAGCTAAATCATAAAGAGAGAGCCCTCTCTGGACTTAGGTGGTCTAGCACCCGAGTATAAAAGTTGGTTTGTAGTTGCCATGGATCCTTTCCTTGTTTTAATAACTTCTAAGGAAAATCTGAGTGATAATAGCTGGAACCAAGTTTCCGCACCCTGAGATGGTCATGATGTCATTTTATTCCCTTTACTACTGCCTTCGCACAGGTCACTTCGCTCTAGGGCTTGTCAAACAAGCCTTCTATTCCATCTTCTATGCCTCCATGAAAGGGTTCGGTTGTCCTTCGAACAACCCTAACCATTGATCTAGACCCTTTTGCGCTGCCAAGGAAATGTACCATGCAGATTCCTAGATTAGTCTAGGTGTCTTACTTATCTTAATAGTTACTCACAGTTTCCACCGTGTAAATATATATTCTTATATGCATTCAGTTATCCAATATAATCATACACATTCGTGCATCACATAAGAATTATAAAGGAAATCCATACATAAAATGATAAGATGCATTGATCGGAACAAAGACACAAAAATTGCAAAATACTTCTCTTTATTAATCTCTTCAAGTGATTACAGACTCTATTCACCCTGCACACACAGCTGCAGGGGTCCGCGCACTCAGCTGTGGACTTCCACTGTAGACCTCTGAGCACTCAGCTGTAGAGCCTCTACCTATGCTACGACCCAAAACTTAGAATTCTTACTTCAGAGCTATCACTCTCTTACATTGTGTGTCTCTAACTACTTAGAGGTTAGCTCTTTTTATACAATCCCATGGTCCACGGACCATGGGTAGATCTCTTACAACCGACTTTACTTTAGAAAACTAAGGGCGGACAACCTTTTATGACTTATAACACCTACATGCTCCGAGACCACAAAATGTAGAGTCTTTACAAGTTTCTTACAAAATTTGACCAAAATATGGGCTTTTAGCCCCAAAAATGCCCCTTGGAGGATCCCATTCCCAACAATCCGTGAAGTTAATATGAACCTAATAGATGGACAACATCATGAGTGGTCTGTGGCTTTGCTCCTCCCGCACCTAAGGGTTGCATTGTCACAGTAGAAGGTAACAACTCCAGCAGAGGCTTGGGAGATCGCAATGAGGCTACATGAAACACCAATGTAGGATCAAAATCTAGGGGTTCAGCAGATTCATGCATAGTTGAAAAACCTTTGCCTTGAGATGCAAAGCTTGAAGCAGGACAGAATAGTTCGACCAGAGGTGTGTGAGGAGGTATTGTATTTGATATGCAAGAGTCAAGGGCATGACAAAGACCATTGTCCAGCCTTTGCAAACTACCTTACAGGAGGACGTTCGATGCCTTTAAGGCCAGAAGCTTAAGTAGGACTGAGTGTGGGGCTTGCATTGTGGTGCGCTATCTGTCAAGTAGTAGGAAAACACAACACGGATAACTGTCATCTGTTGCCGAAGTTTGTACAGACACCACAGGAACTGTTCTGCAACTTTTGTAGGTTGGTAGGTAATGATGAGTGTAATTGTAGAAGTTATGAATTGATGATGGATAGAACTCCCGCCTATAGGGTTCAAGCCGAAACACGGCCCCTTGACCAGAATGCAGGGATGGCGCAGCCAAGATTTTAAGGGCGTGGAAGAGGCCGAGGTAGAGGAGGACCTGGAAGAGGTCGGGAATAGTTGATCTATTACAATTGCGAAGGGCCAGGACACTATCCCCGCGATTGCACTAACCCAACACGTCTGTCATTCAAGTATTGCAGTCTGTTTGATCATGAAACAGAAGATTGTCCTACGTTGATAGCTAGGATACATGACAAAGGGGTGCTACCACCTTTGCCAATTCAGAACCTGTAGATGATGAGGTTTGAGCCATGTGAAGAGGATCCAAACGTGAATATAGTTCTCCGGAGTGGAATCGCAACAGGAGATGACAAGGGGAAACACCCAGAAGTGATCCAGGTGGATTTTTATAGCCACCCACCTTTCCCACTTGGACCCCACAACTGTCTCTTTCAGTTTTTCATTTTCCATAATTGTAGCAAAATTTACTATTTTTAGTAGTTTTTCAGGTCCTGAACTTCTGGAGCCGTTTTGAGGCCCTAAACGACATTATTTTGGGAAATATGGGAGCAACATGGGTCCATGGACCGATGTTTCTCTTTCCAAATTTATATTTCTTAGATAGATCTTTCTAATGAGCTATTGTACACGTCAAACGAAGATTGGAGTTTATTCATAAGTTCCTGGAAGTATACTTTGATGATTAGAATGTATTTGGGCTAGTGAAATGCCATGTAGCAAGTCTAGGGCTAACGTTGGACACCTGTTGAAGATACCAGATCATGCTCAATCTAAAGAAGTGTCTATTTTGTCTTCCCTTTGGGACCCTATTGGGTCATGTGGTTTATAGACAGGGACTGATGGTAGATCCCATGAAGATCATGGTGATACTGAACTTAGAAATTCCAAGGAGTGTGAAGCAGCTACACACTACCCTGGGACTTACGGGCTATTATAGAAAGTTTATAAAATGTTATGCCCATATCACTGCACCTATGGAGAAATTGTTGAAGAAGGATGTCATGTTCTACTGGAATAAAGATTATAAGAAGCGCCTGGATGTATTCAAAGAAATGATGGTCATTGTGCCAATCCTAGTCTTCCTAGATTGGAATAAGGAGTTTCATGTACATGTCAATGCATCATGTATAGTGCTAGGAGAGGTACTAACACAGGCTGGTGGAGAAGACCTAAACAACCCTATCGTGTGTGCAAGAAGAAGGTTATCTAAAGCAGAGAAGAACTATTCCACTAATGAGCACAAAGGGTTAGCTATGGTATATGCGCTCTAGAATTTTAGGCATTACTTGTTGGGAGGCCATTTTAAGATGTGCACAGATCATTCCGCGCTGAAGTACCTGGTCAATAAGCTAGTGTTGGGGGGAGAATCTACAGATGGTTTTTATTGTTCCAGGAGTATGATTTCAAAGTTATTGTGAAGCCTGGATGACTGAACGCGGGACCAAACCATCTGTCACGCATAGAAACAGTGGAAGAACCCACTAATTTGGAGGAAGGATTGCCTGAAACGTAGTTATTTGCATTGCATGTCATAGATGGTCATTTTGAAGATATAATACACTTCTTAATGACAGGAAATACCCTAAAAGGATACATTATCCAGCAGAAGAAGGAACTAGTGGTGCGCGTGATAGATTTCTCTGTCATAGTTGGGCATCTTTACAAAATGGGGTCTGATGAGATATTGCAACGATATGTACCCGAGTTTAAAATAAGTAACATCCTCGTGGACGCTCAGGGGGGAGCCGCGAGAGGACATTATGCAGGGAGTGCGACCATGTAGAATATTCTACGTGCAAGGTTGTGGTGGCCAACCCTCCATTCAAGACTTAAAAGCATATTGCAAGGCATGCAATGTATGTCAAAGGAATGGTAGGTGTTGGCTTATTGGGGCCTAACCCAAGTTCAGAAGTGTTTTAGCACGGACTGAGATCTCACCCAAGGTAGTATGGGAGGGTGTTGGAACTAGGTTTCCACCCCCTAGGTATGTCTTGATGAGGTCTCGAAGGGTAGCGATCTGATCCTGAGTGCTTGCACTGCTCTGCGCAGCTATCTGGCCTTCGCGTAGCTCTATACAGAGCACGATGAGGCATTGTCCAAATTCTTTATCCTTACTATGTTATTATTATAGATATGACTTAATTTTATGGGACCAGTATTCTATTTAGTCAATTAACACTTATAATCAGTGCGCGTAATCATAAACTATAAAGAGATGCAAAGATATAACTGAAACATAAACACGCAGATCAGATGCACAATATTCCAGAATCAACTTATCTTTTATTAACCTCCTGTTCCAGTACAATCCAATTCCGCCCTGTGCACTCAGCTGTAGGGGTCTGTGCACACAGCTGCAGACTCTACCAAGTCTCTGCGCACACAGCTATAGAGCCTCTCTCTACTACTAGACCCAAGAATCAGACTTACAGACTCAGAGTGAATACTACATTCAAAACCCCCTATCACTTAAGATCAGAACCAAAAACTGACTTCTACACCTAGAGCCTCACTCTATTTATACATTCCCATGGTCCACGGACCATGGGTAGGCTGACACATTCTATATTAAATTACAATATTTTAGGGCGGACAACTCTTTGACTTGACTCATTACAATACGCACTCCGCGCACTTCATGGAGCCTTTATAATACCATTACAAAAAATTGTGGGCTTTAAGCTCCAAAAATGTTACATGGGGGATCCGCTACCCATCAGGCCCCCAACACAAACATCGTGACTCGCCCTCGAGTCACCCCATCAATGTGGCAAGTCGCGCTGCCAAAGCTTCACGGTTTGCCATCCCTATGAGTGACGCACTACAATTTGTTGCTCCGTCATTGCCTCCTGCAACGCTTCTTCAAGCTCCTGCTCCATTGCCCCTACTAATTCGCTTAACTGTTGATGCTCATTCTGCTCTGCTAGGTTAACAAAAAGCGACTCCTCATAGGATTTTAGCTCTAGTTGAGATGTCAAATTTGTGAACTTTTTGTGCAAGAGTAGCAAGCCTGCGATCTCTTGTTCAGTGTACTCAATGTTTGTTGAAGCTTATGTTGCATTTTTGCAAGAGAGTTGTTACTGTTCGTGAGGTCCCAATCTTCAAGTTTCATCATGGGCACGTGGCCCAGAGACGAACTTTTAAACAGAATTCCGTCTTTTGTCTCAAGATTCACCATCTTGCCCTTATCTTTCATAGATCGCTTACCAAACCGCGGGTTTCACAATGACATCCCGACTGGTCCTGCTACCTGTCTGGGAAGTTCTGGTACATCTCCCATCATTGGCGTTGGGTTCGGCGCAACGTCCTTGGATATTGATATTACGTTGTCTCGAAGGTCCTGCATCTCTTTTGGCAATGTTGCAAACACTGGGCTTATTCTCAAAGTGTTGAAGTTCAACGAGTCCATACCTATTGGATAGCGCAATAACTTAATTCTCAAGATGCCACGATTTGTTCGATGGGTGACCAGCTATGATTTATAGGCCTGTTGAAATTCAAATTTGACCATTCCCCCCTTTTCTATCTCATTAATGCTATATTGGCGGCAGATCATTTTAAATCTTGTTCTGACTCCGTGTCTTAATTTCCCGTCGTCTGCTCCTCATTTTCTTAAATTGGACATCTTTTCATGAATAGTGTCATCAATGGTCACTTTCCATCCCATCCGTGTGGCAGCGCAGTCCCTCATGCGCGAACGCAATCTGTGCATCATACTGATGTTACACGCAATGTTCGGGTCACGCAGCTCCCATACAGACTTTTTTATAGTCTCGTGCTCTCTTTCAACTACTTGGAGCACTGAGTCTATGATTCCTACAGATAGTCAGGTGGTCACACTACTAGTGCGAGGCTTCAAGTCACTGCCCAACCCGGTCCACGGGCCTTCCTTAGTTACCCTTGAGCCAATCAGTGCCTTGCATTCTCCCCTATGTGGAGCGCTTCCTTGGTTGCTTCGCCTGATAAGGTGTGGTCACAACCATGGTAGTATAGTCCCCAGCTCCTAGTGACAATCTGCTAGCACAGTATTGGGGTTGCCCATATGTGGCCCCGTCCTACTGTCGGCACATAATGCTTGCAAGATTTTGGTTTCTAGTTCTCTGATATCCTCATCCATTAATGTGCTTTTTTGATTCAATCGTACCCTATCTTCTTCAAGTTCGTGCAGCTCAATGTTCCCTCGCTGAATGGATTCTTGAATCTACATATGTTCATCCTCACACAGCTGCATAATTTCTTCGCTCTGGTCCTCACGAGTTATTGTAATTATGGGAGTGATTGTGTGAGGATTCTTTCCCAAAACTACAGCCTTGACTCCGCTCGTCATCTTTGGAACCATTTTCGTGCCTCGGTTCCAACACATGGCCCTATATGCCCATCAGACCGCTGGCATGCGCAGGTCCCAATCAATTCGTCCTATCTGGTAAATTCTGTTCATGATTCCACATAGCTTTGTGAAGGCATTGACATGAAATTTTTGTGGCATTCATCGCCTTCCTTGATTTTTGATCCCTAGTTTGGGAGGTGCTTGCACAACACACATTTGCATGCATCAACACAAGTGGGCATGCAAACTATTGCATCCTGGCTGCTCGACTCACATTCATCGCTGGGGACTTCTAGGTTGTAAGCATATCCATTTTCTACCTTCACGCTAGTTCCCCATAGTCTTCTGATGTATATTCCCCCATTGTGTGGGTGTCGCGTGCAATGCCCGTTCTAGTGCACCATACTACTGTTGTTCTGGTACCGCACTTTCACATTAGTCTAGGGATTCATCCACATTTATTACCCCATCATCTATTGGCAGTTCTCTTTCTTCAGTCATCACACGTTGCAGTGATCTAATCATCATGTTGCAATTCAATGTTATTACTTCGTGAAACCGGTTCTGCCAGCGTTCTATTTCTTCATCTGAATCAAAAGTACAGGAAATGTCATGCTCGCATGAGATTCTACCATATTCTGTCAGGTTCACCTGATCTTGGTCTTGCGCCATTATCTGGTAAATACAATCCAGCTCATCGTCGCTGTCATCATCATGCATAGGTTCATTGTAGCATGTTCCTTTGGTTGGATCTAGCGGAACTACTACGCGTAGGGACTTTTTCTCAAAAATCATCTTTTTCTTCTTTAGGTTGATGACTTCATTCATATCCGTGTCCCAGTCAATTCCTAGCAATTCAGGATAATGGTTGTTGTCATCCACAATCTTTATTACCTCAAAGTCTATCTACGTGCTCGCACCTTCAATATCCATTGTTACCCCTTGCAACCTCCCCATGGGCAAGATGTTTTGTTGGTTCACCATCCATAATTGAATAGGAGACCACTGTAACGCGAGCCTGCCCATGCATTCCCACGTCTGCTTGGGTAACACATTCACATCCGAACCCAGGTCCAGGATTACCTGGTCCATTTCATACTCACCAATCTGTGCCACTAATATCATCTCCCTCCCAGTGCGCAATGTATGCTTTCCTTGTTTCCGGACTACGTGCAGTTCCCCTGACCCTGTGCACCTAGTTATCAACTCCTGTAGTCATTTAACCACCTTATTATCGTGCAGTAGTTTCATGCATGTCTCTAAAAAGGTAGTAAGCATAGAAGGATCCATTCCTGGCTCTAGTTGATCCTTAATACCTGAAGTAGAGGCCTTCGTGAAGCTCTTCTTAGCTTCCATAAACACCTCCTTTGCGTGTTCCAAGTCAAACTCAGGTTCATTTGTAGGAGCCTTGCCAACCCATGTATCTTCCTTGGGTTTCTTCCCCTTATCTTCCCCTGTGGTCACACCACTTTTGAGCACCATATTCACATTTGGGTCTTCTTCGTGTGGTTCAGACCTCATCATTTGAATATTCTGCACCAGATTAGGTTGTAGTACCCCTTTATCACGCATCTGTGCAATCAACGTAGGACAATCTACCATATTATGATCAAAATGCTCATAGTACAAACAAGATATTCTCGTTTGGTTGGTACAATCGTGCGCATAGTGTCATGGTCCTCCACAATTATAACAGATTAGTTATCTGCAGCCCCTTCCTACTCCCATTCCTCCTCGCCCTTGGAATCCAGCACATGCCATCCACACGGCTGGGTCAAGGCCTCGCATTTCCATCTGCATTCTATATGTTGGGGTCCGCTCCATCATTAACTCATAGTTGCAAAAAGTACGCTTATCGTGGCCCACCGATCTACAAAAATTTCAAAACAGCTATTGGGGAGTCTATGTATACTTCTACAACAAATGACAGTTGTCTGTCATGTCCTTTCCTCCCACCTGACAGATCACGCACCAGAGCGCGGGTGTTGCACTTGGCACCATCTATGCCTCTGGTCTCAATGACATTGGTCCTCGTCCTACTAAACAGTTCACGAATACTAGACAGCGGTCCTTATTGTGGCCCTAGCATTTACATTTTATGCACCACACTTCTTCACACACTTCTGGCCAGGGTGCCCTACCTTGCTTCAAACTCTGCATCTCCAAGCATAGGTTCTGTAGCTACACGTGGATTTGTTGGACTCCCAACCATAGATCCTATATTAGTGTTTCATGCAACCTCATCGCCGTTTCCAATGCTTCTTCCTGGGTTGAAAGCTTCTGCTGTGATAGCACCATCCTCAGGTGTGGTGTCAAAGATGCTACAAACCATGTGTGGTGTTGCACACTGTCAGTGTCATATTAGCCTCACTTATCATACTTTTCAGCCTCTGATCCAGATCCCAAGGGGTTTCACCTGGAAGCGTCACGATTTCTTTAAATCCAATGATCGTTTGTGTCTCTAATTTCATTTGGCTAAACTCTCTATTCAGCTCATTCTACGCGGCTATTCCTACATTTGGGCGATCATTCAAGTGCTTGATATACAATGTCAATGCACAATCCTGTGGTGCGCTTACCATTGTGGCCTTCCTAATGTTGTCATCCGCAACCCCATGTGCTTCCACACTACTCTTACCAAGAACCAGAACTAATCCGGATCTTCATTCCCTACCCCTCTGAATACGGGTAGCTTGATCACCCTTGCCATGCTGAACTATGGGTTGGGTGGAGGTGGGGTGGTTGAAGATCGGGGTAAAATAGCTGAAATTGGAGTGGTTGATGGCGTAAGTGGAGGCATTAATTGTGGAATGCGTTGCCTTATCAAACTAACTACAATTCTTGGAGAAACCCAAACACGCTCTTCCTCGCTCGCTCACGGCAATGAAATTAAAGGATTGTTCCCTAACCCTTCAATCCCTTTGTAGATCTTTCCACTCTGCATTGTTCCACTCATTAATGTATTCACATAACCCGCTTCTCACATAACAGCATCTTAATCCAAGTATTCAG
This sequence comes from Pinus tabuliformis, assembly GCA_031772625.1. Lineage (NCBI taxonomy): Eukaryota > Viridiplantae > Streptophyta > Pinopsida > Pinales > Pinaceae > Pinus > Pinus tabuliformis. The sequence goes on along the minus strand of CM062806.1, from coordinate 490,028,041 downwards.
GGACTTGATGTACCTACCTCGCAGTCCTTTGAGAAAACATCGTTCTGCTTCGCTATAGCTCACAGTCGTGTCTATCACGAACTCAGTGAAAAACACTCCTATTATCCGGTCGAGCCAATGGTCCACGGTCCATGCGATCTTATCGTCTAATGTCTCTAGTCTGCGCACTAGCTCCAAAGTCCACACTATCGGTTGGTCAAGCTTATACCTTCCTTGGCTGTTAGCTAACCTCACAATCCAATCATACAGCTCTGAAGAGAAGGTTATGAAGAAGATCTCGTGGATTTCCATATATACGTAGTGATCTAGCCATCTCTTCTCGGATATCTGTGGAGCTTTGTTTTCTTGTACCATGAATTCGTGAAGCTTTTAATCTAACCACTCTTCAATTTCCTTCGTCATATGGTTCTAGTGTTACAACATCAAACATCCCTTAGGTAGATCCTGGTCCCAGCAACAGAACCATTTATTGGCTTATTGGGGCCTGATCCAAGTTCAGAAGTGTTTTAGCCAAACAAATCCCGAAACTACCACCCCTTTCCGCAACAGTCTGTGGAGTGCGGACTAAGGTCTCACCTAAGGTAGTATGGGAGGGTGTTGGAACCAGGTTTCCACACCCTAGGGATGTCTTGATGAGGTCTGAAAGGGTAGCAATCCAATCCTGTGTGCTTGCGTTGCTCGCACAACTGTCTAGCCTTCACGTAGCCTCGTATAGAGCGCAATGAGGCGTTGTCCAGATCCTATATCCTTACTATGTTATTATTATATATCTGACTTAATTTTATGGGCCCAATATTCTTATGTACTCAATTAACACTTATAATCAGTGCGCGCAATCATAAACGGTAAAGAGATGCAAAGATATAGCTGAAACATAAACACACAGATCAGATGCACAATATTCCAAAATAAACTTATCTTTTATTAACCTTCTATTCCCATACAATCCAATTCCACCCTGCGCACTCAGCTACAGGGATCTGTGCACACAGCTTCGGACTCTACTAAGCCTCTATGCAAATAGCTGCAGAGCCTCTCTCTACTACTACGACCCAATATTCGGACTTACAGACTCAAAGCAAATATCGCATTCAAAAACCCCTATCACTTAAGATCATAACCAAAAGCTGGCTTCTACACCTAGAGCCTCGCTCTATTTATACATCCCATGGTCCTCGAACCATGGGTAGGCTAACACATTCTATATTAAATTACAATATTTTAGGGCAAACAACCTGCTACACAGCAATTTGTCACCATCCCTGTTACCCCTCACCTGTACACTAGAGGACTCATTCCGGGTGTTAACACCCAGGTTGTTCCCTATGACTCCCAAGGGAATACGGCCGGGGTAACCACTAACCAATCTTTGGGTTACAGTTCCTAGCCTAACTGCAACCAGAGAGGGCTCTCTCTTTATGATTTGTCTCTGTTATGATGGTGTTTTAGGCTAGCTATTATGCTCAGGTTTTGTTTTGTGTTTTGGTTGAAGGATTTCTTTCATGTCTTATGAGGCAGTGTTTAGATAGTATAATACCATTGGGCAATGGAGTCTGGAGCTGTGAAATGATCTGATACGCTGGTTTGGTGTTGTTCTAACTGCAGGGCCTATTGTGTATTTTAAACAGACAAACTAGATCAAATGGTGATGTATGTCGATTCAACAGAAAGCAATTAAGAATTTCCTATTGAACTGGTGGGTGAAAGTGAGCACACTGCACAGGAGCAAAACTTTGAATTCCTGTGACAAAGGTCACTGTGATAGATGCATTCTGAAAAGTGCAACATTTAAGAATTACACTTTACTAGATTACAGCTGAGGAAAACATTGATAAACAACGCAGATTGAACTCAGGTTACTCAATGAATAAATCCTGAAAGCTATTCTTTTTCCTTGTTGCTTAGTATTGAAAACAGATAACATATATGGATTTCAACAGAAACAGCTAATTAACAGAGAGAGATGCAGGGACTTATTGTATGATGAAATACACAGGGATCCAGTAGTTATCAACAGACACCAGAACGCATCCAACACCTCAGAAATCCGAGAAATTCCATTGCTTTGCTCTATTAACTTCTGAAAAGGATTACAGCATAAGAACTTCTTCAGGAGAAATCAACAACAACCCTTGCAATCTTATGCGAAGGGGATTTTATAGAAATACGTATACAAAATATCTCAGGCATTGAGTCATCTGAGAGAGAAAATATCTACATTATTACGTTCAGAAAGTAGGCAAGGAGTTATTACAATTTTAAATGCAGCGTAAATGCCCTTTATGTCTGTCAGAGGATTGTTTTGACTTTTGAGAGTCACTGAGTCGGTTGCATTACTCTGTTTTAATTCTGGAGATACGCATTTACTTTTGGCTGCGCAGTGCGTTCTCGGGTTTGCCAGCTGTGGTTCTCTTTTTCTGCTTTGTTGGCCGCTACATCCGCTGAGTTGGCTCAGCTTTGATTTATGCTGCATGCTGACTTTGCTGAACTGTGCTTTTTATAAAAAATTGTAATAAACAGAAATTTGGTGAATGCCTTACTGCTTACAAAATTCTGTGTATTGCATCTGTCCACCATTCCTGTGTAGGGAGCTGATGCTTGAGGATGGCCTCCATTGTCTCTTCAGCTTCTGTATATTTGAAAAAATTTGGGGCTACATCAAACAAGTGATTAATTTCATTCATTATAAAAAGTAGATTTTCTATCTTACTATAGAAAATCTGTCCTGTAATAGGCCCTGTGTCTTCTGAAGTGCTGGCCTTCTCATTGACCTGTGCTGAGGCAAAAACATTTACTCTTTTAGCATACTGTTCATGGGTGAATAATTTCCCTCCGCTGTTCAGTAAGCTAGGGAGTCCTCTACTCTGCAACACCTGAAACTTCTCCATGAACCTATTTACCTCTGTCTGCATATCCTGGGTTCTTCTGTCCAATGTCTGCACCAGATTTCTAAGAGTAAGAACCCTCTTGATCATTTGAATGGTCTCAGTTCTATTTGTGATTCCAATGGTGGCTAACTGAGAACTTGTTTTGTGGTTAAGCACATTGATCATTCTTGTAGCAACTTCAGGCATATTTCCTAATAAGGCCCTTGATGTTCGGATTTCCTTCTGTGCCTTTGGGATGAGCTCTAGTTGCTCATGGATTGTCTCGATATATGGCCATTGGTTGTTGATGGATTGACCAATATTGGACCATATCATTGCTCTGATCTCAGATATGATTTTATCTAGCTTGAGCTCATTCTCAAGCTCCTTGATCCTGTCTTTAAGGGCTTTGATTTCCCTAGCCTTTTCTCCCACCTCTCTTTTTGTCTTTTCATGCCTTTCATTTACCTTGGCCAGCTTTTCCTTAGTTTCATTCAGCTCTGTCATCTGGGCTTCCAAAATTTGTATTTCATTCTTTAGCTTCTGCATATCTAGGCTCTGATCTGTGCTGATGGGTGCTGCTGAAGTAGATGTGGCTGTTTGTTCAGCCTGCTGAGGTGGAGGCACCGTAGTAGGAACAGTCTCCTCAAGATTGATGACTTGAGGAGGGGGCTGAGATGTCTGCCCTTCTTGTGCTTGTTTTAATGGTGCTTGTAGAGCTGCTTGTGTAGCTTCATATTGCCCCAATTTTTCTTGTGCCTTCACCAGCTCTTTGTAAATGGAAACTAGCAGGGCAGTAGAATCCTGCTCATGCCTTTGCTTTGCTATCTCATCAGTCTGTGGATGGATAGTGGCTGGAATTTTGACCTTCTTTCTTAGTGCAGCCATGTCAGCATCTCTAAGTTTCAGGATCTCTTGTATTCCTTTGATGTCATTGGGATTGTGCCCAATTTCTACAATGATTTCCTCCAGGGATCTTATCCTGTTGTCTTTGGCCTGAGAAGAGGCCCTCTCCAGTTCTAGCTGGGAAGCTGTGGCATTCAGACTGCTTGTTAATTTATAATTCTCCAAAGTCTTGTCAGCCAATGAAGCATACACCATTTCGCCAGTTTGCTTATGCAGCTCAATTTTGTCCATAGGGTGTATGTCCTTGGCGAGGATCTCTAGGTTAGTCCTAAGATAGTCAGCAGTGGATTGTGGTTGGAGCGCCGTAGGCATAAAGTGACTCATTATCATTTTGCCTTCACTTACATCAAAAGCAGACATAAGTCTCTGTTGATTGGAAGGAGCCATGTTTAGCAGGTGATTGTACAGTTGTACTTTGATAGGATCACTCCTCCTCTTGATGTCTATAAATTGCTGCTTGATGCTTACTTGTCCTTCTTTCTGTTGGCTGGAGGAGCTGACCTCCCCTCCCATGGTCCTATCCTGTTCCTACTGGAAGGAACTTGCTGAAGCTTCTCTGCTGGGTGGGCCCATGCCCAATGCCTCTCTTATTGCTATATCCTCCTCTGGAAAATCATTTAGTCTCTGCCTTTTCTCTCCCTGGTTTATAGAGGATGTCAGGGGAGTTTCTCTGTCCCTTTTTCTAAAGACAAATGTATCCTCCTTTTGAGGGGTTTGGAGGACCGAGGCATCAAAGGTAGTGTCTTGTCTTGTAGGCACCATTCTCTCAGTGGTCTGAGGAGTCTCCAATGTTTCCTTTTGCTGGGCAGACTGCTCCTGCCTTTGTTCTTCTTGATGTTGTCGCTCTTGCAGTTCTGATTCTTCTTGCTGCCCTTGCTGCAGCCCTTCTGCTTGTTGCTGTAACTCTGCCTGCTGTTCCTGCTCCATCTCTTGGCCTTTGCCTTTTTCTGAGATGTTTTCACCAGTTCTTGTAGCTTGATGTTGGGCAGTTGAGGAGGACGTTACTGCTCCAATTTGAGTGCTTGGCAGTGAGGTGACCTGTGAATAAAACTCAAGGTCAGCCATCTTCTTGAGGTTTCTTAGAGCTCTTTGATTAAGCTCTTCTTGGGTCACATTTTCTTCTAAAGTTCCTCTTCTCCACTTGCTTTGGTTAGCATATTTTTCTAAGTGAGGAAGGCTATAATGACCATAAGCAGATAATTTGTATTTGAGCCTCCTCATTGTAATGAAGTTGTTGGGGTCATAGGGTTTCCATATGAAGCTGTATTTGAGACCAAGGCCCACAAGCATTCTATCTGCCTCTCTCCACCCTTCATCCCTTTCATTGAGAAGGAAATGGCCAAGTTGATTTCTGACTTTTAACTGTGCCTTCTTACCTTTTCCTGAAAAGTGGAGCATATCCACATAACCAAACTGCCTGAAGTATTCCAAGGCAAGTAGCCTCATAGGCACAAATTTAGGTAGTTTAAATGGGGGTAACTCACACCCATATAGTCTGATAACGGTGTGGTGTTGGTAGAAATACCAATCCCCAATACTGTATGCTTTTGATAAATGCAGGAGTCTTTGCATTTCGTCTGTCAATCTAGGAGGAGGTGAACCCAACAGTAGAGTCAAGGCTGGATGGATGAAAAGATCAATAAATTCGCAGTAGGTGTATGGAGAACAGCTTACTATGTGAAAAACGGATGTCCAATACACTACTGATCTCAGATTGCCCTGTGCATCTTCTCTCTTCTTTGGGAAGGAGAACTTATCATGCTGGAAGTATAGGAGCAGATGATATAGGTAAGAGGTGTATTTAAATACCCTTTCTCTTGACAGATTCATCAACTGCTCATGCATCTTATCTGATATGTATGTGGCATAATCATAGTAGATTGGTTTCCTTCCTGGGGAAAACATAAGCATTATTTGTAGAACAGTTTCATCCACATACTCCACTGAATCATATCCCAAGATGGGACTGATCATGTCAACAAGGTCCAAGCCCAACTGGTTGAGGTAGGCAAAATGGATGGGAGGAGTTTGCACAGTATCAGCTTTGATGAAAATCTGATTAAGCTTTGTGATTTGTGCCTCTGTTATCCTGGCTCCCTGTACTATTAAGTCAGCTAATGATAGAGGGACCAACTTTTGATCTGTCTTGAACTGCAACATCTCCCTGATGGCTTCAGGGGTAATGAGGAACAGAATTGAGCCTGAAGAGTCCAGCACTGCCCTCTGGGATGCATCATAGTAGTCAGCAACTAAGTGGATAAGCTCAGGGAATTGATTAACCTGAGGAAGCTTGAATATTGGGAGAAATGAATCCCAAATTCCCAGGATGTCTGTCCCCCTCTCATGTTTGATCTTTATTTCATTTAGGATTTGTAAATGGAACCTGCTTTTGCTCAACATTTCCTCTGATATCTTGTAGTCCAGGTCTGCTAATGCTCTTGTGTCCAATGTTCTATTAGGGGCATTCAGGGGAGCTACATTGAGGGCTATAGGAGCTACAGGGGGATCCATAACTCTTCTTGGGATGTGGTTCTCTTTGAAGACTGCTGTTACTATGCAGAGTAACACTGACAAAGTTTCTTTGCAGACAATGATGGTTTTATGAGTGAAGGGTGAAGGTAAAGGCTGCAGCAGTTGAAATACTGCCTTTGAGTGATCAGGTGGGTGGCAGAAATGCTCAGAGTATGCTTTTTGTGGTGGATTTGTTTCCTGCAGGTGAAGGGTTCACGATTGCGCGAAACAGCGACAGTTTTCTTTCAAATTACCCACAGTGGTTCGACAGAAGTGTAGTGACGGCTCTGGTTCAGTCTAAATGTCAATTCAGTGGCATTTAACGATGAATTTCGGGTCTTAAGGTCTGTTACTTATTGATACGCGAAATGCAGTGAAAAATGGAGTTTCAGAGCTCAAATGAAGAATACCTGTGGAGTTGGACTGGCTAGAGCTTGCTGGCGCTGAAGAGATGGACGTTCTGGCGGTCAGGAAACACTTTTCCGCGGCTGGTGCAGGTTTGGTCGTAATTATGCATGCAGGATAAACAACGATGAATGCGCTCAAAATGGCAAAAAAAACACGAATTTTCGGCCAAAATAGACTTTTTGGTGATTTTGGCGCGAATTCGTGCTGACGTCATGAGTGGGGTCAGGGCCGGATGACGTCAGCAGGACGTCATCGGGCCAGGTGGCGGGGTCTGGTTGGTCCGCTGGGGCAGTGAGATGGCAGGACAGGTGGACCAATGGCTGGGCAAGGGAATGACAAGACGGCGTACCTGGGTGACGGAGCGATGACGGGTTGCTGAGGTCACATAGGTGGGAACGGCAAAACCAGAAACCGCGGTGGTTTGATATCGCACCGCCTACGGTACGATGGCGGTTTGCAGCAGTAGTACCTCCGACGGATTGTGGAGCCGACGCGTGGATACAGCGTGACGTAACCTTTATACGGCCATCGGGAGGTAACCTTCGGGCATCGGATGAGCTCCGACGCTATGGTGGCCGTCAGATCTGGAGGAGCCAAATCGGACGATGATCGGAATACTGATGTGACAGGGAGATAGCGTACTTAATTTTCGGACGTCGGAAGGAGTCCGACGCGATCAGGGCCGTTGGAACGGGAGGTATTTGATCGGACGGTTGTCGGAACAAGTGAAGTGACAACCAAGTACGGGGAAGGGGAGGATTAAAATATTGCTTTTTCTGGGAATTTGCGCGATGGCGGAGACTATGCAAAAGTGGGTTTTCACGTCTCGTTTGAAAATAGCTCCGCCCTTTAGACTTAGCATAAAGATAATATGTCGGTTTTTCATGATTTTTGGCCATTTGAAGTGGGTGAGGGTAGAAATTAGGCTTTTTAGGGGTTTTTATGTGCAAAAGGGGGTCAAAATGAAGGAATTAGCTCATGAAGGGGAGGAGGTACTTGGCTTAGGTTCATCAACATGACCAGGTGTCATTCGATCCCTGACTCAAGACTTATTGGCTATAATGCCAAGGGGATGGGTATTTATATAATGCTTGGGGTTTATACACCATGGTGTTAGTAGTAATAGGGGAAAGGTAATATAGGGGATTTACATAGTAGAATTAGAGTTAATATGGATGAGAGGGTGAGTGGAGGGGAAACCATTTAAGTTTATGTGAAACAAACTTGGTTTTGAGAGTAGATCAAAATGAAAAGATTTTTAGACAAGAAATGTGGCTTCTAAAGATTAAGAACCACCATGAAAGCTTAGTCTTTTCCATGAATCTTAGCTAATGGGGGAATGTTAGAAATGAAATTGGAGGGGAATGAGGGAAATTAGTCATGCTTCCTGCTGCAATTTGATGAAGAAGAACACCTTTGTCAATTAATTGACTTTGCTTTGATACCCACAGTTACCATCTCTGCAATGGTAGGGATAACCTTTCTGCAACCCCAACTACTTACCCAGCTACTTGCCTAGCATTTTTATTTCTTCTTGGAGGGTGCACTTGGACTTGCAGACCCTTATTTGCCTTTTCTTTTCTTTGGCTTTTTCTTTTGCTTTTTCTATCTACCTCTACCCTTATCTCTTCCAAGGTCCCAGATTAAGTTGTTGGGAGCCTTTTCTTCTCTACCTGAACTAGTTGTCTGCCAAGATTAAGCAGTTTGGACAGACTTCTTTCTCTATTCTATAACTGAAAATTGAAAACATGGCATGATCCAGGTTAAACTGTTGGATCATCCACCAAAATTGAAATAAGGTCATCAACATTGAAACACTTTACACACCTCTTGTTCTATAGGAAATATGGGATCTTTGTGATATCAAAGCAGAGCATATTTGGACTTTCCCTTGCCAATCATGAAATATGAAACCTATTGGTATAGGTATCCAACAGTGGCTCCACATGGGGATGGTTTTTCCTTTGAAAGACCAAGAACAGCAGGTCAGATTGCCTTGCTCTTTGACTACCCATACCAATCTTGAAATTTGCTGCTTTGATGTGTCAAAATTGTGTGCTTCTTTCTTGGAAGACCTCTGATTCTATTTGCCTTTTGCTGGTTGGTGAATCACTTAGAAAACTGCATTTTTACAATCTAAAATAGAAAATAATATGTACATCTGCATATATACAAGGGAACTTCAGGTTGCACTCATGGGAAATAGTCAAAATAATGCTTCAACATCCTGCCATTGACAGGACCTTCATCCAAGTCAGTTTCAGTTAGACTTTTGAGGACGTAAGTGTTGTTACCTTGTACTGCTAGGACAGCAAATGGTCCTCTCCAAAGGGAATCAAATTTCCCATGTTTTCCTTTTTCTTCTCTCCTTGCATCCCACTTGAGGACTTTATCACCAATGCTGAAATCTTCTGCCTTAGTTCTTCTATCAAAGGCCTTTTTTAATTTTTCTTGTAATATCTGCACTCTGCTGAAAACTTGTTCTCTAGTTTGCTGTAAACAGATTATCTGATTGATCCTCCTTTGCATATCATTTGGCTTTGCTTGACTCTCTTGTAGAAGCTTCATAACCGGCACTCCTAGTGATGAAGGAAATTTGGCTTCTAATCCATAGACTAACTCATATGGGCTGGTCCCAATTGATCTTTTAGTTGTTAGTCTATCTGCCCATAAAGCATTGACTAGTTTCTTATGCCAGTTCTTTTTGTTCTCTTCCAGCACCTTCTTTATGATATTTATTAAGCTTTTGTTTGATGATTCAGCAAGGCCATTTCCTTGGGGATAGTATGCAATAGAATGGCCCAAAGTGATGTGAAATTTATGGCAGAAGTTCACCATTTTCTTGGATCTGAAAGCAGCAGCATTGTCTGTTATTATTTTGTCTGGACAGCCAAATCTAGCCAGTATGTTGTTTTCCAAAAACTGAATGATTACTGAGTCATTTGCTTGTCTACATGGGGCGGCTTCAATCCATTTGGTGAAGTAGTCTGTGGCTGTTAAAATCCATCTGTGTTGGCCTGAAGATGAAGGATGAATTTCCCCAATGAAATCCAAGCCCCATTGTTGGAAAGGTCTCTCTGTTGCAATAGGTCTTAAGGGGAGTGGCAGCAACTGTCTTTTGCCCTCAAATACTTGACATTGATGACATGAGGTGGTGAATCTCTTAACATCTGAGAACATGGTGGGCCAGTAATACCCTGCCCTTAGTATTTTATCCACAGTGGACTTCCAGTACAAGTGTCCACCACAGTGTCCTGCATGAAACTCCTGCATGATATTGTTAGTTTCATTTTCCATTAAACAGTGCAGCAATATACCTTCATGGTTTTTCCAAAGCAGATTTCCATCCATCACACAAAATGTTGATGTTTTCATTTTTAAGAACCTACACTTAGTTCTGGACAGTCTTGGGGGAGCACACAGGTTTTGTAACACATAACAGATATCAGAGTACCAAGGAGATTGTTCACAGGCTACATTGATCTTTGGAGTCGCCAGCTCTGTTTCACTGTCCAGCTGATTGATATCTAGGGCTTGGAAATTTGATTCTGTCATTAATTTGGCCAAGCCTTGCCCTTTTATTAGCTTTGTAGGTTTTATTTCAATGTCAAATTCTAGTATGTTGGCAATCCATTTTCCTCTTCTGCCCTCTAAGTTTTCTTGGGTGAGAATGTCTTTGACAATAGGACTTGGTACATAAGCCACGACATGGGAATAAAGGATGTAAATCCTAAAGTCTTTAATGGCTTTGACCAAAGCATAGGCTTGTTTCTCCATGATTTGATATTTTAGAGGGGCATCTCTAAGAGCCCTGCTGAAGAAGGCAATAGGCTTCCCATTCCCTTGGTCATCTTTCTGTAATAAAACAACAGCAATAGTGTGCTGGGAGGCGAAAGAGAAAATGATAAAGTCTCTGTCAAACTGAGGATTGGTTAACACTGGGGTTTGAGTCAAGGCCAATTTTATACCTTCAAAGGCTTGTTTTGCTTCAACAGTCCACTTTACTTTTGAATCCTTTTTTAGCATGTTGTTTAATAATCTGATTAGTTCTGCTAAGTTTGGGATAAACCTTCTCAAAAAATTGATTTTTCCTAAGAATCCCTGCAACTCTTTGACATTCCTTGGGTGGGGCATTTGTAGGATAGCTTGTATCCTCTCTGGATCAATTCTTATGCCATCTTTTGAAATAATGTGTCCTAAGAGTTTACCTTCTTCCAAGCCAAATAATGACTTCTTGGGATTTAAGGAAATACCATATTTCCTGCATGTTAGGAAAATCTGTCTCAAATGTTTCAGATGCTCTCGGTCAGATTTTGAAAAGGGTGTAAGATCATCTAAGTAAATAACTAGGAAGTCATGAATCTCTTTTGCAAAAGCAATATCCATTGCTCTTTGAAATGTTGCCCCTGCATTTTTCAATCCAAAGGGCATTTTTACATATTTGAAAGTTCCCCATGGGGTTGTAAATGCAGTTTTGTCTTGATCATCAGGGTGTACTAGGATTTGATTAAAGCCTGAGAATCCATCAAGCAATGACATCCTTGAAGCTCCCACCACTCTTTGGAGAATGTGATCCATTTTGGGTAAAGGGTAGTTATCTTTGAGTGATACTTGATTTAGATTCCTTAAGTCTACACAAAGTCTAATCTCACCAGTCTTTTTCCTTGTAGGGACTAAGTTGGAAATCCATTCAGAGAATCTGATTGGTGCTATGATGCCAGCTTTGAAAATTTTTTGCAATTCCTTTTCAAGGGAAAGAAGGAGTATAGGATTGATCCTTCTCAACTTCTGTTTGAATGGTTTTTGATTAGGCTTGAGGGGAATGGTATGCTGAATGACAGAAGTATCATAGGACTTTAGGTCCTCATAGCCCCATGCAAAGACATCTTGGAACTCTTTAAAGAGGTCAATGTACTTGGGTTTTTGATCAGGGGGCAAAGAAGCAGACAACTTTATTATTTTGGGCTTGTGAATGGTACCAATATTGCATTCTTCAATGGCTGCATCTAATGGTTGCATTTTTGGCTTCCTAGGGATGTCATTTGAATCAAAAATGTCCTCTAGCGGGGTAAGGCCTGTTGGAAGGAAATTGTCTTTGAGTTGTATGATTTCAGCTTCAGCGTTGGTCACCTCTTCACAGTCAATTTGGTGAATTTGCTGAATGTTTTCGTTGTTGAAGATGGTTGGATTCAGTAATTGTTTTGCTGTTCTAGGTGATATTGGATGAACCATTTGTTGAAACAGTATTTGTGATTGACTTGCTATCTCAGGTATTTGTGATTGACTTGCTGATTCAGTGTCAATATTTAATCCTGCAAACTCTTGTTGTAAGGTTAGAAAATTGTTTATTTGCATATCATCCTCAAATACTTGCCATTCTTTAACATTGTTTGGAATGGAGGGTCTGTACTTGACCTCGGCTGTGAAGCAGTTGTTGGTTTCCAGTGGAAATTTGAACGTGCTGGCAAATGTTGCTAAACTGTGTGCATGGAGATTGTGGCCCCTTGAAATTTTTGTGATAAGGAACTCAGAGAAAGTGTCCAATATTTCAATTACAGCAGACCTGTAAGACCTCAACCTTTTGTCATTGGTGACAAAACTTCCTTTCACTTGTTGAATCACTAGATCAGAGTCTCCCATGATCGAAACCGTAGGAGCTTGTAATGCTTTTACTAGCTTGAGACCTAGTAACAGAGCTTCATACTCTGCCATGTTATTAGTGCATCTAAAGTTTAACCTACAAGCTCTGCCTTCTGCATGGGTTTTCTCTTTGTTATGTATCCAAACTCCAGCTCCTGCCCCTAACTTGTTGACTGAGCCATCAAATTCTAAGACCCACAGGATATCTTGCTTGACAGGAGATTTAAAGATCTGTTCATGGGATGGCAATGTAAGCAGGAGTTGGGGTTTCTTCTTTGGCTTGTGTTCTAGGACAGTTTCATCACTGGATTGAAAATCTTTGACAACTAGAGGAGGGGTCGTGTCCAGTGCTTGACTGATCGATATTTTATGGGTGGTACTTCCTTGATTAATGTTTTGTTCTTGCATGAGTGTTTCGGTCCTAATGTCATTGTTTGAGAGGCTTGCGCTGTCATTGAATAGAATGAACGAATCTATGTCTGAATGGACAGCATATACAGGAAAGTTTTGAGGCTTTTCCTCACTGCTGACCATGTATTTCATGAGTGTTTCTCTGTAGAGTCTCTTTGGTTGCCCAAAGACAGAGATGGTGGCATATGACATATCTAATTGTAGGGAGCCTTGGAGTTTGGCTCCCCATGATCTTGATAACAGCATCCCATATTTAGGTGGGATATCAGTGACTACAACATCCATTAGAATGGTTTTGTTGGGGTATTGAACCAGAGACACACATAAATCTTTTATTAGACCTAAACACTTGACTTGGCTGGAGTCAAAGGAAAACAGGTCCTTGTATGGTCTTGTTATATCCAAATTCAATCTTTCCATGACTGCTTTTGGCATGAGGTTATGAGAGGCACCTGAGTCAAACATCGCGTTATGCAGAATTTTGTCATGAATATGCAAGCTGACATAAAAAGGTAATATCCCTGTAACTGCTGTTTTTCCATCTACCTCTGGGCCAAACAGTAATTCCGGAGTGTCATCTAACACATTTACATCATCTTTGCTATTAGTGAGTTGAAGGGATTTCTTAATCTGTTGTTTATAGATGTCATGCTTAGCTAGTTCTGAGAGGGGAATTGCTATCTTTAGCTTGCCAATCTCTGTGCCTAGGTCAAAAGGTTTATCAGCTTGGGTTTTGGAGTTATGGATAGCAGCCCTTTCCTTGCTCATTACATCTTCTTGTTGGTTTTCATCTTGACTTTGAGACCTGCCCCTTTTGCTCATGTCTGGAGGGGTAATATCTAAATCAGGGTGAGAGGACGACGTTGCCATAGGCTGATGTAGTGGTGACAAAAGTGTGGTGACCTCTTCAACCACTACTTCTTCTGTAGGCAAGTTTGTTTTGTCATTAGGTTCTGTGACTATGGCTCCTTTAGACTGCTGTTTATCTTTTATCTTTTCAGGCTGATTTACATTTACAGTCCTACTCCTTAGCTTGTACTGTTTATGAACTTCATAGACAGCACTATCATATCCTTGTTTAAAATCAAAGGATTCTCCTGATTTAGTTTGGAATATTTTGATTTCATCATCTTCATGATCCTCTTGTGTTAAGAAAACTTGGCTTTTACCATCTAGACCCATTAGATTAATCTCAGGGTCTTCATTGGGTTCAGTTGATGTTGAAGTTTCTGCATAATTTTCTTGGAAAGGGGGTCTAATGTCTTGGTCAGCACTTATCCTACCAATGTTCTGGTTTTGGGTTCTCCTAAAATTCGGATTTCTAGGAGGGTTGTTTTGTGGTGCTTCCCATGATGACTTTCTTTCAACCGATTCCACTCTCTCACCCAATCTCTTCATGCTATTTAGTATTGCATCCAGCTTTTGATCAAAGCCCGAGGGTTCTTCTTTGAAGGCAGTCCTTTTCTCCAACTTTGCCCTGTTTCTTTTGGCAATTAGGTTAGCTTCCACTGTGACAGCAACCCTTTGAGCTTCTTCAAGGGTTGGAGGATCTCTTTCCTTCAATTGATAGGCCATATCAGGGTCAAAACCATCAGGGAATTTATACAGGGCTAAGTCAGGAGGAGGCCTTAAGTTCTGTGGAATAGCATTATATACATTGTTAAACCTAGCACAATATTCCAAAACTGTCTCCTGGGGACCTCTCTTAATAGTGTCATATTCACCAAGTACGTGGAGAGGATCTTTCTTCTTCTCCCATCTGTCAGTAAAAGCTTCGTAAAGCAGATCAGGAGTTGTAATGGAGTTTGCATTGAGGGATCTGAACCAAGTTCTAACATCCCCAGTTAAGCTTTGAACAAAAATTATCATTCTGACAGTGTCATCATCTATTTCATAGGTCTCAAAGTGGTCTTGCATCTTCTTAGCATGCTGGATAGCTGTTAGAGAACCATTTGAGTCAAAATATGAAATTTTACTTTGATAATCTTGAGGTAAGGCCGCAGCATTAGCTGGTATCTGCAGAGGTGCATACCTGTTAGCCATATTTATGAGGTTTAGAGGGTTAATAGGAACAAACGGGACAGCAGGGATCACTGGTATAACAGGGTTAATGGGATGAGTAGCTAGTGGGAGACTGGTCAAAGGAGTATGTGCAGTGGATGAAGATGTGAGAGGAGGACTTTGCGATGTTGATGGTGAACTAGGGGAACTAGGGGTGGACCGGAAAAGAACTTTGCAAGGAGTGGGAATGAGGCTGGGATGATCCGAACTTATATTTGCATCAGCAGGCTCCTCCTGCTTGTGCTGTCTCCGGATGCTTCTTTGGATGGTATTTGGATTATCAACAATGATGGGTGGATTAGGGTTAGGATTTGCCCTAGTATGCCGTGAATTTTTCTTAGGAGCCAGCTTCCAACCTGTTTTTTTTTTGGATTTTGTAGGAAATTTTTATATTTGCAAGGACTGGATGAAGATTTTGGAATGGCTATATATTCTCAAAGCTGAGTCGAAGATTCCCCAAACAAGCTCCTCCTTAAAGCTGTTAATGTGATGCAGAAACAGTTCTAAGGCCTCTTGGCTGGTTTCAGGTTTTATGGTAGCTTTGGAAAACAGATAGTAATTAAAAAATCCTAAGAACTCCCCAGTGGAGTCGCCAATTATGTTAACACCCAGGTTGTTCCCTATGACTCCCAAGGGAATACGGCCGGGGTAACCACTAACCAATCTTTGGGTTACAGTTCCTAGCCTAACTGCAACCAGAGAGGGCTCTCTCTTTATGATTTGTCTCTGTTATGATGGTGTTTTAGGCTAGCTATTATGCTCAGGTTTTGTTTTGTGTTTTGGTTGAAGGATTTCTTTCAGGTCTTATGAGGCAGTGTTTAGATAGTATAATACCATTGGGCAATGGAGTCTGGAGCTGTGAAATGATCTGATACGCTGGTTTGGTGTTGTTCTAACTGCAGGGCCTATTGTGTATTTTAAACAGACAAACTAGATCAAATGGTGATGTATGTCGATTCAACAGAAAGCAATTAAGAATTTCCTATTGAACTGGTGGGTGAAAGTGAGCACACTGCACAGGAGCAAAACTTTGAATTCCTGTGACAAAGGTCACTGTGATAGATGCATTCTGAAAAGTGCAGCATTTAAGAATTACACTTTACTAGATTACAGCTGAGGAAAACATTGATAAACAACGCAGATTGAACTCAGGTTACTCAATGAATAAATCCTGAAAGCTATTCTTTTTCCTTGTTGCTTAGTATTGAAAACAGATAACATATATGGATTTCAACAGAAACAGCTAATTAACAGAGAGAGATGCAGGGACTTATTGTATGATGAAATACACAGGGATCCAGTAGTTATCAACAGACACCAGAACGCATCCAACACCTCAGAAATCCGAGAAATTCCATTGCTTTGCTCTATTAACTTCTGAAAAGGATTACAGCATAAGAACTTCTTCAGGAGAAATCAACAACAACCCTTGCAATCTTATGCGAAGGGGATTTTATAGAAATACGTATACAAAATATCTCAGGCATTGAGTCATCTGAGAGAGAAAATATCTACATTATTACGTTCAGAAAGTAGGCAAGGAGTTATTACAATTTTAAATGCAGCGTAAATGCCCTTTATGTCTGTCAGAGGATTGTTTTGACTTTTGAGAGTCACTGAGTCGGTTGCATTACTCTGTTTTAATTCTGGAGATACGCATTTACTTTTGGCTGCGCAGTGCGTTCTCGGGTTTGCCAGCTGTGGTTCTCTTTTTCTGCTTTGTTGGCCGCTACATCCGCTAAGTTGGCTCAGCTTTGATTTATGTTGCATGCTGACTTTGCTGAACTGTGCTTTTTATAAAAAATTGTAATAAAACAGAAATTTGGTGAATGCCTTACTGCTTACAAAATTCTGTGTATTGCATCTGTCCACCATTCCTGTGTAGGGAGCTGATGCTTGAGGATGGCCTCCATTGTCTCTTCAGCTTCTGTATATTTGAAAAAATTTGGGGCTACATCAAACAAGTGATTAATTTCATTCATTATAAAAAGTAGATTTTCTATCTTACTATAGAAAATCTGTCCTGTAATAGGCCCTGTGTCTTCTGAAGTGCTGGCCTTCTCATTGACCTGTGCTGAGGCAAAAACATTTACTCTTTTAGCATACTGTTCATGGGTGAATAATTTCCCTCCGTTGTTCAGTAAGCTAGGGAGTCCTCTACTCTGCAACACCTGAAACTTCTCCATGAACCTATTTACCTCTGTCTGCATATCCTGGGTTCTTCTGTCCAATGTCTGCACCAGATTTCTAAGAGTAAGAACCCTCTTGATCATTTGAATGGTCTCAGTTCTATTTGTGATTCCAATGGTGGCTAACTGAGAACTTGTTTTGTGGTTAAGCACATTGATCATTCTTGTAGCAACTTCAGGCATATTTCCTAATAAGGCCCTTGATGTTCGGATTTCCTTCTGTGCCTTTGGGATGAGCTCTAGTTGCTCATGGATTGTCTCGATATATGGCCATTGGTTGTTGATGGATTGACCAATATTGGACCATATCATTGCTCTGATCTCAGATATGATTTTATCTAGCTTGAGCTCATTCTCAAGCTCCTTGATCCTGTCTTTAAGGGCTTTGATTTCCCTGGCCTTTTCTCCCACCTCTCTTTTTGTCTTATCATGCCTTTCATTTACCTTGGCCAGCTTTTCCTTAGTTTCATTCAGCTCTGTCATCTGGGCTTCCAAAATTTGTATTTCATTCTTTAGCTTCTGCATATCTAGGCTCTGATCTGTGCTGATGGGTGCTGCTGAAGTAGATGTGGTTGTTTGTTCAGCCTGCTGAGGTGGAGGCACCGTAGTAGGAACAGTCTCCTCAAGATTGATGACTTGAGGAGGGGGCTGAGATGTCTGCCCTTCTTGTGCTTGTTTTAATGGTGCTTGTAGAGCTGCTTGTGTAGCTTCATATTGCCCCAATTTTTCTTGTGCCTTCACCAGCTCTTTGTAAATGGAAACTAGCAGGGCAGTAGAATCCTGCTCATGCCTTTGCTTTGCTATCTCATCAGTCTGTGGATGGATAGTGGCTGGAATTTTGACCTTCTTTCTTAGTGCAGCCATGTCAGCATCTCTAAGTTTCAGGATCTCTTGTATTCCTTTGATGTCATTGGGATTGTGCCCAATTTCTACAATGATTTCCTCCAGGGATCTTATCCTGTTGTCTTTGGCCTGAGAAGAGGCCCTCTCCAGTTCTAGCTGGGAAGCTGTGGCATTCAGACTGCTTGTTAATTTATAATTCTCCAAAGTCTTGTCAGCCAATGAAGCATACACCATTTCGCCAGTTTGCTTATGCAGCTCAATTTTGTCCATAGGGTGTATGTCCTTGGCGAGGATCTCTAGGTTAGTCCTAAGATAGTCAGCAGTGGATTGTGGTTGGAGCGCCGTAGGCATAAAGTGACTCATTATCATTTTGCCTTCACTTACATCAAAAGCAGACATAAGTCTCTGCTGATTGGAAGGAGCCATGTTTAGCAGGTGATTGTACAGTTGTACTTTGATAGGATCACTCCTCCTCTTGATGTCTATAAATTGCTGCTTGATGCTTACTTGTCCTTCTTTCTGTTGGCTGGAGGAGCTGACCTCCCCTCCCATGGTCCTATCCTGTTCCTGCTGGAAGGAACTTGCTGAAGCTTCTCTGCTGGGCGGGCCCATGCCCAATGCCTCTCTTATTGCTATATCCTCCTTTGGAAAATCATTTAGTCTCTGCCTTTTCTCTCCCTGGTTTATAGAGGATGTCAGGGGAGTTTCTCTGTCCCTTTCTCTAAAGACAAATGTATCCTCCTTTTGAGGGGTTTGGAGGACCGAGGCATCAAAGGTAGTGTCTTGTCTTGTAGGCACCGTTCTCTCAGTGGTCTGAGGAGTCTCCACTGTTTCCTTTTGCTGGGCAGACTGCTCCTGCCTTTGTTCTTCTTGATGTTGTCACTCTTGCAGTTCTGATTCTTCTTGCTGCCCTTGCTGCAGCCCTTCTGCTTGCTGCTGTAACTCTGCCTGCTGTTCCTGCTCCATCTCTTGGCCTTTGCCTTTTTCTGAGATGTTTTCACCAGTTCTTGTAGCTTGATGTTGGGCAGTTGAGGAGGACGTTGCTGCTCCAATTTGAGTGCTTGGCAGTGAGGTGACCTGTGAATAAAACTCAAGGTCAACCATCTTCTTGAGGTTTCTTAGAGCTCTTTGATTAAGCTCTTCTTGGGTCACATTTTCTTCTAAAGTTCCTCTTCTCCACTTGCTTTGGTTAGCATATTTTTCTAAGTGAGGAAGGCTATAATGACCATAAGCAGATAATTTGTATTTGAGCCTCCTCATTGTAATGAAGTTGTTGGGGTCATAGGGTTTCCATATGAAGCTGTATTTGAGACCAAGGCCCACAAGCATTCTATCTGCCTCTCTCCACCCTTCATCCCTTTCATTGAGAAGGAAATGGCCAAGTTGATTTCTGACTTTTAACTGTGCCTTCTTACCTTTTCCTGAAAAGTGGAGCATATCCACATAACCAAACTGCCTGAAGTATTCCAAGGCAAGTAGCCTCATAGGCACAAATTTAGGTAGTTTAAATGGGGGTAACTCACACCCATATAGTCTGATAACGGTGTGGTGTTGGTAGAAATACCAATCCCCAATACTGTATGCTTTTGATAAATGCAGGAGTCTTTGCATTTCGTCTGTCAATCTGGGAGGAGGTGAACCCAACAGTAGAGTCAAGGCTGGATGGATGAAAAGATCAATAAATTCGCAGTAGGTGTATGGAGAACAGCTTACTATGTGAAAAACGGATGTCCAATACACTACTAATCTCAGATTGCCCTGTGCATCTTCTCTCTTCTTTGGGAAGGAGAACTTATCATGTTGGAAGTATAGGAGCAGATGATATAGGTAAGAGGTGTATTTAAATACCCTTTCTCTTGACAGATTCATCAACTGCTCATGCATCTTATCTGATATGTATGTGGCATAATCATAGTAGATTGGTTTCCTTCCTGGGGAAAACATAAGCATTATTTGTAGAACAGTTTCATCCACATACTCCACTGAATCATATCCCAAGATGGGACTGATCATGTCAACAAGGTCCAAGCCCAACTGGTTGAGGTAGGCAAAATGGATGGGAGGAGTTTGCACAGTATCAACTTTGATGAAAATCTGATTAAGCTTTGTGATTTGTGCCTCTGTTATCCTGGCTCCCTGTACTATTAAATCAGCTAATGATAGAGGGACCAACTTTTGATCTGTCTTGAACTGCAACATCTCCCTGATGGCTTCAGGGGTAATGAGGAATAGAATTGAGCCTGAAGAGTCCAGCACTGCCCTCTGGGATGCATCATAGTAGTCAGCAACTAAGTGGATAAGCTCAGGGAATTGATTAACCTAAGGAAGCTTGAATATTGGGAGAAATGAATCCCAAATTCCCAGGATGTCTGTCCCCCTCTCATGTTTGATCTTTATTTCATTTAGGATTTGTAAATGGAACCTGCTTTTGCTCAACATTTCCTCTGATATCTTGTAGTCCAGGTCTGCTAATGCTCTTGTGTCCAATGTTCTATTAGGGGCATTCAGGGGAGCTACATTGAGGGCTATAGGAGCTACAGGGGGATCCATAACTCTTCTTGGGATGTGGTTCTCTTTGAAGACTGCTGTTACTATGCAGAGTAACACTGACAAAGTTTCTTTGCAGACAATGATGGTTTTATGAGTGAAGGGTGAAGGTAAAGGCTGCAGCAGTTGAAATATTGCCTTTGAGTGATCAGGTGGGTGGCAGAAATGCTCAGAGTATGCTTTTTGTGGTGGATTTGTTTCCTGCAGGTGAAGGGTTCACGATTGCGCGAACCAGCGACAGTTTTCTTTCAAATTACCCACAGTGGTTCGACAGAAGTGTAGTGACGGCTCTGGTTCAGTCTAAATTTCAATTCAGTGGCATTTAACGGTGAATTTCGGGTCTTAAGGTCTGTTACTTATTGATACGCGAAATGCAGTGAAAAATGGAGTTTCAGAGCTCAAATGAAGAATACCTGTGGAGTTGGACTGGCTAGAGCTTGCTGGCGCTGAAGAGATGGACGTTCTGGCGGTCAGGAAACACTTTTCCGCGGCTGGTGCAGGTTTGGTCGTAATTATGCATGCAGGATAAACAACGATGAATGCGCTCAAAATGTAAAAAAAAACACGAATTTTCGGCCAAAATAGACTTTTTGGTGATTTTGGCGCGAATTCGTGCTGACGTCATCATGACGTCATGAGTGGGGTCGGGGCCGGATGACGTCAGCAGGACGTCATCGGGCCAGTGGCGGGGTCTGGTTGGTCCGCTGGGGCAGTGAGATGGCAGGACAGGTGGACCAATGGCTGGGCAAGGGAATGACAAGACGGCGTACCTGGGTGACGGAGCGATGACGGGTTGCTGAGGTCACATAGGCGGGAACGACAAAACCAGAAACCGCGGCGGTTTGATATCGCACCGCCTACGGTACGATGGCGGTTTGCAGCAGTAGTACCTCCGACGGATTGTGGAGCCGACGCGTGGATACAGCGTGACGTAACCTTTATACGGCCATCGGGAGGTAACCTTCGGGCATCGGATGAGCTCCGACGCTATGGTGGCCGTCAGATCTGGAGGAGCCAAATCGGACGATGATCGGAATACTGATGTGACAGGGAGATAGCGTACTTAATTTTCGGACGTCGGAAGGAGTCCGACGCGATCAGGGCCGTTGGAACGGGAGGTATTTGATCGGACGGTTGTCGGAACAAGTGAAGTGACAACCAAGTACGGGGAAGGGGAGGATTAAAATATTGCTTTTTCTGGGAATTTGCGCGATGGCGGAGACTATGCAAAAGTGGGTTTTCACGTCTCGTTTGAAAATAGCTCCGCCCTTTAGACTTAGCATAAAGATAATATGTCGGTTTTTCATGATTTTTGGCCATTTGAAGCGGGTGAGGGTAGAAATTAGGCTTTTTAGGGGTTTTTATGTGCAAAAGGGGGTCAAAATGAAGGAATTAGCTCATGAAGGGGAGGAGGTACTTGGCTTAGGTTCATCAACATGACCAGGTGTCATTCGATCCCTGACTCAAGACTTATTGGCTATAATGCCAAGGGGATGGGTATTTATATAATGCTTGGGGTTTATACACCATGGCGTTAGTAGTAATAGGGGAAAGGTAATATAGGGGATTTACATAGTAGAATTAGAGTTAATATGGATGAGAGGGTGAGTGGAGGGGAAACCATTTAAGTTTATGTGAAACAAACTTGGTTTTGAGAGTAGATCAAAATGAAAAGATTTTTAGACAAGAAATGTGGCTTCTAAAGATTAAGAACCACCATGAAAGCTTAGTCTTTTCCATGAATCTTAGCTAATGGGGGAATGTTAGAAATGAAATTGGAGGGGAATGAGGGAAATTAGTCATGCTTCCTGCTGCAATTTGATGAAGAAGAACACCTTTGTCAATTAATTGACTTTGCTTTGATACCCACAGTTACCATCTCTGCAATGGTAGGGATAACCTTTCTGCAACCCCAACTACTTACCCAGCTACTTGCCTAGCATTTTTATTTCTTCTTAGAGGGTGCACTTGGACTTGTAGACCCTTATTTGCCTTTTCTTTTCTTTGGCTTTTTCTTTTGCTTTTTCTATCTACCTCTACCCTTATCTCTTCCAAGGTCCCAGATTAAGCTGTTGGGAGCCTTTTCTTCTCTACCTGAACTAGTTGTCTGCCAAGATTAAGCAGTTTGGACAGACTTCTTTCTCTATTCTATAACTGAAAATTGAAAACATGGCATGATCCAGGTTAAACTGTTGGATCATCCACCAAAATTGAAATAAGGTCATCAACATTGAAACACTTTACACACCTCTTGTTCTCTAGGAAATATGGGATCTTTGTGATATCAAAGCAGAGCATATTTGGACTTTGCCTTGCCAATCATGAAATATGAAACCTATTGGTATAGGTATCCAACACCGGGACCTGTGAGAAGTGACATGACCTGAAACCACTTGCATTATATTCCTCTAAGTATGAGCTTCATATGCCCTAAATACATCTCCTGCAAAATCTTCATGAAAACAACTCTTTTTGCATTAGCACGGGTCCACAGTTCACTGCCCACGCCAATGAGGGAAATCCTCCATAAAGGGCGCGCCATTGGCGCTCTATCCCAGAGTCGCACTTGCGCCAACCGAATTGAGTAAAGTTTTCAACGAACAAACTCCCGAAGGTTCTCTTCAACCCATTCACCAACTGAATCTATGTTGAGCTAGGATGGTTTGGCTTCAAATCTCCATAGAAGGGAAAGTGGTTTGCCACCTTTCACGGAAGTTTCCAAGTGATAAAGCCAATCCCATGAATAATGTGGTTGATCCTATCTTTTTCCCTCTCTATCTATAAAAGCTTGCCTCTATGCCTTGAGCAAGCTAGTTGGAGTGATAGTTAGAATTACAATAGTTCCAGGAGTTTAAGAGTTTGAAGCTGCAAGAGCCTTCTTTGCGCCCATAAGGCTAAATCTAAGTAAGGAGATTCTTGTCACCCAAAGAGAGAGAGGTTTGTTCTTCATCCCAACAAGCTTTGCAAGACTTGTGTAGCTGACTACCCAGCCAAAGGAGGATTTGATGTCAGAACAATGGTTCTATTCTTCTTTGTTATTCATTAATAATAGATGACTATCATTATGGTATCATTATGGTTCCACCCTCATTGTCTCATGTTTGATGTTGAGTTATATATTTTCTGACCGATATATAATTGCATCTACTAGATTTTACGCTTGTTTTTGTGTTGTTCTTTGCATGTGCAAGTATCCTATCACGGAGATCATGCAGATTGTGACCGGCCAAGGCAAAGGAACGAGGGCGACATCTCTTTGACGAATACTAGCGTTGGAATCCAAGTAGGTTCTCACCATCTACTTTGTATTTGCAATTAGGAACTTGCGTGATAGCATTGAGTGATTTTTGCTAGACCCGGTCTGGGCTAGTAGGGATCATCTCTGTCCGCAGAGAGGATTTACCTCCACAACAATTTGGCGACTCCGCTGGGGAGATCTTGTTGTTTGATTTGTAAACTTTAGACGGAGCCTGAAGCACGGCTAGATAGCCTTCGAAACGCTATTGCTTTGCATTAGCGAAGTAGATCAACGCCACTTCAGTCAATCTCCAGTTTGGTTTACGAACTAAACAGCTTGGAGTTTGTCTTGTCTCTTTGGTTTTTCTTGTTTTGATTGCTTAGATAGCTTTCTGGGTCGAATTTCTTGTTGTTTCTTGCTTCCTGGTTTGCCTAGATACTATTCTCAAGCCCTGGGTCACTTGCTTTTTTTTTATTTAAGTTAACTTGATTAGCGTGCTTTTTAGCCAAACAGTCGCGCTATTGGCGCAAGTTGCTCAAAGACAACCCACGCCAATCCTATAAAGGCGTGAGTTGCAGCCTGACAATCGCGCCAGGCCTATCAACTTTTCAAGTTCACTTGTCCTTAAGCCCTCTGAGCTTGGATTTGTGTCTGGCTGTGTTTTTTTCAATTACTGGAGTGTGTTTGATCCTGATTTGACTGGTTTTAGACCTTCATCATTCGGGTGTTTGCTTTTTTCTATCGGTTTCACATTTTAGCCCTAGGGCATCTAGTGGCTTTGTGCGTCGAGCCTCCCGGAGGTGTTTTGTGTTCTTTGATCATCCAGTCAACATTGTGGTTATTCCTTTGCATTCGCTTAGTAGTTGTCAAAGTTTTTCTTGTTATCCAAAGTGATTTGCTTGGGTTTCACTTGGCTTCGTTTGAGCTTGGATCACATAGCTCATAAGAGGTCTTGGTATTTTCTTTCTGGTTTGAAGGACTGTTTTGGTGTTTTTTGGGATCCGTTTGTGTTCTCATTGAGTGAAATTGGTCTTTTGCTCAGTGTTACTGTCTCTCAAAATTTATTTAGTGCACTTTGCCATTGAGAAAGGAAAACGAATAATCTATGTTGCGTTGCATTAGTTAATTGAAATTAGAAGCTTTTCATTGATTAAGTGATTTAAAACAAAAGAAAAGTTTTATTTATTCATCATTAGCTGCATCAAAGTGATTCGTGCTTGTTTGTGGTCATTTTGTTTGAAAAATTCTTAACTCTCTTATAGTTAGCATTCATCGAACGAAATGATGTTCTTTGGCATATAGTTTGCATTTAGGAAATTGTGAGAGATTACATACGGTAGGACCTGAAACTGAAAATTAATCAAAGATCAACCATAAAATGAACTGAATGAACTTAAAAATGCATTAGAACATAACGCTCACTGATTAGAGTTCTAGGCTAGAGACGTGCTCCGGCGTCGTTAAACCTAGTCACTGTTGTTTCACACTACGGTTGGGTGATTCCTCCTTTTGTGACTCGATAGTGGTCTAGCACGGATTTGAGCTCCCACGTACCGTCGCATATATAGGGGAGACCCCACTAGGTTATCATCCTTTATCCATAGGAAGTCGTGTCTGCCGCCTTACAAGCCGTAACGCACCGAACACAGCATTCGGGAAGATTGACTGCCATACAGGAAGTCCTTGGTTTTCATATGACTGCCAAGGTGTATATGCAGTTTTACGGATTTGTTTGGTAAACCCTTTGCCTAGTCTCTCCAGAGTAGTCACTTTTGATCCTTTTCAGACTCCTTAAAAGAAAAGGCTCACTTGAGCAGTTTCTCACTTCGGGCTCACAAAACATTCGAAGGCGACTAGAGTCACCTTTTTGTCCTTTTCTCAACTCTTAAAACATGAAAAGGTCAAGTTGTGTCCTTGCGTATTAAAATTCATTTGGCCACGATAAACATACCTGGTTAGATCTTGTGTGCGTTAGTTTGAGTAGGCTCTTTTATCGTTAGACTCCCTTAGGTTTGTTTGAAGTTTGTCATCCTGGCTGAACCGTCGACTCCCGTTCCAAGTGATCAAGGCTCTCCATCTTCCACTGCTCCTGAGGTACCGGTTGTGAGTGATACTCTTCCTGTTATCCCGAGTATCCAACCGATCAACTCTCGCGCTCCGGATGACGAAGGTTACAAAATTCATTGGAACCCCATCTGGGAGCCTGACGAGGACGATATTCCCTTTACCCCCCCTGGTGTTTCGTCTCCAATGTCTACCTCTCACATGGATGAGACATCTCCTAGAGTGAGTGAGACACCTTTGGTGTCGAATATCGACACTCCCATCCCAGCTACTTCTCCACTCCCCCCACGCTATCAGTTGTTGAGGGATAGGGTAAGTGCCAAGACTCCTATTTCGACCATGTGGGATCCTCATATCACTCCCACCACGGGACCTTTTGTTTCACAACCCCACACTACACCTGTTACTTCAGTTCCAACGAATCCAAATGTTTGTGTAGCACATTCAACTCTGGTTGTTAGTGCCGTAACAGCGTCCTCATCTTTGAACACTGGTGTTGGTCCCCCTCATGGTCAAGTGAGTAGTGGTCAGCCGGAACTCTCACCTAGAGTTTTCCACCCTGCACAAAGTGCTCCACCCTCTTCTGGTCCCGTTCCAGGAGGGGGGCCATATGATGCCTCTGGACAAGCTGTTCAGGATCCGAATGCATAGGGTCCATTATTTTACTATGATTCTATCGGTCAATACCTTCAACTCTCTCAACCCTTGCCTACTCAACCTATTGTTGAGGTTTCGGTACCATTATCCATTGCTTGGAACCCTGGTACTGCCTCTTTCCATGGGGGCCAAGCAATGCCTACACAGCTTCAGGAACCACCTAACCAAGGCCAGCCATATTATGTGCAAAACCCCCAGGGGCAGCAATATTATGGCTAGTCTTACCTAGGACAACCTAGGGGCCTACAAGGACAACCCTATCAGGGACAACCTTTGGCCACTGGTGGTCCGTCTTTTACCTATCTGACTCAACCTTTGGGTTATCCGGGGCAACCCGGTACCCAGCAAGGTTACCCGTCTGGACAACCAGGACAACCTTATATTCAACAAGACCAACCTGGTATTCAGCAGGGTTATCCCTCTGGACAAACCGGACAAACTTACATTCCACAAGGTCAATCGGTAGTCCAACAAGGGTATCCTTCTAGGCAAGGGGGGCAGCCTTACGTACAGCACGGCCAACCCACTGCCCAGCCTAGTCATCCTTCTGGGCAAACGGGCCAGCTCTCTGCACAGCAAGGCCAACCCACTGCCTGGCTTAGTCATCTTTCTGGACAGGCTGGCCAACCTCAAGGTCAACCGGTCGTCCAGTCTGCTCAACCATCTGCTCCGCAAGGACAATCCTTGGTTGCTCAAGGACAACCTGGCACCCAGCAGACATATCCCTCTGGGCAAACAGGTCCGTCCCAAACCCAACCAGGCCAACCTTCCGGCCAGATGGTCCAAGCCCAACCTGTTCAAGGACATTCTTCTGGGACCCAGACTCAACTTGGTTATCAAATGCAAGGTGGGCCACGACCCCAACCTTCCTACCAAGCACAGCCTTCTTATCAGAGTCAGTATGGAGCTCAGCAAATGTATGGCTACCAGCAACCCCAGGGGCAAACTCAATTTACCCCTTACCAAAATTATCAACAAATCCAGGTTACTCCTTATCAAAATTATCAACAACAATATGTTGCACCTGCAGGTCAAGTTGCTAATCCATGGGGCGTTGGGGGGCAGACCCAGGGTCAACTATCTACATATGGACAGAATCCTTATGGGCAGAATCCATACGGACAGAACCCCTACAGGAAAAATCCCTATGGGTAGAGCCCTTACGGGCCGGGCCCATCCGGACAAAGTCCATGGGGGCAACCACCACCTGGTTGGAACCCTGGTACTACCTCTCTTCCACAACCAAAAATGTCCTTTAACCCTCAGTTGCTTTTCTTAGCGACGTTGGAACTTCCAGATGTGTCCAAGTTGACGAATGATCCCATTCTTCATAATCCATATTGGCCACCAGTTCCAACTGAAATACCCAGTGATTGCCCAAAATTCGATGGCAAAGCTGGTGAAGATCCTCAAGCCCATGTCATGACCTATCACCTTTGGTGCTCATCCAACTCGTGGCTTGATGACTCCATCCGGCTTCGCCTCTTTCAAAGGACTCTCACCGGCTCAGCCGCTAAGTGGTATATTGAGCTGAATCGCGGAACATTTCAAGATTTCAACTCGCTGGCTATGGCATTCCTAACTCATTTTCAGTTACCCATTCGGTATGAGACAGGGACACACCTCCTTACGTCTCTCAAACAGGACACGGCTACGCATATATCCGATCATATACATGAATGATGACAGCGTCGTCGCTTGATCAATTTTTGGATTCCTGATCAGCTCCTGACCGATTGGTTCACGACTTCCTTTGTCCCTGGGATCGCGCGAGACATCGCCATGGGAGCTTGTGTAACTGAAGAGCAAGCTATCGCGCGTGCTCAGTACCTTGACTTAGTATACTCTCAGTCAGGTACTTTATATGATTATTTGCCAGACGCCCCGAGGCCCGGAAAATCCAAAGCTCCGCCAAAACCATCTGTTGACGGAGTTATTGGCTCTGTAAACACGTCATCAAAGAAATCGACCGCGAACCCTGGGAAGCAAAAACAGAACGCTTCTAATGGAAATACTTCTCAGGGTCAATCTAATTCTGGAAGTACCTCCGAGGTTAACGCTGTCCAGTCCACTGTGGCGGATAAATCCTCGAAAGGGAAGAAGAAAGGGAAGGCTAAGAATAAGACTGAACACCCCAAACGGGACTCCCCTAAAAATCCACCCGAGGAAGGAGCCAAACGAAAACCTAAGTATCCTTGTCTTATCTGTGATGAGGATCACTACACTAAAGACTGCCACAGGTGGTCCAAAGTTAGTCGATTATTGAAAGGTGCTCCTGGGACTCCTGCTGTGCTCAAAGAACCTTTCCCTTCTCAGCAAACTCAAATGGTGGCAGACCCATCTCAACCCTCTTCCTCATTTGGCTCTCAAGTATTTATGGCTGGGACAATTCCCATCCATGTCACTACTCGAGCAAAATAATATCCATCTCCCGCCGGGAAAGAGCCGGAGGTCTCCTCCAACGCTCCTCCGTCGAGTTCTGGTCCTCTCCACATCGAAAGACCCAGCACTGAGACGATTCCCCGACCCCCTCCGAAAGGTGTACTCCGGAAGTCTTCTTACAACCCTAATGCTCGTGTTGCCCAGCACTATAGCATTGTGGAGGACTTAGCTCAGGCTCCGTCTGCTATGTCCACTCTAGAAGTCCTCCAGATCTGCCCCTCCCAGAGGAAGTCCTTGCTATCGGCCATCGGTGGCATAGACCCGGCTGATTCAGATTTGATTTCTTTCGATCTCGAGGGCTATACGCCGAGACTGCCCCACCAAATCGCTTTCCTTATACAGGTCATCATCAATGGCAAAACTATCCATCGTACAGTCATTGATGAAGGTGCCTCAACTTGCATCATGTCTGTTGCATGCTGGAAAGCCATTGGTTCTCCTACGTTAAGCCAGTCTCCTACGACGTTAGAAGCCTTTGATGGAAGAGAGTCTCCTCCTTACGGTATCCTCCAACGCTTGCCCATCTCCTTGGAAGGGAAGACGGTAGAAGTGGAGGTAGAAGTTGTTGACGCTAATCTCACCTATAACCTCCTCCTTGGATGTAGCTGGACATACGCCATGCAAGCCGTGGCTTCCTACCTTTTCCGTGTCATTCGTTTCCCTCATAAAGGGACGATTGTCACGGTGGACCATCTCTCCTTCTTCGCCTCTTCTTCTGAAGGTAATGTGCCATTCGTGGAGCATACCTCTAAATCATTCAAGAGTGTGGGAGCCGGACTCTTTAAAGATCCCGCTCTAATGGGTGTCTTTCCCCTTCCACCTCCGAATCTTGCCCCTATTAACATGATCTCTGTGCGTTCTGATCCGTGGGTCCTTCCTCCCGCTAATCAAGAAGAGTCCTGGGGCGATATGATGTCATTGAGTCCTGCCGAGCTCAACTACGTCGAAATCGTCACTGCATCGGCTCCCCCTGCCGAACATGCTCTTCCGAGCAGTGTTCCCGACTCATATGTTCATTTCCCTTGGCTTGGAGATGATGCTACTTTGGATCCATTAAAGGAAATATTTCCTTCCGATGAAGCCATCGTAGAGACCATGTCTCTTGAAAAGCTCCCTTGGTCAGATCATCACCACCGCTCTTTGTTTCTCCCTCCCCATCAGGAAATGATCACATGTCTCGAACGGTTTGCTTCGTGTATCCCATCCTCGCCCCTTCAAACACCTATTCAAATCTACCAAGTATCTTCTGAGGGCAATATGGGAAACATCACGCAAACCCAACCCATCGACATCTCTGTGAAATCAGGGATTGTTGAGTACATTTACATAGGAGTCACTTGCACTCCAGAGGAAGTTCAACTCTACACTGATCTATTTCGCGAATTTCGTGATGTCTTCGCTTGGTCCTATGAAGAGATGCCCGGCATCGACCCTAGTATAGTGGTGCACGAGATACCTACGTATCCAGGTGCTAAGCCTGTCCGTCAGTGCCTACGCCCTGTGCACCCCCGAAAGGCCGCAGCCATCAAAGCAGAAGTCGAAAAGCTTTTCAAGGCTGGTTTTATGTATCCCATTCCACTGATGGATTGGGTTTCTAATATAGTCCCTGTGAACAAAAAGCAGGGCACTATTCGAATCTGTGTTGATTACCGTGATATCAATCGCGCTTGTCCTAAAGATAACTTCCCTACACCCTTCATCGATCAGCTTATTGATGAGTGTGCAGGAAGCGAAATTTACTCGTTCATGGACGGTTTTTCTGGATATAACCAGATCAACATCGCGCCTGCTGATCAACATAAGACCGCTTTTATCTGTCCTTGGGGCACTTTTGCCTATAAGAAGCTCCCTTTCAGTTTAAAAAATGCTGGCGCTACCTTCCAACGTGCAATGTCCTATGCCTTTCATGATATTCGGCACATTGTGCAACCGTATCTAGATGACCTTCCAGCTCATTCAGCTAAGCGTCAAGACCATCCCTCCCATCTTCGCGAAATTTTTCTCCGTTGTCGACACTACCGTATTAGGCTCAATCCTCATAAATGTGTCTTCTGCGTGGAATCAAGCCGACTACTCGGGTTTATCGTCTCCCGAGAAGGCATCCGTTTGGATCCCCTCAAAGTCGAGGCCATCCTGAATCTTCCTCCCCCTGCTTCTTTGCAGCAGTTGCAGAGCTTACAGGGCAAAGCAAATTTCCTTAGACATTTCATTCCGAATTATGCCGAGGTGGCTAAGGGTTTCACACGGTTGTTGAAGCGAGACACACCCTTCCATTGGGATGCTATCGCTCAGGAGTCTTTCGAGCGACTCAAGGGTCTCCTTGTCTCTGCTCCATTATTGCAACCTCCGAACTACCACCGTGATTACACTCTATATCTGGCCGCCGTCGATACCACTATCGGCATGGTTCTAGTGCAGGATGATGATGATGGAAATGAGCACGTTATTTATTACCTCAGCCGCAACCTCTTGGATACAAAAACTCGCTACGCTTACGTTGAGAAGTTGGCATTGGCCGCTGTGTGCGCCGTCCAACGTTTCCGGCACTATATCCTGTTGCGCTCCACGACCGTGATTTCTGACTGCAACCCGATGACGTACATTTTGTCGCGTCAATTGTTAGGGGCAAAATACTCTAAATGGATCGTAATCCTCCAAGAGTTTGACTTGGAATTTACTGCTGCCAAGTCTAAGAAGTCTCTGGTCTTCACTGAATTGCTCTGTTCTTTGCCATCCCCTTCTGCACCTTCTCTTTCAGAAGATCATATCCCGAACGAAACTCTTTTTCTGATCAGCACCCTCGATCCTTGGTACGGGGATATTATTGTGTATTTACAAACCTCCTCGTTCTGCCCCGCTCTATCTAAAGATGCTTGGCGGCGGATCCGCCATCAATCTCAACCCTATCGGATCATAGGAGACACCCTGTACCGCCTCGGTGTTGACTCCATTCTCCGCTGATGTCTTACCCTCGAGGAAGCTGAGAGAGTCTTGAATGACTGCCACTCCGGCGCCTGTGGTGGTCACATGTCCGGATATGCCACAGCTCAAAAAATCCTTCGCGCTGGTTATTTCTGGCCCTCCATTTTTAAAGATTGCATTCTTGCTGTCCGCTCGTGTCATGCATGCCAGATATACCAGCGGAAGATGCGTGTGCCACCGGCCCTGTTGCACCCTGTAGTGACCGTAGGCCCTTTTGCAAAATGGGGCATTGATTATACAACCTGTAAGCCTCGCTCGGCCGGGGGGCATGGGTTTATTATCGTTGCCGTCGATTACTTCAGAAAATGGGTCGAGGCGATGCCCACATTAAATGAAGACGGTCATACAGCGGCACAGCTTTTGTTCAATCATGTTATTACACGGTTCGGAGTTCCACAAGCCATCGTCACAGATCACGGAAAGCATTTCCGTAATCACATGATGACCGAGTTGACAACCCAACTAGGCTCATGGCACGATAGTTCAACCTCGTACTATCCTCAGTCTAACGGTCAAGTTGAAGCTGTTAACAAGATTTTGGTAACGATGCTTCAACGTACTATCGACATGCATAAGTCTAATTGGCATTTGATGTTTTTTCCTGCCTTGTGGGCCTACCGAACCTCTGTGAAGGATGCCACCGGGTTCACTCCATTTCAGCTAGTTTATGGACTGGAGGCTACCCTTCCTATAGAATGTGAAATTACTTCGTTGAAAATAGCCGTCGAGTTGCTTCCCAACACCACTTCGGTGGAGGAACGGCTCCTTTATCTAGAATGGTTAGACGAGACCCGTCGTTTAGCCTCTCTAGCTATCGAAGCTCAAAAGAAGAGAGTCAAAACTCATTTTGACCATACCATTCGTCCTCATTCCTTTGTTGAGGGAGACCTTGTCCTGCTATACGACCAAGCCAATGATAAGATGGGGGCAAGCAAACTCAAGCCCATGTGGCTAGGCCCTTACATTGTAAAGAGAGTTTTGCAAAAAGGGGCCTACGAGCTAATTGACTACGAAGGTAATCCTCTTGATAAGCCCCGCAATGGGCTGTACTTGAAAAAGTACTATGCATAGTTCATGCGCTTCGATTTGGATATGCATGTGTGTGTGTGTGATTTTTCATGTTTTTTGGTTTGGCATGAAAACATGATCGCCCCTTATTGTGTCTTTTTGCTTCTTGTGCAGATGTCGGGTGCACCTTACATTGGTTTCGCTGATGGTGCCTGCCGCAGTACTCGTAATTTGTCCTCTGCGGTGTGGGTGATCTACGATCCTCACGGTGAGTTGATAGACCTTCAAGGTGTCTGTTTAGGTTGTACTACAAACAATGTTGCTGAATATAGCACCGTTATTGAATTATTAACCGAGGCAATTAATCTCGGTATTCGTACATTGCTTGTTAACCTAGACTCTCAGCTTGTCGTCCACCAGCTCAATGGGCGATATTCCATCAGAGACCGTCACATTTTAAGGTTGTACTTACGTGTTAAATTTTTAGAAAGGAATTTTGATTTTATTACATATCAGCATATTCCACGACGATTAAACACATTATCTGATGCATTGGCCAATCATGTATTAGATAGACATTTGCGTAATTTATAATCAAAACATCATACAAGAAAGCACATAAAAGCGCAATAATAAAACCATAGGCATATGTATATATATGTGTGTCATAATGTTTGCACCGTGTGCGTTACAAAACCCAAAAAATGATACATCCTCAGACAACATGTCCCTCAAAAAATATGCATGAAAGAAACCTAGGAGTCTACTCGTGGTGGTGCTCATGATAGCACGTCACCGCACGCACCAAGCGTCTCAACAGACGATGGATGCGGGACGGCACCCCCACCGTGTGCCTCTGATATGCGAACGGCACATCCGCCAATCTAGCATAGCCTGGAATCCCTTGGGTAAGTCCCTCGAGATTCTGCACCAGCTCTTCCCCCATGACACCTCTTGCCTGAGGGTCAGCTGCAGGTTGGTCCCTCCTCGCTATAGGAGACAAACCGGCTGGTCGCTCTGGGCCCACATCTACATATATATATAACTGTCATCAGAACATGCATGTATTGACAAAAAAAAATAAAAAATACATAAAAAACATCAAAAAGAGAAGATCATACCTAGCTCCTCTTCCCATTCCTCCCCCTCTGGCAGTGGGAGGTCTGGGTCCCCCATGAAGTTGGTTCTCGCGTACGGCCAGTCCTCCACCACGATCAACTGGCGGCGAAGCCATATGAAGAACTCGGGCCGCGAAGACATTTGCTGGCCCCCTCCTCCTCTAGGCATCAATGCTGCCTAGCGAGCCATCCTAGGCTCTTGTGGTAATGGGTTCGCTACTACAGCTCCCTGGTACTGGAATAACGGTAATCGTTCCAAGAAGAACGATACCACAATCGAACCATACCCAAACTGTTTCACTCCCCCGCGCTTACACTTTGTAAGCTGCCTTTTGATATTTGTAGTCACTGCTGTAGCCCAGTCAAAAATGGTGGGGCTAAGACATTCTGTCGCCAGTAACAGATGGTTCTTGCTGGCCTCTTGGGGCGCCTGTGCCCTAGCTGCACGTGTGATGGTGAACAGTATCACCTTGAGAACCAAATCATGGATGGTGGTGATATCCACCTTGGCGTTGTTCTTCCCAAATTGTGCCTCTGGGCACACACGAGCCTTCACTTCACCTATTTTCTCTGTGAAAGGCCTGCTTCCAGTCAGAATGGGGATCGCCCCTCTCCGTGACAGCCCAGTAATGAAGTACACATCATATACATCCAGCTCTAAGATCTGATCCCGTAGTCGAAATACTTGGTCATCGACATCCCAAGCATCCACTATGAACTGTAATAGCTCTGGCTGAGCTCGCAGATAGGAGGTGAGAAAGAATTTCTTGAGACCACAGTCTCTCAAAGCGTTCATGCATCCCTCATCCGCGATGGCTAAGGCATCTATGGCATCATGCTCTCGTTCTTTCCATTCCACCAGCATTTTTGCGTATTTCCTGCACCCACAAGGATGAATAAATCATTAATGAAACCATGGTAGGCATATACACCGGATAAATTTCAAAACTGATGGGAAAATTTAGGAGAAAAACTAGGTCATGCGGTTGGCGCGACTGTTTCTAAAACAGTCGCGCCAATGGCGCGACACCTTTGGGTAAATCACCCCATTGGCGCGGACCCGTGCTGGATACCCGCGCCAATGGGGCGCAACCCTAAATTTTAAAATCCCCCTTGTGGAGGCTCAATTCAGGAACAAAATGCATAAAAACAGGTATGGAAATGAAGCTTAAGGGAGCACCTATTACCTGGAACTGGCGGAATCTCAAATGGTTGCCTGGATTGG
This sequence comes from Pinus tabuliformis, assembly GCA_031772625.1. NCBI lineage: Eukaryota > Viridiplantae > Streptophyta > Pinopsida > Pinales > Pinaceae > Pinus > Pinus tabuliformis. The sequence goes on along the minus strand of CM062806.1, from coordinate 489,992,924 downwards.
TGGTAATCGCTGCTTGAAGTTTGCACTCCAAATGGACCATTACCACTATGCACAAGGTAAAAAGGTAAAAGTAATTTTGTTTTTTACATTTTCACCACATTTATAGACTTTTTGACTTGTAATAGGGTTTAAAAAGTTGATTTTTGAATATTTTAATATACTTTTGGTCGAAAACAGGTTTTACGCTTGTTTCTGGTGCTATGACAGGTCCTTTTTTGCAACTTCGATGGTGAAACGAGTCGTGTTTTATGCTTTTTCGAACTCGGTAAATACATGAAAAAGTCATTATGGAGTTATCTTTCAGCCCTTTTCTGACTCGTTAAAAGTGAAAAGATTGCCGAGTTACCCCTCTTGACTCGTTAAAAGTGAATAAGAGGCGGTCGTCTTTAAACCCTTTTCCGACCGTGTAAAAATGAAAAGATCGTCGAACCCTTGTCGTTTCCGGTTCGTAAATGGTTACGAAACGACGTGATGTTGATTGCTTTTCTACTTTTTCGGATCGATGTCACTATAATTGAAAATTACTCCTCGATCGTAACAGTCGAGTGGTTCTTTCGAGCATTGTTTTATACTTTTTCGGGCTCAGGAGACACAACTTTACGAAAAAGGACCCCCCTGGAGTTTTTCTTTTTGCTGTCTTTTCAGACTCTCTAAATAGGAAAAGACGCCGAGTTCTTCCTTTGTCATAATCGTTAAAACTTAATGACATTGGATTCTGTCATAATGACGCTCACAAGCATATGCTATCCCCGTCAAGCTTGCTAAAAATAACTGGGGTACTCGCCAGAAAAGGTGGGGAAAATGGACCCATAATTGTCATCGTGTCGGCAGTATGTCGCTCTTGAACATGGCACTCGTCTGCATTCGTGTCGGGGTGGGGACATCTCATCTTGTTTTACACTAGCCTCCATGGGTTTGGTTTATCCTATTTGGCCTCTCATCTGCTCATTGCCTTGTCATCATGACCCTTTCTCATTTGATGTCAAATACTGCCAAATCCACTGTCGTGCCGCCGATATGTTCAAGAGAAGTTGACCTCTGCAAAATACCACCTCCTCTGATACCTCACATAATTTTGCATCACCACAACAACTTTCCTCTGTCTCGTGTCAATGATGTGGGAAACATTATGGCCCACCTTTGATCAAGATCACTTCCTGTCGAATTCAGCTCATTATCTAGGAAGCTGATCTAGAGACTCCCTTTGGTGCCTTGGAGCCTGCATGCCTCAATGGTAGGTTCTTTGTGTGTGACGAGAGGTTTTTATCATTGGCCTCCGATCGAATGATTCTACAGGTGTTCGACGCCAGCTCATTAATTCACACGCCATAGATTGTACCTATAGTACCTTGAGGGCCATTGTCATTATTGGTGGTACCTCTTGTGTCTGTTAACAGTTTTCATTATTGACTGGTAATCAGACGATGTTCATGCATGTTCGACTTCAACTCATACATTCGCATGCTTGAACTTGTACTCTGTACGGGTTGAGATGGAGCGCAAGACCCTGGATTTTGTCTATTGAGATCCAGGCTGCGATTTGTGGATTATTATGATTATTACATGACTCATTTACTGGATGGTTACGACCATGCCTGAGTCTGTTTATCGATCCTCTCCGGATGGCTGCACCCATACCTTGGATCTATATTATTATGTACTCTATTATGGATGGCTGCGCCCATACCACTTATATCATGTACTTGAGATATCAGTTGTACTTCTATACGCAGGTTCTCCGGCGGCCGTGTTTTCAGTCACGCATGTTCTTGTAAAACCTTTCACCCCTCTCTCTCTCGGGCCTCATGCTTTAGGGGGCATCTGTTACACAGCAATTTGTTACCATCCCTGTTACCCCTCACCTGTACACTGGAGGACTCATTCCGGGACCTGTGAGAAGTGACATGACCTGAAACCACTTGCATTATATTCCTCTAAGTATGAACTTCATTTGCCCTGAAGACATCTCCTAAAAAATCTTTATGAAAACAACTCTTTTTGCATTAGCGCGGGTCCACAGTTCACTGCCAGCGCTAATGAGGGAAATCCTCCATAAAGGGCGCGCCATTGGCACTCTGTCCCAGAGTCGCACTCGCGCCAACCGAATTGAGTAAAGTTTTCAACGAACAAACTCCCACAAGTTCTCTTCAACCCATTCACCAACTGAATCTATGTTGAGCTAGGATGGTTTGGCTTCGAATCTCCATAGAAGGGAAAGTGGTTTGCCACCTTTCATGGAAGTTTCCAAGTGATAAAGCCAATCCCATGAATAATGTGGTTGATCCTATCTTTTTCCCTCTCTATCTATAAAAGCTTGCCTCTATGCCTTGAGCAAGCTAGTTGGAGTGATAGTTAGAATTAGCATAGTTCCAGGAGTTTAAGAGTTTGAAGCTGCAAGAGCCTTCTTTGCACCCATAAGGCTAAATCTAAGTAAGGAGATTCTTGTCACCCAAAGAGAGAGAGGTTTGTTCTTCATTTCAACAAGCTTTGCAAGACTTGTGTAGCTGACTACCCAGCCAAAGGAGGATTTGACGTCAGAACAATGATTGTATTCTTCTTTGTTATTCATTAATAATAGATGACTATCATTATGGTTCCACCCTCATTGTCTCATGTTTGATGTTGAGTTATATCTTTTCTGACCGATATATAATTGCATCTACTAGATTTTACACTTGTTTTCATGTTGTTCTTTGCGTGTGCAGGTATCCTATCACGGAGATCGTGCGGATCGTGACCGGCCAAGGCAAAGGAACGAGGGCGACATCTCTTCGACGAATACTAGCATTGGAATCCAAGTAGGTTCTCACCATCTACTTTGTATTTGCAATTACGAACTTGCGTGATAGCATTGAGTGATTGTTGCTAGACCCGGTCTGGGCTAGTAGGGATCGTCTCTGTCCGTAGAGAGGATTTACCTCCACAACACAACCCTTCGACTTGACTCATTACAATTCACACTCTGTGCACTTCATGGAGCTTTTACAATACCATTACCCAAAAATGTGGGCCTTAAGCCCCAAAACCATTATGCGGGGGATCCTCTACCCAACAGTAGGCCATTGTCAAGGGATGAGATGCCTTTGAATCCTTAAATGACATTGCAGCCCTTTGAAAAACTAGCAATATATTTTGTGGGACCATTCAGCCCCATGGAAAGACAGGAGCGAGGTACATTATCACCGCAATGGAGTATTTGACTCAGTGGGCAGAGGCACAGCATGTGAAGGATTGCACAGGTGTGATTTCTGCAAAGTTCCTCTTTGAGCATGTACTGACGTGATTTTGTTGTCCAAAGATCTTGATGAGTGATCACGGTAAAAATTTCTGAATGAGACAATCAGCACACTAACGGAGGAATTTTAGGTATATCACCAGAAGAGCATGCCTTATCACCTGCATGCTAACGAGATGGTGGAAGCATTCAATAAAGTGCTAGAGAACATGTTGACCAAGGTTTTCAATGCTCAGAGAAGTGATTGGGACCTATGCATACCTATAGTACTATGGGCTTATCGAATGACATGTAAGAAGTTGACTGTATAAACCCCTTTTAGGCTCATCTATGATGTTGAAGCAGTAATAGCTATGGAATATATTGTGCCTAGCCTATGCATAGTAGCGCTCAGAGGTATGATGGATCTCGAAGAACTGGAGGAAAGGCTCAAACAACTGAATGAGCTTGAGGAAGAGAGATTTCTAGTTGGATTTCACCAACAAGTCCAAAAGTAGCGCTAAAAGGCATGGCATGATCGATATATTAAGTTGTGCACCTTTAAGGTAAATGACTTGGTTTTTTTATATGACAGTAAATTTGATACATTTCTAGGAAAGTTCAGGATGCACTAGTTAGGTCCTTATGTCATCAAGGAGATTACTGATGGAGGAGTGGTACAGCTGGTCAAATTGAATGGAGATCCCTTCCCAAGAAAGGTGAATGGTAGTCAATTGATGCCATACACTGGCATTATGACCATGTGACTAGATGAAGGTAGCACAATCTTAGCACTCCAGGCGGCTGAAAGGAGGCTTGAGACTATACAATACATTGACCAGGTTTGGGAGCTACGTGATTGGAAGATGGTGCAAAGCAAGGAAGTGTCACAAGGTCTGCGGCAACATGGAGGGAGCTGCACTACCCAAGAAGAAATCGCGCAGGTCAGCCAGAAAGTGACTGTTAAGGTCACTATTCATGATTTGAAGGTTGAAATGCATCCAAATGGAGTGTGCAGTTGGCATTTGAGACGAAATTTATGGCTCGGATCATTGAAAAACTGCCACCAATCCAGCATTAATGAACCAAATTTGGGGGGAATGGTCATATTTGAATTCAAAATGCCCTATAAATTACAAGTGATTATCCAGCAAAAACACTTGCCATTTTGAGAATTGAATTGTTGAGCTCTCAGGCACCCATGAACCAAGAATTCTTCAAGACTTTCAAGGAGACTCTTGAATTTTCAAACCTTCCAGAGACAACGTGAGCATTGTTAGAAAGCGTTATGTCAGCACCCGCAGAAATTATAAACACCAAGAAAGTAGTAGAGGAGGTGGCACAGGAAATGGAAATATAGGCAAAAGCAACTATTTCGAAAGTGTCTGAGGTTCTTGCTAAGGTCCCTAAATCGCTAAGGATGCCAAGACCGAAGCTGACCCCAACCAAGGAAACTATGAAGGATAAGAAGGGCAAGAAGCCTCCAATACCGGTGCGTGCATCGCCAAGAAGAAACCCACCGAAGCCAACTAAGTAAGAAAAGGGAAAATCCATAAACTTAGAACCACAGGAGCCGATACCCATCACAAATAGGTTGATTCACTGGATCACACAACTACCATATAAAGGAGAGAATCTGGCCATGATATTTGGTGGAAAAGGTGGCAAGCAAGCTCTCACGGAGTCAATGAAGGATAAATTTAAACTGGTGAAGAAGTCACATGGATATGTTATATCCAGTATCTGTGACCCCATTGTGAAGGTATAAATGTAGATCTTCGCATTGAAGGTAATGAGGAAGTGTCATGCTGATGAGGAGTCAGCTCCTGTCATCACGCTCACAGCACAGTGCACTGAAGGAGTCCAGTTCAACTGGTCAGACTACCTTCCAAGAGAGTTCCTGGCGAACTGCCACAAAGAAAAAGATCTCAACAAGACGTTACACTAAGTGTGGCTCTTGCTATCAATTGTGCTGGTAGCATGGGAGCTGCCAAAGGACAACCAGTTACCTTTAATCATGAAAGACCTCCTTGAAGTAGTGAAGTATGCTTCACTGTGGGTGACCAAGGACGAATAGCGAGTCAGGGTCAGCAAGATCTTTTTGATCTTGATGGAAATGAATATTCAGATGGCCATTAATCGCAAGTCACAATTGTCACCTACAGTGTGTGCCAACCTGCAGGGCTATGCAAAATTCAAGGCTAACTTCCATCGAGTATCCATCAGGGCGCGGAAGGACCCAATGCCGAAATGGCACGACTGGCCGTATTTGGAAACAAACGATGCCATTGATGCAATGCTTAATCAATGGCCGGCAGAGTGGCGCTCTACAAGATATTTGGCGGTGGGTGAAAGAAAGTCCGTCGCCGAGAAGAGGAAAAAGGAGGCCACTGATAAGGCTCAAGCGAAGCACGAGGCCATGAAGCAGACAGGAGGAACAGAGCGGGGCTCTAACAAAGGCGCGAGGTCACCTTCACTGGACACTGAGGAGGAAATAGATGAATAGCACAACACGGACCCTCAGGAGATGTTTGGCCACATTAAGGGCCCAAGAGAGCTAGAGAAAGGTGGGCCCAAGAAGAAATCAAAGGCGACCAAGACCTTGGTGGACCCCATCACACTAACAGAGGGAAATTTACATGATATCAGTGACATAGTGAGGGATGTCACCGTGGAGGCCCTACAGCAGTTTGAATATCTATAGCAGATCATCTTAGGGGCCATCCAAACAGGGTTACATGATTTTCAAACCTACGCATCACAGGCTGGTATAGTGTCTACCAGCCTGACTATCGGTACTTCAGAGGTTGCCGATATGCTGCGCACGAAGACTTCCAGTGCGATAGTGTTACTGGGTGGAGCACTGACCACAGAGAAGGAGGCTGAAATTCCCACTGTCAGCACCCTAAAGGGAGTAGGATTTAACCTGCCAGTGCTCCCACACGAGGCACTCCACCTCTTGCAAGATGGAGTAATTGCAGAACTGAGGGCCTGAGAGCACCACGCCCTCTAGGTGATCAGTGAACAACGGATCAATAATGAGCAAAAGGCCCTACAAAGAAATGTTGCAATCGTTGCTGAGACCGAGGCAACCAATCAAAAAAAGCACATTTTGTAGGTCGTTGAGGAGGCATGTAGAATCGTACCAGAGTTGGCCATTCCGGAAGAGGAGCCAGTTGAGGTACGCATCCACAAGTCGGCCATAGGGATGTGCGACACTCAGACTGAGATGACGCGGGTTTAGTTAGAGTTGAGCCTGTAGATTACAGAGTTAGAGTAAAGGGCCCATCCTTCAACTCCATTAGAAGTGAAGGCACAATGGGAGACTGTTCTCACAAAAGTAGTAGTAGCGATGGATAGTGCAGTAGCAGACTTCACGCAATTGTTTGAGTAGTCATTTGAGGTCCTAACCAGCTTGCAGGAGGACCCCAATGTACAAAGGTTTGAGATTGAAGTGCGTCAGCTACAACAGTGCTACGATCAGGTTAAGGGAACAATGCAAATCGTCGTGCTGACATGGAGACTAGCCAAGCTGTAGGAGGCCAAGTAGCTGAAGGAACAGGTGGACGCATCGTTGCATAAGTAAGTAGTGCTTAAGGAAAGACTAAAGCCTTAGATGAGTGAGGCTTATGCAGTAACAGGGACTATCGAAGACAAGCTTGCGACTCTACAGGCAACACAACAAAAGCTTCAGGCTGACAGTGCAGGAGCACTAGCCGAGAAGACAAATGGAAGATGCGAAGCAAGCGACAACTTAGTGCATGGCTGAGGTTGCGGTCATACGGGTCGAGCTGGAAGGACTTCACCCAAAGATCTCTGCACCTATTGAGTGACTCGAGAGCAAGTCACAATGTTTGTGTTGGGGGCCTGTTGGGAACGGGATCCCCTAAAAGAGATTTTTGGGGCTAAAAGCCCATATTTTGGTTAAATTTTGTAAGAAACTTGTAAAGACTTTGCACTTTGTGGTCACAGAGCGCGTAGTTTTTATAAGTCATAAAGGGTTGTCCACCCTTAGTTTTGTAAAGTAAATTTGATTGTAAGAGATCTACCCATGCTCCATGGACCATGGGATTGTATAAAAATAGCTAAGCTCTAAGCTGTTTTAGAGACACAGAATGTAAGAGAGTGATACATATGAAGTAAGAAGTCTAAGTTTTCGGTCATACCATAGGTAGAGGCTTTGTAGCTGAGTGCACAGAGGCCTAGGGTGGAAGTCCATAGCTGAGTGCATGGACCCTTGCAGTTGTGTGCGTAGGGTGAATAGAGTTTGTAATCACTTAAAAAGATTAATAAAATGAAGTATTCTGCAATTTCTGTGTCTTTGTTTTGATTAATGCATCTTATCATTTTATGTATGAATTTCCTTTATAATGCCTATGTGATGCATGAATGTGTATGATTATATTAGATAACTAAACACATATAATAATATCTATTTACGTGGTGCTAATTGTGAGTAACTATTAAGATAAGTAAGACACTTGGAGCAATCTAGGAATCTGCATGTTACGCTGCCTTGGCAGCGCGAAAGGGCCTAGATCAAGGGATAAGGCTACGTGAAGGACAACTGAACCCTTTCATGGAGCTATAGAAGGACGAAATAGAAGGCTCGTTTGACAAGCCCTATAGTGAAGCGACCTACACGAAGGTAGGAATAAAGGGAATAAAATGACATCACGACCATCTCAGGGTGTGGAAACTTGGTTCCAGAATCCCCCCATACTACTTCAGGTGAGAATTCAGTCTGCGCACCGTGGGTTGATGCTGAAAGGGAAAGTAGTGTAGGGATTTGTTTTGCTAACTAACGTTGAACCTGGGTCAGGCCCCCTCAAGCCAACAAAGTGGAGGAAGTTAAAGTCGAGGATTCTGACCCTATCACTAAGTTTCCTAAATACGTCCCTCCACGCAAGGGCAAGACCAAAGTGTCGAAGGACATTGACGAAAGCAAGGTCGCCTTACACACACCTTTGCTACCGGATGGAATTTTCTTTGAAGGACTGTGATTAGGGCAGGTTCCTCTAATGAAACTAGAATATTGGGACTTAGCTGACCATGAGAAGTTCCCACACTTGGTGACATAGTAGATAAGGTGTTGTGTTGTTGACACAACCACTGGGATGACTTCATTGGAACCATGGAAGTGGCTGAGGGGAGTAGACAAGGTAGGTGTACTCAGCCTACTATGGGTGTTGCACTACAATCGCACCCTAATTAGAGTATTGGTCATCAAGCAACTGCTATTCTTGGTGCACGATGGGTGTTTGTGGCTGGAGGAGCCGATACCTATCACTGAAAAATTGATCCATAGGATCACACAGCTAGCATACACAAGGGAAAATTCAGACATGATGTTTGGTGGAAGAGGTGGTGAGCAGGCCCTAGCAGTAGCCATGAAGAAGAAATTCAAGCTTGTGAAGAAGTCATGAGGCTATGTCATATCGAGTATCTATGACCCTGCAGTCATGGTGGCCATGTAGATTTTGGCAGGAAAGGTTATGAGGAAGTGTCGTGCAAATGAAGTGTCGGCACTAGTCGTCGTGCTAGCAGCTCAATGCGCTGAAGGAGTCTAGTTTAATTAGGTGCGCTATCTCTATGGTGAGTTCCTTGTGAACTACCGCGAGGCACATGATCTCAGAAAAACCTTCCACTATGTGTGGCTCTTGTTGTCTATTGTGTTGGTAGCCTGGGAGCTGCCAGAAGACATTCAATTCCCCTTGGTTACACCGGACCCACCAGAAGCAACGAAGTACGCTTCACTGTGTGTGACCAAGGATGCTCAATGCATCAAGGATAGCAAGATCTTCTGGATATTGATGGAAATGAACATTCGCATGGCTATCAATCGTAAACTGTGATTGTCACCTACTGTGTTTGCCAAGCTGTAGGAGTACGCGGAGTTCAAGGCAGAATTTCACCGCATATCGATCAGGGCATGGAAGGACCCTGAGCAGACATGGTATGACTTGCCTTACTTAGCAACGGATGACATGATTGATGCAGTCCTTGATCGTTGGCTAGCAGAGTGGCGCACTACCTCAGACTTGGCAGTGGGGTCAATCAAGTTTGTTGCGTAGCACAAAAAGGAGGAGGCCAAGCTCAAGATTACGCAGCTGGCAGAGAAAAGGAATAAGGAGGCCATTGATAAGGCCTAGGTGGAGCATGATGCCACCTAATAGGTGGAAAAGTAGACAGGAAAAATAGAGCGTGGCTCTGACAAAAGCACAAGGTCACGTTCGCCTGAAAGAGAGGAAGAAATGGATGAGCAAATAGAGCAGCATGGATCAGACTCACAGACAACATCATACCACATCAAACGTCCAAGAGAATAAGAAAAAGTGGGGTTGTGGAATAAATCCAAGGCCAATAAGGCATCACTGGACCCAATCACCCTTATAGAGGGAGATTTGAATGACATTGGAGACACGGTGCGGGATGTCACTGCGAAGGTCTTGCAGCAGTTCGAGCCACAACAAGAACAACTATTGGGGGCGATCCAAACAAGTCTGCATGAGCTGAAGATCTACGCATCACAGGCCCACCAGCCTCGCTATTGGTACTTCAAAAGCTACCGAGATTGTACATACGAAGGACTCCCGAGCGATAGTGTTGCAAGATGGAGAATGAACATAGAAAATGAAGCTGACAGGCCCACTGTCAGTGCCCTCAAGGGAGTGGGGTTGAACTTGGCAGCATTCCCTCGCGAGGCACCCCACCTACCGCACGATGGAGTGATCACAGAGTTGAGGGTCCATGAACAGCACGTTGTGCAGATAATTAGTGAACAGCAGATCAATAATGTGCAGCTAGCCCTACACCGAGACTCTGTCATCACCCCTGTAACCGAGGTAACCGACCGAAAAAAGTACATAGTCCAGGTCGTGGAGAAGGCATTCCGAATGGTCCCGAAGTTGGCCTTTCCTTAGGGAGAACCAGTCGAGGTGCACGTTCGCAAGCTTGCTACAAGGGTGCATGACGCTCGCATAGAGTTGGATAAGGTTTAGCTGGAGCTGACCCTAAATATTGCATATTTATAGTTGAAGGCCCATCCTTAAACTCTGCTAGAATAAATGAGAAACATGCAAGCACTGTCATAGAGGCAATAGTGGCAGTAAACAGTGCAGTATTAGACTACATACGACCTTTTGAATAGTCATTCAAAGCCTTGACTAGCCTGCAAGAGGATCCAAATGTATAGCGGCTAGAGACAGAGGTGCGGGAACTGCAGTAGATCTGTGACGAAGTAAAAGGTATAGCACACAACGTCGCTCTCACACAAATACTGGTGAACTACAGGAGGCCAAAACACTGAAGGAATAGGTTGATGAAGCATAACACAAGGAGGCAATGTTGAAGGCATGCTTGAAGCCTTGGTTGGACGAAGTTTATTCGGTCACGACCTCCATTGAAGGAAAGCTTGCTAATATGCAAGTGACTTAGTAGAGGTTTCAAGCTGACAGTTCAGGTCTAGCAACAAAGTAGTTGGTTGAAGAAGTGAAGCAGGTGGCCACACAGTGCACCACCGAGGTTGTTATCATATAGGTCGAGCTGGGAGGTCTTCGCGCCAAGATCTCTACACCTGTAGAGTGACTCAAGGGCGAGTCACCATGTTTTTTTTGGGGGCCTGTTTGGAACAGGTTCCCCTAAGGATAGTTTTGGGGCTAAAAGCCCATGTTTTGGGACAATTTTGTAATAAAGTTATAAAGTCTCTGCATTTTGTGGTCGCGGAGCGTGAAGGTGTCAAGAGTCATAAAGGGTTGTCCCCCGTTATTTTGTAAAGTGTAAATTCGGTTGTAAAGATCCACCCATGGTCTACGGACCATGGGATTGTATAAAAAGGAGCTACGTAAGTAAGCTCTAAGAAGTTGATAGCGAAGAATGAAGTAAGGAGTTAAGAATTGGAGTCTAAGTGTTCTCAAGTCTTAGCATAGGTAGAGGCTCTGCAGCTGAGTGTGCAGAGGCATAGGGTGGAAGTTCACAACTCAGTGTGCGGACCACTGTAGTTGTGTGCGCAGGGTGGATAGAGTCAGTATCAACTTAAAGATATCAATAAAGAGAAGTATTCCACAATTACTATGTGTTTAGTTCTTGTTAATGCATCTTCTTATATTGTGTTTTGGGTTTAATTTACAATGATTATGTGATGTGCGAATATATGTCATTACATGGGTTAATTGAACGTAAGTAAGAATATCAGTTTACGTGGCACTAACTGTGATTGATTAGTAAGATAATTAGAACCCTTAAGATAACTTGGGAACCTATACAGTATGCTGTCATAGCTGCGTGGAAGTACCTGGATCAAGGGTTAAGGTTACGCAAAGGTCAATCGTACACCTTCACAGAGGTATTGAAGGGAAGAATAAAGGGTATACTGACAGAGCCCTAAGGCTTAGAGACTTGTACAAAAGTAGGGGCTGAGGATAAAACTGACATCACGACAATCTTAGGGTGCGAAACTTGGTTCCAACATCCCCCCATACTTCTTCGGGTGAGACTTCGGTCTGTGCTCCGTAGGCTGATGCTGAAAGGGTAAGCAGTGTAGGGATTTGTTTGATTAACTAACGCTGAACCTAGGTCATGCCCCACGAAGCCAACACCATGCCATCATCAAATGGAGGCACTCTTAGTTCCCACATCATGGTGGGTCAATTTACACTACACATTAATATGTTTGTGATAATAAAATGACCAAAAGTAACTAGTCATCGACCAAGTGGGGTTTACCTAGCCCATGTCCACATGGTTCAGTCAATGAAATTTGGTCTTTACTTAGTAATTTAGAGAACCTGGTGGCCCAAAGGATAAAATTCTCGGTGGTTACACCTTGGTACACCTCGCCTCGACTCAAATGTATGAGCCTTTACACTCTACACAACACCTATGTGAGTCTGGTAGCCTAAAGGGTTGAATGTCAATGTAGCCCTCTTCTATTCCCATCCAAGAGCCCAAAGGCCGGAAGCCAATGTGACCACTTGTTAACATCATTTTGAGTTATGTCCCATACCATTTTTTTATGCAATAGTATATGGATTCTATTGTGAGTTGATGATTGATGGCAATTGTTGGCCTATCAACCTTAGTCTCTCCACACAATGCACCATCCAATTTTCTAGGAGATATGATGGCCCAATGGAAAATTTTCATGGAACCATGGTTCTTCCTTCAGGTCCACAAACCTCCTCTTTGAACTTTTGACCATTAGCCCATTGGAATTGGCCTTCCTTGCAAGATTTCTTATTTAACCCCTCCAATGGTTTGGTAACAAAGATATGGTTTTAATTGGTAGGATATGCAATCAGATACTCGATGTTGGTCCTTCTTTTGCATATGGTTATTGAAACATTTTTTTTAAAGTCTCTTCAACTATTATGAAAACCAAAGCTTTAGACTCTCCACGAATCAAGGGGCTAATTCCTAAAATTCTAGTTCTTTACAAGTTATGGTGTAAGGGTGATAATGCCAAAATTTTATCATCTATGGTACAAGGTCTCGCGACCCCGAAACTTCAATTTTTTTAGTATGAACACAACAATGGTGCAAGGCTCCATAACACCATAAAGCATTAGTCCTTGAATTGAAGGGGCAAGACCCCAAAATTTGATTTCTCATAGATATTAATGATGTGCATGGGGTAATATACCATTCAATCTAGTTTTGTTGGTTTCTATTAGGTTGGTTGAATTGATTCAGTTACACATGCTTTCTTATTTAGCTAAACATGAGAAACACAGGTTTTCATAATTACATAAGGGGAGTTACAATCTATCTATCAAGCATCACATGCCACTGAACAAACTGAGTTATATGGACTCATGAATATTTGTTGTCAATTGAGAGTGAAATAGAGAGAACATAAGCATACATATATTCACATCAACCATGAAATAAACATTGTTACCAGAGAATTTCACCTCATATAACAAGCTACTTTTCACCCAAATTAATCCTTAAAACTTTCCCAAAATGGTTTGTGCACTACAATGTGCAATTATCAACAACTTAAATAATCAGATTCCATGAAACTCATGCATCTTTCACTTTCATACATGATATCCCTAAAACAGGATTTTCAAGCTATTACCGAGATCCATTGTAATTTGATGATGAGTGTTGGGCTCGATGTGAATAACTTTGCTCCTATTAGAGTATCCTACTCCCATCCACTGTAAACTAAAGCCTTATCACATGCACCAACAAACAAGCACTCAAAAGCCTTATGCAGAGGGTTGATTAGTTTAAAAACAACATGTATAAACAAATCATAGAGATATATGATAGATACAAGAGGGAATCACTAGTGTATTAATCACAAATAAAGAGTATAAGGAATTATACCCCAAAAATGAAGACCTCTTGTCCAACTTGCAATATGGCCTCCTTCCCCCAGCACAACACAGCGCCCGCGCTATAATATGGATACTAGATCTATCCCCCTTTCCTATCGGTAAGATTATATACATTCATTCTATCCTACAAGAGAATGTATCTAAACACCTAGGGTCTTGAGAAGTTAAGAAACTTCTACAATAATGGACCCCTAGCCAACTCATACAAAAGTGGGTCAAGTTGATCTCTTTGGGAATGACAAACTCTAGAAACCTTTTTCTCAATTGTCTCAATTATGAAATTATTATTATCTCATAATTATAAAATTTTGACAAAATATTTATGAGAAATTAATCAAATATGTAATTCCACCCTTTTAACATGGAAAATTCCCACATAAGTAAAAGAAAACGTGAAATGGGATGCATTCTAACCAACAACTAAGGTAATTTGAGCTTAGGTCTCTCCCACTATAATGGAGTGGTAAATGGGGTTGTTACAAACCTTAATATACACAATTTAGAAATTTATAAAATTCATAACATACAAGATATCATTTCCATGATGAGCACAACAACGCATTTTACCATTCAACCATTCGATAACACTCAAAGGTACACAGGCTCATACTAGACACATGAAATCCATGAAACATCAAAGTTTATAACTCAAATATATAACTATAATAAACTTATATGAATATGTTAAGATGGTTGGAAACTAAAGGAGGGACTTCCACTCTCAAACAAACCATTGGCCAACTACACCATAACTTTCTTGCAACTAACCATCCTTAAGCCTGATCGAAAGTCTGAGGGGATGCTTAGTCGGGGAAATTACACCAAAGGCTTAGTTAAACTCTCATAAGTTAGATTCCACTATCTAGGTGGTTTATCAACTTCCCTCTAGTAGTAAGCACCATAATGTTTTATGAACCTAACGTGTGAGAAAACTAGAATGCTAAAAATATGAAACAATATGGCCCGAAACACAAAATTATCACATGAATAGAGACAAGATGAAAAGATATTTTATTATTCATAAACATAATACAATGTTCACTTGCCTTTTTGAGGAGGAAACCTCCAATAGAGCAAAGCTTGATTACAATAAGACTCGATGATTCTTCCCTTACTATCCATGACTATATGTAGCTTTATGACATTCAAAACCCTAACTACTAGTGCTCCCTTGCATAATACAGTTTAACCACTTTATTTATTAAATATGGCCCATTTATAAATAATTGTGGTCCCTTATCTACAATGCAAGTCAACCACTTACAATTATTATTAATGCAAATAATCGTTGATGACTTTATTGAATCAAATAGCTAACTATGACTATGACTAGGCCCCTTAGGCTTATTACATAAATAAAAGAGTTAGGGTTGGACCTTAACATTCCCTTCCCCATCAAAAGAAACCTTGTCCTCAAGGTTGCAGCTGTGAAAATTGTTGAAGAATAGTGATTGGTTCCCATGTTGCATCTTCTGGAGAGGTGTATTTCCACTTGATGAGGACTTCCTTGATCGTACAGCTGCGGAAATGTATTTCGTGAGTATCGAGGACTTGTTTGGGTCAGAGCCAAAGTGAGCCATCCTCATCCAATTTAGGCATACTTGTTTGAACCCAGCAATTGTTCCCCTCAACTTTCTTGAGGCAAGATATATGGAAGACTGTGTGGATTGTAGTCAATAGGGCTAGTTTGTAAGTGACTTCTCCTATACGTTGAAGTACCTGATAAGGCCCATAGAATTTTGGTGCTAGTTTCTAGAAACCCTTTTCTTTGAGAGAGGTTTGTTTATAAGGTTGGAGCTGCAGGAACACTTGGTCACCTACATGAAATGATTGCTCGGAACAATGTTGGTCAACCTATTGCTTCATTCTATTCTGAGCTTGATGTAGATTATCTTTGAGGTGAGTGATCATGGCAGAAAAGTTCTACAGGAGCTAATCAACTACTTGTACATTGGAACATCCAGGGATATAAGAAGCTAGTGAAGGTGGGAGTTAGCTATACATTGCCTCATATGGCATCAACTTGGTGGCTTCATGATAGTTAGTATTATACCACCATTCAGCTAAAGGCAACCAATATACCCATTGATGTTGATTTTCTGTAGTGAAACACCACAAATATGTCTCCAAACATTTGTTGACTGCTTTTGTTTGACCATCGGTTTGGGGATGATAAGTTGTACTCAGTTGGAGTTGTGCGCCCTGTAGCTTGAAACGTTCCTACCAAAATTTTTTGTTGAAATTTGGGTCTCGATCAGACACAATGGAAGTTGGCATGCAATCCAGTTTGAAAATTTGGTTCATGAAAACTTGAGCTACCAATTTTGGGGTAAATGGGTGTGGTAGCATGCAAAAATGAGAATATTTGGAAATTTTGCCAACAACCACCATGATGATTGAGTTGTTTCCTAACTTTGGGAGACCTGTAATGAAATCCATGGAAACATTTGTCCATATGGAAGTAGGTAGTGGCGGTGGTTGTAATATTCATGTGATCTTGATCATTTCCCCTTTGTTTCTCTAGCATAGATCACATTCAAATAAAAAAGTAAGAATGTCATTTTTCATGTCAGTATGAAAGAAATAACAACGTGGTCATGCATAAGTCTTCTGAAAGCTTGAATTTCCTGCGACCAGTGCAGTTCTTCAAAGATGCAAGTTTTTAGGGTGGAGGTTGAGGATAGAACTACCCGATCCTTGTAGTGAAGAACATCATCCTTCCAAGAGTAGTCCTCTCAGAAATTAGGATCTACTCTTAATCTATTAATGAGTTAGGATAGAGAGAGTTTGGAGAACCATTGATGATGGGCCTCTTCAATCCAATCTAGCATGGGTAGATAATGGAATAAAAAGGTGCCCTCATCCTCAAATTGGTGTGATAAGGTATCAACCACTACATTGTCATGCCTCTTCTTATAAATTATCTCATAATCATATCCCAACATTTTTGTAAGCCATTTGTTTTGTTATGGTGACTCTATATGTTGCTTAAGGAAATATTTTAGGTTATGATGGTCAGTGCAGATTTCGAAACGACGAACCAATAAGTATGGTCGCCACATGTCTAGTGCATGTAATATGGCCATCATTTCTTTCTCATATGTACATTGACCCAAGTTATTTCCACTGAGTTGTTGACTCGTGAAGACCAATGGTATACCTTCTTACATTAATATTGCACCAATGTCCATACCTGAAGCATCACATTCAATCAAAAAAGGTTTTGTAAATTCTGGTAGGGCCAACACTAGAGTGGAGCACATGGCCTGTTTGAGAGAAAAAAAGGCTTGTTGCGATGAGTTAGTTGAAATAAATGATTTTTTTAGAATATTAGTGAGGGGCCTGACAATGCATCTATAGTTATATAAAAATTTTCAATAGTAGCCCATGAGACCCAACAATCCCCTCAAACTCTTCAAGGTATTTGGTTGGGGCCATTCTTACATTGCTTGAATCTTTTTTGGATCGACCCTGACTCTTCACGACCCACAATGTGTCCCAAATACTCTATTTCTTCCATGACAAAGCAACACTTGGATAATTTGACAAATAGTTTAAGATCTTGGAGCAGTTGCAATGCCTGGTCAACATGTTGAAGGTGAGTGTCCCATGTTATGTTGTAGATGAGAATGTGATTAAAAGGACCATGATGAATTTTCTTAGATATGGTTTCATACAGTGGTTCATGAGGCTCTCAAAAGTGGATGGGATATTACAGAGACCAAATGGCATGACCAGGGATTCATAATGGCCTTCATGAGTTTGGAAGGTTTTCTTGGGAATGTCAACTTCCTTCATCCATATTTGGTGATAGCCTAAGTGAAGCTCTATCTTGGTTAAAAAAAATTCACCATGCAGTTCATCAAGTAGATCATCAAATACTGGGATAGGAAATTTGTCCTTGATGGTGAGCTTGTTAAGGGCCTCGAAGTCTACACACATGCACCATTCATAGTATTTATTTATATACATGACCACTGAAGATGAACAAGCCTGGTTGGTATTGGGATGAATAACACCAGCTTTGAGGAGTTCCTTGATGATTTTTTTCAGTTTCACTATTTTGGGAAAAAGGAAATCGATAGGGGATGAAATTTGGTGGCTATGTAACCATGAGAAAAGGGATGTTATGGTCATGTTCACCCCTAGAGGTTGAGATCTCCTTACTTTTTTCAAAGACCTACTAGTGGTGATCTAATACCTATTTCATATATAGATGAATGGGAGGAGGAGTGGATTCAATGGCATGAATGAAATTAAATCATGTTATTATCACATGATGGCCCTTTTTAAAAGCTTATCCATTCAATGTGAGTTGATGATAGTAGGAGAACCTGCCTAGAGTCCTCATATAGTATGAGTGTGGTCATTCTCCTTAAATCTCATGTATAACTCCTGGAAGTCCATTTTGATATGGCCCAGTGTGTGGAGCCATTCAACGACAAGGACAATGTCACAAATTCCCATTTCAATAGAAAACATGTGGATTTTGAGGTGATAATCCCCCATTTGATACTTAATATTTTCATATCAGCCTTCACATTTCATGGTCCCCCCATCAATGATAAGGACTTGGAAATTAGATAGCACCCTAACAAAACAATAAATTGCTTATGTTACTCTCTTACAAATAAATCTATGTGTACTGCCACTAACAATCAACACCATTATTGGCTGATGTTTAATAAACCCTCATATTTTAATATTTTGGGGAGAATAAATGTCGTCAAGGGTAGGGAATGAGATAACCAACTAATCTGGCATATATGGATTATCAGTGTCCAAGTCTATTAGGGGTTCACCCTCTTCCTCCTCAGTCACTTCAGTGGATGGATCTTCCTTGGTGGAGCTATTTTCAGTAGCATCAATTTAAAATAATTTTGGTTCCTTGCATTTATGTTCCGGGGAGTATTCATCATAAAAATAGTAGCAAAGTCAATGTTTCCTTCTTTCAACCATTTCTATCAGTGACACTTTTTGAACCTTAAGTGTTTGGGTAGGGCCCATAGCTGGGGTGGGACGTGCCCATGCAACAAAATTTGGATGATTGCATTGGGCATTTAGAGCGACTTCTACCTCTAAGGCCTTGTTGCGTGATTCCAACCAGGTAGATGGTTGATGCATTTTGACATGGGCTTGGATAACTTCATTTAAGCCACTGATGAAACATTGAAAGTAAAAGGCATCTCCTATCCCTTCAGTCCAAATGGGAAATTGTTCAAAGGTTGCAATGTAGTCTCATACTATACTTGTTTTCTTGAGCTTAGTGAGATGACCCAAAAAGTGAGATTCCCGATCAAAGAAGTCACAAATGGATTTTGAGAACATGTTCCAAGTTGGCCTCCCTGGATAGCATTTCTGATGCCACTTCCACCACTACCATCACTCTTGGTCCAAGTAAAGAGATCCCACATGTAGTTTAGTTCCATATTCCTAGATATTATTAAGGCGAAAATATTGTTCCATTTGTACCACCCATACCGCCGGGTTAGAGCCATCAAATTTGTACATACCCAGCTTGGGTGTCCAGTGGATCAAATATTGGTGACCTCCATTGAAATGAATGTGATGGCTAGATTCTCCTTCTACGTATCCATCAACACTATGTTCTTCCCTTATGGGTTTGCAAGAAATCTTTAGGGTCACCAATGCTTCTACGATTTTGTTGGCAAGGGATGCTTGGAATTCATCAAAATTTTGTTCGAGGACTCTAACTCTCTCAACTGCCTTCTCCATAGCCATAACTTGAGACTACGTACTATACATACACTAGTCCCGGTCAAATTGTTTTAGCTAACTTAAGAGTATTATGGTTGGAAATAGGGGATTCTTAGGAGTCTAGTGATGTGGGTCACTTGAAGTTGTGTCGAGAAAAATATGGGACCACATGAAAATTAGGG
Source organism: Pinus tabuliformis (assembly GCA_031772625.1). Taxonomy (NCBI): domain Eukaryota; kingdom Viridiplantae; phylum Streptophyta; class Pinopsida; order Pinales; family Pinaceae; genus Pinus; species Pinus tabuliformis. Next base: position 489,973,464 of record CM062806.1, on the reverse strand, counting down.
GCTTATAGGTGAATGGTACCAATGTGATCAATTCATCGCCTTGAATCTTATGGGCTAGGTCTCTTGAAAGCGCCTCGTTATGGCTCCAAAAGTTTTTTTTTTATTTAATTTTATTTTTTAACTCCGAAAGGATTTTTACTCCCAGTTGATTAATAATGCAATCGTTGAATTCAAGAATGCTTGATACCACCAAATATCCTACGAAAATCAGGCCTGGACTGTAGTAATAGAAACCCTAAGATCTTGGTATTGAATAATGTGCTGTGAAAATTTGATATGGACTATGGTGGAAAAAATCCTCATTGCACAAAGACTCTAATCTACGATGTGAAAACCCCAATTGCTGAATCCAATTTGTACAGGGGCGTCAGAATGCCAACTGTTGGATCTAATCTAGAAAGTAGTGACTGAACTCTAACTGTTGGATCTAATCTAGATGAAAAAGGTAAGTTAAATCTTTAGATAATTGAGGGAACTATGGTCTTAAAGGAGTGTCAGGTGCTACAAATCACAATATACACAGGGATGCAACAATATTACTCGGTTGAATCTTTCAGGGCACTAACTAAGGAGGATCGACTGTACCCTTAGCCATACTACCTGACTACCCTATTGTACATGCAAGTAATCTCCCTAAATGTTGCTCCCAGTGTACTATAGAAACAATGTGGTCATCAGCTTGTCTAAGGTTAGTTTTCTAGTTACCCTGGGGTGGCTTCTAATATACCCAAAGGTACGTGGAAGTGTAGTACGTGCACGATTCTGTCTTGCACCGTTGAAATGTGGCAACAATAATATTCCAATTTAATTTGTCCTTGAATTAAAATTGAGAATTAAAATTCGAATTTAGTCTCACGAGCTGCTTGAAAAATAATTAATTAATTCATCTTGAGTTAATTAGTTGGAGAAATTCAAGCTAGAAGTCTTTATGAATTCATGCAACAATTATCCCTTAAATTAAGGAGATTGTCCCTTAGTTAAGGAGATAAGGATGAGTTATATTTGAGTTGTAATTAGTTAGCTCAGTTTAGTGAGTTAAGTCCAGTTGAATTAGTTCCAAACTGTTTGAGGAACTAATTATGAGTTTAGTCAGTTAATGCATGCATGCATCCAACTAGTGTACTCCAGATAACTGAAGATTCTCGCATCAGTAACTCATGCATGTCTATTTAGAGAAAGACCCAGTTGAGATTAAAGATAGGGACTGTGTACTATCAGTTGCATGAGTTTTCCTATAAACAAAACTCATGCATGCAAAAGGAATTCATTCCTTAAGATTTGTGCAGTTTTACAGGGCATGCGATCAGTGTGAGTGATCAGTGTTACACTTGGTAACAGTTGGATCACCAAGGAGAAACTACACAGGAAATAGGATCTTGGATGGTAGAGGAGAAGGCACATGAGCATTCTATTTTGTCAGTGAGCATCAGTGAGGAATTGTACTGAGATCTCGCTAGCTATGAGAGCTAAAGCTTTGTGTAACCCCGATATATTTCCACTTGTCTGATAATACAGATAGCGGGGTTTTTAGCTAAGGCTTTCCCCAGAGTATTCTTTTGTGTTTCATGTGTATTGATTCCTTTTCTGATTATATGTATTCAACATGATCTTGCTCAATTTTTTTAAGATTCCACATAATTGATTGTAGAAGTAGATTAAATTATTTTTCTTTAGTTATATTGCATTATTAGGTTAATCTACAATCAAAATTTCTACATGGTATCAGAGCAAAGGTTATTAGAGCTATGAGTAGTATACCGAGGAGAGAATTCAAAGTTTGAAGTTCAGGGTTGTAGGTACAAAATCGAATTCTTATCATACTTCAAGGTTGGCCAATGCCGTTCAATGACTTGAGACTCGAGTATGCCTTGGATGGTAGCTCGAATTACATAGCATGGAAAGATTACATGGAAGTTGTATTAGAAGACAAAGGCTTGAAGGAATTCATTGATCAAGAAATCCAAAAGACAACTTCAACTAATGCACAAGAGTTGGCTGAATGGAAGAAGTGTGTGGCGAAGGTGAGACGGATCATCCTAAGGGGAGTTCAAGACCATATTGTCTCGAGTCTCCATGGGAAGGATACTCCATTTTCAATGTGGAAGACATTGAAGGACCTCTACCAGAATAGTAGTGACCAAAGGAAATTGGAGCTCAAGGATAAGCTTCGAAGAATCAAGATGGAGAACGACGATACTATTTCCACATATCTAAACAAGCTCACCACCTGCAGAGATGAGCTTAGCAGTGTGTGAATAACTACTGCCAATGATGATATGGTGAGTCTCTCTCTCCTCGGCCTTCCAAAGAGTTGGAATAGCTACTAGGACTCTATGAATGGAATGGAGAAACTGCCAAATTGGGAACGACTGTGTTCGGATCTGATGCAGGAGGAGATCAGAAGAAGCACACAAGATGGTTCTTCATCAAAGAATGATGATGAATAAAATCTGGCCTTAGAAAGTAAGGCAAGGAAAGGGAAGGGGAAGGCTTCCCATTCTAAATAGAATTCTTCTTGTGGATGGAAGAAGGTTGACAAGTCTAAAGTGAGATGCTTTAATTATCTTGGGATGGGAAATTATGCGGCTAATTTCCCATCGAAGAAGTCCAAGAAGAGATCCTTGAAAGGATCGGAAGGTGAGGCATTAATCTCTCAGTTCGAAATGGATTTTACCCTCATCGCATGCATGGTGTCATCAATGGTGGGTTGTGTTTGGTATCTTTACAGTGGAGCCTCATTCCATATGACCGGCGATAAAAGTTTATTCAGTACCTTGGAGGAGAAACACCTCAAGATGCGCATAGAGATGGGTGACGATGGAAAGTACAATTTTTCAGGAGTGGCCATGGTTTCTTTTCAGAGGGAGCATGGAGCTCGTTACACCTTGACAGATGTGAAGTATGTGCCTGGACTGAAGAAAAACTTGGTATCTGTCATGATGTTGGAGGACAAAGGTTGAAATGTTATCTTCAGTAAAGGAAAGGCGTTCCTAAGACACATAACCATGGGTCAAACCAAGAGGATCGGGATTTGGGTGAAGAATCTCTATAAAGTAGAGGTAGATGATTGTGAATCATTGAGTTCGAAAGCAGAATTGGTGCAAAGCTAAGACACATGCGAGTTATGGCATAGGCAGTTGGGCCATTTACATCATGGGGCCTTGAAGATAATGAAACAGATATCTACAGGAATTCCCAAAGGTAAACTTAAGAAAGTTGACACATGCAAATGTTGTACCTTGGGAAAGTACGCCAAGTCTTCCTTTCATGATCGAGACAGTCAAGCAGAATCAATCTTAGAGCAAGTTCATACTAAATTTGTGTGGACCATTCTCGACAACATCCACAACGAAGTAAAGGTATTATGTGATTTTCATTGATGATTATTCTCGTAAATGCTGGATTTATTTCATGTAGAAGAAGGACCAAACCTTCTCAAAGTTTTGTGAGTTCAAAGCTTTGGTCATGAAAGAATCGGCGAAGAAGATAAAGGCCTTGAGAAGCAACAACGATGGAGAATATGTCTCTCAAGAGTTTAAGGACTTTTGTGCAACGAAAGGAATTAAATGAGAGTTGATGACACCTAATAACCAATAGCAGAATGGGGTAGCCAAGAGGAAGAACATAACTATTGTAGGGGCAGCACAGGCGATGTTGCATGACCAAGTCCTACCACTTCATTTGTGGGCTAAGGCATGCAACACAATGGTCTATTTACAGAATAGAAGCCCGCATCGCATACATGGGATGAAGACACCAGAGGAAGATTTCTTTGGTAAGAGACAAGATGTGGGTCACTTCAGGATCTTTGGCTCATCATTATATTGCCATGTGACAAAGGATGCATGGAAGAAGCTTGAGCCGACAACCAAGTTAGGGATACTTGTGAGGTACACTGATACACCCCACAACTATCGGGTGTACTTGCCTACCAGTTGGAGGACAGTGGTTCACAAAGATCTCAATTTTGATGAGTAAAAGTCCATGCGAGTTTCCCTTGATAGGGAGCTCCAACTACAGGCTGTGGAGGAACTGTTGGTTCCTAAGGAGGAGGTGCCTCAGACTAATGTGGAGCAGCTATATGTAGAGGATCCAAGAGTGGAGACATCCACTCAAGAAAAGTCTTCCAGAGATGGAAGGAAGCACACAAGAGAAGCTGACAGAATGTTGTCAGATGCGAGAGAGAATGTGGGAGAACCATCTTCTCTGTGTATACAGAGGAGGTCACCTAAGAGGTACACTAGATACATGGCCCTTCTTGGGGAATGTGTTGAGATTGAGCCATATTCCTTTGAGGAAGCAGTGCAGTAGCTGATTTGGGTTGATGCTATGGTGGAGGAGTATGACTCCATAGTTTGTAACAATGTTTGGGATGTGGTTCCAAGACCAGAGAACAAGTCAGTTGTGAGTTCCCGTTGGCTTTACAAGGTAAAGAAAGCTACTCATAGTAGTGTGGAGAAGCATAAGGCAATATTTGTTGCCCATGGTTTCTCACAGGTTGAGGGGATCGACTATGATGAGACTTTTTCTCCTGTAGCAAGGTACTCATCTATCAGATCGATGTTGGCACTATCAGCATAGATGGGTTGGAAGATCCATCAAATGGATGTGAAGACTGCATTCCTCAATGGCAAGATTGAGTAAGAGGTGTACATAGAGCATCTAGAAGGTTTTTAGACCCTCGATCGTCAGTCGCATGTGTGCTGACTCAAGAGAGATTTTTACGGGCTGAAGCAAGCACCTTGTGCTTGGTACACTAGGATCGACAACTACTTCACTAAGTTGGGCTTCACCAAGAGTGAAATGGATGCGAACCTGTACCACATCATGGTGAAAGATAAGCAGTTGATCATTTTAATTTATGTTGATGATCTCATATTGACATGTGATGATCAGTTGATCATGTCTTGCAAGAAGGACCGTGCAAGAGAATTTGAGATGAAATACATGGGTCTCATGCATTAATTCCTTGGCATGGAAGCGTGGCAAAAGGATAGGGAGTTTTTTGTGTCTCAGGGAAACTATGCCAATGAGATACTTAGGAGATTCCACATGGAGAAGAGCAAGCCCATGCATAATCCTCTTGTAGGTAACTGGAGGAAGGAGGATGCTACTTCAGGAGTACTAGAGGCTACTGTGTACAGGCAACTTGTGGGTTCACTGATGTACTTAGTGAACATATGACTAGATTTTTGCTATGCGGTGAACCAATTGAGTCAAGCGATGGTTCAACCTACCAAGATGTTTTGGAAGGTGGAAAATCATGTATTTAGATACCTCGTAGGCACATCTTAGTATGGATTATGGTACAGACAGACAGAGGGTGTGAAGCTACAGGGCTTCACTGATGCAGATTGGGTAGGGAGTCCATCAGATCGGAAGAGCACATCAGGAGGGATTTTCAACCTTGGGTTAGTTGCAGTTTCTTGGTACAGCAGGAAAAAAAGTTTAGTTACACTCAACTCGACAGAGTCTGAATACATGGCTGCAATTTAGGCAACATGTGAGGCCATCTGGATGTGGGAAATTCTAGTTGGTTTGTTTGATCAAGGGATGGATCCAACTATTATCTATTGTGATAATCAGAGTTGTATCAAACTCTCAGAGAATCCAGTATTTCATGATAGGTCCAAGCACATTGACATTCGGTATCATCATCTCAGAGACTGTGTAGCAAAGAGGATCATGTTGTTGTAGTATATTTCGACCAAGGAGCAAGATGCTGACATTTTGAAAAAGGCATTGTCAAAGTTTAAATTTGAGTTCCATAGAGACAGGGTCAGGCTGCCAGATAATCCCTTTCTTGTTGAGAGGGAGTGTTGAAATGTGGCAACAAGAATATTCCAATTTTAATTTGTGTTGGGCATGGGATCACCCACAGCAGGTTTTGGGGCTTAAAGCCCGAGTTTTAATCAATTGTATTGTAAGACCCCACGAAGTATGGGCGCGAAGCGCGAAAGCCTAAGATGAGTCATATGGTTGTCCACCCTAAGAATTGTAAAATAATGTAACATTGTGTTGGCCTACCCATGGTATGTGGACCATGGGATTGTATAAATAGAGAGAGGCTCTAGGTGTAAAGATAGTAATTGCTAGCGAGTAATAGATAGATGCGAAGGCATGTTTAGAAAATAGAGGAAAAGTTGAAGTGCACTAGATCGTAGTAGTAGGAAGAGGCTTTGCAGCTGAGTGCGTAGAGGCCTAGTAGAGTCCGCAGCTGAGTGCGCGGACCCATGTAGCTGAGTGCGCAGGGTGGAGTCAAGTTTGTAAGTGGGATTGTACTAGAAAAGGAATACTAATAAAGATAATTTTGATTCAGAATATTGTGCATCTATGTTTCTGTTTATCTTTATGCATTTATACTGTTTATGATTACACACACTTACCTAAATGTTGAATGAAGTAATAAGAATATTTGGCCCTCACAAGTTAAGTTAAGCACTAATAAAATAGCACAGTAAGAATATAGATCAGGGTATTACTTTCTTTGTGTCCTTACAGAGGTGCGCGAAGATAGTGGCACAAGTCGTAAAGGATAAACAGTTGCCCAGAGTAGCACAAGTGCGCAGGTTCAGACCGCGAACCTCCAGAAACTTCTTCAAGACATCCCTAGGGTGCAAAAACTTGGTTCCAGCACCCTCCCATACTACTTTAGGTGAGACCTCAGTCTGCACTTCGTGGACTTTTGCCGAAAGGGCCAGTAGTACCTGGATTTTCTTAGCTAAATCACTTCCGAACTTAGGTCAAGCCCCACTAAGCCAACAAATGGTTCCATTGCTGGGACTGGGATCTGCATAATGGATGTCTGATGTCGTGCCATTGGAACCCAACCAAGAAGGAAATGGAAGAGTGGCTAGACAAGAAGATTCACGAGTTCGCAACATAGGAAAACAGAACTCCGCAAGTATCTAAGAAAAAGTGATTGGATCACTACGTGTATACAGAAATCCATGAGATTTTCTATGCATCCTTTCCTTCTGAACTATATGAGTAGATCGCGAGGTTAGCCGACATCCAGGGAAGGTGTAGGCTCAACCAACCAATAGTGTGGAATCTGGAATTAGTGTGCAGACTAGAAGCCTTAGAAGATAAGATAGCGCGAGCTGTGGACCAATGGCTCGACCGAATAATAGGAGGATTTATCATTGAGTTCATGGTGGACACGACCGTCAGTTACATCGAGGCAGAGTAACACTTTCCCAAGGGACTGCGAGGTAAGTACATTAAATCTTTGAATACCTAGATTAAGATGCTATTGTATGAAAAGTGGGTTGTGCAAATAAATTAATGTTTGGAACTACGCAGAGCGGAAGAACCTACAGAAGCGAAAGTAGTGAAGAATTAGAAAACAGTCCCTTAATTTCACCCTCGTGAGAAATCGAGGACGAGCTCGTGAAAGTTTCTCTGAGAAGCACGGTTAGTTTGATAAGGCAACGGATTCTGCAGTTACCACCCACACTGCCACCCACTCCACCTCCTTCACCTCCATCTCCACCCACTCCACCTCCACAATTTATTATGGCGAGCGCGATCAAACTACTAGTATTCAGAGGAGTAGGGAATGAGGATCTGGATCAATTCTGGTTCATGGTAAGAGCAGTATGGGAAGCACAAGGTGTCATAGACAACAACATTAAGAGGGCTACATTGGTGAGCGCATTGTAGGATCATGCATTAACGTGGTACATCAAGCACTCTAACAACCACCCAAACACAGGGATAGCAGAGATCCAAAATGCGTTAAACAGAGAATTTAGCAGGCCAAAATCAGAGGCATAGTCAATCATCGGGTTTAAAGAGATCGCGATGCTTCTAGGTGAGACCCCTTGGGATCTGGACTAAAGGCTGAAAAGTATGATCTACGAGGCCAATATGATGCTGACAAATGCACAACATCATGCATGGTTTGTAGCATCTCTAACTCCACACTTGAGGATGGCAATGTCACAGTAGAAAATTTCTACCCAGGATGAAGCATTTGATATAGAGATGAGATTACATGAGACCCCGATATAGGACCTTGGGTTGGGAGTTCAACAAATCCACATGCAACTACAGAATCTATGTTTGGAAATGCAAAGCTTGAAGTAGGATAGGGCACCGCAGCCTGAGGTGTGTGAAGAAGTATGGTGCATAAAATGCAAAGGCTAGGGTCATGACAAGGATCATTGTCCAGTGTTCGCGAACTACTTGGCAGGAGGAGGGCCAATGCCATTGAGACTAGAGGAGCAGGCAAGGCCGAGCGCGGCACCCACTTTATGATGCGTGATCTGTTAGATAAGAGGGAAACACATGATAGACAATTGTCATTTGCTGCAGAAATATACACAGACACCCTATCAATTGTTTTGTAATTTCTACAGGTCGGTAGGCCACGATGAGCATACTTGCCGCAGTTACGAGCTAATGATGGGTCGGGCCCTAGCCTATAGAATGCAGACCAAAACAAGAGCCCTTGACCCAGATGTGGGGATGGTGTGCGCTAGATTTCAGGGGTGAGGTCGAGGACGAGGTGGGATGGGACCAGGAAGGGGTTGCGGACAGTTAATTTTTTACAATTGTGGAGGACCAGGGCACTACACCTAAGATTGTACCAACCTGACGAGGATATCTTGTACATCTTGTGCTCAATTTGATCATGAAACAATAAATTGTCCTACGTTGATCACAAAGATGCATGAAAAACAGGTATTCCAACCTCCCCCGACTCAGAATATACAAATGATGAGGTCTGAACTGCGTGAAGAGGACCCGAATGTAAATATGATGCTCATAAGTGGTGCGACCATGGAAGAGGATAAAGGAAAGAAGCTAGTGGAAAATACGTGGGTTCGCAAGGCTCCTACAAGGGAACCTGAGTTTGACTTAGAATGCGCAAAGGAGACATTCATGGAAGCTAAGAAGAGCTTCACGGAGGCCTCCACTTTAAGTAGTAAGGATCAAATAGAGCCAGGAATGGATCCTTCAATTCTTACTACCTTTCTAGAGACATTCATGAAACTACTACACAACAATAATGTAGTTAAAGGACTACAAGAACTAATCACCAGGTGCACAGGGTTAGGGGAACCGTGCGTTGTCTGGAAATTGGGGAAGCATGCATTGCGCACTGGAAGAGAAATGAGGTTAACTACACGGATTGGGGAATATGAAATGGATCAAGTAATCCTAGATCTGGGTTTGGCCATCAATGTATTACCGAGGCAAACATGGGAATGTATGGGTAGGCTCGTATTATAGTGGTCCCCTATTCAATTACGAATGGTGAACCAACAGAAGAATTTTCCCATGGGAAGGTTGCAAGGGATAACAGTTGATATTGAAGGCGCGAGAACACAAACGGATTTTGTAGTGATAGAAATTTTCGATGACAGCAATCCCTATCCCCCGTTGTTAGGAATAGACTAGGCCACCAATATGAATGGATTCATCAATCTGAAGAAGCACAAAATGGTCTTCTAGAAAAAGTTGTTGCGCGTAGTAGTCCCACTGGACCCAACCAAAGGAGCGTGCTACACTGAACCAATGCGCGACGATGAAAGCGACGATGATCTTGATTGTATTTACAAAATAACTACGCAAGACCAAGATTGGATGAATCCAACTATAGATGGGAGAATCTCGTGGGAGCATGAAAGCTCCTGCACTTTGGATTCAGACGAAGAAGAAGAGCGTTGGTAGAATCGGTTGCACGAAGTGACAACACTGAATTGCAACATGATGATTAGATCACTACATTGCATGAAAACAAAGGCATGAGAGCTGTTGACATATGATGGACTGATAGCGGTGGATGAATTCTTGAGCAAATTTGAAAGCGCAGTACCGATACAGTAGCATTTCGATGCTTTGAAATGGACACTGCGCACAACACCCGCACGATGGTGGGGTACACATCAAGAAAGCTTTGAGAATTGGCGCGGATGTAGAAGGATGATGTGCCTACAGTTTGGGAAGCTGCATCTGTAGTTGGAAGACAAATACGATGGAAAATATGACCCGTGTATGCACCTTGCGAAATGGACCAAGGTCTACGGGGAAGAAACACAGCTCAAATGGGTACACTTATTCTACCATACCTTGGATGTCATACCCATGAACTGGTATACTAAAACAAAACTCTGACATGGTACAGGTGAATGGGATATCTTGTGTAAGGGATATTTGTTAACATTCACATTTGAAGGCTGGTGGTCAGATACTATTGATGATGCGCTGCAAGCAGTAAAAGCCGCCATCTTCAAAATACCATAGGAGCCATTAGAAATGCTGCAACCAGTATGGGCAACCCAGTTAAGCAACGCTCTAGAATGTTATAATGTGCAGGTGGAACAGGATGATGATGACCCCCGAAATATTGATATCCCAGAAACCGAAGGCTGTCACAAGGTTCGAGGACCATCAATTGAGGATCCCGACATCACCGCACTGCTAAAAACAAAGCAGGTAAACATTAGCACAGAAGCAGAGCCGAAGTATGCGACACTTGGGGACTATTAGGACAGTGCTATGGTAGATAAGGTCATTGAGTTACTCCACGAATACTAATACTTGTTCCTGACCAAAATCACGAACTTAAAAGGGATCATTGGTGACTTAGGGATGATGAAGATCACATCGAAACCGGATGCGAAGCCAATTAGGCAGCGACCTTACCGCTTGAACCCAAAGTATAAAGAAAAGGTCCACAAAAAACTAGATAAAATTCTCGAAGCCTAAATTATCGAACCAGTGGAAGAATCTGATTGGGTAAGTCCTATGGTAGTGTAGGAGAAAAAAAAGAAAGGCAAAATAAGAATATGTGTGGACCTCAGGAACCTCAACGACGCCTGTGTTCACAATCCATTCTCGACGCCATTCGTAGACGAAGTATTGGAGAATGTTGGCGGTTAGGAAGCTTACTCATTTACAGATGGCTTGTCAGGGTACCATCATATTAAGATCGTGCTGGAAGATAGGAGCAAAACAACCTTCGTAATAGAATGGGGTGGCTTTCAGTACACTGTTATGCCCTTTGGGTTGAAGAACGCGCCAGTGATATTCTCATGCATAGTGGTGGCAATGTTCAAAGAATACATCCACAAGTTCTTGGAGGTCTATCTGGACGATTGGACTGCCTTTGGATTAGTTAACGACCATGTAGCGAGATTACGGTTGATGTTAGATACTTGCCCCCGACACCAGATTGCACTGAACCTTAAAAAATGCACCTTCCTCATTCCCTTTGGCAACCTGCTAGGCCATGTGGTATACAAACAAGGCCTGATGGTGGACCCTATGAAGATTGTTGTTTTTTTTAATCTGGAAGCACCACACAGTGTCAAACAGTTACAAGCTACGTTGGGGCACGCTAGCTACTATAGGAAGTTTATCAAGAGTTATGCCCAAATAACCACGCCGATGGAAAAGCTATTGAAAAAATATGTGACATATTGCTGGAATGATGATTGCATGAAGAATTTGGATGTCCTAAACGGGAAACTAGCCTCCGCGCCAATTTTGGTCTTCCCGAAATAGGACGTGGAATTTCATGTACATGTTGATGCTTCATGTATTACATTGGTAGCCATACTCACACAGGAGGACACGGAGGGTGTGGATCACCCGATCGCGTTCACGGGTCGAAGATTGTCAAAAGTAGAAAAGAACTACTCTACCACCAAACACGAGGGGCTGGCGATGGTGTACGCACTCCAGAAATACTGACACTATTTACTTGGAGGACATTTTGAAATGTATACCAACCATTCCACATTCAAATACTTGGTGAACAAGCTTGTGTTGGGGGGGCGCATATGTAGATGGCTCTTACCATTTCAAGAATATGATTTTGAGGTCATAGTCAAGCCGGCATGCTTAAACGTAGGACCAGACCACTTATCATGAATTGAGACAGGCGAGGAACCAAAAAATTTGGAGGGACTACCAGATGCACAGCTCTTTGCAGTACGCATTGCGGATAGACACTTCGAAGATACAATCCATTTTCTAACAATAGGGACTGCGCCGAAGGAATACTTAATCAAACAGAAGAAGGAAATGGTGGTGCAAGTGGCAGACTTTTCTGTCATCGCAGGGTACCTCTACAAGATGGGCACCGATGAGATATTGCGAAGATACATACTTGAATTTGAGCAAGGTCAGATCCTTACAGAAGAACATGGGGGTGTTGTAGGAGGACACTATGCAGGACGTGCAACTGCACAAAAGATTCTTTGCGCAAGGTTATGGTGGCCAACCCTGCACCAGGATTTGAAAGAGAATTGTAAGGCTTGTGATATATGTCAAAGGATGGGAAAACCATCACGAAGGGATGAGATGTCGTTAAATCCCCAAATGACACTACAGCCATTTGAGAAATGGACAATCGATTTTGTAGGCCCAATCAAACCTTAGGGAAAGACAGTTGTGTGTACATCATCACCGCGATGGAGTGCCTGACATGATGGCAGAAGCACAACCAATTAAGGACTGCATAGCTACCACAACTACAAAATTTTTGTTCGAAAACGTGTTGACACGATTTGGCTACCCAGAAATCTTAATGAGAAATCGTGGAACACATTTATTGAATGAAACCATTAGCATGCTCACAGAAGAGTTCCACGTTTATCACCGGAAAAGTACACCATACCACGCATAGGCTAATGGACCAGTAGAAGCATTCAATAAAATACTCGAGACTGCATTGACCAAAATATGTAACGTTGAGCATAACGACTGGGACCTGCACGTACCCGCTATGTTATGGGTGTACAGGACAACGTGTAAGAAATTGACGTGACAGACACCATTCCAGTTGGTCTATGGTACGGAAGCAGTCGTGCCGATGGAATACATTGTACCTAGTCTGCGAATAGCAGCGCTCATAGGCATGACGGACTGCAAAGCTCTAGAAGAAAGGCTCACGCAATTAGAGGAACTTGAGGAAGAACAATTTTTGGTCGAATTTCACCAGCAGGTACAAAAGCAGCATGAGAAAACCTGGCACAACTGCCATATCAAGTTGTTCACCTTCAAGGTAAATGATTTAGTGCTACTGTATGACAGCAAGTTCGAAAAATTTCCCGGAAAATTCAGAATGCACTGGTTGGGACCATATGTGGTAAAAGAGGTCACAAGCGGAGGTGTAGTCCAGCTAGTGAATGGAGAACCCTTCCCAAGCAACGTAAACGGCAGTAGCCTAAAGTCCTACATGGGTAGGCCAGCTATCTGACTAACCAACCAAAGCATAGTCGTCGCAGCCCAAGAATCCGAACAGGGGTGCGAGGCTATAAACACAGGCACTAGAAGCCGGTGCCAAAGAAGAGAATCGAGTTAGATGCAAATGATTCAAAAGCAGAAATGGAGTAGATCCAGCAGAAAGTAGAATAGTGCACTGCGGACCTTTGCGCAGCACAGGCACAGTTGGATGGACTCCGCATAAAGATCGACGCACCAGCAGAGTGACTTGGGATGAGTCACAATGATTGTGTTGGGGGCCTATTGGGCATGGGATCCTAAGTAGTAGGTTTTGCAGCTTAAAGCCCGAGTTTTGATCAATTGTATTGTAAGACCCCGCGAAGTATGGGCATAGAGTGCGAAAGCCTAGGATGAGTCATAGGGTTGTCCACCCTAAGAATTGTAAAATAATGTAAAGTTGTGTCAACCTACCCATGGTCCGCAGACCATGGGATTCTATAATAGAGCGAGGCTCTAAGTGTAAAGATAGTAATTTTTAGCGGGTAATAGATAGATGCCAAGGCAAGGTTGGAGCAAAGAGGAAACGTTGAAGTGTACTGGGTCGTAGTAGTAGGAAGAGGCTCTACAGCTGAGTGCACAGAGGCCTAGTAGAGTCTGCAGCTGAGTGCGCAGACCCCTGTAGCTAAGTGCACAGGATGGAGTCGTGTTTGTAAGTGGGATTTTACTAGAAAAGGAATACTAATAAAGATAAGTTTGATTCAGAATATTGTGCATCTATGTTTCTGTTTATCTTTATGCATTTATACTATTTATGATTACGCACACTTACCTGAATGTTGAATGAAGTAATAAGAATATTAGGCCCTCACAATTTAAGTTAAGCACTAATAAAATAGTGCAGTAAGAACAGAGGTCAGGGTATTACTTTCTTCGTATGGAGGTGCATGGAGATAGTGGCACAAGTCGCGAAGGATAGACAGTTGCGCAGAGTGGTGAAAGCTCACAGGTTCATACCACGAACCTCCAGAAACTTCATCAAGACATCCCTAGGGTGCAAAAACTTAATTCCATCACCCTCCCATACTACTTCGGTGAGACCTCAGTGCGCGAAGCGTGGACTATTGCCGAAAGGGCCAGTAGTACTAGGATTTTCTTAGCTAAATCACTTCTGAACCTGGGTCAGGCCCCACTAAGCCAAAAATTTGTCCTTGAATTAAAATTCAAATTTAGTCTCACCAACTACTTGAAAAATAATTAATTAATTCATCTTGAGTTAATTAGTTGGAGATATTCAACCTAGAAGTCTTTGTGAAGTAAATGTTCTTGAACATCATAGTTGAGGTGACCTAGCTCTTCTGAGCTCTTGCGCTGCACATGCCCGTAGCTGCATACTTACTACCCTCCAATCTGCCATCCCCCCGAGAGGGGGGCTCGGAGCCCCTCGCCCTTCCTCCAGAAGTTCGTGAATTTCAGAAAATGGTGGTTGCATGCTGAAAACGGCTCCCAATAGCACAGCAACAGAAATTCGTAAAAAAAAGGACAGCATACACTCGGTGGCCCTCCCTAAGGAAGAAACTTGTCGATCTGCTCCGAACCTAGCGGACAAAGGACTCATAGGGCAGTTCACAGGCCTCTAGCCCTCGCCCAAATTGGTACAAGATTGGATTAAGAGAAACTAGTCCCCATTGATCAAGGAAGGTATCAAATCTTACTTTGTTGTCAAAGGCTACTTTGTGTTTGTGTTTGAATTTGTTGAGCATCAGAGTCTCATCTTCAGGAATGGGCCTTATTTCATGGGGCCACAAGGTTTATATCTAAACAAATGGTCGCCGGATTTCGACCCGACACAAGATGTGCCCACTGTCGTCCCAGTATGGGTGCGACTTCCCCACCTACCCCTGCATTGCTGGACCCAGAAATCACTCCAAATCATTGGCAACTCCCTTGGAAAATATATCGACCAGGCTGCGAGGAAAGATCAATACTCCTGTGCTCGAATATGTGTGGAAGTAGACCTTGAAGAAGGATTACCAGAAGCAATAAAACTAACAGTAGTCGGATGGTCTCACATCCAAGAATTGGATTATGAGCAGCTACCCTTCAAATGTAGACATTGCCATGGCTATGGGAATTTTGCGAGATACTGCAAGAAAAAGGCTGAAGAACAGAGTGGTAAGTTGAAGGGAGAACAGTGGACCACAGTCCAGAAAGTTGGTCATGCAAAAGCACAAGGGAAAGGGCCTACAAAGGAGAACAACACTGAAGATCAAGGAAATGAAAATAGGAACCCCCATGCCCCGGATGAGAATCCAAACCCTAATGGAAGCCCCCCCCCAAGATCCTCCTGAAGCAGATCGGATTACCCCAGAACAGATTGACATCCCTCAAACAAAAAAAGAAGGAGGAGGAACCACCTCTCCTAGTGTCTCTCAGGGTAGCCCCTCCATTCCCTCGTATGTAGATATAACAAAGAAAAAAGCGGCAGAACCCTCTGACTCCTCTGAGGATGAGATCTATGAGGGACCCTCAAAGAGGGCAGGTAGGAAGCCTCACAAAGTAGTGAGGGAAGAAGAATCAGAACGTTTAAAGATGCAAGGAAGCCAATCCATAATAGAAATGTCTATTGGGAGAAATACAAGAGCAAGACCTTCCAAGGGAGTCCTCTCAAACCCCTCGTAGGGAAAATAATGCGTACAGTCTCTTGGAATTACAGAGGTCTGGGGACCCAACCAAAAATCGAAGTCGTCAAATATCTAATGAAAATAGAACTCACAGATATCCTCTTGCTCCAAGAGACCAAAATCGAAGGGCAAACCCTCATGGAAATCAGCAAGTCAAAATGGAAAAAGAATGTAGGCAAAGCAGCCAGCTCGAGGGGATCTTCAGGAGGAATTGCAACACTCTGGACTGGCGATCACTTCCATCTGCTTAACTCACATGAGACCTAGCACTGGATCTACACTGAGCTCAAGCACCTTGAAAGTAAGTTAAGTATAGCCCTATTCAATCTCTATGTCCCTATATTTTATGTTGAAAAAAGAGAATGTTGGAATTCTCTCTCCGACTTTTTAGACCTTCACTCCCCCAACAACATCATTCTAGCCGGAAACCTCAATATTGTTATGAAGCCAAAATAAAAAGGGGGGGGTGGGGGGGAACAACATCAGAGACCAACTACTACCCTTGGTCGAAGAACTCATGCAACAGAGGGACCTTTTAGATTTTGCACCTGTAAAAGGCACATACACTTGAACCAATAATCGAACTAGGACTGATCACATTTCTGCCTGGTTGGATATATTTCTGATTCAAAGCTCCTTGGTGTTGGAAAATCTTCTTATCTCCACAAAAATCCTCCCCAAACTCACCTCGGACCACAAGCAAATTCAACTCCTTATGGTTTATGAGGAAGACCTGGGCCCAATGCCCTTTAAATTCAGCCCTCTCTGGATTGAAAAAGAAGGTTTTCTTGACACTGTTCAATCAGCTTGGGATATTCCCATCAATGGTTATCCCAGCTATGTGTGGGAAAAAAAATTAAAATCCACAAAAAAAGCTTTAAAAGAGTGGTTAAGGAATCCATCTAAAAACCCTACTCAAAAGAGAAATGAAGTTGTTCACTCATTGGAAACTCTACAAATGGGAATAGAAGACCTTCACATCACTCTGGAAATTCTAAATAAAGAGGCCGCACTCCAAAGCAACATCCACTACTCTTTCAGATGGGAAGAAGAGTATTGGAGGCTCAAATCTTGTAACCTATGGCTCAAGGCCGGAGACCGAAACACTTCGTTCTTCCACCAACAGTACAAAGCCCGATTATCTCACAACCATATTACTGAGATAAAAAATGAAGAAGGACAGATCTGCAAAAAGTTCGACCAAATTAAATTAGCAGCTGAAAATCATTTCAAAAACCTCTACGGGCCTGGGAATGAAGGCAGCAAAGAGGATATTGAAGACCTTCTCTCTAATATCCCTCACCTCATCAATCAAGAGGATAATCAGGCTCTTCTGAAACCACTATCTGAAGAAGAAATTATCAAAGTAATATGGGAAATGGAATCAGATAAGGCCCCTGGACCAGATGGCTTCTCTATACAATTTTACAAAGTCTGCTGGAACATCATCAAAACAGATCTGCTAAAAATTATATAAGGTTTCTTTGGTAAAGCCAAGGTTGGGGGAGGCATCAATTCAACCTTCCTAGCCTTAATTCCAAAAGAGGTCAATCTAGAAACTTTCAACAGATTCAGGCCCATTTCACTCTGTAACGCTTCCTATAAAATGTTGGCCAAAATCCTTGCAAACAGAGTCAAACCCCTCATTGAAAAATTAATCTCCAGCTCTCAAGGGGGATTTGTTAAAGGTAGGCACATCTTGGATAATGTCATTCAAGTCTAGGAAGCTGTCCACTCCAGTAAACTGAGAAAAGAGAAGGGGATTTTGATCAAGCTCGACATGGCCAATGCCTTCAACAGGGTCAACCACTCCTTCCTCTTCCAAATCCTCCAATCCTTCGGCTTCCATGCTCAGTTCATTAATCTCATCAAAGCCTATATTGATAATCCTTGGATTGCCCCTCTAGTCAATGGCCAACCAATTCCTTCTTCCAAGCTCAGCGTGAATTGAGGCAAGGTCTCCCATTATCTCCTTTCTTCTATATTCTAATGGCGGATTCCCTTAATAGGAAGCTTACTGCAGAAATGAATTCTGGTTACCTCCCCGAAATTCGCACTTCTAATGCCCAAAAGCCTATAAACCATGCCCTCTTTGCAGACGACTCCCTCCTTCTTGGTGATGCCTCTATGAGAATAGCTAAATCTTTCGAATATGTCCTAAAAGGCTATTGCAGAGCCTCAGGAGCTATGATAAATGACAGGATGAGCTCAATCTATGGATGGAATGTGGATCAAGGCAATTTGAACAGTATAGCCCAAATCCTTAGCTTCGAGGGCTTCGCCCATTGGGACAGCATCAAATATCTTGGCCTACCACTCACCTCCGGGGTTAATATCAAAACTATACAGCAAGGTATTATCAACAAGATCAAATCCAAGATCGCCTCTTGGGGAGGGTTCTGGCTCACAAAGGGAGGAAAAACAATCCTAATAAAACTATGCTTTCTTCCCTTCCTATCTACCAAGCCTCTTTTCTTCTTGCTCCTAAACACATCATGGAGCAAATCTCTTGCCTTCTGCAAAACTTTCTTTGGCAAGGAGGCAAAGGCAATCAAAGAAAAATGCACTTGGAAAACCGGGATCTAGTAAAATGCCCAATAGTGGAAGGAGGACTCCAGATAAGAGACCCTACACTCTCCAATCTCGCTCTCGACTGCAAGCTTCTCTAGAAAATCTATTCCAACCCTTCTCATCTAGTTAGTGACATGCTCAGGAAAAAATATGCGCAGGGGGTCTCTCTCAGGAAACTATCTGTTGAAAACACCTCCCCTGGAACGTTAACCTGGAATTTATGTAGAAATAGCATCAGTCGCTTTAAGTCTCACCTCTACTGTATTCCAGGCAATGGAAAAAAAAATTACTTGTGGGAAGACTGTATAATGAATAGCGCACCCCTTAAATCCCATGATGAAATTCGTGACCTCCAATGCTAGCTTCTAGATGCAGGGTATCGCAAGCTATTTGACATAACAGAGTGGGATCACAAAGGGAATTGGTAATATTGGAGCTTCCCAATCATACCAGAGCATCTCCTTCCATAGCTAGCAGCACTGAAATTGCTCCTCTCCAACGTTGTGCCCATCCATTATGACAATCCAGATAGTTGGGGCCGGGGAGAGACCAGCACTTATACCACTATAGCAGGTGTTTAGTCAATTTAGTGTTTCTAAATTGATGTCATTAATTGTCAACCCGGGGCTCGTAAGCTGATGAAGTGAAGGTGTACTATATGTACTTAAGCAACCTCTTAGATCTTTTTGTCGTTTGGGGGTGTTGTTTGTGGTCAATTTATCTTCCTAAGATGGAATGGAGTTTTTATAAACAGATGAGTGAGTGTGTGTGTAAGGTGATTTCTAGATGAGTGAGTGTGTGTGTAAGGTGATTTCTAACTACCTTCTAAACTGCAAAGAAAAAGCTTGAAAGAAATAAATAACTTGAAATGAACTGAAAGCAAAGAACCACTTTCTAATGGCACTAGACACCATTCATGCTGCTGCAAATAAAAGGTAAGAAAATCACTTTAAAAACCAATGATAATGTTTATCTCTTCCTAACTCTCTGCTTCCAACATATGGTACTATGTAAAACACGATTAGGAAGTAGTTAGAGATGAGTTTAAAAAGTGATCAAAAATGAGAAAAATCTACTTTAAAGACTAGTTATAATGTTCAGCTCTTCCTAACTCTCTGCTTCCAACATATGGTACTATGTAAAGCACGATTAGAAAGTAGTTAAAGATTAGTCTAAAAAGTACTCAAAGCCAGCTGTAATTTATTAGTATTCTGATCTCTAAAAGATGAACAATTTATGATAAAGAGACCATCAATATGTTAGCAGACAACTTTGAGAAACTAAACTAGAAATCAGCTATGAAAATAAAGTAAAGGCAACAACTTTGAATCTGTCAACTGAAAATACCATCAGATATAAAGCAAATACACAAAGACAAAAACAATCCCGGGTTAAAAACCTGCAAAAGAACAATATTGATCAGTTTAAAATAAAGGCTGGAAATGAAATGACATGAAATCAAATGGTATGCTATTATACATGATAAAAGAAATAAAGATTGTTGAAAGCATGAAAATGAAACCAAACACTATGTACACGGGCTGTCACAGATGGGGGCCCTCCATCCACGCAGCCAACTTGAAAGATCAGCTACTAAAAGGTGAACAGAACAGTCTTCTTTTATAAAAACAGCATGTCAAAAATACAGTGAAAAGTGTTGTAGGAACAGCCTTCTTAAAACAGAGTTTTTATACAAAATCAACGCAGCAATTACAATAATCCAAAAGCTAATCTACAAGCGTTGGCACACGCTTATTTATAATCACAGAGGCAACTACTCTCTGCGTGAACTAAGCAACTACAGCTTAACCTATTAACTACGCAGTCATAGCTAACTAGCTTGTGCAGCAAACACGTAGGTAAATCCGTGCACTTTTAAGGGAAACGGTCATCATGGGAGACAAATCTATGCTTGGATCCTGTCTTTAGCTGTCCTCGTGGCAGGGAGGAGGTGCCAGCTACAGTTCCGTGTCCCAACTGCTCACGGCTCCTGTGCCACCGTTCAGAACTTGACCGTTTGACCGAGGGAATACCTGCGTTGACCAATGGCATACGTGATTGGTTTGGCTCAACCAATAGCATACAATCCATGTGTACATCCAACCCAGCATGCCCATGTGGCTCGTTCCTTGAGAAGACACGTGGAGCATATCAAACAACAAAAAGGCTGCGGAATCTCTGAACAGCTGCGGAATTGCTGAACAGCTGCGGAAACTCTGTTTATATGTCAAAAATCTAAACCAATAGTAAAACATAAGCAAAGTTAACTAATTATGCTTAGAGACATCAAATGTAATGATCTGGGCGGAAAATACAGCAAAAGAGAGGGATAAGTGAAGAAAAGTTGTAGGTAATGATGGATAATCAAGTGCAAGTTAGAGGCTCTACAGCAGGTTATATCGCTCTACAGCCAAAAAAAGATAAAATTCATTCTCCCAACATTTGGAAACAGATTTGGCATTCTATAGGACTTCCAAAAGTCAATTTTTATTTTTTTTTTTTTTTTTTTTTTTTTTCTGGATCCTCATGCATAACAAACAGTTGACAGGTGAAAATATACTAAAAAGAAACATTACTGTACCTCATCAATGCATCATGTGCAGAAATGCTAGAGAAACAACCCCTCATCTGTTGCTAGACTGCGTTTTTGCCAAGGAAGTCTGGAAAATAATGCTCCTTGATCTGAAAGTTAATATGCCCCAGCAATGCACAGTGGCTGATCTTTACTCCACATGGTTCCAAAATTATCCTCATCCCATTCCCAGCAACTCTCTGTGGTATCACATTTGGCTTTCAATCCCTAAATTCATGTGTTTGGAAATCTGGCTCACCCGGAATGACTTGAAATTCAATAATACTCCTTGCTTCCCTGCAAAAATAGCTACTAAAGCTAAAGCTCTTCTCCTAGAATCTGTTCTTCAACATTCGCAAAAATCAGATTCTTCTCTCCTCCCTTCTGAAAAGAGCTGGTTGAATCATCTTAGCCCTCTCCCTAAAGGCAAATCTCTTATCCTCCCCCTTCCTAACCCTCACTAGAGATTAAGAGATCCAGAAGCCAGCTGCCAACTTTGGTGGAGGAACCAACTCAAAACTACAATTTTGTTCGATGGAACCTCCAAGGGAAACCCTGGGGCAGTGGGCGCTGGTGAAGTCATCTACTCCCCGGACAACACTAGAAAATATTGCTTCAGTTGGGGGCTTGGTCATCATACAAATAACCAGGCAAAACTTCTTGGCCTCACAAAAGCTTGCCAAATTGTTCGAGAAAGAGGCATCAAAAATTGTCAAGCATTTGGAGACTCAGAAATCCTCATCAAGAAGATCAATAGGTAGGACGAGTTCAACAACGCCACACTCAACAAGTCTCTGAAAAGGCTAATGACCATACTGAAGGACTTTGAATCCTTTAAAATTTTCCACATTCTTAGAACTCAACATCAATGACAATAGTATTATTCAAGCAAGTGTTCCTTAACCTGAGAAACAGAGTACATCAGGATGTATTAAAATGTAAGATATTGCAGTGTAACAAGGTTGATTAGGCTCCGACCCAACCAAATCATAAATAAACATACCCGTTTCAGTTAAAAAAAAGAAGAAGTCTTTGTGAAGTCATGCAAGAGTTATCCCTTAAATTAAGGATATTATCCCTTAATTAAGGAGATAAGGATGAGCTATATTTGAGTTGTAATCAGTTAGCTCAATTTACTGAGTTAAGTCGAGTTAAATTAGTTCCAAACCGTTTGAGGAACTAATTGTGAGTTCAGTCAATTAATGGATGCATTCATCCAACTAGTGTACTCCAGATAACTGAAGATTCTCTCATTAGTAACTCATGCATGTCTATTCAGAGAAAGACCCAGTTGAGATTAAAGATAGGGACTATGTACTATCAGTTGCATGAGTTTTCCTATAAACAAAACACATGCATGCAGAAGGAATTCATTCCTTGAGGTTTGCACAGTTTTACAGGGTATGAGATCAGTGTGAGTGATCAGTGTTACACTTGGTAATAGTTGGATCACCCAGGAGAAACTGCGCAAGGAAATAGGAGCTTGGAGGATATAGGAGAAGACACATGAGTAGTCTATTTTGTCAGTGAGCATCAGTGATGGATTGTAGTGAGAGCTGGCTAGCTGTGAGAGTGAAAGCTTTGGGTAATCCTGATATATTTCCACTTGTATGTTAATACGGATAGCGGGGTTTTTAGCTAAGGCTTTCCCCATAATATTCTTTTGTGCTTCATGTGTATTGATTCATCTTCTCGTTATATGTATTCATCTTGATCTTGCTCAAATATTTTAAGCTTCTGCAAAATTGATTGTAGAAGTAGATTAAAGTATTTTGCTTTAGTTATATTGTATTATTAGGTTAATATACAGTCATAATTTCTACATGCACTATTACTCGAAGGGGTACCCATAGGGATTATAATGGAGTCCAAAGAGCATAACCACCTCTTGTAGTTCCTACAGGCATACCTCCCAAAATCCACAGGATTATGCACTCAATGACAGATGTTGTGGTTTAAAGACGTCGTAACATGTCTCTAGCCTAAAAACAATTCTGCAAAAATTGGAGGTACGACTAGCCATGGAAAGTGCTCTGATACCACTTGTCATTAAGGGAATTTTGAGGTCTAAAATGGGCCTCCTAAGAAAACTGTACAACCAAAATAAACTTTATAAGAACCAATAGGATTCAAGATGATGATGTCAACCATGGGGGATGATTCACCATTTTTGGAGTAAAAAAGTAAAAATAATAAAATAATAAACTACTTTTTCAACTCATATTTTCAACTTATCTTCCTAAGCCTTTACTCAAATTTCGAGTTGGAGTACTCATTGGATGCAAAATTTAATTCCTCATCCAAGGAGTACCCATGTTGAATACTTTCGATGGACCCTGTTACATGAAAAACGACAAATACATGAAAAAACGTGATTGCAATAATGTTTTTTCATGTATTTCTCATTTTTCATGTAGCAGGGTCCATCAAAAGTATGCAACATGGGTACTCCTTGGATAAGGAATCAAATTTTGCATCCAAAAATTGTTTCTACTCAAAATTTGAGTAAACCCAGAGGGAGATAAGTTGAAAATACGAGTTGAAAAATAATTTTTCCTTTTTCCCTCTAAAATTTGATGATGTCATCTAATCTTATTTTATTATTTCCACTATTATTTTATAATTTCCTTAGGAGGTCCATTTTAGACCTCAAAATTCCCCTAATGTATGCAATTGACCTACAAGAACACCATAATGCGAGAAATATGAAATAATATGGCCCAAAACACATAAATATCACATGAATAGAGACAAGACAAAAATATATTTTATTATTTAGAAACAAAATACAATGTGCATTTGCCTCTTTGAGGGGGAAACCTATAACAGAGCATATCTCAATTACAATAAGATTTGATTATTTTTCCCTTGCTATCTAAGACTATGTATAGATTTATGACATCCAAAACCCTAACTAATAGTGGTCCTTTGGATAATATGGGTTAACCTCTTTATTTATTAACTATGGCTCATTTATAACTAATTTTGGTCCCTTTTCTATAATGCGGGTCAACCACTTAGAATTATTATTAATTTGGATAGCCACTTGCAGGCTTTATTGAATCTACTAACTAACTATGACTCTGACTAGGCCCCTTGGGCTTATTACATAAATAAAGGAGTTAAGGTTGGACCCTAACATATGAAATTCATGAAACATCAAAGTTCATAACTCAAATGTATAACTACAATAAAATTATTTTAATATGTTAAGATGCCTAGAAACTAAAGGAGGGACTTCCACTCTCCACCAAAATATTAGCCAACTACACCACAAATTTCTTGCAAATAATCATCCTTGAGTTGGATCAAAAGTCTGAGGGGACGTTTACTCAGGAAAATTACACCAAAGGCTTAGTTAAACTTTCATAAGGTGGAGTCCACTATCCAAGTGACTTATCAACTTCCCTCTAGTATTAAGAACCACAATGACCTACTCATTATCCTGAGTTCATTCACAAGGATTCACCCAAGGTTTATATGGAGTATAGCTCAGTCTAGGAGTTGTAATCCATTGTTCAGGTGGTTGTCAGTTGTCATTTAATATCAAGCACCATAGGGGTCTGCATTCCATTGTCCTTTTGGTTTATCATCTCTATAATAAGAACCATAGTGACTCAAATTTGCCTTTCCATGTGTTTTATCATATATATAACAAGAACCTCAGTGATTTTGTCATCCACTAAGCCTCCCATTGACGACACAAGCTTAGACCAATAGTCATGTGGCCTCAAACACAAAATGATAGGGAATATCACCCAAAATCACAGATTTCTAGCTCATGAACATGGCTCAACAACCAACTCCAACACTGTTAGGTGTTCTTTTTCATGGCTCCATCAACTCCATGCACTCCACTGTCATTAGGGAGTGATTCTCTCCACATTTCAAGGGGAACTAACCAACACAATATGAAATAAAACATAGGGAATTTTGTTGGATTTTCATAGGGTATTCTATACTAATAATTACTTCTAATGATTTAGTTATTTTTCACATTCTTATCCTTTATTCTATCATTAAGAAATTACACATAAGACATCAACAATATAATATTTATGATAGTATGATCATGAAGAGATAACCACACAAATAACAAGAGAGTTTACCCTTTGAAAACCCACATGGGGGAAAACCCAACAACCTTTTCCTTATAGAAATCATTGAGTTCAATAGAGACTCATGAGTCAAATAAAAATTCAAACATACTAACAATATTGCTAGGTCAAACTTGGAACAAACTTCCTCCTAGTAAGGTCGGGACTTATTAGAATTTTGCCATAATTTTTCATCCATGAATTTCGGTCTTGGAGCTTGTCATACCTCAGAAAAATTTGGTCTTGGAGCTTGTCATACCTCAGAAAAATTTGGTCTTGTAACTTGGTGAGCACTTGTATTGCAGCAAGCATGCTGCAACTCCTAGGCTACTAACTTTCCTTTTATCCACCTAGTAGTTTGTAACAAATTTGGAAGCATCGGTGCTATATGCACAAGTATTAGTTCTTAATACAGGTCGTCACTTGGTCAGCTGGCGCAAGATCACTAGGAGCTCAAGCAAACTTCTATATATTTCGGAAGAAGCTCTATGTATGATGAAAGAAAAGCAAGATTACTCTACAGATGCTATTCTAATTGCAGAAAGTAGAAAGACTGGAATGTAAAGTAGGACCTAGTATTCCCTAAGTAACAAGCTAATTCTACTTTTGCTAAAAACACTATGAAAACCATGAAAGAAATTCCATTACCTACTCAAGAAAGTAAACAACATCTAACCATGCCTTTTCTGGAAGTAAATAACAAAAAACATATTTTTGGATTTTTATGTGTTTCTATGTGAATTTGATATGCATCTAATTTATTGTGTGTGGCAAACATGTGGCATTAGAGGGTGGTTTTGGAGCTTGGGATGGTGTAGGATGGTGTGGATGGGTTCTAGGAGGTCTTAGGTGGCCTTTTGGAGGCTTTTCCCACACTCGGCCTTCAAAAGAAAGCCTACAGGAAAAACTACAGGGGGACACAGGAAAACTATAGGAGGAAAATAGGGTAACTACAGGAGGCCTACAGGAGGATGCTGAGAGAAATTTCCACTGTTTTGAGGGTGTGAGAGTGGGTGGAAAAGGTGGATGAAAGTTGGAATGAGGTGTTAGGGCACCTAAGGTCCACCATGAATCACCAAGAGAGAGGAAGATGATTGGGTTTGCTCAAGGAGAGAGGAAGAAGTTCTATGAAAAATGAAGGAAACTAGGGCAGAATTAAGGTGACTTTTGGGAGACTTATAGGGCATGAATCAGATGGAGGGTGTGATTGTTGGCAAGCTAGCCTACTGCTAGAAGAGATCTACTGCATAGACACCAAGAAAATCAAGCAACTATTAAAATGAATGCATTCTAGGAAAAACAAAGTTTTGCACTAAAATGGCCTAAACTATGATGCATAGAAGGAAATGCTGGGAAATGTTGTAGGAAAGGAAAGCATGAAAGAGGACTATTGTAAATCAAGAAGTGAACTTGATGAAGAAGATCTAAAAAAAGCAAAACTGGACTATTAACCTACTAAAGAGCTGCAAACACTAGAAGTCCTATGACTAAGGAAAATCTGTGTTTTTGGGGCAACAAGAGAGTCTTTGCCTCAAATCATGGTCCCAGACGGAGGAAGAGAGGCCAAGGAAATATTTCTAGCCTTTTGAATCTTTTCTGATCACTGCTTAACCTGCTACAGAAAGCACAAATGAAAGCAAACTACTAAATCATTAAAATCAACCTATTCTTAAACATAAAAGAAACACATCTAACATCAAATTAATCTACAAACTGAAGTAAAGCATACAAGTACAGGTAAAAAGAAGATTGGCTACTTGGATTGGGCCCTAACCCAAGAGCTTCAACCCTCTGAGGTAATTCAGTGCTAGCTCAAAAAGGATTCCATCTTCATTATCAAACAATAGCAAGATTACATGAAACTGTCACAAAATAATAAGCTCGAAATTTGAGCAGAGTTTACATAAGCAAAAAAAATCCGACCCTAATGAGGCCCTAGGCCTCTTTACTTATACAAATGAAGCTACCAACAACTTCCTTAAAATCAAGGATTTTTGGCTCCCAAAACTCAAGATAACTAGCAGTCATCCTCCACTTGCTTTGCTGCCTTCTAGTGCATGATTCGGTTGCTTGTACTCCGAGCTTGAATGAAGGGGAATTCAAAGTGAGGCAGTAATAAATGAGGGGGATTCCCTCCTATAAGTCCTCTCCTCTATCTACTTCAAGTTATTGCTGCCATTTGACCACTGGATCCCTGAATTTGACCTCGAAATCCATCAATAATCTGCATTAAATACATGTTAGACCACATGGCACAATAACTAACTCAACTCACTCTATAAGCATAAATATAATCTGACAATCATACAATAGGCTAAGAGAATGGTTGATTTGACTAGGTTATGAGGTAAAATGAGCCCATATAATTACCCATTTATGAGGCTCATCATCACCCCCTACTGAAGGTGTTGCTCATCCTCTGAGCAACTTAGTCAATCTCCTCATATTTTATGGTCGTGGTGGCCTCCCTAGCATCCCAGGCTTCTAATGTGGTTTGCTCATGTTGGTCATAAAACCCTACTTTTTTGTCTATTTCCTTCCATTTTTCCTCCTCTTCTTCTTCTATTTTGCTTTCCAGCATGCCTAAAGAAGTGGAGGACTCAGTTTGAGGCCAATCTAGTTGACCTTTTGCCTTTGCATGGAGCGCTTATACATTGGCACTCTTTTCAATGCATCCCTTAGCCTCATGGGAGAATGGTATTCCCTGATCTGCAAATTTTTTGATAAGGTGTTCCATCTTCTCATGCATGCATGCACACAATCATCCCCAAGTAGCCTTTGCATATCTTCAAAGTGTGCAATGGCTTGTGCCTGATTGGCTAGATATCTAGGGGCAATCTAAGGTTCATTGGAAAGCAAGTTGTGTGTGCTGATGAGTGCCATAGGATCTGATGGCTCAGCTCTTATCATTAATGTCTCATTCTTCTCCTTTAGCATCAATATTTTTGTTTTTGTTGCCCTCAATTCTTCATGGTTCATCCATGAAGGCATGGCCATTAATTGCAGGTCCCCTAGCTTGGCATTGGGGTCCCACACATTCATGTCTGTGAGGGCCATGTTGTGTAGGTAGAATTCTACCATTTTTTCTTTATCCTCCGAGGTGCTTTGGTCACACAAATCCATGAAATACCTATAGTCTTTGAAAGGCATTGTGCCTCTTTGTGCCAAAGTCTTTATTTGGAATTGAAGCCACTGGTCCTTTAGATAGAGGCCATAAGATTTGGCTGGTGTTCTGCATTGTAATGCCTCCATGGATAAGCTGGCCATGTATGCCAGCTAAGTCTCTTTCTCTTGCAGTTGCCTCCTTAGTAATTCATTTTTAGTTTCAAGGTGGCTTCTTGTAATGGCTTCCCTGTCTCTGAGAGCACTCAACTCTCTGCTCATTTCCCTAAGTTTGTTTTCCATATGGCCAACATCCTCAACTCCTTTGGATTTGGCTATCTACATCCACCTATGGGTTCTTATTCTTTATTTCTCTAATTCGAAAAACTATGGAATTGCAAATTTCTGTGGGATTATCCTGCCTCCCTCAAGTAGATTGTAATAGGAGGCAAGACTAGGCTGGGGGTCAGGTTCTTGTAGCTCTTGTGCTTCCTCTTTCACCTATGGTTGTCCTTCTATCCTTTTCTCAAGCTTTTGGGTCTCTTTTAGTTTGGACAGTGTCTCCTGTAGGACTGTCTGAGCTTCTTGTAGGTCTGGTTTTGGGTCCTGTAGTACTGCATTTCCCTTCCATGTAGAAGATCTAGGAGTCCCCCTTTCATATGTTATAGGTGTCTTGGAAGGAGATTCTTTCTCCTTGGCAGAGGGTGAATCTTCAATGGTAATGGGATCTTTTGAAGAGGGCCGAGGTTTTCCTATTTTAATTCTTGTACTCTTCCTTGCCTTGAAATACATGGAGGTCTATCTTTTCCTCTTCTGCTTTGGCTTGATTGGCGTACTGAGTGTAGTGAGGGCAGTTGCTGCCTCTCTTTACAAAGTCTCAGGGCACTCTTCTCCTTGTTCTACCTTCTCTTCCTATTTTTCTCCTCCTTCTGTCTCTTTTTATGTCTCTTCCTACTCTGTTTCTTCAACTCCCCCCCTCCTCTATTTCATTTCCTTCCTCCTTCCTTTCTTGTTCTGCTATGCCACCATTGGCTTCACCTTCTCCCCCTTGTTCTTCCTCCTCACTGCCAGTGGGACTGACATCATAGGTTAATGCCTTTATGTCATCCTCAGCTGTCATATTTTGGAAAACTTCCCATGCTATAGGGAGTGTAAAGGTATGGAGGGCTTCCTCTACTAGGATATTGATTAAGCCATGGTGAGCTAGCTACTCTGAATTTTCCTGCTTGTACCTTGGTGGTGGAGTCAATGAGGAACTGAAGGAGGAAGTAAGGGATACTGAGCTTTTGAGGTGCTGGGATTTCCATGCCATATCTTAATTCTTGGAGGATTATAAAGTGATATCCATAGACAATGTTGTACCTCCCCTCACAATAAATGTATTTGATTATTTGGTAGTTAACCTAATCCCAGGGATATGGTATACTAGCCCTTCTAATTCCATTTTTATCTTCAACAGGGGTTTCATTATTTTGGAAAAAATTCTTCTTGGTAGCCTGGCCAATTAGTTTCTCATCTTTACTCCAAGGCAGCCCAAGAAGAAGGATAGTGACCCTATTGATGAATTCAGGGTTTTTTTCGATGGAGAGGCCTCTAATGCTTACAATGACATGTTTTTTTGTGTGAGGGACCAGAGAGAGAAAACTCTTGGGCAATTTCATCATCAAACCCTCTAAATTTCTCAAAGAAATTCATCCAAGTTGCCCTTGTGAATATGTCCACCACTTGAGGATGTGCATGGAGCCTAGTGGAGTTAGTGGGCTCCTTTCTCATAAACCCTCCTGTCATACTGCCTCTACTTTTTTAAAAATCCAAAATATGGAGGTGGAGACAAAGAGTTTGAGAAAAATAAAAAAATAGAGGAGACTATGTTTTTTTTTAAATAAACAGAAATTTTTTTATGTGTTTTCTTCTCTCCTAAATACTTATTTCTTCCCCAAATTGTGATCACTTCTTTCATGTATTGATATTCAACAAGGGGCATGCATGAACCCTACCTCTTTAGACTGAAATTCATTCTAAAAATCGTGTTTTCTCCCTTCAAAATGACTCACTACCCCTCCTGTAGAAGCCCGCTACCCCTCCTGTAGATTTCCTGTAGGTGCTCCTGTAGAAAACACCGAGAGAAAGAATATGGAAGAAATCAATGGAGGACGGTGGTTACGAGGCTGTGGGGGCACAAGAAGATTGATGTGGCTGAGTTACAAGAAGAGAATGAAGAAAAGGTGGCGAGAATGCTCGGGTAGGAGTGCTCATTACCCTTTATGGATATTTTCAGTTATAAGTGTTGAGCTGGCAAGGTGTACACTAGCCCTATTCGGACCGTTGGTCCCCACCTGCTTGGTCATCATGGCACCTCCTCATAATCATTCCTCATTATTGCATCGGAGTTCACACTTCCTCCACTACCTGTCCTTGGCATCTTGTGCTGGAGTTGATTGTGCGCACGTGTGGGTGACATCTCGGATGAGTGGAGTCAACTAAATGAAGGTGGTCAAGTTAACTGGCCACCTTTCCCTCGTTCAATCTCAACCATCTCGTTGCCTTTCATATGACTCCTAATTACACAAATGCAAATAGAGTGATTTAGTTACTTACCTGTGATCTGAGTGTATTTTCTGTGAGGTGTTGTGGCTTTCTCTACTACATGCCTTCATTTCCCTTTATCCATGTTGTCTCTTCTTATTGATATGTGGTTGTGTGCTTGTGTAGGTTCTTCTATGGCTAGAGCTAAGCCTCAAGTGCCTTTTCAACCTTCATGTGTGCACTCTCTTGCTGCTGGTGTTGGATTTCTATGGGATCAGCTGCTACAGGAATTCCTTCAGGAGCTCTTGTAGCTACTTCTTCCCTGGAAAATTTAGCTTTTCCCTGTGTTTTGAGCTTGAGAATAATTCCAGAGGTGTCATGACTGATGGAGGGATGGTAGGTAAGCTTCAGGTAAGGTTATTGGTGCCTTTTCCTCTTTTTA
This sequence comes from Pinus tabuliformis, assembly GCA_031772625.1. NCBI lineage: Eukaryota > Viridiplantae > Streptophyta > Pinopsida > Pinales > Pinaceae > Pinus > Pinus tabuliformis. The sequence continues at coordinate 489,942,291 of CM062806.1, read as the reverse complement.
TTTTTATTATATTTTTTTTCACAACCAAAATAATTGTTTTTCTATGTTTTTTCTTGGACAGGAAGAGAAAAAAAATGATGCTTGGGGTGTGATGAAGACTTGGAAATTATAGCAAGGAGGTTTGAAGATGGTAGGAGGGATTATAGGTTCCTCATGAAGTTTTTTTGTCCCTCAAACTGCCTTCTGCAAACACTTTTGGCTCTCTGTAATTCCTACAGGAGCCTCCTGTAGAAAACACAGTTTTGGAAGAAAAAGGTATAGTGGGGTGAAAGAGATGCCAAAAATGATGGAGGAAGGCATGGAGAAGATTAGATAGATGTTGGTGTGAATGTCAGGGTCCCCTTGGCACCTTCTTCTTCTCCCTGTAGTCCTCTTGCAAACCTGCAATGCAATAAAAAATCTTCATTTTTTTTAAAACAACCAAGGCACCTTAGGGAGGTTTTCACCCTAATTGCCTGCCCTGGGTGCCTCCAAGGGAGGTTTTCACCCAAGGATCTTATTCTTTTTTTCTTTTTGACATCACTGGGCTACCTCAGAAGAGGTTTTCAACCCAATTATGGGACTCAAGCACCTCCCGAAGGTTTTCACTTGAGTCATTATTTTTTATTTTTTATTTTTTCAGTGAGTGGGTGAAGTGGAAGCTAAGACATGCTCCACCACCATCACTGTTTTATTCAAATCTTCAATAAACTCTCACTTGGAGAGGGGTTTCTTGTAGACTTTCAATCGATGTCCATTTACAAGCATGGGTATGGTTTCATCATCAATGGTTCTTATCAAAACTGAACCATTGTCATTGCATTTCTCCACAGTGTAGGGTCCCATCCATCTTGTCCTCAGCTTGCCTTTAAAATCCTTGTATCTTGAATCATAGAGTAGTGCCCAATATCCCTCTTGGAACTGCTTCTCCTTGATATTTCTATCATGCCATATCTTTCTCTAAAGCTGAACTACCTTTGTATGTAGAAGGGCTTGCAATCTATATTCTTTCAATCCATTGAGCTGAAGCAATCTCTCTTTTTGTGCTTGGCTGAGGTCTAGGTCCAACTGAGCTACCATCCTTAAGGTATTGAATTCAAACTCTATTGACAGCAAAGCTTTCTTCCCATTGACCAGTTCATAGGGTGTGAACCTGGTGGTGGTCTTCCATGTTGTGTTGTAGGCCCAAGTGGCCTCAACTAATCTGTCTGCCCAGTGTTTTCTGCTACTGCTCACTACCTTGGTTAGGATCCCTTCCAATGCTCTGTTAATGACCTCCACTTGCCCATTGGTTTGTGGATGGTAAGGGGTGGAAGTCCTGTGCTTTATCTTATGATGTGTGAGCAGGTCTTCAATCAGGCTGGAAGTGCAACTCTCTCGGATACCCAAACTTGTAGAATATATTTCTCTCAAAAACTCAGCTACTTTTTCCTATGTCACTACTTTGATTACTTTTGTCTCTGCCCACTTTGTCAGGTAGTCAGTGCACACAGTGATGTACTACTTCTGCTTTGAAGGGGGGTTGATAGGCCCCACAAATTCCATGCTCCACTTCTCAAATGGCTCAAAGGTCACTTGAGGTTGCATGGGAATTTCATCCTTTGGAGTGGGTTTCCCCATCCTCTGACACCAATCACACTGGATTGTATATCTCCTCACATCCTGATGAAGAGTGGGCTAGTAGTAGCCTACTTGCAATATCTTGAAGGTTGTTCTTTTTTCCACAAAATGACCTCCACAAGGCCCGTCATGGCAGGTCAGGAGGATGTCAAATACTTCCTCCTCCCGGACACATCTTCTCAAGATCTAATCTGGGCCAAGTTTGAAGAGATTGCCTCCAATCCAAGTGAAAGGGGTGCTTTTCCATACTATCTTTCTCTTCTCTTTTGAGGATAGGTGTTGTGGGAACTGTGCTGAAACCAAGTAGTTTGCTATATCAGCAAACCATGGAGAGAGTATTGATATAGAAAATAGGTGTTCATCCAGCATTTGGTCATCCACCATTCCTTCGTCACCTGCAGGAAAATTTACTCTAGACAAAAACTCAGCAACAACATTCTCTTTACTAGGCTTATCAATAATGGTCAGATCAAATTGCTGGAGTAAAAGAAACCATCTAATAATGCAATCATTTATATCTAGTTTGTTCATTAAATATCTAATTGCAAAGTGATCAGTGTGCACAAAGGTTTGATAGCTTGTGATATAATGTCTGAATTTGTTTAAGGAATGCACGATAGCTAGGAGTTCCTTCTCAGTCGCTGTATAGTTTAACTCTGTCGTTGACAAGTTTTTGCTCATAAAGTATATAGCATAAGGTAACCTTTCATCAATTTTCCCCAAGGCTGCTCCTATTGCTTTGTTCGAGGCATTTGTGTGAATGTGAAAGGGTAGGGCCCAGTTTGGGCCTTTGAGAATTGGGCCAGTCACTAGCTTGCTTTTCAAGGTATCTAAGGCTTCTTGATAGTTTTCCGACCATGTGAACTCAACATCTTTGCCTAGGAGGAAAAACAAAGGAGAGGCTATCTTGTTGAAGTTTTTGATGAATCTCTTGTAATATATAGCTAAGCCTAGGAAGCTTCTGACATCTCTCACCTTTTGAGGAGGTGGGACCCTTTGGATGATGGAAATTTTGTTGGGGTCCACCTACAGTCCTTGTTGAGATATTGCATGACCTAGCATGGTCCCTTCAGTCATCAAAAATTCACATTTTTCTAGACTGAGGTACAAGTTCATCTCAATACACTTATCTAGAACCTTTCCTAGGTTAGACAAGGCTTCCTGAAAGTCAGAGAGATACGGAGTAAAATCATCCATATATATTTCGACTGCATCATGAAACAGTGCAAAAAATATACTCAATACCACTCTTTGGAAAGTGGCTGGAGCATTGCACAAACCAAAATGAAGGAACCAGTATGCAAAGGTACCCCAAGGACAAGTGAAATTGGTCTTATCTTGGTCTTCTAGGCTGATTTGAATCTGATTGTACCCGCTTAACCCATCTAGGAAAGAGAAAAAAAATTTCCCTGCCAGACCGTCTAACACTTGATCTATGAAAGGTAAAGGAAAATGGTCCCTTTTAGTGGCTTTGTTCAATTCCTAATAGTCAACACAGATTCTCCACTTACCATTTTTCTTTGGCATTAGTACCAAAGGAGAGACCCATTCACTATCAGAGATGGGATAGATGAACCCTGCATCAAGCAATTTCTGCAGTTCTTCCTTAACAATATCTTTAAGTGCTAGATTCATCATCCTTTGAGGCTGCCTGACTGGCTTGCAATATTCCTTGGTGTATATATGATGAGTACATGCTAAAGGGTGCACTCCCTTCATTTCCTTATAACTCCAGGCGAAGGCATCTAGATGTTTTTTCAATATGTTGCATAGCTCCTTCTCCTAGGTAGTAGATAGGGATGGATTGATTTTCAAGGTTCTTTCTGGGCCGGACTCTATATTTTTGACACAAGAGGTAATGGAGTTGGCCACACAGAGATCAGTTGAGGGGGTGTTCTGGGTTTCTCTTACCATGTCTTCTAATGGTGATGCTCTGGGAGGTGGATTCTGAATCAAATTTTCAATCATATCATCCTCATCTTGTGGTTTTCCCCCCATGGCGATTTATAATGCACAAAGCGATGTAGAATAAACTTCATCCTCATCCTCCTCCTCCAACCAGAGAGGTAGATCATGTTCTAGCAAGGGTTGGGCATGAGGATATAGGGTTAACTGCTTGGACATGTGCCCATTCTTTATGGTCATGTTCCCAGCTCGGCAGTTGATGTAGGCATTGGCTGTAGTCAACCAGGGTCTTCCCAGAATGAGGGGATACCCAGTGAGCTTTGACTTTGGCTGGAGAACTAAGAAGTCTGTAGGGTATTCCCAAGAATCAATGGAGACCATCACATCTTCCACAATCCCCTCAGGGGTCACGGTGGGGCTGTCTACTAACTGCAGCATTTTCGTGGTCTTCCTCAAGGAGCCCTAGAGCTTAAGTTTGAGCATTGTGTCTTTAATCATCACATTAATGGCAGCTCCCAGATCAATCAAGGTATGTGGGACCATTGTGCCATTGATGTGGACATCAACTACTGGGCTTCCAGGGTATAGATATTTTGGACAGATTATCTACCCCAACATTAGGTCTGATAATTGTCCTACGACATTGATGGTTGGGGCATCTCTTGTGCCTCCCTAGCTGCCTAAAGCACTTCTCTTTGATCAAACTATTGTAGATAGGCACATCTTTTATGGCTTGGAGAAGTGGTATCTTTACACATAAATGTTTCAATTCTCCCAAGAATTCAGCCTCTTCTGGGGTAGGTTGGATTGTCATGGATAGTCTCTCAGGAAAGGTTGGAGTTGCTTTAGTTTCACTTTCCTCTTTGTCTTCCTCAACCTCTCTGGGTGGAGGCTAGCTATCTTGGAGAACTTTCCCAGATCGCAAGTTGATTTCTTGAATCTCCACAACATAAGTTGGGCATGATGGTTCCCCACTATACACTTGCTGAGCCTGTCTGTTGTTTAGGTTCGGATTTGGTTAGGTAGGCATTTGTGTTTGCCTTGGTTGAGCAGAAGGTAATGGTTGTGGTTGGGCAGGTGGTGGAGGCAGAAGAGCAGGAAGAGAGTTGTATTGGGGCCTCCACCCCTGATGAGATGCATTCCACTGAGGTTGCGGCTGAGCATAGGATTGAAATGAATCGCTGGCTAGTTGGGTATGATATTGAGATGTGAAGGACCAAGGAGGAGGCGTGGACCAGGAAGGATGAGTAGGGGTCCCCAAGAAGGTATGGAGGTGACTTGGTTGGGGTTGTAGTATGCTTGAGATGTCCCTTGCATCCCCTACTAGTATGGTCTAGGTCCATGCGGTCTCCTTTGGTTTGTGTAATAGAGTTGTTCAGTGACTCTCTCGGCCCCTTGGTATACAGCTTTAAGTCCAGGGAAGGAAGGGAACTTATTTGTAGAATGATATTCTTCACAGGCTAAGCAAACCTCTACAGATTTCAGTGGACATTAGTTCCTAGGATGCCTCCTGATGCATCTAGGGAAAAAAAAGGCCAAAGCCCTCTCTGCTTCCTCTTGTTTTCTTTTGATATGTAAGGTATCCATTTTCATAGTAAGAGTCTGAATCATCTCACTTTTGAAGTCTTCCAGCATGCTTCCAATTTCACCTTTAATGGATGAATTGGAAGAAGAGGTATTGGCTGTGGGTTGACTCCCCCCACCTTTCTTTCTGGATGCCCTAGAATGGTTTCTAAAAACAATCTTTATGTCCTCATAGGAGAGTTGGTAGATGTCTCCCCCAACCAGTAGGAGGGTGTCTAGAAGGTCTTCCTGAATTCCCCTGAGCAAGACCAACTTCAAAGACTCAGGGTCAAGTGTACACCTGGCCCTTTTGTAACTGAGCCGGAACCTCTCTTCATAGTCTTCCAGGGACTCATCACTTCCCATGGTCATTCGGAAGATTTCTTCTTTAGTATCTTTTGACTTGCAATAGTCTCGATACTTGTCGTTAAAGGCCTGCTGCATTTGAGTCCGAGTTGTGATGCTATTTCCAGGTAATCCCATGAACCAGCGCAATGCTACGTCGTTGAGAGTAAAAGGAAACAGTTTCATCTTTTTCTCGTCCTCTGCATAATCATAATTTCGATAGATGACAGTGAACTCAAACAAGAAGGTGTCAGGATCTTCTGCAGTCAGGCCATGGAAGTGAGGTAGGGCTGAAGGGCTTATATTATTCATTTTGGTGTCCACATTGGTCTCCCAAATGGGGAAAGTACCCTCTATTCTCTCTCCATTTCCCCTAGCATTTCTGTTTTCAGCCATTGGCTCAGGAGGAATGTTTTCTTCTTCTTCTTCCCCTATAGGTTATTCAAATATGTTTGGTTGTTCACCTAAGGGTTCTTCTTGATTGCAGCCACTGAAGAAGAGAGAAGGCTGGCTGTGTGAAGCAGTGGGGGTGTTTGGCAAATATTTTCCTAAGTTATCTCTATTCCTACGAGGCATGAAAGGAAATCTTTTTGTCTGGTTTTTGTTTCTTTCTACCCACACTGAAAGTACCTGCAGAAACCAAAATTGTGATTGAACAAAACAAATTGCAAATAGCTGAAATGAACTTGCTGAATGGAAATTTACAGAATTCAAAAGGAAACCAAGGAAATGTAGAATTGAAAGAATAGAAATGACTAGTCTACTTTTGCTGAAATAAACTATTAGCATAATGTTGCAAGAAGAAATAGAAGAAAGCAGTAATCACAGAATACTCTGATGCTTCCCTGGCAACAACGCCAAAAAATTGTGAGTGCCAGTATTGCAGCAAGAATGCTGCAACTCCTAAGTTGCCAACTTTACTTGTATCAACCCGGTAGTTTGTAACAAACTTGGAAGTGTCGATGTTTTATGCACAAGTACTAGTTCTCACTACAGGTTGTCACTTGGTCAGCCGGCACAAGATCACTAGGAGCTCAAGCCAACTTCTATAGATTTCAGAAGAAGCTCTATGTATGATGAAAGAAAAGAAAGATTACTCTATAGATGCTATTCTAATTGCAAAAATGAGAAATAATGGAATGTAAAGCAGGACCTAGTAAACCCTAATTAACAAGCTAATTCTACTTTTGCTAAAAACACTATGAAAACCATGAAAGAAATGCCATTACCTACTCAAGAAAGTAAACAACATCTAACCATGCTATTTCTGGAAGTAAATAAGCAAAAAACATATTTTTGGATTTTTATGTGTTTTTATGTGAATTTGACATGCATCTAATTTATTGTGTGTGGCGAACAGGTGGCATTAGAGGGTGGTTTTGGAGCTTGGGATGGTGTAGGATGGTGTGGATGGCTCTTAGGTGACCTTATTGAGGTTTTTCCCACACTCGGATTTCAAAAGAAATCCTACAGGAAAAACTACAGGAGGACACAAGAAAACTACAGGAGGAAAATAGGGTAACTATAGGAGGCCTACAGGAGAAGGCCGAGAGAAATTTCCACTATTTTGAGGGTGTGAGAGTGGGTGGAAAAGGTAGATGAAGGTTGGAATGAGGTGTTAGGGTGCCTAAGGTCCACCATGAATTACCAGGAGAGAGGAAGATGATTGGGTTTGCTAAGGGGAGAGGAAGAAGTTCTATGAAAAATGAAGGAAACTAGGGCAGAATTAAGGTGACGTTTGAGAGACATATAGGGCATGAAGAAGATGGAGGGTGTGATTTTTGGCAAGCTAGCCTACTACTGGAAGAGATCTATTGCATAGAAACCAAGAAAATCAAGCCACTATTGAAATGAATGCCTTCTAGGAAAAACAGAGTTTTGGATTAAAATGGCCTAAACTATGATGCATAGAAGGAAATGCTGGGAAATGATGTAGGAAAGGAAAGCATGAAAGAGGACTATTGTAAATCAAGAATTGAACTCGATGAAGAAGATCTAAGGAAAAGAAAAACTAGACTATTAACCTACTAAAGAGCTACAAACAATAGAAGTCCTATGACTGAGGAAAATCTGTGTTTTTGGGACAGCAAGAGAGTCTTTGCCTCAAATCAAAGTCCCAGAGGAAGGAAGAGAGGCCAAGGAACTATTGCTAGCCTTTTGAATATTTTCTGCTCGCTGCTTAACCTACTACAGAAAGCACAAATGGAAGCAAACTACTAAATCATCAAAAGTAACTTATTCTTAACCATAAAAGAAATACATCTAACAACAAATTAATCTACAAACTGAAGTAAAGCATACAAGTACAGGTAAAGAGAAGCTTGGCTATTTGGATTGGGCCCTAACCCAAGAGCTTCAGCCCTCTGAGGTAACTCAGTGCTAGCTCAAAAAGGATTCCATCTTCATTATCAAACAATAGCAAGATTACATGAAACTGTCACAAAATAATAAGCTCGAAATTTGAGTAGAGTTTACATAAGCAAAAAAAAATCTAACCCTAGTGAGGCCCTAGGCCTCTCTACTTATACAAATGAATCTACCAATAGCTTCCTTAAAATCAGGGAGGCTTGGCTCCCAAAACTCGAGATAACTAACAGTCATCCTCCACTCGCTCGGTTGCCTTCTAGTGCATGATTTGGCTGCCTGTACTCCGAACTTGAATGAAGGGGAATTCGAAGTGAGGAGTAGTAAATGAGGGGGATTCCCTCCTATAAGTCCTCTCCTCTATCTACTTCAAGTTATTGTTGCCATTTGACCACTGGATCCTTGACTTTGACCTTGAAATCCGTCAATAATCTGCATTAAATACATGTTAGACCACATGACACAATAACTAACTCAACTCACTCTATAAGCATAAATATAATCAGATAATCATACAATAGGCTAAGAGAATGGTTGATTTGACTAAGTTAGGAGGTTAAATGAGCCCATATAATTTCCCATTTATGAGGCTCATCATAACTCGTCCATTTGCACCAAATATTTTGGTCTTGTAACTCGTCTTCATTACCAGAGATATGTCCTTCCTTTTGTTAGAGAATTATATATTACAGAGCATTGGAACACATAAATTATTGTAGAAATATAAACACAGAAAATGCATAAAACAAGAGAGACAAAGATATACGTGGTTCACCCAGTTTGGGCTAGGTCCATGGAGAAACAACGAGTCCTTCTTTTTATATTATCCAACAAATTGAAGAGATACAACCTACAGCAGATCCGTTGTAATTCCCTCTTCGCTCTCAATCTTCTCTCTCTTCCTCACTCTGAATATAGATATCCATAGATGCAATACAATTCCCTCATATATATCGAGGGGTTTCCTTCTAGGGCAAAAATCCCTAAATTAAACATAACTTCTACCGTCAGATCTCCACCTAATGAATGACCCAGCTTGACTACGAAATTACAACATTTTACAAGGCAATTTTACATCTATTCTTAGCTTCTAGGGCACTTCCCTCAATCCCCCCACCAGGGGGGGCTCCAAAAGGTCGCAGCCACCCCCTCGAACCCCCCCTATAGTAATATTTTACAGGCGGCGTTGTTGCCCCATTACGAACTGGGGTCCAATGCAGCGATACCTTTGAATACAAAATATAATCAGGCTCCACGCCCAACAATCTCCCACTTGGAGACTGATTATAGAAACTCCACCGCTGCTTCATTTGCAAGACAATGACTCCACTTTGGACTTGGTTGTTTCTCATCTTCTTCATCATGCTTGAAGACAAATTGAAACTGAGAAAATTCTTAGTTTCTCCCTAGTTACAACTTTTGTTAACATATCTGCAGGATTCTAGCTAGTGTGTATCTTTTCCATCTTCAACTGTCCATTTTCCAATGTTGACCATATGAAATGGTACTTTAGTTGTATATGTTTAGTCTTGGAATGAAATGCAGAGTTCTTTGCAAGATGTATGGCACTCTGGCTGTCACTATATAACTTTCCCAACTCCTGCTTCTTACCCAATTCATCTAGAAACCTTTGTAACCAAATCATTTCTTTACTAGCCTCTATAGTAGCAACATACTCTGCTTCTATTCTTGCGAGTGCAACAATAATTTGTAGTTTTGAGACCCAACTGACAGCTGTTCCACTTACAGTAAACACATACCTTGTTGTGCTTCTCCTATTATCTCTATCACCCGCCATATCTACATCAAATATCCCTGTAGAGAAATGTTTGAACCACCAAAGCATAATGCTTGATTTGTGGTACCTCTCAAATACCTGAGAATCCACTTCACCGCCATCCATTTTTCTTTTCCTAGATTGTTCATGTACCTGCTTACAACTCCCACTCCATGTGCAATATCAGGACTTGTGCAGACCATTGCATACATTAAGCTTCCAACTGCTGATGCATATGGAACTTTAAACATATGAGCCATTTCTTCCTGAGTCTTGGGACACTCCTCCTTACTTTATTTGAAATGGATAGCCAAAGGTATACTAATTGGTTTTTCATCCTGTATATTAAACCTTTTCAACACCTTTTCTATGTACTCACTTTGAGACAATGTTAATTTGCAATTCTTCCTATCTCTAGTTATTCTCATACCAAGGATTTGTTTTGCAACACCCAAATCCTTCATTGCAAATGAATTTGCCAATTTTATTTTGAGCGCATTTATTCCCTGCACGTTAGAACCTACAACAAGCATGTCATCTACATACAATAACAATATAATATATTTGCCATCATTTTGCCTTTTGAGATAAACACAATGATCAGAGTGACATCTAGTATAACCTTGTTCAGACATAAACCTGTCAAATTTTAGATACCACTTCCTTGGAGCCTGTTTTAAGTCATACAAGCTCTTCTTCAACTTGCACACTAGTTTCTCCTTCCCTTTTACCTCATATCCTTGTGGCTGTTGCATATATATCTCTTCCTCCAAATCCCCATGGAGAAAGGTTGACTTTACATATAACTGCTCAAGATGAAAATCTTCAGCTGCTACTAGACTTAAAATAGTTCTGATTGAAGTCATTTTAACAACAGGAGAAAATATATTATCAAAGTCTACACCCTTTTTCTATGCGAACCCTTTCACCACAAGTCTAGCTTTATACCTTTTTCTACCTCCATCTTTTTCCTTCAACTTGTAAACCTATTTATTCTGCAATGTTGTTTTACCTGTAGGCAACCTGACTAAGTCCCAAGTCTGGTTATGTGCTAAGGAGTCCATCTCTTCTTTCATGGCTTGCTCCCACTTCTTCCTAGTTTCTACCTGCACTGCTTCTTCATAACATTATGGTTCACCAGAATCAGTCAACAATACATAATATAATGAAGGAGAGTATCGTTTAAGGGGTCTACTTATCTTGGTAGATCTTCTAACACCACTTTCAGGTGTTTGAGGTGCTTTTTACTGTTATGGTTGTTGTTCTAGCTGTTGATCATTATGATTTTTAGGCACCATCACTTTTCCTGTGATCTCGTCAAGCACTGTGTATTCTCTGTTTTCTTTTTCTTGTTTCTTTTCCTGCTGCGGATCCTTATACGAAACCTTTTCATTGAATATGACATCTCTGCTCCTAATGATTTTGTGTTTTTGATAATCATAAAAGCAATAACCAAAATCATTAACACCATATCCAATAAAGGTACATTTCTTTGATTTTGCCTCAAGCTTTGTTCTATTTTCTTTATTAATGTGGAAAAAGGCTTCATAACAAAAATCCTTTAAAAAGGAGTAGTTTACCTTTTTACTTGTCCATGCCTCCTTTGGAATACCGCCACCCAAGGAACTTGAAGGCCCTCTGTTTATTAGATAAACAACAATATCTACAACATTTTCCCAAAATTGTAAAGGCAATCCTGCATGCAATCTCATGCACCTTGCATGCTACATGATTGTCCTGTTCATCCTTTCTGACACACCATTTTCTTGTGGTGTTCCTAGAACTCTCTTCTCTCTATGAATTCCATCCTTAGAACAATACCTATCAAACTCTTTGCTACAATATTCACCTCCATTGTCTGATCTGATATACTTCAACCCTTTTCCTGTCTCATTTTCAACCAAATATTTCCATTTCTTGAAAGTATCAAATACATCAGATTTATTTCGAATACAATAAATCTAGGTTTTTCTGGTTGCATCATCAATAAAAGTAACATAATAATGAGATCCACCAAGAGATGATACCTGAGCAGGTCCCCATACATCTGTATGCACAAGCTCTAATTTTTTGCTCTTCTTTTCTTTCCCAACTCTAAGGAATATGACTCTCTTCTATTTTCCATAAACACAATTCTCACAGAATTTTAAATCAACATGCTTCAAACCTAGCAACAAATTTCTTGAGTGAAGAATCTACATCCCCTTCTCACTCATGTGCCCGAGCCTATGATGCCACAATGACATATATTCTCCTGTAGAGGTTAAAGCATTAACAGAATTTGAAATACAATTGCATAAATACAATGTACCAACCTTTCCTCCTTTCGCTATTACCAGCATCCTTTAGTGACCTTCCAGGTTTTATCTGTGAAAGTAGTTACGCAACCTTCACCTCCCAAATGCCCTATTGAAATCAAATTTTTCTTCAAATCTGGAACATGCCTTACCTCCTTCGATAGCCATTGATTTCCATTTTTTTGTTTTATGAAAATTGTACCCATTCCAATGATTTTACAGGGTTTATCATCACCCAATCGAACCTGTCCAAAATCTCCTTGAACATAATCATAAAAATGTTTCCTATCAGGTGTGGCATGGAATGAGGCCCCTGAATCTACACCCAGGCATCAATAATATTTTCTAAGGAAAGAATCAAAGCATCTTGCAACACATCACTTGTTACATTTGCTTCATGATTATTTTCTTGCTGTGCGTCTCCTTTTCCCTTTCAAGACTTGCAGACTTTCCTTAGGTGTCCTTTCTTCCCACATTTCTAGCACACTATCCCCGATTTGGACTTGGATATGCCTTTTCTTGACTTACTGTGATATCTAGGGCTCTTTCCTCTTTCCATTTTTCTTCCCCTAGTCTCTGCAGTCAAATAATTACCTGATGTCTCATCGGAGCTTTTCTGTCGCATTTCCTCGCTAAGGATTGCACCAACAACATCATCAAACTTAAAGTACTAGATCCAAAGACAGAGTTACTAATGGCCATAACTAAACCATTCCAACTTTCTAGAAATGAGCGCAGAAATAACAGAACCCTAAATTCATCATCAAAAGTTACCCCTACAAAACATAACTGACTAGTAACCGTATTAAACTCATTTAAATGATCAGCAATAGATCCACCTTCTGACATCTTCATATTAAATAAATGCTTCACAAGAAATACCCTTTTTGAGGCTGAGGGTTTTTCATATAGTTTTTCCAATGTCAACATTAAACCCTCTGTTTTCATTTCCTTTGAAATATTAAATGCTATCGATGCTGCTAGGCACAACTGTATTGTTCGAAGTGATTTTCTGTTGAGAATATCTCATTTTGTGTCTGTCATACTCATCAACTTCTTTGTCTTTCTGCTCAATGGTTGGTACAGATCTCTCTGGTACAAATAATCTTCCATCTGCATCTTCCACAGCTGGTAGTTTTGGCCATTAAATTTTTCGACCCTAAACCTACCATCTTTCACCATTGCTCCCACTCGAACCAGGAACCCTTCTCTCCTATGAGTTTATCAGCCAAAAAGACCTTCGGCTCTGATACCAGTTGTTAGATAATTATATATTACAAATAAATGGAACACATAAAATATTGTAGAAATATAAACACAGAAAACGCATAAAACAAGAGAGACACAAATATACGTGGTTCACCCAGTTTGGGCTACGTCCACGGAGAAATAGCCAGTTCTTCTTTTTATATTATCCAAAAAACTGAAGAGATACAACCTATATCAGATCCACTGTAATTCCCTCTTCACTCTCAATCTCCTCTCTCTTCCTCACTCTGAATATAGATATCCATATACGCAATACAATTCCCTCATATATAGCGAGGGGTTGCCTTCTAGGTCAAAAAACCCTAAATTAAACATAACTTCTACTATCAGATCTCTGCCTAATGAGCGACCCAGATTGACTATGAAATTACAAAATTTTACAAGGCAATTTTACATCTATTCTTAGCTTCGAGGGCACTGGCCCTGATCCCCCCGCCATGGGGGGGTCTCCCAAAGGTCGTAGCCACCCCACCTTGGAGCCCCCCTGCAGCGAATATTTTACAGGCAGAATTTCCGCCCCATTATGAACTGGGGTCCAATGTGGCGATACCTTTGAATACAGAAGATAATCAGGCTCCACACCCAACAATCTCCCACTTGGAGACTGATTATAGCAACTCCACTGCTCCTTTCAACAAAATTGTGTCTCATATAAAACTTATTTTTAGCATTATATCTGTCTCCTTCTTAGCCTCAAATTTTACTTCTTATTTAGACTCATATTAGGTTCTTCACTTGCCTCATACTAGGCTTTTGAATTTCCTCATAAAAATCAAGTTTATTTCCTTGGAGGGAGATAAAAATACACATATATGTAGTTGTTATGCTTAGCCAAATGGGTGCCTGTACATTGGGGCTAACTTGACTAGAAGGTGGGCTAACCTAGCTTCTTTGGAGCCAAAAAATTTATTTTTCAAAATTCAAATTTTCTCTTTTCAAATCCAACATGAAGAACATGTCATATATTTTTATTTTTTCACAATAGCATGAAGAGCATGGTTTACATTATTTACAAATAAACAAAGATTAAAATACTAATTGTGAAGACCAACCATAACTACAAAGTTCAAAATTCCCTCATATATATGAAGGTATTCATAATGACTATCCAGATGCTCTCTTGTTGAAAAATTTCTCTAATAAAAGGTTATAACAAATCCAATTATTATAATCAGGTCAAAATTGTGATATGTGGCAAAACAAGTTACCATAATCTGGTCAACAATTATGACACATGGCAAATCAATAACATCAACAAATTACCATAATTTGTTCAAACAACTTTGACACATGGTAAGTCAACAAAATCAACAAAATACCATAACTCTAGTTGGTACCTATGACCTATGGTGTATCCTCACCATAATCCTGGTTGGTACTCTTAACACATGGTACATCATTAACATCAACTAGTCACCATAATTCTAGTCTATCTGAGACATGGTAAATAGACTAGTCATAGTTGACCATCATTTTTTCCAATATTTGACACATGGTGAATCTCTAAAGGCCACACTTTGTCTAAATAATTTTGGGTTGTTACCCCCTCCTCCCACATTTACCCACTTTCATCGGCTTGCCCAGGGTAAACATGAGCTAAGGGTCACTATGATAAGACTTAACCTCCTATATGACCTTAAGGAAATGGATTCGATAACTTAATACCTTACTGACTTCCCTCAGGTGCTACAAGACCTTCAGGAGCAACCCAACCCCTCCAGGTGTTCAACCCCTAAGATGACTCTCCTTTTCACTGACTTAGAGCCCCAGTCACTCCCTTGCTAAGCCATCCAATCGACTGAGAGCCTTAATTCACTCTTATGAGCCTTCCTGAGTACAACTATAGCCCTTTTCTACCAGTGGTATGCCAACGACTATGAGATTTAAGGCTATTTTCTAGGGCTCGGAACTAGTCTCTGCCAGAACTCCATGAAACTTCTAGAACTCACAAAAGACATAGAAATAATGCTTGTCAACCAAACTGGATATATATATATATATATATATATATATATATATATATATATATTGACCTGACCTCCCCAACCAGGACTGAAATTTTGTCAAACACTTGGTAAACCTGCAACCTACAGGTCATGGATGCAAGTTTCAACATAAGGAGTTGAAAAATTATCTGAGGTTTAACAAGAATGGTCAATGCCTTCTCACATTAGCTATCATAATATCAATTAGGTCTTGCATTCATTATTCATTCAATTATAAGTAAAAACATGAAAATAGCCATGATTAAGAACTATCAAATAACCATGCTTATAACCAACATATAACCAGATAAATAACAATGCGATAAAAACCATTAAAGCCATGTAATAACGAGTACATTTACTCATCAAAAGAAAGGGAAACTTATCTCTTATTGAACATAGGAAAAATCCAATCAGGTTGGGGACTTCCATGTACAACCCGACCATAGATTAGCTAAACCAAATCTTTGTTTCAACTAATCACCCTCCTGTCATATTCCAAGCATGAATGTGCAATCTTATGGGATAAACCAATCCATAAAAAACCAACAGAATCCATAGGTTAAACCACATCCACCCTCACCATACCATGAGATCACCTAAATCAGTGTTGAGATCACAAAACCAAACTGAGCTTGTATGCCTTAGAATTTATTCTCTAATACCTTGAGGAATTTCCCCGTCTCCACCCTCAAAATTTATCGTGTATCCCTATTAGCCTCACTCTCTTAAAATCAATAATAAATCCAATTATTAAATTAAATAAATAAAATCATGAGAATTCCACAAACCAAGGATTCTAGTTTGGATGAGAGATTCTCTCCAACTAGCTCTCCTAAATTAGTGTGTAAGTTGAGAAATTGTCTCAACCAAGTGAGTCTAAGATAGATGCACTATCTTAAGGCCACTTGCTCATGTATTTAAATATATTATTAAATTATATGAATAAGAGAGAATCACATGAGCATGAGAGACCACATGATGGATCTCTGCCTTTTCCACCAGTTTATTTTCTATGTGTGTTAATTTGCTATGTATATGGTTTTATGGTTGTATGATTCTCCTTCATGTGGTATCAGAGCCAGTAAGGTTTAGATCTTTTTATTTGCTAATTGCTTGAGGACTGGTCAAGACCTGCCATCATTGGGTAATTGCATTAGGGCTGCGTGTTGGAAAGCTGCAGAAGTGGAGCGAGTATGGTGCGAAGACATAGAGGCCAAGGCTGCGTGCCCATATATCAATCCCTGTAAATTTTGTGTTTGATTGTGAAACCAACTCTATAGGAAACTGTGTTACATTATTTTTGCATGCGTATTATTATTGAAATTGAGTATTTTGCAATAGAGAATGCATACAAGGTTACAATTGATTTATCTCATGCATATTATATTATTGTAAGAGAGATATTTGTTTCTTTGGAGCAACATGATCTATAGAGCTATCAATGGTGGTTTTTAAGTGTTTGGCGTGGACTGAGCTGTGAAGGGAATGCTTGCTACTCTGTGTGCGGAGAAACATCTCCACATCCATTGAACAATGCTCTAATACATTCTTAGAGGATGAAAAGGCGGGACATTTTGCATGGCCAAGTGATTGGGCATATCTAACATCTGGCATTTTCTGCATCAAGATCAAAAACAAAATTTAATGCGTTATGTCATGGGCTGCTCATATAAGCCTCTGTCATGAAAGAGGAATTTCCCACTTACTAATCCCTGGTCTTCTAGGAGCTCCAACTTTCCAATTTGCTCGTTCATGCGTTTGATTCGCAAAACATGCTCGTGATGTAGAACAGAAGCTAGTAGAGTAGGAGAGCCGAGGAAATAAGAATGAAGTTACATTGGCTCTTCATGATGGATTTATGATGGCGTAGATGCTCGCTCGGATTACACAGATGCCCTTCACAACTGGTACTAGCTATGTCCATGAACTAATCTGGTACTTGCTACGTCAACAAACATCTAGTAAGGAATCAAGATAGTTGTTTTTAGATAGTTCATTGTACCACATTTTCTTCTCTGATCATTGTGGACATCCAATCGATGAAGGAGTGGAAAAAGTGCAAGTATGAAAATGATTCTTCTCCAACGTCACTCAAAGAAGGTGAGACCAATGATTTGGTTTATTTTAAAAGGGAAAACAAAGACAATCAAGGTGCCTGCAAGTCCTAGGAAATGCAATAATAGAAGGAAGCCCATATCAGAAGAAAGGGTGGCCTATAGCTTGATCTCTTTCTGCAAGGTATGATGCAAGCTGGACTTCACCAAGCTCCAATTTTCCAGTATTGGCAACTCCATCCAGCCAACCAACAATTTTTTTCCACCTATGAGCAAACTGCTGGGAATTTCCACTTCCAAGAGAATAAACCAATATCATCCAGGACCACCAAAATGGTCGGTATTGCATAGCAATTGGCGATAACAGTGTTGAAATCCATTGCTCCTCTGCTTTACTGTCTCATTCGCATACACTCTCAGACTAATGTGCGAGATGTGGAAATAAATGCAAAGAGAGAGGTACTAGTTGCTCTCTTGTAATTTTGTTTGTTTGGGTACTTGTAGTGATTATTTCTGAAGTGCCAAACTCTGAGTATTTTCTCTCTTATCCTTGGATGAAGATGGTGACTGCACATTTTCTGCCTCATCCTTCTTTACCTGCTCATTTTTCTATTCGTACTGGTTCATTCTAAACCAAAGAGCACCCAAGTATAAAGCACTTTCCAGGAGGAGGATTGGACCTATTCTTGGATCTTTCATATAATCAGATCCTCCAGTGACAAATTCTTTAACCCTTTCTATCATCCTTCTGTTGCTACTGAAACCAATTTTTTGCGTGACAAGAGACCAAGCAGGATTTGACTCCTCTGGGTTGAGATCTGGAGTCTTTGTCCTAAAATATGGAAGGTCGCCATAATCACCATCCTTGATTGTGTTCGACATCCAAGAGAGTATCTCGGGGCCTTCCATTGAACCATTGTATTTAGCCACAAGTTGAGAAGCAAGTCTGTCGAAAATCCAGAAGCAATAATTTCATACGAAGATAATGATAAGGTACAAAGATAATGGTAAGGCTGGAAATACATTGGATGATAAAGATCAGAAAATTTGGAAAGAGAACACGATCACAAAATCATGAATCATTACCGTGAAAGCAATAAGGAGTTTATGTTGGGTCATCAACAAACATCCAATTAACG
Source organism: Pinus tabuliformis (assembly GCA_031772625.1). Classification (NCBI taxonomy): domain Eukaryota; kingdom Viridiplantae; phylum Streptophyta; class Pinopsida; order Pinales; family Pinaceae; genus Pinus; species Pinus tabuliformis. The sequence goes on along the minus strand of CM062806.1, from coordinate 489,923,991 downwards.
ACTCATTTGTGTTTTGTTTTATGCATTGTCCCATGCTACAGACAAGTAATGTGAAATGTCAAAATTGGATAATTTTGTATACTTGCAGCTGTGAGCTTGATTTCATCGGTGACAATATGTCACTACTCTATCATGACCCCTTGTGGCTATAGTATTGTAGCATTTCTCCCTGTCAGTTCACATTTTTAAAAGGAGTAGCATGTAAAATAATTGTTAAAAGGATGATTAAGAGTATTTAAAATACCTTTTTTTGTGGAGAGATAAGCTACTTTATTTTTTGTAAATTTGGAGTGATACAAGTCAAGTGAAAGTCGTTATTGTGATCCAAGGAAAGGTTGAGTTAGTTTTTGAAGATAAATTTGACGCCAAGGAGTTCTCAGTCTGTGCTTGAGACACCTCACTGAAGACATTGCCATGATGATGTATCATGAAGATTAATAAATACATATCTTTTTGTGGCGATCGTGTCCTAGATCCACCCGAAATTGAATAAGGGGATCTGTTACATAGTATTTGGTCACCGACCCCACATCCCCTAATCTCGGGTAGAGTCGATCCCTGAATGGTATCTGTTCTGTGTCATACATCAAAATATGTGTCCACATCTTCCATATCACTCAAGAATATTATCCATGCTCATTAATCCTGAAGTTGACCTTTTTTACCAATGTTTCATGATCATCGCAGGACATCGGTTTCCTATGTGCGAGGATGGACCAGAGTGAACAAGAACCTCATGTCACCATCACAAGAGTACATTTGTTCTCAGCAACAGTTGGATTTTATGAATCGTTGCAAGTCATCAGTATCTTGCTTGCAACGATAGCTCTAAATACATTGTTGCCTCACGATGTCGTCTCTGAGTCTTAGTGTTTGAATCGCGACGACCCAGATATGGCGAATTAGTTCAAACAGAATGCTTCTGGGTGGTTCTGGAACTGGTTTTTGGGTCAAGGAAGTTCACCTTTCCTCATTTGAGATGGTGGTTCCACTTTTAGAGTAACCTCCCATGAAGATAAGCTTCCTCTCCCTCATTTTTGGAGGTTCCTCCTCTTATAAAAGCATCCTGCATGACTATGATCAGCTAATTTTTTGGTAGTGAGCAAATTAGCTAGTTCTTGGTGTTGGATTGATAGTTTGCAGTGTGAATTGCTGATAGTCTAGAAATTGGTCGTGGATTGATAGTGTGAAATGGATTTATAGAGAGAAATCCTTGTTGTGATTGCCTTAGTCTCATACTAGTGCTTTTGGGTGAGAGAGAGAGCCATCAGCCTTTATGGGAGACCTTTGAGAGTGAATTATTATGGAGACATACTAACTGGACCCTTCGAGGAAGCTAAAAGAGTCTTGAATGACTGCCACTCTGCCACATGTGGTGGTCATATGTCTGGTTATGCCACTGCCCAAAAAATCCTTCGTGTTGGTTAATTTTGGCCCTCCATTTTTAAGGATTGCATTCTCGTTGTCCATTCCTGTCACACGTGTCATATTTACGAGCGGAATATGAATGGGCCACCTTCCCTTTTGCATCCTGTCATTATCGTGTGCCCTTTTGCTAAATGGGGCATTGATTTTATGACCTGTAACCCTTGCTCGATCGGGGGGCATGGGTATATCATCGTTGTCATTGATTATTTTACAAAATGGGCCGAAGCGATGCCTACATTGTCTAACGATGGTAAGACAGTTGCACAATTCCTATTCAATCATGTGATTACTCGATTCGGAGTCCCTCAGGCTATTGTCACTGATCACGGTTCTCATTTATGTGGTTATATGATGACTGAGTTAACAACCCAGTTAGGCTTGCGTCATGATAGTTCAACGCCTTATTACCCTCAGGCCAATGGCCAAGTCGAATCCGTCAACAAAGTGTTGGTTACGATGCTTTAGCGTACGATTGGAATGAACAAGTCCAACTGGCACTTGATTTTGTTTTCTGCCTTAACCTCAGTGAAGGATGCAACTGGATTCACACCATTTCAACTAGTTTATGGTCTGGAGGCTACCCTTCCGGTTGAATGCGAAATACCTTCTTTCAAGTTAGCTGTCGAATTGCTCCCAAATACTACTCCCGTGGAAGAACATCTTCTTTATCTAGAGTGGCTAGATGAGACCCATCAACTTACTTCTTTAGTCATTAAAGCACAAAAGAAGAGAGTGAAAACTCACTTTGCTCATACTATTAACCCTCGTTCTTTCGTTGAGGGAGATTTAGTCCTGCTATACGATCAATCAAATGATAAGCTGGGGGCAGGAAAATTCGAACCTATGTGGCATGGGCCCTATATTGTGAAACGTTTTTTTCAAAAGGGGCCTATGAGCTAATTGAATATGAAGGAAACCCTTTGGATAAGCCCCGGAATGGGCTTTATCTTAAAAAACACTATGCATGAGTCTTTCATGCATCCGCTGTGTACATAAGTGCGTTTTTTGTTTTGTACATGTTTGGCTTGGTGTGTAAGCGTTTGCCACTTATTGTGTCTTTTTACTTCTTATGTAGATGTCTGCTGCACCTTATATCGGTTTTGCTGATGGTGCTTGTCGCAGTACCCGAAATCTTTCCTCCGCGGCATGGGTGATCTGCGATCCTCACAGTGAGTTAGTAGACCTTCAAGGTGTTTTTCTAGGATGTCCCACAAACAATTTCGCTGAATATAGCACCATCATCGAATTACTAGTTGAGGCTGTTGACCTCAATATTCGTGCATTGATTGTGAATCTGGACTCTCAACTTGTTGTTCTTCAACTTAACAAGCGTTATTCTGTAAGAAACCCTCGAATTTTAAGGTTGTATTTATGTGTTCACTTATTGGAAAGAAATTTTGATTATATCACATATCAACACATTCCTAGAAGGCTAGATACGTTAACTAATGCATTAGCAAACCATGTATTAGATAGACATTTATGCAATTTATAAAAATCATAAACAAGTATTCATACACAATAAGTAGATGCAATAAAACATAAATAGGTGTATATCATGTGTTGCGCACCATGGCACTAAAAATATATATATTTATATGTCCAAAAAACAATATGTGTGTTCAAGTTACATCGCGAGACACATGTCTCTCAAAATTTGTAGAAAATGAAACCTAGAAGTCTACTATGGATGATGCTCTCTATAGTAGACTACTGCTCGGACCTATTCCACACACCCACGTTGTGTCGTTGTACTGTCTGGGGATCTCTTCGAATCCTCTGTAATCTGGGATCCCCTCAGTCAAGCCCTCTAGGTTTCGAGCTATCTCCTCCTCAGCATCTCCACCTAGAGGTGGTAAGGAAATCTCTCTATTAGCCCTCCAGGCAGTAGGAGCGAGACCTACTAGTCTCTCAAGTCCAACATCTGCAAAAAAATGAACATAATAATCAAGACATGTATATTTAAAATCCAAAAACAACAAAAAAAAATTACAAAAAGTTTGTCGGTTAAACTGAGTATTTTACCTCTCTCATCCCACTGTTCTCCTAGAGGAAGCAACATGTTTGGGTCGCCCCTGAATTCCATCCCAGTGTATGGCCAATTCTTGACTATGACCTACTAGCGGTTCATCCACTCGATAAATTTAGGACCCCATGACACAGGCTGGCCACTGCATCCTTGCGACATCACAAGAGCCCACCAGGTAATCTGTGTCTCTCGTGATCCTAGCCATCCCACTGTGACGTCCTGCCTCTAAAGGATTGGTACTCGCTCCAGCATGAGTGGTACCAAGATCAAACCATAACCAAACTGTTTTGTCTCACCCCTATGGCATTTGGTCAACTGTCTCTTCATGTTAAGAGACACGGCCTACACCCAGTCAAACATAGTAGGATTTAAACAGTCTAAGGCTAACCACAATTGAGTTTTGGTTGCCTCATGCTGGGCTTGGGGGCCAACTACCCTAGTGATAGTTAATAGCAAAACCTGCAATGACAAATCATTCACCAAGGTAATCTACAGTTTCCCACTGGTAGATGATTTCCGTGCTCTTGGGCACACTCTTGCAATAAGATTGTCTAGCGAGTCTCTAGTAACTCGAGTACCCACCATGCGAGATCTCTCCCCTTGTCGTGACAATCCGGTGAAAAAATACATGTCTGTGGCATCAAATTTGATTTCTTGTTCACAGATGATAAATTTTCCCTCCGTTGGATTCCACGCTCAAATCAAGTACTCCAAGAGATCCAGTTGAGCTCTTAGTAGTGGTGTTAAGAAGAATTTTAATAGCCCACAGTTCCGTAGGATATTCAGGCAATGAGGAACGGCTACCCCCATCACATCATCATCATCGTGAGTGTGTTCCTACCAAGAGAAAGACATTTTGTATCCTTGCATGCACCAAAATCCTTTTATTAAATCCCATTCAACCATTTTCATCTCTTAAAACTTTTAAAAATGAAGTTTTTTTTATTACTTGCGCTCATCGCAGTTGTTTTTAAAACAACTACAATGGGCCAATTTGCATATTTCACACATTCTTGGGTCGTCGCAGGTGTACATAAATTTCCTGCGACGATCCTTTTTTTCCCCATGCAAATTTCTCAGTCGTCGCAATCCGAAGGGGAAACTTGCGACGACCGAGACAGAATTTTTGTCCAAAAAACCTCTTCAAATACCAGTCTAAAACATGAAATTGCATTTAAATTTGGTGGAAAAACAAAGATAGGGATGGGGTATTTACCTAGAGGAAGCACAAGAGGCAATGGACCATTGAGTTTCCCAGAATCGATCGCTCAGGTACGCAATGTTTGAAGTTTTTTACCACAGTCAAAAAACACAAGTAAAATCGTTTTTCACCATAATATGTCTTTTATAATCTTTTTTTCAAAAAAATTAAGGTTTTCCTTAAGGTTTGAAATTAGGGTTTTTTGACCTATATGCATGTTTTTGCGAAGCAAATCTTATGCTTGTGTTTTCTTGTAGTGACATGTGTTTTGAGCACTGGTGATGATCGATGCATGGATTATTTACTCAAGCAGTACCGAAAAACCTTTTCCAAGTCAACTTTAAGCTCTTTTTTGACTCTTGAAATGTGAAAAGATTTATGAGCCCTTGTCGTTTCGAGCTCATTAATAGTTACAAAACGTTGTGTCCCCAATAAGTTTTTTACTTTTTCAAGCTAGAGGCACTATTTACAAAAAGTACTCCTTGACTGAAATGGTCAAGCGGTTCTCTCGAGTATCATTTTCTACCTTTTCGGGCTTGAGAGACACAAACATACGAAAAGGGCCACTTTGGAGTTTTCTTTTCCGTGTCTTTTTCAAACTCTCTAAACATAAAAAAAAACTCCTAGTTTTACCTATGTCAGACTCGTTGAACCCTAACGAAATTAGACTTATTTCCATGATGCGACCCGAGCTCCTCCTCCCTAGGGCTCGTTAAAATTTCACTAGGTTGGATTTGTCCAAAGGAAAAAATTATATTGCAAGCATATGATGTCCCCTTCAACCTTTTGTTTCAAAACTAATTGGGGTACTCGCCACAATGGTGGGGGAAAAATTTGGAAATATTCTGTTGGTTACCTACGGCAGCTTGTTGCTCTTAAACATCGACTCCTTTGTTAGTTCTTTCCAGGTTTGGAACATCCTCACTTCATCATTGGCCTTCCGGAGTTTGGGTTATTCATTTGGCCTCATTCCATTCGATCCTTGTTGTCTCTGCATGACCTTTGATCCCTTGGTATCGAAATGCTGCCACATTTCGAAGTCATGTCGCTGATATGTTCAAGAGCTTAATACTTTTGCAGTTTTCACCCTTACATCCTCCTCTAATTCTCTATTTCATCCATCTACATCTTGTTCCTTTGTCTCACTTCGTCGATGTGGGAAATGTTATGGCCCTCCTGCGACAGATCGCTTCCTGTCGACATCAACTCATTATCCAGGAAGACTCCTTTCAGGTACCTTGGGGGTTGCATGCCTCAATGGCAAGTTCTTCGCATTCGACGATAGACTTGTGTTATTGGTCTTCAATCGGGTGATTCCACAAGTGTTGAACTCCATATCATTCTTCACACTTTGTGGATTGTACTGGCAGTACCTTGTGAACCATTGACATTACTGGTGGTCTCTCTCACGCTTGTTAACAGCTCACAGCATTAGCCGATAATCAAGCAATTTTCTACAATGCTTGACTTCAACACATTTATTCGCATATTAAAAATTATACGATGGACAGGTCGAGATTCAAGACCCTGGGCTCAAATCACACAAGTCTAGGTTGCGTGGATTATTTATACATGACTCTTTTGATTGGATGGCTGTGACTATACCTGAGTCTTTTTGGATCGCTGCAACCATACCTATGTTTTCATATGGTCTTTTTGACTAGATGGCTACGTTCATACCACAGACCAGTTCTATCTGTCTTTTGGATGGCTGTGCCCATACCTCGACTACATGTATTTCTTTCAGAGATATCAATTGTACTTGCATCTGCAAGTTCTCTGCGATGGTGTTCTATTTCATTTATGGTTTCATAAAGCATTTCACCCCTCCCACTCTCTCAGCCTTCATGCTTTAGGGGGCATCTGTTACACAGTATTTTGTCACTGACCCCGCATCCCCTGATCCTGGGTAGAGTCGATCCCTGAATGGAATCTATTCTGTGTCATACATCAAAATATGTGTCCACATCTTCCATATCCCTCAAGAAGATTAACCATTCTCATTAATCCTGAAGTTGACCTTTTTTACCAATGTTTCAAGATCGTCGCAGGACATCGGTTTCCTATCTGCGACAATGGACTAGAGTGAACAAGAACCTCGCGACACTGTCGCGAGAGTACATCTATTCTTAGCGACGATTGGATTTTAGGGATAGTCACAAGTCATCAGTATCTTGCTTGCGATGATAGCTCTGAACACATTGTAGCCTCGTGATGTTGTCTCTGAGTCTTAGTGTTTGACTCGTGATGACCTAGATATGGTGAATTAGTTCAAACATAATGCTTCTGGGTGGTTCTGGAACTGGTTGTTGGGTCAAGGAAGTTTGCCTTTCCTCATTTGAGATGGTGGTTCCGCCTTTTGAGTAACTTCCCATGAATATAAGCTTCCTCTCCCTCATTTTTGGAGGCTCCTCCTCTTATAAAAGCATCCTCCATGACTATGATCAGCTAATTTTTTGGTAGTGAGCAAATTAGCTAGTTCTTGGTGTTGGATTGATAGTTTGTAGTGTGAATTGTTGATAGTCTAGCAATTGGTTGTGGATTGATAATGTGAAATGGTTTTATAAAGAGAAAGCCTTGTTTTGATTGCCTTAGTCTCATACTAGTGCTTTTGGGTGTGAGAGAGAGCCATCATCCTTTTTGGGAGACCTTTGATAGTGAATGATTATGGAGACATACTAACTGGACCCTTCAAGGAAGCTTACGACGTTAAGGCATGGTTGTAAGCTTTACTTTTGCTCATATTAATACAATTAATGGTTATTTCCTATATCATGTATGAAATATATTTGATAGCTTATGGTTCCTTGACTCTATAACTAGATAGTTCATTGTTGTGCTCTATTATGTGTTCCATTGTTCTCTTATGTTGTTTCAGGTGAATCACTCATCAAGGAGAAGAAAACAATATCTAGAGAGTGTAACGAAGACTGCATCGAACACCGGCATAAGGTAGGCTCTTTCAACATGTTTATGCCTCTAAAATGGTTGCATCAACATCGGGGAAAACCACCCAGTCCGGACCTTAGTGTAGCTCCCTTTTCGTTTGGTGTGGTAGCTCCGACTGGATATAATGGGACCAGTTTCCCAATGATATATGAGTTGATGGGTGATTTTTTTGTAGTGGGTAATGAAGGTGATAAGTGTTTTATCCTATAATTCAAAATATAAAATATAACTAATCTAACCTGGGTTTCTTGTTAACAACACGATTTTTTATTATTTCTATTAAACAAATAATCATATAGATGGCTTATTCGTAAAACAGAAAGATGCATTCATATAATGATTACTTTGTTTAAGAAGTTAAACAAAGTAATTATAAAAACATTATCACATTCATCATAATATATATCACTAACATATATATCCAAATGATAACAATTCTAAAAATTTTAGAAATGATACATTAAAGAATTGGTTGAAAAATATACATATATCAATAATAGCAAGTTTCAATAAATGTTCATTCACATAGAGAAATAAGACAAAAACAGTGATAATAGTACCGTATGCATTTGAATTCTCCCGATGTAAACAACACTCAGATTCCACTTTCCTATTTGAGAAAACCTTTAAAAGATGCAAAAGTGCAAGTCTTGCAAAAGCTTCTTTCACAAAAATGCAGAACTTTGGTCCATCTTTTGATAATAATAAAAATATTAGAAGTACAGAAGTGCAACTCCCAAGTCAAGTTTTAATACAAATTGAGGACCCTTTCTAAATAAATGAAAGGGTCTTAAATAATAAAAATAAAAACTAACTATCAATAAAAATCGCTATGTGATGTTCTAATTGTAGACATGAAAATCTGGGATCCATTATAAAATTAGCAGTGCAGTAGCGGTTGAACGAATTCACTAAATCGGATTCTTTTCTTGTGATTGCAACTGACAAATTGTGAGCATTGGCTGGATTTCTGGAGGTTGACTCATCTTGGAGTATAGCTGGGCTTTGTAGGTGGCATAAAAGAGTTTGGGGATCATGCAGCTGACCATGTTGGAAAGGCATTTCATGGCCATCTGCTGGCTATGTGGCTTGACTAGTAAAAACCAAAATGTTTCCCATGTCAAGTTTTGGACTTCTTCAATCTATTTTTCTCTGTTCAGCAACTCCTGTTTCCAATGATGTTCCAATGCCTTTGCTTTTGGGAGTTTACCTACAGAGCAATCAGAGATCAAATTAGACATATATAAACTATTTGTTGAAGCTCTGCATCTAGAAGTTTCCCTTTCGGATTTCATTAGCTGAGACTCCCTTCCGAAAATAGGATTTCCTTGTGTGATTCTTGTATTTTTGGCAAGTTGGCAGCCATTCCTTCTATGGAATCTTTCCAAGACAGAAATTTTTTTAACCTTTCATCTATCTTTTCCAATTCCAATCTGGCATCCACTGCCTTTTCCATCAGTGATGTAGTGATATCGCAGAAGGGGTTGGCCAATGATATGTTGTGGCAAAGAATGTTCAACTGTTGGGACAAGGCTTTGGTTATCTCCAAGGCTTCTTTTCTGAATTCACTTACCTATGGATAACCCCTGTTCCTTTCTATCTGTTCTTGCATTTGTGCATTGATTTAATCCTCCTTTGCCTTCTTTTCTTGCTCACTTATCATTTGAAGTCTACTTAATTCTTGGGACAATTCCTGTTGTTTATGGAGAGTTTTCTCATCAAGCCTCTGTTTCTCCAGTTTCAACTACTCTCTTAGTCACTCATTTTGTTGTCTCTACTCTGCCAGCTGTTGTTCGAGCTGACTAATCCTTTTTTGTCCTTCTACCAATTGCACCTCAAGTTGAGTGATCCTTTGATCCTTTTGAATGATCAATTGGTTGACCTCTGAGGCTTTGTCCATTGTCGTCGCTATGTAAGCTCCTGCATATTGAGACAACTTTGTTAAATCCTTAGAGGGATTGACTTTTGCTTTCCATACCACATTCGTCATTTCTGCCTGAGGAGTTAGAAGAGGAATTCGACGAATTTTCCTCTTTTTCCTCTGTCTTTTAACTACAACCCTATGCTTCGAACTGTAAAATACATCTAGGGGTGGTATCTCTTCTTTTCTTAGTACAATCTCCTCTGTAGGATTTTTAGGGATGATTTCTATGTCCTATTGAACTCTAGGTAGGCCGCTTGTTCCTTCAATTGGAACACTAATAACTTCAAGCTTTTGTGCTATAGGCAATTTTGGTGTAGTGAGCTCTTGGGATTTACTCTAGTTTTTTATGATTAGGTCAAATTGCTCATATTCCTTTAGTAAAGTAGGATCAATATTGATACTCCTATCAAGGTTCTCACTAGTTCTTTCGCTTGTATGTTCCCTTTCTGGGGTATTTTCCTTTTTAGGAGTCTTTTCCATAATTTTCTCTTCACAGTGGCCTTCTAGTTACATCATAGAGGTAATATTTAACAAATACAGAGGTAGCGTTTCCAATATCTGTGTTCTGAACTTAAAAAATTCCTCTAATCCCTCTACTCCCAATTTGATTTTTTTCCAGTTATTTTACTTGAGAAAATAACCTAGCTGAAGCAAAAAAATCATCATAATTATCCTTCTCATGTTCAAACTTGGCAATTTTGACATGAGAAGGGAAATTGTAGGCAACAAATTTTGGATTATATTGCCTCTTTGGGATGACTGCTAACTTTAACATTCTAATTTTCTCAGCTTCCTTCTCTGCATGTTTGAATTCATGTAGTGTGAAAGTACCACATTGGAGGGGGAATGAAGGCCACATCTATTTTTTGAACTCCTTTATATTTCTTGACATTCCTTCTATTGTTATCTAATATGCTATTTCTCTGGCAAATAACTTATCAGGGATGTATAAAGGAAGGACATGTGGGTCAGTGGTGCTGCCAAACAGCCTAATGTAGGTGAACTTCTCTTCACCAAACCAACTATCGATTGATGCTAAGTTGACACTGGCTTCATCAGACAACCTAGGAGTAGGTCTATTGAATATAGCATAATGCACAGGGAGGATGAAACCATGACAAATTCTATAAAGATGGTTTTTATAATGGAATTTCCACAATTCCTTATGATAGATATGAATGGGGTTTGGGTCCTGCAAAGTCCATTTCCAACCTAAATTGGGGTAATCAGAATTGAAACAGACAGTGTCCAAAATGTAGGCACTCATATAAAATGGGGTTATTACCCCAGTAGTCACAAACTTGTTTTTCCTATAATCCAGTATTTGGTTGGAAATTTTATTAGAAAAAATGGTCGCCCAATCCATGATATATGAGTTAACTGCAACCTCCATTAAAGGTACCATCTCTGTAGAAAACCTGGCTGAATCTTCGACTCCAAAGATTCTGCATATCATAGCACCAGCATAATAGTAAGAAAATGTTAATGAGTCTACAGAGTACATACCCATTGATTCATGCTTGTGTTTGTTTGGAAAATGCCTCCACTGTTTGATAGGGTCTGACTCCATGGCATTGTCCTTAGCGAAGGATTCCAGGAATTCTTTGTTGTACTGCTTCTGTGGTTTAGGCAAATGGTACATCCTTTTGATATCTTCCGCTCTGAACGACCCGAACATCCTTCCATTAGCCGTAAAGAATGTTCTTTTTGTTATGTTGATACTTTCAATCACCCATCTAACCAAGTCATTATAGGGTAATACCTTGGCTCGGGCTACTATTCTGTGAAGATAAGAGCTAGCCAAATCCTTAAGAGTACTCTCTGATTTGTCAGTGGAATTTGCTGTCCTTGATTCTTCTTCAATCACTTCCGGATCCTCGGCTTCCAGTAAATTGTATATACTTTCTCATGAAGCCTTGCCCAGGCCAAGGCAAGTAGTATCAAAATCAAGACCTTTTTAACTGGTTCCTCTTTGGCTATGACAAGGGCCTTTGATTTCCTTGATTTATTCATCGTTTTCACTGGATTCATCGATTTAGACTTGCTCTGTAAAAAGAAACAGAAGAACATAACAGAGAAAAAAATACTTTCAAAGCCGACGTAGAATATAAAAGATTAATGGTAATTTAGGGGTGATAAGCAATACGAAATCTAATGTTACCATGGATGAAATCCTCGAAGGATTCAACCATAACTACCCTATTAATGATTTTTGTAACTGCCAATCGTGATACTTAAATGTAATTATGATATGTCGCATCGCTCATAACAATTCTTTAAAGTGGATCACGTGACTTTCCCGATCAACGATTAGCAAAAATCGCATATTGCAGATCAGGGAGCACAAACGTTATCTTTTAGCAGTTTACTTATATAGCTCCAATTGCGATAAATAATGAGTTTTCATAGGGAAGCGGGGTAATCTTTCATAAAGAAATAAAGCGTTTGTTTTCACTTTATTATTGTTTTAAGCTTTAAACCCGCAAGCATTGTTTTAACAATCATATTTCACTTTTTATTGAAAAGCGCACTTTTTCAATAATGAAATCGCATCGGCGAATTCCATATGGCATTCATTATGTATTTCATGTTTCCAGCGATGGCCGATTGCAATCGGATTATCGCATCGGGAGGTTTACATGTACCCTTGGAATGTTTCTTTGATAACTTGTGATTTGCGCTTTCCGATAGCGTTATCGCATCAGCGATTGCCAATGGAAGCCTTAAGTCTATCCTTTAATAAAAGGGTGCGACATATTCTTTTATATTTTCTTTTACGAGAAGGTTTTGTTTAATATTTACATTGGATTGGACCTTTCGATAAATATTTTCATGTGTTTTATGGATAAATCAAAGTTTGCAATTGTTATTGAATTATTGATTTTATCTAATTCTTAAAAAAGGGACCCATTTCTTGTTAAAGTTTTGGATGAAAATTATGAAATGGGGAGGGTTGTCGTACAGCACAACAATTGGCAATTCACTGGGAGAAACAGTTATCTCTAAGAAAGTAGTGTAATATCTATAACTTTCTTAATTTGGAAACCATTGAGGATAAAGAAAACAATCTAAGAATAGTTAAATAAAAATTAAACTCTAATTATAATGACAATTTTTTGTAATTCCTTTTCCAATCTTAAAAATAAAAACATTCTGGGCTTATTCAAGCTTTGATTGGTTGGTATAGATAAAGCAGGGGGCTTCTCCAACTTAGCTTTTAAGTTTACTCTATTGTCACAGGTAGTGCCTCTGCTGCCAGTAAACATTTACAGTCTCGATAGGGTTACCTTTTAACCATTTAATCATTCATTGTCCCATCCATTTAAGAGTATAACTTTTGAAAGATATATTCAAAAGGATATGTTTACACATATTTTTCTTTTTTGTGTTTTTTATCCTTTCAATTTCTTTAAAAGATAAAAATCATTTGTCCTGGTTTGGTGGCTAGCTATTGACAATGCCATTCACTGGTTGTAATTGAACTGAACAAGCTAGCTCGTCATGAGACCCCTTGTCTTATGATTATAAGCCATTACCGTGTTGTGATATGCAGTATTGGTAATGGCAGTTTAATTAGTTCCCTATGATCATGGTAAGCAGACTCATGATGAGACCTCTTATCTTTTATATCAAACATATTTTAGAATTACACTCTGAAAAATCATAAACCTAATGGATGGGGTGAATGACTTTCTCGCTAAGAGTCTATGGATGAAAATTTTAGAGTTGTAGATGCTAAGTTTGGAAAAGTCTTTACTTTTTTACAAATAACCTCTCTCGGCTCTTTAAAACTTGGAATGATTTATAGTATTTTCAAGGCTTGTGAAGATTTTACAAATCTAAAAGAGGTTCTCGGAGTTTTATTTTTTATCTAACCTTCTAAAACTACAGTCTTTTCCTTAAAGGTTTCCATCTATCAAAAGTAAGTATTTACAATATTTCCTTAAATAACTTTCCAATAGTAAAAGGTCAATCGAAGACTATTTACAACCTTATTTTCTACAAATAAAAATTACCTCCTTAAGTAAAGAATTTCTTCAAGATAAGCCCATTTATAGGAAGAGAAATCTCTCTTTCCTGTTAGGTCCTACAATATGAACATTGATGAGCCTATCTTCTCAATGATTTGAAATGGTCCAAGCCACATCTTTTGAAATTTAGTATGCTTTCCTTTATCTTCGTGCACTTTGTCCCATTTCAAAACAAGATCACCAATTTGTAAAAAAATTGGGCCAGTAGAATTTGCATCAAAAGAAGATTTAATAACCTGTTGATGTTTTGCATGTGTAATTTTGGCTTTTTCCCTTTCCTCTTCTAATTTAAGGATTCTATCATATCTTAATTGAATAGAAGAGGAGGGATTTTCTTCAATAAATTGCACTAGGGATAGAGATGGGAGTGCTAGGTTTGTTGGTATTACAGCTTCCTTCCCATACACTAAGTTGAATGGAGAAGTACCTATTCAGGCCTTTTGTGTGATACAGTCTGCCCATAATGCAAATATCAAAGACTTGTGCCAATTCTTTTGATTCTGGTCAACAGTTCTCTTAATAATCTTAATAAGATTTTTATTGGTTGATTCTGCCAAACCATTACCTTGAGGATAGTAGTTTGCAGAATACTTTAATTTAAATCCTCTCTTAAGTGAAAATTCAAGTATGGTATGTTGGCATTATGGCTAAAGTATTGTCCTTGATGGCAACTCATACAGGTGATGGATCACTGTACAACAGGTCAGTAGCAGAGATTGATGATTAGCTCACAAATAATGAAGAAAATAAGAGGTACGCAGGTACATCGTACAAAAGCTGCGGACCCGCAGGAATATCATAGATAAAGTGCGTACATACCCGCAAGTACACCATGTAAAAGGTGCGGACCCTAGTTCACACACTTTCATGCAGTGAAAAAGTATTCTCACGTGGGAATCCAATGGTGGAGCATAGTATTTAGCCCGACGTATTTGATCCTATGGTTTGGTCAGTGGTATTGTTTTATATTATTATTATTATTATTATTATTAAGCCCCATGTTTTTTTTTTGGGCCCCTTGTATTGGTTATCTATGGTATTGATTCATGGTTTTAGCAAGAGCTTGCCTATATAAAGCAAAGGAGATCATTTGGCTAGACACTGGTGAAATTAGAAGATCTTAAGAGAAGCTAGATCTGAAATTCTTGTAATCGGTTTGTGAGAGAGAGTTGAATCAATATCAAGGAGAAACATGAGAATTACAAGTCGGATCTACTAATGGGTTGATATCTCCTCGGCACATGTTCAGATCTGTAGATCTGATAGTCTAGGTTATTCTTGAAGTCTTGAAATTATCTATACCCGCAGGACCGCAAGTACAGTGAAAGAAAAGTGCGTAGGTACGCAGGCACAGAAGCACTGTGGGTGCGGAGGTTCGCAGGCCAAGAATTGCAGAAGATGCGGAGGGGCACAAGCATTCCATTGGACACAGAGCAGAGGTGCACAAGAAGTCTGTGAGACACAGTGCGGGGGTGTGCAGGAAAGCAGTTGGAAACAGTGCGGATGTACGCAGGTGTTCTATTGGTGAAGCTACGGAATTTTCATGAAATCTATTTAGCTGCCCCTGTTTATTATTGTTGTGTTCTGGGTTTTGAAGTGATGTCTGGTTTCTTGTATTATGTTCTGATAACAACAGTCTGCGAAGTGATTGATTAAATGTTTATACATTGATGGATGAGTGGATCAGGTTCTTAATGACTCATTTTTATGTGATCTGATGGACTAGATCTGGTTGATGACTCACTTGTATATGTATTGATCTAGTGCTTGGGTAATTCAGAAGATTGTTTATATGCTTCAATGTTGTTGTTGGGTCCAGTATGAAAATTGGATGAAACGTGGCCTCTTCAGATTATGTGTTGTGCTTCAGGTGTATCCAGTCTGAAAATGTATGAAACGTGGTACCTGGAGGAGAGAAGATTGTAGGCTGGCACCTACGTACTAGTATCTAAGCTAGTACAAGAGCAAAGGGGTTTGTAGCTCCCGTACTGGTATAAGACTGCACCAGTACTAATATTGTAAAAGGATTTTCTTATTAAGAAGAACATTGAGATGACTTGCAGCAGGTGGTTTTCTCCCACATTTGGTTTCCACCTTATATCATGGTGTTCATGTGTGTGACTTATGTGTGATGATCTGTTCTATTTTACTGCACCAGTTTACTATTAATATGATTGATAATGTTCTAATGCACTCAACTAACTGAATCATAAGAAGTTGTGGAAGTAGCATATGGAAATGAAAAAGTTTTATTAATGTGATAATACCGATTCACCCCCCCCTCTCAGTATTATTTCCAACAATTGGTATCAGAGCAGGTTCTTTGGTAGAAGCTTGATCGCTTGAAGGAGATCCATGAAACAATGGGAAAGAAGCTTAAGAAGAAAGCACCTAAGAAGAAGAAGACATATCAGAGGAACTATGACAGTGGGAGAATCGATTGGGGATTAGGTATAAGAAGCTCTTCAGATTCAGAATCAGATTCATAATCATTTCAGAATGAAGATGACCATTCAGGTATGAATTTGCTATCCTCTGATGTTCTAGCTATCTTTCCTTTTGGAAAAGATGAAAGTGATAGTGAGACTACTGAATTTGCTCTTATGGGTGAGCAAGAAAGATATCAAGTTGAGGCAGAATTTAAAAGTCTTACAGACAAAATTAGAACTCAGCAAGATCTGTTGGACAATAGGAACTGTTCTTTTGAAAGGGTAACTGTTGAACTAAAAGCTCATCTAGAGAAAGGAAGCAAGTTAAGGAAGCTATTTAAGGACAAATATCAAAATTTGTTGGATGAAGTAACATCACTAAGAAATGAAGTCATTGAAAAGAACACAACAATCAAGGAGCTCAGAGATCGATCCAGTTATTATGAAAATCTTCAAGCCACGATCCGCTCACTAAAGGAAGATCTTGAAGAATCAAGGAAGCAGAATGAAGATCTTCACCAAGCAATTGAAAAACAAGATAACGAAGTCATCAGCTTAAAATCTCAGCTGGAATGTGCCTTCCGAGTTCGTCAAATGCAGCAGGATCTGAATGAAGAACAAGAAAAGGAGATTCTCAAACTAAGGGAACAAATGGAAGAAGGAAGGAAAGCTGAAGAATATTTGAAAAAGCAATCTCTTCAAAAGGAAGAACAGCTTCAGGTTGAGGTAAATATATTGAAAGGTAAATTAGAAGAAAAGGATAAGCTTTTACGATTTCAAGATAGTTCTAAAGTCTTGGATGATATTCTTAATAGTCAAAGGTCTCCTGCTATAAAGACTGGTCTTGGTTTCTATGAATCTGTTGAAGGTGAATCTAGTTCACAAGGTGAGGCAAGGAACTCCAAAGAGAAATCTAAAATGATCAACGAAGAGATGAAAGGTCAATGTCATCATCTACCAAGGAAAGAGATGCTTCAAAGAAAATCTTTTACTCCTCCTATGAATAATGTTGAATGTTATGTATGTCATAATCTTGGACATGTTGCAGCCAGATGTAGAAGAAGAAGGGTTCAAGACCATTATGCAGAAAGATCATCACATTCAAGGTACTTTAATGGATATTGCTTTGCTTGCAATATGTATGGTCATAAAGCTGCTGACTATTACAGGAGGAATATGAAACATGTAATATGTTATGCATGTAACAAGCTTGGACATATAGCTAAGGAATGTAGGAACAAAGTGTGGGCACCATATCAAAAGGAGAAAATGTCATCATCACGCTTGAATATATGGAGGAAAAGGAAGTACAATCATAAAAAGGCGGCACAGCACAACGTACAGACATACTAGAATCAGAGGGAGCTGAAAGTACAAAACTTAAGTGTCTGAATATCATATGCAAACTCCATAAAGGGAAGTCGCGTATATACACGGGTTGGATACTGCACAATCGCGTATATGATTGTTTGAAGAAAGGCAGTAGGGAAAGTGAAGTTGGAAGTGAATCTATGAAGTATGATCTCTCGAGCACAAGATCAGATCTGGGAATCTGACTGTCAGTGGCACAGAGGAGGACTGTTAATTGGGTTCTAATCAGAGGTACGCAGACCATTCACTGTGAAAGTGCGAGGGTACGCAGCACAGCAATGGTCCTGATGCGTAGGTACGCGGCTAAATAGGAGGTCGAGCAGCGAAGGTACAGTATAAGTACGCGGCGTAACAAAAGGGCACATGCGGACGCGCGCGGCGAAACAGAAGAAGCAGTGCGGAGCAAGAGCAGAGGTACGCGGTGCGATAGAAGCAAAACCTGCGGAGGTACATAGAAGTACGCGGTGCGATAGGAGCAAAGAGTGCATGGCCACAGTAGAGGTACGCGGCGCGATTGATGGCACAGGTGCATGGGTACGCGCTGTAGTAGAAGGCTCTCTGCGGGAATACGCAGAAACACAGAAAGTCAAGTGCGGGGATACGCAGAGGAGCGGAAGGTGAAGTGCGGAGCCACGCAGGCCATATAATGAGAAACTGCGGATCTGTCTTAAGGCATTTATTGGCTGACTTTTCTTGTTGATAAGATCTAACAGATGGCACCAGTTTAGGGGGAGCATATGTTTTTAATGCATTTTTGGCATTATGGTTAATAGTCCTTGGTGATGATGCTTATATGGATAAACGATTCATCTTGCTATGATATGGTCATGAGTTGTTCAGATGATTCTTGGGGTTTACATAGTTGATCAGATGCTACATATGTGGTGCTTGCATGGTGATCTTCATAAGGATAAGGAGCAGTACTTAACTTGAATTCACATCTTCTTGATGATGAGTCACTCATATGCTGCTGTCGTCATATGCATAAAGATCATATATTACAATTATGATGCATGATTCCTTTTATTCTTGGCTCATATGGAGGAGGATTGTTGGCTGGATATAGGGATGATTTGGAGACATGATGATAATGAGCTCTTATGATGATAGGATTATTTCATACATATGATGATTAATGCAGATTGTTGATAGTTAGTTCATGATGGCTATGGTGTTTCTCACATAGAATGTGAAATTCTGTTGATGCGGACATACCTTGATGATTCATGCACTAATTGCTATTGACAGATACTATGAAGCAGATCATACAATGTTGTTGCTGATGTTTATCATGATCTTATTTAGGTGTTTGATCTCTGTAAAGGTCATATCAAGACTCATGATGTAATAGTGTGTCTCTATCTATTGTAGTCATTTGATGAGATCTCTTCAGGTCATGTAATGGCCTATGTTGGTTTCCCCACTATGCCTGGGATGAAGATGTAATATTTCTGATGTATCCCCACTTGGTTGGGTGGATGATCCTCACTTGGTTGGGTGATGGATATATGTATTGAGTCTTTTGGTGATAGGAAGGTCATTTATGATATATAGAGTCATGTTCTTCTTATAGAACATCTTTTTGCAGACCTTGCTTACAGTCAGGGGAAGCTTGAGCATAAACAACACTATATAGCAGAGCAGACATTTCAGCTTGTTCTCAGAAAGAGCATGATCAGATTGGTGCACCATGGCATATACAAAGGGGGAGCTCATTCAGAGACTTCAGCAGATCTGGTTTATAGTCAAGAGGAGCATGTTCTTAGGGGGAGCATAACCCTTTGCCCTTGATGTCAAAGGGGGAGAGTAATGTGGTGTTGTTGCCATCAAGTCCAAAGGGGGAGATTGTTGGCATTATGATGCATGTGTTGTACTTGATGGAAACCCACTCATAGAAGAACATCTCACTTATATACATTCAGATGAATCTACAGAAGAGATATCAGATGTAACATAATTCATGGATGCAGGACAGTTCAAAGGAATCAAATGACAAGTTCTTAGTATGACAAGTAAGCTTTGCCATCAAGTCCAAAGGGGGAGATTGTTGGCATTATGGCTAAAGTATTGTCCTTGATGGCAACTCATACAGGTGATGGATCACTGTACAACAGGTCAGTAGCAGAGATTGATGATTAGCTCACAAATAATGAAGAAAATAAGAGGTACGCAGGTACACCGTACAAAAGCTGCAGACCCGCAGGAATATCATAGATAAAGTGCGTACATACCCGCAAGTACACCATGTAAAAGGTGCAGACCCTAGTTCACGCACTTTCATGCAGTGAAAAAGTATTCTCACGTGGGAATCCAATGGTGGACCATAGTATTTAGCCCGACGTATTTGATCCTATGGTTTGGTCAGTGGTATTGTTTTATATTATTATTATTATTATTAAGCCCCATGTTTTTTTTTTGGGCCCCTTGTATTGGTTATCTATGGTATTGCTTCATGGTTTTAGCAAGAGCTTGCCTATATAAAGCAAAGGAGATCATTTGGCTAGACACTGGTGAAATTAGAAGATCTTAAGAGAAGCTAGATCTGAAATTCTTGTAATCGGTTTGTGAGAGAGAGTTGAATCAATATCAAGGAGAAACATGACAATTACAAGTCGGATCTACTAATGGGTTGATATCTCCTCGGCGCATGTTCAGATCAGTAGATCTGACAGTCTGGGTTATTCTTGAAGTCTTGAAATTATCTATACCCGCAGGACCGCAAGTACAGTGAAAGAAAAGTGCATAGGTACGCAGGCACAGAAGCACTGTGGGTGCGGAGGTTCGCAGGCACAGAATTGCAGAAGATGCGGAGGGGCACAGGCATTCCATTGGACACAGAGTGGAGGTGCGCAAGAAGTCTGTGAGACACAGTGCGGGGGTGTGCAGGAAAGAAGTTGGAAATAGTGCGGATGTATGCAGGTGGTTTGTTGGTGAAGCTGCGGACTTTTCATGAAATCTATTTAGCTGCCCCTATTTATTATTGTTGTGTTCTGGGTTTTGAAGTGATGTCTGGTTTCTTGTATTATGTTTTGATAACAGCAGTCTGAGAAGTGATTGATTAAATGTTTATACATTGATGGATGAGTGGATCAGGTTCTTAATGACTCATTTTTATGTGATCTGATGGACTAGATCTGGTTGATGACTCACTTGTATATGTATTGATCTAGTGCTTGGGTAATTCAGAAGATTGTTTATATGCTTCAATGTTGTTGTTGGGTCCAGTATGAAAATTGGATGAAATGCGGCCTCTTCAGATTATGTGTTGTGCTTCAGGTGTATCCAGTCTAAAAATGTATGAAACGTGGTACCTGGAGGAGAGAAGATTGTAGGCTGGCACCTACGTACTAGTATCTAAGCTAGTACAAGAGCAAAGGGGGTTGTAGCTCCCGTACTGGTATAAGACTGCACCAGTACTAATATTGTAAAAGGATTTTCTTATTAAGAAGAAGATTGAGATGAGTTGCAGCAGGTGGTTTTCTCCCACATTGGGTTTCCACCTTATATCATGGTGTTCATGTGTGTGATGATCTGTTCTATTTTACTGCACCAGTTTACTGTTAATATGATTGATAATGTTCTAATGCACTCAACTAACTGAATCATAAGAAGTTGTGGAAGTAGCATATGGAAATGAAAAAGTTTTATTAATGTGATAACACTGATTCACCCCCCCTCTCAGTATTATTTCCAACATGGTATTTCTAGAAAAATAAGATTCATTGTAAAAAATGAGAGCATTAGGTACGCCAAACCTGGTAATGATGAATTAATCAATGAATTCAATGATTGCATCAGAATTGGCTACCTTCAAAGGAATTGCTTCTACCCACTTTGTGAAGTAATCCATGGCTGTAAGGATATATCTATGCTGCTTGGAAGAATGTGGAACAAAATCTACTGTGATATCCAGTCCCCATTGTTCAAATGGTTGTTCAATGTTGAGTGGATGTAAAGGAAAGATTGGTTTCCTTTGTCTTCCACTGGCAGTTTGGCATATTTTGCATTTCCTTACATAGTCATGGGTGTCTTTAAATAAAGTGGGCCAATAATATCCAGCATGTATTATCTTGTGAGCTGTTGTATCACCTCCAAAATATCCACCTGCTGGACCATCATGTAATTCTTGCAACACCTTTTGTGCTTCATTTTTTTCAAGGCATCTTAAAAGAATTGAATCATAATTCCTTCTAAATAACACACCATCAATGATTTCAAAGTGTTTTTCTTTCAATCTCAAGGCACGTTTATTTTTGTAAGAGAGACTAGGAGGAGCATATCCATTTTTTAAATAAAAGACAAAATCTGCATATTGAGATTCAGAATTCATGATACTTATCTTGTTTATCTGAAGAGCATTATCTAAATCTTCATGTCCTGGAATGTTAGAGGCTCCTACTAATAACCTGCAAAAACCTTGACCTCTTACATTTTTTGTTAGTTTAATATCTAAATCATATTCCTGTAATGTTGTAATCCAGTTGGCTCTCTTCTCTCCTACTTCCCTTTGGACTAGTAGTTGTCTCACTGTCGAGAATGGGACTATTACTTTTTTATGAGTTTTTAGGAGGAATGGCATAAAGTGTTTAATAGACTTAAACACAGTGAAAGCTTGTTGTTCTACTTCAGAATAATTAAGTTCAGCACCTTGTAAATTTGAACTGAAAAAGGATATGGGTGCCTCAATTTGTTGATCATCAATCTGTGTTAACACAGCTACATAAGATGTTTCGAATGCTAAAGTATACAAAATAAAATGATTAGAAAAAATTGGAGTATTCAATGCAAGATCATTAATGATTTCCTGTTTGATTGAATCAAAGGCTTCTTTTTTTTTCTGTCCCCATTTGAAAATTGAATTTTTCTTAATCATGTTCTGTAAAGGTAAAACAATCTGCGAAAAATCAGGTACAAATCAGTTTACAAAATTTATTTGACCTAAAAATGATTGCATTGATTTTTTATTGTGTGGAAGAGGAATATCAAAAATCTCCTTGATACTTTTTGGATCAATATTGTTACATAGTAATTTGTCACTGTCTTCACTCCAGTCTTCCTACTGTGTCATGTGTCCAAGTCAAACATGCTCATATGAGACAAATGCTCTCTGATGTTGCCAAATGACACACTTTTCCTAAGTTATCTGTCTCATAGTGTCTGTTGGTTAAATAA
Source organism: Pinus tabuliformis (assembly GCA_031772625.1). NCBI lineage: Eukaryota > Viridiplantae > Streptophyta > Pinopsida > Pinales > Pinaceae > Pinus > Pinus tabuliformis. Next base: position 489,901,457 of record CM062806.1, on the reverse strand, counting down.
ACGCGCTGAAGGGTGTGCCAAAATAGTCCAGAAGTGTTGCCATCGCGGAAGTACACCTGATTCCCACAATGGTCCGATTTTATATGTCGGCGTGAGGTTTCTTGTGATCTTTAGTGATGACTTGACTAACTACGTTATTTAATAGTGATGTCAGCACGGAAGATAAGTTATGCCCCCGCGATGATCCAGATTGGGCGAATTTGTTCCAACAGTTAGCCTTCTAGATGACTCCAGACCTGGTTGTTGGCATAGTTTGTATCGCCCTCCTTTCTCTGGCGTGGTTGTTCCATCATTTGTGCTACCTTCCTTGGAGATAATCTCACCCTTACACCTTTCATGGAGACTCCTTCTTCTATTTAAACTCGCACCATTGCTATGCACTGCGAGTTTTTTGGCTAGTTTTTGAATGGTTGCTGATAGTTGGCTAGTTGAGCAGTGTTGTTAGTGTTTGTGACTTTGCTAGATAGCTGGTGTGAGTGTGACAAGTGTGGGATTGTTGATAGCTTGAGGAAGGTTGTGAAGTGCCCTTAATCTTGTGTAAAACTTGTGAGCGAGAGAGACTTGTATGTTGGGAGATCCATCTTCAAAGAGTGAATGCTTGAGGAACATGCTAGTTGGATCCCTTCTGAGAAGGCTTGTGACGTCAAGACTTTGGTTGTAAGCTTACTCCTATTTCATTATTAATGAAATCAATGATGTTTTCCTCTGTCTTGTATGTAATGTACTTGATAGCTCATGACTTCTTGACTTTGTCAGTAAATAGATCATTGTTGTTCCGGTTATGCGCTTTGTTGTATTTCATTTGCATTGTTTCAGGTTGATTACTCATTAGGAGAAGGAAGCAGAAGCTGGAGCAGTGCAACGAAACTCCATCAACCACCGGTTGAGGTAGGCCTCCAACTATGACTGTTTAAGGAAAGTTATTGTTGATCTGTCCTTGTTTGTGACTAGACCCACTCTAGGGCTAGAGGGGTTGCCTCTGTCTGCAGAGGGAACACTTTCCTGCATCACAAATTGGTGACTCCACTGGGGAGCTTTGGCCTTTGTTTTTTCTTGTTTACTCTTGTCTTGATTTTTGTTTCGGTCTCTTTGAAGTTTTGGGGATTAGTTACCAGTCTTCTGAGTTTCCTGGCCTGATCTAGAAAATGCCCTTATTTGATTGAAGGATTGATTGTCTTTGATTTAGGAGTTTTTGGTTCACCTGTTACTGTTTTGAACATCATCGCGGATTTAATTTTAACAGTCGCACTATCATCGCGTCCACCCTTTTGTAGAATCATGTTCATCGCATGGTTACGCCTAACAGTCGCGACGGTTCTATAAATCGGACCATCGCGGAAAAGTCATGTACTTTCATGCTGACATCGCTCTGTTGTTGCATTGTGTTCTTTATCAGCACTTGTTGCTTGTGTATTACCCGCGCTGATTTCTATAGAATTGATTTTCTCAATTCTGCATCCTGAGTCCATCAGTCCTGCTAGTCCCTTGCTTTTCTCACTTGTTTGATGACTTGTTTTTCACTGTTTATAGGTTGAGGCACTCTCTTGTGATCTTTGTGAATGAATCTTGTTTTTCTTTCTTTGTGACCTAGTTTCATTGTTTCAAGCCTCTTGGATCAGTTTCGCTTGGTTGCCTTGATTGCTCAAAGATTCATTTACAGGTTGTTGTTGGTTTGATTGAGCTTTCCCCTTGGCTTGCTTTTGGTTGATTGTTTAATGATTGTTATTAGACCAATCTTGGCATTGATTCGATTTCTCTTCACTACCCGAACATAGATTACAATTTTTGGATCAACCAATTTTCTCCACATTTGCTTGTTGCTTACTTGTTTCTTTTAGATTTAAAAGACATCAAAATCAAAAGAATTGCATTCATTTAGTATACGAAAGTGAAAGTGAATTTTCATCTCAAGTTTACATATTGGAAAGCGAATGTTTAAATCTCTCATTAGTAGTATCCGTGCACTTTAGGAATTGATGTCTGCTTTCATTGAGCGACTGCTTTGTTGTCTTGGTTTTCTTGGTTTGGGAATGATCTCTCTACCCTTCCATAGGTAGGTGTTCATCGAAAAAAAAGGATATTTCATTCATTCTAGCTGCATCCTAGGTTTTGTTATATACATATGGTAAGGCCTGAAAACTGAAACATAATTCAAGATCAACTCTAAAATGAACTGAATAAATCTAACAACGCATTGGAACATAACACACACTATTTAGAGGTATAGGCTAGAGACGTGCTCCGACGTCGTTAAACCTAGTCACTTTTGTTTCCACTCAAGGTTGGGTGATTCCTCCTTCTGTGACTCAATAGTGGTCTAGCACGGAATTGTGCTCCCATGTACCGTCGAGTATATGCTGGGAGACCCCACTAGGTTATCATCCTTTATCCATAGGAAGCCGTGTCTGCTGCCTTACAAGCCATAACGCACCGAACACAGCATTCGGGAAGATTGATTGCCGTATGGAAAGTCCTTGGTTTTCATATGACTGCCAAGGTGTATATGCAGTTTTACGGATTTGTCTGGTAAACCTTTTTCCTAGTTCTCCAGAGTAGTCACTTTCGTTCCTTTTTGGACTCCTTAAAATAAAAGGTCCATCTGAGCACTTGTCCTTTCAGGCTCATTAAACCTCGAAAGAGATAGAGTCACCTTTTTGTCCTTTTCTCGACTCTTGAAACATGAAAAGGTCAAGTTTTGTTCCTGCGTCATAAATTTACTGCCCACGATATATTCCTGGTAATAGTTCGAGTTCTTGGTTGTGAGAAGAGTGTTTTTCCAGCTTGTTCTCAATGGCATCATTCCCCAAGTCTACCAGCCAAGGTTTTCCCCCAGATGGAAATCCTGGTCCGCTTCCTACATTTGGAAATGTCGTTGTTCCGTATATGGAAACATTGTCTTTGCCTGGGTTAACCATCGGTTTGCCCGTATGGCTGTTTTCAACCTCGGTGGTCCCGAGTGTCATGACTCCTATTCCACCGTCTCCTTCATCCGAACCATGACATTTTGATTCCAAGGTTGAGCCTACGCCTTCTTCCCCTATTTCTTCCTCCTCCTCTACTCCTCCGCCCGGTGAAAGTTTCACATCTAGTAACTAAGAGGCTAAGAAGAAGAAGAAGTCTGATAAATGCGAGGCCACCTATGCAGCTACTGCTCTAAGTACATCTCAGGTCGGAACACCTTCTGCTCCTCCGCAGAAGGTTAAGTTTCCTTGTAAATTGTGCAAGGGTGACCATCTTCTTCGTGATTGTCCTAGCATTCCTAGGATCTTAGAAGTATGGTCTCACAATCCAGCTCATCCCTCACAGTCCTCTGAAGCTCATGATGATGCCACCCTATCAACTACCAACGGTAAGAAGAAAGGGAAGATTCAGTTCCCCTGTAGGCTATGTGAAGGCAACCATCCCCTTCACCTTTGTCCACTCATGGATAAAGCTTCCGCTGTTTTGGAAAGTCTTACAGCTTCTTCACCCCAACTTCCCATTGGTTATCAGAGGCTCTCTTCAGACCCTCTCCCTGTTGACAAAGAGATTGACTTAGATTCTTCTCTTGTCTATCCTCCTCTTTCTGATCCTGACTGTGCTAAGCCCATTCCAGACCAACCATTGGTCGGAGAGAGTATCGACTTGGGTTCACCACCTGTTGATCACTCTGTTTCAGAAGAGTTTCACGCTCATGTTCTTCTCGTCTTGTCAGATTTTCCTGAGTCTGAGAATAACCCTCCTATCCCTGCTGATCATGAGAGTCCTTCTTCGGTTCCTGTAGAGCAGGGGGGAAATCATATGATTCCCCCACCAAGTAGTTTAGTCATTTCCTTTGACTGGAAGCATTTGACTGCATTTTTCCTTCCATCCTATGTGCCTTTCTAGATTATAGTACATGCCTATGATAAGGCAGTACCTAGCACTATCTTGGATGAGGGTGCGTCTGTCAGTCTTGTGCCATCCACTACTTGGCAAGCTTTGGGCTCCCCATAGCTTGTTCTAGTCACACAGAATCTATTGGCATTTGACGGAGGAACTAGTCAACCTTTAGGGATCCTCCCGAAGCTTCCTGTTACTTTGGGGGGCAAAACCATCTATATAGACATCATGGTTGTCCAAGGGGCTTTAGATTTCAATATTCTCCTTGGCCGTGACTATTTTTATGCCATGGGGGCCCTTGTTTCTTCACTTTTTCATGTGGTTTTTTTCCCACACGATGGAAGAATGGTGACCATAGATCAATTATCGTTCTTTAGTCCCCTGGTGCCTCCTGCGCAATTTTCATCCCCTCTCGGTTCTTGCTCGCAAGCAGTGCCTTCCTTGCCACAGGTCAATTATGTGGCTACCCATTCCGTCTCTGCCTCTGTTGATGATCATGCAGATGGTCTCGTACATCATGTACTAGGGGAATCGGAACCCAATCTGTCATTAGCGCCTCATGACATGTATTCCTCCCAGAGTGCATTTCCTCTATCCTGCGAAGACCTCTGGGGAGCCATGTTCTCTTATGGCCCATGAACAAGAGTCTCGAGGATAGTTCTTTTCTTGTGTCAACCTCATTAAAAAATGAAACAAGGTGTAACGAGGATAGTTTGTTCCTATGTCAACCTCGTTAAAAAATGAAACAAGGATCCTGGAGCACAGTTCCTTGTCTTGTGTCAAGCTCATTAAAAAATGAAACAAGGAGTCTTGAGGAAATTTCTTGATCTTGTGTCAACCTCATTAAAACAATGAAACAACTCCCTTTCCAAATCAAGTCTTTGATTACAATCTCGTAATATCCAAGTCAAGTCTTTCGAAGATCTTGAAAGCGAACCTTCATTCCATCCACCTCGTTGAATGCAATGAAGCTTGGGGGGCATGTACCTCGATTTGCGTCATTATGCCTGGGGGCATGCAAACTCATAACAAGCATAGTTTTTCATTTCAAGCTTGTGTAAACATGAAACCAAATCCAAGCAGAGTTATCCATGGTTCAAGCTTGTGTAAACATGAACCTATACCTGACTTACGTCTCGTGATTGCCGTTGTTATCCGTTAAATTCTGCTAGTTGAGCCTTGGTTGTTTCATTCCATTTCCACCATCTCTTTGGCCGATCATATGCTTTCACTTGATTGTTTATCCTCTCCTGAGGAACTACAGCGATGAGTGGTTTTATTAGCCAACCTCTTGACCATTACATGTTTTGAGGAGTTCCACCATTGCCGGAATCAGTTGCTTCCCTTTATACCACTCGTTCCTCTAGGACGAGTCTACTTTAAGCTCTTTTATGACTCGTAAAAGATGAAAAGATTGCCAAGTATTTTTCCCTTTTTGACTCTTTAAAGAAAATAAAAATGGAGGTCTACTTTCAGCTCTTTTCCGACCGTTTAAAGACGAAAAGATTGCCGAGTTTTCCCTCTTGACTCGTTAAAAGAAATAAGAGGCAGTCAACTTTAAGCTCTTTTCCGACCATGTAAAAACGAAAATATTTCCGGGCCTTTGTCATTTCAAGCTCGTTATTGCTTTCGAAACAACGTGATTCTGACTGCTTTTCTACTTTTTCGGGTTGTAATCACTCGCTATGAAAAGTACTCCTCGATCATAATGATCGGGCGATTCTTTCGAGTATCATTTTATACTTTTTCGGGTTCGAGAGACACAAATTTACGAAAAAGAATCCCCCTTGGATTTTTCTTTTCCGTGTCTTTTTCAAACTCTCTAAACATGAAAAAGACTCCAAGTTTTACCTATGTCAGACTCGTTAAATCCTGATGACATTGGACTCGTCACCATGACAAGACTCGAGATTCTCCTTCCTAGGGCTTGTTAAAGTATGAATAGGTTGGATTCAATGATAGGTTTATCATTGATTGTCTATGGTAGCTATTCACTCTTGAACATCGACACTTTTGCTTCTTGTCGGGTTGGGACATCCACACATCGTCATTTGGCCTTCTACGAGTCTAGGTTGTCATTTAGCCTCATTCCATTTGGTTCATGCCATCTCCATCGAGCCTCTGATCCCTTGGTATCAAAATGCTGCCACCCTCCGGAGTCATGTCACCGACATGTTCAAGAGTATAATCCTTCTGCATTTTACACCCTTGCCTTCTCCTCTGATACTCTGTTTCGTCATCTGCCACTTGTTCCTTATCTCATGTCGTTGATGGGGGAAACATTATGGCCCTCCTACGATGAGTCATCTCCTGTCGATGTCGGCTCATTATCCAGGAGATTGATCTAGAGATCCTCTTTGGTACCTTAGAGCTTGCATGCCTCAATGGCAAGTTCTTCGCACCTGACGGTCAACTTTCATCATTGGTCATCGATTGGGTGATTCCAAGAGTGTTCGACTTCATCTCCTTTTTCACACTTCGTGGATTGTGCTGGACAGTACCTTGAGAACCATTAGCATTATTGGTGGTTTCTCTCGCGCTTGTTAACGGTTTTCATCATTGACCGGTAATCAAGCGATTTTCTATCATGCTCGACCTCAGCACATCTATTCGCATGCTAGAATTTGTACTATGATCGGATGGGTTCAAGACCCCAAACACAGATTACATATGTTTGGGTTGCGTGGATTCGTTTTATGATTACATGACTCATTGATGGATGGCTGCGACCATACCTGAGTCTTCATTGATGGCTGCAACCATGTCTTTATCATCACCATGGTCTTATCAACTGGATGGCTGCGTCCATACCACAAACCTATTTTGTATGTCTCTTGGATGGCTACGCCCATGCCTAGACTACATGAGCTTCATTATCAGAGATATCAGTTGTACTTGTGTGTAGGTTCTTCCAGATAGTGTTCCAGCTCAGTCAGTTTCGTAAAGCATTTCACCCCTCCCACTCTCTCGGGCTTCATATTTTAGGGGGCATCTATTACACAGTAATTTGTCACTGTCTTCACTCCAGTCTTCCTACTATGTCATGTGTCCAAGTCAAACATGCTCATATGAGACAAATGCTCTCTGATGTTGCCAAATGACCCACTTTTCCTAAGTTATCTGTCTCATCGCGTCTGTTGGTTAAATAAACACACTGAAGGGCGCGCCAAAACAGTGCAGAAGCGCTACCATCACAGAATTACACCTGATTCCCACAATGGTCCGATTTTATGTGCCAGTGCGAGGTTGCTTGTGATCTTTAGTGATGACCTGACTAGCTATGTTATTTAATAGTGATGTCAGCGCGGAAGATAAGTTATGCCCCCGCGATGATCCAAATTAGGCGAATTTTTTCCAACAGTCGGCCTTCCAAATGACTCTAGACCTGGTTGTTGGCATAGTTTGTATCGCCCTCCTTTCTCTGGCATGGCTATTCCATCATTTGTGCTACCTTCCTTGGAGATAAGCTCACCCTTCCACCTTTCATGGAGACTCCTTCTCCTATTTAAACTCGCACCATTGCTATGCACTGCGAGTTTTTTGGCTAGTTTTTGGAATGGTTGTTGATAGTTGGCTAGTTGAGCAGTGCTGTTAGTGTTTGTGAGTTTGCTAGATAGCTGGTATGAGTGTGACAAGTGAGGGATTGTTGATAGCTTGAGGAAGGTTGTGAAGTGCCCTTAATCTTGTGTAAAACTTGTGAGTGAGAGAGACTTGTATGTTGGGAGATCCATCTTCAAAGAGTGAATGCTTGAGGAACATGCCGATTGGATCCCTTCTGAGAAGGCTTGTGACATCAAGATTTTGGTTGTAAACTTACTCTTATTTCATTATTAATGCAATCAATGATGTTTTCCTATGTCTTTTATGTAATGTACTTGATAGCTCATGACTTCTTGACTTTGTGAGTAAATAGATCATTGTTGTTCCGGTTACGTGTTTTGTTGTATTTCCTTTGCATTGTTTCAGGTTGATTACTCATTAGGAGAAGGAAGCAGAAGCTGGAGCAGCGCAATGGAACTCCATCAACCACTGGTGTAGGCCTCCAACTATCATTGTTTAAGGAAATCTATTGTTGATCTGTCCTTGTTTGTGACTAGACCCACTCTAGGGCTAGAGGGGTTGCCTCTGTCCGTAGAGGGAACACTTTCCTGCATCACAAATATAAATGCCATTTTTAGATACAATAAACCCTAAAAGTTTACCTTCATCAAGAGCGAAGAACGATTTCTTGGGATTTAATGAAATCGCATGCCTTTTATAGCATTCAAAGATTTGTTTCAAATTATGTAAATGATTTTCTCTTTTCTTGGAGAAGACAGTTATGTCATCTAGGTAGACAACAACTGACCTATTAATCAAACCCTCGAATGCTATATCCATTTCTCTTTGGAAAGTAGCTCCAGCATTAATCAAACTAAAAGGAGTTTTCTGGTAGGTATATGTTCCCCATTTTGTTCTGAATGTAGTCTTTAGTCTGTCATCTGGATGCACTAGTATTTGGTTATATCCAGAAAAGACATTAACTCTGAACTAGCAACTGAATGAGGTGTCTGCTCCATTGTTGGTAATGGGAAATTATCTTTTTGGCATGCCTTATTGAATTTCTGAAATCAATGCAAATCCTAATATCACCGTTCTTCTTCCTAACAGGTACTAAGTTAGAAACCCATTTCGAATGTCTGAATGGGAAAATTATATTAGCTTTCAAGAGTTTATTCAACTCTGCTTTAATCTTGCTCTCCAGATTCGAATGAATTTTCCTCAATTTTTGTTGCACAGGTTTCTCCTCAGAAATCATTGGAATTGTGTGCTGTATGATAGAAGTATCATATGTTTTTAGATCATCATAATTCCAAGCAAAAACATTTTTATATTTGTTCAGTATTCTGATAAAAGCAAATCTTTCTTCTGAAGTGAGCCCTAGTCCCAGATTAATATTTTGTGGTTTGGCCTCAGTTCCAAGATTTATTAATTCAAACCTCAAAGTAGAACTTTGAAGTTTTGAATTAGTGACTTGTTTAAACCTATCCTTGATATCATAAAGATCTTCAAGTTTGACCACAGATTTTGGTATGGAGTTCTCATTATGCCTTTGTTTTATTTGAAGATCATGATCATTTTCATCAATAATATGGTCATCATAAGATTTCTTAGAAGTTAAGAAATTCAAAATGTCTTCATCATGATTAAATACCCGCCAATTGGCGACATTGTCTAGAACAGATGGTCTAAAAATTAATTCAACTGAAAACCTATCAGGACTGTAATCCTCGAAAGGAAGGAGCTTAGAAGCAACATTACTAATAAATTAATTACTGTATTCTGAGATCTAGGAATGAGAGAAATATTAAATGCTAGAAAGTGAGATATGATGTCTTGAATCAAGGACTCATAATGCTTGAGATGTCTTGAAAGGCAATGAATAGTATTCCTTACCTGTTTGATGGAAATCTCAGAATCACCAAATACTTTTAGATATTGAATCTCCAAGCCTATCGCTTTATAAATTCCTTGAATCAATGCCTCATATTCAGCAAAATTATTTTTACACTCAAATTCTAGTCTGCATGATAGCATAATTTTTTTCCATTCAAGACTAACTAAAATACATCCTGCTCCTACATCGTCATTGGATTTCGATCCATAAAAATATAAAGACCAAAATGCAAGCTCATCTACAGGTTTATTTAACATTTCTTCAGCAATAGTAACACACCTTGATGTATCTTTATGAGAAAAAATTTCTATCTGTGATGTGAAACTATTAACAGAAAAAGGTGATGATTGAGCATTAAAATTACCAAAGAATTATTCGGCTGAGTAATTTCCAAGAATGTTATTATTGAAAGCTATGGGTTTATTTTCCTGCTCAAACTCCATTATAGTATGGATCATGTGCTTCTCCCTATATATTTTAATTTGATTTGGTTTTCCTTTATAGGGAAGCCACATATGAGTCCAATCAGTAGAAATGTATCCATGGAGTTTCTCAGACCAATCCTTGCTTAAAATTAACCCATAAAACTTAGGGATGTCAGCAATAAATATATCGATTCTCTGGACTACTCTAGGATCAGGTAATAACCTAATGGTGACTGAATTAATCTCTCCTAAGACTTGAACCTTAGTCCAATCTAACTAAACAATATGTACTGCAGATTTTTGGGGCTCAATGTTCAATTTTGAGCAAAACGAGGTTGGCATTATGTTTGATGAAGCCCCTAAATCTATTAAGCAGTTGTGCAGTTTTCTATTGTAGATCTCATAGGTCAAGAGAAAAGGAGGAGTATGATAATTAGATCTATCTCCAATCAAAACAACATCAATATCATCTACTTTATCTGATGGTGGTTTACATGTTCCTTGAGCCGCCTTGGATAATACAGCATTTGGAAGAGGAGAAGAAGGTACTACATTTAACTCTTTGAGAAACAATTTCTGTTGATGTTTGAGCTTGCTAAGCTCAAATAAAGAAATATTCATTCTAGTCTTCTTCATGTCTTCAATAATGTTGTAATCCATAGAGTTAGAGACTACCAATGTCTTGGATGATGAAGTTGAATTGGAAGATGATGGTTGATTTTGAGTTGGCAACACTGGAGATTTCTTCATGGGAGCCTTATCTTTGGTAGCAGGGCTTGCATTTTTCTTCTTTTGAGTTGATTGAACAGGCTCTACAGTTATTTTACTTCTAGTATTGACTAGGAGATCTTCCTGTTTGTTTTCAGTATCAGAATTAGGCAAAATGAAGTCCCACATACCGTGAAATTCAACTATCTCATCTTCTTCAGTTTCCTCGGATGAAAAGACTGTGTCTTCATCCTCATCATTATCTAGATCTGACTCTGCATTAGATATGGCATTAGGTGGTTTCGATTCAGCTCTTTTGAAGTTCCTAAATGGTTTTTTAGTGGAGGTTTCAGCTACTTGTTTATTTATCTCTACCATTTCATTAGACATATTCTTCAAAAAAAATTGCAAACCCTCCATATCATATGGATCTTTAGCTACTTTCTTTTTCGAATCATCTTTAAAAGTAACTTTTTTGGACTTTATTTCCTCAAGAGTGGTTTTCTTTTCTAATGCAATAATACATTTCTCAATGGCGATCGCTTCTTTCATATTCTCTGCTAAGGTGGGCTTTGCAGCTCTATCAATGAAGATGGCTATATTTGAAGGTAAAGCAGAAATATACCATTCGCTTCAGACCTCTTCACTGGGCTTAGACGTAGCAGGAATTTTATTTAAGAGCTTATTAAATCATGAGTTGAAATCTTTAATAGGTTCTTTTGATTCAGTTTTAATATTGGAGAGATCATTGATTAATGTCCTTGTGGACCTATCATCTCCGAACATAGTAAAAATCTATTCTTGGAAAGCATTCCAACTATTAATGGATCCTGGTGGTAATGAAAAATACCATGATCCAGTTGCTCCCTGTAAGGTGTATGGGAAAAGCCTCACAACAACATCTTCTCCTGTCACTCCATTTAAGTTTTTTGACAACATAAAGTTGTTTATGTGTTCTTCTGCTAGTATGCCGATTTCTAGATTAAACTTTGGCAACCACTTTTCAGGGTGGGCCGGTAATTGACTCAAGGGTGCAAGCATTGCGACTACCCCTGGATTTTTCCATGGATACAGTTGTGATTGATTATGTGCCATTGTTGCACTAATAGCAGAGGAAGATGAGGAAGTAGTTGTAAGTGATTGGGTAGGGGATGTCAGAGTACCTGTACCCTGTTGAATGATGATATGAAGTTGGGGAGTGGATGGTTAACTTTGCAATGGATTTGATGAAATGGATGATGATGATGAAAGAGTCTCACTGTTAGACTTTAATGGTGTCTTCCTAGCTCTTTTCCGACTAGGCAGATAAAATTTTGTTGGTTCAATACCAAGCTTTTTGCTCTATAATCTTGTTGGAGGTTGAGAAGGAATGTATTGCGAAGTCACACTACCTTGGGATAACTCAGACTGCTCTTTTGATATTGAAAACCCTTGAAGTTTATGAATCATAGATTGAACTTCAGGGGGTTGAAGAGAAGACTTGTTTAATATGTTCAAGTTTTCAGCAGTTGGTGTTGTCTTTTCAACTTCTCGCTTGAAAACTGGAGATTTAAAATGCGAGGGAGAAGTTGGAGGAGATGGTGAGGGGGATTTACTCTCAGAATGGGGTAAGGATTTGGATCTGCTCACCATTCACATTTCATGCCCTCATTACAGCACCAAAAATGTTGATGCCTCTAAAATCACTGCATCGACATTAGGGAAAACCACTCGGTCCGGACCTTAGTGTAGCACCTTTTCCATTTGGTGTGGTGACTCCAACTGGATATAATGGGACCAGTTTCCCAGTGATATATGAGTTGATGGGTGATTGTTTTGTAGTGGGTAATGAAGGTGATAAGTGTTTTATCCTATAATGCAAAAATATACAAATATAACTAATCTAACCTGGGTATTTTGTTAACAACACGATTTTTTATTATTTCTATTAAACAAATAATCATATAGATGGCTTATTCATAAAATAGAAAGATGCGTTCATATAATGATTACTTTGTTTAAGAATTTAAACAAAGTAATTATAAAAACATTATCGCATTCATCATAATATATATCACTGACATATATATTCAAATGATAACAATTCTAAAACTTTCAGAAATGATACGTTAAAGAATTGCTTGAAAAACATACATATATCAATAATAGCAAGTTTCAAGAAATGTTCATTCGCATAGAGAAATAAGACAAAAATAGTGATAATAGTACCATATGCATTTGAATTCTCCCGATGTAAACAACACTTGGATTCCACTTTCCTATTTGAGAAAACCTTTAAAAGATGAAAAAGTGCAAGTCTCGCAAAAGCTTCTTTCACAAAAATGTAGAACTTTGGTCCAGCTTTTGATTAAAAAAAATATTAGAAGTACAGAAGTGCAACTCCCAAGTCAAGTTTTAATACAAATTTAGGACCCTTTCTAAATAAATGAAAGGGTCTTAAATAAAAAAAATAAAAACTAAATATCAATAAAAATCGCTATGTGTTGTTCTAACTATAGACATGAAAATCTGGGATTCATTGTAAAAATAGCAGTGCAGTAGCGGTTGAACGAATTCAATGAATCGACTTCTTTTCTTGTGATTGTAACTGACAGATTGTGACCATTGGTTGGATTTCTGGAGGTTGACTCATCCTAGAGTGTAGCTGGGCAGTGTAGGTGGCATTGGAGAGTTTGGGGATCATGCAGCTGACCGCGTCGGAAAGGCATTTCATGGCCATCTACTGACTATGTGGCTTGACTAGTAAAAACCAAAATGTTTCCCATGTCAAGTTTTGGACTTCTCCAATCTATTTTTCTCTATTCACCAGCACTTATTTCCAATGATGTTCCAATGCCTTTTCTTTTGGGAGTTTACCTGGAGAGTAATCGGAGATCAAATTATACATATATAAATTGTTATTTACTAATTCGATCAAACTGTTTGTTGAAGCTCTGCATCTAGAATATGCTCTTTCGGCTTTCATTAGCTGAGTCTCCCATTCCGAAAATAGGATTTCCTTGTGTGATTCTTGTATTTTTGGCAAGTTGGTAGCCATTCCTTCTGTAGAATCTTGCCAAGACAGAAAATTTGTTAACCTTTCATTTGCCTTTTCCAATTCCAATTAGGCGTCCGTTGCCTTTTCAATCAGTGATGTAGTGATATCGCACAAGGGGTTGGCTAATGATATGTTGTGGCAAAGAATGTTCAACTGTTGGGACAAGGCTTTGGTTATCTCCAAGGCTTCTTTTCTGAATTCACTTACCTATGGATAACCCCTGTACCTTTCTATCTATTCTTGCATTTGTGCAATTTAATCCTCCTTTGCCTTCTTTTCTTGCTCACTTATCATCTAAATTCTGCTTAATTCTTGAGACAATTCTTGTTGTTTATGGAGAGTCTACTCATCAATCTTATGTTTCTCCAGTTTCAACTACTCTCTTAGTCACTCATTTTGTTGTCTGTACTCTGCTAGCTGTTGTTTGAGCTGACTAATCCTTTATTGTCCTTTTGCCGATTGCACCTCAAGTTGAGTGATCCGCTGATACTTTTGAATGATCAGCTGGATGACCTCTAAGGCTTTGTCCATTGTCATTGATGTGTAAGCTCCTGCATACTTAGACAAATTTTTTAAATCCTCAGAGGGATTGACTTCTACTTTCCATACCAAATTCATCATTTCTGCCTAACGAGTTAGAAGAGGACTTTGATCAATTTTCCTCTTTTTCCTCTGTCTTTTAACTACAACCCTATGCTTCAGACTGTAAAAGACATCTAGGGGTGGTATCTCTTTTGTTCTTAGTACAATCTCCTTTGTAGGATTTTCGAGGATGATTTATATGTCCTGTTGAACTCTGGGTAGGCCACGTGTTCCTTCAATTGGAACACTAATAACTTCAGGCTTCTGTGCTGTAGGCAATTTTGGTGTAGTGAGCTCTTGGGATTTACTCAGGTTTTTTATGATTAGGTCAAACTGCTCATATTCCTTTAATAAAGTAGGATCAGTATTGATACTCTTATCAAGGTCTCACTAGTTCTTTCGCTTGTCTGCTCCCTTTCTGGGGTCTTTTCCTTTTCAGGAGTCTTTTCCATAATTTTCTCTTCAAATTGGCCTTCTAGTTGCATCATAGAGGTAGTATTTAACAAGTCCAAAGGTAGTGTATCCAATCTCTGTGTTCTGAAATTCAAAAATTCTTCTAATCCCTCTGCTCCCAATTTGATTTTTTCCAGTTGTTTTACTTGAGAAAATAACTTGGTTGAAGCAAACAAATCATCATAATTATCCTTCTCATGTTCAAACTTCGCAATTTTGACATGAGAAGTGAAATTGTAGGCAACGAATTTTGGATCATATTACCTCTTTGGGATGACTGCTAACTTTAACATTCTAATTTTTTCAGCTTCCTTCTCTGCGTGTTTGAAGTCATGCAGTGTGAAAGTACCACATTAGAGGGGGAAGGCTACATCTATTTTTTGGACTCCTTTAGATTTCTTGACATTCCTTCTACTGTTATCTGATATGCTATTTCTCTGGAAAATAACTTATCAGGGATGTATAAAGGAAGGACATGTGGGTTAGTAGCGTTGCCAAATAGCCTGATGTAGGTGAACTTCTTTTCACCAAACCAACTACCAGTTGATGTTAAGTTGACACTGGCTTCATTGGACAACCTAGGAGTAGGTCTATTGAATATAGCATAATGCACAGGGAGGATGAAACCATGACAGATTCTATAAATATGGTTTTTATAATGGGCTTTCCACAATTCCTTATGATAGATATTAATGGGGTTCAGGTCATGTGGAGTCCATTTCCAACCTAAAATGGGGTAATCAGAATTGAAACAGACAGTGTCCAAAATGTAGGCACTCATATAAAATAGGGGTACTACCCGGGTAGTCAAAAACCTGTTTTTCCTATAATCCAGTATTTGGTTGGCCATTTTATCAGAAAAAATGGTCACCTAATCCATGATATATGAGTTAACTGCAGCCTCAATTAAAGGTACCATCTCTATAGAAAACCTTGTTGGAAATAATACTGAGAGGGGGGGTGAATCAATATTATCAGATTAATCAAACTTTTTAAATGCTCAGAAACATATACGCTACTTCAGTTAAGTGAACCAGCGTGTACACGCTACCGTGATGAAGTAAAACAGCGTATAAGAAGAAAACTCATAATTTAGTTAGCTTATTCTTCAGTTAAGTGCATCAGGACATTATTCACCACATTAACAGTAAACATGTGCAGTATAACAGAACAGATAAAAAGCCACACACATGAACACCAAGATATAAGGTGGAAACCCAATGTGGGTGAAAACCACCTGCTGCAAGTTGTCTCTATCTTTCTTTAATATGAAACTTCAGTTTACAATCTTTTGTACTGGTGCAGCCTTATACCAGTACGCAGGCTACAACCTGCAGAAGGCTACAACCTTCTCTCGTTCTCCAAACTTCCTTGGAAGGGAGCTCCAACCCCCTTTGCTCTTGTACTAGCCAAGATACTAGTACGTAGGTGCTGACCTTCAATCTTTCTTCTTTCAGGTATCACTTTTCATACATTTTCAGACTTGGATATTCCTGAAGCACAACATTACAATCTGAAGACCACAATTCATTCAATTTCCACAATAGATCATTGAAGCATAAAACAACCAAACTTTGAATCACTGAACCACTGAACCCTGTCAATCACCAGTTACCAGAACACAGAGCAGGCTACAGAACTCTGCAACAACAGTCAGACCCCACTGTAAACCCAAAATCAAGCTTCAAAAGATATACGCTACTTCAATGAGCAAAACCCGCGTATACACGCGCTTTTACTGAAGCCAACCTACGTACAGATCTAAAAATAAACTTTCTCAATTTGCAGCTATACCAGACATTAGTTAGACCCAGAACGTAACATTGCGACAATATGCAGATCTAGAAATACGTATAATCAACCATATCATGATAGTGCATTTCAAACCATTAGATCCCGATCTATCCTTAGATCTAGTCTTCCATCAACCGATGTGATCTCTCCTTGGCTTAGATCAAGCAACCCAGAACCTGCATATCAGATCTCTTTCTCTCTTAGATATTCAAGCCTTGTCGAAAAGATGATATTGCCTAATGATCTTCTTCTCCTTATATAGTCTTAGGCCTAGCTCAATACCAAGAGCCAAAACCATAGTAACACAATACCATCAACTTCAAAACTAGGGATCGACACGCCCGTCGAGATACAATGGTCCGAAATCATAGGCACAACTTCCAAGGACTAACCACCATGGACCAAAGATACTTTTCCACATACACGCGCTTTTTCTGAATCCAACTAGCGTGTACACGCGACTTGGGCTTAACGAACATGCGTATATGAACTTCCTTGGCATGCTGTACTAAGATCTGTCTTCTGATTGAGTTGCCATCACCTGTACCAACCTCTGAGCACCTGTACCATCCTCTGAGTGAGTTGCCATCAAGGACAACACTTGAATCATAACGCCAACAATCTCCCCCTTTGGACTTGATGGCAACCACCACACCAAGTCACTCTCCCCCTTTGACATCAAGGGCAAAGGGCTGTGCTCCCCCTGAGGACATGCTGATACCTCTGCTTGGCTGTGCTGACTCGTGCTCCCCCTGACAGTAGGCCAGATCTGCAAAAGATGTTCTTCAACAAGAACCAAGACTTATACACCATAAGCGACCATCCTATCACCAAAAGACTCAATACATACATCCATACTCCCTACCAAGAGGGGACATATCAGAAACAACCAATTATATTACAGCATTCATCCCAGGCATAGTGGGGAAACCAACATAGGCCGTTACATGACCTTGACACCATAAAAGAGATATGACAAGAGAGATACATGACATAGAGACAACAGATCTAGACCAAGACTTAGGAAAGGCACCAGCAGCATCTGATAAACATCTTGTTAGATCAGCAACCAGGATTTCTTTCTGAGCTCCTTCTCCTGAAACCAACAACCAAAACATCTGAATGCCAACAATGCTTTATGAGACTTTTAAGCTGCTCCCCCTGAACCTGTGCCTGTTGCACTCCCTGAAACTGTGCCTGAAGAATTCTGACATTCCCATTGCTGTTCAGAACTTCAGAGTTTTCCCTTGCTGTTCAGAACTTCATATACGCGATTTCTCCTGTATAAAACAGCGTATGTACGCGGATATTCTTTCTGCAACAAGCGTCCAGCATACACGCGACTTACCCATCATGAATCCGCGTATATACGCGCATATCCCTTCCGTAACTTGCGTATACCAACTTTTCTGTAGAACAAACAAACTTCAACAGCAGGATGAAGCATCAACTACTCCCAGCTTTTGTCTGAGATATTCAAAAGTTTCCCTGGGCAGTGGCTTTGTGAGAATATCGGCAACTTGCTCCTTAGAAGGAACATACTCCAACTTGACCTTCTGCTCAAGCACTTGTTCCCGAAGAAAATGGTACTTGATTGGTATGTGCTTGGTCTTTGAGTGCATGACTGGATTCTTTGAAATGCTGATTGCACTTGTATTATCACATAAGATAGAGACAGGTGGAGTGCAAGTGATTTGAAAGTCCTGCAAGGTCTGCATCATCCAAAGAAGTTGTGTGCAACAAGATGCTGCAGCCACATATTCTGCTTCAGCTGTAGATAAGGCAATCGAACTTTGTTTCTTGCTGAACCAAGATACTAATCTGGAACCCATGAAGAAAGCACCTCCACTTGTGCTTTTCCTATCATCCACACTTCCAGCCCAATCTGCATCTGTGTAAGCATGAAGAGTGAGATCTGTATTTCTAGGATACCATAAGCCATAGTTTTGGGTCCCTTGAAGATATTTGAAGATTCTTTTGACTGCCTGAAGATGAGTTTCCTTTGGGTTGGCTTGAAATCTTCCAACCATTCCTACTGCATGTGTAATATCTGGTCGAGTACCTGTCAAATAAAGCAAACTCCCAATCATGGATCTATAAGTGGGTTGGTGAACTGCTGCTGATTCATCATTTGCACTGAGGCTGCATCCTGTAACCATGGGTGTACATACTGGCTTTGACTCTTCCATGCCATACTTCTTCAAGATCTGCTTGAGGTATTTGGTTTGAGATAAGAAGATACCTCCTTTATTTTGTTGGATTTGTAATCCAAGAAAATATGTCAATTCTCCAAGAAGTGACATTTCGAATTCTTTCTGCATAACCAAGGCAAAGTTTTGACTCATAGTTTCTTCATTGCTGCCAAAAATAATATCATCTACATAAACAACAAGAATTAGCAATTTGTTATTTTCAACTTTTATGTAGAGATTGCTATCTGCTGATCCTTTTGAAAAACCTTGTTGGTGAAGATATTTGTCCAACCGATAGTACCAAGCCCTTGGAGCTTGTTTGAGTCCATAGAGTGCCTTTTTCAATCTACATACAAGGTTTGGGTCATTCCCAAGAATGAAACCATCTGGCTGCTCAATATAGACTTCTTCTTCTAAGTCTCCATTCAGGAAGGCTGATTTCACGTCCATTTGAAATACCTTGAAGTTTTGAAAGCTTGAGAGAGCAAGGAACATTCGGATGGCCTCTAGTCTTGCCACAGGAGCAAAGGTCTCTTCAAAATCTATTCCTTCTTGCTGTGCATACCCTTTACAAACAAGTCTGGCCTTGTTTCTAATTACTTCTCCATTTTCATTTAATTTATTCTTGAAGACCCATTTTGTTCCTATTACATTCTTATCTTTTGGTCTAGGAACTAATTCCCAAGTGTTGTTCTTTTCAATTTGTTCAAGTTCTTCATCCATTGCTTTGACCCAACATTCATCTTTGCATGCCTCTTTCACATTTTGTGGTTCAATGGAGGAGAGTAGTGCCAAGTAGCTTGAAGCTTCTGCAAGTGTCCTTCTTGTTTGTACTCCTGCTTCTTTCTGCCCCACAATCTGAGTTTCTGGATGATTCTTTTGGACATATCTGGATGGAGTCTTCTCTTCTATTCTTGTCTGCTCCTCTGGTTCTTCTTGAGATTCTTCTTCTTCTTGAGGTTCTTCTTCTTCATCATTTTGCCTTTGAGAGTAACCTTCATCTTCTTCAATGTCTTCATGATGAACTTGCCTAGGAATATATCCCTTCTCATCAACCACTATATCAATACTGTCAACAATTCTGCCAAGTCTTTTATTGTAGCACTTGTATGCTTTGCTATGTGGAGAATAACCAAGAAGAATGCCCTCATCTGCTCTAGGTTCAAGTTTGCCAAGTTGCTCATCAGTATTCTTAATATAACATTTGCTCCCAAAGATTTTGAAATGCTTCACGGAAGGAGTTTTACCACTCCAAAGCTCATGAGGTGTTTGAGTGCTGTTTACTCGGACATTTGTTTTGTTAAGAATGATAACAGCAGCATGTGCAGCTTCACCCCAGAAGGTTGCAGGAGTACCTGATTCATCGAGCATAGCACGAGCCATTTGTTGGATAGTTCTGTTCATTCTTTCCACAACCCCATTTTGCTGAGGAGTTCTAGCTGTAGAGAATTCTCTTCTTATCCCATGTTCATCGCAGAAATCGAAAAATTCATTTGATGTGAACTCCCCACCTCTGTCAGATCTGAGGCACTTAATTTTGTGTCCTGATTCATTTTCAGCCAATGCTTTGAAGGATTTGAATTTTTCGAATGCTTCATCTTTGTGCTTCATAAGCCCTAACCAAACAAACCTTGAGAAATCATCAATGAATAATATCAGATATTCTTCTCCTCGAGGTGTCCTTTTCCTAAATGGACCACATACATCTGTATGGACTAGCTCAAGAGGCAAGCTAGCTGATCCTTCCTTCTCTGGAAAGTTAGTTCTGGTTTGCTTTCCAAACTGACAAGATTTGCATATGGTGTTGTCTGGAATTTTGATATCTGGAAGATCGCGAACTGCCTGATATTTGCATGCTTTTCTTATTTGTGAGAAGCTTAGATGTCCCAACCTTCGATGCCATAACCAGTGCTCTTCATCCTTGCTAAGATAGCATTGTTGTTGTCCTTCTTCAAATATGTACAGATTATTTGGAGTTCTTTTGCCTTTGAGAACTGTTTTACCTGTATCAAGATCACGAACAAGACATCCATTCGATCTGAAAATAACCTCGGTTTTTTGATCACACATCTGGCTGACACTTAGTAGATTATGCTTCAATCCATCAACATACAAAACATTTCCAGCCTTGACCTTTTCTTTCAAAGGAGCAATACCTTTTCCTTTTATAGTTGCAGGAGTATCATTTCCAAAAGAAACTTTCTTTCCCTTTTCTAAGGTAGAATAAGATTCAAGTTTTTCTTTATCACCTGTCATATGTTTCGAACATCCACTGTCAATGTACCATAGATTTTCCTGTCCTTCTGCATAAAAAGCTATCCCACATCTTTCTGTCTGAGGTTCCTTTATTCTCCATTTTTTGGTGCTCGTGGCTTGTTCCTTTTTCTCCTGAAACCTGCTCCTGCATTCAGATTCTTTATGACCAAAATTATTGCAAATAGAACATTCAACTTCATTTTCAAGAACCGAAAAGTTGTTATAGGTCCTCTTTGTAATCCCTGTCATACTTCTTTGTTTTTGAGCTTCCCTAGTCATGATTGTTTTATATGCAACACATTGAGCTGCTTTGTGACCAAAGTTATGGCAAGAAAAGCATTGTCCATTGAAGAAGCTTCTGCGGTTATTGAATCTACCAGCCAACTGATTGTAATTTCTATTTTCATCTATTCTTGTGCCAAACTGAGAAGATTTTACCTGTGGTTGGTTGTAGCTTTTGTTCACCCTTAAGAAGGATTGTCCCTGATAGTTTCTGTTTGTAATTCGTCCCTGCTTTACCTGATTATCTTCATTGTTCTTCTGCTCATTTCTTCTTGCTGCATCAAGATAACTTTTTGAGGTGGATGCTTGAGAGGTTTCTCCATTATAGCCCAAACCTGTCTTGTTTAGAGGAGACCGCTGCACATTGATAATCTCATCCAAAGTTTCAGATCCTTTGACAAACTTAAGATTAATAGCTTTTGTTTTCTCAATTTCTTTTCTGAGACCAACAATTTCACCTTCTAGTTTTTCAAGATGTTTTTCCTTTTCATCAATTTGAAATTGCAAAGTATCAATGATCACACTCTTTTCTTCTATGCATCTCTTGAGTCTAGTAATTTCATTATAGAGATTATCCACATCTACAGCATCCTCATAATCATCATCTTCAAATGCCATTAACAGCTTATATTTATTACCTTGTTCATCTTCATCACTGTTTGATAAGCCATCACTATCTTCATGGGTGTAGTAGCTTTTCTTATTTGCACTTTGTTTCTTGTTCCATCTAGCAGGTTCTTTTCCTTTATCCTTATAAGGACATTTTGCAGCATAATGACCTACTCTTCCACAAGCAAAGCATTTGAAAGGTAGCTTACCTCTGAACCTTCCAGCACCCCTTTGAAGATTTATGACAAAATTTGATTCTTCTTCTTCTTCTTCTGGAACATGGCTTGCTTCATAGTAATCTTCTTTTCTTGATGCCTTAAAAGCAGCTTCCCTTCTGTCTGATGGACCTCCCTTTCTCATTTCATAAGCAGTTAGAATTCCATGTAGCTGAGACATAGTGAGAACTTTGAGATTTTCCTTTTCTTCTATTGCAGATACTTTAGATTCAAACTTGGGGGATAATGATCTTAGAATCTTTTGAACTACTATAGTCTCTTTTATTTCTTCACCCAAATTTTTCATACAATTAACAATCTCATCTACCCGAAGAAAATAATTAGCCACACTTTCATCATTATACATCTTGAGGGTCTCATATTGAATCCTGAGAGTTTGAAGTTTAGCTTGCTTTACCTGTTCATCTCCTTCATAGCTAGTGATCATTTTGTCCCATATCTCTTTTGCTGATTTGAAGTGCATGACCTTCATGAATTCTGTTTGAGATATACTTCCTAATAGAGTACTGACTGCTTTTGCATTTGTTTCATATGCCTTTTTCTCAGCTGGATCTGTAGGAGTAGCTGAAGGAAAAGCATAGCCTGTTTCTACAATGTCCCAAACTTCTGTACCAAGAGATTGAAGATATGCAGTAACTCTTACCTTCCAATAATTGAAATTTGTTCCATCAAAAACCGGTGGCCTGATTGATGCTTCTTTCTCGTAGTTGCTCATGATGAATGATCTACCTTCAAGCGATCAAGCTTCTCTGAAGGACCTGCTCTGATACCAATTGTTGGAAATAATACTGAGAGGGGGGGTGAATCAGTATTATCAGATTAATCAAACTTTTTAAATGCTCAGAAACATATACGCTACTTCAGTTAAGTGAACCAGCGTGTACACGCTACTGTGACGAAGTAAAACAGCGTATAAGAAGAAAACTCATAATTTAGTTAGCTTATTCTTCAGTTAAGTGCATCAGGACATTATTCACCACATTAACAGTAAACATGTGCAGTATAACAGAACAGATAAAAAGCCACACACATGAACACCAAGATATAAGGTGGAAACCCAATGTGGGTGAAAACCACCTGCTGCAAGTTGTCTCTATCTTTCTTTAATATGAAACTTCAGTTTACAATCTTTTGTACTGGTGCAGCCTTATACCAGTACGCAGGCTACAACCTGCAGAAGGCTACAACCTTCTCTCGTTCTCCAAACTTCCTTGGAAGGGAGCTCCAACCCCCTTTGCTCTTGTACTAGCCAAGATACTAGTACGTAGGTGCTGACCTACAATCTTTCTTCTTTCAGGTATCACTTTTCATACATTTTCAGACTTGGATATTCCTGAAGCACAACATTACAATCTGAAGACCACAATTCATTCAATTTCCACAACAGATCATTGAAGCATAAAACAACCAAACTTTGAATCACTGAACCACTGAACCCTGTCAATCACCAGTTACCAGAACACAGAGCAGACTACAGAACTCTGCAATAACAGTCAGACCCACTGTAAACCCAAAATCAAGCTTCAAAAGATATACGCTACTTCAATGAGCAAAACCCGCGTATACACGCGCTTTTACCGAAGCCAACCTGCGTACAGATCTAAAAATAAACTTTCTCAATTTGCAGCTGTACCAGACATTAGTTAGACCCAGAACGTAACATTGCGACAATATGCAGATCTAGAAATACGCATAATCAACCATATCATGATAGTGCATTTCAAACCATTAGATCCCGATCTATCCTTAGATCTAGTCTTCCATCAACCGATGTGATCTCTCCTTGGCTTAGATCAAGCAACCCAGAACCTGCATATCAGATCTCTTTCTCTCTTAGATATTCAAGCCTTGTCGAAAAGATGATATTGCCTAATGATCTTCTTCTCCTTATATAGTCTTAGGCCTAGCTCAATACCAAGAGCCAAAACCATAGTAACACAATACCATCAACTTCAAAACTAGGGATCGACACGCCCGTCGAGATACAATGGTCCGAAATCATAGGCACAACTTCCAAGGACTAACCACCATGGACCAAAGATACTTTTCCACATACACGCGCTTTTTCTGAATCCAACTAGCGTGTACACGCGACTTGGGCTTAACGAACATGCGTATATGAACTTCCTTGGCATGTTGTACTAAGATCTGTCTTCTGATTAAGTTGCCATCACCTGTACCAACCTCTGAGCACCTGTACCATCCTCTGAGTGAGTTGCCATCAAGGACAACACTTGAATCATAATGCCAACAATCTCCCCCTTTGGACTTGATGGCAACCACCACACCAAGTCACTCTCCCCTTTGACATCAAGGGCAAAGGGCTGTGCTCCCCCTGAGGACATGCTGATACCTCTGCTTGGCTGTGCTGACTCGTGCTCCCCCTGACAGTAGGCCAGATCTGCAAAAGATGTTCTTCAACAAGAACCAAGACTTATACACCATAAGGGACCGTCCTATCACCAAAAGACTCAATACATACATCCATACTCCCTACCAAGAGGGGACATATCAGAAACAACCAATTATATTACAGCATTCATCCCAGGCATAGTGGGGAAACCAACATAGGCCGTTACATGACCTTGACACCATAAAAGAGATATGACAAGAGAGATACATGACATAGAGACAACAGATCTAGACCAAGACTTAGGAAAGGCACCAGCAGCATCTGATAAACATCTTGTTAGATCAGCAACCAGGATTTCTTTCTGAGCTCCTTCTCCTGAAACCAACAACCAAAACATCTGAATGCCAACAATGCTTTATGAGACTTTTAAGCTGCTCCCCCTGAACCTGTGCCTGTTGCACTCCCTGAAACTATGCCTGAAGAATTCTGACATTCCCATTGCTGTTCAGAACTTCAGAGTTTTCCCTTGCTGTTCAGAACTTCATATACGCGATTTCTCCTGTATAAAACAGCGTATATACGCGGATATTCTTTCTGCAACAAGCGTCCAGCATACACGCGACTTACCCATCATGAATCCGCGTATATACGCGCATATCCCTTCCGTAACTTGCGTATACCAACTTTTATGTAGAACAAACAAACTTCAACAGCAGGATGAAGCATCAACTACTCCCAGCTTTTGTCTGAGATATTCAAAAGTTTCCCTGGGCAGTGGCTTTGTGAGAATATCGGCAACTTGCTCCTTAGAAGGAACATACTCCAACTTGACCTTCTGCTCAAGCACTTGTTCCCGAAGAAAATGGTACTTGATTGGTATGTGCTTGGTCTTTGAGTGCATGACTGGATTCTTTGAAATGCTGATTGCACTTGTATTATCACATAAGATAGAGACAGGTGGAGTGCAAGTGATTTGAAAGTCCTGCAAGGTCTGCATCATCCAAAGAAGTTGTGTGCAACAAGATGCTGCAGCCACATATTCTGCTTCAGCTGTAGATAAGGCAATCGAACTTTGTTTCTTGCTGAACCAAGATACTAATCTGGAACCCATGAAGAAAGCACCTCCACTTGTGCTTTTCCTATCATCCACACTTCCAGCCCAATCTGCATCTGTGTAAGCATGAAGAGTGAGATCTGTATTTCTAGGATACCATAAGCCATAGTTTTGGGTCCCTTGAAGATATTTGAAGATTCTTTTGACTGCCTGAAGATGAGTTTCCTTTGGGTTGGCTTGAAATCTTCCAACCATTCCTACTGCATGTGTAATATCTGGTCGAGTACCTGTCAAATAAAGCAAACTCCCAATCATGGATCTATAAGTGGGTTGGTGAACTGCTGCTGATTCATCATTTGCACTGAGGCTGCATCCTGTAACCATGGGTGTACATACTGGCTTTGACTCTTCCATGCCATACTTCTTCAAGATCTGCTTGAGGTATTTGGTTTGAGACAAGAAGATACCTCCTTCATTTTGTTGGATTTGCAATCCAAGAAAATATGTCAATTCTCCAAGAAGTGACATTTCGAATTCTTTCTGCATAACCAAGGCAAAGTTTTGACTCATAGTCTCTTCATTGCTGCCAAAAATAATATCATCTACATAAACAACAAGAATTAGCAATTTGTTATTTTCAACTTTTATATAGAGATTGCTATCTGCTGATCCTTTTGAAAAACCTTGTTGGTGAAGATATTTGTCCAACCGATAGTACCAAGCCCTTGGAGCTTGTTTGAGTCCATAGAGTGCCTTTTTCAATCTGCATACAAGGTTTGGGTCATTCCCAAGAATGAAACCATCTGGCTGCTCAATATATACTTCTTCTTCTAAGTCTCCATTCAGGAAGGCTGATTTCACGTCCATTTGAAATACCTTGAAGTTTTGAAAGCTTGAGAGAGCAAGGAACATTCGGATGGCCTCTAGTCTTGCCACAGGAGCAAAGGTCTCTTCAAAATCTATTCCTTCTTGCTGTGCATACCCTTTACAAACAAGTCTGGCCTTGTTTCTAATTACTTCTCCATTTTCATTTAATTTATTCTTGAAGACCCATTTTGTTCCTATTACATTCTTATCTTTTGGTCTAGGAACTAATTCCCAAGTGTTGTTCTTTTCGATTTGCTCAAGTTCTTCATCCATTGCTTTGACCCAACATTCATCTTTGCATGCCTCTTTCACATTTTGTGGTTCAATGGAGGAGAGTAGTGCCAAGTAGCTTGAAGCTTCTGCAAGTGTCCTTCTTGTTTGTACTCCTGCTTCTTTCTGCCCCACAATCTGAGTTTCTGGATGATTCTTTTGGACATATCTGGATGGAGTCTTCTCTTCTATTCTTGTCTGCTCCTCTGGTTCTTCTTGAGATTCTTCTTCTTCTTGAGGTTCTTCTTCTTCATCATTTTGCCTTTGAGAGTAACCTTCATCTTCTTCAATGTCTTCATGATGAACTTGCCTAGGAATATATCCCTTCTCATCAACCACTATATCAATACTGTCAACAATTCTGCCAAGTCTTTTATTGTAGCACTTGTATGCTTTGCTATGTGGAGAATAACCAAGAAGAATGCCCTCATCTGCTCTAGGTTCAAGTTTGCCAAGTTGCTCATCAGTATTCTTAATATAACATTTGCTCCCAAAGATTTTGAAATGCTTCACGGAAGGAGTTTTACCACTCCAAAGCTCATGAGGTGTTTGAGTGCTGTTTACTCGGACATTTGTTTTGTTAAGAATGATAACAGCAGCATGTGCAGCTTCACCCCAGAAGGTTGCAGGAGTACCTGATTCATCGAGCATAGCACGAGCCATTTGTTGGATAGTTCTGTTCATTCTTTCCACAACCCCATTTTGCTGAGGAGTTCTAGCTGTAGAGAATTCTCTTCTTATCCCATGTTCATCGCAGAAATCGAAAAATTCATTTGATGTGAACTCCCCACCTCTGTCAGATCTGAGGCACTTAATTTTGTGTCCTGATTCATTTTCAGCCAATGCTTTGAAGGATTTGAATTTTTCGAATGCTTCATCTTTGTGCTTCATAAGCCCTAACCAAACAAACCTTGAGAAATCATCAATGAATAATATCAGATATTCTTCTCCTCGAGGTGTCCTTTTCCTAAATGGACCACATACATCTGTATGGACTAGCTCAAGAGGCAAGCTAGCTGATCCTTCCTTCTCTGGAAAGTTAGTTCTGGTTTGCTTTCCAAACTGACAAGATTTGCATATGGTGTTGTCTGGAATTTTGATATCTGGAAGATCGCGAACTGCCTGATATTTGCATGCTTTCCTTATTTGTGAGAAGCTTAGATGTCCCAACCTTCGATGCCATAACCAGTGCTCTTCATCCTTGCTAAGATAGCATTGTTGTTGTCCTTCTTCAAATATGTACAGATTATTTGGAGTTCTTTTGCCTTTGAGAACTGTTTTACCTGTATCAAGATCACGAACAAGACATCCATTCGATCTGAAAATAACCTCGGTTTTTTGATCACACATCTGGCTGACACTTAGTAGATTATGCTTCAATCCATCAACATACAAAACGTTTCCAGCCTTGACCTTTTCTTTCAAAGGAGCAATACCTTTTCCTTTTATAGTTGCAGGAGTATCATTTCCAAAAGAAACTTTCTTTCCCTTTTCTAAGGTAGAATAAGATTCAAGTTTTTCTTTATCACCTGTCATATGTTTCGAACATCCACTGTCAATGTACCATAGATTTTCCTGTCCTTCTGCATAAAAAGCTATCCCACATCTTTCTGTCTGAGGTTCCTTTATTCTCCATTTTTTGGTGCTCGTGGCTTGTTCCTTTTTCTCCTGAAACCTGCTCCTGCATTCAGATTCTTTATGACCAAAATTATTGCAAATAGAACATTCAACTTCATTTTCAAGAACCGAAAAGTTGTTATAGGTCCTCTTTGTAATCCCTGTCATACTTCTTTGTTTTTGAGCTTCCCTAGTCATGATTGTTTTATATGCAACACATTGAGCTGCTTTGTGACCAAAGTTATGGCAAGAAAAGCATTGTCCATTGAAGAAGCTTCTGCGGTTATTGAATCTACCAGCCAACTGATTGTAATTTCTATTTTCATCTATTCTTGTGCCAAACTGAGAAGATTTTACCTGTGGTTGGTTGTAGCTTTTGTTCACCCTTAAGAAGGATTGTCCCTGATAGTTTCTGTTTGTAATTCGTCCCTGCTTTACCTGATTATCTTCATTGTTCTTCTGCTCATTTCTTCTTGCTGCATCAAGATAACTTTTTGAGGTGGATGCTTGAGAGGTTTCTCCATTATAGCCCAAACCTGTCTTGTTTAGAGGAGACCGCTGCACATTGATAATCTCATCCAAAGTTTCAGATCCTTTGACAAACTTAAGATTAATAGCTTTTGTTTTCTCAATTTCTTTTCTGAGACCAACAATTTCACCTTCTAGTTTTTCAAGATGTTTTTCCTTTTCATCAATTTGAAATTGCAAAGTATCAATGATCACACTCTTTTCTTCTATGCATCTCTTGAGTTTAGTAATTTCATTATAGAGATTATCCACATCTACAGCATCCTCATAATCATCATCTTCAAATGCCATTAACAGCTTATATTTATTACCTTGTTCATCTTCATCACTGTTTGATAAGCCATCACTATCTTCATGGGTGTAGTAGCTTTTCTTATTTGCACTTTGTTTCTTGTTCCATCTAGCAGGTTCTTTTCCTTTATCCTTATAAGGACATTTTGCAGCATAATGACCTACTCTTCCACAAGCAAAGCATTTGAAAGGTAGCTTACCTCTGAACCTTCCAGCTCCCCTTTGAAGATTTATGACAAAATTTGATTCTTCTTCCTCTTCTTCTGGAACATGGCTTGCTTCATAGTAATCTTCTTTTCTTGATGCCTTAAAAGCAGCTTCCCTTCTGTCTGATGGACCTCCCTTTCTCATTTCATAAGCAGTTAGAATTCCATGTAGCTGAGACATAGTGAGAACTTTGAGATTTTCCTTTTCTTCTATTGCAGATACTTTAGATTCAAACTTGGGGGATAATGATCTTAGAATCTTTTGAACTACTATAGTCTCTTTTATTTCTTCACCCAAATTTTTCATACAATTAACAATCTCATCTACCCGAAGAAAATAATTAGCCACACTTTCATCATTATACATCTTGAGGGTCTCATATTGAATCCTGAGAGTTTGAAGTTTAGCTTGCTTTACCTGTTCATCTCCTTCATAGCTAGTGATCATTTTGTCCCATATCTCTTTTGCTGATTTGAAGTGCATGACCTTCATGAATTCTGTTTGAGATATACTTCCTAATAGAGTACTGACTGCTTTTGCATTTGTTTCATATGCCTTTTTCTCAGCTGGATCTGTAGGAGTAGCTGAAGGAAAAGCATAGCCTGTTTCTACAATGTCCCAAACTTCTGTACCAAGAGATTGAAGATATGCAGTAACTCTTACCTTCCAATAATTGAAATTTGTTCCATCAAAAACCGGTGGCCTGATTGATGCTTCTTTCTCGTAGTTGCTCATGATGAATGATCTACCTTCAAGCGATCAAGCTTCTCTGAAGGACCTGCTCTGATACCAATTGTTGGAAATAATACTGAGAGGGGGGGTGAATCAGTATTATCAGATTAATCAAACTTTTTAAATGCTCAGAAACATATACGCTACTTCAGTTAAGTGAACCAGCGTGTACACGCTACTGTGACGAAGTAAAACAGCGTATAAGAAGAAAACTCATAATTTAGTTAGCTTATTCTTCAGTTAAGTGCATCAGGACATTATTCACCACATTAACAGTAAACATGTGCAGTATAACAGAACAGATAAAAAGCCACACACATGAACACCAAGATATAAGGTGGAAACCCAATGTGGGTGAAAACCACCTGCTGCAAGTTGTCTCTATCTTTCTTTAATATGAAAATTCAGTTTACAATCTTTTGTACTGGTGCAGCCTTATACCAGTACGCAGGCTACAACCTGCAGAAGGCTACAACCTTCTCTCGTTCTCCAAACTTCCTTGGAAGGGAGCTCCAACCCCCTTTGCTCTTGTACTAGCCAAGATACTAGTACGTAGGTGCTGACCTACAATCTTTCTTCTTTCAGGTATCACTTTTCATACATTTTCAGACTTGGATATTCCTGAAGCACAACATTACAATCTGAAGACCACAATTCATTCAATTTCCACAATAGATCATTGAAGCATAAAACAACCAAACTTTGAATCACTGAACCACTGAACCCTGTCAATCACCAGTTACCAGAACACAGAGCAGACTACAGAACTCTGCAATAACAGTCAGACCCCACTGTAAACCCAAAATCAAGCTTCAAAAGATATACGCTACTTCAATGAGCAAAACCCGCGTATACACGCGCTTTTACCGAAGCCAACCTGCGTACAGATCTAAAAATAAACTTTCTCAATTTGCAGCTGTACCAGACATTAGTTAGACCCAGAACGTAACATTGCGACAATATGCAGATCTAGAAATACGCATAATCAACCATATCATGATAGTGCATTTCAAACCATTAGATCCCGATCTATCCTTAGATCTAGTCTTCCATCAACCGATGTGATCTCTCCTTGGCTTAGATCAAGCAACCCAGAACCTGCATATCAGATCTCTTTCTCTCTTAGATATTCAAGCCTTGTCGAAAGATGATTTTGCCTAATGATCTTCTTCTCCTTATATAGTCTTAGGCCTAGCTCAATACCAAGAGCCAAAACCATAGTAACACAATACCATCAACTTCAAAACTAGGGATCGACACGCCCGTCGAGACACAATGGTCCGAAATCATAGGCACAACTTCCAAGGACTAACCACCATGGACCAAAGATACTTTTCCACATACACGCGCTTTTTCTGAATCCAACTAGCGTGTACACGCGACTTGGGCTTAACGAACATGCGTATATGAACTTCCTTGGCATGCTGTACTAAGATCTGTCTTCTGATTAAGTTGCCATCACCTGTACCAACCTCTGAGCACCTGTACCATCCTCTGAGTGAGTTGCCATCAAGGACAACACTTGAATCATAATGCCAACAATCTCCCCCTTTGGACTTGATGGCAACCACCACACCAAGTCACTCTCCCCCTTTGACATCAAGGGCAAAGGGCTGTGCTCCCCCTGAGGACATGCTGATACCTCTGCTTGGCTGTGCTGACTCGTGCTCCCCCTGACAGTAGGCCAGATCTGCAAAAGATGTTCTTCAACAAGAACCAAGACTTATACACCATAAGGGACCTTCCTATCACCAAAAGACTCAATACATACATCCATACTCCCTACCAAGAGGGGACATATCAGAAACAACCAATTATATTACAGCATTCATCCCAGGCATAGTGGGGAAACCAACATAGGCCGTTACATGACCTTGACACCATAAAAGAGATATGACAAGAGAGATACATGACATAGAGACAACAGATCTAGACCAAGACTTAGGAAAGGCACCAGCAGCATCTGATAAACATCTTGTTAGATCAGCAACCAGGATTTCTTTCTGAGCTCCTTCTCCTGAAACCAACAACCAAAACATCTGAATGCCAACAATGCTTTATGAGACTTTTAAGCTGCTCCCCCTGAACCTGTGCCTGTTGCACTCCCTGAAACTGTGCCTGAAGAATTCTGACATTCCCATTGTTGTTCAGAACTTCAGAGTTTTCCCTTGCTGTTCAGAACTTCATATACGCGATTTCTCCTGTATAAAACAGCGTATGTACGCGGATATTCTTTCTGCAACAAGCGTCCAGCATACACGCGACTTACCCATCATGAATCCGCGTATATACGCGCATATCCCTTCCGTAACTTGCGTATACCAACTTTTCTGTAGAACAAACAAACTTCAACAGCAGGATGAAGCATCAACTACTCCCAGCTTTTGTCTGAGATATTCAAAAGTTTCCCTGGGCAGTGGTTTTGTGAGAATATCAGCAACTTGCTCCTTAGAAGGAACATACTCCAACTTGACCTTCTGCTCAAGCACTTGTTCCCGAAGAAAATGGTACTTGATTGGTATGTGCTTGGTCTTTGAGTGCATGACTGGATTCTTTGAAATGCTGATTGCACTTGTATTATCACATAAGATAGAGACAGGTGGAGTGCAAGTGATTTGAAAGTCCTGCAAGGTCTGCATCATCCAAAGAAGTTGTGTGCAACAAGATGCTGCAGCCACATATTCTGCTTCAGCTGTAGATAAGGCAATCGAACTTTGTTTCTTGCTGAACCAAGATACTAATCTGGAACCCATGAAGAAAGCACCTCCACTTGTGCTTTTCCTATCATCCACACTTCCAGCCCAATCTGCATCTGTGTAAGCATGAAGAGTGAGATCTGTATTTCTAGGATACCATAAGCCATAGTTTTGGGTCCCTTGAAGATATTTGAAGATTCTTTTGACTGCCTGAAGATGAGTTTCCTTTGGGTTGGCTTGAAATCTTCCAACCATTCCTACTGCATGTGTAATATCTGGTCGAGTACCTGTCAAATAAAGCAAACTCCCAATCATGGATCTATAAGTGGGTTGGTGAACTGCTGCTGATTCATCATTTGCACTGAGGCTGCATCCTGTAACCATGGGTGTACATACTGGCTTTGACTCTTCCATGCCATA
Organism: Pinus tabuliformis; assembly: GCA_031772625.1. Taxonomy (NCBI): domain Eukaryota; kingdom Viridiplantae; phylum Streptophyta; class Pinopsida; order Pinales; family Pinaceae; genus Pinus; species Pinus tabuliformis. The sequence goes on along the minus strand of CM062806.1, from coordinate 489,868,550 downwards.
CTTCTTCAAGATCTGCTTGAGGTATTTGGTTTGAGACAAGAAGATACCTCCTTCATTTTGTTGGATTTGCAATCCAAGAAAATATGTCAATTCTCCAAGAAGTGACATTTCGAATTCTTTCTGCATAACCAAGGCAAAGTTTTGACTCATAGTTTCTTCATTGCTGCCAAAAATAATATCATCTACATAAACAACAAGAATTAGCAATTTGTTATTTTCAACTTTTATATAGAGATTGCTATCTGCTGATCCTTTTGAAAAACCTTGTTGGTGAAGATATTTGTCCAACCGATAGTACCAAGCCCTTGGAGCTTGTTTGAGTCCATAGAGTGCCTTTTTCAATCTGCATACAAGGTTTGGGTCATTCCCAAGAATGAAACCATCTGGCTGCTCAATATATACTTCTTCTTCTAAGTCTCCATTCAGGAAGGCTGATTTCACGTCCATTTGAAATACCTTGAAGTTTTGAAAGCTTGAGAGAGCAAGGAACATTCGGATGGCCTCTAGTCTTGCCACAGGAGCAAAGGTCTCTTCAAAATCTATTCCTTCTTGCTGTGCATACCCTTTACAAACAAGTCTGGCCTTGTTTCTAATTACTTCTCCATTTTCATTTAATTTATTCTTGAAGACCCATTTTGTTCCTATTACATTCTTATCTTTTGGTCTAGGAACTAATTCCCAAGTGTTGTTCTTTTCGATTTGCTCAAGTTCTTCATCCATTGCTTTGACCCAACATTCATCTTTGCATGCCTCTTTCACATTTTGTGGTTCAATGGAGGAGAGTAGTGCCAAGTAGCTTGAAGCTTCTGCAAGTGTCCTTCTTGTTTGTACTCCTGCTTCTTTCTGCCCCACAATCTGAGTTTCTGGATGATTCTTTTGGACATATCTGGATGGAGTCTTCTCTTCTATTCTTGTCTGCTCCTCTGGTTCTTCTTGAGATTCTTCTTCTTCTTGAGGTTCTTCTTCTTCATCATTTCGCCTTTGAGAGTAACCTTCATCTTCTTCAATGTCTTCATGATGAACTTGCCTAGGAATATATCCCTTCTCATCAACCACTATATCAATACTGTCAACAATTCTGCCAAGTCTTTTATTGTAGCACTTGTATGCTTTGCTATGTGGAGAATAACCAAGAAGAATGCCCTCATCTGCTCTAGGTTCAAGTTTGCCAAGTTGCTCATCAGTATTCTTAATATAACATTTGCTCCCAAAGATTTTGAAATGCTTCACGGAAGGAGTTTTACCACTCCAAAGCTCATGAGGTGTTTGAGTGCTGTTTACTCGGACATTTGTTTTGTTAAGAATGATAACAGCAGCATGTGCAGCTTCACCCCAGAAGGTTGCAGGAGTACCTGATTCATCGAGCATAGCACGAGCCATTTGTTGGATAGTTCTGTTCATTCTTTCCACAACCCCATTTTGCTGAGGAGTTCTAGCTGTAGAGAATTCTCTTCTTATCCCATGTTCATCGCAGAAATCGAAAAATTCATTTGATGTGAACTCCCCACCTCTGTCAGATCTGAGGCACTTAATTTTGTGTCCTGATTCATTTTCAGCCAATGCTTTGAAGGATTTGAATTTTTCGAATGCTTCATCTTTGTGCTTCATAAGCCCTAACCAAACAAACCTTGAGAAATCATCAATGAATAATATCAGATATTCTTCTCCTCGAGGTGTCCTTTTCCTAAATGGACCACATACATCTGTATGGACTAGCTCAAGAGGCAAGCTAGCTGATCCTTCCTTCTCTGGAAAGTTAGTTCTGGTTTGCTTTCCAAACTGACAAGATTTGCATATGGTGTTGTCTGGAATTTTGATATCTGGAAGATCGCGAACTGCCTGATATTTGCATGCTTTTCTTATTTGTGAGAAGCTTAGATGTCCCAACCTTCGATGCCATAACCAGTGCTCTTCATCCTTGCTAAGATAGCATTGTTGTTGTCCTTCTTCAAATATGTACAGATTATTTGGAGTTCTTTTGCCTTTGAGAACTGTTTTACCTGTATCAAGATCACGAACAAGACATCCATTCGATCTGAAAATAACCTCGGTTTTTTTATCACACATCTGGCTGACACTTAGTAGATTATGCTTCAATCCATCAACATACAAAACATTTCCAGCCTTGACCTTTTCTTTCAAAGGAGCAATACCTTTTCCTTTTATAGTTGCAGGAGTATCATTTCCAAAAGAAACTTTCTTTCCCTTTTCTAAGGTAGAATAAGATTCAAGTTTTTCTTTATCACCTGTCATATGTTTCGAACATCCACTGTCAATGTACCATAGATTTTCCTGTCCTTCTGCATAAAAAGCTATCCCACATCTTTCTGTCTGAGGTTCCTTTATTCTCCATTTTTTGGTGCTCGTGGCTTGTTCCTTTTTCTCCTGAAACCTGCTCCTGCATTCAGATTCTTTATGACCAAAATTATTGCAAATAGAACATTCAACTTCATTTTCAAGAACCGAAAAGTTGTTATAGGTCCTCTTTGTAATCCCTGTCATACTTCTTTGTTTTTGAGCTTCCCTAGTCATGATTGTTTTATATGCAACACATTGAGCTGCTTTGTGACCAAAGTTATGGCAAGAAAAGCATTGTCCATTGAAGAAGCTTCTGCGGTTATTGAATCTACCAGCCAACTGATTGTAATTTCTATTTTCATCTATTCTTGTGCCAAACTGAGAAGATTTTACCTGTGGTTGGTTGTAGCTTTTGTTCACCCTTAAGAAGGATTGTCCCTGATAGTTTCTGTTTGTAATTCGTCCCTGCTTTACCTGATTATCTTCATTGTTCTTCTGCTCATTTCTTCTTGCTGCATCAAGATAACTTTTTGAGGTGGATGCTTGAGAGGTTTCTCCATTATAGCCCAAACCTGTCTTGTTTAGAGGAGACCGCTGCACATTGATAATCTCATCCAAAGTTTCAGATCCTTTGACAAACTTAAGATTAATAGCTTTTGTTTTCTCAATTTCTTTTCTGAGACCAACAATTTCACCTTCTAGTTTTTCAAGATGTTTTTCCTTTTCATCAATTTGAAATTGCAAAGTATCAATGATCACACTCTTTTCTTCTATGCATCTCTTGAGTCTAGTAATTTCATTATAGAGATTATCCACATCTACAGCATCCTCAAAATCATCATCTTCAAATGCCATTAACAGCTTATATTTATTACCTTGTTCATCTTCATCACTGTTTGATAAGCCATCACTATCTTCATGGGTGTAGTAGCTTTTCTTATTTGCACTTTGTTTCTTGTTCCATCTAGCAGGTTCTTTTCCTTTATCCTTATAAGGACATTTTGCAGCATAATGACCTACTCTTCCACAAGCAAAGCATTTGAAAGGTAGCTTACCTCTGAACCTTCCAGCACCCCTTTGAAGATTTCTGACAAAATTTGATTCTTCTTCTCTTCTTCTGGAACATGGCTTGCTTCATAGTAATCTTCTTTTCTTGATGCCTTAAAAGCAGCTTCCCTTCTGTCTGATGGACCTCCCTTTCTCATTTCATAAGCAGTTAGAATTCCATGTAGCTGAGACATAGTGAGAACTTTGAGATTTTCCTTTTCTTCTATTGCAGATACTTTAGATTCAAACTTGGGGGATAATGATCTTAGAATCTTTTGAACTACTATAGTCTCTTTTATTTCTTCACCCAAATTTTTCATACAATTAACAATCTCATCTACCCGAAGAAAATAATTAGCCACACTTTCATCATTATACATCTTGAGGGTCTCATATTGAATCCTGAGAGTTTGAAGTTTAGCTTGCTTTACCTGTTCATCTCCTTCATAGCTAGTGATCATTTTGTCCCATATCTCTTTTGCTGATTTGAAGTGCATGACCTTCATGAATTCTGTTTGAGATATACTTCCTAATAGAGTACTGACTGCTTTTGCATTTGTTTCATATGCCTTTTTCTCAGCTGGATCTGTAGGAGTAGCTGAAGGAAAAGCATAGCCTGTTTCTACAATGTCCCAAACTTCTGTACCAAGAGATTGAAGATATGCAGTAACTCTTACCTTCCAATAATTGAAATTTGTTCCATCAAAAACCGGTGGCCTGATTGATGCTTCTTTCTCGTAGTTGCTCATGATGAATGATCTACCTTCAAGCGATCAAGCTTCTCTGAAGGACCTGCTCTGATACCAATTGTTGGAAATAATACTGAGAGGGGGGGTGAATCAGTATTATCAGATTAATCAAACTTTTTAAATGCTCAGAAACATATACGCTACTTCAGTTAAGTGAACCAGCGTGTACACGCTACTGTGACGAAGTAAAACAGCGTATAAGAAGAAAACTCATAATTTAGTTAGCTTATTCTTCAGTTAAGTGCATCAGGACATTATTCACCACATTAACAGTAAACATGTGCAGTATAACAAACAGATAAAAAGCCACACACATGAACACCAAGATATAAGGTGGAAACCCAATGTGGGTGAAAACCACCTGCTGCAAGTTGTCTCTATCTTTCTTTAATATGAAACTTCAGTTTACAATCTTTTGTACTGGTGCAGCCTTATACCAGTACGCAGGCTACAACCTGCAGAAGGCTACAACCTTCTCTCGTTCTCCAAACTTCCTTGGAAGGGAGCTCCAACCCCCTTTGCTCTTGTACTAGCCAAGATACTAGTACGTAGGTGCTGACCTTCAATCTTTCTTCTTTCAGGTATCACTTTTCATACATTTTCAGACTTGGATATTCCTGAAGCACAACATTACAATCTGAAGACCACAATTCATTCAATTTCCACAATAGATCATTGAAGCATAAAACAACGAAACTTTGAATCACTGAACCACTGAACCCTGTCAATCACCAGTTACCAGAACACAGAGCAGACTACAGAACTCTGCAATAACAGTCAGACCCCACTGTAAACCCAAAATCAAGCTTCAAAAGATATACGCTACTTCAATGAGCAAAACCCGCGTATACACGCGCTTTTACTGAAGCCAACCTGCGTACAGATCTAAAAATAAACTTTCTCAATTTGCAGCTATACCAGACATTAGTTAGACCCAGAACGTAACATTGCGACAATATGCAGATCTAGAAATACGTATAATCAACCATATCATGATAGTGCATTTCAAACCATTAGATCCCGATCTATCCTTAGATCTAGTCTTCCATCAACCGATGTGATCTCTCCTTGGCTTAGATCAAGCAACCCAGAACCTGCATATCAGATCTCTTTCTCTCTTAGATATTCAAGCCTTGTCGAAAAGATGATATTGCCTAATGATCTTCTTCTCCTTATATAGTCTTAGGCCTAGCTCAATACCAAGAGCCAAAACCATAGTAACACAATACCATCAACTTCAAAACTAGGGATCGACACGCCCGTCGAGATACAATGGTCCGAAATCATAGGCACAACTTCCAAGGACTAACCACCATGGACCAAAGATACTTTTCCACATACACGCGCTTTTTCTGAATCCAACTAGCGTGTACACGCGACTTGGGCTTAACGAACATGCGTATATGAACTTCCTTGGCATGCTGTACTAAGATCTGTCTTCTGATTGAGTTGCCATCACCTGTACCAACCTCTGAGCACCTGTACCATCCTCTGAGTGAGTTGCCATCAAGGACAACACTTGAATCATAATGCCAACAAACCTGGCCGAATCTTCGACTCCAAAGAGTCTACATATCATAGCACCAACATAACAGTAAGGAGATGCTAATGAGTCTACAGAGTACATACCCATTGATTCATGCTTGTGTTTATTTGGAAAATGCCTCCACTATCTGATAGGGTCTTACTCCATGGCATTCTCCTTGGCGAAGGATTCCAGGATTGCTTTGTGGTACCGCTTCTGCGGTTCAGGAAAATGGTACATCCTTTTGATATCTTCCGCTCTGAACAACTCAAACATCCTTCCATTAGCCGTAAAGAATGTTCTTTATGTTATTTTGATACTTTCGATTACCCATCTGACCAAGTCATTGTAGGGTAATACCTTGGCTCGGGCTGCTATTCTATGAAGATAAGAGCTAGCCAACTCCTTAAGAGTACTCTCTGATTTGTCAATGGAATCTGTTGTCCCTGATTCTTCTTCAATCACTTCTGGATCATCGGCTTCCAGTAAATTGTATATACTTTCCCATGAACCCTTGCCCAGGCCGAGGCAGGTAGTATCAGTGATCAAGACCTTTTTAACGGGTTCCTCTTTGGATATGACAAGGGCCTTTGATTTCTTTGATTTCTTCGTCATTTTCACTGGGTTCATCGATTCAGACTTGCTCTGTAAAATGAAACAGAAGACCGTAACAGAGAAAAAAATCTGTTCAAAGCCGACGCAAAATATAAAATATTAATGGTAATTTAAGCATGATAAGTAATATGAAATCTAATATTAGCACGGATGAAATCCTCGAAGGATTCAACCATAACTGTGCTATTAATTATTTCCATAACTGCCAATCATGATACTTAAATGCAATTACGATATGTCGCATCACTCATAACAGTTCTTTAAAGTGGATCTCATGACTTTCCCGATCAGCAATTAGCGAAAATTTCATATCGCAGATTGGGGAGCACAAACGTTATGTTTTAGCAATTTACTTATATAGCTCCGATTGTGATAAATGATGAGTTGTCATAAGGAAGCGAGGTAATCTTTTCGAAAGAAATAAATCGTTTGTTTTCACTTTATTATTGTTTTAAGATTTAAACCTGCAAGCATTATTTAACAATCATATTTCACTTTTTATTGAAAAGTGCACCTTTTCAATAATGAAATCGCATCGGCGGATTCCATATGGCATTCGTTATGTATTTCATGTTTTCAGTGATGGCCGATTGCGATCAGATTATCGCATCGAGAGGTTTACATGTTCCCTTGGAATGTTTCTTTGATAACTTGTGATTTGCGCTTTCCGATAGTGTTATCGCATCGGCGATTGCCAATGGAAGCCTTAAATCTATCCTTTAGTAAAAGGGTGCGACATATTCTTTTATATTTGCTTTTAGGAGAAGGTCTTGTTTAATATTTACATTGGATCAGACATTTTGATAAATATTTTCATGTGTTTTATGGATAAATCAAAGTTTGCGATTGTTATTGAATTATTGATTTATCTAATTCCTAAAAAGGGGACCCATTTCTTGTTAAATTTTTGGATGAAAATTATGAAATGGGGAGGGTTGTTGTACAACACAACACAACGATGACTATTTAAGGAATTAGTTGTTGTATTTGTCTTGCTGTGACTAGACCCACTCTAGGGCTAGAGGGGTTGCCTCTGTCCGCAGAGGGAACTTTACCTACATCACAAGATCATAGGTACACTCTGTGTCATGAATGTTCTTGCATGAATTGTGTCGATTTTGTAAAAATGTTTTTCTTTCTTATGCTTCAACAAAACAACTACATGCACATAAGAAAAATTTACATATAAAAGTCATCGATCAAGCTCCTGAAATCAAAGCTCCCATAATCAATTAAGTTCATAAGCACAAAGTGTCACATCATTGACTTGAGTAATATTCTGCAACAACATTTCACAATAGCTAATTCACGTAATCAAGTTAAGGACGCTACAAATCAAGCACTTCAAACCTAACGACATCAAGATCATCAACACTTGTTGTATCACTTGTAGATAAACTATAACTTGCAAATCATAATTTGTAAGTTGAATTGTGATCAAAGTCAAATTCAATTGAATTGTAAGGGTCATTCTCGGTTGAAACCGACACCCACGCTTTGAATTGTTAAGGTGAATACATTAAGTCAAGTAAGTCTTCAACTGAATCATCAATATTGAACTTGTCATTTGTCTCTTGGGTGAATTTTTGACAGTGTTCGACACCCTTTCTTGTTTAAAATCAGCACATTCAGTGAGTACATTTAAGAAAGCACAAAGTGTGAGTCATCAATCAAGCAAGTTCAAGCAAGAAATCATCATCAAGCAAGTTTGAATTCTAGTATACTATTCTTCAAGTGAACCTCAAGCCCGTGTTTAACGCAAGTGCAATCAAAGCAAGCGAGCGTGTCCAAATCAAGTGCAAAACTTATTGTAGCATTCCTAAAGTGTCCGTGAAGCATTCAATCAAAGCAATCATCATCAAGCGAGCATACAATCAGCAATTCAAGCAAGTGTTTAAAAGAATCAGCCATCAATAACCAGTACAAGAGAGCGTGTCATTTCAGTTATCGACTCAAGTGAGCAATTTTTTCAAGCACGACTTCTACAACAAATGAGCCTGACTTCAATGTAAGCAAGGCAACATGGTGACACACATTCATTTGTCCCAAATTCTTAACAATTTGATTTTATCATCAGCTAGCGACATGGTGAACATCATCAAAAAAACTCTTGTTGACATTCAAGTTCATATTCAACATGCACATGAAATGATTGAGTTCCTTCAACTGGAGTTGTAACTACAGAGAACAGAGTTACAAGAGAAGCATGTTGCTTCCAAGTCTTTGACCAATCCAGAGACATCTGAGCATTCGACTTCATTCATCCAACCAACTTCAAGTGTTGAAGTTGTTCCAGTTCAAATTTATTCCAAACCCATCATCAAGCCATGGGAAGAAATTCAAAGTAATCGAAATCGACGTGGATTAAGATATGACAAAGATGAAAACAACTTGCATAAGCCGAACAAGTTCATCAGTGTAGGATTTCTTGATCAAATACAATCAACAAGCCATGATAAAGTTGCAGAAAAACAAACCAGTATGCATACTGAAGTTGCATTCAAACCAAAATGCCTTCATTGTCAAAGAGTTAGCCATGTGGAAGATCAGTGTTTTGATCTCCATCCTTGTCACCATTGTTGCAAGCAGAATCATTCATCAGAGAAATGTTGCAAACAAGACCAACCTACCAAATTAAAAATCGATTATTCATGGGTTGATCCCTGGGAATGGTCTTCCACAGCCAGAATATTGTACAATTTTTACAATCAGATTCACTCACACATATTGCAACCAACAGTCAAATGAAGATGGTACTCTCGTGCAGTTGAACGGTTGAGTACACCATTGAAACACTTCTACACCTGAAGGGGGGGGAGTTCAGAGTTCAGAAATAATTTGCAAAAGATTGTATCTCCTTTCAGCTGACAAAGGGGGGAAAATGTCAATGAAATTGACAAGTGGTTGTCAGACTGAAAGTCTTGACAACATTAGCGAAAGAAGCCAATGGGCATCTTCATCAGCTAGTGGGTGATCATCATCAGCCAGTGGGTGATCATCATTAGCAAATACGCCAGTGGGCATTCATCAAATTGTGTCAGTGGACACCGGATGATGTTTTCAAGCAAAGGATAGTTGGATCCTTTTACAGCTTGGCACGTGATGGAGTTGTCAAGTGACATTCAGAGATGAATCAGACATGCAGCTGATTCATGTTCTCTTCAGATTTGAGTTTTTTTCCAACATCCATCTTTGGTGGTTTTTCAGGCAGTGTTTGTTTGAGGATCAACTTGAGAACTTGGAAGATGGTTCCTTGTTTCTTTTGGATTTATCATTGAGGGGGGGAATGTTAGCCTCACTCTCTTAAAATAAAAAATAAATCCAATTATTAAATTAAATAAATAAAATCATGAGAATTCCTCAAACCAAGGATTCTAGTTTGGATGAGAGATTCTCTCCAACTAGCTCTCCTAAATTAGTGTGTAGGTTGAGAAATTGTCTCAACCAAGTGAGTCTAAGATAGACGCACTATCTTAAGACCACTTTCTCATGTATTTAAATGTATTATTAAATTATTTGAATAAGAGAGAATTACATGAGCATGAGATACTACATGATGGCTCTCTGCCTTTTCCGCCAGTTTATATTTTGTGTGTGTTAATTTATTGTGCATATGGTTTTATGGTTGTATGATTTTCCTTCAATCCTGCCATTACTGGTCATGAGATTCCTAGGCCTTTGGGAATTTTCTTGAGACCACCTCACCCAGATCCAAAATCTTCTGGCAATCCAAATCTCAAACTGAGAACAACCCCATCACACCTTGGCTATTCAAAAATGGAAAGGTTAGGCTAAAATCTATTGTCAAACCTAGAAAAACCCATGCCAATGGCAACAAAAGAACAAAATACCAACATGCACATACCATGCATGTCAAAATCAACTAGGAAATCATACATGCAACCTATTACCTACAACTATTCCTATTGAAGTTGCCTGATTCAACTTTCCCTTGCTTGATCCTTAATTTCCTCTGCTTTCCTTGTCCTTCCTTGGCTTTCCTTATCCTTCCTTTTCTTGCTTTCTTTTCTTCTCCTATTGGTTCTCTTCTCCTCTCTGAAAACTAATTTCAAAACTGAACTAACAAAAATCTATCAACTGATGCTCTAATTTCTTTTTATTATTCATGCCTCTAATTTCTTCAATTTTCCATTATTTTCCTTCATTTTCCTCCTCACACACAACATGTGACCCTTCACCTTCCTTTTCTCCTAATTTCCATTATTTTCATAAATAAATGTTGAATAATGCCACTTTTCCTTTCCAAATCATTTTCCATTTCCTTTGTCAATTTCCCTTGGCCATAAACACATCAAGTGATGCTCACTAGTATATTTTTCCCAACAATCAGCTTGGAATAAGTGTCCCTTAACCGTGGTCTTATTTTTCCTTTATTAACTTTTATTACATGAACATTTAACCCAAGGCTGTTACAAGGGCCTTATGCTAAATGAGCTTGATATTGAAAGGAAACACTCTATCTGAGTAATTTTGGGCATCTACCATTCTTCCTAATTTTGTTCAATATACTTGACACAGGAAGGATGGTTTTCCTCTGCTAGATTATTCTCCCTCATTTTGGTAATGTATGACACAGGGAGAATGTCATTCCATAATGCTATCTCATCAACACTCCCTCTTAATGAAAGAAGCATTCTCAACAAGTTCAATATTTTCCTTGAAGTATATACACACACATACACACTACATTCCAGGACAGAGGCTTTACCAACAATCTGTAATATTGTAGAATAATTGTTGGCTTGAGGGGGCCTGGCCCAGGTTCAGAGTTATTTAGCCAAACAAATCCCTACACTACTAGCCCTTTCGATATTAACCCGTGGAGCGTGGACTAAAGTCTCACCCGAAGCAGTATGGGGGGATACTAGAACCAAGTTTCCGCACCCTTGAGATGTCCGTGGTGTCGATTTATTCCAACTGTGCTTACCTTGGCATAGATTACTCCGTGTAGTGTTCTAACCTTTAATATCCTCGCAATCTATTATAATCACCTTTTGCACATCCCTAACCAGGGGCTGAGATGCTTTCACACTGCTATGGCAGCAAACTGCACTATTTCCCCAGACTACACCGTGAATCTTACTTATCTTCTTACAGATGTTAGTCAACTTCGTATAAACAGATCTTCTATATTGTATTCACTTAATCAACACATTCATACATATTCGGGCATCATACAAGCATTAAAAGTGCAATATATATTCAATGTAATAAATGCATAAAACAGGAAATAAATACGCAGAATGGATATGAAACTTCTCTTTATTAATTCTCCAACTGTTACAGACTCGACTCACCTTGCACACTCAGCCATAGGGGTCCGCACACTTAGTTGTGGACTACTAGGCCTCTGCGCACTCAGCTGCAGAGCGTTCTCCTATTCTACGACCCAAAACTAGACTTTACACTTCAGATATGACTCAACTCTTCATCCTTAGATATGTTCTTCAATTATTCTTCTAACTACTTAGAGCCTCACTCTATTTATACAATCACATGGCCATGAACCATGAGTAGATCTCTACAGCCGACATTACAATAACAAAATTGAGGGCAGACAACCTTATGGCTCTTTTACAAGCTACGCGCTCCGTGCCCACAAAATGCGGAGTATTTACATTGAAGTTAAAATTTTTGACCAAAATCTGGGCTCTAAGCCCCAAAACTTCCCTTGGGGGATCTCGCACCCAAAAGGCCCCCAACACAAACATCGTGACTCGCCCTCGAGTCACTCTATTGGTGTGAAGATCGTTGCATGAAGACCTCCCAATTCTGCTTGGATTTCTACAAGATCAGTAGTGCACTAAGTGGATGCCTGTTGTACCTCCTTGATGTGTTGTTCAGAGACTACTGTAGCTGAACTGTTGCCCTGAAATTTTTCCTGTGTTGCCTAAAGTTGTGAAAGATTTTCTTCAATGGAGGTTGTAACGATGTATGCCTCATCAATCCACGGCTATAAGCACACCTTCAAAACATATTCCTTATGTCGAGCAACATCTACCTCTTCTTTAAGTGCTTTCACCTGTTGCATCCTCGCGAGCCTCTGTGTAAGGGAAACTATCTACGTGGTCCCTTTTACTTTTTTTGTATTGTGGCTGTAGCTCGCACACCTCTATCTCTAGGTGTTGTATGTTTGGATCCTCCTGAAAAGTGGTGAGAACATCAAACAACTGCTCGAACAGCTTTGTTCAGTCTGTCACTTCACTATTAACCTCCGCTATGGCTGTTGTAATCACCCTGGCATGTTATTCCTTAACTTTTTGCGAAGTTGAAAGCTGTGCCTTCAAATGCAGTTCGACTATTTGAAGGTTCAGTTCGAGATGAACCCTAGCCATCTCTTCCTTTGCCTCATGCACCCCTGCCGCTAGTTTCTAGATGCACGCCTCCATTGGTTCCTCTGCTTGGATGGCCAACTCTGGGACCATCTAGCAGGCTTCCTCCACCACCTATACGAGCTATCTATTTTGTGCCACTACCTCATCATGCTGCAGGCTCAACTTTTCAATGTTGATGTGCTTCTCGCTCATTACCCAGAGTGCACGACCCTCCCTAGCTCATAGTTCTGCAGTAACTCCATCCTGCAAAACATAGAACATCTCTCGAGGGAGCATAACTAGATTTAACCTGATTCCCTTCAGCTCGGTAACCTTAGGCCTATTGGCCTAGTGATCCCTCTGGCAGAATTATTGTGTTAGTTGTCCAGGTGCACAGCATCTCCTCGGTCACGGTTGTGCCTCGTGCGAGGCTGGTTGACATAGTGCCATCCTATGGGGTGCAGCTGCAACTCCTATATCTATGCTCAGAGAGCCCCCAACACCATCTGGTGTTCCTCCATGAACTACTGCAAGGTCTCCGTAGTGACGTCTCTCACCATCTCCCCAATGTCATGCAAATCCACCTTAGTAAGTGTGAACGGGTCGAAATAAGTCTTGGAAGCCTTCGACTTCTTCCACGGCCCTACTTACTCTCTTAGGCACAGTTGTTTCAGTTAGGTGGATGTTGTATGTGGGTCCACACCACATTTCTATGTATCTATCTCCTGTTCGAGTGAAGGCGACTTGTCTCCCTTGCGCTCTTCCCCGGCTACTTTCTGTTGTTATTCCACCAGCTTCACAGCATCACACACTACCTAGGCCTTAGCTATTGCCATTTCGTTCCTGCATTTTTCTACCAGCTACACCATCTGCAGTTTCACCTCATCCTTTCTCCTCTGCGGGGCAGACTTCTCCGCTTCCATCACAAAGCTGGCTGGAGCACGCCACTCCAGCGGCCACAACTCAAGGACCACGAAGATGACATCATCTGTCGCCAGATAAGGTAGCTCGTGCCATGTCTTCGTGGTGTCCTTCTACGCCCTGATGTACACGTGGTGGAAATATGCCTTGAACTCCATGAAGCTCTGCAGACTATTATAGACCGTGGGCGATAACCGTAGCTTACGATTAATCCCCATTCTGATGTTCATCTCCATGAACACCTAGAATATCTTACTGTCCCTTATCCTCTGCACATCTCTAGTTTCCCACAGTGAAGCATACTTTGCTACTTCTAGAAGGTCCTGCGTGATCATTGGGAACTGGCTGTCCTCAGGCAATTCCCATGCCACCAACACTATGGACAACAAAAACCACACATAATGAAAAGTATTCCCTTGCTCTTGTGCCTCGCGGAAATTCTCAAGGAACTCTCCACACAAGTAGTCTGCCCAGTTGAACTGGACCCCTTCTGTGCATTGCACTGTAAGTGCAACCACCGGCATGGGCACCTCATTCTCGTGGCACTTTTACATAACCTTCCCTGCCAATATCTGCGTCGTGACTTTGACCACAGGGTTATTGATGCTGGAAATCGCGTACCCTCTCTTCTTCTTCTCCAGCTTGAACTTCTTCTTCATGGCCTCCGCGATGGCCAAATCATCACTCTTACCCTCTGAGATGTTCGCTGGGTCCTCCCCTTTACAAGGGAGCTGGGTAATTCTGTGAATCAAGTGGTCTGTGATGGGGATGGGCTCCTCTAGCCACAAGCACCCATCATGCACCAAGCAGAGCAGCTACCTGATGACAAAAATGGTCACTGGGGTGCGATGGTAATGCGGCACCCAGAGCAGGTTTAACAATCCTTCCTTTTCTACACCTCTTAGCCACTTACGCAGCTCCAACTCTATGACTCCAGTTGGTGTGTCTTTCTTTTGGCACATTAGCTGCGCGGTTGTCAAATGTGGGAACTTCTCGTGGTTTGCAAGATCCCAGTCTTCAAATTTTAGTACAGGCACTCGCCCCAAGTGCGCTCTTTCGAAAATGATGTCGTCTGGGAGGAGAGGAATCTACAGAGAGCTCTTTCTCTCATCTAGATATTTGGGCACCCTTGCTTTACCCTTCCACAAAGGAACATATGCGAGCAGCCTAGTAATAGGGTCCACACCCTAGGTGTCAACATCCATTTCTACATCCTCCTCCTTCGCTACTAGGATTTCTTCAAATTCTTCCTCCTCATCGGCCTAAAAATTAATATCCTTCCCCTCTTCTTCCATGGTAAGCTCATTCCTTAACGAGTTCCTAAGGGATACACACACTAGTACAATAGCTGTCTTGTCTTTCTTGGGTCTCGGCATGCGCGATGGTTTAGAGATTTCTGCGACTATCCTGACACTTTCTGGGACTCCTACTTCCATAATGGCCTGTGCGGCTTCCTCAGGTATTGCCATGATGCTATTCCACAATTCTCTTAACGGCTCGAGTAATTGCTCAGACAAAGAATTTGCCTTCAAAAGATCGAACAGATCTAGGTTCATGAATGTCTGTGCGTGCAACAACTCATTCCTCAAATTGCCAAGTGTTGTTTGTTGGACAGCCCTTTGTAATTTATAGCGCCTTTTGAATTTGAATTCGACTATTTCCCCAACATTCGGTCCATAATGCTCGATTGGTGGCAGTTTTTCAAGAATCTAACCCGTAAAGTTCGCCTTAAATGCCTATCACCCGCTCCATTTCATCTCAAACCAAGCATATCATCATGAATAGTGACTGTAACATTCACTTTCCAGCTGACCCGCATGGCAGTGCAGCTACCCTCGCGTTGTCGCAGAGCCTGTGACACTTCGCTACTGCGCACAGTGTTGACATTGTGCAGCTCCCAGGCAGAGTAGTTTATAGTCCCACACCTCCTTTCAGCTACCTGGAGCACTAAGACTATGCTTCTGTCAGCTAGTCAGATGGTCGAGCCCCTTGTGTACACCTTCAAACGACTGCCATTAACTTTTCCTGGGAAGAGTTCTCCATTTAACTTTACCAACTGCACCACGCCACCATTTGTGATCTCCTTAATAACATATGGTCCTAGCCAATGCATTCTGAGCTTCCCTAGGAATTTATCGAACTTAATATCATACAACAACACCAAATCATTCACCTTGAAGGTGCGCAACTTAATATGTTGATCGTGCTAAGCCTTTTCGCGCTGCTTTTGGACCTGCTGGCAAAATCCAGCCAAAAAATATTCTTCTTTGAGCTCCTCCAATTGCGCAAGCCTCTCCTCCAGGGCTCCACGGTCTGTCATACCTATGAGCATTGTTATGCACAGAATAGGCACGATGTATTCCATAGGCATTACAACTTCCACTCCATAGACAAGCCTAAAAGGTGTATGTCCCATCATTTTCTTGCATGTCGTCCTATAAGCCCATAATATTGTGGGTACACACAGGTCCCAATCACTTCGCTGCACATTTCATACCTTGGTCAGCGTAGTCTCCAATACTTTCTTAAATGCTTCTACTATCCCGTTAGCCTATGGGTGATACGGTGTGCTTTTCTGATGATACACCTGAAACTCTTTCATCATCACGCTGATCATCTCATTCAGGAAATGTGTACCGCGATCGATCATCAAGATCTTTGAACATATGAATCGCGTCAGTACGTGTTCAAACAAAAACTTCACAGCCATGCAATATTTTATCAGTTGCACTTCTACCCAACGAATCAGGTACTCCGTCGCAGTGATAATATATCTGGCGCTTGTCTTTCCTTGAGGTTTGTTAGGTCCTACAAAGTCGATTGCCCACTTTTCAAAGGGTTGCAACATCATTTTCAGATTCAAAGGCATCTCGTCCCTCTGCAATGGTTTACCTGTTCTTTGACATACATCAGACGCCTTGCAATGTGCTTTTGAATCCTAATGAAGGGTCAGCCACCACAACCCTACGCAGAGAATCTTCTACACGGTTTCTCTCCCTACATAATGTCCTCCCGCAATGCCCCCATGAGCGTTTGTGAGGATATTTCTTCGTTCAAACTCAGGTACATACCTTTGCAGTATCTCGTCATTCCCCATCTTATATAGATTCCCCGTAATGACAGAGAAATATGCCACATGCACCACTAGTTCCTTCTTTTGCTGGACAAAGTACCCTTCCAGCACAGTTATAGTTGTTAAAAGGTGAATTATATCTTCAAACTGTCCATCCGCTACACACACAGCAAAAAGTTGCGTGTCGAGTAGTCCTTCCTCCAAACTAGTAGGTTCCTCCCCTGTCTCAATGTGTGACAAGTGATCTGGTCCTGCTTTCAATCGTCCAGGCTTCACAACAACTTCAAAATCATATTCTTATAATAGTAAAAGCCACCTGCATATACGCCCCCCCAACACAGCCTTATTGACCAAGTACTTCAATGTGGAATGATCTATATACATCTTAAAGTGACCTCCTAGCAAGTAGTGTTGATACTTCTGGAGTGCATATACCATAGCCAATCCCTCACATTTAGTGGTGGAATAGTTCTTTTCTACTTTAGATAATCTGCGACTCACCAACGTGATAGGTTGATCCAAGCCTTCTCCACCATCCTGTGTTAGTACTACCCCCAACGCTATACTCAACGTGTCAACATGGACATGAAACTCTTCTTCCAGTTTGGGAAGACCAGAATCAGCACAGTAACCATCTTTTCTTTCAATACATCCAGCTTTTCTTACAATCATCGTTCCAGCAAAATGTAACATCCTTTTTCAATAGATTTTCCATTAGTGCAATGATCTGGGCATAGCCTTTGATGAACTTCCTGTAGTAACCTATATGTTACAGAGTAGCACACAGTTGTTTCACACTCCACGGCACTTCCAAATTCAGAATCACCATGATTTTCGCATGGTCCCATCAGCCCTTGTTTACAAACCACATGCCCCAATAGGTTCCTAAAAGGAACGAGAAACGTACACTTCTTGACGTTGAGTGCACTTTGGTATCTTCGGCAGTATCCAGCATCAAGCACAATTTCACTACATGGCACCTAACCAGCTCAAATACATTCCAATCATCAAAATAGACCTCCAAGAACTTATGAATATATTCCCTGAATGCCGCAGCAACCACGCGCAAAAAGATAGCAGGGGCATTCTTTAATCCAAATGGCATGACAATATATTGAAAGCAACCCCACTTAGTCGCGAAGGTTGTCTTGCTCCTATCCTCTGGCGCGATTTTGAACTGGTGGTACCCTAAGAACCCACCAGTGAAAGAATATGCTTCCTGACCGCTTACATTGTCCAACACCTCATCCGTGAATGGAGTTGGGAAGGGATCATGTACACACGTGTCATTCAATTTTCTAAGATCCATGCATATTCTTATTTTTTCCTTCTGCTTCTTCTCTTGTACCACTATCAGGTTTACCCAATTGGATTCCTCCATAGGCTCAATGATGCCTGTCGTGAGCATCTTGTCTAGTTCTACACGGACCTTCTCCTTGTATTTCAGATTTAAGCGATACAGCCTCTACTTAACTGGCTTTATGTCGGGTTTTAACGTGATCTTCATTACCCCTAAATCTCTAAGTATTCCCTTTAAATCCGTAAACTTGGTTGGGAATAAGTCCTGATATTCACAGAGTAATTCAGTGACCTTATCCACTGTTGTGTCATCCCAATAGTCTCCAATCTTCGTGAATTTAGGTTCCACCTCCGTACCAATGTTTACCTGCTTAGTCTTCATTAGCGCGTTATGTGAGTGTTCTCAATCTATGGTCCCTGAACCTCATGGTGGCCTTCCATCTCTGGAATGTTAATTTTTCGCGGATCTTTGTCCTCTTCTTCAACAATTACACTATAACATTCCAGCACGCAACTCAATTGAGTGGCCCATTCAGGCTGAATCACTTCTACCGGCTCCTATGGTATCCTAAAGATTGTTGCCTTTACCTCTTGTAGCACTTCATCAATACTATCCCACCCATTCTCAAAAATGAAGGTCATCACGAACCCTTCACACAGAACATCCCATTCAGCTATCCCATGGTGGAGCTCCGTTTCTATATACCAGTTCATTGGTATCACATCCAGGGTATGATAGAACAGGTGCACCCACTCAGGTTGTGGCTTTTCTCCATAGGCCTGCGTCCACTTGGCCAGATGTGTGAGAAAATCATCCTACGCATTATACTTATCTGTTAGTCACACCCTAGGCTTCCCAAATCATGTGCGCATCATTCCCCTACACTTGCACCAGTTTTCAAAGCTCCCCTTGTGCATGCCCCTCCACCTCGCGGGCGTAGCATGCAGTACCCAGTCCAAGGCCTGGAAGCATTGCCTTTCCAGCACCTCCCTTCCAAATTTATTCAAGAAGGTATCTACCTCACTTAGACCATCATAAGTAGGCAGGTCTCTTACTTCTGTCGATACGCAGCGTAGTGACCTTGTCATCATATTACAGTTCAGTGTAGTTACCTCATGTAACCAATTCTACCGTCGCTCCATCTCCTCATCTAAATCCGAAGTACAGGAGATTTCATGCTCCCATGCAATCCACTCATCCATGGTGGGATTCACCCAATCCTGGTTTCGCACTATTATCTTATAGATGCAGTCCAAATCATCATCACTTTCATAGCTGTGCACCGTCTCTGTATAGCGTGATCCTTCAGCAGGGTTCAGGGGTATAATTATGCATAGTGATTTCTTTTCAAAAATCATTTTTCTCTTTTTCAGATTAATTACCCCGTTCATGTCAGTGGCCCAATCAATTCCTAAGTGCACAGGGTAGGGATTGCTGTCATCGACAATCTCTATCATTTCAAAGTCTTCCAACGCACTTACTCCCTCAATATCCACAGTTATTCCCTGTAATCGCCCCATGGGTATTATTTTTTGTTGGTTCGCCATTTGCAACTGAATTGGAGACCACTGCAGCATAGGTCGCCCCATTCGCTCCCATGTTTGTTTCAGTAGAACATTCACATCCTATCCTAAATCCAGGATGACTTAATCCATCTCATATTCTCCGATCTGTGTGGTCAGTCTCATTTCTCTTCCCATTCTTGTCTTATGTTTTCCGATCTTCCTAACTATGTGCGGTTCTCCTAGCACGGTCCCAACACAACTGTTAATGAGTTCCTATAACCCTTTCACCACCTTACTGTCGTACAGTAGCTTCATACATGTTTCCAGTAATGTTGTGAGCATAGACGAGTCCATCACCAACTCCGGTTTATCTTTGCTTCTGGAAGTGGAGGCATCCACGAAGCTCTTCTTGGCTTCCATGAATGTTTCCCAAGTGCACTCCAAATCAAACTCTGCTTCCTTCACCATAGTTTTGCGAACCCAAGTACTATATTCTGGTTGTTTGCCTTTGTCATCTCCCATCGTGATTCCACTTCAGAGCACAATGTTCACATTCGGATCTTCCTCTCGTGGCTTAGACCTCATCATCTGCAGGTTCTGAGTCGGGGGAGGCGGTAGTGCTCCTTTGTCGTGTATCCTAGCTATCAGTGTAGGAAAATCTTCTGTCTCATGATCAAACAAGTTGCAATACAAACACGACAGGCACGTTGGATTGGTGAAATCATGGGCATAATGTCCTGGCCCTCTGCAATTGTAGCATATCAATTGTCCATGACCTCTTCCAGGTCCTCCTCCACCTCGGCCTCGTCCGCACCCCTGAAATCCTATTCACACCATTTTTTCATTTTGGTCAAGGAGCCACGTTTCGACCTGAACTCTGTAGGTGGGTGTTATATCCATCATTAACTCATAGCTTCTATAAGTGTGCTCATCATTTCCCACTGACCTACAAAAGTTGTAGAACAACTGTTGTGAATTTTGCGTATACTTTTGTCACAAGTGACAATTGTTTGTGGCATGTTTTCCTGCTATTTGACAAATTTCCCACCACGAAGCAGGTGTCTCACTAGGTCCTTCTTGCACTTCTGGTCTTAAGGGCATCTGTCCTCCTCCTACGAGGTAATTTGTGAAAACCGGGCAGTGGTCCTTGTCATGACCCTGACCCTTGCATTTTACGCACCATACCTCTTCGTGCACTTCTAGTCGAGTTGTCTTGTCCTGTTTCAGACTCTGCATCTCAAGGCATAAATTATTCAGTTGCATGTGGATCTGCTAAACTCCTAAGTTAGGATCCTACATCGGGGTCTCATGTAGCCTCATAAAAATCTCTAAGGCCTCTGCTTGAGTCGTTATCTTCTGCTACAATAGCGCACTTCTTAAATGTGGCATTAGCGAAGATACAAAGCACTCAAGATGTTGTCCATCTGTCAGATTCATATTAGCTTCAAAAATCATACATTTCAGCCTCTGATCCAGCTCCCAAGGAGTCTCACCTAGTATCATTGTGATCTCTTTGAATCCAATGATCAACTGTGCTTCAGACTTCGGCATATTAAATTCTATATTTATCACTGCTTGGATATCCGTGATCCCCGCATTTGGATTATCATTGGAGTGCTTAATATACCAGGTCAGCACACAGTCTTGTAGGGCGCTAACCAGTGTCGCTTTCTTTATATTGTCATATATAACTCCTTACACTTCCCATACAGCCCTTACCATGAACTAGAATTGGTCTGGATCCTCATTTCCCAAACCCTTGAACACATGCAACTTCACTATGCTTTCTATATTGAATCGCGGTGGTGGTGGAGGTGGTACAGGTGAAGATGGAGGAGATGGTGGCAAAGCTAGCGGCGGTGTGTGGTATTCACAGAATTCTTTGCCTTATTAGATGGATCACGCTTTGTGGTGAGACCTTCGCGAGCTCTTCCTCGTCCCCTCGTGGAGATGAAATCAAGGGGCTAGTTTCTGGTCCCTTACTTCCTTCGTTCCTATAAGCTTTTCCACTTCACGTAGCCCTGAACATCAAGGTAATTGCATAACCCTCTTTTCGCACCATAGCATTTTAATCCAAGTATTCAAAGACTTTATGTACTTACCTCGCAGTCCTTTGAGAAAGCGTCGCTCTGCCTTGCTGTAGCTAACTGAGGTGTCAACCGCGAACTCAGCAATGAATCCTCCTATAATATAATCGAGCCAATGATCAACAGCACACACGATCTTATCCTCTGGTGCTTCCATCCTTCACACTAACTCTGGGGTCCACACAATAGGATTTTCAAGTTTTCACCTTCCTTGGCTATCGGCTAGCTTCACGATCCACTTGTATTGCTCATTAGGTAAGGACACGAAGAAGATTTTGTGGATCTCCGTGTATAGGTAGTAGTCTAACCACTCTTCTTTTGACAGTCGCAGGTTCCTGTTATCCTATGCTGCGAACTCATGAATTCTTCTGTCCAACCAGCCTTCAATTTCCTTCTTAGTTGGATTCCAATGATACGACATCAGACATCTCTATGTAGATTCCGGTCCCAGCAATGGAACCATTTGTTGGCTTGAGGGGGCCTAACCCAAGTTCAAAGTTATTTAGCCAAACAAATACCTACACTACTGGCCCTTTTGGCATCAGCCTACAGAGCGCGGACTGAAGTCTCACCTAAAGCAGTATGGGGGCGTGCTGGAACCAAGTTTTTGCACCCTTGAGATGTCTATGGTGTCTATTTATTCCAACTATGCTTACCTTTGGGCAGGTTACTTTGCGCACTGTTCTGACCTTCAATACCCTCACAATCTATTATAATCGCCTTTTGCACAACCCTAACCAGGGGTTGAGATGCTTTCACTTTGCTATGGCAGCGAACTGCACTATTTCCCCAGACTACACTGCGAATCTTACTTATCTTCTTATAGATGCTAGTCAACTTTGCATAAATAGATCTTCTATATTGTATTCACTTAATCAAAACATTCATACATATTCGCACATCATATAAGCATTAAAAGTGAAATGTACATTCAATATAATAGATGCATAAAATAGGAATTAAATACGCAGAATGGATACGAAACTTCTCTTTATTAATGCTCCAACTGTTACAAACTCGACTCACCCTACGCACTCAGCTGCAGGGGTCCAAGCACTCAGTTGTGGACTACTAGGCCTCTGCACACTCAACTGCAAAGCCTTCCCCTACTCTATTACCAAAACTAGACTTTACACTTCAGATATGACTCAACTCTTCATCCTTAGATCCATTCTTCCATTCTTCTTCTAACTACTTAGAGCCTCGCTCTAGTATACAATCCCATGGTTCGCAGACCATGGGTAGATCTCTACAGTCGAAATTACAATAACAAAATTGAGGGTGGAAAACCTTATGGCTCTTTTACAAGCTACACGCTCCGTGCCCACAAAATGCAAAGTATTTACATTGAAGTTACAATTTTTTACCAAAATTTAGGCTCTAAGCCCCACAACTTCCGTTGGGAGATCCCACACCCAAAAATAATATTGAGGCCACTTTGATTCTTTTTGTACCATGTCTTGACCCTATATCTCACGGTGCTTCAACCTATCATCATGGTCATAACCTACACCTAATAAAGATAGTCCTGCAAGTAGCGTTTGAAACCATATTTCTTCTCAACTTTCCAATCCAACTGCAATATACTTGGCTTTTGCAATACTAAGAGAGACATATGTATCCTTCATGCTCATCCAAGAACTTATAATGGAGTCCAAAATAAAGTAATGTTTTGATTAACTCTTTTTTTCATAAACACTCTTTTCAAAATATAAATTTGTAGTTGTACTTCACTGCTTACGAAAAATCATAAGTGACTTTATATAGCCAACTGTACCATGTTGGTACTCCAACCCATGTTGAGCAACATTCCTTGGCTCATAATACTATTCAATTTCCTTTCACCAAGTCCATCATCACAATTGATTTACTGTCACCATGATTAGGTGCTTCCTTTCACACTAAAACATAACCTGATGTGGTAATTCTAGTTGCTCCCTTTATCACTACTAATTTTTAGCTATCTATCCTGACAATGTCAATGAAAATCCATGATTTTGAACTCAAAGGTCTACTTACTTTGAGGCTAAAGCAAGGTTCTCTGAATACTCCCTTTATTATGAAAGCAATTATTTCTACCATAACTGCCCATTCTGACAGATGATTCCTTATGCTTCTGTCAAAGACAAACCATACAGGATCAACCAAAGTCAAACCCTTCTTCAGTCATGATACTTATTTTCATGTACCTAAAAATTTTGAGGTGGATCTATGTACACTTCTTCCTCCTTAATTATTATATTGAGAGAAATGATCTCTACATCCTCCTAGTGTAATTTTCAAAAAAAAAGATAATCATTTTAACAAGAGTGTACCTCTTAACTTGGAACAAATGTCTTTACATGATCCTCTCCCTCTTTCTGTGAGAACCTTCTATTCAAATCTAACTTTGCACTTGTCTATGCTGCCACAAACTCCACGTTATATCTTGCAGATCCATTTGGAAGTAATTATTAACTTCTCTTCGACAAAGTCCAACAATACTTCAAATTTACTAATCTACTAGCTCCCTTTGAACTTGTACTTCATCTAGTATAATATATATCAACACAAATCATGATTCTGGGAAAGTTCATTTTGTTAGACGTTTTTCTTTGATCTTCCACTACTTCCATCTGCTTCCAAAATATTGGTAGCCTTCATTATTTACCTACAATCCTCACTAGGAGGCCACATAAAAAAATTACAACCAAGCAAAGGATATATATACAAGAGACTAACTAATAGTAAAAACAATGATAGTAATAATCAGAGAAGAGAGATATAAAATACTTATCTTTTGAGAATTATAGGGGAATGTTAGCTCCCTCTTTATCTTAATTTCTTTGCATCCATTTTGCAACTTTATCATCATGTTCCTCATCATTAGCATGATGGGATTCCCTCCTTGATAGGGTTATGGTTTCTTCTTTCAATAAAATCATCATCCTCCAATACTTAAGATCTAGTTCTAAGGTTTTGTACAAACCATAGAGCTCTCTTAATCATTTTTATTCAAGACTTACCTAGATTTTTCTTCCTTTTATGGAAAACGTCTAGCTAGGATTCTATCTTTAAACCCTAGGGCTTCATTATCCTTTAATATTATTCTATATTTTACAAACCCTAACTTTTTAGAACTTGTTTTTAAACACCAACAATCTTTACAATGTGCCAATTTCCATTTCCATATTTCACCAAATAATCATGGATAGACCAAAATTATTAAGGATCTCAATAAACGTGATATATATTTCTTAGGAGAGCATATCTAATCAATGCTTTGCAATAATACTTTTGAAAATATGTATCTTCAACTAATCATAGATTTTTTACTTTTTTCACCCAAGAGTTTATCATAGAAATAATAAGGTTACATATTAATATTTGTAAATGACTCATCTTAAATTTTGGGTTTTCAAACTTGAAATGAGAACTCAACCTCTTTGTCATATTCATGATACTCTTTCTTCAGAAGCATGCTAGTGATAATGATCCCTTCTCTTTCTTGTCTTGATGTGAAAATAATATATTTCAAGGTTGAGTCCATGATACCACTCTTCAGATATCATTTAATGAGTCACATGCAATTTTGCTTTTGAACATATTATGCAACATTTCAAAATAAGAGCATAAATTAAATATATCTCATACTTCATCCTTTCAGTACATGAGTAAAGGTCACATATTTTTCCTATGTTATATTAATGACATAGGAGTCTCCAGGATGAATGAAAATTGCCTTGAAGAATGATGGGGGGATCATTATGGATGGTTGTGGAAAATTTTGAATCATATTTGACTCCATAGCCCAAAGGACTAGGCACTGGTCCAAGAAGTTTGGTGACTCAACTTCTCTTCTCTCCATCCTTTCCCCTCTTTAAATTTTCGGCCTCTCTTTGCTTGGATGACTAGATAGGGCATCAAGTGAAATATTTTAGAGGAGTAATTTTTGAATTCTAGTTGGATAAAACTAGGATCTCTAATTTTGGTTGATGTCTCATAGTGATTCATCCATAAATCCCTGTGCCCTAGAAGGGAAACCTAGCTTGTATTTCCTTGGATAGGTGCCTTTCTTGAGGGTTGTATGAGTATTGTATTCAGTGGAATAAATCATAAGAGACACTTTCTCCTCCCTTGCTTTGAGCTAGTAAGAACTTTGGAATTATTTCTTCCCACACTTATTCATAAAACCCTAGGTCTAGTGCAAGCATTTCTTAGGTCTTCCAAAGAGAGCAAAGGGAATTTAGGAAGTGTTAAATCATCACATAGAGATCCTTTGAGAGGTCTTACCTCATCTCCCAGATTCTTGACCTTACGAATACATATTACCATTACATATCTCAAGCCCTAGGTCTTGATCTTCTCACCCCAAGGTATTTCTTGGAGAGCATGTTAGCTTCTTTGAAGCACTGAGCCTTTATTGTGTCTCCCCTGAAATGGGCTTTGCTAAATCATTTAGTACCTAGTTATTGACTCATCAATTTCAATTGATTTCATTCCTACCGAGGCTCCTCCCATTGGTGAAAATTCGTAAATAGCAGGGGGCATTGGATGACTCGATGACAATGGGTCATTTTTCCATTGTTTTCACTTAGTCTAGTAGTTGACCCTTAGGTTTCCATTTCTTAGGACCTTTCTATATTGTGTGGTAACATTTTTGGTGTCATTGCTAGGTAGGAAGAAAGTCTCTCTCCTTGGTCATATATTTGGAGAGGAAATCCTTTCAACGACAATACAGATCCTCTTATGGTAACTCCATCAGAAGAATGAAGTCCTTATTCTTCATTGACCTTCAAAGTTAAATGCTTAGAGGGTGAAGAATGAGCCTAATGATCCCCCCAAAATTATAAAATAAAGTGCTAAGAACAAGCCTTGGTCACAAGCCAACCAAGTAGATATCACAAAATATGAATAAGCCATCCATATGCAACCCGAGTTGATGATTTCATCATGATGTAGGGTCACTGGAGGGCCACATTGAATCCTCTAAGTGCCATTATGAGAGAGAGGGATCTAATAAAGATGAATTAGGGGATGGCCCCTAGTTTTTCATGCAAGTCATCATGTGGGGTCCCAAAGTGGGTTTGGGGCACATTTACTGGTCTCTTGGGTTTCCAAATGAAAGAAAATCATGTACAATGCTCCAAATGAGGGATTTGATGATGGTGCCTACCCTCCCATGTCTCAAGTGTGAGACAAACATCTCTTATACCTTATATCAACTACCCTAATCATGTTGATCTAGTTGGGTCACGCTATTCCATGTGCATGATCATGTGAAGAATGTAAATTGTTGAAGGTGTTGAGGATGCACATGGCATGAAATGATTCTAAAACACATGATGGTGCCCCATGGTTCTGAATGAATCCTCTATAAATGTCAATATCATCCTCTAGTTGGATTGCGCCCTAGTTAAGGTTCTCATCCCATGATGAAACCACACACCAATTACATATAAGATCTAATGTTCTTCCTCACCATCAGGTACAATAATTCATTAATGCATATAAGTGAACCAAGCTTGTTAATCAAGGGCACAAATGAGACTTCATAATGGTCTTCCCTTCCAAATTTGGGGCTTTAAGCATGTACTAATGTTACCTCCCTAGGTAGGAGTGGCTAATAAACAACCTTATTAGGTGTTCCTAGCCCCTAACCGGAAAGACAGGTCCAAGGTACATCCTTTAATTGATATGGGTCATGTGAATAACAATGAGATAGATAGGGACACAGGGGTATCAAAACCAAATAACATGGGTTTGAGGGTGGTAATGATGATGGATGTCGACATATTTAGGTGTGAGATGTAGGAGGGGGAAATCGTTGATACATGAGTTACCCTATCATTTACTTTTCCACCCTTATTCATTTTCCTTTTTCCTTTTCTTAATCTTTTCTTTGTATTATTGCTTGGGGCTCCAAGAGATGGGAGCATGTTGTGTATGATATTAGCAATTATTACCCCCTTAAGGTGGGGCAGTGCATCACCCACTAGGGGTTGGGATGTGCATGGATTCCTTAATGATGTGGGGGCACTCATGGGGCCCTAGGAAACAGGGTGATGATGAAGGGGTAGAGCTCATGTTTGGCTTTTTTGCATGCATTAATATAGTGTCCTGACCATATTTTGCATTTTATAATATTATTTTCTTTTGTTTCTTGCTTATGACCATGATATGCTTTTAAATTCTCCTTTTTTCATTGTATCAACCTCCAAAGCAACATTTTTGGGCCTGACCCAAACACGTGGATAAGGAGAGGGGGTCTACCAGTGCCTTGTGGACCTAGTGGTCATGTGGACCCAAAGAGGGAATATGATGAAATAGGGTTTGTAATGTGCATAGGGGAGTGAAAAATGTGAAATAGCAAAATGAGACCGCGCTACCAAAACTGGGATTCCCAAGTAGTGCCCTTCCTGAAGCTATAAGCCAATAGAGGAGATCCCACGAGATGAGGATTGAGGATTAACTATCTCGCCCCTAGCCCTCCACCCCCTCCCCATTTAAGGCGAGGGAACAAAACTACAATCAAAACCCCTCCTCCTTCTAAGTCACCCAATAATCCATCTCTAATGTTCCCAAGGAAACACAACTATAAGAACCCAATAACACAATGAAAAACATACCTTTAGGATTGGATGACCCACCTTCAAACATATGCTCTCGAGAGATGGGTGAGGGGACATATGAATGGCTCATGGAGCAGAGATCAAATGACACAATATATATCGACTACACTGGTAGTTGTCAAGGGTTGCTAATTACCGGTTGAAGGCAAATATAGGAGAAAAATCCTCATATGGGGTCACCCATTTTCGGTGGGTAATAGGGCCAAAGGCTCTCCAAACTAGCTACTTTTTTCATGAGACTCAAATTTTGTTTCTCACTTGTTATGCTTTGGAAAGTGTATACATACATGCCTTGAGGTTTTGTGGTAATGTTCATAAGCCTTAGCTTTGAGTCATGGCTCCAAAGTAAGAAACTTTTGTGTGAAAAAACTTGATTATAAAATCTTTAGAACTAATAATATAATTGATGTACCTCTAAATATATATTTGTAAATTTGTTATAAAATAATGTAAAATTATTTTTTACATAATTTATTTTCCCATAATTAATATTAAAAAATAAAATAAATATATATAATGTTAAATTTAATTTAAAATCACAATTAAAAATTACAAAATATTCCAAATTAAATGAGAATTTGAGACCATAGTAATTCTTACTAGTAATTTTATTTATTTCATTCAACATATCCCTGAAAAACTAAATTTAATTTAATTTCTTAAAATAGATATTATGAAAAAATGTAATCTGCATAAATACTAATATAAGGATTGGGGATACTAATATAAGCATAGGAAAAGATAACAACCATTTGCTAAACCATGCAATAATTGACAATTCATAATACTTATGAGTAACTTTATTTGTATCATTGAACATATCTATCAAAAACTAAATTTAATTTAATTCCTTAAAATTGATATTATGAAAAAGTCTGATCTGCCTAAATACTAATATAAGCATTGGAAAGATAATAGTCATCTGACCACGATAATTCTAGTTAATAAAATCCCTTTAAAAATTATAGTTGTATTTTAATTTTGAATTTAAATGTATCATAGAGAAGAAAAAAATAATTTTTGTAATTAAATATATTAATAAATGATAATGGCAGCGAACTGCACTATTTCCCCAGACTACACTGAAAATATTAATTATCTTCTTACAGATGTTAGTCAACTTCGCATAAATAGATCTTCTATCTTGTATTCACTTAATCAACACATTCATACATATTTGCACATCATGTAAGCATTAAAAGTGCAATGTATATTCAATATAATAGATTCATAAAATAGGAATTAAATACACAGAATGGATATGAAACTTCTCTTTATTAATGCTCCAACTGTTACAGACTCAACTCGCCCCACACACTCAGTTGCAGGGGTCTGTGCACTCAATTGCAGACTACTAGGCCTCTGTGCACTCAGCTGCATAGCCTTCTCCTACTCTACGACCCAAAACTAGACTTTACACTTTAGATATGACTCAACTCTTCATCCTTAGATCCATTCTTCCATTCTTCTTCTAACTACTTAGAGCCTCGCTCTATTATACAATCCCATGGTCCATGGACCATGGGTAGATCTCTACAGCCGACATTACAATAAAAAAATTAAGGGCAGACAACATTATGGCTCTTTTACAAGCTACGCACTCCGCACCCACAAAATGCAAAGTATTTACATTGAAGTTACAATTTTTGACCAAAATCTAGGCTCTAAGCCCCAAAACTTCCCTTGGGGGATCCCCCGCCAAAAAATAATACTGAGGCCACTTTGATTCTTTCTATACCATGTCTCAACCCTAGATCTCATGGTGCTTCAACCTGTCATCATGGTCATAACATACACCTAATAAATATAGTCCTGCAAGTAGCCTCTGAAACCATATTTCTTCTCAACTTTCCAATCCAACTGCAATATACTTGGATTTTGCAATACTAAGAGAAACATATGTATCCTTCATGCTCATGCAAGAACTTATAATGGAGTCCAAAATAAAGTAATGTTTTGATTAACTCTTTTTTTCATAAACACTCTTTTCCCAATATAAATTTGTAGTTGTACTTCACTGCTTGATAAAAATCATAAGTGACTTTATATAGCCAACTGTACCATGTTGGTACTCCAACCCATGTTTACTCCAACCCATGTTGAGCAACATTCCTTGGCTCATAAGACTATTCAATTTCCTTTCACCAAGTCCATCATCACAATTGATTTACTATCACCATGATTAGGTGCTTCCTTTCACACTGAAACATAACCTGATGTGGTAATTCTAGTTGCTCCCTTTATCACTGCTGATTGTTAGCTATCTATCCTAACAATGTCAATGACAATCCATGATTTTGAACTCAAAGCTCTACTCCCTTTGAGGCTAAATCAAGGTTCTCTGACTACTCCCTTTATTATGAAATCAATTATTTCTGCCATAACTGCCCGTTCTGACAGATGATTCCTTATGCTTCTGTCAAAGACAAACCATACAGGATTAACCAAAGTCAAACCCTTCTTCAATCATGATAATTCTTTTCATGTACCTAAAAAATTTTAGGTGGCTCTATGTACACTTCCTCTTCCTTAATTATTATATTGAGAGAAATTATCTCCACATACTCCTAGTGTAATTTTCAAAGAAAAGATAATAGTTTTAACAAGAGTGTACCTCTTAACTTGGAACAAATTCCTTTACATGATCCTCTCCCTCTTTCTATGAGAACCTTCTGTTATCACTCAGATTTTCCCAGAAGTTGTAAGAAGGGGAAAGGGGTCTGTGGTAACCACAAACCAATCTTTTAGATACAGAATCTAGCCAGTCTGTATCCAGAGAGGGCTCTCTCTTTAAGTTTTAGCTTTGTTTGATAAGGTTTTAGGCTAGTTATTAGAGCTTGGGGTTTTGTTTCAATTTGTTGGTGAGGTTCAATAGCAAAGGGGTAGAACTAAATAGTTTAGCCCATTGGGCTAATGGAGTCAGGGAAAATGGCTCAAATGGATTTGGTTTCTCAATAAAGGATGGTTTCACAGGGCAAGATAGATGAACAGGGAACAAATAGAGACTTAAAAAATATGGGATGGGCTTAAAGGGTTAAAGGGAAACTAAGAATCCTTCAACATACTTTAAAAGAGCAGAACATGACTAACCATCAATAAAGAGCAATTAAGAATTCTTTACCAAACGATTAAGATGAATAAACTAGAAAACAGGAGCAATTAAGAATTCACTGTTTATACTAGTTCAGAAGAAAATATTGAAAACAGTTGAAGATAGATTGCACTAAAGCACTTTCTGAATTATTATTTTTCGTTTTATGTTAAGATATGAAACATAGTGAATATAATAAAACTGAAAACATTAACACATGAGATATAAGGTACTTATTTGTTTGATGTCCAACACATGAATCCAGAGAAAAGTCCTTTACATCAATCGTTCATCCAGCCAACCATGAAAAGTTTGTCTAACAACACTTTTTATTCCAAAATATCAATTTTACAGCAATGTCAAAGAATCCACCCAAAATGCTTCAAATGAAGTATTTATACAAAAACTTTACAACAAAATATCTCATAACAAAGTGAGATCTAAACTAGGGTGACTAATCATATCTTTCAAGAAAATAGGGCCAAAAAACCGTGTAGATGACAGATAAGGCAACTGAATGGCTTGTTGTCCCTATACCTGAGAATGTGCTGGAGTTAGGCCCTATGATTTGGCATCTTGCTGTCCTTGGTGTAATTATGTGTTGGCTGCCCTGTTTTGATCTTCCTACTGATACACTTTACCTGCATCTAATACTCTTTATCTGTTGATCCCTTTTCATCCTCTTTACCCTCATTTACTATGGTAAAAACAAAATTTACCTTTTACCATAGATAAATTACAAAATTTCAAGCATTTCTTCCCACCATTTTGGCTGTGGTATTCTAGTTTTCAGAAGCTTTCTGAGGGTTTCATCTGTTTCTGTATACCTGAAGAATGTGGGCTGAATTGGGAACAAGTGTTTCAGCTCATGCTCGACATAGAATAAGTTCTCTAGGCTGTCATAGAGAACTCGGCCTGTAGGGAGTGCTTTTATTCCTGATGCACTTGTCGATGAACTTGCTTGATTGCCTGCATATTTATTCAATTTATCTACATAATCTCTATGCTTCATTAATCTATCATTAATCACTAAAGGAATTGGTAGCCCTTTATTCTGCAAAATAGCAAACTTCTCCATGAAAGCATTAATCTCTACCTGCATTTCATGACATCTTCTTTCTAAATTCTGCATCAAAGTTTTCTTGGTTAATACCCTCTTGATTTCCAAAATGGTTTCTGTTCTATCTGTGATGCCCAATTCTTTCAGCTGTTCCTTATTCCTGGTATTCAAAAAATGTATGATCCTATTCGCTTCATCAGGCATTTGTCGTAATTGTTCTTTTGTCTTTTGAATTTCTTCCTGGGTTGTCTTTACAGATCAATCTGCTCAAAAATTACTTGAATGCATGGCCAGACATCATTTATGGATTGAGTGATGTTGGCCCAAAGAATTTTCTTGATTTTTGCCAGAGGCTTGTCAAAAGTGAGACCTTTTTCTAATGTTTTCACTTTATTTTCTAATGCTTTAATCTCTCTTGTTTTTTCTACAATATTTATCTTTGAGATATCATAGTTTCTTTCCATCTTAGAAAACTGTTCTTTTACCTGTTTTAACTCTGAAACTTGTAGTTCCATGTCCTCCGTTGACTTTATTAATTCCTCTATGCTCAAATTGGCACTGTTGCCCTATGTTGTCCCTGTTGTTGTTGTTGTTCCTATACCTGTGACCACCTCTGCTGTGGCTACTGGGATGTTTCATGCTAATGTTGTCCCAAGTGTAGAAGGGACTGTTGTTGAGACTACTGGTATTACATCTGGAGGCTGGGAGGTCGACTCTTCCTGCTTGTCTTTCAATGCTTTTTCTAATTCCTGCTCTATCTCATTCAATCGTTCATTAAGTTTTAAGACAAGATCCATCATCTCTTCTTCAGATCTTTGCTTTACAGTCTTTGCAGTCTGTGGATGCTGTTATCACTGAAAATTATGTTGCCAAAATTTTTTAGCCTAGCTTGAGAACAAAGTGTTTTCAAGCACATAAATCCTTTTGGCAGTTTCGCAGCGCAGCATGTTTTAGGTGATTTCGTAGCGCATAATTCATACTTTGCACTGGCTGCGCTACGAAATTGGGGATTTGTTCTAATCCATAGTCATTCTTTCCCAGCTGTCATGTTTATCAAAATCCATTGGGTTTGCATCAAAAGTTGTCAGTTTATAAGGTTTTTTAGTACCCCAGCAGATGGTGTTTCATTGGGTTTATCTGGAGCACTCTTTCCTTGGAAGAAGCCTTCTGTGGTAATCAGTGGATAAACAAGGGATCAGACTGTGGATATTACATCATTTATTTTGGCACTGTTGCAAGTGCAAGGTAAGCTCTCATGTCAGAGGTTAGAACAGGGGTTCCTTTAAAGGTTTCCTGCAAAGACTTGCATGTGAAGAAAAGAATTGGAAGTGGAAGCTTTGGTGAAGTCAAAGAGATTATCTGGATGGGAGAGAATTTTGCAATGATACATATGTTTACCAATGTGGAAATATTTCTGCATGATGTCTCTGCAATGTCTAAGCTTCTGCACCCAAATCTTTTGCAGGCACTAAGCTCGTTTGTAGATAAAGACAGGCATATTTCTCTGTTTTAAGCAATCAGCTTCCAGGAGGTATTTAGCGCGGCTGAAAGAATATTTTCAAAAACTGAAAGAGGTTTTTATTCCTAAAAAACTAAAATAGAAAAACCTCCTTCAGTTTCCTCAAATCCGTTACGAGCTGAGAGAAACGAGTGGCTAAAGGTTGCGCTACGAAACTGCTGTAGATGCAGTTTTGAATTTCCTGTTTTACACATCTTTTTCAAGGATCGATTCTGGGCAGCTGGAGTAGTTTTTCAAAAAACCAAAAGAGGTTTTTGTTAAGAACGGGTTGGTTCACAAAAACCTCCTTCAGTTTTTCTAAATACATCTTCTGTGAGAAATTACGAGCTCTGTCTCAAGACATATTTTTCAGCCAGAACATATGGGAGTAGTTGGTTCGATTGCAGATTTATGGGTTAAATATGAAGCTGAAGTGAAGGAAGTTTTCTCAAATGATAGTGCTAATAAATCTGTTGTTGAAGATACCCTTGATGAAAGCTGAACACAAGCCTAAGAGCAGAAAACAAGGCTTTGAAGAAAGAGGTTAGCAGTTTGAAGAAGAAGCTAGGTAAACTAGTTGATTAATCCAAGGGGAAATTTGCTTTTCAAGTTTTGATAAATTTTGGTTTCCATCATTTCGAAACTTTTTGGAGCCCTTACACCTATACAAAATAACTGAAGAAATCACGGAGTTAAGTCATCAGTGCTTTAAGATTCATATGCTTTGTTTTGATTACCTACAGCAGTTTCGTAGCGCGCTACGAAACTGCTGTAGATGACTGTTTATGTGAAAAAATGAAATTGATGCTGAGGTCAGCAAATCTTAAAAGGGATGACTCGAGGCTAGCATGGAGATTATACAAAGCTATTCAGATATTCAAAAGGTGACAGGTGTGAGTATTTAAGGAAAAAGTGAAATTTTTGTCTTTTGTTAAAGTCTTCCTAAAGTTACTTTATAGCCGAATTATTAGGGTTCTGGTAGGTTACCGAAATTTTGAGTGGTACACCTGTTCAGTTCACAAAGTGTCCAGATCATAAGGCATATTGAATTATGCGTGGTTATTAGAAGAATTAAATGGCTTGGAGCATAGTCTTTTAATGCATGAAGACTAATGGGAGGCAAAGACCGTGAAAATAGGGCACAGATCCTTATCAGTTGATGAGTCATCCACATATCAAGTATCCGAAGCTGCTCATTCAGTGAATGTTCCTCCAGCATGTCTTGGCTATTACTGAAGTGATACATGTGTCAAATTTCAAGAAAGCATCAATGCACACGAGGAGATAGACTTAGAGTTTCAATGGGAATGGGACTCTATGTTTTCACAGCGCAATACCTTTGTAATTAATTAGTTTGTTTAGATATGGATAAGGTAATTAATGATAGGATTTCGAGCTCCCTTCATGCTTGTTGAGGAGTCTCAAGTAGTTGTATTTTTGGTTTTCCTATATATAGAAATGACTCTGATGTAAAAAAGGTTGGAGATTTTATAAAAAAACAGAGTTTTTATTAGCTTGTGTAAGAAGACTTTGACAGTAATACAAGAGTTACTTTTTCTTCCCAAGATTCATTATATGTTTATGGCTCAGAACATGTGTGGTTTTGTCATTATCTTTTATGTATTTTACAGCTCACTAAATATGCAATCACTCTGAATTCACCTAGTGCTCAGACTTCCTGTGCTTATTTATGAGTTGAGTTTTTTGGAGAAATGTTTTGAGTGTTAAACGTTATATGCCTTGGCTTCTATGATTAAGTGATCAATAGTTTACTGCAGAAGTGAATGACTCCATGAGCCCAATGGAAGAAGTGTTGTTTTGTGTTTCCAACCAGCTTTATTTTCATAAAAGTGTGAAGAGTTAGCCATCTGTTGTTGTGAATGATTTTTATCAAAAGTCTGTGAGAGAGCCCTCTCTGACTAAGGAGGCTAATCCTTAGTCTAAAGTCTGGTTTGAAATAGTTACATGAGATCTTGCTAAGTAGCAGCCCTTAGTACTGATTTTGTGATAACATTTTGGTGCGTCTGCCGGGAGCCTGAAGTTTACTCTCTCCCGAAATTTGAAGATTGGATTTCTGAAGGTAGCAGGAGTTCAAAATGATTTTTGAGGCTGCAAAACTACCTTGGCGACTCCATTGTTGAAGAATTCAAGGTTTATACATTCATGGTGATTCCACTGGAGTTATGAAGGACCCAGAAGCTGCCATTCTTTGTTCAAGGTATGCATGTATAGATTTCTCAGGAATTCATGGTTTCCCAAATCATTTTCCCAAGGATGCATATTTTCTAAGGAATGGTCCCAAATACAACGGAGAAGATTTGAGTTTAACCTTGAATCATATATCATATTTTTGTGAATTTACACAGCTTCTTAGAGTTAAACATGAGGATGTTTGCATTATGTTATTCTATGATTCACTTCAAGGGAAATGCAAACAGTGGGTTGAATGCTTTCCTGCCAAATCCATTAAGTCATTTCAAGACCTTTGGCTCATATTTTTGGAGGAATGGATAGATAGGTCAGAATTGGTGGTAGACTCTCCCTCAGTTGAAGGCTTCAAACAATGGAATGATGATCATAGTAAAGAAGAAACAAATGAATCTTTTTCTTTGTTATTATCCTCATATTTAAAATCTTTTGACTACAAGGCAGAGGATAGGATGAGATTTTTGGATGAATTTGCTGAGGACCTTGAAAAAGAAATTGAAGGTTTAGAAGGACAAATTCAGGCATACAATTTTCATGATCATGATCATTATTCTTAGAAGTTTTCTATGGCAGAACGCAAGGAGACTATGCTGGTTCCTTTCTCTTTCACGATTGAGGAACTGAACACTGTTATTGAAGGTCAGTTAGCACAACCTGAAAGTTACAAGAGTCATCAAGCTGATCATATATTTTGGGATCCTATAGCTGATTACATGGAAGAGTTCTACTCTTCAGTGTTTCAGTTTGCCTATAAAGATCAGAGGCAATTTCAATGGCAGTGGTCATCAAAATACCATTGTGGCTCTGAACTCCGATGCAGTCAAAGAAATCAAACATCAGATAAGACAAATGATTGGCTACATTGGAAATTTCACATTGATTGAGCTAAAAGAGATTTGAATGGTTAGGGTAGGTAGGTAGGTAAATGCAAATAAGCTCAAGGTTAACTGAGCATTTTTTTTTTTTTCAATAAATGTAGATTTCTTTCTCCTACAGTGATCATCAAGCTTAAGCCCAAGGTGAAGGCCCAAGAAGCTTGAAGGGGATGTTTGTCAAGCAAATCCATGTTTGTTATAAAAAGGACAAAGCACTGGACCTACGAGTTCTTAGTGTACCACAAGGGCACACTATCCCAAGTGGAGCCACTGTTATCACTGAAAATTATGTTGCCAAAATTTTTTAGCCTAGCTTGAGAACAAAGTGTTTTCAAGCACATAAATCCTTTTGGCAGTTTCGCAGCGCAGCATGTTTTAGGTGATTTCGTAGCGCATAATTCATACTTTGCACTGGCTGTGCTACGAAATTGGGGATTTGTTCTAATCCATAGTCATTCTTTCCCAGCTGTCATGTTTATCAAAATCCATTGGGTTTGCATCAAAAGTTGTCAGTTTATAAGGTTTTTTAGTACCCCAGCAGATGGTGTTTCATTGGGTTTATCTGGAGCACTCTTTCCTTGGAAGAAGCCTTCTGTGGTAATCAGTGGATAAACAAGGGATCAGACTGTGGATATTACATCATTTATTTTGGCACTGTTGCAAGTGCAAGGGAAGCTCTCATGTCAGAGGTTAGAACAGGGGTTCCTTTAAAGGTTTCCTGCAAAGACTTGCATGTGAAGAAAAGAATTGGAAGTGGAAGCTTTGGTGAAGTCAAAGAGATTATCTGGATGGAAGAGAATTTTGCAATGATACATATGTTTACCAATGTGGAAATATTTCTGCATGAGGTCTCTGCAATGTCTAAGCTTCTGCACCCAAATCTTTTGCAGGCATTAAGCTCGTTTGTAGATAAAGACAGGCATATTTCTCTGTTTTAAGCAGTCAGCTTCCAGGAGGTATTTAGCGCGGCTGAAAGAATATTTTCGAAAAATGAAAGAGGTTTTTATTCCTAACAAACTAAAATAGAAAAAACTCCTTCAGTTTCCTCAAATCCGTTACGAGCTGAGAGAAACGAGTGGCTAAAGGTTGCGCTACGAAACTGCTGTAGATGCAGTTTTGAATTTCCTGTTTTACACATCTTTTTCAAGGATCGATTCTGGGCAGCTGGAGTAGTTTTTCAAAAAACCAAAAGAGGTTTTTGTTAAGAACGGGTTGGTTCACAAAAACCTCCTTCAGTTTTTCCAAATACGTCTTCTGTGAGAAATTACGAGCTCTGTATCAAGACATATTTTTCAGCCAGAACATATGGGAGTAGTTGGTTCGATTGCAGATTTATGGGTTAAATATGAAGCTGAAGTGAAGGAAGTTTTCTCAAATGATAGTGCTAATAAAGCTGTTGTTGAAGATACCCTTGATGAAAGCTGAACACAAGCCTAAGAGCAGAAAACAAGGCTTTGAAGAAAGAGGTTAGCAGTTTGAAGAAGAAGCTAGGTAAACTAGTTGATTAATCCAAGGGGAAATTTGCTTTTCAAGTTTTGATAAATTTTGGTTTCCATCATTTCGAAACTTTTTGGAGCCCTTACACCTGTACAAAATAACTGAAGAAATCACGGAGTTAAGTCATCAGTGCTTTAAGATTCATATGCTTTGTTTTGATTACCTACAGCAGTTTTGTAGCGCGCTACGAAACTGCTGTAGATGACTGTTTATGTGAAAAAATGAAATTGATGCTGAGGTCAGCAAATCTTAAAAGGGATGACTCGAGGCCAGCATGGAGATTATACAAAGCTATTCAGATATTCAAAAG
Organism: Pinus tabuliformis; assembly: GCA_031772625.1. Classification (NCBI taxonomy): domain Eukaryota; kingdom Viridiplantae; phylum Streptophyta; class Pinopsida; order Pinales; family Pinaceae; genus Pinus; species Pinus tabuliformis. The sequence continues at coordinate 489,829,945 of CM062806.1, read as the reverse complement.
GTGACAGGTGTGAGTATTTAAGGAAAAAGTGAAATTTTTGTCTTTTGTTAAAGTCTTCCTAAAGTTACTTTATAGCCGAATTATTAGGGTTCTGGTAGGGTTACCGAAATTTTGAGTGGTACACCTGTTCAGTTCACAAAGTGTCCAGATCATAAGGCATATTGAATTATGCATGGTTATTAGAAGAATTAAATGGCTTGGAGCATAGTCTTTTAATGCATGAAGACTAATGGGAGGCAGAGACCGTGAAAATAGGGCACAGATCCTTATCAGTTGATGAGTCATCCACATATCAAGTATCCGAAGCTGCTCATTCAGTGAATGTTCCTCTAGCATGTCTTGGCTATTACTGAAGTGATACAGGTGTCAAATTTCAAGAAAGCATCAATGCACACGAGGAGATAGACTTAGAGTTTCAATGGGAATGGGACTCTATGTTTTCACAGCGCAATACCTTTGTAATTAATTAGTTTGTTTAGATATGGATAAGGTAATTAATGATAGGATTTCGAGCTCCCTTCATGCTTGTTGAGGAGTCTCAAGTAGTTGTATTTTTGGTTTTCCTATATATAGAAATGACTCTGATGTAAAAAAGGTTGGAGATTTTATAAAAAAACAGAGTTTTTATCAGCTTGTGTAAGAAGACTTTGACAGTAATACAAGAGTTACTTTTTCTTCCCAAGATTCATTATATGTTTATGGCTCAGAACATGTGTGGTTTTGTCATTATCTTTTATGTATTTTACAGCTCACTAAATATGCAATCACTCTGAATTCACCTAGTGCTCAGACTTCCTGTGCTTATTTATGAGTTGAGTTTTTTGGAGAAATGTTTTGAGTGTTAAACGTTATATGCCTTGGCTTCTATGATTAAGTGATCAATAGTTTACTGCAGAAGTGAATGACTCCATGAGCCCAATGGAAGAAGTGTTGTTTTGTGTTTCCAACCAGCTTTATTTTCATCAAAGTGTGAAGAGTTAGCCATCTGTTGTTGTGAATGATTTTTATCAAAAGTCTGTGAGAGAGCCCTCTCTGACTAAGGAGGCTAATCCTTAGTCTAAAGTCTGGTTTGAAATAGTTACATGAGATCTTGCTAAGTAGCAGCCCTTAGTACTGATTTTGTGATAACAGATGCCTTGAAGGAGGTAGCTCTAGCTGCTTCCTCAAGGCAGCAATATCTTCATCTTTCTTTTTTATTAATGCCTCTACACCCTTCACATCTTTGGGATCATGTCCCAATCCAATAATAATTTCTTCTAAAGACTTTATTTTGTTGTCTTTGGCTTGGGAGGATGCTTTCTCCAAATGTAACTAGGCAGTTGCATTATTCAAAGAATTTTGTAACCTATGGGCCATCATTGCCTTACCAGTCAAGGTTGAATAAATCATTTCTCCAGTTTGTTTATGCAACTCAATCTGATCCATAGGATGAATATCCTTTGCCATGACCTCCAAATTTGTTCTAATATAATCTCTGTTGACTGAGGTTGTTTCACTTTAGGCTTCAATTATCTCATTATCATTTTTTCCTCTTTAATGTCATAGGCTAACATTAATCTTTGCTGATTTGTGGGGGCCATTTTCAAATATTGATTTTAAATTTGAAACCTCAATGGATCATTCTTGGCTTTGATTTCAGTGAATGTTTTCTTAATATCTAAGGCATCTTTTCTTGGTGGCCTGAGAGATGATACCTCTGCACTGTGCTGCCTTTCTAGCTCTTGTCTCTATGAGCTAGTGGATTTTCCTACTAATGGGAAAGTTTGTTGGCTAACTACCCTTTCTTCTTGCTGGCTATCTGTAATCTCTTCAACAAATTCCTCCTCTGAAAGGGGATTTAGTCTTTGTCTTTTTGTTCCAGGTTGTCCTGAAGGTTCACTAGCAGGGGTAGTAGTTTCCCTATCCCTCTTTTTATTTCTTTCCTCATTCAGAGGAGTCTATAAGTTTGGAGTTTCTTCTACATTGATTTGAGTTGGAGGAGTTGGAATTTGGACCTGTTCTTTGGAGGTTTCAGGCTAGTTAGACATTGTAGCCTGTTCTGTGATTTGAATGCTAGTTTCCAATTCTTTGCCTTTGGATGATCCTGTGGCTGGTGTACTGGTTTCCTGTGAAGGCTACTGCGAGGTTCCAGCAATGGATGCACCAATTCCTCACCTTTGAGATAGCTCGAATGGTACCTGCCCAAAAGAATCCAGGTCAAGATTTTTCTCAATATCTATCATAGCGTTTTCTATATTGACCTGTTCACTAACAGCTTCTACTATGGTCCCCTCCCTCCATTCATCCATGTTTGAAAATTGTTCAATTTCTGAGATCCTATGATGTATGTATTGTTACAGCTTGTTCTTCATTCTTCTATCACATATAAAGCTATTAGGGTCATATGGCCTCCACCCAAAACTCTTTTGCAACTTAAGATGATCTTCTAAAATTATTTCTGCTTCTCTCCATGCTTCTCTATCATTGCAAATATAAGGGCCTAACTGATTCTTGATTCTAAGCTGAGCTTTCTTCTTGGCATTACAAAAATGGACTAAGTCTGTATGCAGCATTTGTCTGAAGTATTCCAATGCAAACAATCTCATTGGAACATACTTTGGGAGCTTAAAAGGGCAGAGCTCACACCCATAGATCCTGATTTCTGTATGGTTCTTGTATAGGTACCAATCACCTATTTTGTACTGCTTGGAGAGTTGGAGGATTTTCTTTATATCACCACTAATCCTAGGAGGGGAAACTCCTGTCAATAAAGTGGTTGTTGGATGCACAAATAGATCAATGAACTCATTGTAGGTGTAAGGGGACTCAAGGGATTTATGGAAAATGGGACTCCAAAAGATAACAGACCTTGGATTTCCTTTGGTGTCAAGTTTCTTTACAAGGAAAGGAAAGTTATCTGACTGATAATATAACATAAGATGATAGATGAAAGTGGTGTATTTAAAGACTCCTTCATTGTCCAATCTCAAGAATTGGTCATGAATTTTATTGGCAATATAGGAGGCATAGTCATATTTAACAGCAGGGGTTGTCCAAGGGTAAAGATTGATAATGACACTAGGGTGACCTCATCAACACATTCACTAGTGTTAAATCCCATCATTAAAGATATCATATCCACTATCAGTCTTCCCATATCTGTGAAGAATGTCTGTCCATAAGGGGGTGGGCCTTTGGGCTGATGTTTTTCTAACATGAAGGTCTGACAGAGGTGAATGAGTTTTGATTGTGGCATTTCAGCGGCTTTCTCAAGTAAATATCCCATAGAAAGGGGAATGAGAGCTTGACCAGGGGAAAATTGCAACATTGCATTAATGGATACAGCTATTATAGGGACTAAGACTGTTTGGCTTAGGGACATAATAACTCGTAGGTTAGGATCATAATTGGCACAAAATTGATGAATTATATCTGGGAAAACATGGACTGAGGGGAGGAAATATTTGGGAAGGTTGGATTCCCACAGTCCCAGGATGTCTGAGCCATTTAGGTAGTTGTCTCTGGCTTGGCAAAAGGCCTTAAGGTGATTCTGGTCAGTGGATATGTCCTTTATTTGGAAGTCTTTATCTGCAAGAGGCAGATAGTCTTGGTCCTTATGAGGGGCATTGATCGGTGTGATATTCAAAATAGCGGGGGTTTCCATTTTTGGTTCTTGTGGATTCAAAAATGGAATTTGGGTTTTCTGTGAGAAAATAGGCCAAACAGCAGGTTTTGGGAACCTATATAGTGAAACAAAGTTTGGACTTGTACTGAATTTAGCTCTTTCTTGTGGAATTTTTAGTATAAAACCAAAACTTACAGGGTTTCAGTGGAAATTGGATAAATACCTGTAATGGGGAAGTGAACAGTACAATGGCAAGTTGGATAACTGGTTCCGGAGTGTGTTGCTGCAAATTTTCTGACCAGGTGGCGGTTGGAAAGCTTTAACAATTGGTTGGGACGTCATTGTGCATGGGAACACAATTTGCCGTATAAAACATTGAAAATGACATTTCATTGGTTTTATTTGCAAAATCTAGGTTGGCGGGGTATTTTTGATTTATCGGGCGAATGACATAGGTGGGAAAATGATGTTTTTTCATTTATGGAGGGTGGTAAGCAGTACGGGATCGCACCGCTTTTGGAGTTAGGCGGTATTCGACCGAGGGCTAGCGATCACATAGGATTTGTGACGCGTGGCGGGAGTACGGTGTCAAAACCACTTTGTGATCGCACGCTACCGTGTGATCACAAAGTGGGGCACAGTATCAACATTGGTCGTTGGATGATAGAAAGGTGATCGGACGGTGGACGAGAGGAGTAGTATAGTGGGGGCTTAACTACGGCGGACCCGACATAATTTAAAAAGTTAATTAACTATATCAGGGCGATTGTGAATGGATGGGGAGGTTATTAATTAACCGTGAGGGCTAATTAACCCCTATTTAATAAAGCAGAAGGTCTAGGTTCTTAATGGGTTACTGATTAACTCAATAATCCTATTTTAACACAAATTATGGTTATATTTAACCGGGGCGGGATATATAAGATTTTGGGATTTTTTATATATATTTAATAATACTGGATAGGGTGAACTTTTCAAGGAATTATATAATATAAGTAAGAAATTAATATGAAACAATGTGATAAATAGTGCTAATTAAAGTGTTAAAGTTTACATTTAAACTTAGGCTTAAAGTGGAAAAGGGGTTTTTACGTGATATTGTGTATTTTTCCTAAGTAAAATAGGATTTTACTTTAGGAAAAGACTTATGAGAGTGAATGAATGATTTATGGATGGCTTTAAGTACTTAGGCCTTTAAATCATTGGGCCGAGGGTCCGGTCCCTCTAGAAGTCAGAGAAATGCTCTGAACCCCTCCAATTTAGCAAATGCCTTAGTGCTTATGGATATTAGTGAAAAATTAGGGAAAATGAGAAGGGAAGTTAATTATGCTAACTTTGCTTTGCTTGTGATCTCTTCAATGTAGTGTATGCCTTGGCCTTGCAATGAAAAATGAAATATTAACACATTTAGAGACATTATTCATCACATGTAGCATTCTGCGATCTTTCTGCAACATCATCTACCTACCCTACCTACTTTAGCCTAACAGTTTTTCTTCTTTATTTGGGTGCACTTAGACTGGCAAACCCTTATCAAATCTTCCTTTTCTTTTACATGGAAAACCTATCTAAGTCTACACTTATTACATCTAAGGGCTCAGATTAAACTGTTGAGCTCCTTTTATTTACTCTACCTATCTACTTATCTGCCAAGATTACATTGTTTGGTCAGACATTTATTCTCTATTTATACAACATGAAATTGAAAAATGAATTAGCCAAGTTTAAACAGATTGGCTATTCATGAATTGTGGCATAAGTGACAAGCTGCACACAATTGTTTATTAGAGAAAATTAAAAAAACTAGTGGCATTTAGACTTGCACACTTTCCTGGTATATTTTTGTTTGGGGTTCATTTTTTCTCATTTTTTGACCATCTTTATTCTTTTTACCCTTTGATTTTTCTTTTAGGGTATGCCCTCTTTACATTTTTTTTTTTTTTTTTTTTTTGAAAATATGGAAAACCTTTGCAATAAGAAAATGTATGAACATATTACATAGCTCATCAAGCCAATCATGACATATGACGCCTATTGGTATAGGGGCCTAACACTGGCTCCACTTGGGGATGGCTTTTTGTTGTTGGGAAAAGTATCCAATACGGAATGACCCTATCCCACTCTAAGGGTGATAGTACCTCAGCAACAACTGAATGCAAAGCTATTCAAGATTACTTCTTTATGAGATGAGAGAGAGAAGAGAAGGATGATCCACTAACCGTTATCTTGCGCTAATGGTTGATCCAATCTTCACTCCTTGCTGCTTGCTCCTAGTTCCTTGCTCTTTCACCGGCCCAGCTACACAAAGATCCTATAAAAGCACAAGAAAAGGAAACTACAAGAAGCATACATCCATAATCGATTCAGGGATTAGCATAAATCAAATATACAAGCATCAATTCACCATAGAGACACATGCATATAGAAGAACCTCAAATGCTTTATTAATGGAAGAAGCAAAGTTCTGAGAGAGTTACAACCATAATAGGCCCAATCCAGCAACACCTCCCAGCAGAAAGAAATCTCCTCTTCACCTCCTTCAAAGCAATCACCCAATAGTTCTATACACAAACCAACAGCACTTCCTTACTTGCACAAAATTCCAGCCTCCTTAGACCTCATGAGAGAGCTCTATATATAGGATATTTGGAGAAAGGATGAGTCAGCTTGAGCTTGGCATGAAGCTGACTAGTGTCCTCTCCCACTTTAGTTATTCTTCAGTTCTTGAGTCCACTTGGAGATTCTTGCTTCCACTTGGAGATCAAGACCCTCTTACTCATCACAAGGCGAATTCCTTGACCCAAGTGTCAGTTTGGAAGCTTCCTAGGCAATTGACACCTTGCAGAATGACTGTGCCACTTGGCCAATCTCGCCCAGCGCAGGTAGCCTTCATTGCTTTTCACATTCAGCGCAGGTACAGAGTGGAGCAGTTGACATTCAACGCAGATGCTCAGTGGAGCAGTTGACATGATCCAGAAACAGCTTGTTTTTGAGTGTTTTCAGGTGGAGAACTGATTTTCAGTGCTGTGGTTTGCTGACCTTGTTCCTCTAGGGGTAGGAACAACATGTTTAGGGACTTTGGATCCCTTAAATTATTGACATTTCATGCTTCATGCTGTTAGGCACAAAAATGTCTATAACAGTTTCCCCCTAAAGTATGAGGTCGTTTATCGGGTGAAATGCTTTATCAGGAGGATCCGAAGTTCATTCAATCGCTGAGAGGTGCCCTGTAATAAGATACAATACAATACATTATTTTTCATTCTGCTTTCATGATCTAGCTGAGGCGGGCATTCCCATGCTCAGCTTTATAAATTCATTTTGGTACATAGAACAGACGATCGTCTGGTGATAGACTGATAATTCTCTGCTGAAATTATCATCCTTTGAGTAGGATGATCATCTGCTGCAATAACATACATATCAAATGTCTTTATATTTCTTGAATATATATCGCAGCCCGGATGGATGAAACTAGATCCGGGGTCTTCAATCTCGTTCGATCTTCACTCTAAGTACAAGTCGATCCATGTGAGAATTACGCTGAAGTCGAACATGGAAAGACATCGCTTGATTACCGGTCAATAATGTAAACCGTTAACAAGCGCGAGATGAATCACCAATAATGACAATGACCCTCAAGGTACTGCAGTACAATTTACGTGGTGTGAATAAAGGACTTGGCGTCGAACACCACGCAAAATCTTCTGGTCGAAGGTCATTGATGTATACCTGTCGCCGGAAATGAGAAACTTGCCATTGAGGCATGCAAGCTTCAAAGTACTGGGGGGGTTGTTCCTAGATCAACTTCCTGGATAATGAGCTGAAGTCGACAAGAAGCGATCCGTCAAAAGGAGGGCCTTAATGAATCCCACATCAGTGACACGGAACGGAGTTAATGATTTTAGTGGAGGTGAAAACAATCTGTGAAATATGATTCAGGGTGGCGATCATGGGTGGATGAAGGATAATGTATGGCAGTGGATGGGACACGGTTGACTCTTTCTGAACAACATCTCTTGAACATATAACGACACTGATGTGATGGATCGGTAGCATTACCCCAAATGTGGATGGTTTGGCGAGGACCATGGTGATGAGACCGGTGAATGAAACAACCCAACCCGATGTGATACGGAGGACAAAGTGTCATGTTCAAGAGCGACTTGCTACCATTAAAGCTTTGAGGTTCTCCCAATTTTTCCCCAGTCATTTTTGACCAGTACCTCTTTATTTTTGTCAAGCTTGAGGAGGATAACATATGCTTGTTCTATAACCTGCCCTTCGGGCAAGCCCATCGCTATATTTTAACAAGCTTAGCGATAGGGAAACTCGTTCTCGTCTAAAGACAAGTTTGTCGCTATTTAATCATTTTAACGAGTCTAACGACAAGGAAAACTTGGTCCTTTTCATTTTTAGAGAGTCTGAAAAGGTACAGAAAATTAACTCCAAAATTCCTTTTTCGTCATCTAATCCCTTAAGTCCGAAAAAGTATAAAACAATACAGAAGGGATGAGTTTTCGATAATTTTAATGAGCCGAATAAAACAAGCGCTCGACCTTTTTGTGCAATAATCCCTCAGGTCCAAAAAGATTAAAATCTAGAGGAGGGATAGCTCTTCCGGTCACTTTAACGAGCTGGAAGGCCAAAACTCGGCAAACTTTTCATATTTTACAAGTCAGGAGAAAAGAGCTCAAAGAAGACTCGTCTTTTGAGGAACGAGTGATAAACAGGGATAGCAGCAGATTCTAGGTACAGGTTGGAATTTTCCAATCACGGCAGTGTCACAAGGATGGCTAAGTGAAATCACTCTTCGCAGCTGTTCCTCAAAATGGGTAAACAATCATATGGAGGTGAACGATTGGCCAAATGGAATGGAGGTGGCAGGTGCAAAACACGACCAAGGCTTTTATGGCTAATAAATTTACGATCACAATGGTTATTTACCGGTACTGGGTTCATTTTTTAAAGAGCTTGAATGCGCCAAAACACTGCTCAAAAGCTTAAGTTTATTTTTTAACGAGCATGAACTATGACGCTAAAACTGCTCGGATCTCGCTTTTCTGAGCATAAATTCCGCGGGATCTCGCTTTTCTATTTTTTAACGAGCATAAATTCCGCGGTAAAACTGCTCGAACTTATGGTCAAATTTTGATTTTTTACCATTACCAGCTTTTCTCTTTTCAAATATAGTACTGCTTTTTCAATTGCTGCAACAAACTTTGTTAGAAATGAATAATATTTGCATGAAAATGAGATTATAACCCTAATATTTCACTTTTAAACTGTGTAAAAAGCCATTAAAAGGAGTTTTTACCTCTCATTTACCATTTCATTTGCATTTGCATTTGGTTTGTTGGAGCTCTGGAGGTGCCTCTCCCCCCTTGATTTTCACCGGCTGATTCCGGGAGATTCTGCGGACGATTTTCGGCACCGTCTGGACCAGGTAGGAGCTAAACCCTAGCTCTTTCTTTTCATGGTTTCCTTTTCCTGTTTTTTGCCCGTTTTCCGGTCTTTCTGAACCCCTGGGGTTTTTCCAGGGCGCCCTAGGATCAGCGCAGGTTTCCCTTTCGAAACCTGCGCTGAAGGTCAAGCTGCCTTAAGGCAGCCTGACCCTCAGCGCAAGTGGGAGACTTCCTGCCTGCGCTGGGCTCAAAAAGACTAAGTTTTAAGGTCATTTTTGATGATTTTTTCGCCAGTTTTTCATCAAATCAGGAATTCACTCTTTCTCTTGTTTGTTTTGCAGGGAACTTCGAACAAAATGTCCCTTACATGGTGAGAACGAGAACATGAAGAGGAGGACATGATTGCTCTCCATGACCCGGTCACGGTGAACGCGCTGCGGAACTGTGGCCTGCTGAAGTTCTTCCGTATCTCTAGCATGAGAGCACAGATTTCTTTACTGCAGTATATGCTTGACGCTTGGGATCCTGTTAACCAAGTGTTCCAGATTAGGGGGAAGACCATCCCCTTGACCATAGAGGACATGTACTTCTTGACTGGGTTGTCAAGACGAGGTGCCCCCATTTCCTTATCAGGTACGGCCCGGGGGACTGATTCCACCAGAGATTATGTCCGCCAGTATTGCAGGGAAGGTTCTCAGCCGAGCAGAGACGGCAAGATTGTTATCCGTGAGATTACTGATCGGGCTCTCAGGTCCATTCTGTTTACTATTGGTAGGATGGCTGGTAGCGCAGCTCTACATGTTGCCAACAGGTCTTATATGCAGCACGCCTTGGAGTGTCTCCAACCGAAAGTATTCAACTTGTGTGATGCAGTACTTGTTCAGATGAAAATTCAATTGACCAAGGTAAAGGACGGGAAGCTGAAGAACTTTGGATTTGGTTCTATTCTGACTGCCTTCGCCTTGGAGAAAATCCCACTGATGCAGCCTCAGTACATCATACTTGACTTGCCTTCTCCGACCGAGCCACGCATGCAGAGCTGGGTTGACCACATGTCTAGGCATGCGGGTCAACCTCAGATTACTTTTACTGAGGCTTTCTTTAGGTGGTTCGAGCGCCAGGAGATGGCGTTTTCTGAGTATCCATATGTGGGTATGGATTTCCGAGGTGATCCGGATTTGGTGCTACCGGACGGCGAACAATGGGGTGCCATTGGTAAACTCTTTGACCATATTACTGTTTATTGTTCTTATTCATAATGTTGTTGTGCTTTATTCTATCAAGACTTTTAATTGTACTCTTGGGTGCATGCAGATATTGGTCCTGTTCGTCCAGCAGTTCGTTCGAGATCGCCAGCTGCTACTCCGGCAGGGGAGCCTGCTAGGAGAGTTGTTATTCGCGATCTTGACGACACTGAGACCCTTACAGCTGTGCAGGAGCAGGTTGAGAGCCTTACTCGTGGCCTTCCGGATATACAGATTGACGAGTTACCTTTACAGATGCAGCGGCATACTATTGGTGTGCCTAGACGATGGACTCGTCTCTTGCGCATGATTGCACAGGCCGTGACGTACTATCATGAGCACCACTAGGCTAGGGTGCCCCCTAGCATCTTTTTGAGTTTTTAGGCCATATGACCAATTTTGTCTTGGTTACAGAACATTATGTATGAACTTATATAAACAGCTTATATATTTTGATTTTCGGGTTTTATTCTGGTTGATATATATGATCCATATGTACAATCTTTGATGATGTGTCCCCCCCTTTTTTATAAATGTTGCAAATGTCTATCTAACACATAGTTTGCTAATGAGTCAGTTAATGTATTTAAGTTTCTTGAAATATGTTGATATTGAATTGAATCAAATCATCTTTCCAAGATCTTAACCCTTAGGAACATGCGATAAATAGCTGGATTGCGAACAGAATATATACCATTGAGTTGTAGTATTACGAGCTGTGAGTCTAGCCTGACAATTAGTCAGCGTATGCCACGTGTGATGGCATCAGAGAGTAGTTCTATCAACGCGCTATACTCAGCGATGTTATTCGTTGATTGCCCAATACATACACCTCTGAAACTTACTAACTCGCCGCTTGGATCAAAAATGGCCCAGGCTGCGGAGGACAGGTTCCGCGAACTACGACTCACTCCGTCGGCATATCCAACACATGTCTCCATAAGGTTTGACATCTGAAACGAACGAGAAAGGCGGATCACTCGACCAGAACAAACACTTTAGCGAAAACAAAATACAACAAAAGCATCCAGGTTACTATTTAAGCATAGTAACGCTTGAGGTACAACCCGTTGCGGGGCTGCGCCAGTGGAATTCCATCGTAATCCATTAACTCGTAGGCTCCTTTTGCTAACACCCTTTTAACCAACAGCACTCAAAGCAATCACCCAATAGTTCTATACACAAACCAACAGCACTTCCTTACTTGCACAAAATTCCAGCCTCCTTAGACCTCATGAGAGAGCTCTATATATAGGATATTTGGAGAAAGGATGAGTCAGCTTGAGCTTGGCATGAAGCTGACTAGTGTCCTCTCCCACTTTAGTTATTCTTCAGTTCTTGAGTCCACTTGGAGATTCTTGCTTCCACTTGGAGATCAAGACCCTCTTACTCATCACAAGGCGAATTCCTTGACCCAAGTGTCAGTTTGGAAGCTTCCTGGGCAATTGACACCTTGCAGAATGACTGTGCCACTTGGCCAATCTCGCCCAGCGCAGGTAGCCTTCATTGCTTTTGACATTCAGCGCAGGTACAGAGTGGAGCAGTTGACATTCAGCGCAGATGCTCAGTGGAGCAGTTGACATGATCCAAAAACAGCTTGTTTTTGAGTGTTTTCAGGTGGAGAACTGATTTTCAGTGCTGTGGTTTGCTGACCTTGTTCCTCTAGGGGTAGGAACAACATGTTTAGGGACTTTGGATCCCTTAAATTATTGACATTTCATGCTTCATGTTGTTAGGCACAAAAATGTCTATAACAGTTTCCCCCTAAAGTATGAGGTCGTTTATCGGGTGAAATGCTTTATCAGGAGGATCCGAAGTTCATTCAATCGCTGAGAGGTGCCCTGTAATAAGATACAATACAATACATTATTTTTCATTCTGCTTTCATGATCTAGCTGAGGCGGGCATTCCCATGCTCAGCTTTATAAATTCATTTTTTGGTGGTGATAGACTGATAATTCTCTGCTGAAATTATCATCCTTTGAGTAGGATGATCATCTGCTGCAATAACGTACATATCAAATGTCTTTATATTTCCTGAATATATATCGCAGCCCGGATGGATGAAACTAGATCCGGGGTCTTCAATCTCGTTCGATCTTCACTCTAAGTACAAGTCGATCCATGTGAGAATTACGCTGAAGTCGAACATGGAAAGACATCGCTTGATTACCGGTCAATAATGTAAACCGTTAACAAGCGCGAGAGGAATCACCAATAATGACAATGACCCTCAAGGTACTGCAGTACAATTTACGTGGTGTGAATAAAGGACTTGGCGTCGAACACCACGCAAAATCTTCTGGTCGAAGGTCATTGATGTATACCTGTCGCCGGAAATGAGAAACTTGCCATTGAGGCATGCAAGCTTCAAAGTACTGGGGGGGTTGTTCCTAGATCAACTTCCTGGATAATGAGCTGAAGTCGACAAGAAGCGATCCGTCAAAAGGAGGGCCTTAATGAATCCCACATCAGTGACACGGAATGGAGTTAATGATTTTAGTGGAGGTGAAAACAATCTGTGAAATATGATTCAGGGTGGCGATCATGGGTGGATGAAGGATAATGTATGGCAGTGGATGGGACACGGTTGACTCTTTCTGAACAACATCTCTTGAACATATAACGACACTGATGTGATGGATCGGTAGCATTACCCCAAATGTGGATGGTTTGGCGAGGACCATGGTGATGAGACCGGTGAATGAAACAACCCAACCCGATGTGATACGGAGGACAAAGTGTCATGTTCAAGAGCGACTTGCTACTATTAAAGCTTTGAGGTTCTCCCAATTTTTCCCCAGTCATTTCTGACCAGTACCTCTTTATTTTTGTCAAGCTTGAGGAGGATAAAATATGCTTGTTCTATAACCTACCCTTCGGGCAAGCCCATCGCTATATTTTAACGAGCTTAGCGATAGGGAAACTCGTTCTCGTCTAAAGACAAGTTTGTCGCTATTTAATCATTTTAACGAGTCTAACGACAAGGAAAACTCGGTCCTTTTCATTTTTAGAGAGTCTGAAAAGGTACAGAAAGTTAACTCCAAAATTCCTTTTTCGTCATCTAATCCCTTAAGTCCGAAAAAGTATAAAACAATACAGAAGGGATGAGTTTTCGATAATTTTAACGAGCCGAATAAAACAAGCGCTCGACCTTTTTGTGCAATAATCCCTCAGGTCCAAAAAGATTAAAATCTAGAGGAGGGATAGCTCTTCCGGTCACTTTAACGAGCTGGAAGGCCAAAACTCGGCAAACTTTTCATATTTTACGAGTTTGGAGAAAAGAGCTCAAAGAAGACTCGTCTTTTGAGGAACGAGTGATAAACAGGGATAGCAGCAGATTCCAGGTACAGGTTGGAATTTTCCAATCACGGCAGTGTCACAAGGATGGCTAAGTGAAATCACTCTTCGCAGCTGTTCCTCAAAATGGGTAAACAATCATATGGAGGTGAACGATTGGCCAAATGGAATGGAGGTGGCAGGTGCAAAACACGACCAAGGCTTTTATGGCTAATAAATTTACGATCACAATGGTTATTTACCGGTACTGGGTTCATTTTTTAAAGAGCTTGAATGCGCCAAAACACTACTCAAAAGCTTATGTTTATTTTTTAACGAGCATGAACTATGACGCTAAAACTGCTCGGATCTCGCTTTTCTATTTTTTAACGAGCATAAATTCCGCGGTAAAACTGCTCGAACTTATGGTCAAATTTTGATTTTTTACCATTACTAGCTTTTCTCTTTTCAAATATAGTACTGCTTTTTCAATTGCTGCAACAAACTTTGTTAGAAATGAATAATATTTGCATGAAAATGAGATTATAACCCTAATATTTCACTTTTAAACTGTGTAAAAAGCCATTAAAAGGAGTTTTTACCTCTCATTTACCATTTCATTTGCATTTGGTTTGTTGGAGCTCTGGAGGTGCCTCTTCCCCCTTGATTTTCACCAGCTGATTCCGGGAGATTCTGCGGACGATTTTCGGCGCCGTCTGGACCAGGTAGGAGCTAAACTCTAGCTCTTTCTTTTCATGGTTTCCTTCTCCTGTTTTTTGCCTGTTTTTCGGTCTTTCTGAGCCCCTGGGGTTTTGCCAGGGCGCCCTAGGATCAGCGCAGGTTTCCCTTTCGAAACCTGCGCTGAAGGTCAAGCTGCCTTAAGGCAGCCTGACCCTCAGCGCAAGTGGGAGACTTCCTGCCTGCGCTGGGCTCAAAAGACTGAGTTTTAAGGTCATTTTTGATGATTTTTTCGCCAGTTTTTCATCAAATCAGGAATTCACTCTTTCTCTTGTTTGTTTTGCAGGGAACTTCGAACAAAATGTCCCTTACATGGAAAGAATGAGAACATGAAGAGGAGGACATGATTTCTCTCCATGACCCGGTCACGGTGAACGCGCTGCGGAACTGTGGCCTGCTGAAGTTCTTCCGTATCTCTAGCATGAGAGCACAGATTTCTTTACTGCAGTATATGCTTGACGCTTGGGATCCTGTTAACCAAGTGTTCCAGATTAGGGGGAAGACCATCCCCTTGACCATAGAGGACATGTACTTCTTGACTGGGTTGTCAAGACGAGGTACCCCCATTTCCTTATCAGGTACGGCCCGGGGGACTGATTCCACCAGAGATTATGTCCGCCAGTATTGCAGGGAAGGTTCTCAGCCGAGCAGAGACGGCAAGATTGTTATCCGTGAGATTACTGATCGGGTTCTCAAGTCCATTCTGTTTACTATTGGTAGGATGGCCGGTAGCGCAGCTCTACATGTTGCCAACAGGTCTTATATGCAGCACGCCTTGGAGTGTCTCCAACCGAAAGTATTCAACTGGTGTGATGCAGTACTTGTTCAGATGAAAAGTCAATTGACCAAGGTAAAGGACGGGAAGCTGAAGAACTTTGGATTTGGTTCTATTCTGACTGCCTTCGCCTTGGAGAAAATCCCACTGATGCAGCCTCAGTACATCATACTTGACTTGCCTTCTCCGACCGAGCCACGCATGCAGAGCTGGGTTGACCACATGTCTAGGCATGCGGGTCAACCTCAGATTACTTTTACTGAGGCCTTCTTTAGGTGGTTCGAGCGCCAGGAGATGGCGTTTTCTGAGTATCCATATGTGGGTATGGATTTCCGAGGTGATCCGGAATTGGTGCTACCGGACGGCGAACAGTGGGGTGCCATTGGTAAACTCTTTGACCATATTACTGTTTATTGTTCTTATTCATAATGTTGTTGTGCTTTATTCTATCAAGACTTTTAATTGTACTCTTGGGTGCATGCAGATATTGGTCCTGTTCGTCCAGCAGTTCGTCCGAGATCGCCAGCTGCTGCTCCGGCAGGGGAGCCTGCTAGGAGAGTTGTTATTCGCGATCTTGACGACACTGAGACCCTTACAGCTGTGCAGGAGCAGGGTTAGAGCCTTACTCGTGGCCTTCCGGATGTACAGATTGACGAGTTACCTTTACAGATGCAGCGGCATACTATTGGTGTGCCTAGACGATGGACTCGTCTCTTGCGCATGATTGCACAGGCCGTGACGTACTATCATGAGCACCACTAGGCTAGGGTGCCCCCTAGCATCTTTTTGAGTTTTTAGGCCATATGACCAATTTTGTCTTGGTTACAGAACATTATGTATGAACTTATATAAACAGCTTATATATTTTGATTTTCGGGTTTTATTCTGGTTGATATATATGATCCATATGTACAATCTTTGATGATGTGTCCCCCCTTTTTTATAAATGTTGCAAATGTCTATCTAACACATAGTTTGCTAATGAGTCAGTTAATGTATTTAAGTTTCTTGAAATATGTTGATATTGAATTGAATCAAATCGTCTTTCCAAGATCTTAACCCTTAGGAACATGCGATAAATAGCTGGATTGCGAACAGAATATATACCATTGAGTTGTAGTATTACGAGCTGTGAGTCTAGCCTGACAATTAGTCGGCGTATGCCACGTGTGATGGCATCAGAGAGTAGTTCTATCAACGCGCTATACTCAGCGATGTTATTCGTTGATTGCCCAATACATACACCTCTGAAACTTACTAACTCGCCGCTTGGATAAAAAATGGCCCAGGCTGCGGAGGACAGGTTCCGCGAACTACGACTCGCTCCGTCGGCATATCCAACACATGTCTCCATAAGGTTTGACATCTGCAACGAACGAAAAAGGCGGATCACTCGACCAAAACAAACACTTTAGCGAAAACAAAATACAACAAAAGCATCCAGGTTACTATTTAAGCATAGTAACGCTTGAGGTACAACCCGTTGCGGGGCTGCGCCAGTGGAATTCCATCGTAATCCATTAACTCGTAGGCTCCTTTTGCTAACACCCTTTTAACAATATAGGGGCCCATCCATAAGGACTTGAATTTACCTGCTCCCAATTTATCGGATTCTTGGTCATAAAGCAAGACCAAATCACCTTCTGAGAAGACACGGGGTTTGACATTTTTGTCAAACTGAGCCTTGACTCGTTTCTTATGGGCTTCGTTAGCCAAAGCGGCGTCACGACGGGTTTCATCCAACTGGATTAATTCCAAGAAATGAGCCTCTTCTTCTGAAGTTCCGGGGAGGAGGTCGATTGCGAGTTTAAGTGATGAAATTTCACACTGGATTGGTAAGACTGCTTCCAGGCCATACACCAGTTGAAAAGGTGTGAACCCGGTTGCGTTATTTACCGAGGTCTGGTAAGCCCACAAAGCTGAGTACAGGATTAGGTGCCATCTTCTTTTATGAACCCCGATCATTTTTTGCAACATACGCTTCAGGACCTTGTTGATTGCCTCAACTTGTCCGTTGGCTTGCGGATAATATGGGGTAGAGCTGTCGTGAGATAGCCCTAGCTTGGCAGCTAATTCGACCATCATGTGATTGCGAAAATGCGACCCATGATCTGTAACTATAGCTTGTGGTACGCCGAACCTGGCGACTACATGATTGAAAAAGAAAAGGGCAGCTGTTTCACCAGTGTTATCCAATGTAGGCATCGCCTCGGCCCATTTGGTAAAATAGTCAACAGCGACTATAATATACCCATGCCCCCCCGGTCGAGGTGGGGTTACATTGCATGAAATCGATGCCCCACTTGGCGAAGGGCCCAACAGCAACTATCGGCTGTAAAGGTGCGGGTGGTCGTCTGGTTTTGCTATCAAAGATTTGACAAGCATGGCAACTTCTGACTGCGGTTATGCAATCTTTGAACATGGTTGGCCAGAAGTATCCTGCTCGTAAGATTCTTTGCGCTGTTGCATATCCAGATTGATGCCCTCCACATGCGCCTGAATGACAATCATTCAGGGCTTTTTCGGCCTCCTCATGGGTAAGGCACCTCCTCAGAACTGTATCGACACCACGACGGTAAAGTGTATCACCGACAATCATGTAGTCTTTTGCTTGGTATCGTATACGTTTTTGTTCGGAGCGAGAGGTGTTAGGCCTGAACTTTTGGGTTTGGAGATAAACTATGATATCTCCATACCACTCATCGCTTACAGATATCAGAAACAAACTTTCGTCCACGATTGACTCTTCCGATGTTTCATCGTTGGACAACGATGGGAGATCGCATAACAATTCTGCGAAAACTAGAGCTTTCTTTGATTTGGATTTTACAAATTCCAGATCAAACTCTTGAAGGATTGCTATCCATTTTGAATATTTGCCCCCCAGCAACTGTCGCGACAGTATATAAGTCATGGGGTTGCAATCTGACAGGATGGTAGTTTTCCGAAAGAGGACATAATGTCGAAACCTTTGAATCGCTTGAACAGCTGCAAGCGCTAGTTTTTCAACATAAGAATATTTACTTTCTGTATCGTTTAAGTTTTTACTTAAATAATAGATAGGATGTTCAATTCCATCGACTTCTTGAACTAAAACCATTGCAATGGTCGTATCCGCTGCAGCCAGATACAGGTTAAAATCTCTTTGATAGTCCGGGGCGTACATTAATGATGCTTTTACTAGACAATCTTTCAGAGCATCAAAAGAAGCTTGCGCCACCTGGTCCCAGACAAAAGGTACATCCTTTTTCAATAGACGAGTATAACCCTTAGCAAGTTCTGCGTAATTTGGAATGAACCTCCTCAGAAAGTTTGCTTTCCCTTGGAGTTTCTGAATCTGAAGCAAATTTGAAGGTGGAGGCAAATTAATGATTGCCTGAACCTTACAGGGGTTGAGACGAATCCCATCTTTAGAGACTACAAAGCCAAGTAAACGACCAGAACCGACGCAAAACACACATTTGTGCGGATTGAGTCTTATTTTGTAGTGTCGGCAGCGTAGAAATATCGCTCTTAAATGTTGCGGATGATCAGTCCGCTTTCGCGAATGAGCCGGAAGATCGTCGAGATAAGGTTGAACAATGTTCTTGATGTCATGGAAAGCATAATTCATCGCCCTCTGAAACGTCGCCCCTGCATTCTTTAAACCAAAGGGTAATTTTCGATAAGCGAATGTGCCCCACGGACAAATAAATGCAGTCTTTGACTGGTCCTGTGGGCGGATATTTATTTGATTATACCCGGAAAATCCATCCATAAATGAAAAGATTTCACATCCGGCGCATTCATCAATTATCTGGTCGATGAAGGGTGTAGGGTAGTTGTCCTTCGGACAAGCTTGGTTTACATCCCTATAATCAACACACACTCTAATCGTCCCTTGTTTTTTCATAACAGGGACAATATTCGATACCCAATCGGTTAGAGGAACCGGGTAGATGAATCCAGCATGGAGGAGTTTGTCAACTTCCGCCTTAATGGCAGCAGCTTTCTTCGGGTGCACTTTCCGAAGCTGTTGTCTTACTGGTTTGACATCAGGATACATTTTAATTTCATGTTCAACGATACTCGAGTCGATGCCTGGCATTTCATCATATGACCATGCAAAGACATCTCTAAATTCGCGAAAAAGAGCGTTATATATTTCCAGTTCTGAAGGGGAACAACCTTTGCCGACATAAATATTTTCTACAACATCTGTTTTGGTCGAGATATTTATGGCTATAGTCTCTTCAATATTGGATAGGTTTCGCTCGGAATCCACTGTATTTACAGTATTCGTTAGGAATTCAAATACTGAAGGGTGATAAAGGTCACTTTGAGTATCTTCTTCATATTCCAGAAGAAGGGAACGATGGTGGTGATCATTCCATGGTGCCCCCTCAATCATCATTGATTGTAAGATTCCTTCGTCAGTCCCATGTACTTTCGACCAAGGATCTAATGGGGTTCCATATTCTCTAGATCTGTCTACCCAAACGCTTGACGAGCGTTGATTTGGGCTCGCCTCCCATGCTTGAAACATTGATTGCTACAATATTTCTAAAGGGCTTGGGGGCAAAACCATTGAATGATCCATGTTGACCTTCGTGGAAGATATCATGTTGCAGGTTGCTACAAACGGTACATTTCCTATATAAATAGGAGGTGGTAGCGCGAAAGTTCCCATCAATGTGGGGTCTTTCAATAATCCTACTCCGATATCTTGAATTGAATGGTTGCTCTCATGGATCATAGGAATGCTTCCTGTAACTTGTGAACCATTAGGGAGGAAATTCTGTTGGTCGACGATCGTAATCCCTCCTTCAAACAGGAATGCAATCTTCCTAAAATAAGTCGACACGACAGCTGCCATGGCATAAATCCATGGTCTACCTAGTAGGATGTTATAGTCAAGATTTCCATCAAGATTTAACAATATAGGGGCCCATCCATAAGGACTTGAATTTACCTGCTCCCAATTTATCGGATTCTTGGTCATAAAGCAAGACCAAATCACCTTCTGAGAAGACACGGGGTTTGACATTTTTGTCAAACTGAGCCTTGACTCGTTTCTTATGGGCTTCGTTAGCCAAATCGGCGTCACGACGGGTTTCATCCAACTGGATTAATTCCAAGAAACGAGCCTCTTCTTCTGAAGTTCCGGGGAGGAGGTCGATTGCGAGTTTAAGTGATGAAATTTCACACTGGATTGGTAAGACTGCTTCCAGGCCATACACCAGTTGAAAAGGTGTGAACCCGGTTGCGTTCTTTACCGAGGTCTGGTAAGCCCACAAAGCTGAGTACAGGATTAGGTGCCATCTTCTTTTATGAACCCCGATCATTTTTTGCAACATACGCTTCAGGACCTTGTTGATTGCCTCAACTTGTCCGTTGGCTTGCGGATAATATGGGGTAGAGCTGTCGTGAGATAGCCCTAGCTTGGCAGCTAATTCGACCATCATGTGATTGCGAAAATGCGACCCATGATCTGTAACTATAGCTTGTGGTACGCCGAACCTGGCGACTACATGATTGAAAAAGAAAAGGGCAGCTGTTTCACCAGTGTTATCCAATGTAGGCATCGCCTCGGCCCATTTGGTAAAATAGTCAACAGCGACTATAATATACCCATGCCCCCCCGGTCGAGGTGGGGTTACATTGCATGAAATCGATGCCCCACTTGGCGAAGGGCCCAACAGCAACTATCGGCTGTAAAGGTGCGGGTGGTCGTCTGGTTTTGCTATCAAAGATTTGACAAGCATGGCAACTTCTGACTGCGGTTATGCAATCTTTGAACATGGTTGGCCAGAAGTATCCTGCTCGTAAGATTCTTTGCGCTGTTGCATATCCAGATTGATGCCCTCCACATGCGCCTAAATGACAATCATTCAGGGCTTTTTCGGCCTCCTCATGGGTAAGGCACCTCCTCAGAACTGTATCGACACCACGACGGTAAAGTGTATCACCGACGATCATGTAGTCTTTTGCTTGGTATCGTATACGTTTTTGTTCGGAGCGAGAGGTGTTAGGCTTGAACTTTTCGGTTTGGAGATAAACTATGATATCTCCATACCACTCATCGCTTACAGATATCAGAAACAAACTTTCGTCCACGATTGACTCTTCCGATGTTTCATCGTTGGACAACGATGGGAGATCGCATAACAATTCTGCGAAAACTAGAGCTTTCTTTGATTTGGATTTTACAAATTCCAGATCAAACTCTTGAAGGATTGCTATCCATTTTGAATATTTGCCCCCCAGCAACTGTCGCGACAGTATATAAGTCATGGGGTTGCAATCTGACAGGATGGTAGTTTTCCGAAAGAGGACATAATGTCGAAACCTTTGAATCGCTTGAACAGCTGCAAGCGCTAGTTTTTCAACATAAGAATATTTACTTTCTGTATCGTTTAAGTTTTTACTTAAATAATAGATAGGATGTTCAATTCCATCGACTTCTTGAACTAAAACCATTGCAATGGTCGTATCCGCTGCAGCCAGATACAGGTTAAAATCTCTTTGATAGTCTGGGGCGTACATTAATGATGCTTTTACTAGACAATCTTTCAGAGCATCAAAAGAAGCTTGCGCCACCTGGTCCCAGACAAAAGGTACATCCTTTTTCAATAGATGAGTATAACCCTTAGCAAGTTCTGCGTAATTTGGAATGAACCTCCTCAGAAAGTTTGCTTTCCCTTGGAGTTTCTGAATCTGAAGCAAATTTGAAGGTGGAGGCAAATTAATGATTGCCTGAACCTTACAGGGGTCGAGACGAATCCCATCTTTAGAGACTACAAAGCCAAGTAAACGACCAGAACCGACGCAAAACACACATTTGTGCGGATTGAGTCTTATTTTGTAGTGTCGGCAGCGTAGAAATATCGCTCTTAAATGCTGCGGATGATCAGTCCGCTTTCGCGAATGAGCCGGAAGATCGTCGAGATAAGGTTGAACAATGTTCTTGATGTCATGGAAAGCATAATTCATCGCCCTCTGAAACGTCGCCCCTGCATTCTTTAAACCAAAGGGTAATTTTCGATAAGCGAATGTGCCCCACGGACAAATAAATGCAGTCTTTGACTGGTCCTGTGGGCGGATATTTATTTGATTATACCCGGAAAATCCATCCATAAATGAAAAGATTTCACATCCGGCGCATTCATCAATTATCTGGTCGATGAAGGGTGTAGGGTAGTTGTCCTTCGGACAAGCTTGGTTTACATCCCTATAATCAACACACACTCTAATCGTCCCTTGTTTTTTCATATCAGGGAAAATATTCGATACCCAATCGGTTAGAGGAACCGGGTAGATGAATCCAGCATGGAGGAGTTTTTCAACTTCCGCCTTAATGGCAGCGGCTTTCTTCGGGTGCACTTGCCGAAGCCGTTGTCTTACTGGTTTGACATCAGGATACATTTTAATTTCATGTTCAACGATACTCGAGTCAATGCCTGGCATTTCATCATATGACCATGCAAAGACATCTCTAAATTCGTGAAAAAGAGCGTTATATATTTCCAGTTCTGAAGGGGAACAACCTTTGCCGACATAAATATTTTCTACAACATCTGTTTTGGTCGAGATATTTATGGCTATAGTCTCTTCAATATTGGATAGGTTTCGCTCGGAATCCACCGTATTTACAGTATTCGTTAGGAATTCAAATACTGAAGGGTGATAAAGGTCACTTTGAGTATCTTCTTCATATTCCAGAAGAAGGGAACGATGGTGGTGATCATTCCATGGTGCCCCCTCAATCATCATTGATTGTAAGATTCCTTCGTCAGTCCCATGTACTTTCGACCAAGGATCTAATGGGGTTCCATATTCTCTAGATCTGTCTACCCAAACGCTTGACGAGCGTTGATTTGGGCTCGCCTCCCATGCTTGAAACATTGATTGCTACAATATTTCTAAAGGGCTTGGGGGCAAAACCATTGAATGATCCATGTTGACCTTCGTGGAAGATATCATGTTGCAGGTTGCTACAAACGGTACATTTCCTATATAAATAGGAGGTGGTAGCGCGAAAGTTCCCATCAATGTGGGGTCTTTCAATAATCCTACTCCGATATCTTGAATTGAATGGTTGCTCTCATGGATCATAGGAATGCTTCCTGTAACTTGTGAACCATTAGGGAGGAAATTCTGTTGGTCGACGATCGTAATCCCTCCTTCAAACGGGAATGCGATCTTCCTAAAATAAGTCGACACGACAGCTGCCATGGCATAAATCCATGGTCTACCTAGTAGGATGTTATAGTCAAGATTTCCATCAATGACTTCTACATCAATTTCTACTGTCTTTCCTCCTAGTTCAACTTTCAAGTTATTAAGGATACCGTAAGGGGTATAAGTCCTTCCGTCGAAAGCTTTTAATGTCGTCGAAGATCGTGACAAGGTTGGAGATCCTAAAGTTTTCCAGCAACTCATTGACATAATACATGTCGAGGCTCCCTCATCAATTATCGTTCTGTGAACAGTTTTGTTGAGTGCTTTCACTTGAATAAGGAAAGCTAGCTGAGCTGGTAACTGAGGATCATAACCCTTGTGATCAAAGGATACAAGATTGGAATCCTTAGGATCAACCCCACCAATTGTCGATAACAATGCCTGCCTTTGGGTTGGACAATTTTGTAGCACTTCAAGAGTTGACATAGCGGATGGCGATTGGGCCAAATCTTCCACTATATTATAATGCTGCGCCGCTCTGGCGCGAGGATTAAATGTCGACTTGTGTACTACACCCTTCGGTGGTTTTATTGTTAATTCAGGGATGGTGGGCGTTACAACTTCTGTCGAAGTTGTTGTCGAACTACTTGGTTGATCTTTACCTTTTTCGTTCGACACCTGAGTATTCCCATAATCTTTGTTCCTTGTCGAAATCAAAGCATCATTCTGCTGTTTCGAAACCGACAACATAAGGACTTGCGACGGGGAAGCATTTCCACTATCAACCAGATTTTGACCTGGGTTGGGAAACAGATCAGTCAACACAGCTGAGGTTTGGGAACTTTTAAAGAACCTTTTAAGCTCAGCTTTGTAAGGACAATCCCTTGTCCAATGATCTTCGTCACATATCATACATGGACTGTTTGGTTTCCCTTTTCCAGGAGGGTTTGAAGAATTTTTTCCAGGGGATGACTCACCCTGTTTCTTCTTCTTCCCTTTGTTTTGCTTCTTCTTGCTTCCTGGTTGATTGGTTTCTTTGCCTTTATCTTCTGATACGGCATTTACTTCCGAAGCAAGAATTTCTTCTTTTGCATTTTGATCCGAATTCTTACGGGCTTTCTTTGACGAAGCCTTTATCGATTTCGCGTTTGCTGTGCCAATCACGCCATCACCGGCATGAGAGTCACTATTTGATTTAGGAGGGGGAGGAATTGAAAAATCTGGTCTAGGGGCGTCAGGTATTTTGTCATAGAGTGTGCCGGACTGAGTATAAACCAAGTCCAAATATTGTGCACGAGCAATCACTTGCTCCTCTGTTACGACTCCCCCCTTGGCCACATCTTCCGTAATAGCCGGAAGTAACGACTTTATAAACCATTCAGCTAATAGCTGATCGGGAACATATGTTTTCACCATCCTACGACGACGACGCCACTCATGTATATGATCAGATATGTGGGTAGCAGTTGTCTGTTTGAAGTTGGTTAATATTTCTGTTCCCGTTTCATACCTTATCGGTAATTGAAAGTGGGTTAAGAAAGTCGTGGCTAGGGAACTAAAGTTGTCGAAAGAGGCTCTTGGCAATTCAATATACCATTTAGCCGCTGGACCTGTCAATGTCCTCTGAAAAAGGCGAAGTCTTATCGAATCGTCGTTAAGGGTGTTCGACGAACACCACAGATGAAAAGTCATCACGTGATTCGACGGGTCTTCACCTAGATTTCCATTGAATTTAGGAATGTCAGATGGAAGTTTATGAGGAATCGCTGGCCACCAAGGGGCATAAGCAATCGGATCGTTGGTTAAACGGTGTAAATCGGGTAACTCTAAAGTTGCCACGAATGGTAACTGTTGATTCAGGTTAGGCGAAGCGTAACCAGGGTATGATGGAATCGCTTGAGCAGTGGGCCTTTGCATACCAGCATAATGTAATTGATGTTGGTAGGACTGATACGGTTGGTGGACTTGACCACTGTAAAGTGGTTGGTTTTGACCATTTTGGATATACGGTTGTCCACTATTCGCAAAGATCTGCTGCTCAGAACCTTGGTACACCTGCTGGAACTGCGGTTGTTGGTATTGTACAAGCCATGGTTGTGACGCCACGTTCTGTTGCGCCATGCTAACCATTTGACCAAGGTGTGGGGTAATTGTACCCGTTTGTACTTGTGTCGCCCCACGAGTTGGTGATTGTGGTTGTGACCCATGGTCAAGCGACTGTTGCATTACAACCTGAGAAATCTGAGGTTGACATGTAACAGGTATCGCTTGAACTTGAGACACAGTTACAATAGCCGGTGTGGTTGGGATATTCCTCACGGGTACACACTGTTGCATAGAATATACAATCCTTGGTTGTTGAGGTAGCATAGGTACCCAACTACTTGATGCAATTCCAGTATAACCTGAATACTGTTGAGAACTGCCATATGGATATCCTCCCGGAGGAGGTAATGAAAGGGCGTACTGCCCCCCATATGGTAGCAATCCGGAACTCAAAGGGATTGTTAATCCTTGAGGACTAGATGGCCCAAATTGACCTCCATGAGGATCGATCTGTCGAGTTTCAACATAAGAATTACCGGGTATTACTCCGGATGAACAAACTGGAACAGACCATACTGTCGAAATAGTCCCTTGGTGGACTCCTTCTAGCTATTGAGAGCTAGTTGGGACAGCTGGTATGCCGGCAAACATCGTTGGAGTGACGGCAGGGGCTTCTGCTGTCGCTGTGTCATTTGACACAGTCCTAGATGATGACGGTTGTTCAGACATTTTAAGTCTATCCAATAAATTGCCTAGCGATTCTACAGGGACTTCCACTTGTGGTGGATTAACCTCTGATGAAGGAAAGAGAGTGACCCCTACTCCAAAATGAGTTGGAGTACTTGCTTGTGGATCCTCTGCAATTTCCTCTATCGCAATCAAACCCGGTGGAAGAGGAAGACCGTCAGGTCCGTAAAATATTTCTGGTGCCGAAGAAGTGGTTGTTTCGACAGTGACAATTGTTTGGGGAACAAAACTTTCTGGACCGGTTACAGATGGAACTGGTTCAGTTACACAAGTATTTGCCCCCAGACTAGGATCAGTATTACTGTCCTTCTGTGGCTGTTGAACTTCTTCTATAGAGGCAGGGTTTCCAGAAATGTTAGGAGTAACCGGAACCTCAGTTGCAGTTGGAACACTTGTTCTAACTTTCAAAGGAGATTTTGAACCGGTTAAACGAGTTCGCTTTGCCCGTACTGTTTTCGAATCCAGGGACAAAGACGGTTGACTCGTAAGCCTCCGCGAACGACGGGGTTTCAATTGACTTTCTTCCACGATTGCGGATTACTCGATCAACTAAAATATTAAAAGGGGAAATTTTTGTTTCCGAATTGAATGAATTTTATTAGACGCTTTTAGACACAACTTGCTTTTTCACTTTTTAAGAGTCGAGAAAAAGCTAAAGATGACTCTAGTCTCCTTCGATGTATTAACGAGCCCGAAGTGACAAATGCTCGGTTGGACTTTTTCAGTTATAGAGTTTGAAAAAGGCCAAAAGAAACTGCTCTGGAGATCTAGGCAGAGGGTGTGCCAAACCTTTCGCAAAACCACAGAATACGTTTTACGGTACGAGTGGTCGATCTTCGTGAATGCTGTGTTCACTGCATTGCGATCAGTAGGGCGGCCGACATGGTTTCCTATTGGATAAAGGCTTTATTCCTATAGGGGTCTCCCAATATATACGCGACGGTACGTGGGAGCACAAGTCCGTATTAGTGCCACCGAATCTCAGGAGGAATCACCCACCTTCGTCGAGATCGACAGTCACTACGTTTAACGACGCCGGAACACGTCTCTAGCTTAGACCTCTAGATGTTTGCGTTATGTTTCAAAGCGTTGTTAGGTTCATTCAATATATTTTAAGTTGATCTTTTTAAAGTTTGCCTTTCAAGGTTCACCACGAGATGTATTGATACAAATTCCTAAATGCAGTCTAAGATGAGAAGCAAACTTTTTCAATCCTTTTGACTTATCAAAATCTTAACTACTGAGGGAAAAGAGAGACAAAATCTTTTCACACAGATCAAAGAGCACTCGCTAATGCACTTTTTCCCTAAATCAACATACAAACTTATATGCAAAATGCAAAGATGCAGGTATTTCTTTTCTCTTCCTTAATGTTTGTGCGACAATACAAAAAGAAAGTTGTTGTATAACTTTGAATTCAATTTCAAGTGAAAGAAAACAAGCTTGTCCAAAATCAAAAGACACCTTAAGATTTACTTGTTTCGACACTAGAAATACATAAACTCAAACCAAATGACGAAAGCAAAAGCTCAATCAGCTATGAATAGCAAATAAACTAACTCTTAAGATCAAAACGACACTTTATCACAGGTCTAGATCTAAGAGGCCACAGCAAGACTAGTTCACTTTCGTTATGGGAAACTGTAAATGCATAAGAAACACACAAAGAACAAACACAGTTTCTTTATACAACCGAGGCGGAATAGTGACAAGGAAAGTTGGTTTCAGATAGGCACACTGACTGGTAACAAACAGCAAAAACAAGAGTGAAAACAAGGCAAGAACCAGCAAGAAACCCCAGCAGCACAAGGCAGGACTGGTCCAGCGCAGGTGGAACACTGCCTGTTTGACCTTCAGCGCGGGTATCCCCTTCGGGAACTGCGCTGAAATGCAAACAGCCTTTGTACAGCCTGCACTGAAGAACGAAACTTTCGTTTCTGGTGGTTTCCGGGTCACAGATTGCTCAAAAATTCACAGTTTTTGCTCAAATCAGAAGCTATCAGTCAAGGACACACTAAGGGATGACAAGGAAGATGAAAAGCTATCACTAAGAGCTTATTAGAGTCCTTTTGGATCAGCTCTTCAAATCATAAACTTGCCCATAAACTGAGCTAGAGTAGTTGCCCTCTACTTTGTATTTGAAAGATTCAAACACAGTTCGATTCGGTACTCCCTTTGTTTATGAAATGAATAGCAAAAACACAAACAACCAACAAGATACGCTTCCCCAGCGGAGTCGCCAATTTGTTGTTGGGAAAAGTATCCAATACGGAATGACCCTATCCCACTCTAAGGGTGATAGTACCTCAGCAACAACTGAATGCAAAGCTATTCAAGATTACTTCTTTATGAGATGAGAGAGAGAAGAGAAGGATGATCCACTAACCGTTATATTGCGCTAATGGTTGATCCAATCTTCACTCCTTGCTGCTTGCTCCTAGTTCCTTGCTCTTTCACCGGCCCAGCTACACAAAGATCCCGTAAAAGCACAAGAAAAGGAAACTACAAGAAGCATACATCCATAATCGATTCAGGGATTAGCATAAATCAAATATACAAGCATCAATTCACCATAGAGACACATGCATATAGAAGAACCTCAAATGCTTTATTAATGGAAGAAGCAAAGTTCTGAGAGAGTTACAACCATAATAGGCCCAATCCAGCAACACCTCCCAGCAGAAAGAAATCTCCTCTTCACCTCCTTCAAAGCAATCACCCAATAGTTCTATACACAAACCAACAGCACTTCCTTACTTGCACAAAATTCCAGCCTCCTTAGACCTCATGAGAGAGCTCTATATATAGGATATTTGGAGAAAGGATGAGTCAGCTTGAGCTTGGCATGAAGCTGACTAGTGTCCTCTCCCACTTTAGTTATTCTTTAGTCCTTGAGTCCACTTGGAGATTCTTGCTTCCACTTGGAGATCAAGAACCTCTTACTCATCACAAGGCGAATTCCTTGACCCAAGTGTCAGTTTGGAAGCTTCCTGGGCAATTGACACCTTGCAGAATGACTGTGCCACTTGGCCAATCTCGCCCAGCGCAGGTAGCCTTCATTGCTTTTGACATTCAGCACAGGTACAGAGTGGAGCAGTTGACATTCAGCGCAGATGCTCAGTGGAGCAATTGACATGATCCAGAAACAGCTTGTTTTTGAGTGTTTTCAGGTGGAGAACTGATTTTCAGTGCTGTGGTTTGCTGACCTTGTTCCTCTAGGGGTAGGAACAACATGTTTAGGGACTTTGGATCCCTTAAATTATTGACATTTCATGCTTCATGCTGTTAGGCACAAAAATGTCTATAACACTTTTCTAGGTGAAAAGTCAAGAATAGTAGATTAGATGGCCTCTGAATGACTTTGATTATATTCTACAATGTTCCTTTCCCTGCTACTTTATTCTATGTATGACAATGATGTTTCTGAAGGTTGGGGCCTTCTCTTTGGGCTTCAACTCCAAAAGTCATTGTCCAATCAAAACTGTGACATTACCAAGGATATAGTATGTACATGTTAATCATCATGATAAACTTAATAGGTAGGATCAAAGTAATGTTTTATCATTTGACCATTGACTTGTCATTCTTCTGATGATGTACCATCTAAGTTCTTCAAATGATATGTATTGTTTCCTTGTAGAGCCTGGATAATGTATGGACATTTCCATAAGAAGTCAAACTTCCCATGTTTCCCCTTGTCCTCTCTTCTGGAATCCCATCTCAACACTTTGTCTCCAGGATGGAAATCTTCTGCTTTAGTTCTTCTATCAAATATTTTCTTGAGCCTTTCCTACCATATTTGGGATCTTTGATACACTTCCTCTTGGTTTGCTGCAAATTTATGGTCTGATTAATACTCCTTTAGATATAATTGAGTTCAACTTGGGCTTATTGAAGTAGTATCATAACAGGAACTCTCAATGATGAAGGAAATATTTCCTCCATGCCATAGACTAATTCATAGGGACTAGTCCCAATGGATTTGTTGGTTGTTAATCTATCTGCCCATAGTGTATTTATCAGTTTCTTATGCCAAGTCTTTTTATTTTCTTCCAACAGCTTCTTAATAATATTAATAAGGCTTTTTTTGGAATAATCAGCTAAACCATTCCCTTGTGGGTAATAGGCTGTGGAATGGCCTAAGGTAATGTGGTACTTATTACAAAAACTGATCATTTTTCTTGATTTAAAAGCAGCAGCATTGTCTATTATGATTTTTGTTGGGCAGCCAAATCTCGATAATATGTTGGTTTCTAGGAACCCTATGATTACTGCATCTGTGGCCTGTCTGGAAGGTATGGCCTCTATCCATTTGGTAAAGTAATCAGTGGCTGTAAGGATCCATTTATGTTGGCCAGAGGAGGGAGGGTGGATTTCTCCAATGAAGTCAAGACCCCATTGTTTAAATGGTTTTTCAGTAGAGATTGGTTTCAGGGGTAAAGGTAATAGTTTTCTCTTGCCCTAAAAACTTTGGCATTTATGGCAAGAGGTAACAATTTTTTTCACATCAGCAAACAAGGCTGGCCAGTAGAAACCAACCCTTAAGATCTTATCTGCAATTGATTTCCAGTAGAGGTGTCCACCACAATCTCCTGCATGAAAATCTTGAAGTGCCTTGTCAGCTTCATTTTTTAGTAAACAACTCAATAAGATTCCTTCATGATTTTTCCAAAAAAGAGCACTATCTAAAATGAAAAACTTTAAAGCTTTCATCTTTACAAACCTACTTTTTGTTTTGGACAACCCTGGAGGACCCTCCAGGTTTTGTAGTACATAGATTATGTCAGCATACCAAGGTGAATCTAAAAATGCCTGGCTGATCTATGGAGTCGCCATCTCCTGTTCATTGTCCAATTCATTTATGTATAGGGCTTGGCAGTTTGTTTCTATCATGAGTTTAGCCAAACCCTATCCTTTTATCAATTTTGTAGGTTTTATTTCAATATCATATTCTAAAATGGTAGCAATCCATTTACCTCTTTTGCCTTCAATTCCTTCCTGAGTCAGGATGTCCTTGACAACAGCATTTGGTACATAGGCTATCACATGAGAATATAATATATAAACTCTAAAGTCCTTAATTGCTTTAACAAGTGCAAATCCCTGTTTTTCCATGATTTTGTAATTCAGTGATGCATCTCTAAGTGCTTTACTAAAAAAGGCTATGGGTTTCTCACATCCTTGGTCATCCTTTTGTAGTAAAACAACTGCTATAGTGTGCTCTAAGGCAAAAGAAAAAATTATGAAATCTCTATCAAATTGGGGACTAGTAAGGACTGGTGTTCTGGACAAAGCCATATTAATTTCTTCAAATGCTTGTTTGGCTTCTACTGTCCATTTTATACTTGAATCCTTTCTTAACATGTTATTGAGTAGCCTAATTAATTCTGCTAAATTAGATACGAATCTTCTCAAAAAGTTTATCTTTCCTAAAAAAGCTTGAAGTTCTTTGATGCTTCTAGGATGAGGTATCTGCAAAATTGCTTCTATTCTGGCAGGATCAATCCGAATTCCATCCTTTGGAATAATGTGACCTAAGAGCTCACCTTCTTCAAGACCAAACAAAGACTTTTTAGGATTTAAAGGGATACCATATTTTTTGCACTTGAGGAATACTTGTCTCAGATGATCCAAATGTTGTTGATCTGATTTAGAGAAAATAGTTAGGCCATCCAGATATATGACAAGAAAATCATGTATTTCTTTAACAAACACAATATCCATTACTCTTTGGAAAGTAGCTCCTGCATTTTTAAGTCCAAAATGCATTTTAATATACATGAATGTGCCCCATGGTGTGGTGAAGGAAGTTTTTTCTTGATCATCAGGGTGAACTAGAATCTAGTTGTACCCTAAAAATCCATCCAGAAGTGAAATCCTAGAGGCTCCCACTACCCTTTGCAAAATGTGATCCATCTTAGGTAAAGGGTAATTATCCTTTAAAGAAACTTTGTTTACATTTCTCAGATCTACACATAGTTTGATTTCACCAGTTTTCTTCCTAGTAGGTACTAAATTAGATACCCACTCTAAAAATCTTATAGG
This sequence comes from Pinus tabuliformis, assembly GCA_031772625.1. NCBI lineage: Eukaryota > Viridiplantae > Streptophyta > Pinopsida > Pinales > Pinaceae > Pinus > Pinus tabuliformis. The sequence goes on along the minus strand of CM062806.1, from coordinate 489,797,902 downwards.
TGCAATTATCCCTGCATCATACATACGTTTAATCTCTTTCTCAATCAGTGGTAGTAATACAAGGTTGATTCTTCTGAGTTTCTATTTGAATGGTTTCTGGTCTTCCTTCAAAGGTATGGTATGTTGAATTATTGAGGTATCATATGATTTCAAATCCTCATAACTCCATGAAAAAGCATCCTGGAATTCTCTCATTAGTTCAACATATTTTAACTTTTGGTCAAGACATAAGGACTTTGATAGTTTTATCATTTTTAGATTTTCTTCTGTTCCTAAGTTATACTCTTCAATGTCTGCTTTTAGTGGTTCCATTTTTGGTTTCTTAGGAATGTCATTGGAATCAAAGAGGTCCTCTAAAGGAGTTAATCCCTTGGGCAGATGATTGTCTTTTAGATCTAGGATCTCTGTTTCTTCTTCATTTATCTCATCAAGGTCCATCTGTTTTAAGTCTTGAACTTCTTGTTTGGTGAAAGTTGTGGGATGAAGCATTTGGATTGAACTATCTTCTACAATGTTGGCATCTACTTCATCTATCCTTTTAGTAGCATCAATATCTATGTGACTATGAGAAAATTCACTATCTAAAGTCAGAAAGTTGTTAATTTGCTCATCATTTTCGAAAACTTGCCAGTTCTTTACATTATCAAGGATAGCTGGCCTATGTATGATTTCAACTGTGAACTGGTGGTTAGGTTCAAAAGCAAATTTACAAGTACTAGCAAACATGGCCAGACTATGAGCATGTAAGTTGTGCTTCCTAGGTACTACAGCAAGTTTAGTTTCCAAAAAAGTATTAAGAATCTCTATAACTGTTCCCCTATAGTACCCTAAACGAGGATCTCTAGTCAAATATTTCCCATTGATCTGTTTTATGATTAACTCTAAATCCCCTATAATAGAAACTCTAATTGCTCCTAATCTTTTTATGAGTTTAAGTCCAAGCAAAAGAGCCTCATACTCTACCATATTGTTGGTGCATTTAAAGTTCAGCCTATATGCATGGCCTTCAGCATGGTCGTTCTCTAAGTTATGCACCCAAATTCCTGCCCCTGCCCCTAATTTGTTGACTGAACCATCAAATTCTAAGTGCCAAAGTATTTCATGTACATAATCAGTGTCAGGGGTTTTTGGAATTTGTTTTACAGGAGGTTTCATTTTTTCATCCTCATCAAGTTTATCTTTGTCATCTAATTTATCATTTGTATCTGAGATTTCTTGAATCTGAACACTTGTTTTTCCTATTTCAATTTCTTTTGGTTTTGTTGTTAAAACTTGTTCATTGTTGGCAGGATTGATTTCGGCATTATATAGAATAAATGAATCCATATCTGAGTGTACTGAGTAGATAGGGAAATTTTGTGGTTTCTCCTGGCTACTTACTACATATTTCATTAATGTCTCTCGATATAGCTTCTTAGGTTGGCCAAAAACCAAGATAGTAGCATAGGACATGTCCAACTGTAGTGATCCTTGGAGTTTAGCACCCCAAGACCTAGATAACAACATTTCATATTTTGGAGGAATATTTGCTACTACTATATCCATCAAGATTGTTTTAGCAGGGTACTAAACTAAGGAAACACACAGGTCTTTCACTAAACGTCTCACTTGGCTTGAATCAAAAGAAAAGAGATCTTTATAAGGTCTTGTGATGTCAAGATCTAATTTCTCCATTACAGATTTGGGCATTAAGTTGTGAGATGCCCCAGAATCAAACATAGCAATATGGAGGATTTTTTCATGAATATTTAGACTCACATAGAAGGGAGGAACACTTCCTTCCAGGTGTTTTCCATTTACTTCAAGTCCAAAGATCAGTTCTGGTTGGTCATCAAAAACATTTACAGAGTCTTCGGTTCCAGTGATTTTGAGTGATCTATTGATTTTTTCTCTGTAGGCATCATGTTTAGCTAATTCGAACAGTGGAACAGCTACCTTTAGTTTGCCTACTTCGGCTTCCAGATTGAAAGGTTTTTTAGTTTAGGTTTTTAGTGTTTCGAACAGTTGGATTCTCTCTATTTTTTGGGTTTTCAGTGTTTTTGTCTTTTCATGAGTAGGGTTAGTGTTTACATTTTCTCCTAGATTAACTTCTAGTGGTCCTTCCACATTTGTCCTAGTGGTAAGGGGAATTGACTAGTCTCTGTTAGTCTGTTGATTGTTAGATATATCTTCTATTATTGGATTTGAGGGGTTATTGTTAGGTCTAGACAAAATTTGTACATGTGGAGTTATTGCTTTACCTTTGGTTGGTTGTTTGGGACCTTTTTGTTTGTTACTGTCAAGAAAATCAATTCTTATACTTCTCAAATTATACTTTTTGTGAACTTCATAGATAGTTGTATCATATCCTTCCCTGAAATCAAACGATTCTCCAGACTGAGTTTGAAATTATTTGAGAACATAAGCCTCTTGATCGTCTTGAGTTAAAAATAGTTCTCCCTCATTGTTGAGTCCCATTAGGTTTATCTGAGTATCTTCTCGTGGATCTTCAGAACTAGAAGCTTCTATGTAATTCTCTTGGAAAGGGGGTCTAATGTTCTGATCAGGGCCAGTTTTCCCAGTGTTTTGATTTTGTTTCTTTTGGAAATTGGGATTCCTCCCTGTATTGGCCTACTGACCCTCCCAAGGTGATTTTCTTTCTATGGTTTCTACTCTATCCCCTAGTCTTTCCATTCCTTTAATTATAGCATCCAGTTTTTGTTCCACATGTGAAGATTCTTCTTTCACTTCTTGCCTTAGCATGTTTTGATATCAAATTAGCCTCAACACTGACAGCTATACTTTGCATTTCTTCTAAAGTTCTGGGGGCTCTTTCTCTTAACTAAAAATCCGTATCTGAATCAAATCTATCTGGGAACTTGATCAAGGCTAAATCAGGTGGGGGTCTGAGGTTTTGAGGAATTGCATTGTAAACAACATTAAACCTTGTGCAGTAATCTTACACAGTTTCCTGATTTCCTCTCTTAAGGCCTTCATATTCTGATAAGATATACAAAGGATCTTTCTTCTTCTCCCAATGATCTAAGAATTGTGTATAAAGGGCTTGTAGGTCATTTATTTTGTTTTCTCTTAGGGCTCTAAACCAAGTTCTGACTTCACCTGTTAAACTTTGGACAAATACCCTCATTTTAACATCATCGGCATCAATCTCATCTATTTCAAAATAGTCAGTCATTTTTTTGGTATGTTACTGAGCTGTATAAGTACCAAAACCATCAAAAGGAGTGATTTTACTTTGATAGTTTTGGGGCATGGCACCCAAGTTGGCAGGTAAATTCAAGGGGGTATACCTGTTTTCCATAGCTGGAGGTAGTGTTGAAACAACAGATGGGGTAGCCGTAGGGGTAACAATAGGAATTTGAGTTATGGATGGAGGGGCAGAAGGAGATGTTTGTGGTGGAGTGGTTTGGGTTGAGATATGTGAGGGACTGATGAAGTACTTGCAGAAATAGCAGTGATTGTAGAGGGATCAGGTGTTTGTTCAGAAGTGAGTTCAGATTGTATTGAATTTTGTAAATGTCTGTCAATTGCAACACTGACAGCTTCAAATTTTAAATCTTCAATAAACACAGGGTCATGAACCACGTGAACCAATTCAGACTCAAAAAATGTTACAAATAAAGAGGTTTCAAATGCTCATCAAAGGGCTCGTCCTCAAGATAAACCCACTTTACAGGGAAAGATGTTGATCTGTAAATAGGCGGAGAACTAGCAGTACTTTCTAGACTTTCCTATCTCCTAAGAATTCTGGGAATCAGATTAGGGTTCTCAAACACAGGTGGTGAATTTGGGTTAGGATTTGACCTAGTATAACGAGTCCTTTCTGAAGCCAGATTTCTTGGTTATGATTTTCTGAATTAATATCAACAACTTCTATGTTTCTTTAGGATTTTTGAGATTTAATTAAAAACAGTCCTAAAGATTTGTTTGACTGAGGAACTGGTTTATGTTTAGTTCATAAACTAGACCGGAGATAGACTAAAGCATCATTCATCTACTTATGATCTTGCAAAGCAAGAGCAGTTTGAAGGCTACCTGGCTAACTTCAGGCTCCATCTGTAGTTTATAAAGTAAACAGTAATGATAACAAATTTCCGTCCCTAGTGGAGTTGCCACTATGTTATCACTCAGATTTTCCCAGAAGTTGTAAGAAGGGGAAAGGGGTCCGAGGTAACCACAAACCAATCTTTTAGATACAGAATCTAGCCAATCTGTATCCAAAGAGGGCTCTCTCTTTAAGTTTTAGCTTTGTTTGATAAGGTTTTAGGCTAGTTATTAGAGCTTGGGGTTTTGTTTGAATTTGTTGGTGAAGTTCAATAGCAAAGGGGTAGAACTAAATAGTTTAGTCCATTGGGCTAATGGAGTCAGGGAAAATGGCTCAACTGGATTTGGTTTCTCAATAAAGGATGGTTTCACAGGGCAAGATAGCTGAACAGGGAACAAATAGAGACTTAAAAAAGATGGGATGGGCTTAAAGGGTTAAAGGGCAACTAAGAATCCTTCAACATAATTTAAAAGAGCAGAACATGACTAACCATCAATAAAGAGCAATTAAGAATTCTTTACCAAATGATTAAGATGAATAAACTAGAAAAAAGGAGCAATTAAGAATTCACTGTTTATACTAGTTCAAAAGAAAATATTGAGAATAAAAATGACTGAAGACAGATTGCACTAAAGCACTTTCTGAATTATTCTTTTTTGTTTTATGTTAAGATATGAAACATAGTGAATATAATAAACCTGAAAACATTAACACATGAGATATAAGATACTTATTTGTTTGATGTCCAACACATGAATCCTGAGAAAAGTCCTTTACATTAATCCTTCATCCAGCCAGCCATGAAAAGTTTGTCCAACAACACTTTTTATTCCAAAATATCAGTTTTATAGCAATGTCAAAGAATCCACCCAAAATACTTCAAATGAAGAAGTATTTATACAAAAACTTTACAACAAAATATCTCATAACAAAGTGAGATATAAACTGGGGTGACTAATCATATCTTTCAAGAAAATAGGGCCATAAGACCTCATAGATGACAGATAAGGCAATTGAATGGCTTGTTGTCCCTATACTTGAGAATGTGCTGGAGTTAGGCCCTATGATTTGGCATCTTGTTGTCCTTGGTGTAATTATGTGCTGGTTACCCTGTTTTGATCTTCCTACTGATACAATTTACCTGCATCTGATACTCTTTATCTATTGATCTCTTTTCATCCTCTTTACCCTCATTTACTATGGTAAAATAAAAATTTACCTTTTACCATAGATAAATTACAAAATTTCAAGCATTTCTTCCCACCATTTTGGCTGTGGTATTCTAGTTTTCAGAAGCTTTCTGAGGCTTTCATCTATTTTTGTATACTTGAAGAATGTGGACTGAATTGGGAACAACTATTTGAGCTCATGCTTGACATAGAATAAGTTCTCTAGTCTGTCATAGAGAACTCAGCCTGTAGGGAGTGATTTTATTCCTGATGCACTTGTTGATGAACTTGCTTGATTTCCTGCATATTTATTCAATTTATCTACATAATCTCTATGCTTCATTAATATATCATTAATCACTAAAGGACTTGGTAGCCCTTTATTCTGCAAAATAGCAAACTTCTCCATGAAAGCATTAATCTCTACCTGCATGTCATGACATCTTCTTTCTAAATTCTGCATCAAAGTTTTCTTGGTTAATACCCTTTTGATTTCCAAAATGGTTTCTGTTCTATCTGTGACGCCAAATTCTTCCAACTTTTCCTTATTCTTGGTATTCAAAAAATTTATGAGCCTATTGGCTTCATCAGGCATTTGTCCTAATTGTGCTTTTGTCTTTTGAATTTCTTCCTGGGTTGTCTTCACTAGATCAATCTGCTCAAAAATTACTTGAATGGATGGCCAAACATCATTTATGGATTGAGTGATGTTGGCCCAAAGAATTTTCTTGATTTCTGCCAGAGGCTTGTCAAAAGTGAGATCTTTTTCTAATGTTTTCACTTTATTTTCTAATGCTTTAATCTCTCTTGTTTTTTCTACAACGTTTATCTTTGAGAGATCATAGTTTCTTTCCATCTTAGCAAACTGTTCTTTTACCTGTTTTAGCTCTGAAACTTGTAGTTTCATGTCCTCCATTGACTTTATTAATTCCTCTGTGCTCAAATTGGCACTGTTGCCCTATGTTGTCCCTGCTGTTGCTGTTGTTCCTGTACCTGTGACCACCTCTGTTGTGGCTACTAGGATGTTTGGTGATAATGCTATCCCAAGTGTAGAAGGGACTGCTGTTGAGACTGCTGGTATTACATCTAGAGGCTGGGAAGTCGACTCTCCCTGTTTGCCTTTCACTGCTTTTTCTAATGCCTGCTCTGTCTCATTCAATCGTTCATTAAGTTTTAAGAGAAGATCCATCATCTCTTCTTCAGATCTTTGCTTTACAATCTCTGCAGTCTGTGGATGCCTTGAAGGAGGCAGCTTTAGCTGCTTCCTCAAGGCAGCAATATCTTCATCTTTCTTTTTGATTAATGCCTCTACACCCTTCACATCTTTGGGATCATGTCCCAATCCAATAATAATTTCTTCTAAAGACTTTATTCTGTTGTCTTTGGCTTGGGAGGAGGCTTTCTCCAAGTGTAGCTGGGCAGTTGTATTATCCAAAGAATTTTGTAACCTATGGGCCATCATTGCCTTACCAGTCAAGGTTGAATAAATCATTTCTCCAGTTTGTTTATGCAACTCAATCTGATCCATAGGATGAATATCCTTTGCCATGACCTCCAAATTTGTTCTGATATAATCTGTTGCTAACTGAGGTTGTTGCACTTTAGGCTTGAAGTAGCTCATTATCATTTTTCCCTCTTTAATGTCATAGGATGACATTAATTTGATTTGTGGGGGCCATTTTCAAATATTGATTGTAAATTTGAAGCCTCAATGGATCATTCCTGGCTTTAATTTCAGTGAATGTTTTCTTAATATCTGAGGCATCTTTTCCTGGTGGCTTGAGAGATGATACCTCTACACTGTGCTGCCTTTCTAGCTCTTGTCTCTGTGAGCTAGTGGATGTTCCTCCCAATGGGAAAGTTTACTGGCTAACTACCCTTTCTTCTTGCTGGCTATCTGTAATCTCTTCAACAAATTCCTCCTCTGAAAGGGGATTTAGTCTTTGTCTTTTTGTTCCAGGCTGTCCTCAAGGTTCACTGGCAGGGGTAGTAGTTTCCCTGTCCCTTTTTTTATTTCTTTCCTCATTCAGAGGAGTCTGTAAGTTTGGAGTTTCTTCTACATTGATTTGAGTTGGAGGAGTTGGAATTTGGACCTGTTCTTTGGAGGTTTCAGGCTACTTATACATTGTATCATGTTCTATGATTTGAATGCTAGTTTCCAATTCTTTGCCTTTGGATGATCCTATGGCTGGTGTACTGGTTTCCTGTGAAGACTGCTATGAGGTTCCAGCAATGGATGCACCAATTCCTGACCTTTGAGATAGCTCGAATGGTACCTGCCCAAAAGAATCCAGGTCAAGAGTTTTCTCAAGATCTCTCATAGCATTTTCTATATTGACCTGTTCATTAACAGCTTCTACTAGGGTCCCCTCCCTCCATTCATCCATGTTTGAAAATTGTTCAATTTCTGGGATCCTATGATGTATGTATGGTGACAGCTTGTTCTTCATTCTTCTATCACATATAAAGCTATTAGGGTCATATGGCCTCCACCCAAAACTCTTTTGCAACTTAAGATGATCTTCTAAAATTATTTCTACCTCTCTCCATGCTTCTCTATTGTTGCAAATATAAGGGCCTAACTGATTCTTGATCCTAATTTGAGCTTTCTTCTTGGAATTACAAAAATGGACTAAGTCTGTATGCAACATTTGTCTGAAGTATTCCAATGCAAACAATCTCATTGGAACATACGTTGGGAGCTTAAAAGGGCAGAGCTCACACCCATAGATCCTAATTTCTGTATGGTTCTTGTATAGGTAGCAATCACCTATTCTGTACTGCTTGGAGAGTTGGAGGATTTTCTTTATATCACCACTGATCCTAGGAGGATAAACTCCTGTCAATAAAGTGGTTTCTGGATGCACAAATAGATCAATGAACTCATTGTAAGTGTAAGGGTTCTCAAGGGATTTATGGAAAGTGGGACTCCAAAAGATAACAGACCTTGAATTTCCTTTGGTGTCAAGTTTCTTTGCAAGGAAAGGAAAGTTATCTGACTGATAATATAACATAAGATGATAGATGAAAGTGGTGTATTTAAAAACTTCTTCATTTTCCAATCTAAGGAGTTGGTCATGAATTTTATTGGCAATATAGGAGGCATAGTCATATTTAACAGCAGGGGGTTGTCCAAGGGTAAATATTGATAATAGGGTGACCTCGTCAACACATTCACTAGTGTTAAATCCCATCACTAAAGATATCATATCCACTATAAGTCTTCCCATATCTATGAAGAATGTCTGTCCATAAGGGGGTGGGCCTTTGGGCTGATGTTTTTCTAACATGAAGGTCTGACAGAGGCGAATGAGTTCTGATTGTGGCATTTCAGCAGCTTTCTCAAGTAAATATCCCATAGAAAGGGGAGTGAGAGCTTGACCAGGGGAAAATTGCAACATTTCATTAATGGATGCAGCTGTTATGGGGAATAAGACTGTTTGACTTGGGGACATAACAGCTCTTAGGTTAGGATCATAATTGGCACAACATTGATGAATTATATCTGGGAAAACATGGACTAAGGGGAGAAAATATCTGGGAAGGTTGGATTCCCACAGTCCCAAGACGTCTGAGCCATTTAGGTAGTTGTCTCTGACTTGGCAAAAGGCCTTAAGGTGATTTTGGTTAGTGGATATGTCCTTTATTTGGAAGTCTTTATCTGCAAGAGGCAGATAGTCTTGGTCCTTATGAGGGGCATTGATCGGTGTGATATTCAAAACAGCGGGGGTTCCCATTTTTGGTTCTTGTGGATTCAAAAATGGAATTTGGGTTTTTTATGAGAAAATAGGTTGAACAGCAGGTTTTGGGAATCTATACAGTGAAACAAAGTTTGGACCTGTACTGAATTTAACTCCTTCTTGTGGAATTTTCAATATAAAACCAAAACTTACAGGCTTTCAGTGGAAATTGGATAAATAACTGTAATGGGGAAGTGAGTAGTACAATGGCAGGTTGGATAACTGGTTCCGGAGTGTGTTGCTACAATTTTTCTGACCAAGTGGCGGTTGGAAAGCTTTAGCAGTTGGTTGGGACGTCGCTTTGCATGGGAACACAGTTTTCCATTTAAAACATTGAAAATGACATTTCATTGGTTTTATTCGCAAAATCTAGGTTGGCGAGGTATTTTTGATTTATCGGGTGAATGACATAGGCGAATGAACAAGGGCTAGCGATCACATAGGATTTGCGATGCATGGCGGGAGTACGATGTCAAAACCGCTTTGTGATCGCATGCTATCACGCGATCACAAAGTGGGGTGCGATATTAACACAGGTCATCGGATGATAGAAAGGTGATTGGATAGTGGACGGGAGGAGTAGTACGGTGGGGGCTTAACTGCGGTGGGTCCGACATAATTTAAAAAGTTAATTAACTATATCGGGGCGATTGCGAATGGATGGGGAGGTTATTAATTAACCCCTATTTAATAAACTGGAAGGCCGAGGTTCTTAATGGGTTACTGATTAACTCATTCATCCTATTTTAACACAAATTATGGTTATATTTAATCGGGGCGGGATATATAAGATTTTGCGATTTTTTATATATATTTAATAATACGGGATAGGGTGAAATTTTCCGGGAATTATATAATATAAGTCAGAAATTAATATGAAACAATGTGATAAATAGTGCTAAGTAAAGCATTAAAGTTTACTTTTAAACTTAGGCTTAAAGTGGAAAAGGGGGTTTTACGTGATATTGTGTATTTTTCCTAAGTAAAATAGGATTTTACTTTAGGAAAAGACTTATGAGAGTGAATGAATGATTTATGGATGGTTTTAAGTACTTAGGCCTTTAGATCATTGGACTGAGGGTCCAGTCCCTCTAGAAGTCAGAGAAATGCTCTAAGCCCCTCCAATTTAGCAAATACCTTAGTGCTTAGGGATATTAGTGAAAAATTAGGGAAAATGAGAAGGGAAGTTAATTATGCTAACTTTGCTTTGCTTTTGATCTCTTCAATGTAGTGTATGCCTTGGACTTGCAATGAAAAATTAAAGATTAACACATTTAGAGACATTATTCATCACATGTATCATTCTGATATCATTCTGCAACATCATCTACCTACCCTACCTACTTTAACCTAGCATTTTTTCTTCTTTATTTGGGTGCACTTAAACTGGCAAACCCTTATCAAATCTTCCTTTTCTTTTACATGGAAAACCTATCTAAGTAGATACACTTATTACATCCAAGGGCTCAGATTAAACTATTGAGCTCATTTTATTTACTCTACCTATCTACTTATCTTCCAAGATTACACTATTTGGTCAGACATTTATTCTCTATTTCTACAACATGAAATTGAAAAATGAATTAGCCAAGTTTAAACAGTTTGGCTATTCATGAACTGTGGCATAAGTGACAAGCTGCATACAATTGTTCATTGCAGTGGCATTTAGACTTGCATACTTTCCTGGTCTATTTTTGTTTGGGGTTCATTTTTTCTCATTTTTTGACCATCTTTATTCTTTTTACCCTTTGATTTTTCTTTTAGGGTATACCCTCTTTACATTTTAAATATTTTTTTTTTTTTTTTTGAAAATATGGAAAGCCTTTGCAACAAGAAAAGGTATGAACATATTACATAGCTCATCAAGCCAATAATGACATATGACACCTATTGGTATAGGGGCCTAACACCTTCTATTCAAATCTAACTTTTGCACTTGTCTATGCTGCCATCAACTCCACATTATATCTCGCAGATCCATTTGGAAGTAATTATTAACTTCTCTTCGACAGAGTCGAGAGATACTTCAAATTTACTAATCTACTAGCTCCCTCTGAACTTGGACTTCATCTAGTATAATATATATCAACACAAATCATGATTCTAGGAAGGTTCATGTTGTTAGACATTTTTCTTTGATCTTCCACTACTTCCATCTACTTCCAAAATATTGGTAGCCTTCATTATTTACCTACAATCCTCACTAGGAGGCCACATAAAAAAATTACAACCAAGCAAAGGATATATAGACAAGAGACTAACTAATAGTAAAAACAATGATAGTAATAATCGGAGAAGAGAGATATAAAATACTTATCTTTTGAGAATTATAGGGGAATGTTTGAGAATTATAGGGCAATGTTAGCTCCCTCTTTATCTTAATTTCCTTGCATCCATTTTGCAACTTTATCATCATGTTCCTCATCATTAGCATGATGGGATTCCCTCCTTGATAGGGTTATGGTTTCTTCTTTCGATAAAAACGTCATCCTCCAATACTTAAGATCTAGTTCTAAGGCTTTGTACAAACCATAAAGCTCTCTTAATCATTTTTATTCAAGACTTACCTAGGGTTTTCTTCCTTTTATGGAAAACGTCTAGCTAGGATTCTATCTTTAAACCCTAGGGCTTCATTATCCTTTAATATTATTCTATATTTTACAAACCCTAACTTTTTAGAACTTGTTTTTAAAGACCAACAATCTTTACAATGTGCCAATTTCCCTTTCCATATTTCACCAAATAATCATGGATATACCATAATTATTAAGGATCTCAATAAATGTGATGTGATATATATTTCTTAGGAGAGCATATCTAATCAATGCTTTGCAATAATACTTTTGCGAATATGTATCTTCAACTAATCATAGATTTTTTACTTTTTTGACCCAAGAGTTTATCATAGAAATAATAAGGTTACATATTAATATTTGTAAATGACTCATCTTAATTTTTGGGTTTTCAAACTTGAAATGAGAACTCAGCCTCTTTGTCATATTCATGATACTCTTTCTTCAGAAGCATGCTAGTGATAATGATCCCTTCTCTTTCTTGTCTTGATGTGCAAATAGTATATTTCAAGGTTGAGCATCCATGATACCACTCTTCAGATATCATTTAATGAGTCATATGCAATCTTGCTTTTGAACATATAATACAACATTTCAAAATAAGAGCACAAATTCAATATATCTCATACTTCATCCTTTCAGTACATGAGTAAAGGTCACATACTTTTCCTATGTTATATTAATGACATGGGAGTCTCTAGGGTGAATGAAAATCGCCTTGAAGAATGATGGGGGGATCATTATGGATGGTTGTGGAAAATTTTGAATCATATTAGACTCCATAGCCCAAAGGAATAGCCACTGGTCCAAGAAGTTTGGTGACTCAACTTCTCTTCTCTCCATCATTTCTCATCTTTAAATTTTCGGCCTCTCTTTGCTTGGATGGCTAGATAGGGCATCAAGTGAAATATTTTAGAGGATTAATTTTTGAATTCCAGTTGGATAAAACTAAGATCTCTAATTTTGGTTGATGTCTCACAATGATTCATCCATAAATCCTTGTGCCCTAGGAGGGAAACCTAGCTTGTATTTCCTTGGATAGGGGCCTTTCTTGAGGGTTGTATGAGTATTGTATTCGGTGGAATAAATCATAAGAGACACTTTCTCCTCCCTTGCTTTGAGCTAGTAAGAACTTTGGAATTATTTCTTCCCACACTTATTCACAAAACCCTAGGTCTAGCGCAAGCATTTCTTAGGTGTTTCAAAGAGAGCGAAGGGAATTTAGGAAGTGTTAAATCATCACATAGAGATCCTTTGAGAGTTCCTACCTCATCTTCCAGATTCTTGACCTTACGAATACATATTACCATTGCATATCTCAAGCCCTAGGTCTTGATCTTCTCACCCCAAGGTATTTCTTGGAGAGCTTGTTAGCTTCATTGAAGCACTGAGCCTTTACTATGTCTCTCCTCAAATGGGCTTTGCTAAATCATTTAGTACCTAGTTATTGACTCATCAATTTCAAGTGATTTCATTCCTACCAAGGCTCCTCCCATCGATGAAAGTTCGTAAAGAGCAGGGGGCATTAGATGACTCGGTGACAATGTGTCATTTTTCCATTGTTGTCACTTAGTCTAGTAGTCGACCCTTAGGTTTCCATTCCTTAGGACCTTTCTATATTGTGTGGTAACATTTTTGGTGTCATTGCTAGGTAGGAAGAAAGTCTCTCTCCTTGGTCATATATTTGGAGAGGAAATCCTTTCAACAACAATACAAATCCTCTTATGGTAACTCCATCAGAGGAATGAAGTGCTTGTTCTTCATTGACCTTCAAAGTTAAATGCTTAGAGGGTGAAGAATGAGCCTAATGAGCCCCCCAAAATTATAAAATAATGTGCTAAGAACAAGCCTTGGTCACAAGCCAACCAAGTAGATATCACAAAATATGAATAAGCCATCCATATGCAACCCGAGTTGATGATGTCATCATGATGTAGGGTCGTTGGAGGGCCACATTGAGTCCTCTAAGTGCCATTATGAGACAAAGGGATCTGATAAAGATGAATTAGGGGATGACCCCTAGTTTTTCATGCAAGTCATCATGTGGGGCCCCAAAGTGGGTTTGGGGCACATTTACTGGTCTCTTGGGTTTCCAAATGAAAGAAAATTTTGTACAATGCTCCAAATGAGGACTTTGATGATGGTGCCTACCCTCCCATGTCTCAAGTGTGAGACAAACATCTCGTAGACCTTATATCAACTGCCCTAATCATGTTGATCTAGTTGGGTCATGCTATTCCATGTGCATGATCATGTGAAGAATGTAAATTGTTGAAGGTGTTGAGGGTGCACATGGCATGAAATGATTCTCAAACACATGATGGTGCCCCATGGTTCTAAACGAATCCCCTATAAATGTCAATATCATCCTCTGGTTGGATTTCGCCCTAGTTAAGGTTCTCATCCCATGATGAAACCACACACCAATTACATATAAGATATAATGTTCTTCCTCACCATCAGGTACAATAATTCATTGATGCATATAAGTGAACCAAGCTTGTTAATCAAGGGCACAAATGAGACTTCATAATGATCTTCCCTTCCAAATTTGGGGCTTTAAGCATGTAATAGTATTACCTCCCTAGGTAGGAGTGGCTAATAAACAACCTTATTAGGTGTTCCTAGCCCCTAAGTAGAAAGACAAGTCCAAGGTACATCCTTTAATTGATATGGGTCATGTGAATAACGATGAGATAGATAGGGACACAGGGATATAAAAACCAAATACCATGGGTTTGAGGATGGTAATGATGATGGATGTCCACATATCTAGGTGTATAGATGTAGGAGGGAGAAATAGTCGATACATGAGTTACCCTATCATTTACTTTTCCACCCTTATTCATTTGCCTTTTTCCTTTTCTTTATTTTTTCTTTGTATTATTGCTTGGGGCTCCAAGAGGTGGGAGCATGTTGTGTATGATATTAGCAATTATTACCCCCTTAAGGTGGGGCAGTGCATCACCCACTAGGGGTTGGGACGTGCGTGGGTTCCTTAATGATGTGGGGGCACTCATGGGGCCCTAGGAACCAGGGTGATGATGAAGGGGTAGAGTTCATGTTTGGCTTTTTCACATGCATTAATATAGTGTCCTGACCATATTTTGCATTTTATAATATTATTTTATTTTGTTTCTTGCTTATGGCCATGATATGCTTTTAAATTCTTCTTTTTTCATTGCATCAACCTCCAAAGCAACATTTCTGGGCCTGACCCAAACACGTGGATAAGGAGAGGGGGTCTACCAGTGCCTTGTGGACCTAGTGGTCATGTGGACCCAAAGAGGGAATATGATGAAATAGGGTTTGTAATGTGCATAGGGGAGTGAAAAATGCGAAATAGGAAAATGAGACCGCGCTACCAAAACTGGGGTTCCCAAGTAGTGCCCTTCCTGAAGCTATAAGCCAATAGGGGAGATCCCATGAGACGAGGATTGAGGATTAACTATCTCCCCCCTAGCCCTCCACCCCCTCCCCATTTAAGGTGAGGGAACAAAACTACAATCAAAACCCCTCCTCCTTCTAAGTCACCCAATAATCCATCTCTAATGTTCCCAAGGAAACACAAGCATAAGAACCCAATTGCACAATTAAAAACATACCTTTAGGAATGGTTGACCCACCTTCAAACATATGCTCTCGAGAGATGGGTGAGGGGACATACCACTGGCTCAGGGAGCGGAGATCAAATGATACAATATCTATCAGCTACACTGGTAGTTGTCAAGGGTTGCTAGCTACTGGCTAAAGGCAAATCTAGGAGAAAAATCCTCCTATGGGGTCACCCATTTTCGGTGAGTAATAAGGCCAAAGGCTCTCCAAGCTAGCTACTTTTTTCATGAGACCCAAATTTTGTTTCTCACTTGTTATGTTTTGAAAAGTGTATACATACGTGCCTTGTAATTTTGTGGTAATGTTCATAAGCCTTACCTTTGAGTCATGGCTCAAAGTAAGAAATTTTTGTGTCAAAAAACTTGATTATAAAATCTTTAAAATTAATAATATAATTGATGTAGCTCTAAATATATATTTATAAATTTGTTACAAAATAATGTAAAATTATCTTTTACATAATTTATTTTCCCATAATTAATATTAAAAAAATAAAAGAAATAAATATATATAATGTTAAATTTAATTTAAAATCACGATTAAAAATTACAAAACCATAGTAATACTTACAAGTAACTTTATTTATATCATTCAACATATCCCTGAAAAACTAAATTGAATTTAATTTCTTAAAATTGATATTATGAAAAAATCTAATCTGCATAAATAGTAATATAAGGATTGGGGATACTAATATAAGCATGGGAGAAGATAACAACCATCTGCCAAACCACGCGATAATTGACAATTCATAATACTTATGAGTAACTTTATTTGTATCATTGAACATATTTATCAAAAACTAAATTTAATTTAATTTCTTAAAATTGATATTATGAAAAAGTCTGATCTGCCTAAATACTAATATAAGCATTGGAAAGATAACAGTCATCTGACCACGATAATTCCAGTTAATAAAATCCCTTTAAAAAGTATGGTTGTATTCTAATTTTGAATTTAAATTTATCATGGAGAAGAAAAAAATAATTTTTGTAATTAAATATATTAATAAATGATAAATTTAGACAAATGTTTTTTGGATTAATCGTATTATAATGATGTGATTAATAAAGACATGTATTTATAATATAGATCACAAAAATCTTAGATTTAATATGACAAATTTAACTTAAAATAAATTATATTAATTAATAAATTTTTAATTAAATTATTAAAACTATATATTATTTTAATTATTTTTAAAAATGATTATAATTTTTTATTTATAAATTTTTTTCTATGCTGTTAATTTTTATGACTTGTTAAATTATCAAAACTATAATGATCTGAAAAATAAAACATTAAAAAGTTTTAATTAATTTTTTTTAGGCCAGATAAATCATATTAATTTTAATAAACATTAATTATTATCATCATCATATTAAAATAATAGAATTTAAATTAAAAAACAAAATTTATTAAATAATTAAATTGAACAATATAATATATATTTTTAAATTAAATTTAAACTCAGATTTTAAAATAAAAAATAATTTTAATTATATATAGAGATTATTAATTTTATATAAAAAATAAAAATAAAAAATAATTTTTAATTATTTATATATATATAAAAATTTAAAAATAATTTTATTTTTATTTTTTATACGGAAATTTTTAATTATATATATATGTTTTTAATTTATGAATTTTTGAGCCTCAGAATTAATGTAGAATAGGAAAAAGTTCATTGTTTCATTATGCAAAATTTAAATTACAAGATAATTTTATATATATATGTGAATTTATAATTAAAATATAAATTTTAAATAAATTGGAAAAAAAAAAATTAAATCAAGTTATGATAAAGATTTAAGAAGTAATTTAAGTCAGTAAAGTAGTTATGTCGTAGTCTAATGATTATGCGTTTTTGCACTGAAATTTATGGAAATTCCAGTCATATTTTCAATAAATCCCCTAGGGATTTTTGTAAATCCAAGTAAATGCTGTCAAAATTCATAATTTTCGTTGCCTTAGAGGTTTTTGATGGTGCTGAATCCATTTCCAGTGTCAAAAACATGATTCAAACACTGCCTCTAGAAGATCTTTTGAAAAATTTTTTGCCTCGGCCACTTTTGGCCATCCGGGCAATTCCTCACCACCTCCTTAGAAGACTCCCTTTACTTTTAGCAAGATGTACATATAAAGAGACTTATTATTCACAGTTTTTTAATTACATAGTTTTTTTTTTCAGATTTTATTTAGCTGATTTTAATTCATGTCATTATTTTTAAATTATTTTGATAAATGTGTTTAATTTGAAATATAGTTTTCAAAATTTTACTTTAATTATCAATGATTATTAAGTGGATGGTAGAGCTTTTATTGTGATTGAATATTCTAAAATATTCTTAAAAGTAAACAAAGATCATGATTTTAAATTTATTTGAAAAATAGTCAATATTATTAATAGTCGTCATCCATCAAATATAGAAATTTATCTCAAAAATAGTTTTATGTATATTTTAGAGTAAAAAAAATACAAATCAAAGTAAACTAAATTTAAAATCATATTTTTAAATTGGAATTAAAAAAAAAAAAAATTAATAATAATAACAAAAATTTAATTTAAAAAAACAAGAATTAATGTAAATTCATTTTAAACCCAAATTTATTAGCCACATGAAGACATCAAATTTTTTAAAGTGTAATTTTTTAATTATCTAATACAAAATAATTAATACATAGAAATAATTAATATATAACATTAAAAAAAATTACGGATCAAAAAATTTAATTAATATATATATATATATAATCCATCCAAATTTATAATTAAAATAAATCTATAATAATAATTATTTGAATCATTAATTTCTTCTTTAATTTTTTTTCCATTTAATATTGATTTTAAAAAGACAACATCCTTGGCCAGATGATGTTCTACACAGAAAATTCACTGGATAATAAGTGCTTTCAAAAAACATCCTCAGAAAATAATGTTCAATATAGAAAATTCATTGGATACCATCAATTTCTTATTTTACATTTACTTAAAACAAAACATATATATTTAATATTAATTTTAAAATGACAACACCATTGACAAGATGATGCTCCACACATTGAATTCACTGGATAATGTGCATTTTCAAAAAACAACACCCTTGACAAGATGGTGTTCTACACAGAGAATTCATTGGACACAATCTTGCTGGAAGATAAGGAAATGAGAAGGTGGTGCAGCATCTTTATTACTTGCAAGTTGACATCCAACTTGACAACTACCACCCATGAATTCCTGGTTCAAGTTGACAATTGACACCCATGAATTCCTGGTTCAACCCCTCTCTTGGGTCTCATCCACTTGCCTTCAGTTGGCCCATCGTTTTGCAGGTCAACTAATCCACTAGAAGGACCCACTCATCAGAACGTCCCCTCCCCGCTACTTCACAGTCCCAGAGGAACCACCGGCCCACCTTAAATTTGAAAACAAGTTGCCAAATCCTGCAATGGGTGGTTATAACTTGCAAGCAGAAATTTCTAAAAATTAATAGTCAGTTGTCCCATGATGGAGAATCTTTAAGTATTTTAGAATTCCAATGCTGAAAAGAGTTTTGATGGAGGTAATCAGTGATGCAGGAGGTGGTGATATGGCGAACAATGACAGATCTTTGCCTGTATTGTGAAAATAGTAAGGAAGAGTTTACGAAGATCAGATAGAAATATGGTGAAAATTGACAGCTGTTTGCCTGGATTGGAAAATTAGTAAAATATTAATGAATAGCATTGAGAAATTTGGTGAACACTGACAGATGTTTAGCTTTCTTAGGAAGAATATTGAAAAACATTTTTATATGTTTTTCAGACCAAATAGAGCTATTGTATTAGATATCCATATTATTATATTTCTATTCCACTGCCTACCTCATTATAACTCGAAGCCTGGTAAGAGGGCACCATAAATATTTATATCCATAAACATTTAATATGAAAATTTAATAATCATTTAGTTTTATTGTTATTTTTTAAATTAAAATTAGTTTGGATTTAATTTTGAATCTATTAAGTGTTTAGAGGATTAAATCTTTTAAAGTGCAATTTTTTTTTGTAATGTGATCAAATCTCTCAAGATGCACATTTCTTTTGTTGAATGTAAAATTTCATAAAAAAAAAAAATGGTTTGCATTAAAGAGATTTGATCCCTCTTAAGATTTAATAAATCTGGAGTTAAGATGGATCTACTTTGATATATATATATATATATATAAACCACCGGTTGTCAAAAATTGGAGCAACTTTAAATTGGGCTGGTCTTAATTTTACCTAAACTACCATAACAGTATTTATAAACATAGTTGGTTATACATTTTTAATTTTACTTTTATTTTAAACAATTTGATTTATTTATTATGTTTAACTAAGATAACAAGGCATTACAACATCTCTTTCATAAGAGTCTATTGGCACAAAAAAGGAATAACACTCAAATGAGCATAAAACTTGTAACAATGAGTATCCTAAACTTGTAGCAATCTTTTTGTTTGCGTTGAAATCTACATATGGATAGATACAATTTTCAATTAATTTGGAACGTCATCAATCTTTAAAACATTTTAGTCTTTACAACGAAAAAAAGTATGATTATATATCTACATTGTTTTTATTTAGAAAAGAGCTTGTCTTTCTTCCACATAAGGAAATAGGTTAATCAGTAAGGCATCTCGCTTCAATGAAAACATGTCCCCCTTAGGAATCACCATGTTTTTTCTTGAATAATGGTCATGAATGGGGTAGCATTCGTAGATAGTAGTATTTAGTAATGACTATACCCATTGCTACTTGACAATTGGGTTTTAAATCATGACGGGGCTTCAGTGTTGTAAAAAAGTTGCTAAAATTGTAAAAATATTTTTCCTATGTAAAAACTAAGTGATTCAATAGATCAAGATTGTTAGGTCAATAATAGTGGTTTTTGGAACCTAGTATTTGTAACCTATGGTATTAAGTTGTGGTATTATGTGTAGTCAAAGCTTTTAAGGAACCTGGGAATGCTCCATTGTAATGTGCCAAAGTTGAGCAAGCTAAACACTCACTTGGATGGGGCATAATAGATCTATTATTATGTTGTTTTTTTGGCACTTAGATTTTCAGGATTAAATCGATGTACTCTAAACATGCTACAATTTCACCCTGAAAATAATAGAAATGATAGTGTAATTATGAGAAAATCCGCTGAATTTTTTGAAATTTCTGGTTACAATTGTCAAGCTTTAGGATTGTAGGTGCCCCAAGGGTTCTTGATGGCGTTGAATCAATTTACGTCATCAAAAACATGTTTTAAACACTCCCATAGTTGGATTTCTTGAAGTTTCCTCGTGTGGAAATTGTGGTCTCGTTAGACAATGCTAATTAAATCATGGTGAGCATGTCTGGAAATTGTGGTCTCGGTAGACAATGCTAATTAAATCATGGTAAGCATGTTCGAAAATTGTGGTCTCGGTAGACAATGCTAATTAAATCATGGTGAGCATGTCCGGAAATTGTGGTCTCATTAGACAATGCTAATTAGATCATGGTGAGCATGTTTTATGTGTGTTGATTGCATGTATGAATATTTGTTAAATTTTATTTTTCTAGTATTTTTATCTCTAACAATTGGTATCAAAGCCATGGTAAGAAGACACTGAAGAAGCCAATTGGATTCAAGAGATTGTTTTGATTTGAGAAGGCATTCAGAAACTACAATCACTTGTATTGAGAATGAAGAGAAGATACTCAATTTCATTGAAGAGCCCTAAAGAGAAGAAATTATGACAATGAGCTTGGCATGGGTGCCTTAGTGGGCAATGGGCCAAGGATGAAAGCTATAGAGTGGAGAAGAAACTGATGTACGAAATTTAGGTCAAGATGAGGACCAAATCACATAAGTTGTGTAGAAATTGAAATGGGCTGCTAGGACAACAACAAAATTAAAAAATCAAAACATAAAATTGTTACAATGGAATTTAATGAAGATGGCCTAATACTTGCAAAACTTAGTTAATCATGTGTACCCTAAGGATAAAGTATTAGACATAGACCTAGGTGATAGGGATGAGACCACTAGGGTTTTCCACTTTGAAATTGAAAAATTTACCTAGTAAAATTTAAAAGGGGAATCATTATCTAAACTTGACTCCGTAAAAGACTAAGGTTGTTAGGTCAACAATGGTGGTTTCAGGCACTTAGTATTGGTGACCCATGGTATTAATAGTATTCCATGTAGTTAAAGCCTTTAAAAGTTTTGGGGATTCTCTGTTGTAATATGACAAAATTAATGAAGCAAAAACATCGCTTGGCATGGTTTGCTGCATTTAATTGGACTGATTTTTTTATATTAGAATTTTCCATAATAAATCATGATATACATAGTTTACGTTTATTATTATCATATATAATATACCTGGTTTATATCCATTATAACTGTATAAAATTTGTTATCATTTTTTACTTCATATTTTTATCTTCAACAAAATTTTCAATAAATCTAAACCAACGAATTTAGAATGCAACAAAACTCTTTAGCAAGAATCTGACATCCATGAAACTTAGATTCTGTGAAACTCAGACCTCTTCCAAACTAAGATTCTGCAAAACTCAGACCTGTTCTGAATGAGAAATCAGTGTGAATCTTTAGTACATGGTTAGCCAAAAACAAATAACACTCAGTTTAGTCTCAATCAAGAGCAGACCGTTTTGCCAAAAACGGAGTAAAAGTAGTCTCCCGTCTCATTCATAGAGTGTGGGATTCGGTGCCACTTGTCCACCAGAAAGGTCTAATCAGTACAGCCAATGACGTGCGCTCCCTAGTCCGTTCCAGCATGCGTGCTGTTCTGATTGCGTTGGGTCCCACCCATTGCTCTGTCGTTACTTTCTTGGTCTTATCTCTCCAGAGTTGTTGTGATTTGAACACGTGGCAGAATCTGAAACCCCGGAATTTGAGGCCGCACATTGATAGTAACCTGCAATTGGACGACGGAGATTCTCACCCACTACGTAGACATTGTGTCCCACACGTGGCGCTTTTTCTTACGGAAAATGTTACGTGGACTGCTCGTACATCGACAGATTGAGACATGAAGACAGCCAGAAAAGGACGTTACGAGCATTGGGATTTGGAGCGCTCAAAGGGCCACCTTGAGGGTTCTTGACAAACTTAACCCGCACACCCTACCATAGCTAATGTTTGGGTTAGTGTCTAGAACTTGGAAATATAAAAAATTTGGACCCTATGATGGATTTCCTTACTTACCCCCACCCGACCAGTCAGTGGTGATGATTTCTTTTTTGATTGCATCCCACGATGTAATATTAAAAGCTACAAAGTGTCACCAACCCTATGAATGACCTTGATTACCCTTTCATGATTCATTGAGTAGGACTCTTACTGAAATGCAGTTCATTAGCTTCTGCGAAAATTTCCTCCACTAGAAACTTACAACCAATAGCAATGGAGATGCTTGGGATCTAACATTGCATGAATTGCACTAGATGCCTCGAGAGGCCATGTTTATAGATAAATATATTTGAGGTTGTAATGCAAGATGGGTCCATAGCTCAAACATGGAAGATGAACTTTCATAAGATATCATAGGATATTTTAAGTTTGTTTTTTTCATTTTTTTTAAGATTATGATTCAAGTTAGGCAAGGTTCAAGATCAAATTTTTTGGTTGTCATTATAATATCAAGAGTATTAGATATATCAATAATTTATGATTTAGCATGAGTCAAGATGTTTCGATCCCACTTTGGTGGGGTCTATCCTAAGGGTCGTCTACTCTTTGAGCCTTATCATAATGGTCAAAGATGTCCCTAACTTTTTGGTTGTCATTATAATATCAAGAGTACCAGATATACCAATAATTTATTACTAAGCAAGAGTCAAGATATCTCGACCCCAGCAGAGTGGGGTCTATCCCAAAGGTCGCCTACTATTTGAGTTTTGTCATAATGGATCAAACACGTTCCTTGGAATTGAACCCAATTGAATAAGAAAACAAACCATTCTCCTACCCACTCAAACTACTAACTTAAACAACCTTCTTTAAAATTTGGAAAAAAACAACACTCATTTCATAAAACATTAGAAAAAATCACATTTAACTTCAAAAATATCTGACAGTTTGAAAAATACTTTGCCCACTCTTTTTGTTGGAAAGAAATAATGTTTCAAAAACAAAAACACATATGCATTTGTTTTTTAAGTATTTTGAAGTAGTAAATTATATTATCTTTAATATCATGAATATATATGATAACAAAATTAACAATAATATTTCAAAAACAAGAACATATATGCATTTGTTTTAAGTATTTTGAGGTAGTGAATTATATTATTTTTAATATCATGAGTATGCTTATGATATGACAATAAAATTAATAAATTTTCACCAATACAATAATATTATATTATCGTTATATATAATATTTTAAAAATTACATCAAAATTAATCCATATAAAAAAGTTCTTGAAATATAAATACATATATGATAAAAAAAATTAATTAAAGAATTCCAAATATAGAATATGGGAAGATATACTTTGAGATGTCTCTTGTTGTCCTAAAAATGAATTCTGTTGTGAATTCATAACCTCAATTCCATAATAGCAAGTATCGTGGATTATTATTTAGAACTATATTTTATAGATTTCAACACATACATCTTACAACGAATAGTTACCTTGCTAAAATTAAAAAATTTCATATTTCATAAATATTTTGAAATAAAGTTGTGTTATTTTAATTTCATAAATATTTTGAAATAAAGTTGTGTTATCATTTACAATGTCCAAATTGATAGACACAATGTTAATTTAAAATATTTATAAAAATATCTATTAAATTGTGAAATAAAACTTGTACGTTGTTTTTGTTTTTCATTATCTATCACTAACATTGTATTATAAAATTGTTATTAAAAAAAATTAAAATATTTATTTATGAAGTGAACCAAAATTGACTCGATTTCTTACAAATAAGTTTCCAGTCCAAAATTTCATGGAGGGTTAAGATTAAAAATTTAGATTTTAATGTAGCATAGGTATTATGAAAGATATCATGTATATTTCCAAATGTGGAAAATTAATTTTGCTAAAAAGAGTTAGTAAGGTATTTTTTTAATTACTAACATCGTTAAAGATGCCTACATATAGCATAGATAAAAGGGATCTTGAAGTTATTAGTAAAATAAATTTTGAGAAACTATAATATGTGCTTTCACATATAAGCTTGTATAAGAAAAACACCACAAACCATAAGTGGGACTATGTCCTGTTATCTTTATTTTTTTAAGGATTTATGGGCATATTATAGATAAGAATATTGTTGATTGATGCTAACGTTTTCAATTAGTTAATGGTGTGTGATTAAGGGTGAGGCATTAGTTAATGGTGTGTCTTTAAGGGTGTAATGGTGTGTCATTAAGGGTGTTTGGCATTATTGACAACTCGTATTCTTAATAATATAAGTTTAAAATATGTTATTTTCATTGTGATGATTAATAATAAAATGCAAAGGTTTCTCTTCATGCACTTAAATGAATGGAAGAGGTGCTCACTTTCTTTAAATTCTTTGATATATTTTTATTGGATTCATGTATTGGTAATGGTAATGGTAACGGTAACGGTAACGCTTGGTTCCAAATTTATGATACATATTATACTATTCATGATCTCTAGTGGCATAAGATATGGTTCATAGTCTAAAATTACTTGTGTAAATTTCACAAGTTTACTTAGTCAATTGAACCAACTACACCTTTCTCTATTGAAACAATAATTCCTTTGGTTATGACATAATTTTAGTATTATGGTGTTTTTATGACTTAAGTAAAAATACAATTAACATGCAATGCAAGAATGTAGTATGAAATGCATCTAACTAAACCCTAATTATAGGAAAAAGAACCAAGTAAGGAGATGTAAGTAATAATGGAGAGAATACTCCACAACTACCACAAGAAGTGAACTTAATCAAATCCTCTCAACTCCCCATGGACGAGAAATTATTTGATTACTAAGAACACTCCCTTGTTAGAAAGAAAGTTAGTAACCTAGTTGAAATGAAACATGATCAAACACATAGTGATAGAAATAATAGTCCACAAAAAAGGTATATGCAAAATCATATGCTTTGAGTAACCAGGAATAGTATATAAAGTTATCAGGTGTTGTTTCATATTAGTGGCTAGCTAGCATAAGATAAATGAGAATAAAAATTATAAACAAGATAATGTTCCACAAGTTGGAATTCTCATGTCCATAAGCACCAAGAGAACTGAGCAAGGAGAAAAAACAGCATTTGTAAATTATAGCTCTATAGGAGTATAAAGACTCTAGCCAACAATCTCCTCTTTATCAACATACTATGAGAAATTGCAATGTCAAGAAAGAGAACCCGTTCTTTAAAGGTAAGGGTTCTATTTATAAGTTTGGTTGGAGGTTGTTGGCCTTCCAACATCTTGACTCTTTCAATATCATAGATTATTCAACTACCTTCAATATTCAACCCTTCACAATTTATCCTCATGTTGATTGTTCATTCCTATTCAGGGAAAACTTTAAGGGCTAATATTCATAGATGGACTAATTTTCCGTGCTTTTTCCAAAAGAAAGATTCACAAATTCCCATTTTTTTTTCTAAAAAATGATTTGCCTAAATTTTACAAGATAAAATTAGTTTATCTACAAAATTGCCAAAATTTTGTAGATTTTAATAAAAAATCATTAGAAATTTGAATATTTTTACAAAAATATCACCAAACATTCTACAATTTGCATATGAGGGACTAGTAAGATTCATCAAAGTTTCTAAACTTTAAGATACTTTTCCATCCTTAAAATTGTTCATGCCCCTATTGTGAGCACAAGCTACATTGAATAAGACATTCAATAATTACGATTTATCTCACTCAAAGTTAGGTATGTGAATGAAAAAACATCTTGACTCATTGTGCACATATGTTAAGCATAATATTTCTGTCTTGAATAGTAACTCTTTGCTTGCTTACCCATCTCAATCATCTTTGCACATAGTGGGAACAATAATAATGCTATGATTTTAGAGTCTACAATATTTTTTTCTTATTTATACTTTCCCCGAGGCTAATAAATTGACCTTCTTTTTGTGATACACAAAATTGGAAATTGCACTAGGCTTTGTATTGCTTTGTTATGTCTTTAGAGACTGTTTTTGAACTTGTGTTTCCCCTTCATTATCTTGGGGACTTGAATGAATAGATATTTTATTAAATTTGAATTTTTTTTATTACAATGAGTTCATCAATGTTGAGTTTATTTTGTAAAATTTAAAATATATTTTACTAAATTTGAAAAAAATATTCAAAGAAAATTTGTCTCTATTATTATTATTATGATTATTTATTATTTGATTTTATTCCAAATACATCATGTTAATATTTTTTCTTAAGATTAGTATTCTATTTAATTATCTAGAAAATATACAATGTATAGCATGTCAGTATTGTCATATCATGCTAGATTGCAAACCAAACACGCGGCAATACATGATACTAGAAGTTGAGTCTATCAAAATTATCAAAAGATTCATAAATAGTTTGACAAAACCACACAAGGTTTGGGATGATTTTCCCCATGAGCTAACTTATTAGGAAATTGAAAAGTGAATCCTACAGATTGGAGTAAACCATATTGCATAAGTTCCATTATTATGGATTGTTCAATTAAATAGACTCTAGACATTTGATTCCCTATGTTGGAGGAGCATGATCAACTGACAAAGGTGCATGGGCTAATTGGAGTAGTTTTTCGACGTGTTGTATCTATTTATCTAGGATCTCCTAGAATATATGCCACTCCTCCATCTTTAGGGAAAGTTCATCCTTATTTTCAAATAAAAATTTCGCCAACAATTCCTTAATTCTCAAATACAACACCAATGTTAGGAGAAACATGTTGCGCCTCCCTCTCTCGGTGCTCAGGTACTATGTAACCCAATTGTAACAATCCCACCTTGATAGCCTCTATTTTTGTGCATGTAGTCACAATTGTAAGGGTAGTGTGAAAACCAAGGCTAGCTAAGAAAAATATGGTAAATAATTCAAGTATTAAACTGTTTATCTTGAAAATAATAAAAATATGAAATGTTGACCTAAAAGGAGGGACACGCAAATCCAAGTCTAAGGGAGTGTCATCGAGCTACCCCCTAAAAAATGGTGAAGATGCGATTGGGAAAGAGGAAATGCCCATATCTTCTTGATTCCATAACATGAAGGAAGCTCGTTAGCGTCACATAGGAATACAGAGGGGCTCAAGGAAAATCAAAGGTGAGGAGGAAAAACAGGCACAAGGAGGAGAGAGGCAATAATAGAGAAATAATACAAGGTTGTTGAGAAGGTAGCAATGGGAGAAATATTGGAGATGCAGTTGAGATTGACACTCTAAAAAATGGGGTACTTCCCTTGTATTGATGTGATGGGTAGTTGGCTTGTGGTGTCCAAGCCTAAATGGCTAGTGTGAGGCTTTTTGGAGGATTGAACTATGAATTCTTGCTAAGTAAGTTGGTAAACCACTAAGTTCTCACTAAATAAGTTGATAAACCACCTAGTGCTTGCTAAAAGGGCTGATAAACCACTCTAGTGCTTATTGTAAGGTTAATAAAACACTAGGTAGGGTGTCTAAACCACTGTGGTGCATGATGAAAAAAGTTGTGTTAACGGGGGAAAATGTCCCAGTAACAACTAGGGTGTCTACCTGGTATGAAGTCCTAATTAGACCTCACACCTTTTGGGATGGGAGCCTCATTCAGTATGTAAGCTTGACTGCCATCACAAAAGTTTCGCTCTTGGTTGTTGAATGTGGAGATGTTAGAGCAAGAGAAAGAAAGAAATGCCTGGACAATGGGAATGAGGTCAACCCATGATTGATAACTTATAGAAGAATATACAAGGATATTACAACAAAACAACAAGAATAAGCAGAAACCATCTCAATACATGAGCAATAAAGTGTCATAGGTTAATTGCAAATAAATTCACAGTAAGTTACTAGCATTGTGTGGAATAAGAAATCAAAGATTTAAAGAGGACATGTAAGTCATACGCTAATAATGAGTCCATTAACATATTTCCCACATAAAAGCAAACCTACAAACAGAATGGATATATTGGAAAGCCAATACAACAACCATAAAGATGCACGAGAATCCATGATAAAAGTGAAGAACTTCTCATTATCCATGATGCATATTCAAGTAGATATGAAACAATTCCATTAAGGCCTAGTAGTGGAACATGGGTTGTTCATACCATCATTCAAATAAAAACCCTAGCCTCACAACAAATAAACCTACTAGTTTCCAAGAGTTGAGTGCTTCTAGCTCCTTACGCACAAATTAGCTATCTAATGGTAGCCCTAGCTCAAGTGCTAAAGTCCCAAACTAAATTGGGAATGAGGGTATATATCTATAGATGGGGAGGTGTATTTTCAACTTCCTTGTGACCTTTTGTATTCCTTGTGGTCATAGCTGCACTTCCTAGTCATAGTCACCCTTGTAGTCGCAATCACAATTTCTAGTGACAGTGGAACTTTGTTGTCACAATCATAATTTCTAGTGGCAGCCACAATTTCAAAGTGAGACTTGGCTTTGTCGCGTGTGATGAGACAAGTCTTAGTTGTAAGTTGCGTTTGTAGAGGGAAGTGAGTAAGTCACAAATCACATCAATAGAGGCTAGTTGCATGTTTAAGTCATAGTGTTGGTCGCATTTCCTCTTTGGATTGTTGTTTGAAAATCCTCTCACAACGTTGGTCACATCTCCTTAATGCAGTGTTGGTCACATCTTCAAGTCACAATGTTGGTTGCAAATCCTATTCACAGTGTTGGTCACATCTCCTCTTTATAGTGTTGGTTGCATTTCATCTTCATAGTGTTGCATTTCCTCTTCATAATGTTGGTCACATTTCCTCTTCATAGTGATAGTCACATCTTCAAGTCACAGTGTTGGTAACTAAAAGTGCGACTTGCAACCTAAGGGAGAAAGAAGTCCATTTGTAGTTTCAGGTGGCAATGATAGAGGGTAGGTAATGACTACTAGGGATGGAAAGAATGATTAGGAGCCATAGAATCATTTTCATGCTCAAAGTGAAGTCATTATCTCAGCTAGTAGTGGTGAAGGGTGAAGCTTCATGTCTAAGAACCAATTGTAGGTTGCACTAGAGGTGTAGTGATTGTGAGGAAAGGACACCAATGAGGGCGAAAGAGGAGTATTCAAAGGATGAATAAGGATAGAGTGTAGGTGTAAAATACAAAGGGGTAATATGCATATAAAGTTGAGGTTTAGGGAAGACAAAGGGTTAGGGAAGCTAAAGTGAGAGGAATATGAAGAGACACGAAAACAAATCACAATTAGAAGATGCCAGAATAGGGAGGTTGTAAATTGTAAATCTAGTGACTATTCATAGGTTGCAAATCTAGTGACTTGTCACAAATCGCATCAATAGAGGCTAGATAGTTTAGTCATAATTTGAATATGCGCATTGTGTTTATCACACGTGTTAGGGATAGTCCAGTCATAGGTCACACTTTTAGATGACAATGTCAAACGATTATGAACTAGAAATGTGATTTGTGACTAGAGGGGATGAGTTGCTCAAGTAAGTTTCAAATCACAATTTTAGTGGCTAATCACAGGTCGCAAGTTTAGTTTCTAGTGAGTAGGTCGCACTTAGGAATTACGAATTGAATCTATCACACATGATGGGCCCAACAATGGTTGTAGGTTTTGATTACAGATCATAGCAAGAAACCAATGCCAACTCCAAATGCGGCTTGTGACTTCATGTGAGAGGTGCTTAGAGGAGATCACAAGTAGCGATCTCAGAAAATAGTGAGGAATCACTATATTCTCACTCCGAGATTTGTGTCTAATGGTGCTCTGAGGAGGTCACAGGACACAATTTTAGTTGTTAGTGAGGCTGACACTACAAAATGCAAATTTGACTTATGACTAAGTGGGAAAATCTAAGTTAGAAAAATTTACGGTTACATTTACTAGATCCCAAGGAAATCCTAGATAGGTCAAATGAGGAGTCACACTCTAAGAGATCATAAAAAAAGGGGCCTGAGGATATTCCAAATGGATGGGATTTCAAATTCATTATTGCATGTGGAATTAGGTGTGGATGAAGCATGTTTGAACCCTACGATAGTATGCCAACATTGAACCATAGATGGCTTATGATGCATCTTATAAACCTTGACATAATGATATATGCTTTACATTAATATTTTCTTGTAATGGTAATAAGCTTTGTATTATGATTGCGATTTTTATCAAAAACATTGGACATACAAAAGGAAAATATAAACATTTTCCCATTAAATAAACAAACATGGAGGAAAAATGTTGTAATATCCTTGACAATGAATGAATGCAAAATGCCCTAAACCCTAGTGTCGAGGATGAAGCAATACAAGTGAGTTTAGACCACTACCTCATTAATCATACAATAATTATAGCTTTTATAATGCCTGAGTTATTAAAGGGTTTTGACTGTTATGATCAATAGGGATATCCATTAAGGTTGTTAAACTATAGCAAGAAAAGGCTTCATTTGACTTGTGCCTTGGTCAAATGGAGAAATTTGAATTTCCACTTTAGCAGGATGACTTGAGTTGTAGTTAGTAGGAGTGAAATGACCAAGTCACTTAGTTGAGTTAGTCAATTCGAATTTGTGGGAAAGAAGTAGAGCTGTTCATGGGTTGAATGCTAAGATCTAACAATCTAGTGGAGTTATATTTAGTGAAACTCATATATCTGAGCTCTAGTCTAGAATATAGTTAGTATGAGTGTAGTTGAGAAGTTGTAATCGTTGATAACTCACCAATCTCTTAGTTAACTAGTAAATTTACTAAAAATAACCCTATTCATGCATGCAATTCAAATTTCCTAGTTGAGTGGAGGGAAAAGGAATGATTTTATTTACTGTTGTATACTATTGAGTGTATAGAGGAGTTTTCATGTAGTAGGTGAGGAATTCTCTTGGGATTGCACAAGAAAATAGGGGTTATTCCTATTCTTTAGGAGAAGGAATTGCACAAGGAAATAGGAGGAAGTAGGAGGCCTATTCTTCCTAAGTTTTACATGTCATTTTATAGCATTCACTCAAACGGCCTAGAAACTAGGCCAATCAACATCCTTGACACCTTGCAATCATCCATTTGCAAAGCCTTAAGCATTATCTCTCCAAAAAATCCAAGAATTATGGGTTAGTCAACTTAAAAACCTAGGTTTGGCCCCATCACACCCTACCTTCTAGCTACCTGCACTCATTCCATGTTGCATAACTGGGAACCTACATTGACCAACGTATATTTCCTTTGATGCAAGTGTGATGGTTTCATAATTTCAAGAAAAAAAATGAATCATTTCTTTCCAAAAGCTTCTAAGGTGGTTTTAACCATTTACTATTGATTGAGATCTCGAAATCATATCATAGAGGTCTTATCTCTTATTCCTAAATCTTATCCTCCCTCATATGTGTATCTAAGTCCTAGATTGGTAAAACCCAAACTACTGTATTTACCCTGTAAATTCACTGCCTCCCATAGAGTTTGGGTTAGATTTTGGATACTCTTAGCTATGCCCCGATGTTGTTTATTTTTACCTAAGGATCCATTACCATCCTTGAGTTGTGATTGAAGGAATTTTTTGTCGCTTAGGAAGGACAATTTGGTGGGAGACTTCTACATTGTCAAGATCTGTAAAAGGGTTTTAATCTTCTCCTACATATCATTACTACAAAATGCTTTATTTTCCTATTCTTATGTTTATTTGATGCAAACATATGTAAATGACTTCTTGACTCATTGATTAGAGATATTAGTCAATGCTATGTGTATCTTATAGTTCTCATGCTTGTTATAATTGTTTTGCAAGTTCCATTTGTAGTAATTGAAGCTGGAGCTAAAGTTCACAAGTAGGGAGAAGAGGAGAACTTGAGTTGGACTCAAGGTAAGTCCTTTCTCCATATTCTAGTTTCTCTAAGGAAAGAAAAAGTGTTTTTCTTTCTATTGTTTCTAGATCAAGCCACATGATCTAGGGGATTCACTTCTCCCTGCGGGAGAGAATTTTCCGCAAACACCAAGTATTGGGTAGAGCATACTCAGGAGGAGGAGATCAATATTACAGTGTAGGTTGATATTTAAGGATTGAAGCTATCATTGTAATAGATCATTTTTCTCATATGATATAATAAAAATAGAGGAGGTGTTTTCCCAGTTGGGTTCCCTAGAAAAAAATGTTTTCATTGTGATTGAATGATTGCATGTGCTTCTATTGTATGTTTTCCTTCCGTAGAATTTAGTAGAAGAAATTTATGTCTATTGTTTTCAGTCTAATTTCATTAGTAGCTGAAAATTTTGAGTTATTTCTACATGGTATCAAATCTATTGAAAAATGCATAGAAACAACGTTCTCGATAAGCTCTCAGATAAATTTCAAATAACAAATTTGTGGTGCAGGAATTTCTTCAGTGCAAGAATCATGTCAATTTATGGATTGAGGATGGAGAAGTGAGAAGGACAAGGACTAGTACACAAAGATCAATTTGTATAAGAAAACAGAGAAAATAAGGCATATCTAAAGAGCCATAGATCTAGGAAATTTAGGAACAAATTGTAATATTTGGAGCCCTAGATTACTCAAGGAGTGATAGTTTGTGGGTAGATCTAAAATCCATAAGAAGAAAGACAATAACAATTGATATGTCACAGAGATAGGCTAGATAAGGATGGTTGAGCACTATTTACAAACGTAGTTATGAATAATGACTTTTGTATGCAGTATGCAGCAACTTGAAAAGCTCAAGTACAGTGTGCATGAAAGGAGCCATGGAATGTTAGGAGGCATATTGATGGAGCACTAGTTCAGGATAGAAACAAAAGACCCTATGTGTAAACTTTTTAATGGAGCTAGAAGGATGCTAGTGGGAAGATCAGTGAGACAATGTTTAGTGACACAAAAAGGAGCTATGATTGTTGATATTGGCACATTTTGGAGCTAGAGATGCATAGTTTCAGAGGGAGAAACCTTGAGGAACAAGGCATGTTGTGCACAAAATAGAGAGGTGATGGACTCATAGAGAATTGTGGGAAAGAATTGGTCTTCAGATCATGTTCCATAGAGGAAAGTAGAAAAGCCTTATAGTTCAGAGGGAGTAGTTGTATCAACAGAGAGCTTGGTAGAGTTGAAGACAGATCCCGGTGGACGAGGTTCTTCCAAGAATCCTTTTCTTTTTAGAGTGTTAAATTGTAGCAATAAAAGGCTTCATTTGACTTGTGCCTTAGTCAAATGGAGAAAAATTTTCAACTTCAGCAAGATGACTTGAGTTGTATTTAACATGACTGACATGGCTAAGTCACTCAGTTAAGTCAGTCAATTTGAGTTTGTGGGAAAGAAGTAGAGTTGTGCATGGGTTGATTACTAAGATCTAGCAATATAGTGAAGTTATATTTAGTGGAACTCAATTATCTTGGCTCTAGTATAGAGTAGATTTAGTATGAGGCTGTTTGAGTAGTTGTAACTATTGTTAACTCACTGATATCTTAGTTAAATAGTCAATTTACTAAAAATAACCATTATGGGAATTTTGAGGTCTAAAATGGGCCTCCTAAGAAAAATGTACAATCAAAATAAACTTTCTAAGAACCAATAGGATTCAAGATGATGATTTCAACCATGGGGGATGATTCACCATTTTTGGAGTAAAAAAAATAAAAAATAAAAAATAATAAAACTAAATTTTCAACTCATATTTTAAACCTCTCTACCTAAGGTTTACTCAAATTTCAAGTGGGAGTACTTGTTGGATGCAAAATTTAATTCCTCATCCAAGGAGTACCCATGTTGCATAATTTCGATGGACCTTGCTACACGAAAAATGAGAAATACATGAAAAATCGTGATTGCAATCACATTTTTCATGTAGAAGGGTCCATTGAAAGTATGCAACATGGGTACTCCTTGGATGAGGAATCAAATTCTACATCCAATGAGTGTTTCCACTCGAAATTTCAGTAAACCCATCAGGAGATAAGTTGAAAAAATAGTTTTTCTTTTTTCCCTCTAAAATTTGATTATGTAATCTAATCTTATTTTATTATTTCCACTATTATTTTATAATTTCCTTAGGAGGCCCATTTTAGACCTCAAAATTTCCCTAATGCCTAGTCATGCATGTAATTCAAATTTCCTAGCTGAGTGGAGGGAAAAGCCATAATTGTATTTATTGTTGTATATTGTTGAGTGTATAAAGAGAGAGAGAGAGCACATAGAAAAAAAGAGAGGAACACAAGGAAAAGAATAGGGAAAAATGAGAATTATTTGGGAGAATAGCATGGGGCAAAGAACGATACTTGAAAAATGGTAGAGGAAGAAGAAAAAAATCCCTGACCTAGTGCTTTGTGGTTTGGAAGACATTCCTTTTGATTGTTTTGAAGATTGAACTATGTGATTGGCCAATGGAGGCTATGTGGATATTTGAATCACTTAGTGATTGATGAGTAAGTTGATAAACCACTTAGTTCTTACTAAATGGGATGATAAACCACTTGGGTTCTTGTTGGAAGGTTGATAAAGAACTAGGAAAGTGAGTTGAGCCACTGTGGCACTTATTGAAAAGAGTTGATAAACCAATAAGTGCTTGTTGAGGAAGTTGATAAACCACTTGGTGCTCTCTAAGAAAGATGATAAACCACCTGGAAAATGGGTTATAGACTCCTCTAGTGCTTTCCTTGAAAATCTAGCTGATAAACCACCTATATAGTGTATTCAATCTTCTAAAACTGAGCTATACTTTAGCTGAGTTTTGGGTTAATCCCTGAGATTTTTTTTAGAAAGGTAGAGAGTCGTTGTGGTGCTTACTGCCAAAGACTAGTTGATAAAAAACATGGAAAGTGGATTCCTCTCTTGTTTTGTTTGACTAAAACTCGATGTGAAATTCCCTTGAAAATTAACTCCAAAAAATATGAATATAGCTCAGAGGTGGTCTGTTGCAAGAAAGGTTGCAGTGTAGTTGGGCTATGGTTGGGTGGAGAGTTGAAGTTTATCCTTCACTTGCCAACCATTTGAACTAAATATATAGGTATATTACTTTTAACCATTTGTACTATGGATGATGAAAAATGTATGATATGTGATATGTAATTGTATGGATTAGCACTACCTATGGAAGATTGTTGAGATTTATGTATGTTCATGGTGAATGATTTTCTTTATATGCCTTCATAGTTATATTAAAATTTTGGATCTATGTGATTTTTATTATGTTCATCAGCTATAGGGTTATCTATATGAATATTACTTGTTTTCTAAATCCCCTTGGTCAACCTATTATTGCAAGTGTTCTCAATTATTTGAAATGTTTAAGAGTCTCATGGCTCATTGTCTTGTTTAAGGTTGTCAACTACCTCTTATGATAAGGAGGTAATTCAAGTGTTGTGTGATGCATAAAAACTCAGTTAGACCTGATAGCCACTTATTTTAAGGATAGTGAGAAAATTTTATGGTTATGTACACATGTATCATTTTGCAATGACTTGAGCTTCATAGAGGAAGCATGATATGTGATCTTGTGAAATCTAGATGTTGGAGCCATTTCTTACCTTTACTTAGAGATATAAGGCATATTTTAGAGCCATTAATTATATTATGGTCATGGTATAATATATTGGAAGGTCAAAGCTCATATATGGGATTGCATTCGTAAAAAATTGGTGTTTTGGGCAATACCCTATCTTAAGGAAATCCTAGTCTAACCCCTTGAAATTTCACTTCCTGTAAGTTTTGGTAGAAACTTGCATTTGTATATAGAATCAAATGGTCCCTTGATCAACCAAGTATATGGTTGGATAACTTTTTCATTCCCCCACATTAGTTGCATCTGGATATGCGAAAGGGGAGGATATCTATAAGACTAGCAGATGCATCTGGTGGTTTGGGAATATGATTAGTCATTTCTTATGCACATTCAAAGAGAATGGGATGTGAAATGGCCTAAGTTTCCATGGTATATAAGTTTAGGACTAATATCTAGGTTGGGGCCCACTCAAGTGGAAATACATGCATGAGGTTGGATATCCAATAAGTGAATGTGAAATATGGTATCCAATACATGTCGTGGTGGAGGCATAGTGCACATAAGAAAAGTATTTGATGGGACTGGGACCATATTTCCCATTGATTTTCATACGATCTAGAGGTCTAAAGAATCCATGGGTGTGTCAATCAAGCATATCTACTTATACCCAAATTTCCCTTGGAACCATATATAATAAAGAGTTGTTGTAAAAACCGATGAGGTCGGGCTTAGTGGATCCTGCAACCCTAATTTTATGTGGCAGGTGCCAATAGGTTAATACAAAGCCTGCGTGGATCCCACATGGATGTACGTTGTTGACATGGTGAGATTAAATTGGTAAAACTTCAAATGAGCATAACTCTCAAGTTGGGAATCATATTGAGATAAAGTTCACGTCATCGAAAAACTCTCAGCGAGATGAATGTGATGGTAGTATTAGTAGCATTAGTTTTGAGTTTCAATGAAGTTGGAAAAAGAGCATTTTTGTAAAATCGTCTTCATTAAAGACCTTGGAGGTTTAGTTAAATTAATATGTAACACCACCCATAGCCAGAGATAGTACTAAGAGGTGGGAGGGAGTGTTACGATGTGCTATTAGAGTGCCCAAGTTCAAGACTTAGATTGAATGGAGGCTTAAATAAGAGAGATTAGAAGCTCTACTAAGAGTTATAGAGTGGTATTTAATTTGATGGTTAATTGTTTTATGCACATGTTTATTGATTTTAGAATTGTAATTGACATAATTGTTGGCATAGAAAATTTCTTATTTTATTTTATAATTGGCATACTAACCTGAAATTTGAGATTTTAGCTAGTTTCACATCAACATGCTTATTGTAAACATATTGATGTGATCAATGAATATGCATATATTTGTTTGATTTAACTAAAAATCATGTGTGCATAACAACACATAAGAAGAAACCAAGAAATGAGTAGTAGAATGGTGCAATACAACATTAAAAGATATAAACACTATCAAGAAGAAGATTTAGTTAGGAAGAAGAAGGAGGAAGAATTGCCTAATTGGATAAACACTCTTAGGAGATTAAAATATGAGTTGAGAAGTTGTAAGGTAGATAATGAGAATATTATTAAAGCTTAAGAGAGGCAAGAATAAGTAAGAACATTGATATTACAAAGCTTATTAGATCTACAAAGATAGAAGCAACAAGAGTTTAGTGAAAATGACCTAGGTAAACCCAAATCTAAGCAAATTCCCTCAGGAATATGGAAGTATGGGTTGGAGGCTAATGGAGTAGAAGGAAATAAATCCAAGAAGAGACGTAGACAAGCAAGTGAAGATATAGTGAGAGGAGATAATCCACTTAGCACTCTAGTAAGAAGGATAAAAAGTCATGGACAATTATATAGTGCTAGAACTAGGAAACACCACTAGAAAATAAGGAACAAGAAAAACTTAATACCGTAGGAATTCGAGAAATAAAAACCCCTTAATTTTTATGGATAAGTTAAGAAGGATGGAGAAGCATAAAATTGGATATTTGGAATGAAGAAATAGTTCAAAGTGCATGATTACTCTTAAAACATGAAGGCTAGACTAGCCATTTTCAGTTTGAAAGGAAAGGAAAATATATGGTGGGAATAACTGAGAAATGTCAAGGACATTAGAGAGAACAAGTTGTCATGGAGAATATTTGAGAGATATTTCAAGGAGAATTACTTGTTAGCCTAGGTACTATGACAACAAGGTTAAATAATTTCACGAGCATAAACTAGGGAAACTTATAACTAATGAGTACACTAACAAATTTTTGGAGTTGTTGAAGTATGTGTTGTATATCCAAGACAAGAATGTAAAGATTTAGAGGTACCTTAGTGGGTTAGCACACACTTACTGAGACATAATTATGTTCTATGAGCCAAAAACATTGAAGGATACCATTTTAAAGGCTAAGTCCTGTTATGAACAATCCAATCATAAAATCGAGTTCTGAGCTAATGGAACACAAGAGGTAGGCCCAAATTTAAAGGAAAAGGGTAGAAATTTTCAAGAAATCAAACAGGGGGAAGGAATGTGAAGTTCACCACTCCTAATAAATGTGATTTTCAACAAAAATATATTACTTCCAGTAGATATCAGTCCTCTAAGCCAGCAAGAGAGGAAGCCAAGGGGTTTAAAAGAGGGACCATATAGTGTTGGGCATGTGTAGAAATCCACTTAAAAAAAGAATTTCCTCAACAACAATAGATTAGTCCAAGATTGTATAATGTGTGTTATCACTCAGGTTGTCCCTTTTGACTCCCAAAGGGATACGGCCGAGATAACCACAAACCAACTTTGGACTACAGGCCCTAGCCTGCCTACAGTCAGAGAGGGCTCTCTCTTTATGATTTAGCTTTGTTGAAAGAGGTGATTTTAGGCTAGATATGATGCGCAGGGGTTTGATTGAGTTTTGGCGGGAAAACTGATACTTTCAGGTAAAGAGGCTGAGTATAGTCTGAACGTTCAAACCATTGGGCGTGGAGTCGAGGAGAGGAACTGCTGTTGTTTTTCCTTAATAACAGGGAGGGGAAGATGGAGCAAGGTGACTGAGGCAGAAGCAATTTTCAGATTCGAAGGATGGTAAGAATGCTAAAGAAAGAGAGGCAGTTAAGAATCTCTCCAACAGATTAGCAAAGGGGGGTTACAAGGCGCTACCTAGGAGCAGTTAAGAATTCCTAGATAATTGGCCAACACAGGCGAACTGGGGTAAACATGAGCCAGATGGAATTCAATGTTCATAACCAATTCAGAAGAAAACATCAAGAAATAGCAGGAATTGAGCATAGAGAGTAGTTAACTAATTCTAGGCTATTATTTTTTCCTGCTATTTAGATAATGGCAAACACATAAATAGAGATGAGAGGCACTTATTGCTTCGAGCCGCAGCGCAGGAATTCCATCTCCAACTCTTCAACACATTCATCAACAACAGACAGTCGTTCTCCAAGCTTTAAGCAATCTTTGATTACAGAAAGATTCAGGTATACACAGCGAGTCTCTCGTGAAAAATACCAATTAACCCACACTTAAAACTATACAGAGTGTGGTATATATAGGGCAGAACTCTCTGCAGAGTTTCCTTTATTACATTTTGACCTAATTAGGTCATAAGAATGACTACTTGACCTAATCCTATCTGAAAATAAATGCAAAGAATGTCTCGGGCCGTGCTCAGGGCCGATGTGTCAAAACTGTATTACTGACGCTGTCCTCGGTGGCTTGCTGCAGTATTTTCAGCAATGAATGGGTATGGGTCTCTGCTTCCTTGCTGTCCTGGTGCTTTAAATATTTTGACGGTGATTTGAAGGCAAGGATGGGCTGATGCTTATCGATTTGATTTTCTGGGGGCTACATCAATACTCAGGCGCCTCGAGCCCCTACAAGATCATGACTGATTTTTTCTGGCGTCCTTTCTTCCACTGATACTCTCTGACAAATCTGGGCTTCTGATCTGCTGTGCTACGTGTCTAATCACCAGTAAATGGCCGCTGATCGGCCTCCGTATCATCTGGAATTGTCTTCTGATCATTTTGGTATACTCTGTGAAGGAAACGGATCATTTCTGCGCCTTTTCGGGCTTCCTAGGGCTGCATGGGGCGAAGATTCCTTAAAGATTCCCTGAAGATTCTTCATTCTAGCCCAAAAAATCCTGCGATGAGCGATTTGACTGCCTCAGAATTCGATTCCGGGGCTCCGAAGTGCGATTTTCGCGCCTCTGCGTCAAAAAGGGCTGATGACGTCAGCATTGTATGGCGGGTGACATCAGCATGACGTCAGCAGGGCGACGTGGCGGGATGACGTCAGCATGACGTCATCTCATACGGACGATGACGTGGCAGGTACGGTGGCGGGACACGTGGCAGTGACGTGGCAGGAGGCCACGCAGGCTGGTGACTGTACAGGGGGGTGACGTGGGGTGTGACATCGGCAGGGCGGTAAGCGGTAAATGGCGCACCGCTTATGGGGGATGGTGGTTTTGGGAGATGGGGCTCCGCCACAGCCCAACGCTTGACGCGTGGCGGGAGTACGGCGGTAATACCGCCCATCTCCCGGACCTTAAAGGCTGGGCGCGTCGGGGAAAAGGATACCCGCCAGCTGTAGATCTGCGGGGCTGTGGATCGGACGGCTAGCGGCGACTGCGACGGGACATGGTGTTAACGAGCGGGAATATTCGCGGGAATATTTCGAAATTAATGTGGGCGGACGGATGGGGTATAAACTTTAGAAAATGGGTTTATGGGGTTAAATAAAGGCACAGGCTAATGTTTATGTACAGGGACTTTGGGTTAGGAGCGGAGTGTGGTTTTTTGGGGGTTTGTGGGGCTAAGGGGTAGGTTGCTGGCCGACCAGATGTCAAACCAGTTCCTCAATGACTCGGATGGGCTAAAAACAGTCCCAGATGGACTGAGATTTCCCTGACTTAGTAGAAAATATGGCTATATTGCCAGGGAGGGGTATTTACATAGGGGATTAATATACATGATTTTAATAGGGGAAGGGAAAAAAAAAATAGGGAGCTATATAATAAGAGAGATGTTAGTGAACTCCAGCCTGAGTACCTCCAAAAAAACTGCCTCAAAAAAAAATGGATTGCTTTATCAAAACGGGAACACAGCAGTGGTCCTTTAGACCAGCCTGCTCTCATGGATACTATCTGGCCATCTGTAACAAATATGGAGCATTGCAGCATGCATAGCACAACATATTTGGCATGTAAAACTGTCGATCATGAAAGATGATTAACCTGCTGCAGCAGGAGGCTAACAATGGCTCCACTTGGGGATGGCTTTTCCTTGTGAAAAGTCAAGAACAGCAGGTCAGACTGCCTTGTATTCATTTGGTACTGTGTTCTGCAAATTTCTCTTGGCTGGCTGCCTTATTAATCATACCTACCTACCTACCCTAACCAGCACTTATTTTGCTGTTAGGTGAAGTAAAATAATCAATGCAGCCCCTTAGGCAAAAAATAACATGAGTGGGCTTTGCTGCTTATGCTTGCTAATGACACCAACTGAGAATTTACAATTTGTTATGGCTTTATCAATCTTTGAGAAGATCAGGAAGCTACTGATCTCCTTTGCGGTGTTTAAATACTGTACAAAACTATCCTGCAACCTATATATACAACTTTTTGGCTGAATTAAAGTACTGTACAAAGGTTCAGGATCACTACCATGCCTTGGAGTCGGGAGATCATTGTCAACTCGATACTGAGCCTTGCAGCCTGCTGACGGTGACGTGCACTGATCTCTTTCATTATTCTGCCTGCCAGTGGATATGTCATTCAGTTCTTGCAGAGGTGCCTTTATTACAATCTGGCTCAAATAGGGCCGGACTGATCCGTGCGGGCTGCTGGTCTACATCTTCTTTGAATGGTTCAGATGGCTGAAAACAAAGAGGCAGGAGATCCATTTGGATGCTCTGGTCCTGTGCTTCTGCTTCTGGGTCTTCCTCAATCTGATATTCAATGGCTCTATTTTTGTTTCCTCCTTGACTGCATGATTATCTTCAACAGCATTTGAAAGCTGCTGCTCTGATGTGCAAGGGGTCTTTTCAACAATCTCTTCCGAAGGCAAAACACAAAAATCTGACATAAAATCGCTTTTAAAATACAATATACACAACAAAATTTGGTGCAAGAGAAAGAACATGGTCTCTTGGATGATAGTCCAAGTCGAGAGCCTGATCTGCTTATTCAATTCCTTCGGGTTCATTTCTCCAGCGGAGTCTTTATTATGAGGATGAAGTGGAGTCGCCAGGTGGACGATGTAACCTTAAAGTGTCTGATCTCTGTCCACCGTCACAGATCAGAGCTGAACATGAAAAACGCTGAAGAAAAGGAACACTTTCTCCAGAAAACGAGGCGAACTGGTCAAAATTGAGGATTTGCACTAATAAACACATGATTCATCTCCCCAGTGGAGTCGCCATTATGTTATCACTCAGGTTGTCCCTTTTGACTCCCAAAGGGATACGACCGAGGTAACCACAAACCAACTTTGGACTGCAGGCCCTAGCCTGCCTGCAGTCAGAGAGGGCTCTCTCTTTATGATTTAGCTTTGTTGAAAGAGGTGATTTTAGGCTAGATATGATGCGCAGGGGTTTGATTGAGTTTTGGCGGGAAAACTGATACTTTCAGGTAAAGAGGCTGAGTATAGTCCAAACGTTCAAACCATTGGGCGTGGAGTCGAGGAGAGGAACTGTTGTTGTTTTTCCTTAATAACAGGGAGGGGAAGATGGAGCAAGGTGACTGAGGCAGAAGCAATTTTCAGATTCGAAGGATGGCAAGAATGCTAAAGAAAGAGAGGCAGTTAAGAATCTCTCCAACAGATTAGCAGAGGGGGGTTACAAGGTGCTACCTAGGAGCAGTTAAGAATTCCTAGATAATTGGCCAACACAGGCGAAGTGGGGTAAACATGAGCCAGACGGAATTCAATGTTCATAACCAATTCAGAAGAAAACATCAAGAAACAGCAGGAATTGAGCATAGAGAGTAGTTAACTAATTCTAGGCTATTCTTTTTTCCTGCTATTTAGATAATGGCAAACACATAAACAGAGATGAGAGGCACTTATTGCTTCGAGCCGCAGCGCAGGAATTCCATCTCCAACTCTTCAACACATTCATCAACAACAGACAGTCGTTCTCCAAGCT
Organism: Pinus tabuliformis; assembly: GCA_031772625.1. Lineage (NCBI taxonomy): Eukaryota > Viridiplantae > Streptophyta > Pinopsida > Pinales > Pinaceae > Pinus > Pinus tabuliformis. The sequence continues at coordinate 489,754,997 of CM062806.1, read as the reverse complement.
TTAAGCAATCTTTGATTACAGAAAGATTCAGGTACACACAGCGAGTCTCTCGTGAAAAATACCAATTAACCCACACTAAAAACTATACAGAGTGTGGTATATATAGGGCAGAACTCTCTGTAGAGTTTCCTTTATTACATTTTGACCTAATTAGGTCATAAGAATGACTACTTGACCTAATCCTATCTGAAAATAAATGCAAAGAATGTCTCGGGCCGTGCTCAGGGCCGATGTGTCAAAACTGTATTACTGACGCTGTCCTCGGTGGCTTGCTGCAGTATTTTCAGCAATGAATGGGTATGGGTCTCTGCTTCCTTGCTGTCCTGGTGCTTTAAATATTTTGACGGTGATTTGAAGGCAAGGATGGGCTGATGCTTATCGATTTGATTTTCTGGGGGCTACATCAATACTCAGGCGCCTCGAGCCCCTACAAGATCATGACTGATTCTTTCTGGCGTCCTTTCTTCCACTGATACTCTCTGACAAATCTGGGCTTCTGATCTACTGTGCTGCGTGTCTAATCACCAGTAAATGGCCGCTGATCGGCCTCCGTATCATCTGGAATTGTCTTCTGATCATTTTGGTATACTCTGTGAAGAAAACGGATCATTTCTGCACCTTTTCGGGCTTCCTGGGGCTGCATGGGGCGAAGATTCCTTAAAGATTCCCTGAAGATTCTCCATTCTGGCCCAAAAAATCCTGCGATGAGCAATAGGAGAAAATCGCTCATCAAAAACTACCTCAGAATTCGATTCCGGGGCTCCGAAGTGCGATTTTCGCGCCTCTGCGTCAAAAAGGGCTGATGACGTCAGCATGACGTCAGCATTGTACGGCGGGTGACGTCAGCATGACTTCAGCAGGGCGACGTGGCGGGATGCCGTCAGCATGACGTCATCTCGTACAGACGATGACGTGGCAGGTACGGTGGCGGGACACGTGGCAGTGACGTGGCAGGAGGCCACGCAGGCTGGTGACTATACAGGGGGGTGACGTGGGGTGTGACATCGGCAGGGCGGTAAGCGGTAAATGGCGCACCGCTTATGGGGGATGGTGGTTTCGGGAGATGGGGCTCCGCCCCAGCGCAACGCTTGACGCGTGGCGGGAGTACGGCGGTAATACCGCCCATCTCCCGGACGTTAAAGGCCGGGCGCGTCAGGGAAAAGGATGCCCGCCAGCCGTAGATCTACGGGGCTGTGGATCGGACGGCTGGTGGCGACTGCGACGGGACAAGGTGTTAACGGGCGGGAATATTCGCGGGAATATTCCGAAATTAATGTGGGCAGACGGATGGGGTATAAACTTTAGAAAATGGGTTTATGGGGTTAAATAAAGGCGCGGGCTAATGTTTATGTACAGGAACTTTGGGTTAGGAGCGGAGTGTGGTTTTTTGGGGGTTTGTGGGGCTAAGGGGTAGGTTGCTAGCTGACCAGATGTCAAACCAGTTCCTCAATGACTCGGATGGGCTAAAAACAGTCCCAGATGGACTGAGATTTCCCGGACTTAGTAGAAAATATGGCTATATTGCCAGGGAGGGGTATTTACATAGGGGATTTATATACATGATTTTAATAGGGGAAGGGAAAAAACAAATAGGGAGCTATATAATAAGAGAGATGTTAGTGAACTCCAACCTGAGTACCTCCAAAAAAACTGCCTCAAAAAAAAATGGATTTCTTTATCAAAACGGGAACACAGCAGTGGTCCTTTAGACCAGCCTGCTCTCATGGATACTATCTGGCCATCTGTAACAAATATGGAGCATTGCAGCATGCATAGCACGACATATTTGGCATGTAAAATTGTCGATCATGAAAGATGATTAACCTGCTGCAGCAGGAGGCTAACAATGTGCAAGAAGCATAAATGGTGAATGATGTGGCTCAAAATGTGCCACAAATCTATGTCACACTACACAACAAGTAGGTTTACCATTAAGCTTTAGTGATCGATGGATGGTATGGTCATTAACCAATTTGTTTTGATTTTGATTAAATTAGGTTTCTATTTCAACTATGTCAGCCTAAAAGTTGTAAATAAGTGCACTATATAGAAGAGAACCCATGAGAAGTCATGGTTGGTTGAGTTAGCCATGGGAACCAAAAGTTGAGAGTTAGACATGGTGAAATTGTGCCTAGTAATGGTAGGCAACATGCCCATGTAAGTAGATCTCAACCTATTACCATTGGGTTAAGCAATGTGATAATTAACA